>OU744270.1:13078314-14523721 GCA_916610215.1 Omphaloscelis lunosa
CTCTTGACGTTGTTGCGTGTCTTTGAGACGTCGATACGGTCTCAGGAAGTTATATATGAGGCTATTGCAGAGCCAATATCCAGTTAATGAAACTGGAATGAGAAAACGCCAATTTATTTATTTTATTCTTAGTTTGACTCTCTTACTTAGGGGTCGTGTTATCCAGTAACTGGGTTGTGGAGGTCAGATAGGCAGCCGCTCCATGTAAAATACTGGTATTCAGTTGCATCCGGTTAGACTGGAAGTCATCCCATTACAGATGGGATGATGGTCTACGTACTGTTAGGATACGCCGCGAACTCCTTCAGAGCATCAAACAGGAGTCTTCCTTCATCGTCGTCATACAACATGTCAGCATATTCAAGGATTGTGTTCACTTCCACTGACAGCTCCTGATGTCGCTGACTCAGCATGTGATGCAAATAAGCGGCGTGATCTGGTGGCATGAAACATGATAATGTCAAAAACTAGCTGCCCCACAACGCAACAGCTAGGACCTACTTAGAATATCCACATTAGGCCAGTACATTTTTTTCCGAAGGATCCTGCAATCTTTGGGAGTGATTTCGTGACAAGGGACGGAAGTGTGTAACAGGAAGCCGGGCAAGCGCGCGTTATTTGATTTGACCATTAGAGTTGGCTGTCAAAAATGACCTTAAAGAGACCCAGCCCCTTTAATGTTGCTAATTACCTTAATTTTGATTATACGTTCAACTGTCTTTAATGAGACACAATAGAATTTACTTGGTGAGATGTCAGATGTTCCACATCATATGCGGATACTGTAAGGCTTGTTCTTTTTTTCATAATACAGCCACATTTCACCAGTTATGTTGAAGTCCCATGTGTGCAAGATTATCTACCAATCGGGCACAAATCCAAACTCCAGGCTGTTTCTAAGAAATTCTTGATGGAAAAGCTAAATAATACTTTGCCCGACCAGAGAATAGAAACCATAGATTATACAGAGCCGATTAGATTTAAAATTAGATTTCGAATGACGAAGATGGGTAGCGCATAAAAATAAAATGACCATAGATGTAAATAAAATGACGAAGAAAAGACAAAATGTAAAAATTACTATCAAAATTATTTTGGTTATCCAATATTATTTTGGTAGTTACTTTATTTTGTAAATATAAATTAATGTGTGTTTAATTAAACTTACTCTGTATGACATCTATCTCCGATTTCTTAAGTAATCTAGCGATCTTCCTCGTGACAAGTGTGAGCGGCTTACCGAACAACAGTAATTGTCCGCTTTGGTATAAGCTGTAACAAGATACATCGTAAAACCATCTTCACTACTTCATTATGTTACTAGGATACAAGCAGCCGACCCAGCTGATGATATGTGGTCGATGCATAATATTATCTGTTATAGCAGAGGTAGCATAGATGCGTTGCCATCACAGAAACAAAGCTAAAATGACTCGCATGCTTGTAACTACATCGGCATCTAAACCTATCCTTCAAACCGGAACACAGCAACGCTGCTTCATGTATCTACTTTCTTATAAATTACCAAGTGGTATCGTATTATCCAGTAACTACATATTTTGTGGAGGTCAGACAGGACGTCGCTTCATGTAAAATACTAGTATTCGACTGCACCTAGTTAGACCGGAAACTAACTCCAACATAGTTGGAAAAAGGCAGATGACTTATAAATTAATACATTAAATTATAAATACCCGTGAATAATTTGGTCTGTATGCTTGACCACATCACGGACTGCTTTCCTCTCCTTCGTAGCTATGAGTCGAGTTAGCTCTATCAGAAACACCATCATATATCCTTCTTGAAGTGTTTCTATCATTTCGAAGTACGAATGCGTAGTAGTATTTTCTTGAAAAATAATAACATCATTGTTCATCATGGCGTAAAAGGAAGCAGTCCTATACTCAGTTGTGTGTAAAAGAATGCTGCCAATTATGACAGAATAAGGGCTATGTGGGCAATAGGACCAGGCAGCACATACACTTTTTGATAGCCTGAAAAGTATCCAGTTACTTAGAAAATTCTCCCAAACCTCTCTATCTTTTCGGATATCTGGTTACGTTTAGCTGGCAAACGTATTGGTTCTTTGAGCCGAATTGTACACCACCAATACAGAGATGATAAATATGATTTTTTATTTACTTCTTCAGGCTTTCACATAAGTGATTCTCAGTATTAACATTGTTTGTTAAAGCGATGATGATTGTTTGAGAAATGCTTATGTAATAATATATTTATTACAAAAACTTTTCCCAAACAATCTTGATAACGGTACATACGTCTAAGAAACTGTCTGGTTGTTGTCGCTGCCGATGTTATCGTCCGATCTGAATACCGCAATTTTTTCGTCATCTCTGTTAGTTCACGAATCCCCGAGATCTCTTCTCCTGCATCCATTATTGTAATCTTCTTTTCGAATTTATCGTCATCATCAGTGTTAGTATCATAACCTATTATTTCCTTCCCATCGCTTAGAAGAAGATTAGGGAACAGTATTTTCTTGGTTCCAGTTGAAAGTGTCTGTGAACGTTTGATCCTATGCAACGCTGGTTCCCTAGACCGCCTTACAGGGCCGTTTGATGACGCTTTAGCTTCAGGGTTTCTTCTCTTAGATATCTCAAGCACTGTGATCCCCTGGTGTATTTGGTGTGTCTTCTGATTCCGTCTGATTCCTTGTGGAAACCTTTTAGCTGATGATGAAAGGTTTTTGATTAGTTGTTGCTGATTTTTGAGTAATATATGGTAACATATTTACTGACTAAAGATGACCGAAAAATAAAATAAAGGTATTCGATAAAGGTCTATGCATTATTACAAATGTATTCAGATTACTGTAAATAGATTTGCATCTACCTAACCTTTTTCCAGTTATGTTGGGGTCGGCTTCCAGTCTAACCGGATGCAACTGAATATTTTACATGGAGCGACTACCTATCTTCTTACTTCTACTTTCACCACCCAATTACTAGGTGACACGATACCGCTTGATAAGACTGGTTTTCAGACTTTTGGGCTTCTGACAACCCATAACGATTATCAAAGATCTTTGAATGACAGCCGGGACCAACGGCTTAAAGTATTTTTCGAGGCTCGGAGAAGTCTCGATGTGTAATGTATATTCACCCATCCACGAACCGACCGCGGCAAGCGTAGCTTAGTCTTTGATCGTTCCGAGCGGCTGCTGTCATTTAGCCACGAGCCCATCTTTCAGCAAGATTACTTATTACAAATACTACTTACTGAAAAATGGTCCTTTGGGCGTTGGACCTGTAGGACTCTGTATGTACGCTCCATGGTCGATTTGTGTAGGGATGAAGGAGTAATGAGGAATGATTGGGTTCGTCTCATCTGTTCCTGAAGTACTCTTCATGAAGTTGTGGTTTCTTGTCGCTTCATGTTCAGTTGTTAGGGTTCCGTTTGAGTTAATGTTAGCTGGAAACAGGTTGTTGTTAGTTGGACTATTCAACTGTATCCATTTTAGGTTTCTAATATTTATAAGGAAGTCGGTCTGCATGCAATTAATAAATCATGGACACTGTTGTGATAATTTAATGACATAATATCCTTAAAAAATACTTTTGGTCCTTGCATCCGAACAAACTTGGTCCAATGACTCCTTGACACACAAAGACTTGGTCCATTCACTCCAACCAGATACTGCAGGTAAGCTACCATGATAACTGTTGTAATTTGTAAGTACCATACGCCAAATAAAATTAGAAACAGTAATGCCATTCAACGTGGCAATGCTGCCAGCCAATTTGTTTGACGCCCTATGAGCTTTTATATATATATTTTTATAATCGTGCTTGTTTGATAATATTAGTTACACGGCAAGTAAAGAGGACACTGAAATAATGATAAGAAACAAAATACATACCTTTCTCAAATACATCACAATGAAATAAATCATAATAAAATAATAAATTAAAAAATAACAACAGCATAGTGTTTCGCCCCTTTAAAATGTATTCCTATTTAAAACATGTAGTACCGCCATGTTTTTACCCGATTGCCCCAGAAGGAGAGTTGAAATGATATCGAGTGTTTTTGAAAAATGTTCCCAGTTTACGCTCGTTTAATTACACTTTTAGTAGCAAATACATGTCCACACAGTGTCGAAATAATTATTGACTTCTTCAAATATTAAAAAGAATTACAACTATTTAATATTACGTTCACTTTGCCCACTATTTGTTATGTACAATTTATTATCAGTATTTTTAGATCAAATATTTGAAAAATAAACTGGTGTTTGGCCACGCAAGGCCTCACCATTTTTTTTATTCAAAGGCCATCTTTTAACTCGCAAAAATATTTAACTTTGTTTAAAAGTAGTTACTATTTCAGTTTTATTGGCAATAAAATTGTAGTAATATTTTTATTGAATCCTTACCAATATTTTAAATACGAAAGTGTGTTTGTTTGTTTGTTACGCTTTCACGCTAAAACAGCTGAACGTATTTGGATGAAATTTGGCACATGGATAAACCATGACCTGGAAAAGGACATAGACTACTTTTTATCCTGGATTGCAGACAAAGTCGTGGGCAACAGCTAGTTATAAATAAAAAATATTGCACCTTGAAGTTTTTTGATTTAATAAATATGTTAGTATTTTTTTATTACAATGAAAGTGTGTACTTGTTCTGTTCTTCGGGATATTTGGTAGTTTTAATTTATAGTTTATTTTCAAGCCTCCTTTTGACTGAGTTTGCCTTAATAATATTCACCACTTTATTATGATTAACAATTCACCTTCTGTCAATGGATAGTACATCGAAATTGAACATTATAACATTCAAATGTAAATATTAACAGATCTGTTAACTGTGTGCGCTTACTATGCAAAACAGCTGACATTGTTTTGTTACAAGAAACGTGGTTATATCCACATGATTTATCCTTTCTGGAAAATATAGATCAAGACTTCAGGGACACCGCAAAGTCTTCAGTGGACACGTCAGCTGGTATTTGTGAAGGTAGACGTTGCCATATTGTGGCAAAAAAGTGCAGTTGACAACGTGTCTGTGGTGCAGTGTGAACCCGATACCCAAATTTGTGCAGTAAATGTAATGATAAGTAACCGATTTTTTATGGTTATAAATATGTATATGCCAACAGATTGTAGTGATAACTTACCACATTTTACGGAATGTCTCAGTGAAATGTATTCTATCATACAAAATAGTAATGTTGAATCAGTGTTTGTATTGGGAGACTTCAACGCGCACCCGGGTGAGTCATTTTGTAACGAACTTCTTAGTTTTTGTACTGAGCAAGAATTATTACGTGCGGACATTGATTGCCTAAGCATGTTATCGCAAACTTATACTTTTATCAGTGACGCACACGGGTGTAAGCGTTGGCTTGACCACTGTCTTGTTACACAGTCGGCAGGAAAAACAATTGTAAACGTTAAAGTTATTTACGACACGTTTTGGTTTGATCACTTTCCTTTAAAAATAGAGTGTGATATTAATGTTATTAGAGTGAAAACTACTGTAACTAAATCTTCGTATAATGGTGTCTGTTGGGGGAACGAAAACCAGAGGAAATCAGTCAATACTCTTCTATATGTAACAATAACTTAAAGAACTTATATTTTCCTAAGGAGTTTGAACTACGTGCTGATGAATGTTGTGATAATACCCAACATAATTTTTTATTGGATAAAATGTATAGTCAAATTGTGTCTATATTAAGTGAAGCTGCTAGTACAAGCAGAATCCCAAAAGGCATTATAGGAAAAAAGGGTATAAAATCGTGGAACAAACATTTAAAAGAATTTCACACACAGGCAAGAATTAAATTTAAATTATGGGTGTGGTACGGGCAACCCAGTAGTGGTCCTATTTTTGATATGACATTAAGTCGTAAAATATTTGAATCAATATTGAAATCGTGCATTTTAATGCACCATTTCAATATTGATTTAAATATTTCTATTCTTTCTTGGTTTTTAAACCAATAAAGAATAGAAATGGATTTTTGGCTTCACTCCATTCAGTGAAACGTTTTTCATCATTTTGGAAAGGTACTAAGAGGCTAAATAATACTCCAACAGTTAGCGTGGATGCTAAAAACGATAACGCTGAGATAGCCAATTGTTTTAAAGACCATTTTAAAGTGAGTTCACCTCTTGAGTTTGCGCCGAGAGTGCGCGATATTGGGACATGTCGATCAGGATCACCCCTTTGGTTTCCATGTAAAGAACTAAAATCTGTAATTAAATGCATGAAGAGGGGTAAATCGCCTGGTCATGATGGGCTTAGCATCGAGCACCTTCAAAACGCAGGTATACATCTGCCGAGAGTGTTGACTATGTTTTTCAATTTATGTTTGGGACATTCTTACTTACCTCAGGATTTACCGGATACAATTGTTGTACCTATTGTGAACAATCGGACAGGGGACATAGCAGACAAAAGTAACTACAGGCCTATTTCACTGCCAACTGTGATAGCTAAAGTGTTTGACAGTGTGCTCGACTCACAGCTCAGTAGGTACAACCAGTTACATGACACATAGTTTGGTTTTCGTGCCGGGCTATCTACTGAAAGTACTATACTTGCGTTGAAGTATATTATACTGACAGGTAAACACCTGCGTATGCTTGTTTCCTGGACCTTTTAAGGCCTTCGACCTGGTTTCTTATAATGTCTTGTGGGAGAAGCTTCTGGAGGCGGGCGTTCCTACTGCATTAGTGTCTACATTATATTTTTGGTGACAAACAGAGGAACTTCGTCAAATGGTCTAATGCCTTGTCTGATCCGTATAAACTCGAGTGTGGCATTAGGCAGGGAGGTCTAACTTCCCCGAGGCTTTTTAATATTTATGTAAATAAACTGCTTGTTGAGCTCAGCAGCACTCATGTCGGATGCCATATAGATGGAGTATGTTTAAATAACTTAAGTTATGCGGTGCTGCTGAGCCCTACTATCAGTGGAAATAGGAAGTTACTCCCCATATGTGAAGGATATGCCAAACGGCACGGGCTAAAATATAATCCTACAAAAAGTGAGGTATTAGTGTTTCGAGGCAGGAATAAAAATCCAACATTTGTCCCTCCTGTAAAATTAAATGGTTTACTTTTGCAGAGAGTTGCCCACTTTAAATATTTGGGCCACATTGTTACTGAAGAATTAAAAGACGACCCTGATATGGAAAGGGAGCGCAGGGAACTGGCTGTGAGGGGAAATATGATATGCAGAAGGTTTCATAGTTGTTCAGTTCCAGTGAAACTAAATCTTTTTAAGGCCTACTGCCAAATATTTTATACCAGCAGCCTATGGGATAACCATACCTTAAAAGCAGACAATGCCCTGCGCATTCAATATAACAAAACCTTCAGGGCGCTGTTGAGGCTTCTACCGTACTGTAGTGCGTCAGGTATGTTCGCTGATGCGCACACTGACGACTACTTTGCGATAATGCGGAAGAAAGTGCCTCAGTAATATCGAAAGTGCCTCAGTAATATCCCGAGTGAGGGGGAGCAGCTACAGCATTCAGAAGGTTTTTGCAAAGAGGCTGGATGGGCCTACATTCGGGAGGTTTACCAAGCTACATGTTGGCAACAAAGCTTGTTAAACCTTCTTGTAATTATGATTTTCTTTTTCTTTCTTTTTGTGTTCCTGCATGTTACTAATATAGTTTTTAAGTAAGATGTAATACTTACACCCTATGGGCCTTGATGCCTAAGAACAAAATATTTTTATTTTTATTTATTTATTATATTAAAACCATTACAAAATTAATTTTCAGCTTACACAAACTCGATATCACGAATCAGAACTGAAGAAGATCACAGAGTCGTCAAGATACTACAAGAGACTGTTAGCGAATATAGTGATGAAGAGTACTCCGGAGATACTAATAACTTAAACAATGT
This sequence comes from Omphaloscelis lunosa, assembly GCA_916610215.1. Lineage (NCBI taxonomy): Eukaryota > Metazoa > Arthropoda > Insecta > Lepidoptera > Noctuidae > Omphaloscelis > Omphaloscelis lunosa. Next base: position 13,086,206 of record OU744270.1, read on the forward strand.
ACAAAACTTTATAACAAAAAGCACTATAGTTGAAGATAAAAACAAAAATATGAAACTGGTTGCCAGGGCGCTGATAGTTAAGACACTCACGGATTTCATTCAGGGAGCCGTTAAAATTCTCAATACTTATGAAGATACCGCATTTGAAGATTTCTTCCATGTTCTAGACAACGAAATCAGAAAATATCATTACCGAGGCTGTAAATTTTCCGAACTGACGCAAAATTCTGATACCAGGAGTTTACTGGCCGGGTCGTTAAAGTTGATCAGAGGGAAGCCAGTTTCTTATACAAAAGCAAACATCAACGAAGTGGCGGACATGATGAGAGATGAAACATACAGCAAACATGTTAAAGAATTGCTGGATTATATTAATTCTTTGTACAGAAATACTGAACTGAATTTTCAAAGTGTTTTAAATAAATTGAAGAATTATAGAAATACAAAATCTGTAAGAACTCACAATAATTTAGTACAGGTCATTAGAGACGGGGTCCGAGCTGTTTTGTTTAATCCTTACACTGAACTTAACACTAATACTAGAAGAGAATTGAAAGAAAGAATAGAAATATTTTGGAAACAATTCAAAAATAATCCTGCATCAAGCGTTGAAATGAATGATATTCCTAACGCAGATACAGACATTGAGGCAGTCATTAATAACATCAAGGTCTCCGAAAACATAATTAAATTAAAGAACGAAGATAGAAATCCTGAACTTTATTCTAAAAATGATTCGGCAAAAAAATTAAAACACAAAAGAGAGAGATTTGTTAGTATAGATACATATGGCGAACAGTTTCATCGTGATGAAACTGAGAAGGATGAGAGCAGCAATGAATCTGGGGAACAGATAACAAATTATTACACAAACGAAATCTCATCAGGACAATCGTTCGATAGCAGCTCTAACTCCATCAAAAACTCTCAGGAGCGACATGAAGAGTACAACACACAGCGATATATGACTCTATATACTGAAGAAATATCTTACAAAACAAAGACTACGAAGGAAACAGAACTCATTCCTGTATCTGCAAGTGTGATGACAAGAAGGTCCAAAGTTAAGAAGCGACCGACGACCACGTCCACACTGAGGGAGAGAGATGTACTGTCAAACAGGACAGAGAAGATTAAAATATTAAGAGCTAATCATGACACAGATGAAACAAAATTGGATATTTCTAACTCAGGCCATGACACAGAGAGTGGCCTGACGCTTGAATCGAAGTATGAACCGAGAGCAAGAGAAAACTGTGACAAACAAAAAAAGCAGGGCAAGGGAAATGAATCAAGGACTAAGATCAAACAGAAGAACGTGGAAATAATTAGCCAGTACGGCGCAGTCATTGATGTTCAGTTAGCTAATACCGAGTTGTTGAAATCTTTGAGAATGTTTGAACCAGGTGAATTGGATACGAAGTAAGATTTCAATTGATTCAGAATTCAGCACGAAATCATTTATATTTTCAATATGTTTTATCTTTAGTATGATTACTACAAATAAAGATATTTGACCAGATAAGCTTTAGAGCTTATTAATTTTATATAATCTGTGTAAAATATACCACAAAACACTTATTACATCCTCCTGTATATTTTATTGATATTTGATTGATAATATTAAAAGAAATATATTTGAATAAAGTAGAAATGATATTTGAATTTATTTATGGTCGGCGTAGCACGTCTTTTTCTTCTAAATATCTCTATCAGCTCTCACTTTTACTACTTTTGACATTTGGTAAAAAAATCTTATGGATTTAGTTTTTTTCCCATTTAATACTAAATTATTAGCAGTCAAGTAAGACCTTATTTACGACGTCAAGATTTGATGCATGTCAATTAATTTTAAAAATTAAGGAAGTATCGTCAGCAAATAACACCATTTGTGGATGGGTTTTTAACAAATAGGGTTGAAACCATTTATTTAAACTCGCTGCTGTCTGTCATTTAAATAAAATTTGTACTAGTTTAGTAGTATTGACAGTGCAAGTATTCCAAATCCGTAATGCTCAAGTTTCGAGATGGACGACGCAATCAAATGCCTTGGAGAGGTCAAAAAAAATCCTATGGCGTTTTGGACCTCTTCCCACGCTGTAAATATGTGCTTTAATAAGGTGACACCGGCGTCAGTCGTACAACGTCCTTAGTGAAACCATACTGCTGATCAATGTAAGATTTTATTGGTATTAAAATGATTGAGTATTTGATTAAGCATTACCTTTTCAAACACCTTGCTGAAAACCGGCAACATGTGTACAGGTCTATAGTTATTGGTGGCTTTATTGTCCCCGGATTTAAAAAAAGGTATAACCTTACTATATATCATTAGATCAGGAGAGACTCCTTGATCCAAGCACAAATTAAATGTTAAGGCTGAGTACGGCGCTATAGTCCCAATAATGGAGGTACAAACTTTGATAGACATGCCCCATAGATCTTCGGTTAATTTGCTTGAAAACTTTTTTTACTGTTATGGAGTTTATATGTTTGAATTTAAATTTAATCAGGCAGGATGAAACGTTTGCTCTTAATAAGTCAAGAACGTGAGGGCGAGGAATTTAAGGTTTCAGAACATTCCTTACTAATATTTTAAGTAAATGTGAAAGTTTTTTTTTTTTGTTTGCGTGAAAGCGTGAAAGCATAATTTCGCGCTAAAGCGATTAAACAGATTTGAATGAAATTAGGCACATGTGTTAGTATATAGGATACTTTTTATCCCGGTAAAACGTTCCCGTGGGATAATTTCCAACCTCTACGTGGGCGAAGCCGCGGGCAAGAGCTAGTAGAATATGTTTGCATACATAACATGAAACAATACTTCATTAGTTCCAGATATGACACTACTCTGTATTCGAAGTATGCTATACAAACCGAACAAGTACCTACCACAGAATCTTTAATACGTCCTCGATCTATGCGAGCACAAGCTTAAATTAGACCTCAGAAACTGAATACTCACACAAAACCTCCTTTAAAATACTCGAAAATAATCAAAACCTTTCTATAGAAAACAATTAATTGACTTATGGAAAAATATAGCACCGCCCTTACCCAACGAAGGACATCCGGTAGACCAAATTATGATGGACAAAAATCAAAATCACAAATATCTTATACGGTCTGATGATGATACTATTGGGGCAGAAGATTTCAATACACATGTCATTAAAAGAATAAACGCAAAGGAAAATCCATCAAGCCGTTTAGGCTACAGAGCATGCCAAAGAAATAGACATACATACAACTCTCGAAAAATATTACCTTCCTTCTGGGGCAGTCGGGTAAAAAATTAACCCTGTCTAGCTAATTTATTAATTTCCCGATTGCTAGCTGTAGCGCAGTAGCTGTAGCAGTAGCGCCTGAGTGAGTAGTCTTGTTGCTTTCCATTTTCAATCAGTATTTACGATTTGTAGTTTTGGACTGAAAAATATAACAATCCGTTCCATCACTAGAATAACCGACTTCACGCGGACAGCTGCCACGCTTCAATGAAATTGGGTTGCACATATCTGCTGCATGTCAGGCAAACAATGCGACATCGCGGCAAGCCCAGATGGAAATGGTGGGATCAGCTGAATTGAACTACTCTAAAAGACCCCGGCGAATAAATAAAAACAGGATTTGCTGACAAATGTTATTTCTGAAAATTTAATTAAAATGATGAATATCACGTTTCTACTTTGTCTGAAAAGCTGTGTTATTATTTTTTTACATGGTATATTCTCCGTCTCGAAGAGAAGAGGCCTGTGTCCCAGCAGTGGGAACATAATAGGCCGATTATGCTAATTAGAACTATAAATTATGGCAAAATTATTCACAGTTAAGAACCATGGGAAACTCAGGAGAGAATTCAGATTTATATTCAGGAGAGAACTTCATCTTATAATCCGTTTCATCATGTCTCTGTTGTTCCGTGCCACATTATGCTCGAAGTTCTTATTCCCATATTGTAGAGCTTGATTCAAGTTCTTCGTCAGCGACGCCTCCTCGTCACTGTAGCTTGAACCTTCGACGATCTTTCGAAGCAGCTCGGCTTTTAATTTCAGTCTTTTAGCTTTCTTCTTTGATTCAGCTTGCAATAAACTCTCTTTAACTCGGTGGTAGAAAGATGTTTTGTCTTTCTGAGCTGTGTTTCTAACTGATTCGTCACTTCTTACAATATACTTCATAAGTTTTTCATCTTCTGTGTCGTCACGCTCGGAGTATTCTAACAATGCATCTGGAGACTGCGTTGGCTCTCTATGTCTCCTGCTGAATTAGATGATATTAACTTCTGTTACATCTTTAATAAACTTTTAGATGAGTTTGACATTTATAGCTAACAATCTCTGTGGAAATAAACTAGTCAGAGATCAAACTCTCTTTTATCATCTAGATATTCTTTTGCCTGCCTTTATTATTACATGGGGTCGACACAAAATGTTATTCTCACCTATCCTCCCCTGTTCGCTGTTATGTTATCATTCACTTCCTTTTCATTTCTCACACAATCCATCCCTTTTCTTTGGTGTTCTACTTTCCCTCCATCCATAATCATTTATTATATTCCTAACTCTCCTAGTCACTTGCGATTCATCGAGCCAAGATCGGTTCCCGTTCATATAAACCGTCGAAGACTGTTTATTTCATTTTATATTGTAGTTGATTATTATTGTTAATCTATATATATGTAATAGTGCCCTCCACGAAGACGCGCCCCACTCCGCGATTACTGTACTGTAAGCTGTACTTTAGTACGGAGCGGAGCGGAGTGGGGCGCGTCTTCGTGGATGGCACTATTTATAATATTATAGGGAAATGAAAAGACATACTTTTCTGATGGTCGAGCCACTTTTTTTATCCCTCTAATACGATGCTTCCGATACTGATACTCCGGATGTCTGTATCTACGTTTTTGGTATATCTGACTCGCTTTATATCGTTTAAATGAATCGTGATGGCGTTTTCTCTCCCTGGCTTTTGAATGGAATCTTCTGGATTTTCTAGAAGATGATGCCGGAGTCTCTGACTCTTGTTCTGTGAAATTAAATAAATGCAACTATTAGGTACTCTTTTTCGGGGGCAGTCGAAAAAATATATTAAAACACATGATGAGAGACCGCAGTTTATACAGAATTCACGCAATTTCGATGGCGATTCAGAAGATGTTTTTCAAATAATATTTTCATATGACTGCATGATGGGAGTAGCCAAGGAATCCACATCTGTTTGATAAAATAAGTGATAGACATAATTTTAATACTAGAAATAAAGATAAACTAGATCAATCATTTTTCAGATTATCTAAAGTACATACATCTTTTATGGGGTACTGTGTTAAATGTTGCAACAAAATACCTTGTGACATATTGCAATTAAATGAAAGAAAATTTAAAACTCATATTAAAAGTACACTTTGTAAACAAGCATATTACAAATTAGAGGATTATATCCAAGATCAGGACCAGCATGTTTCCAAGCACTCTTGCTTGGAAACATGCTGGTCCTACTCCATAGGACAATTTAGAATCAAGACAAAATCAAACAGGTTGCTAATTTAATTGTAAAATTTACAATTTTGTGTTATATGACATTGATTTTAAATTCTGTGATTACTTCCTCACACACTGACTTATTAATTTTAAAAACATTAGGAAAAACATTAGTAAATATGTGAGCACCATGTATCTATCACATAATTAAATTATCTGTCGTTGCTTCATTTTTAATTCTTTTTACCTATTGTGGTATAGTAATTTTATTCTAGGTGCATCGTCTTCACATATAATTATTTAACTAATGTACGTACTTATACAAACTATTGTAAAACATTTTAAAAGCGTAACGGTGGAGTTTCTTGCTCATTCTTCTCCATACGAAAACTACCTTTTGGAAGGGGCGACTAGAATCAATTATATTAGTCTGTAAATTTTGACGTTCAAAAGTGCCATACAAGGGTCTATTTGAAACAAATGATTTGACTTTGACTTTGACTTTGAATATGTTAAATTATGGAAGATTTAAGAGGCCTATTCCCAGCAGTGGGAAAAGCCAGGCTGATGTTTTTATTCATTGACGATTGTAAGTACCTCTCATTACATTTTGTTAAAATATTACTGTAAAACGACTTAGATGTTAAGCATGTATTTGAATCTGTTATGTTACGCATGTATATCAACAAGTGATAAAGGGCAGGAGGCTTAAGGAGTATAACTATGGCTATTCAAACACTGTATAGGGCCTTATAGATACATACCTATACGCAGTACACCTACAGTAGTCGGTGTCGCCTTCATCTCACCATCGTTTGGTACAGACGCTGGTCTCTCATCAATCATTTTATTTCTATTATCATCCTTCTCCGAAATATTTCTTAAGTCAAGAATTCCACCCAAATCTTTATTAAAGAACTGTGTTGTTGTGGGTGAAGCAGTACTTGCAGTTAAGTACGTATAGTCTTCAAGCTCCGTCAGACTGATAGAAACTGGAAGACCCTGGTGGAGGAAACCTGATGGTTGGACCTTGAAATCGTTCTTCAACTGTTTCGTCAAGACCAAGGCTTGAGCTCTGGATGCTTTTGTAAGAGTACTATCGAGTTGCGGAGCGCCTTTGGTTGGGGGGTGGAAAATGTTTGGTTACTATGGAGATTTTAGTGCACTTTCAATAGATAGGTAAATTAATAAGATCGGAAAACTAGGAGATCACAAAGGGTTGATTCTCAGCCCAAATGGAACTATGTTTTGAACCAAACTTAAATCAGTATCGCCCTCGCGTCTTTGTATAATTGAACACTAAACAAAGGACCCGACTAATGGCAAGTGGTTACCGCAGCCAATGGACATTTGGAATACTAGAGGTATTGCAAGTGCGTTGTTATACCAGGAATAAATCTTTGTAAATAAACTCTTTTTAAATGGGTCGTGTGTCTGTATTACCCTGACATCGATGCCCTTCAAACTGGAACACAGCATCGCTGCTTATCAGCCGATATACATAGGTATGATGATAGTATTTCCTTGAACGCTCTCCTTCACAAAGGGCTCTCTTACTACTTCTACTACAAAATGCACATATATTAAATTCTTACTAGTGTAATCGTAGCTCGGTGTCATTCCGGTCTGTGTAGCTAAAGTTTTAAACCATCCCTCAACTGGTGTGTATGTAGTTATTTCCCGAAGCCATATCTTCTTATATACCTCATTTGGAGTTATTAAAGTAGTGTTAGGTCCAAAACCATGGCCTGGATGGCCTCTTAGAGAGGTATTAGGACGAAGAGTTGTGTTGGGATGTAATGGTCTGGAATATATATGTAATATTGGAGGTCGGATCGTAGTACCAAAAGTTTTTTTGTCTTTCGGTTGAGGTGCTTGAGAAAGTGACGGGTTTTTAGGAGGGATGGATATATCAGGACCAGTACGAAGTCTAGGTTTAGATAGTTTAGTATAAATACTTTGAGTTGGAAAGATCTCGTCCCAATTCAAGTGTCGGTTATTTAACTCAGTGGTATAACGTGTAAAGGAGATAGGGAATACAGGTCGAGATCTGATTAAAGGGAGAAGGAAAGTCTGCGGGGTATTCAGGCCCAGCGTGTCTATCGTTGAAGTATTGTCCCACCACCACTTCGTGATGCTGTTATACAGTAACTCATCATCTCTCGTCGATTCTAGTTCGTTGTCACCTGCTCTCAACACTGATCTCTCTTCGTGGAACTTGTGCTGTGCCTCTTTGATGAAGTCTTTTATTTGGACATAGTTTTGGTGATGCCGTTTCATTAGTAGGAATTCATCGAATTTTGCTGAAATTAAGAGATTTGCAGGTTAATAAGTCATTTATTTATTTAGCATATATAATCTGCCTTAATGTTTCCGCTGCTGGGACACAGACCTCCTCCCTGTGAGCCGCCCAAGTGACGCCCTGATGGTTTACTACAATAACAGCTTCAGAATGATTTTGAGACTACCACGCTTTTGTAGTGCCTGTGGCATATTCGCTTAGGCGCGGGTTCACGACTTCCACGCAATGGTGCGGAGAAAAAAGGCGTCGCTATTAGAGAGAACGCGGGCAAGTATGCACAGCATTCTGAGGATGATAGCGGACAAATTTAACTCGCCGATAATTAATCACTTCATTTAGGTGATGGTTACACGGGAGTGATTTTTTACATTCGGAAAATGTATGTACACACTGGGCCACTCTTCCGCAACCTCATCTTTAAGGTGATAATCGTATAGCACGGCTCACGACTCGATCGCCCGATGCATGCGTTTTGACCAACAGGATGCACGAAGCGTATTTAGTCGTGTTCGTATTAATATAATGATGTATAAAAGTGTGACACTCACACTAAGCGCGTACTATGTTCACTTGTTTGTGACATAATATTTTAATGGGCACGGCAGTTCATACAATGTTATCAGAGGTTTTTGTTTATTGCCGTCAAAACTTTTGCAACTGTAATAAAAATAAGTTTATTATCTAAGTACCATTGTTATTTAGTGAGAATGACGTAAAATCTGATTAAACAATAATATGGCTAAATTCTATTTCATAAAATACGTTCGCAAATTTTTGTTACACGCCCTGTACTCACACTAATACATTTTGGCTCTAATTGGGCGAAACCAGGAAGGGGCGTTGTAGCTGCGCTGTCGCAGAAATATTTTCTTAACTGAGCATGCGTAAAGTATCTTGACTGTACCTTAATATTGTTTGTTCTGTGAATTAGTTTTAGTACTTTATAACTGTAACACACTAACATAGCTTTTAAGTTTTTTTTTTGTACCTAACCAACTAACATATGGATCATTATTGTCTAAGTAAATTAACAAATTTAATTTGATTTAACAAATTACAAATGTGATGGTTGGATTACAGTCCAAATATAGGAAAGATATTTAACCACAAATTCAACCGTTAATATTTAAAGACAGAAAGACACCTTTACGTCCATTGGTCTATTAAAAATAAGAATAACAAAAATACATACCTTTCTCATTATCGACGCAACTAAGTAAGTCATAATGTGAAAATAAACTTATTATTAGTAATAGCATAGTTTTTGGTCACTTTAAAAATATTTAATGAATTGTTGGATTGATTGATTAGTCCATAACTTATAGCAAGCAGTGTTTTTAAATCTAACATTTCACATAAATCTCACGTGCAAGTAAGTTTTAAAAACGGATATTTTAACATTTTACTTGAGTTTAAAAGACGTTACTATTTCAGCATTATCAATAAAACTGTAGAAATGTTGCATGTTGTGCAATGTAACAAGTTTTATGATTCCATAAAAATGTAAGTATTTTTATAATAAAAAATGAATGTGTGTAGCCTACATGTTTTCTGCTGTTTACGACATTTGGTAGTTTCTTTTTTCAAAGACTTCTTTTGACTGGCAAAAAATATAATGTTAAAAAAATTGTGTCGTAAATATTAGAAAAAAGTTAAAATTGAATTTTTATTGGCAATGGCGCATATGTGAAGTGCAAAGTTTTTAAAGTAATTAAAGGTGTAAAATAAAAATCAACCAAGCACGTTTTTAGAGTATTAAATCAATTTAAATATGCTGTTGTGACCAACCAGTTGATGTCCAAAAAGGTTCGACTGACTGTTTACAATGGCGTGCTGTTTGGAAGTGAATGTTGGGCTTGGCAAAAGAGGCATGAAAGTAGATTAAATGCTGTGGAAAGGCGTTCCTTGCGAAGTATGGCAATGATTGTGATAAGGCAAAGTTGCGGTTTAAAGGAAGAGTACTTGGGCGACAGAGCTTTGCTCGGTTATTTCTATTTATTGTAAAAAAATCGTTTTGCACTATTGCTTCATAAGTCTCAATAAAATAAAAATTCGAAAGCATAAATTTTATTCACGTTATCAGTATAGCTAGACATATTTATGAGAAATATATATTGTTATCTCAAACATTAACTAAATTTTTTAAAGCTTGTCTAAAAACAATAAAAATTAAAAAAAATATATATAAACTTACTATGAACAATATAAAAAAAAAAAAACAAAAGTAGGTCACCGAGTGGGATTCGAACCAGTAACACTCGTTTCTTGCCATTCGCGTCTTAACCCGATGGACCAGACGGGCAAGAAATTAGCGACCATATTTTGCGTGGAAAGAAAAACGCATGAAAACTCGAAAACACGCGTTTTCTCAAACATAAGACTAATCTAGATCGATTTTTTACCCCCGAAAACCCCCATATACCAAATTTCAGCGAAATCGTTAGAGCCGTTTCCGAGATCACAGAAATAAATTTATATCCATATAAATATACAAGAATTGCTCGTTTAAAGGTATAAGATTTAGTAACAAAAATTGAAAAGAGTATGCTTAGATGGTTTGGTCATGTTGAGAGGATGAATGAAAGGCGACTAACAAAAGGTATTTGTGAGTGGAATCGCTGGAAGGAGACGCCCAAGAAGGACATTTATAGTAACCGGCCCATATTGGTGAAGTTCTTCAGAAAGGTCAGGTGCGTAGTACTCGCAACCGGTGTGCGTGTATCAACGTGAACGAAGCAAAAGGAGAATGGAAGGAACGATCCTTCACTCACGCCTTCTTCTCATGGAGGTAGGCAGAAACTGTAGAGCGAAACCTGCTTCGTAGCAGGTTTCGCTCCCTATGGGAAGAAGGCGTGAGTTATATGCATGTAGGTATGTTGAACTTTGTAAGTAGTTTATTAGGCTTCATGCAAATGCTTGTAGTTATATAAACCCGATTCATTCATTTTTTCTTTTTATATTATTTCCGTCTGAATCTCAGTAGAAGCGTGATTTTTCATTTAAATACTTGGTTATTAAGTTATTAGTAATTTGATTTAATTTTTTTAATTCCTTTTTTATAGTGTTTATTCTTTTAGTGACATATTTGTTGAAATCTTTCACTCCAATACTATCATTATTGGATCATCTTGCTAAAAATGTCTGATTCAAGATTTTGTCCTTCTTACATTTTTAACAGAGTGGCCTTCATTGTGTACTATACTTCTTTTTGACTCTTCGAATTAATTTCTATAGAAAGATTTGTAACTTTTCAAGTTTAAAGAAGGTTTTGTGGGAGCAGTCGGATTCTTAGGTTTAATCTGTGCTTGTGCTCGCATAGATCGAAGACGTATTGTAGATTTTCTGGGTAATGGTTCGGTTTCTATAGCAGACTTCGGATACAGAGTGGTGTCATATCTGGAACGAATGAAGCAATGTTTAATGTTACGCACATATGTACATTCCAATATGTAATATAAGAAGTGAGGAACATTTATCGTTGTGAGACAAGTTTGGAGTTCAGTAAGAATTTGGATGGTAATAAGAGAAAAAACAAAGTATCGATGAGCGGATTGTGTAAATATGACTAGAAAGGCGATGACTATAGAGATGTATGGAAGAAGAAGACACCTGCGCCGACTTCAAATACATTGGCATAAGAGCAAGAGCAAGACAATGAATTAATTCTATTCTTATAATTTGTTTCAAATAGAACTAGTCTTTGATAAGAAGATCGTTAAAAGTGGAATTGCTGTTCCATTTTCAACTTATACAGTTTCTAAACTTCGTAGGACTGGTACTTTGATTCGACACTATCTGGTCCTTCGAAAAATCAGTCAAAATCTTACTTCGTATCCATCCCGAGTGGTTCAAATATTCTCAAAGATTACAAAATTAATAACTCGGTATTAGCTAACTGAACATCATCGTAATAGCTAATTATTTGCGCGTTCTTGTGTTTTCTCTTAGACCTTGATTTATCTACCTTGCCATGCTTTTGTTGCTTGTCATAGTTTTGTTTTGCCCTCGGTTCATACTTAAATTCTAGCCTAAGGTCACCTTCTGTGTCGTGGCTTGAGCCACAAATGCTTTGTATCATCCGCGACATGATTTGCTCTTAGTATTTCAGTTTTCTTGTCTCGTCTGATGATACGGGTCTCGCCCTCGGTGTGAACATGGTCGTCGGTTATTTTTCAACTTCCTGCCTTCTTTTCATGTCACTCACAGATATGGGAACGATTTCTGTTTTCTTCATAGACTTTGTAAGATATTTCTTCTGTGTATAGAATCATGTATCGCTGTGTGTTGTACTGTTCATGTCAGTCCTGAGAACGTTTGATGGAGTTCGAGCTGCTATCGAACGATTGTCCTTCATGATGAGATTTCGTCAGTATGATATTGTTTCATAATTCCATGTTTCTGTTACTAATAGTTGTGCCTCTTGTTTTTAAATTATGTACATCGTCTAAGTTGGTAGTATATTCGGAGATTCTACTCTTCATTACTATATACTGGAACAATTTTTTGTGGAAGGTGGACACTGGATGCTTCTGTGGTCTCCTTTCTGTCTGACCCGTGATATCGAGTTTGTGTAAGCTGAAAGATTAAGAATAATTGTAGTATGATACGAGGTGAATTATTATATTACGATTAATGCTAAGACCGCCTATTGTACCCTCGTTTTAAATACGTCTGTCCTTTTTGTATTGTGTAGTGTAGGTACAATGAAGTGTTTATAAATAAATCCTAAGGTAATCTTGTTTCGTAGTTAGGATACCAAGGTTGTGGCAAGGATTATAACGGTGTTAGAAAAGCAAATTAAATTGATTTTTATGTAAGACAATAATACTGAAGTTTATTCTACTTCTATCTCTATAGTAATATTTAATACTGTTTGTTTATACAAATAAAAACTGTATTATGTGAACTAGCGAAAGTGAGTTGAAATAGATCTTGCCACAAACTCGGTCAAAATAAAGCTTGAAACGAACTATTTAATAAAATTACCAAATATTTTGAACAGCAGAAAACAAGTATACACTTTCATTTTAATATAAAATGACTAACATTTTTATAGAATCGTATAACTTTTTATACATTGCACATTCAACTATCTTTAATTTCTAATCCAATAAAAATATTACAACAATTTTATTGACTATAAAACTAAATAAAATAGAAACTACTTTAAAACAAAGTATTTGAGAGGTTAAAATGTATTTTTTCCGTATTTATACAAACGTGTTTGTATTTTTATAATTTAAACTAACTTTCAAGCCCCACATGGCACTACACTAGTTAAATTTTTAAAGCTTTGATTTAAAAATATTAATAACCTAGTAGGTAAAAATTGTGGATTAAAAACAGTTCGAAGTGGACGAAAAACCTTTTAAAGTGAAAATAATTTAAAAACCGATGTAAATATTTGTACAACTAAAACAATGCTTTTGGTACTCTGTGGACATGTGCTGGCTACTTCTTCTTTTTAGCGTGTCGATGACAATCTAAATGGACTAGGCCCAGAATTCGGCTACGTGTTTGACGCCATCACTATCGTCCATCAGTTCCTGTAACGTGCAGACGACAGGACACGCAAGACACGATATCACGAGTCCCATCGGTTGTGGAACAGTACCACATTTACACTCCAAAATAGAGTCGTCTATAAATACAACTTAAGTAAAATAAAAATGGCAGCTTATTTACATGTTTTAAATAGTGATGAACTTTAAAGTGACAAAATATTATGCTTTTATTATTATTAAGCATATTTTTTCAAGATGATTTACTTCATTGGGCAGGTGTGTATTTTGTCTAAACTTTAATAATATTATAAACAGAAAAGATTAGATTTTTTTAATGTTCGTTATTTTTAAGTTTGTTTGTTACGCTGTCACGTTAAAGCGGCTAATTTAAATGAAATTTGGCACATAAGGAGACCAGGACCTGGGTTAGGACATATGATACTTTATATCACAATATCCCTTTTTTTTGGGTGGGAAATCATCAAATAACTTCTCCCGCTCTGGGCGGAGCGGGAGGGCGTGTCAGACTCTTACTGACTAAAACCCACCCATGTTTCTTCGATTGCCCTGTTGCCGGGGCCACGATCTCCCTTTCGGTTTTCTTCGCAACCCCGGCAGGCATCGGCCCTAGTGGACCCCTTCAATTCTGCTGACATCTGTTTGAGGCGTGCGTGGAACACAACGCGCCGACGACCCGGGCCTGTTCCTTATCGGACGGCGAGCTACCCATTGCTCACCGTCCGCAAGCCCGCGCCTACGGTGGCCGGAAATCGTCCTGCGATTCCCGACGCCCGCCCTGGGCGTCTCCTCCTGCGGCGGTTAGGGGCGTGAGGGCGCGAAATTCGCCTCTCCCTCACGCGTTCCGCCTCCTCCTTCGCGAGCATTACCGCTTCGCAGAAGGAGGTGACGGCCTCCCATTTCCTCTCGCTCCGTACCATGGCCTGAACCAGGGCCGGACGCGAGAGATCACCGCCGCCGAATCCCAATATCCCTACGGGAACAATTTGCTTTTTTTTCAAATGTTCAATTCAATTTATTTATTCAGTAACAATTCACATTGTGTTCAAATATAATTCAACATGAAACATAAACGTACACAAAAAATATGTATTAAAATACACGCATGCCAATTTAAATTAGGAAATATTACTTATATTAAAACAAACAAGAAATGTAAAATACCATGCAAACATAATAAATTATAAAACATACAACATAACAGTAAATTAAAAGCAACCAATAATAATCAAATAATTAAATATGAATACAATATAACCCGTAGACAAATAAAAAGGCTCGTGCAGACCAGCGCGACTTGTCGCGCGACGTGTCGCGTGGCGATTCTGCGATATTATCGCCACGCAACACCTTTCACACTAACGCGATATCGCGCGCGATTCGCAGCGTGACACCGACAAAGGACACCAAGAAAGTATAAATGGCGGTGCATTCCGAGCAGAGCTCAGTAGTAGACGGATCTTCGTCAGAAGACGAAGTCTAGTCCGTGCTTGTTTGTTCATTGTGGGGACCTAGGTTCGAGTATCCGATCGGTCAACATAACCCAACCTAACATAAGTAGGTAGGTACCTCAGCGTAGGTAGTGTAGGTACCACACTACCACTAACTAACTAACCACACTACTAACTAACTGGCAAATTCGGTCTTTTTATACGAAGTATACCTATTTATTTAAAAATCGAGATTTTTAATTTAGTTTCCAATCTATGTGATTTCGTAAAAATAACTTAATTTATACTCAGGTATAAAGTTTACTTTCGGTTGCAGCCCGTTTTTATGGCCTGTTGTTTATGAGTAGGTAGAAACTTACGTAGGTACTTATCATTTT
The DNA here is from genome assembly GCA_916610215.1 of Omphaloscelis lunosa. Classification (NCBI taxonomy): domain Eukaryota; kingdom Metazoa; phylum Arthropoda; class Insecta; order Lepidoptera; family Noctuidae; genus Omphaloscelis; species Omphaloscelis lunosa. Next base: position 13,101,335 of record OU744270.1, read on the forward strand.
GAAATCATCTTAATTTAACCACCCGTAAAGTTGACAACATACGAGTAGGTATATTGGCACCGACTACTAGGTACCTACTTACTTTTAATTTACTTATCAAACTAATTCCGTATCTCCGTGAATTCTACTCTAATAAAATTATGCTCAATATGACAAGTAGGTATAATACCACAGATGAATAAATACGCTTATAACTGGCAAAATGCGGCTGTACTATAAGTAGGTAGCTACACCTCTGCCTAATCTTTTGGGGATTACAGGCGTGATATTTAAGAAATACCTACTTCGATGTTCATAAATACTCGGATATTGGGATTAATAGTATCTTATGTCTTAATCCAGGTCACGATCTACCCATGTGCTAAATTTCATCCAAATTTGTTCAGCATTTTAGCCTGAAAGCGTAACAAACAAACAAACTCACTTTCGCATTTATAATATTAATTAGGATAGTAGGTACTTAAGGGTCCGTGCACGAAAAAAACCCTCTTTTGTCAATTACTTATTTAATTGTGAGAAAGCTTGAAATAATTGAAAGATTAAGTATATCTGTATATCATCTGTGTCAGTCAGGTGTAGTTGCATCACTTTTGCGCTCTCGAAAATATGGTATATTTCGCCTTTGATTTACTTAATGAATAAAGATATTGTTTAAATTTAAAATAAAAATTACATTTTATTTTAAGGATAGCTGAAGGCCAAGGTCTGATTTTTTAATTTCTTGGTATGGTTTGCTAAATAATAGGAAAAAATACGTGACTGACAGGATTTTTAAAATATATAGGTTTTTCAATATTATTTTTTTGCTATATTTTGTATGGAAGTTGATCAAAGTGGTTGAGCCATATGACCATAAATGATATTTTATAATTTTCAAAATCAAAAGAAGTTTCTTACAACAAAATGATCAAAAGTCAGTCTCGCGTCATTTTTTGGAAAACTTGTTGCAAATACCTATTAGTGATTTTCAATGAATAAGTACTTAATTTATTTGAAAAATCCCTTTGCCACAAGCAAAACAAAGAACTCGGCTTTTAAAAGAATTTAAACAAAACTGTTTATGATTTGATAAATAGTTCTGTTTAAATTCTTTTTCCCTTTCTCTCAATCAATTAACAAAAAAGATCAAAATCAGTAGATTTCGTGCACGGCCCCTTAACTACTAACAAACTGTCTCGTTGGTCTAGTGGTCGCAAGTAACAAGTGCGCGTAAGCTCCTGGCACTTGTAATGTAACACAGCCGTGCGCATTCAGACGATGTACTCGAACTGACTCTCGCACAGCTGATATCACGCACTCGACTGCTAGCGGATCCCTACTCTGCCGCCCGTGCAACAACAGACCGCGTCCGCTAAAAAGTACCTACCTACGACAAATGCAGACCATTTCAACTCCCGTTGCCCGTCTATTTAGAGTTAAGTAGGTACCTATCAATAGTGATAAAATAAAATAAATTGTTTATAAACGAATTCTAGGACACTGAACGAGACACGATAGAAGTTTTATGTTAGAAACTTATGACGCCTATGGGCGTTTAGTGTCCCTGAAAGTGTTAACCATTTTATTCATTTCATCCAACAATATTTGCACTCAATAGATCATTTTGATTTTAGAGTCTTAAGTAGGTACATACTTATGAGTTGCAGGCAATTTGGCTGACTATATGTTGAAAATACCAACTAAATTAGGTAGGTAAGTACTTCCTGCAGATTTTAATAAAAATGTTTGACAAAATATTTTGAAATGAACATTTCTTTAGGTGCGTTGGACATTTTTGAGATTTTTGTAAACGCAATTGTGCTCTTTATTATTATTAAGTTACGGATCAATGTTCTATGCAAGTATTTTTACTTTAAAGGTTTCGGAAGTATTATTTTTTTGTAAACGCGATTGTCAAACTCAAACTCAAAGCATTTATTTCAATTAAACCATTTACAGGCACTTTTGAATTGTCAAGGAGTCGGTCAGTTAGTCAGAAAGTTGAAGCTAATTGCCCATTCCAAAACGTAGATCTCTATGGAGAAGAACGGGCAAGAAACTCCAAGGACACTCTTTTAAATATAGATATTACAAAATCCTGGGTACATCATTCTTGTTGCTTCTATATGTGAGAACAATGTACAAAAAATAATCAAAAGCAATTGAAAATATAAGATTAAAAATAAGCCCTGGCAGATAAGAGATGACCAGTTTCAACTGACGGCGCCCGTTCACGAACATGACGCGTGGATCAGCACCATCCAGCTCAACCATTTTGTAGGGAACCGAATGATCCAACACACTCGCCACCATCAGCGAGACATTTAAGTGAGCATGACATATTCTCAACTGCCATGCTATTTCAAGTCAACATACATCTTAATAAGTTAATAAACGGCTCCATGGTCTCACATTTACAAAAATAAAAATGCTTCTAAATTATACAAAACTATAGTTTGCAATGTATCTAAAAAAATAAAAGAATTTAACCACCAAAAAGAAAGAAAATCATTACTTAATTGGAGCATTCAACAATTAAGTTGGTAAAACAAAAATGAACATTAAGTTCCTAATGTCAAAATATATTTTTTTTTAAAAAGGGGAAGCAACTCTTCCAAATATTAAAATTTTAACTAGTGAGCCCAAGCGGCTGTGGAGCAGGACCAGCATTAAGCCAAGCATTTTTATCTGCGATATTATCATCTAACTTATAATATGCTTGTCTACATAGTGTGCGTTTAATGCATGTTTTAAATTTCTTCTCATTTAGTTGAAGAATATCGAGTGGTATTTTATTATTGTGCTCTTTATTTGAATAATATTACGGACCAATATTCTATATAAGTATTTCTCTTCCACCAAGGCGATCTTGTTCAGGTTTTCAGTCCTGTCAGCACTCCCGGAGTGCCACCACTTTTTTTTTCAGCCAGTTTTCAGTTTGTAATTTATCTAAGTTAGCCTAATGTGAACTGCTCGTCACCTATTGCAAAATATTTATTTTCCCGATGCTGGGACGTTCATCGTTGAGGAGTTCTCCAGGTACTTTATCATCAGCTCCACTTCTCCATAATGCATTGTGACGAGCATAAATTGCTTGGCAACCATAATATTAAAGCAATCGAATCACAATCCGTGAAATACTAACCGTCTGTGTTCTTCATCATAAGTTCTACTACTTCTACTTCCATCAAATAGTGCTTTCCGAGAGCAACTGCACCAGTTAAGCAGGTAGGTATGTAAAAAATACCCAAATAGCCATAGGTGTGCCTGTAATATTTGAACAGTTCCCTCGATTTCTCCAGGATCCCATCATCAGATCGTGACCAAATTACAGTGGGACCACCTCGGAAATATACCCTTTCAAACAAAAATTATTTTGCTAGTGAGTCTGGCCGCCAAAAATTGTACATTTGAAGAAAAGTTTGTGTCCTTCTCATTTATGTAAAAAAACATATTTATATTTAATTTTTATGGTATGTTTTAACTGGATCGGGTTAGTAAAATTATATAGAATCATATATAATTTTTATTCGATGTATATTTCGGTTTCCGGAATTTTCGGATATTTTTTTTTTAATTGGCTTCTTTTCACTTCCGTACAAAACTCGTGTGTCCCTCTACGACATGTTGCACATTGAAGTCAAAAATATGTACATAATTGATAAGTAACCACTTACATTTTGAAATGGCTAACTTTTCCAATATGTTTTATGTTTATTTTTATTTTTTTGTAATACTGATAATGTTTTAAAGTACCTATTAAAAAACAATTTTGAAAATGTGTCTCACTTTTCGTTCCCGTATGTTACTTCACGTATGTTACTATTTATCTGTGAAACTAACGATAATCCAAGTGCTTTAAAACCATTTTTGGGTCATGGCAATACCACACTACAGTTGGCCGATCGCCGGAAAAAAGGCGCCATTTATTTTTGAACGCAAGTGGACATCGAGTCAGTCGGTAAATTTGTCTAGGGAAATTCTCATAATTTTAAGAGCTGATAATTAAGGTTAGATCGTAAGTTTACTATATTATTTTAAATAGTACTTGTTGATAGACTATTTGATAACCAAATAACGCTGTACGGTGCCTTTTAACTTCAAAACTCACATCATTTTTTTTTTTGGCTTTTGGCAGTGTTTTTGATTCACGAATGATACGTGTGTTACTGATCTGTTATTAAGCTGAGTGTATACTATAGAAACTTAGTGATTAATTTATTAGTGTCAAAATTCATTTACACATATTTTTTTATGATACCAGGGTAGACGATCTACGTATATTTGAATTACTTTTTTTATATTTCAATATTTTTATCAAATTTTGAATACTTTTAAGTGATAATGTTTTAAATTTATTTTTTAAAGTAGGTAGGCTTCTCTGGAACTGATTAATAATATAATATTAGATTAGTACCTACCATAAGTAGTTAGCAATAAAATTTTTATTTAATTTTTTCATATAATTAAAAAACTTCCTCATGAAAAACATTTTGTTTTTAATAAAAAAAAACCTTGAAAATCGCTTGTTAAACAAAATATAAATAACACCTACCATAGCACTTTATTTTCGCAATTTGACAATGTTTTGGAATTGTCGAAATATCCATTGCATCAAAATAATTAGTAATTTCTCTCACATGAACCCCAGGCTTTACAAATTCACGTGTGTTACCTTCATTCACGTATGATACCGCGTGTTACCAATTCACGACTGTTATTGTACTATTTTTGGCGGCCATACTCTAATCCCTCTATATAATAGAATAGAATAGAACGACGGAGATAAGCCCAACCAAACAAAAAAAAAGATATGTATAAATATCCGAATTCATAACCTTACTCCTTTTAGAAGTCGGTTAAAAAATGCAATAAAAACAGGCGCTGTATTCGCGCGGACGCGGACCACAAGACCGCGGTCGTCGCGCGCATCTCTTTCACATAGAAGCAACCATGCGGCGCAGGACTGAGCCACTACTGAGCGCGGCTGACTTCGGTAGCTTCAAAATGTACCTATATCCTTTGACCACGCCACCGCCGCCGCCGCGCGTGCCGCCAATCCATTAGTACGTCAATGCAAAGTAATTCTTATACATTTGCAATAAGGCATAAGTTAGAATGATTGATATTTGCGAGGACTTTTTTATTTGGAAATGGATAAATGATTATTTTTTTGTAAAAATAGTCACACGTCCTAATTTATACCTTAAAACAATGAGAAAAGAGTCACATTGCAATGACTAACTATTTTGCTTATGATTTTATTTCACTTTGGTAATAGTCTGTCAGTCGCCTAGCTTTTTCCCAACTACTTTAATTGCGTAATTTATTTTCGTAAATAATTATGACAAATTTGTTTCATTTTGACACTTCAACAACATTAATTGCGTTATTTACCTTGTTGAGCAGAATTTGTTTTCCAACTTATAAAGCAATCTGATTATCAATCTGATTGCAATCTGTTTTAAATCGAAACAAATTAAGATTGATCGTATATTACGCAATTAGGGTACATCCACTAGTTACCTAATGCCTGGGTTATACGAGTACGATACGTCTTGGTAAGACTGCTTGTCAGTCTTTCGGGCTTCTGACGACACGTAACGATTGTCAAATATCTTCGAATGGCAGCTGGGACCACGAGGCACGGAAGAGTCTCGGTATGTAAAGATCGTCACTCGTCCACCAACCTCTGCCAAGCGAAGTACAGACAGAGGGCCTAGTGTGAGTTGCTTTTAACCATCTCGACCTTACGCAACGACCGCGTTCGGCGCTTCGATTGGCCTTTCACCAGTGAAGGGCCAATCGGAGCGCCGAACGCGGTCGATGCGAAAAAGTCGACATGGTTAAAAGAATCTCACACTACGGGTCTACGGCCTCTGATTGATCGACCCGTGACGCTGTTATTACTTTTTGAAATAAAACGTTAAATAAAACTAAGCCTTTGGTTAGCACGGACAATTTTAGGTAAGTATCTACCTAGGTTAGGTTGGGTTTAAATGACGGACCGGGGAATCGAACCTAGGAGCCCACGCTCAGCAAACGCGCACAGACCTGCCTTCGTCCTCTGACGAAGATCGTCTACTGAGCTCAGCTCGGTTTGCACCGCTATTTATACTCTCTTGGTGTGGCGTCGCGCTGCCAACGCGATATCGCGGCGATATCGCGGCGACACCATACAAAATGTTCCTATTTCAGGTGTCGCGCTGCGAATCGCCTCCGCTACGCGATATCGCCGCGATTCGCAGCGCGACACCGACAAAGGACACCTAGAAAGTATAAATGGCGGTGCATTCCGAGCAGAGCTCAGTAGTAGACGGATCTTCGTCAGAAGACGAAGTCTAGTCCGTGCTTGTTTGTTCATTGTGGGGACCTAGGTTCGAGTCTCCGATCGGTCAACATAACCCAACCTAACTTAAGTAGGTACCTCGGCGTAGGTAGTGTAGGTACCACACAAGCACGACGAAACTAGCGAATTCGGTCTTTTTATACGAAGTACCTACCTATTTATTTAAAAATCGAGATTTTTAATTTAGTTTCCAATCTATGTGATTTCGTAAAAATAACTTAATTTATACATGGGTATAAAGTTTACTTTCGGTTGCAGCCCGATTTTATGGCCTGTTGTTTATGAGTAGGTAGAAACTTACGTAGGTACTTATCATTTTGAAATCATCTTAATTTAACCACCCGTAAAGTTGACAACATACGAGTAGGTATATTGGCACCGACTACTAGGTACCTACTTACTTTTAATTTACTTATTAAACTAATTCCGTATCTCCGTGAATTCTACTCTAATAAAATTATGCTCAATATGACAAGTAGGTATAATACCACAGATGAATAAATACGCATATAACTGGCAAAATGCGGCTGTACTATAAGTAGGTAGCTACACCTCTGCCTAATCTTTTGGGGATTACAGGCGTGATATTTAAGAAATACCTACTTCGATGTTCATAAATACTCGGATATTGGGATAAATAGTATCTTATGTCTTAATCCAGGTCACGATCTAACCCATGTGCTAAATTTCATCCAAATTTGTTCAGCATTTTAGCGTGAAAGCGTAACAAACAAACAAACTCACTTTCGCATTTATAATATTAATTAGGATAGTAGGTACTTAAGGGTCCGTGCACGAAAAAACCCTCTTTTGTCAATTACTTATTTAATTGTGAGAAAGCTTGAAATAATTGAAAGATTAAGTATATCTGTATATCATTCGTGTCAGTCAGGTGTAGTTGCATCACTTTTGCGCTCTCGAAAATATGGTATATTTCGCCTTTGATTTACTTAATGAATATAGATATTGTTTAAATTTAAAATAAAAATTTGATTTTTTCCCAAGGATAGCTGAAGGTCAAGGTCTGATTGTTAAATTTCTTGATATGGTTTGCTAAATAATAGGAAAAAATAAGTGACTGACAGGATTTAAAAAAATATAGGTTTTCAATATTATTTTCTTGCTATATTTTGTATGGAAGTTGATCAAAGTGGTTGAGCCATATGACCATTTAATGATATTTTATAATTTTCAAAATCAAAAGAAGTTTCTTACAACAAAATGATCAAAAGTCAGTCTCGTTTATTATATTATATATTAGTGATTTTCCATGAATACTTAATTTATTTGAAAAATCCCTTTCAGCCACAAGCAAAACAAAGAACTCGGCTTTTAAAAGAAATTAAATAAAACTGTTTATGATTTGATAAATAGTTCTGTTTAAATTCTTTTTCCCTTTCTCACAATCAATTAACAAAAAAGATCAAAATCAGTAGATTTCGTGCACGGCCCCTTAACTACTAACAAACTGTCTCGTTGGTTTAGTGGTCGCAAGTAGCAAGTGCGCGTAAGCTCCTGGCACTTGTAATGTAACACAGCCGTGCGCATTCAGACGATGTACTCGAGCTGACTCTCGCACAGCTGATATCACGCACTCGACTGCTAGCGGAGCCCTACTCTGCCGCCCGCGCAACAGACCGCGTCCGCTAAAAAGTACCTATCTACGACAAATGCGGTCTGCATTTGTCGTAGATAGGATATTATTGATATTATTAGATATTTCAACTCCCGTTGCCCGTCTATTTAGAGTTAAGTAGGTACCTATCAATAGTGATAAAATAAAATAAATTGTTTATAAACGAATTCTAGGACACTGAACGAGACACGATAGAAGTTACATAGTAGTGCATACAGTACATACTTACATAGTAGTACATAGTAGTAGGTACATACTTATGAGTTGCAGGCAATTTGGCTGACTAATGTTGAAAAGCCCAACTAATCGTTGAGGAGTTCTCCAGGTGCTTTACCATCAGCTCCACTTCTCCATAATGTATTGTGACGAGCATAAATTGCTTGGCAACCATAATAACCGTCTGTGTTCTTCATCATCAGTTCTACAGTAGAACTGATGATGAAGAACACACTATTTGATGGAAGTAGAAGTAGTAGAACTTCTACTACTTCTACTTCCATCAAATGGTGCTTTCCGAGAGCAACTGCACCAGTTAGGCAGGTATTATAAAAAATACCCAAATAGCTATACTGAGGTGTGCCTGAATATTTGAAGAGTTCCCTCGATTTCTCCAGGATCCCATCATCAGATCGTGACCAAATTACAGTGGGACCACCTCGGAAATTACCCTTTCAAACAAAAATTATTTTGCTAATCCGTCTATATAATAGAATAGAATAGAACGACGGAGATAAGCCCAACCAAACAAAAAAAAGATATGTATAAACATCCGAATTCATAACCTACTCCTTTTAGAAGCCGGTTAAAAAATGCAAAAAAAACAGGCGCTGTTTTCGCGCGGACGCGGACCACAAGACCGCGGTCGTCGCGCACATCTCTTTCACATAGACGCGTCTACGCGGCGCAGGACTGAGCCACTACTGAGCGCGGCTGACTTGCGGTAGCTTCAAAATGTACCTAGTCCTTTGACCACGCCGCCCGCCGCCGCCGCCGCCTCGCGCGCCGCCAATACATTAGTACGGCAATGCAAAGTAATTCTTATCTGATTGCAATAAGGTATAAGTTAGAATGATTGATATTTGCGAGGACTTTTTTATTTGGAAATGGAGAAATGATTATTTTTTTGTATTAATAGTCAAAGATCCTAATTTATACCTTACGACAATGAGAAAAGAGTCACATTACAATGACTAACTATTTTGCTTATGATTTTATTTCACTTTGGTAGTAGTCTGTCAGTCTGCCTAGATTTTTCCCAAATATTTAATTGCGTAGGTAATTTATTTTCGTAAATAATTATGACAAATTTGTTTCATTTTGACACTTCAACAACATTCATTGCGTTATTTACCTTGTTGAGCAGAATTTGTTTTCCAATTTATAAAGCAATGGATTAGCAATCTGTTTTAAATCGAAACAAATTATGATTGATCGTATATTACGCAATTAGGGTACCTCCACTAGTTACATAATACCTGGGTTATACGAGAACAGTCTTTCGGGCTTCTGACGAGCCGTAACGATTGTCAAATATCTTCGAATGGCAGCTGAGACCACGAGGCACGGAAGAGTCTCGGTATGTAAAGATCGTCACTCATCCACCAACCTTTGCCAAGCGAAGTACTGTCAGAGGCCCTAGTGTGAGTTTCTTTTAACCATCTCGACCTTACGCATCGACCGCGTTCGGTGCTCCGATTGGCCTTTCACCAGTGAAGGCCAGTGTAGGCCAGTGAAGGGCCAATCGGAGCGCCGTACGCGGTCGATGCGTAAAGTCGACATTGTTAAAAGAAACTCACACTACGGGTCTACGGCCTCTGATTGATCGACCCGTGACGCTGTTATAACTTTTTGAAATAAAACGTTAAATAAAACTAAGCCTTTGGTTAGCACGGACAATTTTAGGTAAGTATCTACCTAGGTTAGGTTGGGTTTAAATGACGGACCGGGGAATCGAACCTAGGAGCCCACGCTCAGCAAACGCGCACAGACCTGCCTTCGTCCTCTGACGAAGATCGTCTACTGAGCTCAGCTCGGTTTGCACCGCTATTTATACTCTCTTGGTGTGGCGTCGCGCTGCCAACGCGATCTCGCGGCGACACCATACAAAATGTTCCTATTTCAGGTGTCGCGCTGCGAATCGCCTCCGCTACGCGATATCGCCGCGATTCGCAGCGCGATAATAACAAAGAAACATTCCTTTGTCGGTGCCGCGCTGCGATTCGCGTGTCGCAATGTTCTAGCATCACGTGACGCGATGTATCTGTGTCGCAGCGCGACAGGTCGCTCCTGTGTGAAGTGTCGCGCGCGTTTTCATAGAAATTGTTCTACGGATATAATATCGCAGAATCTCGTCGCGCGACAAGTCGCGCTGGTCTGCACGAGCCTTAATGACACACGTCAGTTTTAAGGTAATAATCATCTAATGATTAGAGACATCTTACCAACAGGAATGCCTTGAGCCTTGCCTTGAATGAAAGAAAGAAAATTACGTTTAGTGGCATTACAACAGAAAAATACACCTTAAAACTATAAAAACAGAAAACAAGATTATAATGCCAAAAGGGCCTCAGCTAAGCATAATGTCAGATGGCAACACAAAGTCTGCCACCTGACGCTGATTTTCAGCTGCAACCCACGAGTGTCATACGCTAGAATAATAATAAACACAAATGGGGAAGTGTTTGTCCGTTTTAATAAATAAATTAAATATAATATAAGATAGGATAATATAAAAAAGCTCATACTAAATCAAATGAATGGTATGACATAGGTACATGTGTGATTGCGTTGTGTTGTAATTAATGGGAAACGGAAATAAATATAAAATAAAGACCCAATATCTGTGTATTACCTACATTAAAATAATAAATCTATCATCTATAAACAGAAAGTACCTTCAATACATAATCGTGTGACTGCGTTCTTCTAAAACTATGAAATGGAGATTGATGCGGTTTTTATATATTTGTCATACTTTCTGTTAATATAAAAATCAAAGTTACAAGGTACAGTATATTTCATATAACTTACCCCTTCACCTGACAATACATTGTTGAATCAGGTTACATAGTGCGTGCAGTATTTATTATTTACGTACTCTGAACCGAATTAGACTAGGTTAAATATTTTAACTTGAAAAAAAGGTAAGGTTAGGTTAGAACTGTGACCCCTTTTTTTTTTGGGTGGGAAATCATCAAATAACCGGTGGCCGGAAATCGCAGAACTGTGACCCCTACGGTGCTGTGGTAGCAGCCGGTGAGTGCCAACAACGACTAGGATATAATAATTATAGAAAACAATACTTTATCTTTAAATACTGAAAGGGTTTCCATAAACACCCCGCCAGCGGTGTCCAATATTGGAGCCGGCGGTGGCGCCAGCAGCATATAATTTTAATCTCTGCTGCCGGCAGTAATACACTGCCTGTTCCCAATGGCGCTATTTGTGAGTGCCGCCGCCGGCAACGGAGACACTCCCTTATGGCTGGATAAAGATCTCCCCATACTTTTCCAACTCTCTTTATCCTTTATTTAGTAACCTTATGCACACACTTCACACTAATATATTGTGCAAATGTGCACTATAATATTTATAATCATCCTCTTCCTTGAGACTTTCCGCTTTAACAGAAATTCGGTCAGGAAGTCATTATTATTTTTATTATTTCCAGCAAACGGCAAAGACGAGTTCATGGATTACAGCATCACAGAGTTCTGGTGGAACGGTACCCCAGGAATCGACCAAACGGACCGGATCACTCCGCAGTACTCCTTCCTTCCCACCCCAATGGAATGGTTAATGCCCACTCTATATGATCCCCGTCTAGAATCAACAATTCCTACCGAGGATCAGGAAACGGTTTTTCTGACTCGGCCTTCATTTCCGTTCGATATTGAAAATTACACGTTAATACTACCATCACCACCACCACCACCACCACCTAACTCTTGGCATATGCAGTACCCTGGTCTAACGCCTCCTCCAAACTTCCCCTCAGACTATACATACCCAGTTATGTATCCGTACTCACAGTCAAGGTATATTCCAAGTCCCACAGGACGAACGCCCAAAGAACCATCTTTCACTTTACCTGAAGTGGACCGTCCTGAGTGTCATTTCAGACTCCTTCAACTCCAACTGAATACCCGCCGGAGTACGTTCCAGACTACCCTTCTTCAACCGATCCGTGGCTAGAGCTCTCTACGACTGCGTATCCATTACCTCCATACGCGAAGAAATGGCAGCAGGAGATATCTTCATATGCGGCAGCTGATAGTAGGACACCGACCAATGTGGTGCCGTCGCTCAGTCAAATATTTAATTATGGTTACCCAAGTAAGGTTTTAAGTTATAATTTAGTATACAAATAGCCTGAAGCAGCAGCCTTCTACATTTTGATCTGTGATTCGTATGGTGTCAAGAGTATTCTATTCTATTCTCTTCTTAAGCAAGCGTGGTGCTGAATGCTCGTATCCTTTGTATATGAGAAGAGGCGTTTGCCCACGAGTGAAACAATTTTATAGATTTGTATTATGAGTAAAATTGGACTAATCTTCTAATGGTGGCTGCAAACGCGACTGCTAAATATGCGGTCTTCGATTCAATTCCCAGTGTTAGGATAGAGTGTTATTAGTATAGCAATTTCTCAGTAAAATCCTGGAGTCTATTTTGAGCCCGGTTAACTGCAATATGCTTGCCTGCTAGATAGTGTAATAATGTTATTAATTCCAATACATTTTGAGTATTGCCTACAGGTATCTTAAATCAGACGTCACCGTTGTAAAACACTTAAAAATGACACAGTATATTAATCAAAATCCGCAACAACTAACCAACACCTTTCATCATCAGTTGAAGGGGTTCCCGATGCAATCAGACGAATTCCTAAGATAACTCAAGGTTCAGGCAGCCGACAGTTGAAGACACGATCCATCCCACGTGAGGAGATCACAGTGTTTGAGAAACAAGAGGCAAGAGACTCAGAGTTTGAAGACGAAGCGTCATCGTATGACCTTGTAAGTCAGTATTTTTAAATAAAAATAAATATATTTATTTTATTTATTTTGTCTTATTATGGCGAAGGAAATAATAATAATAATAATAATATTTATTCAAAAATTACAAGGCATAAAAATTAGTACAGCTTTGCTTAAATGTAAATTATATTCCTAAGACTTACGTGCCTGAACTAGGTAATCCTGTGTTTCAGGCGAGAAGAGCTTAAATAGACTTAAAAAATAAATAAATAAATAAATCTGTAGGTTGACAATAGATCACTAATAATATGTTGAGTACCTTAGTATCTAAATTCGAAAAATACTTAACTTAGGTGAAATTTGTACATGTATTCACTTTAATACAGTTAGTAAATTCTCTGTATCTTCATAAGACATACTTTGGAGAGCATCCTTGAGAATTCTCTTACAATTTGTGTAGTTCAGGGAATAAATGTTTGCTTTCGAGTTTAGTTTATTATAGAGAAGAGGGCCGAGGTACAAGTAAAATTTGGATACAAAAGCATGTTTTGATGTATTTTGTGGAAAAACTATATCTTTACGTCTTTTATTAGTGTATGCAGTGCTGTAAGGTAGAGCTGTGTGTTGTTTTAATACAATACCCATTATAAATAGCTGTCGAACTGTTAATACTTCACAATATTTGTAAAGGAGGTTAGTAGGAAAAAGGAAAGGGCGGAAAGTAGACACTTTGAGAATCGCCCTTTGAGCTCTCTCGATGGTTAGTAACATTGTTTTACCTGCTCCACCCCATGTGGTAATACAGTAAGTTAAAATTGATTGACATAGAGCAAAGTAAACTTGTCTAACGATTTTTGGGTCAGCAATGTAGCGTAACTTTTTAAAAACAAATATCAACTTGCGAATTCTATTATTTAAAGCTTGTATATGTTGTTTGAACGAAAGTGTTTCATCTATTATAACACCAAGGTATTTTGTTATATTTGTCATTTTAATGTTGGGACAAACACATTGGCTATCTGTAGGAATTGTGCAATAATGAGCATATAATGCCGAGGTAGTGCTTGTTGATGTTTGCTTGCGCATCGAAAACTTAATGTAATTTGTCTTGTCTGCATTTAGTGTTAGTGAGTTATCTTGAAGCCATTTATTAACAATATTGAATCCATGTTGCGCATGCTTGTTGACATTTTTTTCCGAGTCAGCCGAAAATAGAAGGGCAGTGTTGTCAGCATAAGAAACAATTTGGCCGTGATCTAGATTAAGATTACAAAGATCGTTTATGTATATCAAAAAAAGTGTAGGCCCTAAAATACTTCCTTGGGGAACGCCGAAGGACGTGTTTTTTTCAGTATCGCTGAGAATATTACCAATTCTTACACATTGGGTACGATCTTCTAGATAGCTCTTAAATAATTTCAGCTGAGTGCCTGCCTGATACCCAAGGCTTCAAGCTTGTGCAACAGAGTAGGAATAGAAACCGTATCAAAAGCTTTGGCGAGGTCCAGGAAGATTCCTACCGTGTGGTTACCATTATCAAGTTCTTGTGCTAGATAGTCAGTCAGATGGTGCACGGCATCGTCTGTTGACATTTTAGGCCTAAACCCAAACTGCCGTTTAGATAAAATTGATTTATCCTCCAAGTATTTGTAAAGCCTTTTATTCATAATTTTTTCTAATATTTTAGACATAGTAGGTAGCAAGGAAATAGGCCTATAATTTGTCACTTGATCTTTATTGCCTGATTTGTAAACAGGGACAACAACAGCTTTTTTTAGACACTCGGGGAAAAGACCTGTAGATAAACATTTTTGGAAAATATAAGTTAGGGGCGGTCCCAAAATGTGCCTGAACTGTAACTGTGAAATATCTACTGCCACAGGATACTATTGTGACTACTTCTTTTTCTGCTCTGAAGTAAGGCCGTTTTTTTGCGGATAATGGTATGAAATCCATTGGTATGGCTTACCTAAAATATTTCTGAAGCACTGCAGAAACGATGTAGTCGCAACAGCACCCTTTTTTTTTTTTTTTTTTGGGTGGGAAATCATCAAATAACCCGTGTTCCTTCGGTTGCCCTGTTGCAGGGCGCCACGATCTCCCTTTCGGTTTTCTTCGCAACCCCGGCAGGCATCGGCCCTAGCGGACCCCGTCAATACTGCTGACATCTCTTTGAGGCGCGCGTGGAACACAACGCGCCGTCGACCCGGGCCTGGTCCATATCGGACGGTGAGCTACCCATTGCTCACAGTCCGCAAGCCCGCGCCTACGGTGGCCGGAAATCGGCTTGCGACTCCCGACGCCCTGGGCGTCTCCTGCGGCGGTTAGGGGCGTGAGGGCGCGAGATTTGCCTCTCCCTCACGCGTTCCGCCTCCTCCTTCACGAGCATTACCACTTCGCAGAAGGAGGTGACGGCCTCCCATTTCCTCTCGCTCCGTACCATGGCCTGAACCAGGGCCGGACGCCGCAACAGCACCCTAAAAACATTATTGTATTGCACGCGTAACATATACAGAGACCTTTTCGACTAGTTGACCCAAAGATGACCGATGTAAAAACTCTGACAATAAGCTTTAAAAAGCGTAATTTTTATACGAGACGTATGCGTAGGTACACGGCCTTAAATATAACTCAAAAAAGAGTGAGGTTATAGTGTTTACGGTACCTAAACAACAGCCCCGTCGTGTACCTCCGGTATATCTCAACGGCGTACTACTTAATGAAGTGAATAGTTTTAAGTACCTGCGTCATGTTGTCACTAGTGACCTATGGGATGATGGCGACATATGCGCGAGCGCAGGGTTTTGGCGGTGAGGAGCAATATGCTTACCCGTAGGTTTGCTCGCTGCACGGCAGACGTCAAAGTCAGTTTATTTAAGGCGTTCTGTTAGTCCTTCTATTCGAGCGGCCTGTAGGTGTCATATACGCTTTCAGGATGCTGCTGCGGTTGCCGCGGCGTTGTAGTGCGTCTGGAATGTTTGCTGCGGCGCACACGGATGGCTTTCACGCCATCATGCGTAAGAAAGCGGCTTCCTTACTCAACGCTTGCGTAACACTCATTAAAGTATTCTGAAATTGATTGCTGGTAGACCGGACTGTCGCATCCAACTGCACTGGCACTGGGTAAAAAAAGCATTAGGTTTGTGCTAAATTAAACTAATTAATTCAATTACTAACAACACTAACATAGCATATAAGCACAATCTGTTACTAAACACTAACAACTTATGGACTAATTTAGATCTGAATTAAAGATATTTGATTTTTTTTATTTATTTACTTGTCAGTACACCGAGCTTTCGTGCCACCATATTACCCCTGACCGCCAGAGCCCTACGCTCCCTCTCAATATCATTATGGTCGCTGAGGTCGACGATAACAACATGCCCATGGATATTTAAAACTTGTGGCTACTTATTTGTGTATCGTTTAGTCAAGTTCGAGGGCATTTTAGGTTGATAGAATTTTATTTCTCATAAAAATAGATTGTAACAGCTCACTTGTAAAGAGATACAAAGTGCTTACATATAAGTAACATGTAACTCTGGGGTGTTGCTGACATTACAGGGTGCATACATGTCGGCAACAGGTCAACCGAAGGAACACGGGTGGGTTTTAGTCAGTAAGAGTCTAACACGCCCTCCTCCATTGTTTGATAATTTGCCACCCAAAAAAAAAAAATGGCGGCATACATGTTTCTTAAATTTTGTTCTAAATTATCTTTACCATACTTTGAATGAAACCACGCTTAGCCTCGAACTAACCTGGGGACTTCCAAATATTAATTTGATTTTATTTTACAAACCGCGTACTCGATGGGTTTTACGTTCGGCGAAAATGACAAAAAAAATCAAATCATTATAATTTAGTGCCCACCTTTATTATTTGAGCGTATCAAGAAGATAACTCCGCAGAAGAATGAAAGTAAAGCTTTAAGGGTCTTGGAGATGGTATCGACGATACCGAAAGAGGAGTGGCAATTGGATCAGACGGTGACAACGACACCGACCACTGTCAAAGAGTTTCCTATAAGTATGACTTACTTATTTTTTTTATTACCTATATCATTCACTTACCAACTTCACCAACTCATAGGCCATCAAAAAATTCGTCCGCATCGCTGTCAGCAGGAAAAGTGCCCAATAGACTGGCAGCATTACCGCGTTGTTTGGCAATACTAATTTCATTTTACCAGTGATAAATAATATTCTATTCTTTTACATTTTTTCAGGCGATACGGCTGCCCATTCTTACTTCGAAATGATAGAAATACTTCATGAAGGCTATATGATGGTGTTTCTGATAGAGTTAACTCGACTCATAGCTACGAAGGAGAGGAAAGTAATTCGTGATGTGGTCAAGCATACAGACCGGATTATATACGGGTATTTTATAATTTCAGTTATTAATAAGGTTGTGATTTGTAGGAGTACCCACAAACAGAAGTAATTAGAACACCATATTATTTGTGTTACTACGTTAGAATTATACGTCTGAATGTCGGCGTACAGTACAGTACAAAACGCAGTGATAGCCTAGTGGTGCAGCCTTCGGACTGCCAAGTCGTAGGTCTCCAGTTTAAACCCAAGGCGAGCACGGTCTATAACTTTTCAAATTCATGTGCCTATTAACTAAACTTGCTTCAAAAACGGTGAAGGAAAACCACGTTAGGAAGCCGGCAAGCCTGAAAGATATTTCTAGACGGCATGTGAAGCCAAGTCAGATGCCCATGGGCTACATAAAAATTCTGACATCAGGTTAGTCACTAACCACACGGAAAAGAAGAAAAGGGCGTACCTCTAGCTATCAGTTCTAGCCTATTAGTTCTCATAAATTCTCTTTAATCAGAAGATGTTGAAATGAAGTGGATAAATGATGCAGCGCTGCTTAGGTTTCATGTTGATGGCTGTCGGTGCCGGTGTTATTTTGCTAATTACAGACACTTAAAACATTCTGTCTTCGTCTTAGTGATGGCAACGCATTTGCGATGCCTGTGGTCAATTTGTAGATGAACAAAGGTGGCGATGACCACTTACCATCAGGAGGGCCGTTCGCTTGTTTACCATCTACCAACATAAATATAGGGAAAAAATATATATTTGTGAAAAATGACAGATTAAGTTAAAAAAAAAAAAATTGAACGAGTCTTAGAGTAGTCGCATAAGATGTGTAACATCTGACATCTCACCTTGGTAATTAGCAACACTAAAGGAGCGGGGCCTCGTCAAGGTCGTTTCTGACGGCCAATTCTATCATCGCGCGCGCTCATTGGTCGAATCAAATAGCGCGCGCTTCCCCGGCTTCCTGTCATACACTTCTGTCTCTTTTCACAAAACCACTCCCGCAGATTTCCCACTCCACAGATTGCAGGAAAGCGAGAGGAAAGATGGTACACATCAAAAACTGAAATAAATGTTATTTATAATCGCATGTTTCGAGTACTGGTGATGGTAGTATCATAATGTTATTTTGTTACAGGTTCTACCGGAGTGGACAGTTGCTGTGGTCCGGGCCGCTCTTAGAGGTCACCATGAAGGTCGCTAGATTGCTAAAGGAGTCGAAAATAGATGACATACAGAGTAAGTTTGTTCATTATGATCTAGTTTGCTGAGCTTGGGTTTCTTGGTGATCCTCAGGTGTGCCAAAGTGTATTTGGGTTTTTCTGTATGCCATTTCTCAGTAGCAGCCCGATTTTTGCCCTATTCAAGGCAATGAGCTTGCTCCTGTTTTACAGGGTGGCAGGGACATCGACGTGAATACTGTTGCCATGGATTCAGTACATGATTCTGTACCCCCTGCGTTGAAAGTTATCGTCGGTTATTTAAAAAAAACCTGCAGTTCCATACATTTTGACCGCGTAGGTATTTCACTTTTCTATGAAACACCTGTTTTCTTTTCTAATAACCGACGAAAAATTTCAACGCAGGGTGGTCTAGAATCATGTACTGAATCCATGGTAACAGTTTTCGCGTCGATGTTCCTGCCACCCTGTATAGAATTTAAACAACTGGCGAAATGTCTGTAGGTACAGTCAGATTCAAATTTTATGGCAGCTCGGAACATGAGGCGAGTCTATGCGCAGTAACAAATTCATGTGACCGCGGAGGTGATTGATGGGGTACTGTGCAGCGAGTAGCTCACTTCAGAGCTGCCGTAAAGTTAGACACGTAGTATACTAAATGATATATAATGTATTTGTAAATTGGTTCAAAAACACTTATACAAATTAAAAAAAAAAAACATTTATTATAAACTACGCATTAAAGACCTGACGTCACATAAATCCCGCATCGCACAATTAGAGTTTACCGCGCGAACAGCATGAATATAACTTCCCCGAAATCAATCGTTGGCAGTTGCCCACCAGATACCTACGTAAAGAAAACAGAGGTTTTCTATAGAGGATGAGTGAACTTATAGAGTAACAGACAGAGTCACTTTCGCATTTATAATTTTATTATTGATTTTTATGCTTTTTTTTCATAGATCACGCAGCTAATTTGCACCACATGCTCAGTCAGCGACATCAGGAGCTGTCAGTAGAAGTGAACACAATCCTTGAGTATGCTGACATGTTGTATGAGGACGACGAAGGAAGACTCTTGTTTGATACCCTGAAGGAGTTCGCGGCGTATCCTAACAGTACGTAGGCCATCATCATCTGCCTGCATTTCCGACCTATGTTTGTATCTTGGGGTCGGCATTCAGTCTAACTGGGTGCAGCTGAATACTAATATTTTACAGGAAGCAAACGCCTATCTGACCCACACAACCCAGTTCTCGGGTAACCCTTAGTAAGACTGGTGGCAAGCCTAAAAAAATAAAAAAGGTTTTTTTTTTCTTCCAGTTTCATTAACCGGTTACTGGCTCTGCAATAGCCTCATACATAACTTCCTGAGACCGTATCGACGTCTCAAAGACACGCAACAACGTCAAGAGCTGATAGACTCTGTAAATTTGGAATTAAAAACACGATTAACTTGGAGTGGATTCAAAAAACCCCCACTGCGAGACAGTGATGTTAAACTACTTGACGGCCCACCTGTTGGTAAGTGGTCACCACCACCTTTGGCCAATTGAAATATCCCTTGCATTACCTACCATCCATACAAAGCTGAAATATCTCATGTGCCTGTTACTACACCGGCACACGTACCCTTCAAACCAGAACACAGCAACGCCTGGTGGCAGAAATAAGTATGGTGGTAGTAATTCCCCGGAGGAGCTCCTTCACAATGAACTCGTCTTAATACAAAGTCCTCAATGAGACAATTTAAATTCTGTTGTTTATTTTCACAGAAACAAAACTTTCGACTCAGATAGAGACCGAGACTCAAACAAAACCTCACAGTGACTCCACATGGTCAACAAGAAAAAGAAAGAGAAAGCGACATCTTCGATCACACAAGGGGAAAAGAGAGAGAAAACGATACACAGATACAGACCTAACCTAACCTTAAACCTTACAACGAAACGATGACGATGAAACGACAAATGACGACGAATCGAGTATTTAGAAACATAACATACCATCACGCCTTGTTTCCCCGAGGGGTTGGCAGAGGTGTACCTAAATAAATAAATAATTAATAAAATAATACATTTTTTTACTAACAAATGTTGGTATAACTCATCTATCCTAAATAAAAGCACAATGTACAGAGTTTTGAGTATTTTTAACTCTAACGAAGATATCTGTGCTAGTATTAACTGTGTGACAGACACCAGCGCCTTCCTCCTACAGTAAGCTAAGCCGTTACATGATTTTAAACTTTTTACAAAAAAATTTTTACAGTGCGTACTGTAATATTGCCAGCGAAACGTAGATGTAGTTTACACCTCTGCGTATGGCCTCAGTGTATATAGATAGACGTGATATTTTTTTATACACAGCATGCAATAAACGTACGTAGTAAAAGCAAGTACAGATTTTTATGGTTGCCGGCTGCTTATCCTGTGATGCCTCATCATCATACATGCTAAGCGCCTGACCACGGTCTTAGGGCGCTGCTGGGGGAGGACAGCGAAGTACAATCTGGAACCAAATTAACAAACACAGAGAGTTCTGATGAACAATTATATTTTTTCTTAATAATATGACGTCGTGGGAGTTAAAACGCGTTGAAGATTTGTCAGATTCTTAATTATTAATTCACTTGTTACTTCCTTAGTGATATTTAGAGTGCTTTTACTAACGTCTGCAACCTGTGATGGGTTGTTGGTCATTATGTTTTTACTTTTATCGACAGTCACATTGATTTGAGCCTTTTGCAAAACGTCTGCTAGCTTAGGAGATGTAGCATCTGGTACATAAATGGATATCGTTGATAATTTAAGTATGGTAGGAGTGGTTACTGCCACGATAGGTTGAATAGTCGTTTTAGTTATAGTGATCAATTTTGTAGCCTTTGCTGTACTTGATGAGGCTACTTTTTTGCTCTCAGTTTCTGTTTCTTTCGATACATCTTCGTCAACATAGTCATTCATCGTAACTATAGTTCCTCTATCTTTTGCTTTAGAATTTACGTCGCCGATGTTAGTGAGAATTATTTCTGGTTTCTTCTCTTTTTTTATTATTTCTTGCAGTTCAGTAACTTTCTCGATTTCATTATCGTCCTTTACTATTTCTTCTTTGTTTTTAAAATCCTTGTCTTCAACGTCTGTTTTATTATCTGGATTTCCCGCTTCCTTTGTTTTGTCTGTTATTTTCTTAAAATTATTAGGGATCATATTTACATCGGATTTGAACTTAGTTTTGGACTTTTTAACTTTTTGCATGTCATCTTCTATTTCGTTGATTGTAGAATCTTCATCTTTAACATATTTTTTTTCAATTTTATGCTTAGTTTTGTTATCTGCAGTTCCTGCCATCTTTAATTTGTCTTGATTAACCTTATAATCATTGTAAAAATTGTTTACATCCGATCTGAACCTAGTTTCTGACTGCTCACGTTGTACTACGTCATTATTTGCCTCAAAACGATGCGTAACTTTTCTTGCAGTCACCATATCAGTACAAACATTAATTCTACTTTTAACTTCATTCAACTGTCTTTCAAGATTTTTTATTCTTTCAATGACATTTGGGTCTTTTTTTAAGCTGCAAGATGTTATTTTAGCATTGCGTCTTTTATCGTCTTTTATTTCAGATATTTCTACGGTCATACCTTCGTCGGACGATGACGGCTGTTCTAGACTTTTCTTGAAGTGCTTTTCGGGTTTCCAGGATAACATTTTGTTCCTTTTAGAGTATGCCCTAGGGACTGCAAGAGTCAACCTTCTCATGGAAAAATTAGTTGGTAAAGGAGGTGAAGTGTGCAAAATTGGTCTCATACGTCTTATTTCATTTAATTTTACTCGTGGCGCAGCAATTCTCCTAGCTCGTGGAGATTTCACTGTTTTACCCGATTTTGAAGGTATCATTACATCTAAAACCTCCAGGAACTTCTGCGCTTTTGTCGAAGCTATATCCCATCGTTTGTTTTGTCTAGAATTAATAAAGCAATATTATTTCAAAGTAATGTATTAAGTTCTATTCTTAAAACAGTTTTGGTGTTTGAATACGAAGATATGCATAGAGTAACATAATTTATGAAAACTGGTCCTTCGGTCTAAAGATTTTTTTTTCTATAACAAGGGCAAATAGATTGAACAAAAATTATAGCGATTTCTAAATAAATTACATCAAAATCTTACTTTAACTCCAGTCTTAACGGCCCCATACTTTTTTTGTATTGATGTGCCTTCATATTAAAAACCGAGTCGGTAGTTCGAACATAATTTTGCCTGAAGAAATCTCTATTATGTACTAATATAAATGGGTCGTTGGGCTCTGAGGTCTTGTCATACTTGTGTTTTTTATCTTTTTTCGATTTTTGTATTTGCCTTGATTTTGTTTCGTTCTTCGACAAATGTTTCATGGCGTGTTTCTTGTCATCCTTTTTTCCATGTATCTTGACATACTTTGGTTCATATATTTTCCCATGCCACATTTTTTGGTCTTTATCATATTTCTTCTTATGCTTATAACTATGCTTGTTTAACGACTTATACGTCTTGTTATATCTCGATTCATGTCCGCTCTTGACTGCTAATAGATCGAGTACAACTTTCGGTAGTCTTTTCGTTGACTCTTCTATCCATATCTTCTTAACTTTATTTTTTGTAGGCATTCCCGTCGATAAATTCAGAGTTTCGAATTTGTCTAGTTTTTTTGTTAAGTTCTTTGTAGATTTTTGAGTTACTTTATTTGGGATTATCGCAATGTGTTGCGATGTTTCATGCTGAGGCTCTTGGTAAAACTCTATAGAGCTGAATGATTCGCCAGAAAAACTATCTATATTTGGCTTTTGGTGTTCGTTCTTGGTTCTTTGTTGGTCTGTTATAGGGTCAGTATGCTGAGAACTTACTCTTTTTTCCTTCTCTTGAATATTAACTTCGTCAACAGTGTCATTTCTAGTATTTTTATATCGTTTCTTTTCATTTTTCACGTCATCTCGCTTCTTTTCGTTGTTTTTATATTCAGTCTGTTTTATTTCGGTCCTGTTTCTATTATTTTTCTGTTTTTTTATAACTTTAATATTTTTATTTCCCTTTTTATTGGCGATATTCATAAGGTCTTTTCTTGAAACAGGTTTGAACTTCGTAACTTCGTTCATAATATTTTCAGAGTTCTTGGCGTTATTTCTGGATTTGAAATAAGGTTTAACGTTTTGTTTATTACCCTTTAATGGAATTTTATTTATAAATTGTTTCCAAATTGTTTCTACTCTTTGTTTGACGTCTCGTCTTACATTAGTATTTAGGTTTGTGTAGTGATCGAAAATAATTGACCGGACCCCGTTTTTAATAATCTTACTCAAATTATTGTTAGCCCTTTTAGATTTCGACCTGCCATAAGCCTCCAGATCAGTTATGACCTTTTGGAAATCCTCTTCAGCCTCCTGTTTGTACAAAGAATTGATATATTTCACGACTTTTTTGACGTGTATGTCATAATTGTCATCTTTTAACATATCCGAAATTGCATTGATGTTTGCTTTCATAACAGAAGTTGGTTTCCCTTTAATCAAATCTAACTTTGCGGCTATTAGCTTTCTGATTTCATAATTCTCTGTCAATTCGTAAAATTTGCAGCCTCTGTAATGATAATTTCTGATTTCTTCGTCTAGAATATTAAAAAAATCTTCAAATGCGGTATCTTCATAAGTGTTGAGTATGTGAATGACGTCCTGAATGAATTTCGTGAAGGTTTTAACTCTCGGCGCTTTGATGTTACGTCGTGAGTTGTTACCATTACTATTTTCATCAATAACTGTTTTAACTTTTGTTATGAAATTCTGTACATTGTTTAATAACTTTATGTCGCCAACTTTATCTTTATTACTGAATTCTAGAACAGTTTCTAGTGCTAGGTTGACACTTCTTTCATTCAATTGTGGTGTGTTAGATGCGAAGGAATATGTGTAAGCTGAAAGATAATTCAGAATATAATTTATCATTTAAGTGTTTATAATTAATACGAGCGAACTGAACTAAAACGCTTCAGAACAGTTTCTCAGTTATAAGTCTCTGTTTGCCGATGACAGTACAATAACTGTGCCTAGTAATGAAAGGGATTTTCATAAAGAGGTCATGAATATTTCATTAAAAGATACTATAGAATGGTTAGATAATTATAATTTAAAAATAAATTTAGATAAGACTGTAATTATGCATTTTAGCCAGCGCGCATTGACTCTTTCTAATCTTGACATAACATACAGTGACATTATAATTGATACAGTTAATACAACTAAGTTTCTAGGACTTACAACAGATCGCAATTTAAATTGGAAGGCCTATGTAGAGACCCTGACTAAAAGAATACGCAGTAGTGCGTACGCTTTGTATATTCTGTCACGCATTGTTTACATAGATGCGTTACTAACTGCTTATTACGGGCTAACTGAATCTGTTCTCAGATACGGTGTTATCTTTTGGGACACCTCAACTAACAAAAAAGTTGCATTTAAAGACCAAAGGGGATGGCCTCAGAGCCATTTTTAAGTTTAAAACTATTGAAAGTTGTAAGCTCTATTTCAAACGCTATAAAATATTGATATTGACATCTCTTTATTATTCTGGAATCAGTAATGTTTGTTAGAAATAATAGTAATTTATTTCGCGAATGGCAGAAAATTTTCCCAGAAACAGGCGTGATCAAAGTCAGCTCTGTCTGCGTAATAGTAGGACTGCACTTAAACGCAGGAGTGTTTTTTGCGTGGCCCCCATTTTTTATAACAAGTTACCAAAAACTTGGAGGGACCTTAATAATATACAATTGAAGAAACAACTAAAGTCATTTCTAACCGCTGACATAACCATTTATTTACATGGATTTTTTTAATGATATTAATTTACTGTTGACATTTAAAATGTATTAATATTTGCTAAATTCAAAGTAAATTCATGATTTATTGACTTACATTATTAGCAATCATAATTATTAATATTTGCACGCCATAGAATCTGTTTGTTATTATTATTTATGGTATCCTGCATGCACGTTTTTATTTCTGTATGTGTACACAATGACATGTTTAAGCAAATAAATATAATTATCTTATTTTATCTTATCTAAGATTTTCCTGCATTTAAAATATTTACCTGTCATAAAGAGAATATTATTAGGTATCGAAAACGCCTAAGTAACTATTCTCCTTAAAATTGACCTAGGACCGTTTTCTATAAATTACGGACTGTTATTGGTTAAAAAATAATAATTTATTTAGGAATACAAAGGTTTTGTAGTACATGAGGGATTTACAAAGTATATGACACGACAGGGAATCCCTCCTGTGCCGTTTCTGACCAGTCTCTGGTGTAATTTTTCGTTGATGGTAGATATAGGTAGTTGGTTTTCAATCACACGCAACAGTTAACTCAAACTCAACGCATTTATTTCAATTACAACATTTACAGGCACTTTTGAATTATCACTTCATCACTTATCAAGGAGTCTTTCAATTTGAGTTGGTGAAGCTATCGCCCATCCCAAAACGAAATAGGTTCCTGGTGGAGAAGAACGGGCAAGAAAGTCCATGGACACTCTTTTAAATCAAAACATTATGTTACAGAGTTTACTTGTTTGATCACATGACTTTTCTTGATAATTTAGTTACCCACACGCGCCATTTTGTGCGCGCTCCTTTCTTAAGAAATGGGCGGAACTACCGCGTTGTCAAATACAAACTGTTATTACTTAGTTTGGTCAAGAAAACTCACAAACAATGCTAAAATCCTTACCAGTTAATTCTTTTGTAATTAAACAATGCTAATATTCACAAATACAACGGTTTTTTAGAATTAAAGTTAAATTAGAAGCTTCATTACTTTCTACAACTTTACTATTCCTATTTTTGGCAACACTTTTTGTGATTCAAAGAATTTAATCAAACAAAAGTTAATATTTAGTAAATTGCAGTGTAAAATAATCTTATTACTTTATTGTTTGTTTTCTATTATTGTAACTTATTTAGTTCTCATATTAAATTATAACATTCACATTCAGTTATTTACCATAATATTCGCAATCCGCGCCATTTTTGTCACATGAGGTAGCGCTTTATCATAAACAAATTTACTATGTCAAAATGACCACTTGTTAATATGACTAAAAACACAAAAATCGTTAAATAAATGTTCCCTTTTTATTTTAACTTTAGTTTTAACTTCAACATCGAAATTAGTTTAATAATTACTCTTCCAGCATTATACTATGAGTTCAATTTCCTGGTAATAGATGGCATTTGATCTCAAAGGAATCGATATTATTCACAGCATGCATCCAAACGGTTGTAACAGTATTAAACAGTAACTCATAGAAAGCAGGATCAACGACTTTATGTAGAATAACAATTGTAATAAATAGTTGCGCATAAGATTATGTTATAATCTTTACAGTAGACGCTTTCGCGGCGACATATACATTATAAATTACAAAAAAAAAAAAATGCTCAGTTAGGCAATAAAAAAGCTACCATTGCTAAACAAAACGATTCGTTTCTTGTTTTATAGGAACCGAGCATTAGTTACACGAGAGAAGGAAGTTCGTAAACCTTTTGGCGCAAACTGAGTTAAGAAAATACGAAATAAACGCAAAATAACTACCAAGTATCCCGAACAGCAGAAAACAAGTACACACTTTCATTTTAATATAAATATACTAACATTTTGATCGTATCATAAATCTTGTAACATTGCACATGCAACAATTTGTTATTTCCTACTAGCGACCCGACCCTGCTTCGAACGGTTTTTACGACTGGATAAAACTTCAAGATTTTTTTTATTATACGAAAATTTAATATTAATGCCATAAGTACAACCTTCTGGAATAAATTTTCTAAATGATGGTGAAAACCACATAAAACCCGTCGCGTAGTTTAGAGGAATAACGTGGTCACACAGACAGACACCAACAGTGACTTTTTAAAATAATATTTTCGCGGCCCCCGCAGAATAAACGCGCAAGTGTAAAAAGTCATTTTTACAGGAAAAATAAAAAACCTAAATTGATGCATAACTTTATGACTACACCGAATAAAAATTTGTTTTTTATGTCGTTTAAAAGATTTTTTTAAGATATTTTAATTAATATTAAGTGATAAACAGGTACCGTTTTTGAGTTATTGATAGAAAGTCATTTTACAGAAATATTTTAGTTTTTTTTTTTATATTGTTATGTTACTTTGAGTTGTTTTTTCTCGTCAATTATTGTTTCTTTTTTGTGTTGCTTCTTGAATTTTCTTTGCGTTTTTCGCAGTATAATGTTACCGTTAATGGGCTATTAAGGTAAACGCTCCTAATACGGCGGTAGTCAAAATCGCTTCCTATTACGGTGGTATTTGTATTTTCGCGTTTTATTCCCGTTTTATTCAGTGTAGGTACACCAAAACCGAAACTATTTATTCTAAATCTATTACTTTATGACTTAACTGACGTTTGCAAGTATAGCACATAGACAACACAACAAGATCAATCAGTCTGTGTAACGTCATCGACGTGAGAGGTGTTTCCATACAAACGCGGAACAACAAAAGTAAGTACACAAATATTTAGAAACTAAGTTTTTCGTACTAAGATGCCGTTCGAGTTTGTTCATTTGTTATTTATAGCATTTTCTTATTATTACACTCACTATTTAAATAGCTCATTTTATATTTGTAAGTCATTTTTTACCAAAAAAATAAAAAATAAAATACCGCCGTAATACGATACAAATTTTGTAGATTAATCCTAAAACGGTGGTATGACTCTGAAATAGGAAAAGTACTGGACATGTTTAATTGTTTATAACTTTCAATTGATTAACTTATTGAATTAGTTTCAAGTTTAGTTGAAATAATTATTAATCACATAACTTAGAAACCATATTCTGTGGTATGTGTTCTTAATTAGAAATCTAGTTAAATATGAAAACTGTCGAGTACAAAATGTTAGTTTCTTAGAAGAGGCAAAAATGGGAAGGTGTATTTTAATTTATCACAAAACATTTATTTTGTATAAATTTTGACTTGAGTTTTACAAATCTGAGCCAAAAACTGTTAATGTTTGATTAGGCATTTTTACTCTTTTGTTTATCGAAATATTTATGGGTCAGAATTAGGATTATCGAAAACATGAGTAGTTTTCCTATTACGGCGGTAATTATTTCCAGGTAACTCCGTGTAGGGTTCTAAGATCTCCTATTACGGCTCTATTCATACAACATAAAATTACAAGTTTTTAGGGTTCCGTAAAAGTTTTGTATCTTTTTTGTGGATTCTTATTTGACATGCATGTTTTTTTTTTTTGATAAAATCAAAAGCGATGAAAACTTTTAAATTTATGTAATTGTTTTATTTCAATTTATGCAATCTACATAATTTTTATTTTTGTTTTTAAAATGATGTTATAGAACATAATTTTAAATCTCAATCTTTCAATACGTTTTTAATTTTATAACCTTTTGTTCCTCAACGAACTGTTGATTTTTGAAAGATTTTGTTTAGATTTTATTGTTATTAGTTGTCATTATTTTTTAAATAATATAACTAGTTGATTCCTTAATAATTGTATTTTTAATTCTATAAAACCAGTGAACATACCTCCTTATTTATTCTTAAATTCCTTCGGAATCCGTTGGAAATAAAAATTATTTTATTTTAACATGAGAGAATCCTAGGGGATTCTCTCATAGGGGATTCTCATGTGAATTAATTTAATAATACAATACAGAAAAAATGAGCGAAGCGATTTCGGTCTGTACGGAAAGATTTTTCTATACAGACCGACTTCTTTCGCTCATTTTTTTAATTTTACTTTTTGTTTTTCACAACGTAAAGTTTTTTTTTTAATTTTATTGAAGTTTCATACAAATAATATTTATTAAATAATATAAATGTGATTAAAGTAATTCTAAAAATAATTCATTCACCATTAATTTGATTACGCAATGTAATAAAATCAGTGGTCAATAAATGAAAAACTTACGAATTACGTTACTAACACATTAATATTATTTAATAAATATTATTTGTACGGAACTTTAATGAATATAATTTCTGACCCTCCGTATTAGGAGCCGTCTACCGCAGTAATAGGATCAGACCAAAATTGTACCTCCGTATTAGGGAAAATCGACCAGACTATTTAAATATTTCTTTAAAATAAGAAATATCATCAACAGAAACATAGTCTCAACAGCAATACAAAATATAAATTCCACTTTTAACGATAGAATTTTTTTCCACCTTTAGAAATACCTACAAATGCTTATTTTTGTTTCTTACTTTCAAATGATGCGAAATACCTCCGTAATAGGTGCTTTTACCTTATGCGTTTATTCTGGTGCAGTCGAAAAGTTTCTGATAATGTAAAAGGCGATTAAATTTTTGTTCTGGATAATATATCATCAAGATCGGAATTATAATATTATTTTACAGTATATCTTGTGTATGTAACTTCGTAAATACTTCATTTAAAAATCTGGAAAAAATTGAGGTGATGTATAATGAATTTGGGTTAACATCAAAACCGCCGCAATAGCACTTTCGCATTTATTCTGCGGAGGCGGCGGTTTATAGGTTCAATAAAAAATTTATTACAATTTTATTGATACCTTCTACACGCGACTTTGTTCGTTCGCGTGGAAGTTGTGAGATACACAATATACTAAATAACGGCCACATTTTTATAAAAATTCCATTGGCCCCCGACCCACCGCGTCGCATCGCACCACGCGCCCGCGTTATTACTTCCTTTTTGGCTTAGCGTTCTCACTGTCTTTTTTAAGTTTTCTCGGCGGCTCCTAAGGGTCGTAGCGTGATGATAACAGCTTATAACCTTCCTTAAGAATTGGACTATCAAATGCAAAAAGAATATTTCAAATCCAACTGGTAGTTCCAGAGACTAGCGCATTCAAACAAAAAACAAACTGACAACCTCTTCAACTTTAATATATTAGTATAGATAAAGCTGAAACTACTTTTTAACAAAAATCTATATTCAATGTAACTTTTAAAAACTAAAATATGGTTAGTTTTTTAAAAAACGGAACACGCGGTTCAATAAATCTTATTATTTGTGTATAAATCGCTATTGTGTATATGTATATATAACGCTTGTGTATATGTATATATTGTGAATCGACAACACGAAACAACTCATCGGTTTATAGTTATGATTATTTTACAAAAAACATCTACAGAAGTAGTGAATATCATAAAAAAAAAACAGTGCAGTTTTTAATATCGTCTTCGTCATCATGAACTATTTAATATTTTAAATATATTTTGTATACTTACACAATAATTTCTAAATTATAATCGATAAAAATATTAACTTCTTAGTGGTATTTTATATTGTTAGGTACAAAATAAATGACAGTCAATATTCAAATAAAGCCTAGTTATAAAGTAAGAAAAAACTATGCTATTAATGTTAATAAGTTTATTTTCAAATTATAACTTATTTCATTGCAATCAAGTAGGACAAGGTAAGTTTACGTGGTTTATTGATGTGTTACATCTTTCCTCTCGCTTCCCTGTAATCTGTCGGAGTGATTTCGTGAAAAGGGACGGAAATGTGTAACAGGAAGCCGGGGAAGCGCGCGCTATTTGATTTGACCAATGAGCGCGCGCGGTGCTTGAGTTGGCTGTCAGAAACGACCTTGATGAGGCCCCGCCCCTTTAATGTTGCTTATTACCGAGGTGAGAGGTCAGATGTTACACATCATATGCGACTACTGTAAGGCTCGTTAGTTTATTTTTATTTGTAATACCTTATGTTTACGAATTTCCATGACCTAGAAATGTTTTTAGTATCTATCTAAAATGATAAGTGAGGTCGCATACAATAGCAAAACACGAACATAATAACCATGTTTTTTATTTCTATCCATTTAATGCCTACTTCACAATATTGCTAACTGTGGAGGCTTGTAAATGGCTTATCGTCAATAACCTCACTGTTACTTCTGTATTGATAAAATCAAAGTCAAAATCAAATCATTTATTTCAAATAGGCTCATGTATGGCACTTTTGAACTTCAAAATTTACAAAATAATAGAATTGATTCTAGTCCCCCCTTCCAAAAGGTAGTTTTCGTATGGAGAAGAATGGGCAAGAGACTCCACCGTTACTCTTTTAAATTGTTTTACAATACTTTGTACAGGGACCTACCAACATTAGTGAAAGAATTATATGTGAAGACGATGCACCACAATAGGTAAAAATAATTTAAAAAAAATAGTTAAAAAAAACTAAAAAACACGCTTTATATAGAAAACGAAACGAAAAAATAAAAAATAAATTTGAATTAAGAACAGTGTAAAAAATTCTAATAAATATAAATGAATAATAGTGTAAATAAGAAAAAAATGTTTTATTTAAAAAAAATCGTGGGGTGCATGGTTTAAATAGTTATAAATATTTTATTGACAGATATGAGAAGAAGGATTATCATTTTGTTAATATCTTAAAAAAAGCAGCCCACGTTTTTTTTTAAATATTTTTTTTTCTTATTTACACTATTATTCATTTATAGAGATAAAAACTATATAAATCGACAAAAATGGAATAATCTTATAAAATTAGTGTTTTGTCATCGGTCCTCGATAAATCTACAAAGCTTAAATGAAATCTGGCCGTTTAAAGTGGGTCAAAATCGCGCCCTAAGGAATCGGCAACAAACATACAAACAAACATACAAGTGAAGCTAATATAAAGCGTGTAAAAAATGTTAAATCAAAACTTAATCCAAATTTAATCAATTTAATTTTCTATTTTTTAGTTGAATTTTCTATAAAAGCGTGTTTTTTAGTTTTTTAAACTATAATTTATTAAGTCAATAACTTATCTGGGAAGTGGGGAAATCGGGCGCCTGCTGCCTTCCTCAGAAGAGCAGCCGTTTCTCAGGTTCCTTCTCCGAAAGGTTTATCTTAATTAAAGTTGGTGACTTTATCGACTGTAGATCCTAGGCTATGCTAATTATTACTAAATGTTATTCCGCAAAATATGAGATTTCTGAGATTTTTGAGATTTCTGTCCTGAATATTTTGTTTTGTTGTATATAAGAAGCGTTTTTGTAAATCACGGTTATCATTATATTATGGATATTATTAAGTCTCTAAAACTGCACGTATGCGTAGTTCGCGCACTCGTTCTATCTCTCTTACTCTCATGCGGAAAGAAATTGATGAATCCTGGCGAATGTAATCAGGTTTTTGACAGGTGTGCAAAATTTGAATAAAATCTGGCCGTTTAAAGTGGGTCAAAATAGCGCTCTAAGGAGTCGGTTACAAACAAACATACATACAAGTGAAGCTAATATAAAGCGTGTAATGTGGCAATGACAGACGATTTAATTATGTGATAGATACATGGTGCTCACATATTTACAAACATAGTAAAAGTAGCCGATTTTCCTAAAATTTTATAATTAATAAGTCGGTGTGTGAGAAAATAATCACAGAATGTAAAATCAATGTCATATATCAAAAAAATTATACATTTTACTATTTATTTAGCAAACAGTTTGATTTTGTCTTGATTCTAAATTGTCCTATGGAGCAGGACCAACATGTTTCCAAGCACTCTTATCTTGAATATAATCCTCTAATTTGTAATATGCTTGTTAATAAAGTGCACTTTTAAGAGTTTTAAAGGAGATGGAAACGATTACATACACTCTTGGGCCTAAATGAACTAGCAAGGTACCGTCATAATATTAATCCCTTTAAATAGTTTCCTGAGATATTCGCGGCGACGTAGATTATAAATGGCTCTGACAGCTCTCTTTTGCTCTTAGCTTAGCTGTAAGCTATTCAAACACAATGAAAAAAATATATATTGCATAGCTGGTAATAATGACAGAGGCCGACTACGTATTATTACATATGACTATTCTATAGATTATATAACGTGTTCCTTTTGATGTCTCATAACTCTAAGGTTAAATATATATAATAAGTCAAAATAATACAAAAAGTCCAAGAACAAAGTGTTTCAAAAATACATAACAATGTAATTCTAAAGAAAGCATAACACTAGACTCTCGATGTGTGTAAATAAGGTTCATTGATACCAGTAAATAATTTTCATTCAAACCAATCATTCATATTATTTTATACCTAAGAAAACGTGACATTTTCATATGTTTTTTACATAAATAATCGAAAGATTCTCAAATTATTTTGTATGAGAAATGAAAAAAGCATTAAAGCGAAAATGAAAAAAGTTGATTCTTGGAAATGGTCTCATGAATACCCTAGAGTTATGAGATATCACAAGTAACACGTTCTATTGTAATCTGTGTTATTTGGCCTCCTTGACATTTTATACTCTTTGGCATCTCAAATAAAACACGATATAAAAAAAGTAGTAACTTTAAATCACAAAATGAGACGGAAACGATTACATACGTTCTTGAGCCTGAATTTAACGACATGAAATAGTATGAATTAATAGATTCAAACATATATTACTGTATTGCAGTGACTAGTTGCTATCCCACAATTCACACAGCGATCCATAGTTTCAACAATATCCACAAAGCGGCGGTAAAATCCAAAATAACAATTCCAAGTCAAACGTACGAGCGATCTTCGGTGTCCAGTGTCAAAGCAAGGGTCGTACCCTGCTGACCTTGGCAGGGTCAGAATCCGTAAAAACATAGCAGTGGTCATTGAAAATGAAAAATAATCGGGAAAGCACTCAAAACACATCGGAAAACATGAAACAAGTGGCAACAGTCTAGATGTACGGGTGGGCGTTGCGACAATCATTCTTCGAATTACTTGGTGCGATTTTTATTTGACACCTAATAAAATACAGTCGAGAACACAATGATTCAACTATCTATCACACTCGTCGCGTCATCGTCCTTAATGTTCCGCGATCGTATACAAAACGGTCCTTACAATAAAAAGTGAACTCTTTGTCAACGAAATACAGTCAATAATTTATTACCAGTTAATGCTGTCGTTCGTGATGCGAAAAAACTATTTCACATACATTTCAAATCGTTGATAATTGTAAGAAACTGCACTCGAAGAAAATGCAATTCTATTCCATGTTGGACAAGTTTCATCCTTTAACCGTTTTCTGTAACCGTTATCGTCGTCGGGAAAACGGTTTAGTCCGTCAAAATTTGACAACGAGCCTCCACTACTGTCTAGTTGGCTCATGCCAGTGCAGAACATGCACTGCCAGTGACATAGATTAAAAATATATGACAAATTTGATTCGATACGAAATCGATGTAATCATTATTTTGGTTTTTCAGCAATTAATCGATGTTTTATTTAATAATATGACTGTAATTAAATGCACTATATTATATATAAATTTATATTGTGCATTCAATTACTTTAAGATAGTCAAGTATGAAAGTTTTCTTTTTGTAATTGGGTAATCGATTACTCAATTTATCGATAATCTCACAAAAGTTATCTTTATCATATTTCTCCGCTTCCAGATTGAGAATTGAGCTGATTTTTGATATTCAAGGATAAAAAAATATCAATTTTTTTTTAGATCATATCTCAACTTATTACATTTGAGCTCACCGTTTTTCATCTCCATTCAAATGCACTTTTCGGTTAAAAATTAAAGTCTACTAATGAGATCAATATACAAGGTGGGGCAAAAGTAATGTCATAATATGAATATAGGTACCAACATTATTGCGTCATAATGTCATTGTAAATTTTAACAGATATTGTAAACAGATAGAGAATTAGTTAACAATGCAATGGATATGCGATACACACAGCTTAGGCAAAGTCAGCGATTTAAAAACACCAATTTCTGGTTTGTATAATCTGTCGTTTTGGCGATTTGAACTCGCTGGCCTGATCACCAAATCTGACGGCGCCTTTGGAGCTTTTTGAAATCTTGCGTTTACTATCATAAACCACAAAACATGCAATTATTGAAAGCCAACATTGAAGAAAAAAATCACCAAATTGGAGCCAGATTAATTCAAAATGCCGTAAAAGAGCACAAATGTGCTTAACTCAAAAGGTGGTCATGTGAACGATTTTTTTTTTGAGATATTGTCATCAAATTTTATACCTTTAAATAATCTTTCCATTAAATCAAGGCCCAATTTCTTAAATTTTAACAAAATTGCATGAGCCACCTTTTACCTAGTTCTCATTTATTTCTTTTCAACGAAAACAGTAGTTCTTACTAAAATAACAACAAAAGAAAATACGAAACAGTTGATCCAGCTGCCCAACGAGAGCCTCCTCAGGTGTTGGTCGAGGCTCTTGGCTCTTAAGCCATTGGCCGTCACGACTATCGGCAAAATGATCTCAGAGTTCACATCCCACATGTCGACAACCTGGCGGGCCAAGTCAATATACTTGATTTGTTTTTCTTTCTCGGCTTTCACGAGGTTCCCGTCATCTGGAACCGCTATGTCAATATCATTGTACGCCGCTCTATTCGATCCACCAGTATATCAGGTTTATTGGCAACAATAGCCCTGTCAGTGATGATGGATCGATCCCAGTACAGTGTGATATTTCCATTGTTTTGTCTGTGCAAGTACCTAAATGTCTTAAAAAAGTAAATGTTTACTTCACAGTGTAACTGGCATGCAAGCTACTGCTCCATTTTACAGGCATGTTTATTTACGCCATTCGTTTAGTCTATCGGTACTATTTCCGTTTTAGATTATTAACCGTCGAAAAATTGTGAAGTGGGTGAAATGGGTTAGGTTAGGTTAGAACCGCGCTTCTTCCAAGTTGTTCGCAGCTTGGCAAGCTGTTTAATTTAGTATTAGCGCAAGATGCATGACGTGTCGCAAGCAAGTTTGATACCAGTTCACAATTACCATTTTTTTTTGTTTCCCATGAATAGATTATAAACTATCAAAAATAATGCGTTAAATTGTAAATGGTTTGTTGCAGTTCACAATTTTTCTACAGTTTATAATTTTCCGTTAGGAAAGAACAACGATAGATTATAAAGTCACATATACCTACATCTAATAACTTAATGAATAGTAGTAAGGTATGTTATACTCGTGCCAGTTCACGAATGCAAGTTGAAATGCATATTTGCCTGTAAATCAGCCGACAGCAACAGTTCAGTTCTTTCTCCACAAGTGACTATTAATATTTTTCACGCATGTTCAAGTTACTTAGATATTCATACCTTCTTGATATTCCAGCTAACTTTAACAAAACACAACTATCAGCACAGATGCACAGATCTATTCGCGAGATCGACACACTCCTCAGAGATTTCCAACAAGAAATACAAAAACAAAAGTCAGTGCTAAGGACAGTCGACCTTGAAGACAACTTAAAAGATGTGGGTCTCTTGGACTATAGCATTACGCCTATGTGGTGGGGAGGAACTCCTGGAGTTGACGAAATAGGACTGAACAATCCGGCCATATCTTTCCTCCCAACTTCTGTAGGACTTGGGACGACTAACTCTAGCGAAGATAAAGACCCGCAACACACAAAGAATCTTTGGGAAAATCTCAAATCCTTACCAGGAGTCCAGCTGAACTCCTCCATAGCATTGCCTCCACTTGATCCCCCCCACTTAACTTTTTCCATTACTAACGCTACTTCTATGTCTTTCACTCGTGCCGCGTTTCCCTTTTTCGTGCCTCCACGCACAGCACCCAGTCCCTCTCCTGTACCTGCGCGTGATAGAGAGGCGTATTTGGATGGTTCTCCTTCAACTTGGATTAGTCCTTTAAAACCGATTGGTGTCACACGACCTCCTAAAGATATGGATATACCTACAACCACGGTGGCTGTTACTAGTTTCTACTTGTTTCCTAGCCCTCTGCTTTCAATCTCTGTCTTAAGAGGACCGCTCACATCTAATCCTAAAACCAGCACAATTTTCAACTTCTTCACGATATGGAAACGGATGAAAGAACGGACTGATTATATCCCAATCAAACGAATTACAAAAGCAAATCGAATCACACCGATGAGTGAGTATGTAACAGAGGGGCAATTCCCGTAATTTTGAGGAACGTTCGCATTCTAATCTTATTCGCAATCTGCCAAAAATGCAAACAATTTACCAACATTTTTGACAAGTTTGACAGATTGCGACTTGAATGTGAACGTTTTTTTAATTACGGGAATTGGCCTTCAGAGCTTTAAATTAAAATGTACACAGCCTGTTTAGTAAACAAGTTTGAC
The DNA here is from genome assembly GCA_916610215.1 of Omphaloscelis lunosa. NCBI lineage: Eukaryota > Metazoa > Arthropoda > Insecta > Lepidoptera > Noctuidae > Omphaloscelis > Omphaloscelis lunosa. The sequence goes on from OU744270.1 coordinate 13,138,979, forward strand.
AATTTCGATAATGATATAATAATATAATGGCTGAGCGTTTTTCGTATTAAATATTTAAAAAGTAAATCCCACTCTTCACCTGTCAATACTCAATGCAGCCTACACTATTTTCACCAACAGCCCACCGGCCTCAGCAAATCGGACGCACACTCTCCAAAGCACAAGCTTGGGTCCGCAACAGACAGTGGATAAAAACCCCCATGGCTGGAAGGACCAACATCGGAAGGATCAATAATGAAACGACCAAAGAATTTAGGACAACAGTTACAGTATCGGATCTTCTGCCAACTACTGTCTATAGGGCAGAAACTGGAACAGCGTTTACGGGAAACCTGTTCCTAGAGGATGATCAAGGCTTCTTGTTTGTGACACTTCCGACTGCCATAACTGAGGCTGTTACTAGTCCACCGACTGTGGCGGGCGACGTGCTGCACTACGGTTTGTATATTAGCCTCTACTGGTTTCACACAGGGTGACAGCTTACAAATTATAAAAGTACAGTTTATATTATATGTCCAATCAATAAATTACAGTTCCAGCGGTAAAGTCAAATCAAATTCAAATCGCATAATTCAATTACACCATTAATGAGCACTTTTGAACGTCACAAATTACAAGAAATAAGAAGAATCGATTCTAGTTACCCCTTCCGATAGATAGTTTCGTATGGAGAAGAACGGTACGTTATTAGTGCGGCCCGTACAAAACTGTACTTCAGACAGATGTGCTGCTGGGGTGTTTGTTACGCCACTTCTTCCCAGCTAAAGCAGTAGAAGAAGGGAGTGAAGCAGTAGAAGAAGGAAGTGGTGTAGGGCGGGCGTTTTTGGGGGACTATCTTATATAATTTTGACGGTCAAATATTGCAAAAATGGTCAAATAAAAAGCAAAGCCGTGGTCGCATACCTGTACACCTACAAAAATTTTCTTGACCATTTCTGTACTTATGCCTTAATTTCTGTCAGAAATATTTTCTTGTTTTAAACTTTTTAGAGCGTGATTTTTCAATAGTCGGGTTTCAGTTTTCAAACTTACTTTTTTATTTAATGTGCTATACTATACTAGCGGACGATCAAGACGCTTCCAACGATACCGCATTTGTTAAATTATTATGAGTAGTTTAGAAGTTTATTTTTATTTTTTTATTCTATTTTAATTTGAGACTTTTATAACCGCAATGCGTATGACAGTCCCATCATACCCTAAACAAATAATAACAAAATACACTGCTATGGATTACATTTGGGCCATAAACCTGAACAGACTCTTCGCATCATCACCATTTGGTTGAGACAGAATTTTATCTAATGTGCCTAAATCAAGTCGGTTCAACCTCTTTCAAGGCCCCAAACACATCATTTCACTTCAAAAACAATTTGGAGGTTGCGAGCAACAATTCAAAATGCCGTACAACGACCACAAAGGTGCATGAACTCAGGAGGTGTTCATTTGATCGATACCATTCAACATATTGTAATAAATTTTACACCTTTTAATAAACTTTCCGTGAAAACAGAGCCTAACTTTTTTCATTTCAACAAAATGGCAACCAATTCACATTATGACATTACTTTTACCCCACCTTGTATAAATAAATAAAAAACATGATTTTCAGTCGACTCTAATTTTTACAAACCAACAATTATTTATTTCTAGCTCGTAACTTCACAAGAAGACCTGCTGTAGGCTCCCCTAACCAGGTGTACCACACCCTGATGGACGAGTGGGATGAAGGTTACATGATGGTGTTCCTGATAGAGATCACCCGACTGGTCTCTCTGAAGAAACATAGTGAAGTCAAGGATGTTCTTTATCATTCTGAATTTATCATGAACGGGTAGTTACCTATTTACTTATAGCATGTATTTAATCGACCGGGCAGTCGTTCCATGTAAAATACTGGTATTCAGCTGCATTCTCTCAAATCCGTTCGGTGGTAGTAGGCCCCGGACGAGCTCCTTCACAATGAGCTCTTACTTCTTTACCCACATGATGCGGTGCTTTGTTTCAGGTTTACCTACTCTGATGAGATTGCTTGGGTTGGTCAAACAATCATGGATATGGCTACGAGAATCTTCAGGATCTGCTCTGAAGAAAGCACACATGATATAAAATACTTACGAAGTGAGTCACTACTGCCCGTTTTATGGAGTTTCATGGAAAGTATCCCGAACGACTCGAGTTGAAGCGAAACGGATCCCGTGCAGTGCTTATACGTGTGTTGTGTCCTTAATTTTATACTTTAAACATAAAATGTTTCATTCCACCAGGCTTCGCGGCCATGTTCAATCAAATGCTGAAGGAACGCGACACGGCTGTGTCAGTCGAAGTTAACTCAATCATAGACTACGCTGACTTAATGTATGAAGACCATGAGGGAGAGGCCCTCTTTGACGCGCTCAGGGAGTTTGAGGAATATCCTAATGGTAAGAAGACAATTTACTCGCGAAAATGCATGAAAAATACCCGTATACATGTATAATAAATAGTGTTCATATTCACAAACTCACGTCTTTTTCCCATGGGGGTAGTCAGAAACTGTGTAGGTACCTACGTAGCAGTGAACGGTCGACTTAACTCTTTTAAATTATTGACGCGGCGACGCAACAAACGAATATATAATTTTAAACAATTAAAGGGAGTGCGCGGGGTCAGAGCGAGTAAAAGGGCGAGTCCCGAACCGCCATTTTGATTTGCAATGACGCAGTGCCATATCCAACGCCCCGGACAGTGCACGCTTCCTAACCTACACTTTTGTTATGCAACCCCTTTTTTTTTTGGTTGGGAAATTATCAAATAACTTCTCCCGCTCTAGGCGGAGCGGGAGGGCGTGTCAGACTCTTACTGACTAAAACCCACCCGTATTCCTTCGGTTGCCCTGTTGCCGGGGGCCACGATCTCCCTTTCGATTTTCTTCGCACCTCCGGCAGGCATCGGCCCTAGCGGACCCCGTCGATACTGCTGACATCTCTTTGAGGCGCGCGTGGAAAACAACGCGCCGTCGACCCGGGCCTGCTCCTTATCGGATGGCGAGCTACCCATTGCTCAACGTCCGCAAGCCCGCGCCTACGGTGGCCGGAAATCGGCCTACGATTCCCGACGCCCAGGGCGTCTCCTCCTGCGGCGCGGCGGTTAGGGGCGTGAGGACGCGAAATTTGCCTCTCTCTCACGCGTTCCGCCTCCTCCTTCGTGAGCATTACTGGTGACGGCCTCCCATTTCCTCTCGCTCCCTACCATGGCCCGAATCAGGGCCGGACGCGAGAGATCACCGCCGCCGATCGCCTCCACGAGGACACGGCGATGCTCCGCCCAAGCTGGGCAGACCTCCACCGTATGCTCCACCGTGTCCTCCGGGCGATCCACACAATGGTGACACCCGGGCGTTTCCTCCCGCCTTATCCTGTGCAGGAACCTCCCGAAACAGCCGTGTCCGGTGAGGAACTGCGTCAGGCGGAAGGTGAGGACGCCGAGGCGCCTCTCTAGCCACTCCTCAAAGAGGGGACTTATCGCCGCGATTGTGGCGTGCCCAGCACTGGGTTGCGACAATCGCACTCTCCAAGACGCCATGAGATCCCGCCGGAGCTTTGTCCACTGTGCCGTGATTTCTCGCGGCAGCGGAGTTAAGCCCCAGCGTTTCACCTCCTCGCGCCACTCCCAGATGTGCGCGAGGACCTTTGCCTCCAGATCCCATGGCGGTAATCCGGCAAGTTATGCAACCCTACAGTTTTGAAATATAGATCTTTTGCACAACATGCGTAGTTTTGCCATCGATCCACACCGTTAACAATTATTTTATTAGTTATATATTTTTATTTTAGTGACAAAAACCAGTCGGGCAATTTGTTTAAGCCTTATGATGAACTTCATAAAACCGTATCAACGCCTGAGAACAACTGGCCGTTGTAAGCGACTGCTGGACTTGGTAAACAGTGCCATAATCCAACGGTTCGGTGACAGGAGGACTATTATCAGGAGTTCTCCCCTGATAATAGGCGGTACAGGTATGTCTGACTTAGGCCCGCCGTTTTAAACGCTACTTATAAGTTACCAGTTACGAATTAAAATCATCCAGAATATCATAGCACTAGTATTTCAATGGCAGTTCGAAAACGACGCTACTTACTAACGCGTTATTAACTAATTAGTGGTTCGTTGCGTCAAGTAAAGCATTAATTTTAAAAGAGGCCTAAAAGACAACAATTGAAAATTATTTATTCATTTTACAGCAACCACAGAACCTAACCATTTAATAGAGAGAAAGCGCATACACAATTCACTTAAACAGAGAATTAGCATCAAGAGACATCTAATAAACCGTACGAAGCACCACGATAGCAAAGAAGACACATATCGAAGACAGCTCACCCAAGCAGCTGAATACCCGATGTTGAGAAGCAACCTACCAATAACCAGACACCAGAAACGATTCAGAGCTATGACTCCGAGGCAGTTGAGATTAAACGCGTACTTGAACATTGAAAGACCAACAAAGGATTATTTCTCTAGAAGACTTGGTAGACCAATCCATCCATTTAATGGGATGTTACAGTTTTTTCCTCAAGCAACAAAAGAAACGGAAAACAAAAGACGTGTGCAGCCAACTGAAGGTAAAAGAATATTTTTTGAGGCTGCCCATGTACCACAGATGTGCTAAGCTGCGTAGCGATGGATATCAACCAATAGGATCTTCAGTCATACACTAGACACAGTATCAAGAACAAATACTCATTGCTCAGCCGGCCGTGATTGGCAGTACTGTACTGCCAGAATATAACATGTTGGTCACTTTAAGAGTGTGCATTCTGAAAGTGGGCAACGTCGCAAATAGATGTCAAATATTTCGCTGTTCTGATTAATTTGGCAATATTACTGTATGGAAATAAGAAGTATGATTGATTGTCAAAAGCAATAATTAATATCGTAACACCGAATATTTAGTTTTAGATGTAAAAAAATATATTTGGAAGCTTTCCATCTAAAACGGTTACAACATCAAATTCATTGTTATAATTGCAATTCATTACTAATAGTGTAGTTAACTAGTTAGCGAAATTTCATATTTCCATACAGTAATAATTGCTAAATTAATGAAAACAGGTAAATATTTAACACCTATTTGCGACGTTGCCAACTTTTAGAATAAACACTCTTAAGGGCTATTTTTGTCTGCTTATTGCGCGGTAGAACCTGCTTTACTAAGTCAGCTTTATACGTATATTGCGTGTTAATGTCCGCAGAATGACATTCAACCATCTTCTTTACATATCAGACTGAATAAAATGAGACACTGGCAGACTCTAAATTGAATTGAATGGGATCCTGCCGTTTTGCCGAAAAGATTTTGCCAAATTTTCATTACCCAAACAAATTTTAGCAACCTTTTTTTATACCAATGTAATATTTGGAATATTTTAGTACGCACATTATTCATTTGGTCAAATGTTTACTTGAAAGATTATTACCAAGGATGGCATTAAGGCTTTTGGTCTTTAATCAAATGATTTATTACAGCAAACAATATTTAGACAATAAATGTTTAGTCAAATGACGTTTAGTCAAATGATCATATAGAATGATTTCATTTTCTGGAAAATAACTTAAAGCCAATAAACATTTTACTTGTTTGTTAAATTTGATGTCATTTGCGTATTTCTTTGTAAGCTTATGTGCTTGAATTTGTCTGAAACAAGTCAAATTTATGGTTACTAGACATTAGGTTATTTATGGAACTAGTTACAGAAGGTTATTAAATAAAAAAAAATGGTTAGGTTAGGTAAGGTTAAAACTGTGACCACTTACGCACGAGCCGAGCGAGCGAAGCGAGCGGTGCCGCGGCAGCGGCCGGCGAGTGCCAGAAACGACGATTTTGCGTAAAATATGTTATACCAACTGAAATATTTGACTAGATAAAAAATGGTAAAAATACTAGTTGGTGAACAAGTTATTGTTCAAACGTTCACTTGCCAAACATAGGTTTTCGTAACAATTATTTGTAAAGAGATTTTTTTGTAAGTAATAATTTTGCAAATGAAATTATGCGAAAATTTGTTTGGGAAGTGATAATTTGGCAATTTCTTTTCGGTAAAACAAGGGAGACCCGATTTCCGTTCGTTACACTCAAGACACTCAACTCCAGCTAGTTGTTTGGCCTTTTGCTGAATTGGGGTCAAATTTTGCGCTAACGCGAGGCACAAAAATTAATAATGTAATTTTACATGCTAGTTTTAGCGAATTGTTTTAGAACTTGTTAAAAAACCCGACCAATGTACTACAATTCTTGCAAATAACATTTCATTTCATTTCTTTTCATTTCATTTCACATTTTTTTCGTTTTGTACTTTATGACATTTCCCAAATAAATAAACATGTTTTTTTTTTCTCATCCACCAAGTGACGCAACATCTCAAGGAGTCGCAGTAGAGACCTGGACGAATGAAAGCCAAGCTAATCAGAAGTATTTTCGAAAACTCAAACTACAGTGATGAAGACGCTCTGCTCAAATCAAACCTGTGAGCACTGATAAGTACAGATCGTTCACGCCGCAAAATAATTTAAATAAAAAGCGACTCTTACTATGACACAATAAAGTGCAATTCAGGTCGCATAGCGCTAATTACCTCCAGTTATTATTCACCTAGAGAAGTTGCCTCTCTTTCTATCGCATAGCTCTTATGTCTTGTGACTACGTTAAGCTCACTGAATTGCCCCGACAAGATGACCTCGCTGCGCACTTCTAGCTTCATACCTTTTTTTTTTGTGGGTGGGAAATCATCAAATAACTTCTCCCGCTCTGGGCGGAGCGGGAGGGCGTGTCAGGCTCTTACTGACTAAAACCCACCCGTGTTCCTTCGGTTGCCCTGTCGCCGGGGGCCACGATCTCCCTTTCGGTTTTATACCTAAAATGCGGAGTGCGTCTTCTGTACCATTCTGTGCTACGGGGTTATAGCGAAACACGCTAACCATGTTAATGCCTTTTATTTTTAGAATTACAATATTCATTGCGTAAGTTACGTTGTCGAACTGACGACCTAGCTTCTGACATTTTTTAAGTGCCCGTGTAGGTTTATGTGAAATAAAATACTTTGATTTGATTTGACGAATTTTTATAGCTTTTTAGATTAAGAATTTCCTTCAAAATCTTTCAGAATGTGATAGAACCTGTGTTACACTATTGGGCCTCTGCTTGAAGCTCTACATGGAAACAGATCTTCAACCCTCTTATTAATAAACCCGGAGTAAAGTCGACCGTCCACTACTACGTAGGTGCACGGAGAGGTTTGCCACGATACCTGCGCGCTTCATTTGTTGGCCAACCACGCATAGCGTGGCCATGGGTTGCAGTGGACGATGTCGGCTATATTTCATGCAAAGCGAAGCTAAGTATACATGCATATCTTAGCTGTGGGCTGCTGTGAAGCAGCGCCTTGAAGTTACGCCAAACTTAAACCTCGAAATATATACGGTTAAACTGAAGTTGGATCTAGTGTAACTTTACTGTAAGTTTATTAATAAGGGGGCTAGAATAAACGCTGCCACGCAAAATAAGTCAAAGACATGATCATCTGCCCAGCCTTTTCCCAAATAAGTTGTGGTTGGCTTCCAGTCTAACCGGATGCAGCTGAATACCAGTATTTTATATGGAGCGACTGTATATCTGACATCCAGAACTCAGTTACTGCGTATCACTCGCTAAACAAAGAAAAGGAATCGCAGAAACATAATTACCAAGACACAACATCACACCCTTATCCCCGTACTAGTATATTATCTGTGCCCGAACGAAGGAATGGTAGAGATGTACAGTAAATAAACCAGTAGACCATTATTTAAATATAATCGAAACCTCAAAAATTTATCGTACATGGCTTGTTGTTTTTGTAAATATAAATGAAGTATGTAAGTAATGAGACGTAACAAGTGAGTTTTATTTTTCCTTTACTACAAAGAGTTCAGAATGTTCCACCAACTACTTACTATAGTCTGGAACTCTGGAGTACTCATGTACTCTAATGCATGTTTTTTTTCTAAAATCCATTATGAAAGCTTAGTTAAAACAACAGAGATAATTATTATGAATATACCATTTTTTTCTTGGTGGAGGCCTATGTCCAGCAGTGGACGTGTTTCGGCTGAAGTAAAGGTACCTTACTCACTATCTATTACTATCTTTACACAAAATAAAATCGTAGCGACGTCAAAACATTGAGCGCCTCCGCCCCTACGGCATTAGAGGTAGATAATGTCTCTAATTTTATTCAAGGAACAGGAAACCAAATTAAACTATCCAAAATAGTTTTAAAACTAAATATCAACGAATCTGTAAGTCAGATCATCGAACATGTAATTACATGTGGCGTACCCCAGGACGGTGTTTTAGGGCCTCCTATGTCGATCTATATAAATGCTGTTCGTTGGTAAGCACACCACTTGAGAGCGGCTGAACTGATTTGGCAATGTTTTTGTTATGAAATGTTATAAATTTCTTGTCTCTACGAGGCAAGAAATTTACGAGGAAAGTGTAACTACCAGGAATAATTCAGTAGATCCACGAAGGTCCACTCTGTAATAAATTAGACTAAATGTGGGGGGGGGTATCTTAGTTTTAGTCATCATACTGTTTTGAATGAAGATGAATTTAAAAATGAATTTAAATGAATTAATTTAAAAAACAAATTTAACATTGTAGTGAAAGAACATGTTTTCAACATGTTCTTTCACAGGTACATCGATATACATCACGGTCAATTCTCCAACTGTAAATGTAAGTTAGTAATCACAAAAAAACAAATTTATTTCCATTAATTATTGTTGCAGAAAACAATATTAGACTCAATTTTAATGGTTCTTTGATGAAATTAATGAATTCATTAGCGTTAATGATCCATTACGTAATGGGACATTAATGTTTGTCACTGTGCAACTGGGTGTTAGTCGTATAAATGGCCGACTTAGTAGCTTGTTTTTTTTAGAGCTCCAAGGGACCATATATCTATGTATTTGATATTTATTAATTTCAACTTGATACCTCCACGCGTTCCTGAGAAAAATGGTCTTGACAGACTGACATACAGACGTACGGCCAACGAAGTGATCCTATAAGGGTTCCGTTTTTTCTTTTTGAGGTACGGAATCCCAAAAATCGCAATATCGCATCTTAATGGTTTATTTACCAAAAATTTATTTCATTCATATTTTAATAATAACTTATTTAGATAAAACTACTTACATCTCACAGCATTTATTTCAATTAAACCATTTACAGGCACTTTTTAATTGTCAAAGAGTCGGTCAGTTAGTCAGAAAGTTGAAGCTAATTGCCCATTCCAAAACGTAGATCTCTATGGAGAAGAACGGGCAAGAAACTCCAAGGACACTCTTTTAAATATAGATATTACAAAATCCTGGGTACATCATTCTTGTTGCTTCTATATGTGAGAACAATGTACAGAAAATAATCAAAAGCAATTGAAAATATTTGATTAAAAATAAGCCCTGGCAGATAAGAGATGACCAGTTTCAACTGACGGCGCCCGTTCACGAACATGACGCGTGGATCAGCACCATCCAGCTCAACCATTTTGTAGGGAACCGAATGATCCAACACACTCGCCACCATCAGCGAGACATTTAAGTGAGCATGACATATTCTCAACTGCCATGCTATTTCAAGTCAACATACATCTTAATAAGTTAATAAACGGCTCCATGGTCTCACATTTACAAAAATAAAAATGCTTCTAAATTATACAAAACTATAGTTTGAAATGTATCTAAAAAAATAAAAGAATTTAACCACCAAAAAGAAAGAAAATCATTACTTAATTGGAGCATTCAACAATTAAGTTGGTAAAACAAAAATAAACATTAAGTTCCTAATGCCAAAATATTTTTTTTTTAAAAAGGGGAAGCAACTCTTCCAAATATTAAAATTTTAACTAGTGAGCCCAAGCGGCTGTGGAGCAGGACCAGCATTAAGCCAAGCATTTTTATCTACGATATAATCATCTAACTTATAATATGCTTGTCTACATAGTGTGCGTTTAATGCATGTTTTAAATTTCTTCTCATTTAGTTGAAGAATATCGAGTTGTATTGTATTATAACATTTTACACAGTACCCCATAAAAGAAGTGTGTACTTTAGACAATCTAAAACGTGGTTGATCTAATTTGTTCCTATTTCTAGTGTTAAAATTATGCCTGTCACTTATCTTACTAAAAAGATGGAGATTTTTTCGAACATACATAATGTTCTCATATATATACTGACAAGGTACCGTCATGATGTTAATTTTCTTAAACAGTTCCCTTAGAGACTCGCGTCTGCGGAGGTTGTAGATGGCTCTGACGGCCCTCTTTTGCAGAATAAAGATAGAATCAATATCTGCAGTCCGTCCCCACAGCAAAATACCGTAAGACATGATGCTATGAAAGTAACTAAAATAGACCAGTCTCGCGGAATCTACGTCTGTTAGTTGGCGGATTTTCCAAACAGCGTAAGCGGTTGAACTTAGCTGCCCTGCAAGTGATGTTAAGTGAGGACCCCACTGTAGTTTAGAGTCAAGCGTTATCCCCAGGAAAACAGTATTTTCGACGAATTCTAGTGTCTCCTTATTCAATACAACGTGACATTCACTACTTCTAACATTCGGTAACGCGAATCTTATGCATTTAGTTTTCTTCTCATTTAATACCAAATTATTTACAGTAAACCAATTATGAACCTTAAGCATAGCGTTATTTACGTCGTCAAGCTCCTGTGCATGTCTGTTTACTTTAAAAATCAGTGATGTGTCATTAGCAAATAACACCATTTGTGGTCGGGTTTTCAGTAAATTCAAGTAAACATTTCAGTAAACCATTTCATCATTTTCAGTAATCATTTCAGTAAACCACCTCGACTGTTAGTCTAGTGGTTGTAAGCGCTACTGCTAAGCATGAGGTTCTGGGTTCATTTATTGGGTCGGGCAAAGTGTTATTGGCTTTTACCATCTGGAAGACTTTCTAACGAAAAACGCTCGCAAAAACCGCCACGACAAGTTTGTGCTCCGCATTATTAAATGTTTAAAAATAGTAAAACCGCTTAACCTGTCATAAAGTTAGTACAATAACAAACTAAACTGTGTTGTGTATAAGTGGAAGTGTTATAAAACTTAAATAATGCAGTGAACATTGATATTAATTATATATTTTATTCTCATAAACTCGATCCTACAAACTTATCAAGTGCTACAATCTATATTACAGTTTTCAATGTGCAATACATTTCAATAAAAACTCAACTTATACACGCTTAAAGTGTAAAAAAGGGATAAAAAGAAACATTAATGTAAAACCACAGTGTTTAAATCAAACAAAGAAAATGACCTTTGGACTTCGTCAAGAAACTTAAATTCAATGAGTAACCGTTTTTACTGTATTTGAAATCAAAACCGTCTAGAAAGTACACCTTAATTTTGTCATTGAAGTTATATACGCCGTGGCCAAGTGTCTACATGAGTCGTAATACAGGCGATCAGCACGAGGTGCCGCAAGTACGATCCTAAACTATCGATTGTCTTTTTGTATAATTTCTTAATCCAAAAGTATATAAAAAATTAAGACAAAGCGTTCGCAGTACGATATATCCGTGCAGAGTTATTAGCAGAACTAGACAGAGGGCGCTTTTTTTTTTTTTTTTTTTTTTAGTTCGGGCATCTCGCAGTTTTGACCACTAAGGTCTTGGCTGCTTAACCGGACTTTCCTGTGGGTGCCTTAAGCTGCTACACTCAAAGCCTCCAGCCAGGGGCAAAATACTAAACTAAATTAAAACTAGGCGAGCGCTCGCTAAGGGCACCCCCTGTGGGGTACGAACCTCGGCTTAGGGCGTCGCTGAGGGGAGGACAGCAAGAAGGGACAGGCTGGATCAAAATTGGTTTATATCATGATTATTAAGCGGGGTAGTTTAAAGCTACGTGCTCAGCGGCAACAACTTGCTGGCACCTCGTTTTCGAGCAAGGGTCGGGGAGGATTATTATTTAATCAGGGACACGGTCGCGATCGCAAAGGACCTCGGCGGCGAGGTCGGAATGACGGGAGGCGTCTGTATTTGTTTATTGTACAGGTGGCCCTATTCTGCTCTTGGAGGAGTGTGATGGGATCATCAGGGTCGGAAAGGCAGAGGGCGCTACGGTAACAGTACATTTATATATAAAAAATGGATCAAGAAAGAGACAACATTACCTTTTGAAAAATCTGTCGAACAAGTTCGTTAAATGATCTTACCAGCACGTCAAGTAGCAGTAACAAAAACATATTCGACACTACAATAATGAGTGTACCTGATAGCTTGCATGACAATAGTGGGGAAGTAAATTGAGTGATTTGAGTGAACAAGTTAATTTACTCTCGTCACAACTACAGCGCGCTCATATTGAAATAGAGAACCTAAGTAGCGAAAACTTTCGTCTCAAATCGGATCTTCAAAAATCGATAAAACTATCAATACATATGAACAAATGTGCTTATCATCTGAGAGAAAAAGCAGGACACCGAAATCAGTTCGTGGAGCCAAAATACTGGTTCATGACAAAACTGAGACGAGTTCTCCAAACGATAATTTTAACAATGATGCTAAACTGTCCGGTCATTACAATCCCCTAGGCTTGACGATCATGCTTGACAAACAGACACAAACCTCTTGCCACGCCCATACTCAGACAGCACTAAATTTAAAAGAATTACCCTCATCTATATACGTCAGTAGTATCAAACCTCAACACAGTAAAAAAGAGCTGGCAGATATCATTGCAAAGAGTAAACAAAAGAATAAATTATGCATTCTAAGCAGTGGCACCAAACCCCCAGGGCACTTATCCTTGATTGAAGACGTCTTCTCCGATTACTTCGATTTTTGCCATTATTATATACCAAATGGAACTATAAAGGAGCACTTATACAACATAGAAAATAAATTGAAAGACTTCACCGATAATGATTACTGTGTCATTTTCATTGGTGAAAATGACATAAAAGCTGAGACAAATTATACAAATATGATAAGAGAATCGTTACAGAAGGTAGCCCACACCAATAATGTTATCTGCTTACGACGTTTGTAACAGGAGCACCTATTTACAATTTTAAAGTGGATATTTTCAATAATCTGATTTATCTTGATCTACAAAGTAATGACTACGCTTACCTATTTGACAGCAACAGTGAGCTATCACTAGACATGTTCTACAACTCAACAGGAAAAATAAAAATAAAACAGGGAATTAAACGTATATACGACGGCATTATAAATAATATTAAAATAGATTTGTGCTCATTTGGTCAGTTTAAAATACATACTGAACCGTACATTATCATAAAATCTCCTGTAATCAAGGAAAAAGAAATCGCCAACCAGTTTTTTCTCTGAGAAATATATGCATATCTTACATCAGAATATTGCAGGTTTAATTAATAAATCTGTGGCATTATGTGTTAACTTAGACGAACTCGCAGACAGTAACAAAATTGTGGACGTCATATGTATTACTGAGCATTTTATGTTGGCAGAGTTTGACTCAAATTTATATCTACCAAATTACAATTTAGCTTCATGTTACAGTAGAACAAATAGTAAAAGAGAAGGACCATGTATTTTAAAATTTTGTATTGGCAGTATACTCGAAGGTTGTGCGATTGAACTTCTTGACTATAAAATTATTATTGTTTGCATTTATAGGGTACCTAAACAAAATAACTTGTATGTATACGTTCCTTCATAAACTGGAAAACCGTCTGACTTATATTGCCAAATTGAATTAAAAAAAAATTATAATTACTGGTGATGTTAATATAGGTGTTCTAAAACGCAATAATGTACATTGGATTTTGAATGTTTACTGTTAAATTATAATTTAAAATTAGCTTTACATGAACCGACTAGATACGCCAGTCAAACTTGTATTGATAATTTTGCACATCACTCTAAAAAGGGTTGTAAATCTGAAATTTTAGAGTTAGGTCTGTCCATATTTTATAATTATGTCTGACCATACCGCACAACTAATTAGAGTTCCTGTCAAAAACAACGTCCTTAATAATCCAACAGAAATAACGAACGCATTTAATAATTATTTTATTGAGAAAGTCAAGCCCCTTCCGGGTGCTGGGAAAAATGTAACGTCTTTAATTAATCGCCAATTAAATTCAATGTTTCTTGCACCAAGTTCGCCCTACCAGATTAATAAAATTATAAAAAACCTAAAAATACCAACAGTGGAGGATACGATGGTTTCTCTACTAAAATAATTAAAGCAGTAAATGAGGATATATGCCATCACCTGAATCATATTATGAACTTGTCGATAACAACTGGAATATTTCCACAAGATCTTAAACTATCAGTCATAAAACCTTTATTAAAAAAAGAAAGTAAACGGTTAATGGTGAATTATAGGCCTATTGCACTATTATCAATATTTTCAACAACAAAAAAAAACGAAAAATGTCTTTATGGTGAACTTAATTCATATTTGATTTATGACACTTACACTATAAATGAAGTTACTAATGCTCGTTTTCTCGGTAGACAGTAAACTAAATTGGAAAGAACACATTGAGAAACTATGTAAAAAATCAGTAGTCAATCATATGCTTTGTACCGACTTGCTCCAACCATCAACACTGATGATACTCTCGGCGTATTAAGGACTTGTTGAATCTGTCCTCAGATTTGGCATTATCTTTAGGGGCAACTCAATAAAAAAGAAAAAAATAGGGCATTTATAATGCAAAAGCGATGCCTACGTGCCATGTTCGGTATCCAAAGTACGGAGAGCTGTAAGCCACTTTTTACAAAGCATAAAATACTCACACTTCCGTCACTTTATATTTTGGAAATGGCCCTATTTGTAAGAAATAACCCCCATTTGTTTCCACGAATATCGGACATTATAATACGTAATCGCCGGGATAATAGTAAAAGTCGTGTTCAGCCAGCTAAGACAGCGCTACTGTATAAAAGCGTTGTATGCAGAGCGCCAATAATTTAAATATATCCCTAACTGTGTTAAGAAATTAATTATAATGTTAATAATGTTAATGAATTTTTAAATGATAAATCGCTCGCATGACTATTGACGTATTTAATTTAATATTATTTTAATTGTTGTTTTATTTATATTATTGCTCATTGTATCTTAATTTTGAATCCTACAGTCTTTCAACCTAATTTGTACACCAGCCATGTTCAAACGGGTTCCCTCTATCTTGCAGAATTTTGATGTTCCGAAATTTATTTGGCATAACACCCTTGGCATAATCTTCTTTAAACGAATATATATATATGGCATAAAAATCATTTAATATAATTATTGTTTGGCCGAATGTTTATATGTCCGAATTTACAAAGGCGTACTTTTAAGATGGCAGAATTTTATTTGGCATAATTATATTTGGCAAAGCTTAATTTCACATAATTTCGTTTCACATAACGTTTATTTAGAGCGACGATTAATTGGAATAATTAATTTCACTTGGCATATTGAGAAGATGGCAGAATATCATTTGTAATAATTTTATTAGGCATAATTATTGTCATTTCTATAAAATGTAATCATCTTCTTAACCTTAACTTAAAATTAAAATATTGTCTTAAAAAGTAAATATGTTGTACTACAAAAGTTAGTGAAGTGACAGACCCGAATCGCTGCAAAACCGGCCAGCAAGCCGAAGCTGCTGTGGTGAGCGTTACAACCATCTGCGACGAGAAGCTTACGTGGGACCGCCGGAGCCCCGCAGCGCCGGAGCCGTGACAGAAACCATGCCTGCTGCATGTTGCATGCTTGCTTGCATGCTTGCTTGCATGCTGCATGTTTGCTTGCATGCTGCATGCTTGCTTGCATGCTGCATGCATGGTGTGTGCTTTTTTGCATATTTGCATGCTACATGCTTGATGCATGCATGGTGTAAGCTTGTTTGCATGTTTGCATGCTTCTCACAGGTAAATAAGAACCACATAAATGTTCACAATCAACGGTTTAATTGAGTTCAGTAAGTAATACAAAGTAATACATGCAGATAGATAATTAAATAAGCATTTAAACAAAAAAACTTTTTACAAAAAAAAAAAACAACCGACTTCCAAAGAAGACACTAAAAAGTCAAAAACAAATTTTAATTTCGGAAGTTGGTATATTTGGTTTTGAAATTTCGTTGTTTGCCACCATCTTCCAAAATTAAAGTTATTTTTTACTTTGTAGTTTCTTTTTTGGAAGAATGACCTAACGAACAAAAATAGAATCTTCAAAATCAATTTATAATTGGCGGAGTAATCGCGTAACAAACATACAAAAAAAAGCAACATACAGTCGAATTGAGAACCTCCTCCTTTTTGAAGTCGGTTAAATTTAAAGTCAATTTTCGTTAAACTAATCTCAAATTAGCTCCTATTGCCTTCAAAAACCCAGTTTCAGTGTAATCTGACTGATTATTTAATATAATTTGTATGCGACACTTTTTATCCAACACTTTTTTTCTTTTTGCTGGTACTGGGGCGCCTGTACCTAGTTTATCAATTTCTATGATTGAGTATTTTATTTCTTTGATTAGTTGATTTGATATATTATAGAATCCCACATGATTTGCGCTCACTATGGTATTTATCCTGTGATGCCACGATTCAGCATAATTTTGTGTTCTAGGGATATCCTGGTCGATTAAATCTTTTTACTCCAGTGGCTAGGCTGATATTTTGGTGGCGAAGAATTTGTTCCCCAAATATAATTATCGCTAAACCATTGTGTAATAATGTCCGCCTCAGGGAATATAATTTTGCGCCATTCATCAAAATACTTTGGTATATCACTAGGCGATAAGTAAGAAAGAGCAAATAAACATTTCATTTCCATGGCAAATTTAGCATCATTACCGTATAGTTTTTGGAAGCCACTTTTCTGTATTTTCCGGTATATTATTTGCCCTAAATGGAAATTGCATCCATTGATTATAACACTATCGAAATAATTTTTAAAAGTAATTTGGGGCGCTTGTTCAAAGTCCATTATTATATAACGGGGTGATAGGGCTATATCAGCGGATGCACAACATTCCAATACCATTTCAATAGCTAGCCTTATCCTTATTAGTCATAAGTGCAAGTACCATCGGAAATGTTACATTATGATATACAGATCCATGTATCACATACAGTTGACGGAATATTTTTGGTAAAATTTTGAATGTGCCGTCTGCAAGCCAATATTTGGATCGGCTTAGATGATGTAATAATTTATTTGTTGTGTACATAATTATCCGACGTCCGTTCTTTGATTGATCCTTTATAATCAAATCATTCTCCAAATAGTCACAATGTTACTTATTCATATCGAGTTGAAAATCTATTGATTCTGGTTCAGTAATTGGCTGTTTCCCTTTTTTTTATTTCTATATATAATTTGCTTTAAATTTTTGATTATTGGTAAATGTGCTGAAATCTCGTCTGATGTTGTAGATAAGCAATCGTTTATTATCTGACTTGTTTTTTTCCCATCGATATGAATGGATTCTTCTTTAATCAAATTTACAATATTAGCGACCTTTGACTTTATAACATCAGGGTCATGATTATGGTTAAGTATTTTTTTGGTTTTCAATGTATGCATATTACTTTCACTGGTATATATGGTGATTATTCTTGCTTTACAATATTTTTTTTTGTTCCGTCTCATTTCACACAACCAATAGTATTTGTCACTGCACTTTATTTTTTCGTAAATAAATCCATCCATTTCTAACTTAATTCCACCTTTGCTTGATCTAAACACTTTTTCATTACTTTCTGCAGAATTTTCCATATTTAATATACTTTAGCTTGATTTTGCTCAACGCAATAAAACGATATGACAACTACCTCCTACTATAGCAAAAGTAAAAATAATTTGATTAACGTCGTAAGTCCGTGGCGAAAAAAAAAAAAGTGTTCATTCAATGGTAAGAAATACAAAATTATTCTAACTATGATTTTTCCGTAATGTGATAGATGAGTCTTTCAATTATTATGGATATGAAAAGTATGCCAAAACTATGATTCTAACTGTAAACTTTCTGAGATATGATAGTTCTACCTTTTAATGATTATCGATATGAAATGTATGTATGCCAAAAGACGATTCTGACAGTGAACTTTCTGCAATATGATGGTTCTACTTTTAATTATTATGGATATGAAATTTATGCCAAAAGACGATTCTGACAGTGAACTTTCTGCAATATGATGGTTCTACTTTTAATTATTATGGATATGAAATTTATGCTTAAAGATGATTCTGACTTACAAAATTATGCGTTTTTAATATATTATAAATGAGTGTATGCCAAACGATTTTCTGCGAAATGATTTTTATGCTATGCGCTGTTATGCAAAATAATATTATTACATAAAAAGTTCTGCTATAAAGGGTAGACCCTGTTCAAACATGTTGAGCCGAAAAATACCTTGTTACACCTATAATAAGCATCATACCATGTATATTATCTACACATATTTTTGCAAATAAATGAATCTGATTCTGAATCTGAATCTGGAATTTCTCAGTAGCAGCCCGGAGTCTGGATTTGTGCCCGGTTGATGGCAATAAGCTCGCCCCGTATTACACGGCACTTAAACATAATTGGCGAAATGTGGGTGTAGTATAGGGACACTTCTGCCCAACCCTTTGTGGAACACAGTCGTGATGATATTTAAGATGTTACTTACTAATAAACGAATCAGTAAGTCTGTCTGCGTTTTATAAACTTACCTCACAGCATATCATGGCTTGGTAGGTTCAGTTTCGAGATAGCTGTTATTTTTTGAGAGAATTCAACCAACAAGGAAATAATCTTGAAAGCACAGAAAAAGTGTATTCAGGACATTGCAGGTCATAGATACATCAATCTGCCGAGCCTTTTCTCAACTATATTGGGGTCAGCTTCCAGTCTAACCGGAGTAGAGCGACTGTCTATCTGACCTCCGCAACCCAGTTACTGAGTAACACGATACCCCTTGGCACCACTGGTTGTCAGACTTTCGGGCTTTTGACTACCCGTAACGTGAAATAGTTGGGGGGGGTCTCGGTATGAGATTGATGCTCACTCATCCAGGGACCGACCTCAACAAGGCTTAACCTGAAAGATCGCACCGTGCGGCTATAATTATTTAGCCAGGAACCCCCATACATACATGTAAATCAGTATTATGTTTGTGATTGACCAACAATCCTATGTTTAATTGTGTTTTGCCAGGTTCGGTAAATAATTTATGTAATGTATTTTCCTGTTTCTAATAAGGAAAACCACAACATCTAATAATTTTGAGTAACACATATGTACGTAAGATAAGTGCAATGGTGTAACGGCCGCGACATGTCCTAGAAAAAAAAAAGTCGAAGATATGTGACATCCACCAAACCGCACTGAGCCCGCGTGGTGAATTACTGCCCACTCCCTCTCACAGAGAGAGGAGGCCTGTGTCCCAGCAGTGGGGACATTGTAGGCTGAATAAGTATGTAAGTAAGTGACACTAATACCATTTAACACAAAGTTAGCGCTTCACCTTATCATGTCGAACAATAAAGGTTGAATACCATAACAAGATATTTTTGACTTCGCTATAAAGCTGTTTTATTATAAAATACATAGAATCACCCTCGAAGGGTTAGGCAGAGGTGTACCCTACTGTACACACACTTGGAAATTATATGTTTAAGTCCCATGTAATAGGGGGCGAGCCTATTGCCATAAACCGGGGGCAAATCGCCGCCTCTGTGGTCTAGTGGTTACACAACTTGTCTCAGACCCAGAGGTACCGGGTTCAATTCCAGTGGATACATAATTTTCTGCTCGGTTTGGTTGGTGGTAGGGTTTGTTCTAAGCCCGCTTGGCTAGCTACCACCATCTTATCTAAATCCGTCGCCATAAGAACAATGTTGACAGCATTGTTGTGTTTCGGTAGTTACAGGTAAGATAGGCAGTTCCTCTGTGGTTGAGGATGAGCTCGCTTCCAACTTAGGCCTGATCATCACTTACCACCAGGTAGGAAGCAAGCCAAGAGGTTTCCCGTAGTGGTTAAAAAAACCCTTACTCCGGGCTGCTACTGAGAAACTCAGCAGTATCGCTAGGGACCAATAGACCAACGAGTATAAACTTACAGCTGTTTTATCTCCGAAGAAGAAACTGGAACTGCAGGTAACCCAACAGACGTTGTCCTGTCAACATTCCAATATGGTCTCGAGTTCATACAACAATCTCTTAGAAAAAAGGACGTTCAGTTTCTCCCAAATTTGTAAATTTTTCGGGAATCTGCTCTCAATTTTTATTTCCATTAAACCTAACCTAACCCATTTTTAATTACAAGTATCGATAGATTATGTGATATAGAGAGATATGTATGTACTTCTCGTTCCTAGCAATGAGAGGCCACCCCATCTATACCCGTGGGTATCGTAAGATGAGATTAGAGAATAACGATGAGAGGATATGCAGCAGCTTCCTCCTGTCTGTTAATAACAACGTACTGCGATCACCACTCCTTGTAGATATATCTTCAATAACTTTATTGTAGCTGGCATTTGGAGATTGCTCAGCAGTTGGTACGTTTACGGGTTTAAAATAACAATTTGCTGTGTGTTTCATGTACAGGCTGACCTAACAGAATTTATAGTTAATTAGCAGCGCCCCGCGGTGTCACCCGCATAAGTCTCGATTCCGTGTGAATATCGGGATGAAAGGTTTCCTATGTGTTAATCCAGGTTATAAAATATCTTAATAGTTTTTGCGTGAAAGAGTAACAAACATCCATCCTCACAAACTTTCGCGTTTATAATATTTAGTTTATATAGAGTTAATCATAATATATGATAACTAGCGGTTAGCATTTGCTATGGTTTCACTATTAATATTAGGAGGAAATTTTATATAATAATAGATTTTATAAAAGCGACAACGAAACTGTTTTGTTACTGATTCCAGTTTGTTTTGTCTTTGTAGATATACGTTTAATCAATTATATAATGTAGTGTAAATAACTGCTTAAAAAGAATCATTGACAACTTACCCTCACTCACAATATTTAATATACCTCATTTTGTGTCTGTTTTTAAGTGAAGATGCAGAGATTCATTTACTTTTTTATGATATTTGCTATGAGTTTGGCTACGGACGTGTCTGTTTATACTGCCTCTGATTTTTTGTAAGTAACGTTATCTTAATTTTGAAGCATTGATATAAAGGTACAATTTCGAAGGTCTGCATTACGGTTACGGTTGTGCCGCGGCGGTTTGCGGTCGCCAGTCGTTTTGGGTTGTTCCATATGATTTTTCCGTATAAACCGCCTGCACAATCTGGATTGCCTATTGACTGGCTGAAGTCTACCAACAATATGATAACTTTTACTTGAATAGGTACTGTAGGTAAATGTGTTCTTCCGAAAATATACAGGATGTAAAAAGAACCTTCATGAAGCCGTCATCTAAGCATCAAACTAAGTAACTTGGCGCAAAAATAACTGCTGGGAAATGATTTATTTATGGTTTGAAAATTCGCAGATTACGGGAGTGTTCAATGTAACGCTTAAATATTATGCTTAGGCTGCATGCAACGGTATAAGGGTCGTGGATGTATTCAACGTTAAGGAAGATCCTCAGTGCTAGCCCGCGAAATTAACATTTTCTCACGTTTTTTGAAATTTGCAGGTCAGTGTCAGGTTGTATCTTGATCGAAATATGATTCGCGACTATAACAAATATGTATTTACAGAATTATAATCATTAGAATTATTAATACATGTCTCTAAGTTAGATTTGTTCTCAAATGTTTTGATTTCATGAAAAAGTAATTCAGTCAGTACAAATTAATTTTATAACCGAATTACTTCCTCTTACAGAGCGAATTCTATCTCTAAATAAATAACTT
The DNA here is from genome assembly GCA_916610215.1 of Omphaloscelis lunosa. Taxonomy (NCBI): domain Eukaryota; kingdom Metazoa; phylum Arthropoda; class Insecta; order Lepidoptera; family Noctuidae; genus Omphaloscelis; species Omphaloscelis lunosa. The sequence continues at coordinate 13,160,899 of OU744270.1, forward strand.
CGTACCACGTGAGATCAATATTTTTCCGCTGTTCCTTTGGGCTTTTCCTTAATTTCTTTTTTCCTAAACCACCCCAGGATTTAGGAGAAAAAAAAAACAGTGAACAATATGAAAAAAAAAAATCGGCATTGTGGTAATCAACGCGTTGATGTTTTTTAAGCCACGCACCGAGGTAATCAACGCATTGATGTCTTTTTAATGGTCAAAAGCTGGTGTCATCACGGTGTCGCGAAATCAATGATTTAGTCGCATCTCAAAAATACCCAACGCGCCTAAAGAAGTTTTCACTTCAAAAAACAAATTGGTCGAGCCATTTTAGAGTTTTTGCGAGACTAATGCATGGCAATTGCTAGTTTAGCGTATTTTAACAAGTCACATGGTTTTATTTTGTTTCAGACACAAAACTTCTGACTGACACCATGACTGAACCTAAACCTGCATCTTGTTATACTTTCGGGTATCACCTGAGTAATCAGTTACATATGCGTATATATATTACGAACAAACCACCAAGTATGACTGCGATCAATGTAATATATCAGTCAGGTAAGTTTCTGCCTTTCTACCTAAGACCAGATAGAACATAAGTATCTTAATTTTCCGTGAGTTTTGTGAGACGAGAACTAAATATAGAAGAATGTGTTTATATGTACGTGATTTAAACCCATTCTTACTTAAAACTTTTAAAATTTAACGACAACATTTTAATGTACAATTGTAAAGGTGATGCGGCAGACCGCAAAATGAAGCAGCAAAGCCGCCCAACCACATTGACAGAGCACAGCGATACTACTGGTTTCTATATAACTCTATGAAACCGCTTCCGTACAAAGCGAAATTGCCTCGTACTGCTGCGGTCACTCTCAAAACGGTGAAGGAAAATAGCGTGAGGGAACCAGCATGTCCTGGAACCAAAATTCAAAGACATGATGTGCCATCCACCAACCCAAATTAGCCCCGCTGGGTGGATTACGGCCCACTCCCTCTCACAGAGAGGAGGTCTATGTCCCAGCAGTGGGAACATTATAGGCTGATTATGCATATGTAATCATGCATGCTGTCAGTGGCTGTCACTAACAGAGCAACAAGACGTTCGAAATCAAAACTTCAGCGGCACTGTAGCTTGCAGTTATTGTCAACCGCAAAACCGCTGCCGTCTGCGGTCTACCGACGCCTTAGGAAGTGTACCTTCGCACGCTGTTTTGTCGAAACACTAGATTTTTTTTCCGAAATATCCGCCGGATTTATTTTTGAAACGTATGGACAATCTTTGAATGAGGCTCTATTGATAGAATTTAGTGTATTGATGTAAAGTGCAATGTTGGACTTCTTTCAGGTCTAGAAACTGCGGTGATGTCGAAGGACGTTGAAATCGAAACTGGTGAAGAATATTATTGGGTCCGTCGTATCTTAAGCTACCCCGAAGTAAAAATTTCCATAAACTTATATAATACACATAACTTGTGTTCAGATATAATAGTAGCAGAAGGAATGAATGTCTCGACATCAAATAACGAGATAACTGAGGAGACATATAGAGGTACGACAATGTAATATTGTGACAATGAGTGCTAGTTTCTGCGATGCTTTGGGTGCAGTAGATAAAAGTCATTTCATCATACACATGCTATATATTACATACGTAAACTCACGCCTTCTTTTCATGGGGGTAGACAGAAACTACAGAACGCCACCTGCTACAATCCTTACAAATTCCTTTTGCTTCGTTTATGTTCTCACATACACGTCGGTTATGAGTTCTACCCACCTGACCTTTGTGGATAACATCACCAATAAGGTCACGTTATGTCCGTCTACGACATTTCCACTCCCATCTGCCTTGACACAAAATAATGCTAAATTCAAGCAGATGCTACCTAGTAGTAGTACACAATTAGCATGTGTTTTATGTTATTCGAAAACAGTATGATTATTTTAACCACACGGAGAGCATTTTATAATTAAGTATACTTACTACTAACTAGCAAACAAGCATTCTTTTCAATAGCATGTGTATGTCAGCTTGTATAGCTGTCATTAGGAACATCAAGTGCAAATAAACGATGTATTGTCGATTGGTGTTGTTTTCTTACAGATATTTGTTTAAAAGCCACACCCTGTGTGCTGATGATAGATTTGAAACACGAATGTGAAGGTAAGCCTCTCTATACTCTCTACAAACACTTATAATTAATATACAGTTTTCTGTTGTAACATTATTCACGATTCTAATATTTAAAAAACGCTTAAATATTTATTTATCATGTGTATCTTTCCAATTTATAAAAAAAGAATGAATTACGGATTTTAATCAATAGCGACCATTCGACTGTGAGAGCGCCTTTACGTCGGAGCAGTAGTGGCGCATTCCGTGATGTCAACTGGTGTACGGTCGATTGCATGTACCTACATAGATCGAACGACAGTTTTGAATGTGACATACCTAGTTACAGTCAAAAGTGTAGATCGGTCAAAACGCGTTTGTGTCGCCTAGTGGTAACGGCTACGACCTACGAGTTGTAGGTTCGTAGGGTTCGATCCCAAGCAGGCGCTTTACTTTGTGTAAATTGTTTCATAACCACTGCTCTAAAAACGGCGAAGGAAAACATCGTGAGGGAACCGGCATGTCCCAGAACCAACAATTCGAAGACATGTGACATCTACCAACGCGTACGAGGCCCGCGTGGTGGATTATGGCCCACTCCCTCTCACAGAGAGGAGGCCTGAGTCCCAGCAGTGGGAACATTATAGGCTTAAGCTAAGTTATCAATCAACACAAAAAATGAATTGTTTTAAAGTATCAAACTCAAACACAGAACTCAAACTCAACTCAAACTCATGTATAACAGACATGTACAGAGTTAAAGTTAACATAGTTTGTCAAGCACTCATTATACGGAGGAGAGAAAATGTCTTCTTGCTATGATTTTTCTTGAATGAAAATATATTAATTAACTGAATAGTCATAATAATTAAGTCCTACAAATTCCTGTAACCAATGCCTGTGACAACAGGCATTGCGAAAAGGCTTTACTGCATTTGCTCGCATCTCTGGTTTTAGACTCGTTCGAGTAACAACTCGAACGAGTCTAAAACCAGAGATGCGAGCAAATGCAGTAAAGCCTTTTAATAGTTTACAAAACAATAAATAATACTTTTAAGTCTAACGTGCTAAGATTACCACAATAAATATTAAAACAACAACGACTTACAAAATGATTGCACCTGTTACTAATGAGTTCTAAATATTTCTCATACATATATTACTCACTAGAGTGAATGTTCGTATAATTCCACGTTCACACGACATCGACAAAATTATTTACAAATTAACGTTCATGCTCGTTTTTCGATCATTCGGAGCGTAATTGGATGATACCGAATACCGAAATCCAACATCATTTTATTGGTTCAATAATTAATTCATTTTTACTTTTGATCATGCTCACTGGCTCCCTTTGTCACCATCACAAGGACTATTTCCACATCGGAGCAAATAATGACATTGTCTATTGCAGGTCCTTCAATTGTTACACGAATGAGTGAAAATCCTAAGACAGCAACGCCTATAACTGATTTATCACCGTCGCCACATGAAAACATGAAAACATCGACGAATAGCTCTCCAAATAATACTGGTAAGTATATTAATTTGCTCCGACTTTTCCCGACTATGTTGTGATCGGCTTAAAGTCCAATCAGATCCAGTTAAATATTAGTATTTTACATGGAGCGACTGTCTATCTGTCCTCCATATCCCAGTTACTGGGTAATACGATACCGCTTGGTAAGACTAGTTTCATTGCAGGTGTTGTTACTGAAATAGAGATGAAGACAAAGACAGTGAAGCCAGTTACGGATTTAGAAAGTTGGAGACATAGTAGTTTTAACTGGAGTTATGTTCCAACAACGACACAATATTATGAAAACATAAGAAAAACAACTAACGATGCTGGTAAGTATGAATGGAAGGTATTATACTAGCGAGTCGCCTCACAGCTTCGCACGGGTGATATACTGATGTGGCGACGCGCTAAAAGCTCGACATTTCTACACTGTACCAAAATTAAATATTAATGTGAGCTCTGCTCTAGTGAATATAGAGAATGCTTTTTTAATAATGTAGGATAGTACCTACTAGTTCCATACTGTCATGATCATTATTCTAATGTCAGTAATGTCATGTCATTATTTATTATCTTGTTCCAAACTTTGGGCAACCGAGCTCTGCTTGGGTGAAAATACGGAGAAAATTAATTTTCCCAGGTATGAGACCCAGCTAGATCGATTTTTCGCCCCCGTAAACCCCTATTATTGCAACTTTCATCGAAATCATTAGAGCCGATTTCGAGAACGTGAATAGGTACAAATATTGGTATAGAAACAAAATCCATATACTTACAAATATGGCTCGTTTAATAATATAGGATAACACATAAACTTTCCTTAATAAATTGTCAAAATTATAGTGAAAACCTCATCGGAATCCATTGTATAATTTTAGAAGAGCTAAGCGCATACTAAACTACACTTTGTACTTCTTATATGTAGATTTCTCACCATTGTACGAGCTGTTCACATAAAGTTGGTCTTACTTACTATTACAGAACATAAGAAAAGCCTTTTATCATATGAGTTTATTGTTTTTGTTTTCAGAAAGTGCTGACCGACAGCCGTCTCCTCAAAATGTGTTGATATACGTGATAACATCCGCCATAGTGATGTGTGTTATAATATTGGTCACTTATTTATGTGTCAAAACAAAATATTGGTATAGAAATTCGCACTCAGTAGAAACAATGAAAATTAATACATATGTAAGTTCAGCGACAACCTTTGCTTGTCTCCAGGAAATCAGCTTGGTGTGTCATGCACCTCGTATTCCTGCGTCACCCAGGCCCGATGCACTATTGACGTGAACTTTCTCCTCTCATAGTCTTTTTAGCGCGAGGAGGTCGGAAAGCGACATCATTTCGAACATAATTACAAACTCGCAAACCGTCCTGTGAAAGTCGCATCAAAATCGATTCAGCCGATTCGAAGATTAGATCGTTCGAGCAGATAGAGAGTCAAACATAAAAAATGAGATTTAATTTGCCAAAACCATTCATGTTAAGCAGAAGAGACTTTAAAAGCACAAACAAACTTCAATGATATAGTATGGCGAGAAGAAAACTCTTTTTAAGATAGGTATTTTTATCATTGTTTTTTTTTTCAGGCCACCGTTAATGAAGTTGTATATGCAGACCTCAGCTTGATGCTCGGAGACAGTCAACCACCAAGGCATAAGGAAGAATCGCCATATGCTCAAATAATTGGGGTGATGAAACCTGTTGATGGAAAAACGATAAATAAATAAATCTTCATTGTTCAAAGTTTTTCTTTGTCATTATTCGTATAAAAATGGAAATTGTGGTATTTGAAACACCAGCTATGTTGAGTCTACAGAAGTGCTTGTTGCAGGCCAACAACTGCCATGACCCACCAGTGCGCCGCTGTAGATATAACTTACTTGCCACATCACAGATGATGCCTCACTCCTGTCTTGCTCTGAGTGCACGAACTCCTGCACAATGAAGGACCTGTGCGAGCTCAATGCACGTAGCTTATTGCTGTCGATGTGGCTGAGTTCTCGAACTCGAACGTTCTCAAACACACAGACAGTGTGCAGGGTTGGCTGTCTCGCAACCTTCATGCTTGTCAATTAAAAGTATATAGAACCACCTTTGACAATTCCTTAGCCAAGATCATAGAAATGTGACTTACCCCTGGTGACGAGTACATACCAGCGTTAGCTATGTAGAATAACATCGCTAAGTGCATCACGTGCTACATTGGTAGTTTCATATTCAGCTGGTAACGTAGAATTTGCGTTACTGAGAGCATCTCGTGCTTACTGGAGGGGTAATGCTGACAAGCGCGTACCAGCTAGCTATGTACAGTTACATCGCTAAGGGCATCACGTGCCTCTCTGGTATCTTCTCATCCAGCTAGTAACGTGGAGATAACGTTACTAAAGACATCTCGTGTCCACTGGAGAGATAGGTAAGGCTTTAACAAGTTGTGTTGTGTTAATGTCCACCATAGTGCTTGTAAAACACTGTCAGTATCACGTACAAAGTGGTCAGTTAAAGCCAGGCATTCTCGCGCATTAGGATTGTGGGAGGCCTCCGGGTCTAAGTACATCTAATGTGGGTCAGGAACTCAAGACTAAAGCTGCTTCTAGTTAGTTCTGATGTAGGTAATTTATCAGCTTTCCTGTTAATATCGTTGATGGACGCCTTGTCCGTCTCAGGTTTTCACTAACGATGCACTTATTGCACTTTCTATCACTTAACATAATTAACATTTGTTATTTTAGTAAAAAGTTTCGTAAACTTATTTTAAATGAATAATTTTACGAGAGCAAATTTTTTCGTCGCGATGAAAAAACGCGTGCGAAAAAAAAGTGACATTCCTGTATGTGTTGCCACCAAGGACGATAATTCTATTTAAAAAAAATATATTTATATCTAAACAAACGCGATGTCTACGCTGCGCATAAGAATTACTACTTTGTTAAATGAATTATATTTCAGATCGCCGTGAAGTAAAATCTACATGGTCCTCATATGGCCTGACCAAGATTATGTCTGGACTTTAAAAGAGACTGTGACCTCTGAGTTTGTTTCGGCCTTTCTTCTCAGAGTAGGCAGATAGGAACCGCCGAACTCAGCTAGCTTATTTTTATTTTTTTAATATGACGTGTAAAAGTGATTCCGATATCCTATTTACAGAATAAACAATTTCATTTCATTACGCTGCGGTACCTACCTACTTAGGTTAGGTTGGGTTATGTTGACCGATCGGAGACTCGAACCTAGGACCCCACAATGAGCAAACAAGCACAGACTAGACTTCGTCTTCTGACGAAGATCGTCTACTACTGAGCTCAGCTCGGAATGCACCGCCATTTATACTTTCTAGGTGTCCTTTGTCGGTGTCGCGCTGCGAATCGCGGCGATATCGCGTAGCGGAGGCGATTCGCAGCGCGACACCTGAAATAGGAACATTTTGTATGGTGTCGCCGCGATATCGCGTTGGCAGCGCGACGCCACACCAAGAGAGTATAAATAGCCGTGCAAACCGAGCTGAGCTCAGTAGACGATCTTCGTCAGAGGACGAAGGCAGGTCTGTGCGCGTTTGCTGAGCGTGGGCTCCTAGGTTCGATTCCCCGGTCCGTCATTTAAACCCAACCTAACCTAGGTAGATACTTACCTAAAATTGTCCTGCTAACCAAAGGCTTAGTTTTATTTAACGTTTTATTTCAAAAAGTAATAACAGCGTCACGGGTCGATCAATCAGAGGCCGTAGACCCGTAGTGTGAGTTTCTTTTAACCATGTCGACTTTACGCATCGACCGCGTACGGCGGCGCTCCGATTGGCCCTTCACTGGCCTACACTGGTGAAAGGCCAATCGGAGCGCCCGCCGAACGCGGTCGATGCGTAAGGTCGAGATGGTTAAAAAAGAAACTCATACTAGGGCTTCTGACTGTACTTCGCTTGCCAAAGGTTGGTGGGTGAGTGACGATCTTTACATACCGAGACTCTTCCGTGCCTCGTGGTCCCAGCTGCCATTCGAAGATATTTGACAATCGTTACGGGTCGTCAGAAGCCCGAAAGACTGTTCTCGTATAACCCAGGTATTAGGTAACTAGTGGAGGTACCCTAATTGCGTAATATATGATCAATCATAATTTGTTTCGATTTAAAACAGATTGCTAATCCATTGCTTTATAAGTTGGAAAACAAATTCTGCTCAACAAGGTAAACAACGCAATGAATGTTGTTGAAGTGTCAAAATGAAACAAATTTGTCATAATTATTTACGAAAATAAATTACGCAATTAAAATAGTTGGGAAAAATCTAGGCAGACTGACAGACTACTACCAAAGTGAAATACAATCATAAGCAAAATAGTTAGTCATTGCAATGTGACTCTTTCTCATTGTTGTAAGGTATAAATTAGGATGTTTGACTATTTTTACAAAAAAATAATCATTTATCCATTTCCAAATAAAAAAGTCCTCGCAAATATCAATCATTCTAACTTATACCTTATTGCAAATACATAAGAATTACTTTGCATTGACGTACTAATGGACTGGCGGCCCGCGCGGCGGCGGCGGCGGCGTGGTCAAAGGACTAGGTACATTTTGAAGCTACCGCAAGTCAGCCGCTCAGTGCCGCGTGGCTACGCGTCTATGTGAAAGAGATGCGCGCGACGACCGCGCTTTTTTTATTAGTCTTGCGATCCGCGTCCGCGCGAAAACAGCGCGTTTTTTTTGCATTTTTTAACCGATTTCTAAAAAGAGTAGGTTATCAATTCGGATGTTTATACTTATCTTTTTTTTTTGTTTGGTTGGGCTTTTCTGCGTCATTCATTAGGTATATAGACGGATTAGCAAAATAATTTTTGTTTGTAAGGGTATATTTCCGAGGTGGTCCCACTGTAATATGGTCACGATCTGATGATGGGATCCTGGAGAAATCGAGGGAACTCTTCAAATATTACAGGCACACATAGTACAAAAATACACATAAGTACTTACTTTAAAAATACCCAAATAGCTATAGAGCTATTTGGGTATTTTTAAAGTATCTGCCTAACTGGTGCAGTTGCTCTCGAAAAGCACCATTTGGTGGAAGTAGAAGTAGTAGAACTGATGATGAAGAACACAGACGGTTAGTATTTCACGGATTGTGATTCGATTGCTTTAATATTATGGTTGCCAAGCAATTTATGCTCGTCACAATACATTATGGAGAAGTGGAGCTGATGATAAAGTACCTGGAGAACTCCTCAACGATGAACGTCCCAGCATCGGGAAAATAAATATTTTGCAATAGGTGACGAGCAGTTCACATTAGGCTAACTTAGATAAATTTCAAACTGAAAACTGGCTGAAAAAAAAAAGTGGTGGCACTCCGGGAGTGCTGACAGGACTGAAAACCTGAACAAGATCGCCTTGGTGGAAGAGAAATACTTATATAGAATATTGGTCCGTAATCTTATTCAAATAAAGAGCACAATCGCATTTACAAAAAAATAATACTTCCGAAACCTTTAAAGTAAAAATACTTGCATAGACCATTGATCCGTAACTTAATATAAATAAAGAGCACAATTGCGTTTACAAAAATCTCAAAAATGCCTGACGCACCTAAAGAAGTTTTCATTTCAAAATAAGTATTTTGTCAAACATTTTTATTAAAATCTGCAGGAAGTACTTACCTAATTTAGTTGGGCTTTTAAACATTAGTCAGCCAACTTGCCTGCAAGTTGGCTGATTAATGTTTTGCAGGCTGCAACTAGGGACACGGTATCGAATAGAAAGTATCGACACTATACTCATGAGTAGTATCGAAAAAAAAAATATCGTACTCATAAAAGTGTCGATACTTTAAGGTATCGAGTACTTTTCTTAGGGCTTAATGCGCATAGAGCTTAGGTCAATATCAGTCAGTAAATAACGTCAGTTTAACTTCAGTAGGGCAGGACATGATAAAACAAATGGTACTGGTAGTCTGGTACACAAACTTAATACAATAATAGAAAAAGACAACTGTAACTTCAAACAAAATTAAATTATTTAGTACTTTAGGCATTTAAAGTTCCCATTCCTCCTCTATACAATCACTTAACAATAGAAGTTTATTGAGCCGTTTTGGAGGTGAGCCGTTTCGGATTTTTGTGATTGTACTTCCTGCTTTAGAAAATAATCGTTCTGAAGGCACTGACGTTACAGGAATTGATATTCTCGTGCCAATTTGTATAATTTTGAGAATACAACTTTCATATCATCCCATTGTTTCAAGGGATCTAAGGAAAGTGGTGAAATCTGTGCAGATAAGTAATAGCTTAATTCATCCTTATTTTCAGACTGTGATGAAGATGAAGAACTTGGTTTTTGTTTTATTTTTTCGTACTTCTTATGGTGACTCACGAAATCGGTGTTGTTTCGATAGAAGAATCAAATAATAGTCAAGCAAAATAATGATCAATCGTATTAATATAGCAGAAAACAAAGCGCGAAACAAATACGATAAAATTAAATGACAACGGTGAACGATTGAGTTAATGAGTGATTGATTAGTGTAGTAAATTAATGAAGGAAAGGTTAGGAATTTAACTGTGAACGGAAGGAACGATTTCGAGCAAAGATCGATGTAATGTTTTAGAAGATTCAGAACGAGTGAACTAGATGGCGTTGCCATAACCATAAAAGCCGTAAGGTCGCAAGTTTTAAATGGGTAATTTCTAAGATTATACCCAATTAAAATTTAATTTCTTATTCATTACGATACTTGCCAAAAGGTACTCATTGTGAAAAGTATCGAATGCAAAGTATCGAGTTTAAAAGTATCGGTTTCGAATGGAAATGTACTCGATACCACAAAGTATCGATACTTTTTTCGTGTCCCTAACTGCAACTCATAAGTATGTACCTACTTAAGACATCTAAAATCAAAATGATCTATTCAATGCAAATATTGTTGGATGAAATGAATAAATGGTTAACACTTTCAGGGACACTAAACGCCCATAGGCGTCATAAGTTCCAAACATAAAACTTCTATCGTGTCTCGTTCAGTGTCCTAGAATTCGTTTATAAACAATTTATTTTATTTTATCACTATTGATAGGTACCTACTTAACTCTAAATAGGCGGGCAACGGGAGTTGAAATGGTCTGCATTTGTCGTAGGTAGGTACTTTTTAGCGGACGCGGTCTGTTGCGCGGGCGGCAGAGTAGGGCTCCGCTAGCAGTCGAGTGCGTGATATCAGCTGTGCGAGAAACAGTTCTAGTACATCGTCTGAATGCGCACGGCTGTGTTACATTACAAGTCCCAGGAGCTCACGCGCAGTTGCTACTTGCGACCACTAGACCAACGAGACACTTTATTAGTAGTTAACAACTTCACTGCCGAGCCCGCGCTGGCGCGGGGTGCGGGGTATGGCGCGAGGGGCCAACCCCGCGCTGGCGCGGGCTAGGCTTAGTACAGTTTCTATGAGTCAGTGTGACGCCGGCACTGCGTTTGGCGGGTTGTTTTTAGGTTGGCGCTGCGCTTGAATTTTCTACAATTCAAACAAAGTTTACGGTTTTTTGATCGGGTCACTAGTTTTTATTTTACTAGTGATTAAAATGGCAGACGAGGCAGGCCCTTCGCGGCCTAAAAGAACTCGTTATGCTAGTTGTTTACGTGGTTCAGACGTCGAAGAGGAATTATTTGCCAATCTGGAATCGAGAGACGAGTTTGACCCTGGAAGTGAGGAAGAGGACCAGTCATCGGAGGATGGCAATGAAGAACAGCTAATATTTCCTCGCGTGTCTGCCAATTCACCGATCAGAAGGCCAAATTCCGCCCCACCACAGTCGACGCCCGATAATTCAGCGGACCAACTCAATATTACCCAAGAAGATATGTCTCCGATGAGACCATCAGTAGATGGCTCTACATCCGAGTGGCTCAGTCCACTCGGATGTAGAGCCATCTACTGATGTAGGCGAAATGAAAAAAATATCATTTACGCGACTAAACGAATTTTACGCTAATCCTGGCATAACCCCTGTCGATTATTTCAACTACTTCTTTAGTGAAAATTTGCGAAAGCGCGTTGCTACCTGATAAACATGTAACTGCAAATCCAGGACCTGTAAGAAGACCACCTATGACGCACAAAATTTGTAAGATTGCTGAAAGAAACGCAAAAGGGAAATTGAAACGTAAGCAGTGTCGTCAATGCACAAAAGAAAAAAAACGTACAGACACTATTTGGCATTGTATTACTTGCATTGAAAAACCTGGAGTATGTGTCGAATGTTTCGAAGTATATCATTCTTCCATTAAAAAAAAAAAAAAAAAAAAATTATTGATTGTGATACGATTGTGATATTTGATTTCGTGCTAAAAATAATAATTCAAGGCAAAAATTGTTCATTATTAGGGTAGTTCATCATAGTATTGTTAATTCTACTAATTCATAGTATCATTTTAGTTTCTTATAACTCATATAAGTGGCTGTACTTAGAAATTATAATTTGGTTTTATAATAAATAATTTAAACACTAAATACCTAATCACGCACAGGCGCGGGCTTGGCACTACGTATGGATTTTTCAACCATAGTGCCGGGCCCGCGCAGGCGCGGGTTTTTATTTTTATTTTTTATTTACGAAACTAATAATAATTCATATTTTTTATTATTTTTCACCTTATCACTGATGTCTTAGAAACTAAATAAATTATAAAGAACAGTTCGGCATTTGGCACTCTACCCTCACAATTTGGCTGGCAGTGAAGCTGTTAAGGGGCCGTGCACAAAATCTACTGATTTTGATCAATTTTGTTCATTGATTGTGAGAAAGGGAAAAAGAATTTAAACAAAACTATTTATCGAATCATAATTTTGTTTAAATTCTTTTAAAACTCGAGTTCTTTGTTTTGCTTATGGCTGAAAGGGATTTTTCAAATAAATTAAGTATTTATGGAAAATCACTAATAGGTATTCGTAACAAGTTTTCTGAAAAATTACGCGAGACTGACGTTTGATCATTTAGTTATAAGAAACTTCTTTTGATTTTGAAAATTATAAAATATCATTATATGGTCATATGGCTGAACCACTTTGATCAACTTCCATACAAAATATAGCAAAAAAATAATATCGAAAAATCTATATTTTTTTGAAATCCTGTCGGTCATGTATTTTTTCCTATTATTTAGCAAACCATATCAAGAAACTTAAAAATCAGACCTTGGCCTTCAGCTATCCTTGAAATAAAATGTAATTTTTATTTTAAATTTAAACAATATTTTTATTCATTAAGTAAATCAAAGGCGAAATATACCATATTTTCGAGAGCGCAAAAGTGATGCAACTACACCTGACTGACACGAATGATATACAGATATACATAATCTTTCAATTATTTCAAGATTTCTCACAATTAAATAAGTAATTGACAAAAGAGGATTTTTTTCGCGCACGGACCCTTAAGTACCTACTATCCTAATTAATATTATAAATGCAAAAGTGAGTTGGTTTGTTTGTCACGCTTTCACGCTAAAATGCTGAACAAATTTGGATGAAATTTAGCACATGGGTAGATCGTGACCTGGATTAAGACATAAGATACTATTTATCCCAATATCCGAGTATTTATGAACATCGGAGTAGGTATTTCTTAAATATCACGCCTGTAATCCCCAAAAGATTAGGCAGAGGTGTAGCTACCTACTTATAGTACAGCCGCATTTTGCCAGTTATATGCGTATTTATTCATCTGTGGTATTATACCTACTTGTCATATTGAGCATAATTTTATTAGAGTAGAATTCACGGAGATACGGAATTAGTTTGATAAGTAAATTAAAAGTAAGTAGGTACCTAGTAGTCGGTGCCAATATACTTACTCGTATGTTGTCAACTTTACGGGTGGTTAAATTAAGATGATTTCAAAATGATAAGTACCTACGTAAGTTTCTACCTACTCATAAACAACAGGCCATAAAAACGGGCTGCAACCGAAAGTAAACTTTATACCGGTGTATAAATTAAGTTATTTTTCGAAATCACATCGATTGGAAACTAAATTAAAAATCTCGGTTTTTAAATAAATAGGTATACTTCGTATAAAAAGACCGAATTAGCCAGTTAGTTAGTTAGTAGTAGTGTGGTACCTACACTACCTACGCTGAGGTACCTACCTACTTATGTTAGGTTGGGTTATGTTGACCGATCGGAGACTCGAACCTAGGTCCCCACAATGAACAAACAAGCACGGACTAGACTTCGTCTTCTGACGAAGATCGTCTACTACTGAGCTCAGCTCGGAATGCACCGCCATTTATACTTTCTAGGTGTCCTTTGTCGGTGTCGCGCTGCGAATCGCGCGCGATATCGCGTTATTGTGAAAGGTGTTGCGTGGCGATAATATCGCAGAATCGCCACGCGACACGTCGCGCGACAAGTCGCGCTGGTCTGCACGAGCCTTAAAGGCTCTTTCAAACAGGCGCGACATGCGACGCGACACAAAGACACCGCTTGTCGCGCGACGAGCGGTGTCTTTGTGTCGCGTCGCGTGTCGCGCCTGTTTGAAAGAGCCTTAACACATAGGACAGTTTTTATCTCGATTTTCCCGTGGGATAATTTTCGAGTTGTAGCGGTTGAAACCGCTGACAACAACTAGTAATGTATATTATATGTATAAAAAATTGTATTTGTTTGTACTATAGTAATACATAGTCCGTTCCCTTACTATTTATGGATTGCGATGAATTTTGGCGTTGTGGATTAAACGCCCTGGAACTACACTGCGTAAGTAGGTTGGCTATGTGAGTAAGTAGGTGAGATAGATGGGTAGGTTGTTATAATAAAACCAGTCTGTAATAAAAAATCTATAATTACCTAATGTAATACTACCTACTGTAAAACCTTGCTTGTTTTACAATTTTACAAAAACATACAAAAGCGCAGAGAAACGTGGTATATTTATTATACAGGGTGTAACGGAGAGGTGTGGTCTTATTATAAAAATTGCTACTGCCCATGTTAATAAAAAAAAAAAAACTCCAGAAAACTCAAAGGCATTAATCCCAAAAAATAATTCTGAGTTTCCAAATTTGTCATCAGCTGAGCAAAATTTGTGTGAGAATACAATAAAAAAACTGTAAAAGAAACAAGAATGGTAATATCAATCTCATTCAAAAAACGTAATAGTTATTTCCAACCACAAAGATAAACTATACGGTATACAAAAAAAAAATGCACATTTGCGTATCGGCCTTTTTTTTTTTTTTGGGTGGGAAAACATCAAATAACTTCTCCCGCTCTGGGCGGAGCGGGAGGGCGTGTCAGACTCTTACTGACTAAAACCCACCCGTGTTCCTTCGGTTGCCCTGTTGCCGGGGGCCACGATCTCCCTTTCGGTTTTCTTCGCAACCCCGGCGGCAGGCATCGGCCCTAGCGGACCCCGTCAATTCTGCTGACATCTCTTTGAGGCGCACGTGGAACACAACGCGCCGTCGACCCGGGCCTGGTCCTTATCGGACGGTGAGCTACCCATTGCTCACAGTCCGCAAGCCCGCGCCTACGGTGGCCGGAAATCGGCTTGCGACTCCCGACGCCCTGGGCGTCTCCTCCTGCGGCGGTTAGGGGCGTGAGGGCGCGAAATTTGCCTCTCCTTCACGCGTTCCGCCTCCTCCTTCGCGAGCATTACCGCTTCGCAGAAGGAGGTGACGGCCTCCCATTTCCTCTCGCTCCGGACTGAACTTGAACTTACGAATTTTGGTGCATAATGGAAGATTGTGTTCATGTGATTTATGACGCTTTTCTTTTGCGTTTTGTTATATCTTTGGATTCTAATTTTCGTTTTGAATCTTTTTGATTGATTGCATCAAGAATATATTTAGGTTCCCTGATATCCATTTGCTTATCTAACCGAGAATCAAGGATTTCAGGCAGTAAGCAATCAAAATAAAAAACTTTCAATTTTTCTTCCATTTTACACCAAAATTCTTTATCTTCCTCAATAAGTTCAACCTTCATGTCCACTTCAGTCCAAACGGCAAATATGCATGTTTTTCTTTGTGTAATATGAAGTTGTCCTTGTGCTTGGAAGTACCAATCATGATTTTTGTTTAGATTGATATTACCTTCCTTGTCTCTTTTCCAAAAAAATATTTTCTATATATATTGTTCCATCGTCGTGGGCGGAGTAATGACACTCTGGAAACCTATAACACGATACCCATATCGAATGTTTGACAAAAATTTGCATCCGCCATTTTGGATTTTAAAATTAATGTCAGATTTGCAATCGCCACCCCCAAAAACCTATTACACGTTACCCATATCGAATGTTTGAGAAATATTGAATATAAGAGATTACATCCGCCATTATGTAAGGTAAAAGGAAATAATATAATAAAAAAAAAAAACTGAAATATGTACTTTTTCTGAGACCACATTTTTTTCGGAAATTAGCGCCAACTTTCTTCTTATAATATCTTTCTTTACGCTTTCCCATTTTAATAAAACACATATTAAAAAAAAAAAGTTACAAAAATATGTATAGAATACTAAAAGAATTAAACAGTAAATATTAGATTTATGCACAATAAAATATGTCATTAGGTATCAACTCAAAAAATAAAAAATATGACTTACCTTATTTAACCGTTTGCGTTTGGCAAGGTATAAGTACACAAAAGATCGCGAAGTATCGTTAGCGGCGTGTCGCTCCCCGATGAGACGTGACCACTCTCCGAGCTCTCGAGGACGACTGAATTTTCGACCGGTGTACGTTGCGTATGATTCAAAACAGCGCGCGCAATGGCTCAATTTTAAACAAAATAATGTCTAAAATAACCAAGTGACATTTTAGAAAATGTTAAAACGACAAATTGTAGTATGATTATTATACATTGATATGAATTAAAGTTTGTGAAAAAATTCAACAGTTTACTATCAAAATGCAACTAAATACGACCATGCTATTTTAATATTTTGGTCCATTTTTACGTATTTTTGTTATTTAAACTAGACAATAATTATAATTTTTGCCAACGAAAAATTGTTAACACATTCATTGTGTTGCTCAAAACATATTTTTTATGGTAATTATGGCAATAGTATTGATGAAATCCCTTTAACCGTGACGGTCGTTTTGTATTATTTTGCTTGACGCAGTCTTAACAAGGGTTTCAATGTGTTGTTGAAAGCTGAGACGGTAATTTATGATTATGCCAAGATATATGAAAGAATTAGTTTTATCTAATACAGGACAAGAACAATGGTTGATGGAATTACATAAGTGGGCTTTCAAGTTAAAGTTTGGTTCTTACAGGGGTCTAAAGGAATATGTCATGTATTTTATCTTATCGACGTTGAGGGTAAGCAAATTGGAATATGACCATTTATAACTGTATCAAGACCTTGTTAAGCATATTTTTTAACCTCATCCCACGTGTTAGCATCGAATATTAAGGCAGTGTCATCGCCGCAAGTGACGATTTTACCGTTTTGTAGCTTGATGTCACATAATTCGTTTATATAAACTAAGAATAATGTGGGGCCGAGGATGCTACCTTGAGGAACTCCGTACTGATTAGGAAGTTTATCGCTAATCTAATTATCTACTTTAGGAATTTGTGTTTTGGCAGATAAATAGTCTATGAATAGTTGAAGTGGTAGACTTCTTACTCCCATATTCTCTATTTTTTTTTACCAAAATAGGAATATATATTTTATCAAATCTAGGTAAATGGCTAAGGTCTTTTTTTTTATTATCTGGTTTGTTGACTATGTGATCTGTTAGTTTGTGGACGGCTTCCGCTATTGACCTGCCAGATCGAAAACCAAACTGAGATTGAGACTCATTTATCTCAATCTCAGTTTGGTTTTCGATCTGGCAGGTCAACAGCGGAAGCCGTCCACAAACTAACAGATCACATAGTCAACAAACCAGATAATAAAAAAAAAGACCTTAGCCATTTACCTAGATTTGATAAAATATATATTCCTATTTTGGTAAAAAAAAATAATTTTGTTCAAGGAATTTAGTAAGTCTGGTATTCATTAATCGTTCTAAAATTTTCGACAACGTTGGTAGTATGGATATTGGTCTATAATTATTGACACAGTGTCTGTATCCGGATTTGAATATGGGTACAATTTTGGATTTTTTAATGCATGCTGAAATATTCAGATATATTAATATTCCAGTATAGAAAGTGAGATTGCATAATTATGTACGTAAGTGGAGAAACAATAATATCATCCAATCGAGGGTGTAGTCCTTACCGAAATGTGTGGTCACCAAAAGGTTGGTCGTAAAGTGGTGGGAGAAGAAAATTCTAACACTCTTCTATATCCACGAGGAGAGTTATCTTTCGTAACATAATTATCATTCCCTGTATTGTTGATTCTTTTTGGTTTTACTTCTTCAGTTACATTCAAAGTTGTATTACGAACCTGTTTTAGTAACTATCTTAAGGTTATCATTATCTGTTGTATTACCAGCATTGTGCTTAGCAGTTGGCACTAGTTTTAAAGATCTACTAACTGGGATGTTTACTGATGTCACTGCATAAGTGGTACTCTTATGTTTTTTGTCTGTTTTTGTTGCTTTCGTAAATTTACTTCTCAAGAACTTTTTCTGTTTTTTCAGTTTGTACCCATGCCCATTGGTGGTTTTTACTATTTTCCTAATACTTTCTAAATTTTGTACATCTTCATTCACAGAATTTGTTTTTTTTACTTTAGTTTCCCTCACTTTATGTTTACTTTTCTTTGTCTCAGCTGTTGCTTCATCCTCATAATATTCTCTTTCAGAGACATGTTTAGTTTTTTCAACCTTCTTTCTTTCTTTCCTCTTAACTTTATGTTTCTCATCTTTTGCCTTTTTAATCTTTTTGCTTTTTTTCCTTTTATTTTTATCTTTATATTTCTCATCTTTCGCCTTTTTATTCTTCTTCTTTCTTGTTATTCGCTTTTGTTTTTTCATTATTTTATCTCCGTTCACGTTCATCCTACTATTTTGATTAAATTCATCAATTTTCTTTAATTGGTTTACTTTATTTTGGAGATTATTCATTCTTTTAATGTAAACCTTCATCCCATGCTCCATATTAGCAATTCTGTTACTCTTTGCTAGTGACTTTTGTCGTTTTCTTTCATCTCTGTCAAATACATCAATAGAAAGCTCTTCGTCAGGCATGGGAGGCAGTATACTCCTTCTGAGGTCCTCGTCGCTCATGAATCTAAAATGAAATGAATGTTATGTTTAATGTTAACAATTAATCAAGTTATATAATATATTTCCAGTATAAGCTGACCTCGCATCGTATAGGCTTTAAATGAAATACCAGCTTATACTAGGACAGTATAGTTTGATGTGTCATGCGTACCTTAGCTTGTTCGTGGTGGTTGGTTGTACTGTTGATAGCCTGCCTGTAGACTCCTCTAGCAACATCCTCTGCACTAGCTTGCTCCTCATCGGAGAGTTATAAATGATTTCTGGTTTCTCCGTATTCTTGTAAGATATTAGAGCTGCATATGGCTGTGATTTAAATTTACGCTGTCGCTCCAAAGATAACTCTGTAAAGTTTCCTTCTACTGTTACATCTGATGATTGGTCTGTACTTAAATATGTTATTTGTAGTTGTTGACTGTTACTCTCTTCTTTAGAAGTTTCAAATTTTGTTGCATCTTTTTGATGTTTTTCGTAACTTTCCTTTAATAAAAAGATGTTTTTGTTGTCAGCAGTTGATTTTGGATCTATTTTTAGAAACAGTTCGGGCTTTTCATCTTCAATAGCGATATTATATTCATGGATCTTGACAGTATTCTCTGATTCTATGACTGCAGGTTTATAGGGAAATAATTTTTTTTTTAAACTTGACGATGGAGCGTCTCTGATTTTTTTCAAAAATGTTGCTATTTCATTTTTCAATTCTCGTCTAATATTAATATTAAGATCTGTGTAATGATCAAAAATATTAGCCCGGACGCCCTCTCTAATTATCTTAACTAAATCATTTTTAGGCCTTTCAGATTTTGAGTTGTCATAAACCTTAAGATTTGTTAAGACTTTTCCAAACTTTTCTCTGGCATCCTCTCTGTACAAAGAATTGATATATTCAAGCAATCTCTTAACGTTTTTGTTGTATTTTTCATGTTTAATCATGTCCGCCACTTCATTGATTTCTGCTTTCAAAAGGGGAACTGATTTCCTTTTAATCAAATCTAATATCTCGGCCAGTAGATTCCTTAATTCATAATTCTCAGTCAATTCGTAAAATTTGCAGCCTCTATAATGATATTTTCTGATTTCTTGATCTAGTATGTCGAAGAAATCTGCGAATGCAGTATCTTTATAAGTGATGAGTATGTTAGCGACTCCCTGAATGAAATCCGTGAAGGTTTCAACCCTCTGCGCTCTGAAGTCAGGTCGAGGGATCTTGTTTTCATTAATTACCGTTTCATTTGTTGCTGCAAAGACATTTTGTGAGTCTTCTTCTATGTTTAATTCTAGAACACCATCAAATGCTAGATTGCTGCCTCCATTAGATAGATTGCTAGATTGCTGTTCTTTTGGTGAGTTAAAAGGGCTTGAGTTGGTATAAACTGAAACATAATTAAGAATGTCCTAAAGATACTTGTAAACTAATAATAAGTATTATATTTATATAGATAAAATTGTTAGTTTGTTTGTAAGAGGTAATCTCCAGAAGTACTGATCCGATTACAAAAAGTTATAGCAAGCGATACTATTTCCTGGTGACATAGGATATGTTTTGTAGTAAGGTGACTTTCATGCGATCGGAAGTAAAGAACGGAGCTTGCAACTTGTTATACCTACAGAGGCATGAGGAACAGGGTGTAAAGTCCACTCATCCTCTATAGAAAAGGGAGGATCCGCAGACCAGACGGGTGTCGTGTCTGGCGACGATTGATGTCGGGAAATTTTGTATTTCTTGTTCCCACGGTAAACCCTGCTTGCGCGATGCACGATTTTTCGTAACGTCAGCGCGATGCGTAGTTTGCATGTGGCGATGTAAATGCTGCCACGCTGCTGTAAGTTGGTCACCATTTTACCACCCCGTTGGATATAATTAAACGAATTTTTGATAGTTCAAAGTAGTTGGGATTTAAAATAAACAATTTAAATTCGATATTGAAATCATTCTTGAAATGAACGCAAAATACCTACCAAATATCCTGAACAGCAGGAAACAAGTACACACTTTCATTTTAATATAAATATACTGACATTTTGATGGAATTATAAAACTTTTTATTATGCATTGCACATTCAATAATTTCCATTTATAACGAGCTGCTGTCCGCGGCTTCACCCGCGGGGATCCCAATTCTTTTTTTCTAAAATAAAAGTAAGTTACTCTAAGTTACTTCTTATAACATCAGCTATCTGCCAGTGGAAGTACCGTCAAAATTGGTGCAGTCGTTTTGGAGATTCGCCGGGACAAACAGACAGACAGACCGGCAGAAAGGCAAAAATTTAAAAAAATATTATTTTTGTTTTAAGTTCCGAAAATAATTTCATATGCATTTAGTAAAACCTAGCTGACCTAGCCCAGCTTCGCACGGGTAGCATTAAGGACTTATCTACGGCGCACCTACCCAACCTACCCTACCTACCCTACCTACCCTACCTACCCTACCTACCCTACCTACCCTACCTACCCTACCTACCCTACCTACCCTACCTACCCTACCTACCCTACCTACCCTACCTACCCTACCTACCCTACCTACCCTACCTATTAAGATTATTAGGATTTATGGCATAAATATCGGGATATCATAAATGCAAAATTTATAAAAACATTTTTCTTCATGTCATTTTTTTTTTTCGTGCATTATTCCTGAATTTTCTTTGCTATAAACCTCGCGGAGCCCGAGACCTTTCCAACGAATGCAAAACCGTGGAAATCGGTTCGTGCGTTCTGGAGTTATAGCGTCAGGAAGGAAAACCCGACTTATTTTTATATAGTAGATATGTTATTTTGACATTACAAACAGACACTTCAATTTTATTTATTTGTGTAAAGATTTTAAAGACTCAATAAAAATATTACTACCATTTTATTGATAATAATAAAACTGAAATAGTAAATTCTTTTTAAAATAAAGTTATGTTTTTAGAAATTTAAACAAACCCAATTTTTAACTCTTTGATATAGTTTAAAATTTACTGCGTTTTAGAATTCGCGAGTTATTTGTGGAAATATTAAAAAAATACTCTATATGGTTTAAATTGTGGATTAATCAGTCAGTCAATGGCTTACTAGTGTTCTCATAGGCACTAGGTGCAATTATTTTCGATATTTTGACTTAAAAAAAAACGGGTGTGTAGAAATATGAACACGTGGTGCCAGAATTTTTATTTATAACCAAACTCTTCTTCTATTTTTTTTTTTTAATTAAAATAAATAACTACTTATGCAACTCAACATGCGAGCTTTTTTAAAATATTTGGCGGCAAGACGCAGTAAACTATTATTTTATAAAAAAATATTTTTATTAACAAAATAATTTATCTAAACAAAATTGTAATTAATATAAAATTTACTAAACACTATGCTACTATTTTTATTCGGTTTTTATTTAAATTACTATTTATTTAATTGCGATGAACATGAGACAAATGGTACGTTATTCTTTATTGTTATCATAATAATTATATCTCTCAATATATAAAAAAACTGATTTTCTTGGAAATCCAATTGAAATGACAGCTGTATTCCTTCTCTTCTATTTTTACCTTTCACTTCCAGTAAAATTCAACGAATCCTTAATAATAGACAAACATCATCAAAACCTTCTCCAAGTTAACGCCTTTCTTAAAAATGTGCAGAAAAAACTACACGAAAAATCAGTGTTGCGAAGTGTCAGTGACGAGGAGATTGTTTACGATGATATCACCAATTGGCGAAGGAGAAAAGCCCCGGGAATAGACCAAATGGACCAAAATCTAAAGGCACATAAAAAACTTCCAGCTGACTTTCATCCCTTTCCACGATACAACCCTTCTGATCGTCGTCAAGGTCTATTGCACTGGTCACCACCTGGCCTTCTAGGTTTCAAAGTACCATTACCTCCATTAGTTATACCTCAACTATCGTCACCGAATCCCATGGCACTATTCCCGTTAAAAAATCCTGGACAAAGACCTGGGCTCCCCTATCCTGGATACCTGTTAAGACCGAAGCATTCGAAGTATCCTAGACTGTCTCCTAGGTTTCTTTCAGACTATAGATACCAACATATTTATGTCAGACCACCTGGTCCTCATTTACCAAGTCTTTCATATACACCAAGTCCTACTAGACATAAAAGACTTCCGTTTCTTTATGCAGTAAACCTTTATTTAAAAAAAAAATCCCTACCTATTAAATCCTCTTCGTCCTACTATTTCTCCACCAATTTCCGATCCCGCCGTAAGTTCGAAGACCCCTCCACCAGTTACCATTCCTTCTTCAACTGTATGGACCTCAACAATTGGTTACAATGCAAAGATCTGGCTGAAAGAGATCGCTCCGTATGCACCTGTCAAAGCAAAATTTAAGAACCCCTCGAAAGAGTCACCGCATCGCAGCAAAAAGACCACCGGAGTGCCTATTGCCAACGGAATTTTCAAGAAAAAAGTCTATTGGTTCTCAACTGGAACAGCCAATACGGGGCAACTCTTCAATGAGGATGAGCATGGATTTCTTTACGTGACTCTTCCAGAGAAAGATGGAATATCAGATCAAATAACAAACGACCCTAATAAGAACAGGGTGTCGACTATGGCTGGAGATGTGCTGCATGGGAGTTTGTATCTTTACCTATATTTAATACGTCATTGTCATCCTCCTTTTTTTTTTGGGTGGGAAATTATGAAATAACTTCTCCCGCTCTGGGCGGAGCGGGAGGGCGTGTCAGACTCTTAGTGACTAAAATCTACCCGTGTTCCTTCGGTTGCCCTTTTGGGGGGGGGCCACGATCTCCCTTTCGATCTTCATCGCACCCCCGGCAGGCATCGGCCCTAACGAACCCCGTCAATTCTGTTGACATCTCTTTGAGGCGCAACGCGCCGTCGACCCGGGCCTGGTCCTTATCGGACGGCAAACTACCCATTGTTCACCGTCCGCAAACCCGCGCCGGGAATCAGCCTGCGATTCCCGAGGCCCAGGGCGTCTCTTTTGCCTCTCCCTCACGCGTTCCGCCTCCTCCTTCGCGAGCATTACCGCTTCGCAGAAGGAAGTGACGGCCTCCCATCTCCTCTTGCTCCGTACCATGGCCTGAACCAGGGCCGGACGCGAGAGATCACTGCCTCCACGAGGACACGGCGATGCTCCGCCCAAGCCGGGCAGACCTCCACCGTATGCTCCACCGTGTATTGTCATCCTCCTGCCCGTATCTTAATTTTATTTATTTGTATTCGTTGCAGTGTGTCTTTTTCTTCTTCTTCCATACATTTCTATTAGGCGCCCTCTCATTATGTATTACAGCTGTTGATACCTCCATGAATGTAGGGATTATAAGCAAATAATAAGCCTATAAAGGGGCTCCCAAACCGGGAGCATTCGCCTGTAATGTAACCATACAAGATTCTACTGTAACGGTTAGGTCTTTGTAAGTAGACTGCGCAGGCCGTCAACTGCTAGGTAGTGTAGAGAGATAATAGATACCAGCAGGATAGGTTAATATATATAATTAAATAGGTAAAAGAAACATGGCTAGGTCCCAGGTAAAGGTTACATTACCGGCGAATGCTCTCGGCGAGGGAGCGCCTTAATGTTTCCACTGCTGAGACACAGAAAGGGAGTGGGCTGATATCTACCACATGTGCCCAGTGCAGGTTGGCGGGTAACAAATGGCTTTGAGTTTTTGGTTCTGGGACATGCTGGTTTCCTCATGATATTTTCGTTTACCAGCTATGAGTGTGTGAATTTCAATATCACGTTAGGGCAACCTGTGAAAGTAGATTAAAGGTATTATAATAAATACATTATTTTGCAGAAATCACGGTACAAAAACCGTCATCGCCGTCACCGAAGCAACGTTACATCGACTTGATGGAGCAGCTCGATGAAGGCTACATGATGGTGTTCATGATAGAGTCGTGCAGAATGATCGCCGTGAAGGACAAGCGGGAGGTCCGAGAGGTTATGATCCATACGGAGTTGATCTACAATAGGTAAGTGTCATTATATTAGCACTTAATTGTGGTCGTACAAAAGATTTGCCAACAAGCAATGGAGCGCAGCATACTGGATATTAAAATAACAGATCGTGTCAAAAACACCACGTTGCGCTGTATAACTCACTAGCTCCTGCCCGCGACTTCGTCCGCGAGCCTATAACCTTCCTCAAGAATAGGGATATCCAATGCAAAAAGAATTTTTCAAATCCGATTGGTAGTTCCGGAGATTGCCTCCTACGTACAAACTTACAAACAAAAAAAAACCTATTTATAATATCAGTATAGAAGTAGCAGATGTTGGAGAAAAAATAACCGGCTGAAGTGGGAGCGGACTGGACGGAGGGAGGTCGCCATCAGGTTCAACCGCGGCGAACGTGGTGACAGCCTAGAACCAATCATTCGAAGACATAATAGCAGAATCAACGCGGACTTGATTTGTTGATTGATTTTTCTCCATCAACGTATTTTGACTCTTGACTTGGTGTATTTTGTTTGTTTTTATGTATCTATCTATTATTCGTAGTCTGTCATATTTTCAAATAATAACATTTTATGATAATATGACAGATTACAAGAACACAGACACTTTAATTTAAGTAAAGTATTTTTTGTGTCTGTGACCGTGTTATAGTTTCTGCCCCATGGGAAAAAGGTGGGAGTTTATGTACCTATGTACGTATTTAGTTTATTTTCTATCATGATGCACTTAATGTTTTTTGTCTCTGCATCACCCTAAGGTAGACTGGTAAAAAATGCGTCGGGCATTAAGTGCGCCTTTATATGGTTTGTTTTTATTTGTGCAGAAAGATTAATTTATAAATTATAATACTTCTACCAAGGCCAACCCACACTGTGCCCGCGTAGTAGATTATGGCCACTCCCTCTCACAGAGAGAAGGCCTCAGTGCCAGCAGTGGCAACATTATAGGTGGGCTTGTCCTAACTATGTAAAATAAATATTAATATAATAAGCCCTCATCGCTGTAACTTAATAACATGCATAATGTTTCATGTTTACTTTATTCTATTTAACAATTTAACTTTTACCTAAGTATAAATAATGTTTTTTCAGACAGTTTATGGAACAATGGCCGCCTCGCTTGGATCGGAGAACCGCTTAATACTGTCATTTGGAAGCTGTCAATGAAAATGTCAGATAGAAATACAGATATCGTTCGGAGTAAGGTCATCATCGCCGTCTATGAGCCAACAGAGCAGACGTCCACTGCTGGACATAGGCCTCCCCAAGGCATCACTAAATTGGCGATATTAATTATTGCATTTCGTAATTAATATTTTAGTGCACTAGTTAGCCATTTTTCATATTTCCATACAGTAATATTGCCAAATTAATGATAACAGCAATATATTTGACATCTATTTGCGACGTTCGTTGCCCAGTTTTAGAATGAGCGCTCTGTTTTTTTGACGTGATATTGTGCTATGTATATGCTGATCAATTAATATTAATGACAGATTATTTAAAAGGGAATCGTGATACGCAGTCACTGGATTGTGGAGGTCAGATAAGCAGTCACTCCATGTATTCAGCTGCATCGGGTTAGATTGGAAGCTGACCCCGACTGAGTAGGCTAGGCAGATGATGATAATTGATTATTTTTACCCCACTACGGCGAAGCAAAAAGTAGGGTTATGATTTTGACCGGTATGTATGTATGTATGTAGCTATGTATGTATGTATGTTCATCTGTTCCCTCATAACTTCCAAACTACTCATCATCAAATTTAAATAAAAATAAAAGTTATAAAAACTAAAACCGAACGGCGACAAAAAATTCAACTAAAAAGGTATAAACAAGACATCACAAACAGACAAATTAAAAATCTAGAGTCACACGTGTCTAGACATAAATCGAACAGATTACGTTTGACTCTAGATTTTTAATATGTCAGTCTGTGTTGTCTTGTTTATATTTTTTTAGTTGAATTTTTTGTCGTAGTTGGGTTTTAGTTTTTATAACTTTTATTTTTATAATATTCAAATGGTTCTCTCTACCAGCATACGCATCAATAATGTTCCACTTGCTGCTACAAAGGAAGCAGGTGCTATCTGCAGAGGTGAACTCCATCATTGATGACGCTGACCTGTTCTATAATGATGACGAAGGAAACCGCCTCTTATACTCCTTGAAGCAGTTTGAGGATTATCCTAAATGTGAGTGGACCGTGGTCATAAGAAGTGCATGGCTGTATCAAGTTAAACTAAATTGAGTAGCGAAACTTCACCGACGTGTCGAATATCGATATGAAATGATTCAAAACATAAAAAAAACAACTGCTGTAGTTATTTGAAATTATAAGCTAAGAAGCTAAAACTTTTTGTTTTTTCGTCATGAAGGATAGCTCGTGACGTATATGAAGGTTTGCCAGCTAATTTAAATTGACCATTGATCTTCTAAACTCATAATTTTAAATACCTAACTAAACATATTTTATCAATGTTCTGTACCCACCAAGCCTATCAAATTTCACCAATTAATTTAATTTAACTTGAATTCAATCTCTGATCTCAGCTATCAAAAACAGTTATTGGCTTTGCGACAGCCTCATTGAAAGCTTCCTACTGCCATTTCGACGCCTGTCTGGCACGCGTCGCCGTCAACGACTGATCGACTCAATTAACACAGCCATAGAGCAACGCTTCCCTCGACTGTTGAGAAAACACCATGAAGGAACTCTTGCTGGTAAAGGTACCTACGTCTGTCTTTCGTCGTCATCATCCATTCAGCCGTCCACTGCTGGACATAGGCCTCCCCCAAGCGACGCCATACTGACCATCCTGTGGTTCTCCTACAGAGAGGACTCTGTTAGAGGAAGTGGGTAATAAGTTGTGGTCAGGAGACTTGAGTCTCAAGTGTGGGAACATTATGAGCTGATTTTGTATGCTTCTAATATCAGCATGCCTTAAATTAGGTGTTCTGTAATCACAAAATCCAAACATGTGAGATTAAAGCATTCTAAACTTAGAACAAACCCACAATAAGACATCAGGTGAATTTATTGTTTATCAAATTGATACCTTAACTTCATATGTTTATATTTTATTTTCACAGTAAGCTCTAAGAATGGTTCCCAACCAAAAAAACGAAAGAGAAAACGACATCATCTTCCTCGCAAAGAGAGCGAGAGAGATATCATACACCAGAATAAAAATATAGATGGAAAGCAATACAGCGAAGTTACAGACTATATGAACCGTATAATGAGAACTGTGACACCAGTAACAAGTGACCAGCCGAGGTTCAGAGCCACCGCTAAAAAAAAGAACACCAACAACTGCCTACTTCAACCTTGACTAGGTTGCAGTAGGCCAAATAGAAAGCCAAGCTACCAAGAGCATCACTACTTCAAGAGAAACTAAATGCCTTTCACAGTGATATCAGTACTGTGGACAGTTATTTATCATCTTTTCATCCGAAAGACGTACACTGTTGGATGTAAGCATCCCCCAAGCGTCGCCACATCGACAGGTCCTGTGCTTCTTGCATCTAGCGGACACCAAGCCGGTGGAAAGACCTCGGAAAGATAAAATACCATTTTACCAAATGAAAGAAAAGTTATAAGAATCTGGGTCAAAGAAATAATGTAGAAGACTGAAATTAAAAGCTGAGCTACTGATAAAGGTTTCTGAAGATTCAAGCTATAATGATGAAGAGGTGTCTCTGACTATAAAATTGATTGAAGCTCTTAATTATGGGAATAGGACTGCTGACTTTGATGACACGAGATAGCAAAAGTCCTGTATCATCATCCGCCTGCCTTTTCCCAACTATATGGGTCAGCTTCCAATCTAACTGGATGCAGTTGAATACCAGTATTTTATATCTCCACAACCCAATAACTGGGTAACACGATATCAGTGATAAGACTGGTTGTGGAACTTTCGGGCTTCGGACTGGCCGTGACTACTGTTAAGTAAAGAATACTGTAATTAATTTTCTAGGTATTGATATAATAATTATGTACATATGAATGTGTGTTGTAATTGTTGTTTTATTTATTTCTGCACTCTTTATTGAACGGACACGAGACATCGGCAAGTTTATCATAGGTTACCACATTTTACAAGCTACGTCAATCTACCTTGGCTTTTCCCAACTTTGTTAGGGTCGACTTCCAGTCTAACCGGATATAGTCGAATACCAATTTTACATGAAGCAACTGCCTATCTGACCTCCACAACCAGTAACTGGGCAATACGATACCCCTTAGTAAGACTGGTTCTCAGACTTTCGGGTTTCTGACGACCCGTAACGACTTAAAACAACGAATAAAATCTCTAAAAGATTTTATTTTAAAATTATATAAAAAATATGTTTAAGATTCTTGCAACAAGCCCTTTCATTTGATATGTCACACGCTACTGTAAGCAAAACTTTTTTTTTTAATTTTCTTAATTAGGATAAAATTATTAATAACAAGACACTTTAATTTACTCACTCCAAGGAGATTGTATTGGGAGTGCCAATGGATTCCAGGTATCGAGTAGCAGTGTTGGCAATGATCATTTACCATCAGGTGGGTCGTCGGCCTGTCTGACATCACCGCTCCGCAGTGGAGTCTTTTTATAAGATTTTAATTGTAAGTTCACGGAATCCATTAGCTTTTGATATTGTTTCGTATCTTTGAGACGTCGATACAGTCTCAGGAAATTATGTTTGAGGCTATTGCAGAGCCAATAGCTCGTTAATCTAACTGGAGTAAGAATAAACATTTATTTTCTTTATTTTGACAGCCGCTCTTACTAATGGGTTTCGTGTTACTCAGTAACTGGGTTGTGGAAGTCAGGTAGACGTCGCTCCATGTGAAATACTGGTATTCAGTTGCATCCGGTTAGATTGGAAACCGATCCCAACACAGACGGGATGAAGGTCTACGTACTGTTAGGATACGCCGCGAACTCCTTCAGAGCATCAAACAAGAGTCTTCCTTCATCGTCGTCATACAACATGTCAGCATATTCAAGGATTGTGTTCACTTCTACTGACAGCTCCTGATGTCGCTGACTGAGCATGTGGTGCAAATAAGCTACTTGGTCTGGTAGAAAAGAGCATGCACATGAGGAAAAACTAGCTGCTAGTAACAGCAAGTAACTATTTGTAACAACATCACACCATGCCAGTATGCGTTCCCTTAAGAGCTAGGCAGAGGTATATTAGTAGTATTTTATATACAAACACTACGCTTTCTGTATAAGTTCAAGTCCCATGCAATAGGAGACGAGCCTATTGCCTTGTACAGAGCAAATCCAGACTCCGGGCTGGGAAGAAACCATAGAGGTCATACTGAAATGAAATGAATAGGATAATGGAATCACTTTTATAAGTAATATTTAATAAAATAGCTAGATAGAGTCGAAATTTCCTATTTGATAAGACATGAGAAGAATAGGCAGCACAAACTCAAGGGTCAAAGTCTCTTTTAAAGTACAGACATAATCTTAGTCAGATCATGATCTGAGCCGATTAGATTATAAATTAATAAACTTACTCTGTATGACATCTATCTCCGATTCCTTAAGTAATCTAGCGACCTTCCTCGTGACATTTATGAGCGGCTTAACGAACAACAGTAATTGTCTAGTTTGATATAAGCTGTAACAAGATACATCGTGAAACCATATTCACTACTTCTGTTATTGGCAAACAAGGATCGACCCGTGCGGCTGTTATTACTTAGCCACGAGCTCCTCTAACAGCTACTAACAACTATAACTTTAATACTCATGAACACTATTGTTATAATTAAATGCATAATTTCCATTTTAAAAAAAATGGTCCTGGCATCCCAACAAACTTGGTCCAAAGACTCCTTGACACACAAAGACTTGATCCATTCACCCCAACCAGATACGGCAGGTAAGCTACCATGATAACTGTTTTTATTTGTACCTTACGCTAAATAGAATGAAAATAAAAACAGTAATGCCTTTCAACGTGGCATTCCTGCCAGCCAATTTGTTTGACTCCCTATGAGCTTTTATATATATTTATTTTTAATCGTGCTTGTGTGCGTGTTACCATATTAGTTACACGGCAAGTAAAGAGAACACTGGAATAATGATAAGAAACCAAATATATATATTTCTCAAGTAATCACAATGACATAAAACATAATGAAAAAAATCTGGCCATTTGCGTGTCGGACCACGCACAATGAAGGGTTCCGTAGTTGGGATGAATTTATCCCAAATACAAACTTAACATTGTAGTTGAATAACAACTAGTGTTGAGGAGTGGACTATCAACAGAGAGCGCCATCTTGTGTCTTAAGCAGGCTGTCGGGTACTACATGGAGAGGAAGACGCCGTGTATACGTGTTTCCTGGACCTATGCAAGGCCTTTGATATTATATGGCCAAATTGGAAGTAGCGGGTGTGCCGACTGAAACTAAACTATCCGCTATCTGATGCATATGGCATGGAGTGTGGCGTGCGGCTGGGGGGATAACCTCTCCTCTGTTATTCAATCTATATATTAATGACCTCATCGGCGAGCTCAGCGGTACTCATATGGGTTGCTTTGTAGACGAAGTAAGCGTATATAACATCAGTTATGCGGACGATATGGTACTGCTGGGACCGTCGGACCGTAGGTGGGAGCGATTCGTAAGCTTGTGTCAATCTGTGGGGCGTACGCGGCGGAACATGGACTGAAGTATTACTCGAAGAAGAGCGAATTGCTCGTTTTCAAGAGTGGAAAGTGTGGATGTTCCGCCTATTATGTTTAATGGTGCGGCTCTGCGGGTGGTGAGCAGCATCAAGTATCTGGGCCACATTATGACACAAGTTGTAGGATGAAGCAGACATAGAGCAGAGCATTAACAGTCAGGGGGAATATGGTATGGTTTGCACACAGGTTTGCTCGCTGCTCGAGGGCAGTGAAAATTACTCTTTTCAAGGCGTACTGCCAATCGTTATACTCGAGCAGTCTGTGGGTAGCCTATACTCGCCGGGCTGCTAGAGCCCTGCGTGTCCAATGCAACAAAATCTTCAGGATGCTAATGCTGCCTCGCTATTGTAGTGCGTCCGGAATGTCTACGGAGGCGCAAACGGACGGCTTTCATGCGGTTATATGGAAGAAAGTAGCCTCCTTGTTGCAGCGCGTGCGAGGCAGTAGTAACAGTATCCTGCAGATGGTTGTATCTCGTACGGATTGCCCTATCCAGATCAAATGGATGCATATTGTGATGGGTGTTGACTAACATAGTGTATAAGATTTTACTAACACAATAGGTACCTATAATAATTATTTATGACTCTGTATTTTTTTTTCACTGTATTTTTATCATTTTGTAATTGTATGGATTATTTTTTATCTGAAATAAAATTATTAATAATAATAACATGTTCTCCTATACATTCCAATTGCAAATGTAAGTTTGTACGCACAATATTGAGAGATTTACCATGTTATTTTATCACCATAGACTTATTATAGATTTTCCTGTAATCTATGAGTAAAAAACCATATTCTGTATTTTTCCAAAAATGTTGTCTCAGTAGTTTTGTAAATAAGGGAGGGAAGAATGGTAAATTTTCATTTACTTTCTTAAATATCTTTAAATTTATTTATTTTAAAATAATAAAAAAAACATTGAAGTCCTCGCGATAAGCCCTTTATTAAGATGTCTTTAAATTGTGACATCTTTTGTTAAAAGTCCTTAATAGATAAATAAAAACCGGCTTAGTGCGTGTCGGAAATCAAGGGTTCCGTAGTTGGGATACATTTATCCCAAGAACAAACTTAATATTGTAGTTGACAAACATGTTCTCCCATACGGAATGCATACATGTATTTTCATCGATATTTGCATCAATTGAATACAGACTTTGAAAAAAAAAAAAAAAACCTCGTTGCGCGGTGGTCCCATATAATTTTTTTTAACTTTGCTCGGGTTGTTTTTGAGTTAGCTTCGATAATACATATTTAAACTCTCTGCTCGACTAGATTTTGACATATGCCATACCAGCTGACTCGACGAGATGTTGCGAAAAACGTCATGAAGTTCAGGAATTTACATCAACTTTCAGCGTTCAGATTTATTCAGAAAAATATGTTACTGCTCCTGTTTTGTACAATATGTTTGTGGCAAATATCTTTAATTATATGTTGAGATCAGTCAAACTGTGTCAGTACACAGCGAAAGTTTTATAGAGTTGGTATTACTACACCTATCAAAAGGTAGGTAATTTAAACTTGCTGAAAATATGTACATAAACAACCTACTCTCTTGCTGAAAATGTGCAAAAGGGATAAATAATGATATTATCATCCTCTCTGCATTCTTACTTTGCCATTTTTCATACATAAACTACATAAAAAACACTGATCAAATCTTGATAAAAATGACTAAAAATTGTGTTGAGACGTGACACTTCATAGTGCTGACCGTCTATCCAATTATCTTACTTCGATTCAAAAGTTGCATTCAGTCTAATCGATACTCGTAATAAAATCGAATATGAAAAAAGTGTTAGAAACCGAATAAAGACTCTTTGGTATATTTTCTAAGAATTATTTAATTTT
This sequence comes from Omphaloscelis lunosa, assembly GCA_916610215.1. Classification (NCBI taxonomy): domain Eukaryota; kingdom Metazoa; phylum Arthropoda; class Insecta; order Lepidoptera; family Noctuidae; genus Omphaloscelis; species Omphaloscelis lunosa. Next base: position 13,194,208 of record OU744270.1, read on the forward strand.
TAATATTAAGAAATTTACTAGTAAGTATACATGTACAGTGTGCATAGGGCAGTAACTTTTTAGGGTTCCTTACATACGAATGAAAAAATGGAACGCATAAAGGATTACTCGTGTGTCGGTCTGTCACAGCCAATTTGCTCCAAATCTACTGGACAGATTAAGTTGAAATTTAGTACACATAATGAATTTCTGTAACCCAAATACGGAAGTGTAACGTAAATAAATTAATTTTTAACATGGGGTCACTTTTGGGGGGCAAATTAGACAGTTGAAAAGAAAGGGAGTGCCGACAGAAGTGAAAACTTAAACAATTTTACTGTGCAGGAAATACTTTTAATGAGGTGTCGGTAACGGTGTCGCGAGTTCAATAGTTTTTCCCATTTCAAAAAAGCCCAACGCGCCTAAAGAAGTTTTAACTTCAAAAAAAGTTTTGCAAACTGTACCGTGTGACATATCAAATGAAAGGGCTTATTGTGAGGGTCTCAAATATTTATGTTCATTATTCTATATTATTTTCGGAACGAAGTTCTTTAACGCGACTTGCGGTAGGAGTAAACTGGCATAAATCGTCACGCGAATAAGTGTTCATACTTGCGACTGTCTTCTTCTAATTTGATAGAGAGAGTGGGAGAAAGTGTGAATTTGGTCAAAATGTAAATCCAAGATGGCGGTTGCGAAAATTTTCAAATTGTTCGTCATGTGTGTCGTTTTCATGGTTTTCAAAGGAGATAAAGCCGATAGTGACGTTAAAATGTACATTCAAGATGACGGCTCCGAAAATTTTCAAATTTTTCATCATGGGTATCGTTTTCACAGTTTTTAAGCGTGTTAAAGTCGATAGTGACGTCAAAATGTAAGTCCAAGGGTGGCTGCAAAAACTTTGTTTTTGTTTGAAATTATACGTGAAAAAAAACTTAACGGACGAACGGACGCACACGTTTTATTATTTAATTATTATAGAAAATAGCCACTTAGCCACTTATCTCCGGAGCCATAGATTATTTTTTCAGAATACTGGACATTGATAGTTGATTAGTTGATTACAGATTCCTGGAAAACCTATGAAAAGTCGATGGTCGTAAAATAATAAGGTAAATCTCTCAATATAGTGCGTACAAGCTTAAGTTTGTTCTTGAGATAAATTAATGGTAAAATCACGTCATTTAAAACTGTTTGCGGAATACCAACCCAATTAATAGAATTAATTTATCATCATTCCGAAACAAAATTTTGTAAGTCTACCTTAAAAATGTATACTGGGCATTCTGTAGCAAACTATCAAAAATAAAATCCACGGTAAATAATTGTCCAATAAATTCAAATAACATTGAACAGCGAGCGCATTCCGAATTTAAATTCAAATATGGAAACAATTCAGCGCGAAATTCAATAAATTAGGTAAGTATTTATCCCCGTCCTATCCTATGTCGTTTTATACATAATGTCCAAAAAACGATTAAAATTACATTAGAAAAGTATAAATAATTATTATTAACAATGCTTATTGTATTTAATGCTTAAAACAATTTTATTTCAATTTCCAAGTATCGATTTCTGATATTCGTCATATTATTAAAACGAGTCAATGAAAATTAAAAAAAAAATAGTTTGGCATAATCGTTTTCGCACAACATTACAATAAAAAAAAAAAACAATCATGGTCGTCGATTTTTAACACAAATTGAGTAGTAGTAATAAATATTACGTGTTATTGGACCAGTTTTAGTATACATATTACGTTAAGATCTGGGCATTTTCTAGTTTTTTATAATATTTGTCACATTTTAAATCGTATCTACATGTGTATATATGATATTTGTAAAAAGTAAAAATGTAAACACGCACTATAGGCGCGAAACTTCGACTTTGGACATCAAAAAACTTCATTACCGCTACATAATAAACTTGAACAATGGATGAATTCGTCAAATAATTAAATGATGTAGTATTCACTGCCCCTATAGTAGAGTTTGGATGTTCGAAATCCCCAATTTTGTATGTTTTTTAACCTCGACCTCGACCGTCATCAAAATGGCGAATATCGCATTTACAGACTTGAATTTTATAAAGGTAAATTAATAATCTTGAGCGCTAGTATGAGAGATTTAATGGCGTAAACATACGAGTTTTTTTCCCAACTCTCTTAATTAACGCACATTCATAAGATTTGATGGGTAGCTTAATAAATATTTACACATAATCAATTAAGGGTGTCGTATGTCGTTATTCTGGGGTGCAATTGGACCCACTACTGAGCCGGGGCGGAGGTTTGTGTGTTCGGGTCCAATCGGGGGCGCTTCCGAACTATACGGTTAATCCACTTTGTGTATCTTGATGATGTTATAATACTTCCTGTCACTGTTGTTTACATCAAGTAGTGGTATAAGAATGTGTGTAGGGTACGTACCATCCTACTTCCAAACAAAATACTGCAACGTGAAAAAGAACTCTTAACTTTGTTTTTTTTTGTGGCCTCAAGCTTTTAAGAAAATATTAGAGTTCTATGCATACGTAAGTTATATTTAGTACCTTTCAGTTCATTAAAGCTTGTTTTTAAAAGGTTTTTATTTAAAGGAGAATACTCTTAAAAGCACCAGAGAAAACTTTTGGTGATATTTAGTGAGATCATTCAGTAAATATTTCATTATAAGATTCGATGTCTAAATGTGATACTGCTATTTGTTTTTCATCAGGGGTGATTATTTTTTTCTTTGAAATAACTTCTATTTGGGTATACTTACCCGATGATATAAATACATACATATGTATAATCACGACCATAATACCATAGGAGTAGGCAGAGACTGCAGATTGTCAAAATCAACTATCCACAACATACTTTTTGCCGCTTTTCTGTTGTAATAATTCTGTTCTACCTATTATGTTTAGGAGATAGATAAACATTGTATAATTTTTACAATTTTTAAAATACATAGTAGGTAGATGTTTATAATAAGTTTATTTAAACCACAACCGGGAAACCCTTGGCGTGCATCTGGTGGTAACTGATGATCAGGCTAAAGGTGGAAGCGAGCTTCACCCGGAATCCTTAACTACAGAGGAACTGGCTATCTTACTGGCGATCTTCGGCTAGACGGTTGTTGTGTCTGGTGACAACTGCCCGTCTGGTCGGAGGATCTTCCCTTTTCTGTGGAGGATGAGTAAACTTTTACAGCCTGTCTCTCATACCTCTAAAATGCCACACTTTAGAACGGGCTATCCTAATTGAATGCGTAAACAAAATTTCGTGCGTGTGCTGTTAAAAAAATTCACACTTCTTTAAAATTTAACCCAAGGAAGTAAATCTTTATTACAAAATAATCTTAATAATATACATAGCAAAGTGATTCATCGCATTTAAATGTATTCCTATTTAAAACGTTTAGGAACAGCCATATTTTTACCTTACTGTCCCAAAAAAAGGGTATATTTTTGAGTGAATTTGTTAAAAATGTTCCCAATTAGTTCCAAATAGTTTTTTTTTATCGTTTTACAGTACAGTACAGTAACAGCCATTAAAATATGTCCACATAGCACCAAAGGAGTTTTTTGATTGTTAAAATACTTAAAAGCACTACGTCGATTGTATATTATGTACACTTTGCCCAATTTACGAAATAAGCAATATACAATTTAAATATATTTAATACTATTTTTAGAACAAATATTTGAAAGTAAACCATTGTTTTTGACCGCTGACTTTTGCTTTTTTAAAAGGCTATTTTTAAAATCACAAATATCCGTAACTTGTTTAAAAGTAGGCACTATTTCAGTTTTATTGTCAATAAAATTGTAGTACTTAATATATTGAATTAGAAATAAAAAAATATTGCATCTTGGAGTTTTATGAGTTCATAAATATATTAGTATTTTTTTTATTACAATGAAAGTGTGTACTTGTTTTCTGCTCTTCAGGATATTTGGTAGTTTTATTTTATAGTTTATTTCAAGTCTCCTTTTGACTGAGTTTGCCTCAATAATATTCACCACTATAACTAACAATTCACCTTCTGTTATAATAACACCATTACAAATTAATTTTCAGCTTACACAAACTCGATATCACGAATCAGACCTGAAGGAGATCACAGAGTCGTCAACTTACCACGAGAGACTGTTAGCGAATATAGTGATGAAGAGTACTCCGGAGAAACTAATAAATTAGACAATGTACATAACTTTATAACAAGAGGCACCACAGTTCAAGATAAAAACAAAAACATGAAACTGGTCTTCAAAGCGCCGAGAGTTGAAACCCTCACGGAATTCATTCAAGAAGCCGTCAAAATTCTCAACACTTATGAAGATACCGCATTTGAAGATTTCTTCCACGTTCTAGACAAAGAAATCAGAAGATATCATTACAGAGGCTGTAAATTTTCTGAATTGACGCAAAATTCTAATACTAGGAGTTTACTGTCCGGGTCGTTAAAGTTGATCAGAGGGAAACCGGTTCCTTTTACGAAAGCAATCATTAATGGAGTGGCGGACATTATGAGAGATGAAACATACCACAAAAATGTTAAAGAAATGCTGGATTATATTAATTCTTTGTACACAAATACTGACCTGAACTTGCATAGTGTTTTAAATGAATTGAAGTATTATGGAAACACAAAATCTGTAAGAACTCATAATAATTTAGTACAGGTTATTAAAGGCGGGGTCCGAGCTGTTTTGTTTAATCCTTACACTGAACTTAACATTAATACAAGAAGAGAATTAAAAGAAAGAATAGAAATATTTTGGAAACAATTCAAAAATAATCCTGCATCAAGCGCTGAAAAGAATGATATTCCTAACACATATCGAGTTATTAAGTCAGTCATTAATAATATCTCCACAGCCCCCGAAAATATAATGAACGACGTTATAAATCCCAAACATTTAAAAAACAAAAGAGAGATCATTGTTAGTATGGATACTTATGGAGAACAGTTTCAGCATGATGAAACTGAGAAGGATGAGAGTAACAATGAATCTGGTGAACAGGTAACAAATTACAACACAGACATAATCTTATCAGGTCAATCGTTCGATAGCAGTTCGAATTCCATCAAAAACTCTCAGGAGCGACATGAAAAGTACAACACACAGCGATACATGACTCTATACACAGAAAAAATATCTTATAAATCAAAGACTACGAAGAAAACAGAAATCATTCCAATATCTGCGAGTGTGATGACAAGAAAGCCCAAAGTTAAGAAGCGACCGACGACCATGTCCACAACGAGGGAGAGAGATGTATCGTCTGACAGAACAGAGAAGCTTGAAGTGTTGAGAGCTAATCATGAGACGGATGATGCAGAACTGAACATTTTTAACTCGAGCCATGACACAGAAAGGGACCTGACGCTAGAATTGAAGCACGAATCGAGAGCAAGAGAAAACTATGACAAGCAACAAAAGCATGGCAAGGCAGATAAATCAAGGTCTAAGAGCAAACAAAAGAACGTGGAAATAATAAGCCAGTACGACGCAGTCATTGATGTTCAGTTAGCTAATACCGAGTTGTTGAAATCTTTGGGAATGTTTGAACCACTCGGTGTGGATACGAAGTAAGAAATTGTTTGATTCATTCAGAATTTAATACGAAATTTTATGTACATTGTATGTGCTTGGTACTATTAATAATCTCTCAGAAACATAAAAATTACCACTATAACGCATCGAATGACTGAGTTTTATATATAAAGCTACTAAAGTTCGTTTTTTAATCCCAGGTATTAATTTGACGGATGCAAATGTCAAACTCAAAATTAAAAAACAAACAATAAAGATTTGAAATGGTAAATTACTATTTGGGACCAAAAAAACGAACTTTACATTTGTATAAAATAAACCATGAAACACCAATTTTGTATATCCTCCTTTATTATTTAAATTTATTTGTGGCGCAGCATTTCTTCTTCTTCCATACATCTTCATCCTACATCATCTCAGTAGTCATATTTTCTAGCCACATTTTACTTTACATAATCCATCCACATTCGTTCCTTTAACCAGTACATTCGTTCTCAAATCTCAAAACTATTGCTTATTTCTTAGAATAGTATGCATAGGAATATATGAAACAATGCTTCATAAGTTCCAGATATGAGACTACTTTTTATCCGAAGTTCGATAGACAAACCAAACCATTACTTACAAAATCTACAAAACGTCCTCGAGCTATGCGAGCACAAGCAGAGATTAAAGTTCAGAACCCGACTGCTCCCATAAAACCTTCAAGATACTCGAAAAGAAACAAACCTTTCATTAGAAATCAATTACGTGACCTAAAGAAAAGTTTTGCGCCTCCCTTTTCCAACGAAGGACACCAATTTATGAAGGACAAAAATGAAAATCAGAAATATCTTAGACGTTCCGTTAATGATACTATTAGAGCAGAAGATTTCAACACGTATGTCAATAAAAGAATAAACGCTTTGGAAAATAAATTACATGAATTTAAAAAAAATAATGATTTTAGTTTCAGAAGTAAAATGAATGATAATAATACTAATGGGATTGAAGCTAGAAATGTTACTGAAAATTTTGAGGTAACATATAAAGTTGGTAGTAAAATAAAAGATATGAAAGGAAACGACATTGAGAGACTGTTGAATGAAGGCCATGATTTAAATAATGAAGAAGTTAATGATGGACAGAAGCTCTCAACAAGAAATAATACAATGAATACAGACTCTTCTACAAATAACAAGAAATCTCGTAAACCAAACGTTATAAAGAAAGATACAGTGAATGTTACAGTAACTCAGTTAACAGTCATTGATAACGAAAATACAATACAAGTCACAACTAACATAAGCAAAGTCAATGTAAATGTCACTAAGAAATTAAACAAAGAAGTAATTAACAACAATGTCACAACATCTACTATTAGTTTAGTTAAAGTTTCAAACAAAACGAAACTTGAAAGCGTTGTGACTACTCCTACGGTTGGCATTACTAGAAGAACAATGGCTTATTCTGAACCGTCATACGATTACGATTCCCTAGAGGGGAATCGTCCAACTGTTCATGACAGTCAACATGAATCATTTTTCGATCATATTAATGATGGTATTGATCTTCGTATGTAATTTATGAAAAGGATTATTCAACACCAATGTGGTGCTTTATAGAATAAAATGGCTGAGATTAAAGTTTTTAATAAAACATATATAGTAAAAATGTTTTATTGACAAAAAATAATGTAAAAAATAATGTTATCACCAAATTACAAGCGTAAATTGTAAAAGTAAGAGAACAAGAAACAAATGGTTTATGTATGTATCCGAAAAATAAATAATAACATTTAAAAAAGAACTTGGTTTCTTACGACTACCAAACCCAATTAGTTTATCTACATAAAATAAGTATCTTAGTTTGCAATTATCTGTATCTTAACTTTGTAATAATACTAGCTTGTGCCCGTGGCTTCGCCCGCGTGGATGTTGGAAAATATCCCACAGGAACGGGATTCAGAGTACCCTTTGTCCTAACCCAGGTCATGGCCTATCCTGTGCCTTTCATCTAGAGATCCATTCAGCCGTTACGGTATGAAAAGGTGACAGGTGGATAATAATCTGTTTTAGGGTTCCGTACCTCAAAATGAAAAATTTATATTCTTAAAGGATGACTTCATTGTCTGTCAAGACCTTTTATCTCAAGAACGCGTGGAGGCATCAAGTTGAAATAGATCGTATCAAAAACTTAGATCTACGGTCTCTTGGATCTGTAACGAAAATTGTAATAACTTTTAACAGAGTGGGCCAATTTTAATGAAATAAAGACTAAATGTTAATTTAAGATAAGGACTATGACTATATTTCCAATCTCTTAAATCTAGACACAAAAATCAATATTACATGTGAATCCCCTTTGGGGGATGATTTTACAAAAACGTTGAAATGCATAATTCTTTATTTCTTAACAAAAGCATACATTTGAATTTACATATCCCTAACTTAAGAAATGCTGGATTTATCATACAAACTCTCATCCCCTGTATCACTCTCTATAAGATTATTTTTGAGACAAAATGTACCCTATGTCCTTTTCCAAGATTCTATCGAAATTCGTTTAGTTGTTTAGCCGTGAAATGGTAATATACAGACAAACAGTCAGACAGAGTTACTTTCGAATTTATAATATTAGTTAGTTTTTTTTTTAAGTTTTTGTTGAAATTCACCTTTATACGTCAAGCGGTTTTCGATATTTCGTAATTCATGAGTGAGTGAGTGAATAACCTTTCGCTTTTATATATTTAGATTAAAATGAATGTATGTACCTCCTTTTTTCTGCTGTTTACGACATTTGGTAGTTATTTTGTATTGCTTTCAAATACTTCTTTTGACAGAGTACCTGACAAAGAATACAATGTCAAAAAAGTGTTTTAAATATTATAAAATCAACAAAGTTTAGATAGAACTTCTGTTGATGACGACACATTCCTAAGTGAAGTGGAAAGTGATTAAAGATTTCGTACGTATTCGATCACGTAAGGAAACTCCAAGCATAGCCCTCTCAATTGCCCTTTGGGTGACTTTTAGCCTTCTGATCCCATTGTGAGCGACCACGTTTCAGTACCATAGGTCATTACTGGCAACATGCACTGGTCAAAGACTTTCGTCTTCAGACACTGCGGTATATGGGACGAGAAGATATTGCGTAGCTTCCCGAACGCTGCCGAGCCGAGTTGGATTCGACGATTGACCTCTTCCTCGAAGTTGGAATTACCTAACAGGACTGTTTGGAGAGATCAACCCATGCGGTTGTTATTATTTTATCCACAAGCCCCCTTTGTAAAGATAATCATGTGTACAATATATTAAATAAGAATGTTAATTGTTAAGTTTATTAACATAAACACGTAGCAAAATGTTTGTGCTCGTCTTCAAAGTTTTGGCCCTTCGAGTCGAATTCACCAGTTACAAGTTGACATTAATGAATCATCTACTTAATTATTTTATATTTGAGACTAAGCATATTTATGAAAATATTATGTCAGATAGACAATGGTCTAAGGCCCTACCGAATGGGTCCCTGTCTCTAAGACGTAAGTGACATCGCGGTATGGCAGATGGAGATGGCGGCTTCGTTCATACTCATCCCTAGTTCGAATTCGCCCGCATTTTTATATACCTATCAGCTGCAATGGTAGAGTTTCTCAGAAAAGTAATACGATGTAGAAAATAAATACTTATCACGTATTAATTTACTGTGGCAGTCTTGATCTTTTTCGATATATTTTTTTAACAAATGGGAACAAGCGGGACGAGCTGAATTCTTTTTATAAAGACTGGTGTTCCTTAGTAGCTGTAGATAGAGATGAGTGGAAGGCGAGAAGGGATGCCGTATTTTTTTTACCACTGCTGGTCAAAGGTCTCCCCTATAGCTTTATATTGTTATTTGTGGGTTGCCTGTGTTTGTATACATCAATTATATAATTAAAGTATACAAAATATTTTAAAACATTTCATAAGAGTAACATGGAGTTTCTTGTCAATTCTTTACCATACCAAAAGGAAGGGGAAGTGGCGCCTAGAATCAATTTTATTTCTTTTTTTAGTATTCAAAGTTTTATGTACCTAATTGAAAAAAATTATTCGATTTTGACTTCTGCTGTATAGACAGGTTTGTTATTATAAAAATATTGTGAATAGCAAACCCGATTGCTCACTAAGACGCTACTCATAGCTAACGCATACACGGCAAGCGCCACCAGTAATAAAGAAATGAATCTGATAGGACAATTTCACATAATTATTTCAGTGATGCGTTGCATCAGTGGTCATCAACTGAAGGAATCAGCTAAGAGTCTGGGTTTGTGCCTGGGTGACGGTAATAGGCATTTGACTGGTGAAACTGATACGGCAGGTGTATACTTACCCATCTGTGTTGTGTGTGTAAGGTTTGTTAGGAACGTATTCAATATGAATAGTATATAAAACAAAGTCGCTTGTCGTGTGTGTCTGTGTGACTGCGCTGTTCTTCTGAATTAGGCAACGGGTTTGGATGCGGTTTTCACTATCATTTAGAGAATTTATTCTTGATGGTCATAAGTGTCTGTATAATACATAAATATTTAACTTAAATTTTGCTCAGAAATCTCGATGTTTTGACATGTCGCTACGTCAGTACATTGCATGCACTCGTGCTTAGCAGAGGGCGGGTGGCTGTTATGTATAAGCTGCGAACTGGGTTAGCTAAGAACTAACTGAATGAAGCGTCAATCATTAGGAAAACCTCTTTTTCGTATTTATTTTATCCTATACTATTAAACGAGCAATATTTATAATCATGTTTTTCGACATTTCAACGATTTCGATGAAAGTTGTATGGCGGCAAAAAATCGATCTAACTGGGTCTTATATGTGGGAAAATTCATTTTCTCCGTATTTTCACCAGAGCAGAGCTCGGTCGCCCAGGTACTTACTTTCAAGAAAGAAGTATTGAAGTAAAAGACATTGCGCTGACCCCAAATAGATTAGAATAAGGGCAAGAGAATGATGAAGATTTTATTACTTTTAAACATTCCATTATTTTAAGATTTACCTCTCAGTTTGCAATTTACCCTTTGTATGTCAGCGATGACAGCCAATTCTTTTACTTAACTAATTAAAAACGCTTTTTATTTTAGCCATTTTATTCAGTATAAGCACCACAATAGTGTTAATTAATCCTCTTCCTAAATTACACAATATTATCAAGATCATAACCGTCATAAACATGATCAAATGGATCAAGTTCACTTTTGCCTTTACCTTCAGGCGGGACAGCGAAATCGTAATATGACGGTTTCGAATAAGCCGTTGTTATTCTAGTGATAGCAACAGTGGGAGTAGTCACAACGCTTTCAAGTTTCATTGCATTCGTGACTGAACGAACAGTAGATGTCGCATTATTGGTAATTACTTCTTTCTTTATTTCGTTTGTGTTATTAGTGACATTTACATTGTTGTTTGTGACTCGAGATATGTTTTTGTTATCAATAATTGTTGCGTTGATTGCATCCTTCTTTATAACGTTTGCTTCAGAAGATGTGGTATTAATTGTTGTAGATTCTGTATTAATTGTATTACTTCCGGTACTGTGTCCATCATTAACTGTTTTATTATTTAAATCGTTGTTTTCATTCAACAATCTTTTAATGAGGTTTCCTTTCATATCATTTATTTTAATTTCATCGTTATCTTTTGTTTCGACCTCATATTTATCAGTAATATTGCTAACTTCAAGTTCATCAGTATTATTATCGTTTATTCTACTCCTGAAACTAATATGATTCATTTGCTTTAATTCGTTTAATTCCTTTTCTATAGCATTTATTATTTTAATCACATATTTACTGTAATCTTTTACTCCAATAGTATCATTATTGGATCGTCTTGCTATAAATTTCTGTTTCTGGTTTTTGTCCTTCTTATATTGTTTAAATGAGTGGTCTTTGTTGGACACTAAACCTCTCTTTGACTCATAGAATTGTTTTCTATTTAAAGATCCGTAACTTTTCAAGTATCTTGAAGGAGGTTTTGTGGGAGCAGTCGGTTTCTGAGTTATAATCTGTGTTTGTGCTCGCATAGATCGAGGACGTATTGTGGGTTTTATAGGTAATGGTTCGGTCTGTATAGCAGACTTCAGAAACAGAGTGGTGTCTAATCTGGAACTAAGTAAGCAATGTTTAATGTTATGGATACATATTCTAAGTATGTATAAGAAGTGAAGAACATAATTTTGTGATGCAAGTTTTGAGTTCAGTAATAATTTGGATAGTAATAAGAGAAAAGCCAATGTAATGATGAGTGGATTGTGTAAATATGACTAGAAAGGCGGTGACTACAGAGATGACGTTTGTTAGAGATGTATGGAAGAAGTAAACACGTGCTCCGACCTCAAATAAATTGGGATAAGAGCAAGAGGAAGACAATTAATTAATTCTATTCTTATAACTTGTTTCAAGTATAACTAGTCATTGACAAGAAGATCGTGGAATTGCTGTTACATTTTAAACACATAAAGTTTGTTTACTTCATAATCTGGTACTTTGATTCGAGATTATATAGGTCTTTTGAAAACTCAAACACAATCTTACTTCGTGTCCATCCCGAGTGGTTCAAATATTCCCAATGATTTCAACAAATCGGTATTAGCTAACTGAACATCAATGACTGCGTCGTAATGGCTAATTATTTGCGCGTTCTTATGTTTACTCTTAGAACGTGATTTATCTGCCTTGCCGTGCTTTCGTTGCTTGTCATAGTTTTCTTTTGCCCTCGGTTCATGCTTGGATTTTACCTTCAGACCACTCTCTGTTTCATGGCTTGAGTCAGAAATGTCCTGTTGTGTATCATCCGTGTCTTGATTTGCTTCTAGTATTTCAATTTTTTTTGTCTTGTCTGACGTTAAATGTCTCTTCATCGGTGTGGACGTGGTTGTCAGTAGCTTTTTAGCTTCCTGCTCTCTTGTCATCAGACTCTTTGATTTGTAAGATATTTCTTCTGTGTATAGAGTCATGTATCGCTGTGTATTGTACACTTGATGTCGTTCCTGAGAATGTTTGATAGAGTTCGAGCTGCTATCGAATGATTGTCCTGATGAGATTTCGTCAGCAGCGTAATCTGTGGATGGTTTCCAAAATTGATTGCTTCTCTCATACACCTTAGGGATATCATCACGAAATTGTTCGTAATCAGTCTCTATACTAACAATTCTCTCACTTTTATTTTTCAATTTAATTTGTGGATCATTTTTAGAATAAGTTTCGGGATTTTTAAGTGCGTTGATGCTTTTAACGACTGACTTAATAACTGGATCTGTGTAAGGAACATCATTCATTTCAGCGCTTGATGCAGGATCATATTTAAATTGTTTCCAAAATGTTTCTATTTTTTGTTTTAATTCTCTTCTAGTATTAGTGTTAAGTTCAGTGTAATGATCAAACAGAATAGCTCGAAGACTGCGTCGTATGATCTGTACTAAATCGTTGTAGCTTTCCATAGATTTCGTCTTCCTATAAAACTTTAATTTGTTTAAAACACTACGAAAAGATTTAGTATTTCTGTACAAAGAATTGATATAATCCACCAAGTATTTAACATTTTTGTCGTATGTTTCATCTCTCATCATGTCCACTGCTTCATTGATGTTTGCTTTTGTAAAAGAAACTGATTTCCCTCTGATCAACTTTAACGACCCGGCCAGTAAACGCTTAGTATTAGAATTTTGCATCAATTCGGAAAATTTACAGCCTCGGTAATGATATTTTCTGATTTCACTGTCTAGAACGTAGAAGAAATCTTCGAATGCGGTATCTTCATAAGTATTGAGAATTTTAACGGCTTCCTGAATGAAATCTGTCAAGGTTTCAACCCTCGGCGCTCTGAAGACAAGTTTCATGTTTCTGTTACTAAGAGTTGTGCCTTTTGTTTGTACATCGTCTACGTTGTTAGTATCTCCGGAGTACTCTTCATTGCTATATTCTGGAACAGTTTTTTGTGGAAGGTAGACGCCTCTGTGGTCTCCTTTCTGTCTGACCCATGATATCGAGTCTGTGTAAGCTGAAAGATAATTTAGAATGTTTTTAGTATGATAGGAGGTGAATTATTATATTACGATGAATACTAAGACCGCCCTTTGTACACTCGTTTTAAATATGTCAGTCCTTTTTGTATTGTGTGTAGGAACGTACCAAGTGTTTAATAAATAAATACTAAAATAGGTAAATTTGTTTCGTTGTTAGGATACAAAAGTTGTGGCAAGGATTATAATGTTGTTAGAAAATCGAATTAATTCTACTTCTATTCCTAAAGTAATATTTTTCACTATTTTTATGACCCTTATATCAAAATTAAGCTTGAAACAAACGATTTAATAAAACTACCAAATATTCTGAACAGCAGAAAACAAGTACACATTTTCATTGTAATATAAAACGACTAACATTTTTATGGAATCATAAAACTTTTTATACATTGCACATTCGACTATCTTTGATTTCTAATTCAATAAAAATATTACTACAATTTTATTGATAATAAAACTGAAATAGTAGGTAACAACTTTTGAACAAAGTTGTGAGTTAAAAAAAATGTGGAAATGTGTTTGAATTCCTAAAATAAATTATCGGTCGAGCCTCGCGTGTTCTAACACGAGTTTAATTTTTTAAACTTCGATCTAAAAATATTAGGTAAGAATGGAGGATTAAAAACTGTGCGAGGTGGACAAAAAATCATAAAAGTTGTGAAAATAATTTAAAAATCGATGTAAATATTTGAGTAACTAAAACAATGCCCTTGGTAGGTACTGTGTGGACCTGTGTGACTACAAAAACTATAATTTAATAAAAATCAACGCATAGGTAGTCAATCATAAATACTGGGAACATTAAAGAAAAATGACAGCTTACTATATTTTAAATAGTGATACAATTTAAAGTGACGAAATACTATGCTTTTACTATTTTTAAGCATAATTTTTCAGTATCATTTACTTCATTGTGGCAAGAAAGGTATGTATTTTGTTTTTTTTTTTTATAATTTTCTACGGATCCGCTTCTACTTCACACGGGTGCAATGGTGACAAAACATCGTGATTTCTGTGATAAGTTAAATATTAATATTATTTACCCATAAAAAAGACGCTCTAAATGATGGTAAACACCGATCAAAATTCATTGCGTAGTTTAGAAGATCGTGGTCACAGAAAAAGCGACTTTGTATTATGCTACGTGTTCCATTTGATGTCCCATAACTCTAAGGTTATAACATGCTATGAGTTCTAGAGCAAGTGTTCCTAAAATACATAGTTTCGAAGATAACATAACACTGGACTCTCGATGTTTGTATCTTAGTTTAATTGGTAAATCAATTTCATTCAAAACAATCATTCATATTTAAAGCGGAGAAAATATGACGTTGTCATATTTTCTTATGGATAATCTGAATCAAATGTTTTTTTTTTAATATTTCACGTAAGGGTATTTTACATAAATAATCGTGACTAGGTCAAATTACTTTGTACGAAAATAAAACACATTTTTTTTAAATAAATTCAAAATTCAAAAGTCATTTATTAAAACTGGGCTGAAAGTCAGCACTTTTCGAACGTCAAAATTACATAAGACAGTCTCCCAAAACGCCCACCCTTCACCACTTCTTAGTGCTTTTAGCTGGAAGAAGAAGTTGCGCAACAAACTCCCCAGCAGCACAGCTGTCTGTTCAAGTTAGAAAAAAAAATCTATACAATAGTATGCAAAATAATTTACATTTGCCAGTTAATTCCTTGACATGGTCTCATTAATACCCTAGAGTTATGGGATATCAAAACAAACACGTTGTATACATTAAGTAGTTAAAGATTAAAATAATTGTTATGGCGGCGCTAATCTTGCCCTCTCACTTGCAAATTCAAGACAGTAGTAATGTGCGAGTGAAAGGGCATTCTCAATTGGTTTCTTTCCGTAAGCGTGCGATTTAAATAATCAGTATTTCAGCTAAAAACAAGACCAGAAATCCCTTGTATATTTTATTATATTCTCAACCGAACACGTTAAAAAAAATAACATATGGCGGCCCCCGCGGGAATAAACGCGTGAGTGCTGTTGCGGCGGTTTTGATGTTAATATATTCCATATTCGTTATGTGTAGGTCCAAATACATCACCTCAATTTTTTCCAGAGTTTTTTATCAAGTGTTTACGAAGTTACATACACACGATCTACCGTAACATAATGTTATAATTACGACCGAAACTTTTCGACTGCACCAGAATAAACGCGTAATAACCCATTAACGGTAACACTGTACTGCGAAAAACGCAAGTTATATTACAATGCAAAACAAAAAGAAAAACAATAGTTGATCAGAACAAAATATCTAAAAAAAAAACTAAAATATTTCTGTAAAATGTTTTTTTTTTATCAATAACTCAAAATTTAAACGACATAAAAAACAAACTATTACTATTCGGTGTAGTCATAAAGTTATGGATCAATTTAGTTTTTTTATTTTTCCTGTAAAATTGACTTTTAACACTTGCGCGTTTATTCTGCGGGAGCGGCGATATGTACATGCTAAGTACAGGTACAGATTAGGCATTGCACAAGCAAAAGTAAGAGTCATAAATAAATGTATCCACATCAATGTCTACGGGAAAGTGCCCTAAAGTCTATTATCACGTCGTATGGCAATCTAATCACCGAGTCAGCATTGCTTACCTAATTGGTGTAGTTTATTTCCAAGTTATCTTGTCAAGTATTTGTCAGATATAATTGTCATTCGGACGTATCTCAGAGTAAATGGACCAATGCAAGGTGTGTCAAGGAGGCACTGAACCAAGTATTTCAGATGAAAGGACCAATTATAATCATTTTTTTTTGGAAATTAGGTAATCAAGGTACAGTACAACTAAGTTCTTAATATCCCTCGGCAAACCTCGTGCTTCGTCAGTCGTCGGGTTTCTATCAGTTGCCCTTTGCATTTGGTGCAGATCGGACGCTCTCAATCGACGTGGAAGTACATAGAGTTGTTAATACTCTTTTAATTCAATGTAATTAATTTTAAAAATGGTAGGAAAGCTGCTATGTCGCAGGTACAACAGATAAGAAAATAGTTTTACAGCTCTATATAGTTCACACGAAAATCGGAACAAAACAACTATAAAGTACTTAGTTCTGAATTCAAATTATTATACAAGGTAAACCTAATAATTGATGGAAATGGAACTTAGCATTCGTTAGTATTCGGAAATGCGATGATTCCCGAGGGACATTAAGAAAATACTGTACCAAAATGTATGCATCCGTTGAGCATTGTTGTTTTACTTTTGTTTTATTGGCAAACAGACCAGCCGCATCAACCACAGGAAGGATATAAATACATACTTTTCCAAATATCTTTATCTTTTATTCAGTAACCTTAAGGAACCTTATTTTCAGCTGTGCACACCCGCACACACTAATAAATTGTGCACTATAATATAATAATCCTCTTCCTTGAGATTTTCCGCTTCAACAGAAATTCGGTCAACAAGTCATTATTGTATGTATCAAGTAACTAAGTATGATCATTATGTAACCGATGACCTTCATGACCAATTGGATTGAGAGGGAACGTAGGGAGCTGGCAGTCCGATGTAACATGTTGGCTCGCAGGTTTGCACGCTGTAGCAGGGCAGTCAAGATAACGCTTTTAAAAGCTTATTGTCAAGTGTTTTACACCTGCAGCCTGTGAACCAGCTATACTCAGCGGGCTATCAGCACCCTACGGGTCCAATATAATAACGGGTGGGATGGGGCTGCCCCGTTTTTGCAGTGCATCAGGTATGTTTGCACAAGCAAACGTCGATTGCTTCCAAGCCGTATCAGGCAGAAATCTGCCCCTTTGCTCTGCAGAGTGCGGAAAAGCTCCAACTCCATCCTGAAGACCCTAGCGGGGTACGATTGATACGATTAGGTACGTTTTCCCTTTATTAGGTGACGTGTTCGAAGATGCTTTTCGAATAACAGCTTTCTTTCCAAATAGATAATAAGTTCACTAACAAAGATATAAGTTATCTTATTGTTTACTAACACATATGGATGTTGCAAATCCGAAATAAAGTTTATTCATTGTTTATTATTATTTTCAGCAAACGGCAAAGAAGTGTTCATGGACTACAGTATCACAGAGATGTGGTGGAAAAGTACCCCAGGAATCGACCAAACGGAGAGGATATTGAATGCAGATAGAGAAAAACAACATCTGATAGTGTTTCTGATAGAACTGACTCGACTCACAGCTACAAAGGAGAAGGAAGCAGTTCGTAATGTGTTCAAGCATACAAACAAGATTATATACGAGTATTTGTTAATTCATTATTTAGTATATAGATTAAATGAATGAAGCCCGAAAGTTCGACAACCAAGGGGTATCGTAGTACTCAGTATCTAGGTTATGGAGATCATAAAAGCAGCCGCTCTATGCATAATACGACTGAAAAACCGATCCCAACATGGTTGGAAAAAGAAGGGCAGATGTAGAGTTTCAATAAGGTAGTTTTGCTATGTTCCGGTTTGAAGGGTGTCGGTTCTAGTACAGTCTCATAATTAGAAATTCCAGCTTTGTGTCTGTGATGGCAACGCATCTGCGATGCCTCTGGTATTTCAGCTAGATTACCACTCAATAGCATGAATAGCAAAGGTACCTAATGATGTATTTCATTACAGCTACTATCGACGTGGTCAGTTGCTATGGTTAGGCACGCCGCTCATAGATATCACTAGGGACGGCGCTAGATTCCTAAAGGAATCGGATATAGATGTCATACAGAGTAAGCTTATACTTTTTATTATTTTTATTTGGGTTCGGTACGTCTGAATTAAAAAACGGGAACCTTACCTTAACCTTTACAGGTCTCTAATGTGTCTGTCTGCCCATCCGGCTGTCATAGCCAATTTGCCACGAATATAATAGACTGATTAAGTTGCAATTTGGGATATATGAATTTCTATGACTTGAACACGGGCGTGTTACGTAAATAAATATTTTTTTAGTATGGGGGTCACTTTTGGCAAGCAAATAAAAAATAAAGACATTTTGTTAAAAAAGTTTTTCCAACTGTACCGTGTGACAATATTAACATCAAATGAAAGGGCTTACTGTGAGAAACTTGCGATTTTTAAATAAATAAATTTATTAGTTGTATAAAACTATTTCATTAAATTTATTTAAAAAATTGATGAAAATTGACCATTCCCTCCTTATCTCCGAAACTACTGAGCCTAGAATTTTGAATAAAATACAGAAAATAGTTCGATACTTATAGATTACAGTAAAACCTATAAAAAGTTTATGGTCTTGAATTAATCTGGTAAATCTCTTAATATTGTGCGTATAAATTTACATTTACAGATTGGAATGTATGGGAGAACATGTTTTTAACTACAATGTTAAGTTTGTTCTTGGGATAAATTCATCCCAACTACGGAACCCTTCATTGTGTGTGATCCAACACGCACTTGGCCTGTTTGATTACTTACCATGATTATTTTAGTTTACATCTGATTGCCTTATTGGTCTCCTGGGTTAGATTCCCAGGAAGAACAAAGCATTATTGAGTTTTCCTTATGATTTCACAGTAGTACCCCAGTGTCTGGATTTGTGCCTTGCCTGGTCTAAGGCAACAGGCTCGTTTCTTATTACATGGAACTTAAACATAGCTGGCGAAATGTAGATGTACTACAAATAGTTATCTGTCTACCCATTCTTTTAAATGTGCACTCGCGTAATGTTGTTATTCTATATAGGTAGTAGGTACTAGTTGTGGCGTTGCGGGCAGTTAATTTTGTTTTGCTTTTATTTGCTTTCTTCCACCAGAACACGCAGCTAATTTGCATCACATGCTGAGTCAGCGACTTCAGGAGCTGCCAGTAGAAGTGAACACAATCCTTGAGGATGCCGACATGTTGTATGACAACGATGACGGAAGACTCCTCTTGGATTCCCTGAAGGAGTTCGTGGCTTTTCCTAATAGTACGTAGACTATCATCACTTGTCTGCTTTTAACTTACTGTGTTAGGGTTGGCTTCCGGTCTAACTGACTACAACTGAATACCATTCATACCATTTACCATTTTACAGGGAGCGAATGCCTACCTATCTGATTGACCTACACAAACCAGTGACTGGGTAACATGATAAAACTTCATAAGACTCGTAGAAAGACTAATAACAAATAAAAAAGTTATGTTTTTTTGTTCCAGTTTCATTAACCAGCTATTGGGTCTGCAACAGCATCATACATAACTTTCTGAGACCATTTCAACGTGTCAAAGGCAGACGACAACGTCAAGAGCTGGTGGACTCTGTGAACTTACTGCTAAAAACGCAATTATACAGTGACAGCTCACCTGATGGTATGTTGTCACCGTCACCTTTGGACATCTGCAATATCAGATGCATTGCCATCCATACAAAGCTAAAAGATCTCATGTGCCAGTATTACACCGAAACCTTCAAACCAGAACACAACGCTTGGCGGAGGAAATACATGTGGTGGTAGTATTTCCTCGGATGAGCTCCTTCACAAAGAGCTCTACTATAGTTTGACCGGGACCGCTGTTCCACGCCTTAGATTGTGAGGCAAGGCAGGGGGCAGAATTGATGAATGAGCGGTGGGCGGGACGCTTCACGCCGTGGGCTTTGACGAATGAGCGGTCTGCACCAGCCTCCCGTCTTGCCGCACACCTACCTAAGGCGCGGAACAGCGGTCTTGGTCAAACTAAATATGAAACGAAGTGTATAATGATACCATTTAAATTCTGTTGTTTATTTTCACAGAAAAAAAACTTGCGACTCAGAAAGGGCTCGTGACTCACAGCTACAAAATACGGTCACCAAGAAAAAGAAAGAGAAAGCGGCATCATCGTTCATACAAGAGGAAAAGAGAGAGGAAGCGATACACTGATACAGAAATAACCTTAAAGTAAAAATTTTAAAGATATATTCTGTTTTTAAATATTCATGAAATTAATAGATTTATAATTTATTTATTAAGATTTAATAATTGAATAGTAATTATTTTATTTAAATAATAATTTAATTCTTAAATAAATTTAAATAGCTAAAGCTAAAATAAAGAAACACATAAATAAATAATTAATAGTTAGGGAAACTGTAAGATAAAAGAAACTACTGGGAGCAATAGATCGTAGCAAAAATATATTCAGAGAAAATTTATAGAGTGACAGACCATTTCACATGACAAAAGTACTAAAGAACCTATTCATTTTAAATTCAAAATTTACTTCATAAGCACGTCATATACACAAAGTTTGTATATCTAATAAAAACGATACATAGATACAGACCTAACCTTAAATACAATAATGACAACACGACAAAGACACCGCACATACAGAAGAGACAGGTGTTGTGATAAATAAATTATGATCTTTATGTGTACAACGAAATGATGACGATGAAATGACAAATGACGACGAATTCTAAACAAACTTTAAACTTTCATAATAAATCTCGTAAATTAAATAAAAACCAAGGGTTTTCCACATTTGATGGCGGGGTTCCTCTACAAATAAAAAACATTTTTACAAAAAATACAACCGACTTCCCGTGTCTTCGGGTCAGTGTTTTAATTTTTTGACACCGACTTCCGAAATTAACGTTATTTTTCACTTTGTAGTTTGGAAGTCGGTTGTATTTTTTGTAAAAAAGTTTTTTTTTTTCACTTTTTAGTGAGTTGGTTTGTAATTTATCTAAAGTACAATCGCCTAATGTCAACTGCTCATCAAAAATTTCCAAATCGCTGCAGATGTGCTTATAATATTTGAAGAGCTCCCTCGATTTCTCCAAAACCCCATCATCAGATTGTGACCAAATAACATTGGGACCAATTTGAAAGTATACTCCTTCAAACAAAAAAGAATTATTCAAATCGGTCCAGCCGGGTTTGAGTAATCGGGGAACATAAAAAAAAAACCGACGACCTGAGTCGGTTAAAAAAAAGAATCACGGAAATTAGCTAAATAATTAAAATAATTAAAATGAAATGTCTAAAACCATAAATATGATAAATATTTTTGTTGTTTTAAATTCCAGATAATCCAATATTTCAAAACCTTCCCAGTGACCTTCCTAACCCATATAACAATAAGCGAACTTGAGACGCATATTTCTCAATAATATTTTCACAATCATAATTTCTGATGGTCAACGAACTAACATTAAAAGCATAGCGAAGGTTGCCGATTTGCGTGTAGTAGGTACGCGCAAATAACGCACAGATACACACACATCCAAACGTTGCCGATCTGTTTTGTTTCACTCAGATCACCAAAAAAGTCACTGTGACATTGTTCTGTCAAAGCATGTAACAAAGTCAATAAAAATGTCATCATAAAAAAGAAATGGTGGTAAATTAATTACTACTTTAATCAATTCTTCAGAGAGACTGTCTCTTGATCATTTTTATAGGCTCAGAATATTTCAATGTCTAAGCCGTCCTCAAAATGTTGGTCCTTCGAGCCAAATCAACATAAAACGGTATCAATACTGATGCTGAGAGCAGTGATAGCCTAGTGGTATGACCGTCAGACTGCCAAGTCATAGGTCTCGAGTTCGAGCCTAAGGCACGCACCTCTGACTTTTCGGATTCATGTGCGTATTGTATAATTATCACTTGTTAATGCCATTCTGTTTTTACTTTCATCGATAGTCTCATTGAATTCCGACTTTTGCAAAACGTCTGCTAACTGAAGAGATGTAGCAACTGGTACAGATACAGACATAGTTGATAATTTAAGTGTGGTAGGAGTGGTTACTGCCGCAGTAGGTTGAACAGTCGTTGTAGTTTCAGTGGTAGATTTTCTGAATGCTGCAGGTATCGACCTCGGGACGAGCTGCTTCTCACGCAGACATCTGCACGTCACTCGCTCTCTCAACACAAGTCCTGACTCTCTGTATATTTTGGCTGCTGAGAACAAAACTACAAACGTAATATACAGGGAACTTTTATAAAATTAGTTTTATTAAATGTGGCTGTTATTTTAGTATATTATTATGGTGTCTTACGACTTCCACGCGAACGAAGTCGCGGGCAAAAGCTAGTTATAATAACAAAATCCATAATAATATTAGAAATGTGAAAGAAACTCTGTCTGTCAGTCTGTTACCTTTTCACACCTTAACGGCTGAACCGATTTTGATGGAAGGCACACAGACCATGGTCGACCATGTCCTGGTTTAGTACATACTCGTAGGATACTTTTAATTCCGTTAGTACGTTCTCGTGGAGGAGCTCGTGGCTAAGTAATATCAGCAGCACGGGTCGAGCCATCAGGTAAAGCTACGCTTGCCGGGGTTGGTCCGCGGATGGGTGACCATCTTGAAATACCGAGAGTCCTCCGTGCCTCGGAAAGCACGTTAAACTGTTGGTCCTGGCTATCATTCGTGGATCTTTGGAAAGTCTGACAACTAGTCTTACTAGTGGACAACCAGTCTTACTTAAGGGCAGTCGCTCCATATAAAATACTGGTATTCAGCTGCATCCGGTTAGTCTGGAAGTGGACCTCAACATAGCTGAGAAAAGACTAACTACATTTTTTAATTGTTTCAGTACGTTCCCGTGGTATAATTTCCAATCTTCATGCAGGCGGAGCTGCATGAAGATTGGAAATTATAAAGCGAATATTCGTTACGATTCCGAAGCGCGTTTTCGATCGGGCTGAATTGACTCACAAGTTGTCCTCGTGTCCAGGAGCCTATTATGCCATAGACTCGAAAACAAAGCTGAAGGTTCACCTGTTAGCAATTCTGTTACTGCTTACAAGAGCCTTCTCTTTTTCTTCTGTATCTGTCAAATACTTCAATAGAGAGTTCTTCACCAGGCATGGAAGGTGCTATACTCCTCCTAAGGTCGTCGTCACTGATCAATCTAAAATAAAGAAAATGATAGAATATTTTTAAGTGATCTCTGAATGCTAAATAAGATTATTTTTACTGTCGACGATATTATTAAGATATACATTTCCAGTATAAGCTGACCTCGCATCGTTTATGCTTTCCTTATAATTAAATGTCAGCTTATACTAGAAATGTATAGCTTGATGTGTCATGCGTACCTTAGCCCGTTCGTGGTGGTTGATTGAACAGTTGGTAGCCTGCCTGTAGACACATCTACCAACATCCTCTGCACTAGCTTGCTTCTCAAATCAGACTTATACATGATTTCTGGTTTCTCCGTATTTTTACAAGATATTTCTTTCGTGTATAGAGTTGCATATGACTGTGAGTTAAATTCTTGCTGTCGTTCCGGGGATAGTTATATAAAATTTCCTCAATTGTTTCATCTGATGATTCGTCTGTACTTAGTTACGTTATTTGAAGTTGTTGACTGTTACTCTCTTCTTTAGAATTTTCGTCACTTGCCT
Organism: Omphaloscelis lunosa; assembly: GCA_916610215.1. Lineage (NCBI taxonomy): Eukaryota > Metazoa > Arthropoda > Insecta > Lepidoptera > Noctuidae > Omphaloscelis > Omphaloscelis lunosa. The sequence continues at coordinate 13,218,122 of OU744270.1, forward strand.
TTAATATAAATATGTCCTTGTTGTCAGCAGTTGATTTTGGATATGTTTTTGAATAATGTTTGGGGTTTCCATCTTCAATAGCGAAACTATATTCATAGATCTTGACAGTATTCTCGGACTGCAGGCTTATAAAGAAATATATTAGTTTTAGAACTTGACGATGGACCTTCTTTTTTTTTTAATGTTGAAATTTCTTTGTTCAATGGTCGTCTGACATTCATGTTAAGATTTATGTAATGATCAAAAAAATAGCCTGGGCGCCATCTCTAATTATTTTGACCAAATAGTTCTTAGGTGTTTGTGACGTGGAGTTGCCATAAGCCTTAAGATCCGATAAGACCTTTGAAACTTTTCTCTTGCATCTTCTCTATACAATGAATTGATATATTCCAGCAATTCATTAACGTTTTTGTCGTACGTTCCATGTCTTAATACGGTCACCACTTCATTTATATCTGCTTTCAAAACAGGAACTGTTTTCCTTTTAATCATTTCTAATTTATCAGCCAAGTGATTCCTAAATTCATAATTCTCAGTCAATTCGTAAAATTTGCAGCCTCTGTAATGATATTTTCTGATTTCTTCGTGTAGTATGTCGAAGAACTTTGTGAATGCAGTGTCTTCATAAGTGTAGAGTATTTTAGCTACTCTCTGAATGAAATCTGTGAAGGTTTCAACTCTCGACGCCCTTAAGTTAGGTTGTGGGATCTTGTGATCGTCAATAACAGTAACTGTTTCATCTTTTGCTTTAAATACGTTTTTGGCATTTAATTCTAGAACAAATTCCAGTGTACAAAAATAAGATAAGAAAGGCACCTTTCTTATCTTATTTCGGTGTGTTAAGAGGACTTGAGATTATGTGAAGCTGAAAATAATAATTCGAATGCCACAATGAAATCAGGCGGTGATTTAAACTTCATATCAAATTTTTGAAATAGGTAAGTTCCATTATACATTTATTCACTTTTTTCAAGATAATATTTACTTCAGTTATTAAAAAAGGTAAAATTGTTTGTTTTTTTTTTTTTTTGTAAGAGGTAATCTCTGCAAGTTCTGAACCCATTACAAAGTCCGATTCACTGATAGAAAGCTACTCTATTGGCGAGTGGCATTTAGGATTCTTGTTTTATAGTAGAGGTGACTTCCACGTGAACAGAAGTCGAGGGCAGAAGCTAATACCAAATAGGTACCTTGAGGATATACTCCCTGTTATTTACGACTGTTTGTTTAAAGTCAAAGTCGAAATATTTATTTCAAATAGCCCTTTCAAATAGGCCTTTTGGATTCTAGTCGCCTCTTCCAAAACGTTGTTTTCTTATGGAGAAAAATGAGCAAGAAACTCCACCGTTACTCTTTTAAAATGTTTTACAATAGTTAATATAGGTACCTACATTGGTTAAATAATTTAGTGAAGACGATGCACCTAGAATAAAATTACTTTAGGTACCACAATAGGTGAAAGAATTAAAAATGAAGCAACGACAGATAATTTCATTATGTGATAGATATATGATGCTCACATTTACAAACATTGTAAAAAAAGAAGATTTTCCTAAAATTTTATAATTAATAAGTCAGTGTGTGAGGGACTAATCACAGAATGTAAAATCAATGAACAAAAAATAATACATTTTACAATTAAATTAGCAACCAGTTTGATTTTGTCTTGATTCTAAATTGTTCTATGGAGCAGGACCAGCATGTTTCCAAGCACTCTTATCTTGAATATAATCCTCTAATTTCTAATATGCTTGTTGACAAAGTGTACTTTAAATAAGAGTTTTAAATTTTCTTTCATTTAATTGCAATATACAGTACCCCATAAAAGATTTATGTACTTTAGATAATCTGAAGAATGTTTGATCTAGTTTATCTTTATTTCTAGTATTAAAATGTTGTCTATCACTTATTTAATTAAAAAGAATATTTTAGACCTACAGTTATTTTTTATCCCAGAGACTAATTTGACAGGTGCATATGTCAAACTCCAATTTGAAAAAAACAAACAACAATCAATTGAAATGTCAAATTAGTCTCTGGAATTAAAACGACTTCAACGGTTTCACTAAGGCTGCGGCCAGCCCGCCAGTTGAACGCGTCCCAGAGGGTCATGACCATCTGGCGGGCCCGAGGATGCCGCACGGTCTCGTGAGAGGCTTATGTAAGAGTCTATTAACTGCTCCCAAATTACCATATTTATTTTTATCAATTTTTTTTTTACATTCGTCCTTGACATATTCATTCTATTATTTGACATTATATATTTACGAGTTAATTTCAACACTTTATAAGTGGCTTTTTTGCACATGATAATTATTCAAATTTATTACAGTTGTAATAGCAATAATGTAATTGCGTTTAATTAAAAGAGGTTTTTATTTTTATTAATTATATATTTTGTATAGATTCTTTTCTATTTTGTGAATGTGATAACACTGTAGGCTTAGTCGCCTGTAGATTTGTTGACCATTTTCTATTTTCTTAAGAACCTGGTACCTATTGAAATACCTACAGTGTCTATGTGTCTATTTTTAAAAGAGTAACCGTGGAGTTTCTTGCCGGCTCTTCTCCATAGGAAACGACCAATTGGAACCGTGCACCTAGCTTCTGACGTTTCATAAGTGCCCATGTAGGTCTATGTGAAATAAAAATATTTTGAATTTTGAATTTTTATCGCCATGAGATCTGCAGGCAAAGGTCTTCCCACACAACTGGGACTGGTGCACCCCTCTTTGAGGAATGGCTAGAGAGGCGCCACGGCGTCCTCACCTCCCGCCTGACGCGGGTCCTCACCGGACACGGCTGTTTCAGGAGCATCGCCGTGTCCTCGTGGAGGCGATCGGCGGCGGCGATCTCTCTCGTCCGGCCCTTGTCAGGCCATGGTACGGAGCGAGAGGAAGTGGGAGGCCGTCACCTCTTTCTGCAAAGCGGTTTCGCTCGCGAAGGAGAGAGAGGCAAATTTCGCGCCCTTACACCCCTAACCGCCGCAGGAGGAGACGCCCTGGGCGTCGGACCAGGCCGATTTCCGGCCACCGTATGCACGGGCTTACGGGACAGTGAGCAATTGGTAGCTCGCCGTCCGATAAGGACCAGGCCCGGGTCGACGGCGCATTGTGTTTCACGCGCGCCTCAAAGAGATGTCAGCAGAATTGACGGGGTCCACTAGGGCCGATGCCTGCTGGGGGTGCGAAGAAAACTGAAATGGAGATCGTGGCCCCCGGCAACAAGGCAACCGAAGGAATATAGGTAGGTTTTAGTCAGTAAGAGTCTGACACATCCTCCCGCTCTGCCTAGAGCGGGAAAAGTTATTTGATAATTTCCATACATAAAAAAAGGGGGAGGACTTGACTCTAACAAAAATTAGCACTTTAAAGCTTAATATTTTGCAAACGGATCTCTGAATCTAAAAATAGTTTTAACACACTCACATTGCTTTTGAAACACCTTTCCAACGATACCCCATGTTTATATGTATACATATAAACATGGGGTTTCGTTCCATGCCAAATTACAACTTTCCAGTACTAAGACTCTCGGAGCTAGACCGCGGACAGAGAGACAGACGGACATGGCGAAACTATAAAGGTTCCTTGTTGACTACGGAACCCTACAAATGAACTTAATATGGAATATTGAATTTGAAGATTTGCTTCGTACTACAGCTTTCATTTGAACACAGATTGGGTGCTTTTTTTACTAATGAACAAAACTTTGGCTTCGATTTACTGATTGTCATTTAAATTCAATCGTAATAAAAATTCTTGAAATGAAACACAAAATAACTACCAAATATTGTGAACATCAGAAGACAAGTACACGCTTTCATATTAATATAAACATATAACATTTTTATTGTATCATAAAACTTGTTTTAAATTGCACATGCAACTATTTTTTATTTTTAATACAATAAAAATATTATCAGGCACAATAAAATTTTATTGATAACAAAACAGAAACAGTAACTACTTTTAAATAAAGTTACGTTTTGATGTTTTTTGAAATATCAACGAACCCTAGTTTTTAAATCTTTGAAACACATGATTTAAATCAATGGTATTTTACATCACAGCTAAAAAATATTCGAGATATTAATTGAGAATTAGTCAGTCGTTCAACTCATGGTTTCTTAGCCCTCTCATGGGCACAGTGAGCTGCAAACTTGTGAATATCGTTGAATAAAATCTGTGCTGTTATTTTTAATATTTTAACTGACTTTAAAAATAATTATTTTAGGAATGTGTACAGAACAGCATGTGTTTGATACTTGAACTTTAATTTATAACATTTGAAAATTCAAAAATGTAAAATAAATCATTATGTTTGTTGGGAAAAATGGGAGATTTTTTTAAATGTGTGGAGACAAAGAATAATATGGCAGTAGACCATAAACAAGTCAAATACTACACCTAAATTGTAATTAACATAAAAGTGACAAAACACTAGATATGCTAATATTTTTATTAAGTTTCTATTTTTGTTACGATTTATTTCACTGTGATAAATCTGTCAATGGTACGTGTTGTTTTTATTGTTGTCATAATATATCTCTCATTTTATAAAAGGACCAGAATTCGTTGAATGGAAGGACGAATTGAAATTACAGTTTTTTTTATTCCATCTTTAATTGATCATGAATTTTACCTATCACTTCCAGCAATTTTCAACGAATCCTTAATAATAGATAAATATAATCAAAACCTTCTCCAAGTAAACGGTTTTCTCAAAGATGTGCAGAAAAAACTATACGAAAAATCAGTGTTAATAGAAGGCGACTACAAAAATGAAACAACAAGAGACGAGGAGTTTGTTTACGACGACATCACCAATTGGAGGAGCAAAGCCCCGGGGATAGACCAAACAGACCAGACTCCAAATGCAAATAAAAAAATTCCAGCAAATTTTTACCCATCTCCACAATACAACCTTTCTGATCGTCGTCAAGGCCTATTGCACTGGTTGCCACCTGTTTTTCCAGATTTTAAAGTACCATTTCCTGCTTTAGTTATACCTCGGCTATTATCCCCGTTAAAAAATCCTACACAAAGACCTGAGCTCCCCTATCCTGGATACCTATTAAGACCAGTCCATTCACTGTATCCTAGACTGCCTCCTAGTTTTCTTTCAGACTATAGATACCAAAATATTGATCTAAGACCACCTGGTCCTTATATGCTAAGTCCTTTGTATACACAAGGTCCTCCTAGACCTAAAAGACTACCGTTTCTTTATGCAGTAAACTATTATCTTCAAAAAAATCCCCACCTGTTAAATCCTCTTCTTCCAGCTATTTCTCCACTTATTTCCGATCCAGCCGTAAATCCTCCTCCACCTGTTAACATTCCTTCTTCAACTATATGGATCTCAACTGTGGGTCACAACGCGAAGATTTGGCTGCAGCAGATCACTCCGTATACACCTATTAATGAAAAAACTAAAATCCCCTCAAAAGACCAGTCACCACCCGACCGCAGCGAAAAGACCACAGTGCTATTCAATGAGGATGAGCATGGATTCCTTAACGTGTCTCTTCCAGAGAAGAATAAAATAAAAATTCAAAAAAACAACCCTAGTATGAACTGGATGTCGACTACGGCTGGAGATGTGCTGCATGGAAGTTTGTATATATACCTGTTATCCTAACTATTCTAACTAATATTATAAATGTGAAAGTGTGTTTGTTTGTTTGTTACGCTTTCACACTAAAATGGCTGAACGGATTTGGATGAAATTTAGCACAAGGGTAGAACTTGACCTGGATAAGGACATAGGTAACTTTTCATCCTGGATTGCAGGTGAAGTCGCGGGCAGCAGCTAGTTTATTATAACTCATCATCGATCTTCTGTCCTTATCTCAATCTATTTGTGGTTGCTGTAGTATGTCTTTTTAGGGTTCCATACCTCAAAAGGAAAAAACGGAACACAGTGCTGAAGCTACTTATCTATCAGACGTCTGAATACAAAATGGGTCGATAGTAAATAAAATATTCATTCTTGAACCGATCTAACGATGTTAGTTTTCGGTTCTTGCCTACCGAATGATCAAAAAATTGTAATGCAATGAACAGATGAACGTTTCTAATTTTGTCGACGTCATGTGAATGTGAAATGAATCAAAAATATAAACTTCACTCGACTGAAACGTCAGTTATACCAAGTATTTCTTTACAGAAATCACGGTACCGAAGCCATCATCAACACCTTTTCCGAAGCAACGTTACCTCGACTTGATGAAGCAGCTCGATGAAGGCTACATGATGGTGTTCATGTTAGAGCTGTGCAGAATGATCGCCGTGAAGGACAGGCGGGAGGTGCGAGACGTACTGTACTATACGGAGATGATCTACAAACGGTACGTGCCATATTATTAGTTTTGTGTTAGTTGTGTGTTAATTTTGGAAAGAAGCGTAACATATTGCGCTCCATAACTCAAGAAGCGGATGTTAGATGAAAAACAATCACGTTGAAGTGGGCTGTCGCAGTGTCGCACGAATTCACCCGAAGAGATGGGCAAAGATCATCACTCACCGGACGGTTGAGGATGCCAGCATCTCGTAGAACCGAACATCCGAAGACTTAATAGCAGAATCAACGCGGAGTTGATAATTTTTTCTCAATCAACGTGTTTTTATCTCTTGACTTAGATTTTGTTTGTTGGTATGTAGGATGTAGGTATCTATGTTTTTATTCTTGTTATTTATTTATAAATAGTATAGTTTCTGCCTTCCCCCATGGAGAAAAGGCGCGAGTTTATGTAGATACCTGTATGTGTATTTAGTTTATGTTCTATAATGTCGCACGTACTGTGTCGTTGCCTTTTGTTTTTTTCTTTTCTTTGTTTTATCTTTGCATCACCCTAAGGTAGAAAATACCTCAGGCAATAATCAGGCAATAATTAATACGGTTTGTTTTTACTTGTGCATAAAGTTTCATTTCAATTCGTCGACTGACCGCCTCGCCTATTTGACTGCCTTGTTGGTCTAGTGGTCGCAAGCGCTACTACTGAGCATGAGGTCCTGGGTTCGATTCCCAGGTCGGGCAAAGTGTTATTGGGTTTTTCTATCTGAAATTTCTCAGTAGCAGCCTGGAGTCTGGATTTGTGCCCGGTTGATGGCAATAGGCTCGCCCCCTATTACATGGGACGTAAAACATAACTGGCGAAATGTGGGTGAACCTGCTACAGGGACACCTCTGCCAAACCCTTCGGGGAAACAAGGCGTGATGTTACGTTATGTGTTAATTCGTCGATATATTATACCAACCCTCACTGTGTCCACTTGCTCCACCACACGCGTTTCATAATCTATTACGGCCATGGGATTATGGCCCACTCCCTCTCACAGAGAGGAGGCCTGAGTGCCAGTAGTAGGGACATTGTATATGCTGATTATGTTAACGTCATATTTTTCCTTATAGTTTGTGGGACACTGGCCGCCTCGCTTGGATTGGAGACCCGCTTGAAACTGTCATTAGGAAACTGTCAATAATAAAGTCAGAAAAAGATATAGATCGCGTGCGGAGTAAGTTCATCATCATTATCATCACTCAGTCGGCAGACGTCATGCTGGATATATGCTTGCCTCAAGCGTCGCCACAACGACCGGTCCTGTGCTTCACGTATCAGCGGCTTCCAAGTTTACTTTTGGCGTCGCACAGGACTTTTTCTATTTCTGTGTAATTTCTTAGTTCAGTAATCTTCCTGTGCGAGTCTCAATCAATACATTTTATTTCTTTTAATGTATCGTTGTAAATCTCAATAACCGAAATACAGACTGATATTTTTATTTTACGAAAATAATTGAATTTAACGAGGCCACATAGCGTCCGCAATTTACCGTCGAATGACGTCACTGAAACGTTTTTGTGAAAGTAAGTTGGTGCGTTTCCCCAGAGAGCGCTTTTGACACCGTAAAATTAAACCCTGATGCCATCATTCCCATGACAGCCGTCACGGCGGTCGTTTTTGGCGGCCATCGCTGTCGCAGAAAATCCAAGCTTCTGCCGTATTCGAGAAAATCAGTTGAAATAATTACTCATTAATAATTGACAAATCATAATCAACAAGTATATAATACGAAGGCTGTCAGTAAATAAAAATATAACAGATTGAAAAGAGCTATGCCCAACTATGTTGGGGTCGGCTTACAATCTTACTGGATGTAGCTGAATACGAGAATGTTACATGGAGCGCTACTATCTTACCTCCATTAATTTTAATTGACCAGCAATAGCATGTATAAAAGAAGTATAGGTTAGGCAGATGGTGATGATCGATTATTCCTAATATTCAAATCGTTCCGCCAGACTACGCATCAATGATGTTCCACATGCTGCTACAAAGGAAGAAGGTGCTGTCTGCAGAGGTGAACTCCATCATTGATGACGCTGGCTTGTTCTATAATGATCACGAAGGAGACCGCCTCTTACACACCTTGAAGCAGTTTGAAGATTATCCTAAGAGTGAGTGGACCGTGATCATAAAATGTGCTTGGCTACACAGGGTAGATTTTTAGGACAAGGCAGTAAGAACAGAAACAGGCAGTAACGGCAGGTACCTTAACCGTTGTAGCTAACGGCAAACATTCTTAGGATTGTATTATTAATTAATTGTAATTGCAATTAGCAATTACTCAAAAGGCATTAGCCTTTTGAGTAATTGCTAATTGCATTCACAGATTTTGGAAAAATCATACAATCAGCTAGAAAAACGTTTATTCGCACGTTTTTAGCGTTCCGTACCTCAAAAGGAAAAACGGAACCCATTCGCGTGTTTCTGTCTGTCCCTCTGTCACAACCAATTTGTTCCGAATCTAATAGACCGATTAAGTTGAAATTTAGTACACAATTTCTGTGACCTAAACACGGAAGTGTAACAAAAATAAATGATTTTTTAATAAGGGAGTCACTTTTCCGGGGCAAATTAAAAAAATCAAAAATAACGTTTTGCAAACTGTACCTACTGTGTGTCCTGTGTGATATGTCAAATGAAAGGGATTATTGTGAGGATTTCAAATATATATTTTTATAGTTTAAAGATAAAAACTTTTAAAGATATTTAAGAAAATTGATGAAAATTGACCATTGAATTTTAAGCTCTGAGGTTTCGGAAATAAGGGGGGAACCTTATCTCCGAAACCTCAGAGCTTAAAATTTTGAAAAAAATAAAAAATAGTTGTATACTTATACATTACAGGCAAACCTATAAAAAGTCTATGGTCTTAAAATAATATGGTATATCTCCCAATATTGTGCGTAAAAATTGTGTTTTTCAACTACAATGCTACGTTTGTCCTTGGGATAAATTCATCTTAACTACGGAACCCTTCATTGTGCGTGTCCGACACGCTCTTGGCCGGTTTTTATTTTAATGATGCCATGTAAAAGGTCAAGATAAATTAGATAGCCGGACTTACAGATGCGGCAAATATCGATAATGTTATGGTGATAAAACAAAAACATAAGAATCAGCTGTATAATTTCAAGTAACTACACAATTTATTCGAATTCAAGTCAAAGTTTGTAAAGTTTTACCAACCATTTTAAATTAACTTGTGTTAAATCTCTGATTTCAGCAACTAAAAACAGTTATTGGCTTTGCGACAGCCTTATAGAAAGTTTCTTAATGCCGTTCCGACGCCTGTCCGGCACGAGTCGCCGTCAACGACTGATCGACTCAATTAACAGAGGCTTAATGCAACGCTTTCCTCTACTTATGAAAGAATACAATGATGCTGGGAAAGGTACTTCTGTCTTTTACCATCATCATCATTTTAGCTGTCCTCCCTGCTGGACATAGGCATCCCCCAAGCGTAAACACATCGACCGGTCCGGTGCAAGTGTGAATCTCCTCTTATAAGTCCTCTCTGTAAGAGGAAGTGGACCGTAAGTCGTAGGACAGAAGATCTGAGTTCCAACAGCAGTAACATTATAGGCTGATTATGCAAGGTTCAATTGTTACCATGTCTTAGATTTGATGGTCTTAAATCACAAACGCTTTGTGAAAAGGTGACGATTAAAGCATTCTTTACTTAGAACAAACCTACTACAGTACAGTCAGGGATATTAATTTCTGTTTCTGCGTTATAGACATTTCATACAACTGTCTAAAATGAGAGTTGTGATTAAACGGACAATTTAAGTTGAAACTCAATTAGATAAAGAATTATTTTTCCCTAACTAGACATTAATCTTTTATTTTCGTAGCAAGCCCAAAGAATGGATCCCGTTTCAGAAAAAGAAAGAGAAAACGACATCATCATCCACTTAAAAATAACCGAGAGAGAGAGAGACAGCGGAAACTAGAGTATAACAATAACAATATATATGGAAAGCAATACAGCCAAGATATAGACTTTAAGGAATCCGTTTTGAGAACTATGATACCAGTAACAAGTGACCAGGCAAGATTCAGAGGCGTCACAAAAAAAAGCTTCAGAACGAGTAATAGAAGACCCACAGCTACCTACTTGAACCTAGTGACTCCATCAACCAGAAATAGAAAGCCAAGCTACCCAAAAACATCACCGTTTCAAGAGGAACTCGATTACTTTGATAGAAAAATTTATAAAAGTACTAAGAAAACAGTTCATCCTCATCATCATTTCAGCCGAAAAACGTCAACTGTAAGGTATAGGCCTCCCCTAAGAGTCGCCACATCGATCGGTCCTGTGTTTCTCACATTCAGCGGATTCCATTCGCCAAACTGGTCGAAACGACCTCGGAAAGAGAAAAAGCCTTTTTACCAAATGAAAGAGCGGTTAAAACAATCTGGGTCAAAGAAGAAAGATAAAAGACTGAAATTAAAAGCTGAGCTACTGTTAAAGATTACTGGAAGTTCAAGCTACAGTGATGAAGAGGTGTTATTGACCAAGAACTTGAATGAAGCACTTAAATATGGGAACAGGGCCGTTGACTTTGTTGATGACACAAGATATCGACGTGACGTCGTTTCTTCATCATCTGTCGAGTCTAGCCTATTCCCAACTATTTCAGGGTCGGCTTCCAGTCTAAACAAATGCAGCTGAATATCAGTATTTGCCATGGATCAACTGCCTATTGACCTCCACAACTCAGTTACTAGGTAACACGGGAGGTTGTTTGACTTTCGAGGTTTTGACTCCCGTGACGACTGTCTAAGGAACTGACGACCGACTGTGGTTCATTTTCTAGTTAGTCTTACTTATATTGTACATATAAATGCGTGCTGTAACTTGTGTTTTATTTATTTTTGTACTCTCTCTATGTAAGGACGCGTGACGTCTGCAGTTTTATAATAGGTTGTTTGCATTTTTACCTGATTATGGCAAAGCCAAAGGAGGGTTATGATTTTAACAGTCTATGTATGTATGTTCAGTGGTTCTCTCATAACTCCTAAACTACTATTCATATGTCTTATTTATACCTTTTTAGTTGACGTTTATGTCATAGGTGGGATTAAATTTTTGACTTAAAAAAAAACTATTATTGCAGACGTACATATACCAACCTCATCATCATCATCCCCCTTATCTCAATCTATTAGCGGTGGGCGTAACGTCTTCTTCTACCATACATCTCTATCCGTCGTCATCTCAGTACTCATCCCCTTTCTAGCCATATCATCTTTAACACAGACCATCCATCGTTTCTTGTACCGTATACCAATGAATGATTTTAAATTATGTATCAAAGACCACAAAAATATTCTAAAGTGACTGTTATTCAACTACTTCAAATACTTTTTCCCAACAACTATTTGACCAATCATGCAACACCGGATATATATTCAACAATATAAGAAGTCTCTCAAAGCGCATTCCATAATTCTTGTAAACATCACAACAATAAGTACCTAAGCGCTGTTACTATAAGACGCGTCTTTGTAAGACATCTCGGAATCAGCAAGTATGAATAGAATAGTAGGTGTAGCAGCACAATCAGCTTTACAATCTTCCCACTGCTGGGACACAGGTCTCCTCTCTGTGAATGGAATACACAATAGTTGTGATAGGTTAGGTTGGAACTGTGACCAATAAATTGGTCGCAGTAACTGAGCTCTTTCGTTTGCGATCCAATCCAAACAAATTTTCGGAAGTACAGAAAAAGAATATTAAACTCAATTAATTAAACACGCATTAATTTATATTTACAAAATAAAGTAACTACCAAAATAATTTTGGATAACCAAAATAATTTTGATAGTAATTTTTACATTTTGTGTTTTCTTTGTCATTATATTTACATCTATGCTCATTTTATTTTTATGCGCTACCCATCTTTGTCATTCTTTTCAAAACATGTTTCTGGTAGTATCTTTGTCTGTACTGTGGTCTGTTTCTGTGTATCCGATGTTGTTTCCTCTCTCTTTTCCTCTTGTGTGTTCGATGATGTCGCATTCTCTTCCTTTCTCTTGGTGACCGTGCGGTGTGAGGTTCTGTTTGAGTCACGGGCTCAGTCTGAGGCAAAGGTTGATTATCTGTTGGAATAAATAATATGGTCATTTTAGACTTTGTAGTACTAGAGCTCTTAGTGAAGGTGCTCGTCCGGGGAAGTACTACTACCATACATATATCTGCCGCCAAGCGTTGCTGTGTTCCGGTTTGATGGGTATGTGTGTGGGATTACAGGCACATGAGAATTTTCATCTTTGTTTTTGTGATGGCACATCTGCGGTGTGTCTGGTATTGCATTTATATGTTGGAGACTACTAACCATCAGGTAGGTCGTCGGCTTGTCTGACATCACCACTCCGCAGTGGAGCCTTTTTATTTGATTTTAACACCAAGTTCACGGAGTCCATCAACTCTTGACGTTGTTGCGTGTCTTTGAGACGTCGATACGGTCTCAGGAAGTTATATATGAGGCTATTACAGAGCCAATATCCAGTTAATGAAACTGGAATGAGAAAACGCTAATTTATTTATTTTATTCTTAGTTTGACAGCTACTCTTACTACGGGGTCTCTTTACCCAGTAACTAGTTTGTGGAGGTCAGATAGGTAGCCGCTCCATGTAAAATACGGGTATTCAGTTGCATCCGATTAGACTGGAAGTCACCCCAATACAGATAGGATGATGGTCTACGTACTGTTCGGATACGCCGCGAACTCCTTCAGAGCATCAAACAGGAGTCTTCCTTCATCGTCGTCATACAACATATCAGCATATTCAAGGATTGTGTTCACTTCCACTGACAGCTCCTGATGTCGCTGACTCAGCATGTGATGCAAGTTAGCGGCTCGATCTGGTGGTAGAAAACATGATAATGTCAAAAACTAGCTGCCTCGCAACGCAACAACTAGGACCTACTTGGAATATCAACATTAGGTCAGTACATTTTTCTCGAAGGATTAGGCAGACTTTGATGTGAACATTTTTCCTGTCGCTTTCCTGCAATCTGTGGGAGTGATTTCTTGAAAAGGGACGGAAGTGTGTAACAGGAAGCCAGGCAAGCGCGCGCTATTTGATTTCACCACTAGAGTTGGCTGACAGAAACGACCTTGACGAGGCCCCGCCCCATTAATGTTGCTTATTACCTTAATTTTGCTTATTTATACCTTCAACTGTCTTTAACGAGACACAATAGAATTTACTTGGTGAGATGTCAGATGTTGCACATCATATGTGGATACTGTAAGACTTCGCCTATCCCTATTAACATTGTCGTATATGCATTTTTGCCATTTTCTTTTTATTTAATTAATCACTCTTAAAAAGTCCCTTCTTTTGGTAGCTGCCACAAAAAAAAATGTTTTACGAGTAATTTCTAAAATAGCCACGTTAACATTGTCGGATGTTGTCACAACCGCCAGTTAACAATGACGGATGTCAACTCGCGACATCGTTTGCGGGGCGCGAGGGGCCGCAGTCCGTGAGGTTGTGCCAGTACGGACCATGTTACACGGGCGATCGCACGTTGTGTAATGCCAAAGATAATTATTTATAATTTGTTGCTCTTAAGTAATAATTATTAAGAATAATGTTTAAAATGTCCGCCCGCTTAAGGTCCGCTCGCTTAATAAAACTAGCCAATGAAAAACCTGAACAAAATTTCATGGAACAGGGGAGTATTGATATAAATATTTCGACTGCAGACGAAGATGAAGAAACAAGTAAATATTCATTATTATTTTATTACTAAAATAGCTTTTCGAACATGATCCTAATTATTTAAAAACAAACTAATTACAATACCTACGTATCTAAGTAAGTATTGTAATTAGTTCGGTTAAAATTGTAGGAAATGACATAACCGACATTGTTAACCGTCTTTTAAGGAGTAAAATATGTCGGTAGTACCACATCCAACATTGTTAATCGTTTATTATGAGGTGAAGAATGTCGGTAGTACCAGACCCGACTTTTTTGGTTGTTTTAATTTATGTTCAATTTGTCGGATGTGTTACTTCCAACTTTGTTAACGGTACTTATTTTAAAACTTTTTGTTGGAAGAGGTACATATTGCTTTGTTCACCGATTAATTATATACTTTGTGTGTTGGTTGTGGCATGTTAATTTTTGTTTTTATTATTGTTGTTACAAAAATGCATTTTGACGCTTTTATTTCATCTACACTGGCTTGGTTCTTGTCAAATAAAATTTTCGCACTACAAGATACACAAAAATGTACCATTTTTTTTTATTGCTTATCTAACGTTTTTTTTCAGTTAATAGAGAATCTCCTCTACCAAGTGGTTTTCAAGATCAGTTCAATAAGTTGAATGAAATGCTGGGTGACGTTTTCAATGAAGATGAAACTCTGGAAACAGAAAATAATGAACCCACTGTTTCGACATCTAGTTATTTTGAAATTCCTACTGAATGTAATGTTGCTATTGACCATGAAAAAATATCAAAAACCCCAATGCCGTCCCCATCTTCTCATGAAATTAACAATGACGCCTTCAGTGCCACTTATTCTCAAAGTGAGTTCGCAGTTTCAGAAGACATGGCACCACCGCCACCAATCTTGACCAACGACGACTTATATGGAAACTTACCCACACCTTCTGTGACTTCCTTTACAAGTGTTTATACTCCCACTTCTACTAAACAAAGTCGCCAGTCTACTTTTAAAACTGATAAAGGCAAGAAAAGACTCATACGTAAAGAAAATTGGGTGGTAAATAAGAGAAAGGCTTTAAAAAATCAGGGAAAGAGTTTTACAAATCACAGAGGAAAACAAGTACAAGAAAAGCAGTTAAAAGATCCATGTAATGAAAAGTGTCGAATGAAATGTTCCACGAAATTCAGTGAGATTCATCGAAATACAATTTTTTAAAAATTTTGGAATCTCGGAGACCGTCAAAAGCAATGGCAATTCGCTATTATGTATACGCAAAAAGTACCAAAACGCCGTCAAACAACCGAAGTAACTAAACATGACCGTAAAAATACTTTTAACTATTTTCTTCCTACCGAGGATAAACAAAAAACAAAGGTATGTAAGACCATGTTCTTGAATACAATTTCTACGGGAGAGCGAATCGTGTCTACGTCGTGGAAGAAATATGATGGAGAAATAACGGTATCGGAGGATAAGCGAGGAAAATATATACATAGAAATAGTGTAATAGATGAAGAGATGATCAGATGCGTATGTGATCACGTCAAATCATTTTCTTTGGTGGAATCCCATTACATCAGGAAAAATTCAAAGAAATTATACTTGGAGGATGTGAAAAGTGCATCTCGTATGTTTAATTTGTATTGTGAATGGTTTAACAGTGACAAATATAGCAGCAAAGCATCAACAAAACGGCAATATCGTGATATTCTTAATACAAATTTTAACATAGGCTTTCATAAGCCTAAGAAAGATCTGTGTGATATCTGTCACGTCTTAATAAAGAAATTCCTACAGAAGAAGAAAAATCTGCATTTTTAAAACATCAATCTGCCAAAAAAACCGCGCGTCGCTTAAAACAGCAAGACAAAAATGAAGCAATATTAAATGAAGAGATTGTTGCAGCAACTTTCGACTTTGAAAAAGTTTTAATTACGCCACACGGAGACGTAAGTGTTTTTTACTATAAAAGAAAATTATCTACACTTAACTTCACCTTATACGAGTTAGCTACAAAAGAAGCTACTTGCTTTATGTGGCGCGAGGCAATAGCAAAACGGGGCGCAAACGAAGTCTCTAGTTGTCTCTATCAGTTTATGAAACAAAAAGTTTTACAAAATGGAGTAAAAACTTTCCGTTTCTGGTCAGATAATTGTCCGGGGCAAAACAGGAACCGCATTGTTTTTGCCCTTTACCTTATAGCTGCGAAAGAATTTGGAGTCACAATCACCCATCGTTTTATGGAGAAGGGTCACACCCAAAACGAGGGTGATAGTGTCCATTCTACTATTGAGCGCGCTAGTGATCGCAGGCTGATCTATTTTCCAGAAGAATGGTACTGTCTTGTTCGCTGGGCTAAAGCTGAGGGTAACCCTTATGTAGTAAAAGAGATGACAACCTATGACATATTTGACTTTAAATCTCTGTTAGCAAATAAAAATTGGTCGAAAAACAGTGACAATAAGAAAATCCAGTGGACTCGCTTAAGAGAGGTGACGGTACATGCACAGCACTATGATAGGATTGAATATAACTATAATTTTCAAGATGAACCGAAAACTATAATAGTCTCTGAGAGATCTGGTAACCGAAACACTGGAAAGCTGGCTCGTGAATTTCAAATCAAGCAGGCTTATAATGGGGATATTTCTATCAGTCGTGATAAATATAAAGATTTAATTAACATGTGTCAAAGTGGAGTAATTCCGGAGAAATATCACAACTTTTACCAAAATTTAAAATCTGATCAAAATGCCCAAGAGCCACGTGAAGACAGTGACAATGATGATTGATGATTAATTAAAAATGTTACTCTTTTACTACTGATTATTTTGTTCCTATATATTAAGAAAACCTAAAATGTGATGATTAAGTGCCACTGTTAAAATTGTTATTTTGATTGATACTTATTGAGACTGAAACAAACTAAACTTTTTTACTGAATGTAAGATTATTATTGTAAGTGAGACCGATTTTATTATTTATCCTCATAGTCACTTCATATTAATATAAGGGTTTTTTTTGGTGTAAGACTATGCGGGTGTCCCATTTTAAAACCTAGATTTTGAAATGAGGCAGTCATATGTAGCTCAAGCTGTTTCTATCTTATTTTCCTAGTCTGCAATTTTATAAGTTTTTTTTTTAAGTCTATGTACGTCACACGATTTTTCATTTTTTTATCTTTTTGAAGGTTTTTATTAATGAATAATAAAGCATTTCGTTTCATTTTAAGGCTGTGTATTGTGAAGCTGGGTTGTTTAATTTTGTATTGTACTGATTAGATTTTTTACTTTTATAAGGTCGTTTAAATGAAGCAGTTTTATTTTTTAAGCTCCTTAAATTTTCTTTTGATTGATGTTGATTTTTTAAATAAATACAAAGATACAAAGATATAAAAAAAATGTTTTATTTATAATTTCGATTTAGATACGACAGACATTGGTCTAGGATTTACTATTAACAGTGATGTATATGGCACTTCCAACAAATAATCAATTACTTTGTACACGTAACATTGTCGTATGTGGCACTTCCAACAAATAACCAATTAGTTTGTACACGTAACATCGTCGTATATGGTAGATCCGACAAAATACAAGTGATTTGGTACGCTTAAAAAAGTCATTTCTGACTTTTAACATGCTAACAAAAACAATAATAGTAGTTTATGTTGTAGTGTATATTGTAGTGTATGTTGTTAACTGTTATCATTACCATGTAAGTAAACTCATAAACATGTATTAAAATTCTGTTGATTTTTGTTAACCTAGCTCGTATATTTAAAAAAATATCAACAATTCCAACTTTGACGCGCTCTCTTGTAATGTTGCCGATTTTCACATCCGACAATGTTAATAGGGATAGGCGACTTGCTCTTTTTTTTATAATACAGCCATATTTCACCAGTTATGTTGAAGTCTCATGTGTGCAAGATTACCTACCAGTCGGGCACAAATCCTAACTTTAGGCTGTTTCTAAGAAATTCTTGATGGAAAGGCTCAATAATACTTTGCCCAATCAGAGAATAGAAACCATAGATTATACTGAGCCGATTAGATTTAAAATTAGAAAACTTACTCTGTATGACATCTATCTCCGATTCCTTAAGTAATCTAGCGATGTTCCTCGTGACATTTACGAGCGGCTTACCGAACAACAGTAATTGTCCACTTTGGTATAAGCTGTAACAAGATACATCGTAAAACCATCTTCACTACTTCATTATATTACTGGGAAACAAGCAGCCGGTCCAACTGATGATATGTGGTCGATGTATAATATTATCTTTTATAGCAGAGGTAGCATAGATGCATTGCCATCACAGAAACAAAGCTAAAATGCCAAACAAAGCTTAAATGCTTCCTTCAAACTGGAACACAGCAACGCTGCTTCGTGAATCTACTTTCTTATAAGTTGCCAAGGGGAATCGTATTATCCAGTAACTACATATTTTGTGGAGGTCAGATAGGAAGTCGCTTCATGTAAAATACTAGTATTCAGCTGCATCTAGTCAGACCGGAAGTCAACTCCAACATATGTAGTTGGAAAAAGGCAGATGACTTATAAATTAATACATTAAATGATAAATACCCGTGTATAATCTGGTCTGTATGCTTGACCACATCACGGACTGCTTTCCTCTCCTTCGTAGCTATGAGTCGAGTTAGCTCTATCAGAAACACCATCATATATCCTTCTTGAAGTGTTTCTATCATTTCAAAGTACGAATGCGTAGCCGTATTTTCTTGGAAAATAATAACAGCATTGTTCATCATGGCGTAAAAGGAAGCAGTCCTATACTCAGCTGTGTGTAAAACAATGCTGCCAATTATGACAGAATAAGGGCAATAGGACCAGGCAGCACATGCACTTTTTGATAGCCTGCAAAGTATCCAGTTACTTAGAAAATTCTCCCAAACCTCTCTATCTTTTCGGATATCTGGGTACGTTTGGCTGGCAAACGTATTGGTTCTTTGAGCCAAATTGTACACCACCAATACAGAGATGATAAATATGATTTTTTACTTTTATTTACTTCTTCAGGCTTTCACATAAGTGATTCTCAGTATTAACACTGTTTGTTAAAGCGATAATGATTGTTTAAGAAGTGCTTTAGTAATAATATATTTATTACATAAGCTTTTCCCAAACAATCTCAGTAACGGTACATACGTCTAAGAAACTGTCTGGTTGTTGTCGCTGCCAACGTTTTCTTCCGATCTGAATACCACAACTTCTTCGTCATCTCTGTTAGTTCACGAATCCCCAAGATCTCTTCTACTGCATCCATTTGTGTAATCTTCTTCTCGAATTCATCTTCATCATCAATGTTAATATTATCACCTATTATTTGCTTCCCATCGCTTAGAAGAAGATCAGGGTACAGTCTTTTCTTGGTTCCAGTTGAAAGTGTCTGTGAACGTTTGATCCTACGCAAAGCTGGGTATGATGACGCTTCAGGGTTTCTTCTCTTAGATATCTCAAGCACTGTGATCCCCTGGGGTATTTGGTGTATCTTCTGATTCCGTATTATTGCTTGTGGGAACCTTTTAGCTGATGATGAAAGGTTTCTGATTAGTTGTTGCGGATTTTTGAGTTATATATGGTGACATATTAACTGACTAAAGATTCCGATTCAATTATTCGATAAAGGTCTATGCATTATTGCAAATGTATTCAGATTACTGTAATCAGATTTGTATGTGTACCTAACCTTTTCCCAGTTATGTTGGGGTCGGCTTCCAATCTAACCGGATGCAACTGAATATTTTACATGGAGCGACTACCTATCTTCTTCTACTTTCACAACCCAATTACTAGGTGACACGATACCGCTTGATAAGACTGGTTGTCAGATTTTTGGGCTTCTGACAACCCGTAACAACTGTCAAAAATCTTTGAATGACAGCCGGGACCAACGGCTTAAAGTATTTTCCGAGGGTCGGAGAAGTCTCGATGTGTAATGGATATTCACCCATCAACGAACCGACCGCGGCAAGCGTAGCTTAGCCTTCGATCGTCCCCAGCAGCTGTTATCATTTAGCCACGAGCCCATCTTTCAGCAAGATTACTTATTACAAATACTACTTACTGAAAGATGGTCCTTCGGGCGTTGGACCAGTAGGACTCTGTATGTACGCTCCATGGTCGATTTGTGTAGGGAGGAAGGAGTAATGAGGAGTGATTGGGTTCGTCTGGTCTGTTCCTGGAGTACTCTCCATGAAGTTCTGGTTTCTTGTCGCTTCATGTTCAGTTGTTAGGGTTCCGTTTGAGTAAATGTTAGCTGGAAACAGGTTGTTGTTAGTTTGACTTTTCAACTGTATCCATTTAAGGTTTCTAATATTTATAAGGAAGTCGGTCTGCATGCTAATTAATAAATCATGGATACTGTTGTGGTAATTTAATAATATAATTTCCTTAAAAAATAAATTTGGTCCTTGCATCCGAACAAACTTGGTCCAATGACTCCTTAACACACAAAGACTTGGTCCATTCACTCCAACCAGATACTGCAGGTAAGCTACCATGATAACTGTTTTTATTTGTAAGTACCATACGCCAAATAAAATTAGAAACAGTAATGCCATTCAACGTGGCAATGCTGCCAGCCAATTTGTTTGACGCCCTATGAGCTTTTAAATTTTTAATCATGCTTGTTTGAGTGTTACCATATTAGTTACACGACAAGTAAAGGGGACACTGAAATAATGCTATGAAACAAAATACATACCTTTCTCAAATACATCACAATGAAATAAATCATAATAAAATAATAAATTTAAAAATAACAACATCATAGTGTTTCGCCCCTTTAAAATGTATTCCTATTTAAAAATGTATTACTGCCATGTTTTTACCCGACTGCCCCAGAAGGAGAGTTGAAATGATATCTAGTGTTTTTGAAAAATGTTCCCAGTTTACGCTCGTTTAATTTGACTGATTCGTTGTTTTTTTATCGTTTTAAAATACAATTATATAAATAACACTTTTAGTAGCAAGTACATGTCCATACAGTGTCGAAATAATTATTGAATTCTTCAAATATTAAAAAGAATTACAACGATTTAATATTACATTCACTTTGCCCACTATTTGGAATGTACAATTAATTATTAGTATTTTTAGATCAAATATTTGAAAAATAAACTGGTGTTTGGCCACGCAAGGCCTGACCATTTTTTTTTATTCAAAGGCCATTTTTTAACTCGCAAAAATCTTTAACTTTGTTTAAAAGTAGTTACTATTTCAGTTTTATTGGCAATAAAATTGTAGTAATATTTTTATTGAATCCTTACCAATATTTTAAATACGAAAGTGTGTTTGTTTGTTTGTTACGCTTTCACGCTAAAACGGCCAAACGTATTTGGATGAAATTTGGCACATGGATAGACCATGACCTGGAAAAAGACATAAGCTATTTGTTATCCTAGATCGCAGACAAAGTCGTGGGCAACAGCTAGTTATATATAAAAAATATTGCACCTTGAAGTTTTTTGATTTAATAAATATGTTAGTATTTTTTTATTACAATGAAAGTGAGTACTTGTTTTCTGCTCTTCGGGATATTTGGTAGTTTTAATTTATAGTTTATTTTCAAGCCTCCTTTTGACTGAGTTTGCCTCAATAATATTCACTACTTTATTACGATTAACAATTCACCTTCTGTCAATGGAAAGTACATCGAAATTGAACATTATAACATTCAAATGTAAATATTAAGAGATCTGTTAACTGTGTGCGCATACTATGCAAAACAGCTGACATTATTTTGTTACAAGAAACGTGGTTATATCCACATGATTTATCCTTTCTGGAAAATATAGATCAAGACTTCAGTTCCACCGCAAAGTCTTCAGTGGACACGTCAGCTGGTATTTGTGAAGGTAGACCTTACGGAGCTCTTGCCATATTGTGGCGAAAAAGTGATAACTTACCACATTTTACGGAATTTCTCAGTGAAATGTATTCTATCATACAAAATAGTAATGTTGAATCAGTGTTTGTATTGGGAGATTTCAACGCGCACCCGGGGGAGTCATTTTGTAACGAGCTTCTTAGTTTTTGTACTGAGCAGGAATTATTATGTGCGGACATTGATTACCTAAGCATGTTATGGCAAACTTATACTTTTATCAGTGACGCACACGGGTGTAAGCGTTGGCTTGACCATTGTCTTGTTACACAATCGGCAGGAAAAACAATTGTGAACGTTAAAGTTATTTACGACACGTTTTGGTCTGATCACTTTCCTTTAAAAATAGAGTGTGATATTAATGTTATTAGAGTGAAAACTACTGTAACTAAATCTTCGTATAATGGTGTCTGTTGGGGGGAACGAAAACCAGAGGAAATCAGTCAATACTCTTCTATATGTAACAATAACTTAAAGAACTTAGATTTTCCTAAAGAGTTTGAACTATGTGCTGATAAATGTTGTGATAATACCCACCATAATTTTTTATTGGATAAAATGTATAGTCAAATTGTGTCTATATTAAGTGAAGCTGCTAGTACAAGCAGAATCCCAAAAGGCATTATAGGAAAAAAGGGTATAAAATCGTGGAACAAACATTTAAAAGAATTTCACACACAGGCAAGAATTAAATTTAAATTGGGTGTGGTACGGGCAACCCAGTAGTGGTCCTATTATTAAGAATATGACATTAAGTCGTAAAATATTTAAATCAATATTGAAATGGTGCATTAAAACCAAGAAAGAATAGAAATGGATATTTTGGCTTCACTCCATTCAGAGAAACGTTTTTCATCGTTTTGGAAGGGTACTAAGAGGCTAAATAATACTCCAAGCCTACCAGTTAGCGTGGATGGTAAAAACGATAACGCTGAGATAGCTAATTGTTTTAAAGACCATTTTAAAGTGAGTTCACCTCTTGAGTCTGCGCCGAGAGTGCGCGATGCTGATACATGTCGATCAGGATCACCCCTTTGGTTTCCTTGTAAAGATATATATATAATTTACTTAAAAATAAAAGAAATAAAATCGGTAATTAAATGCATGAAGAGGGTTAAATCGCCTGGTCATGATGGGCTTAGCATCGAGCACCTTTAAAACGCAGGTATACATCTGCCGAGAGTGTTCACTATGTTTTTCAATTTTACTGGATACAATTGTTGTACCTATTGTAAAGAATCGAACAGGGAACATAGCAGACAAAGGTAACAACAGGCCTATTTCAATGGCAACTGTGATAGCCAAAGTGTTTGTCAGTGTGCTCGAGTCACACCTTAGTAGTTACACCCAGTTACATGACACATAGTTTGGTTTTCGTGCCGGGCTATCTACTGAAAGTACTATACTTGCGTTGATACTGACAGGTAAACACCTGCGTATGCTTGTTTCCTGGACCTTCTAAGGCCTTCGACCTGGTTTCTTATAATGTCTTGTGGGAGAAGCTTCTGGAGGCGGGCGTTCCTACTGCATTAGTGTCACTGTACATTATATTTTTGGTGACAAACAGAGGAACTTCGTCAAATGGTCTAATGCCTTGTCTGACCCGTATAAACTCGAGTGTGGCATTAGGCAGGGAGGTCTAACTTCCCCGAGGCTTTTTAATATTTATGTAAATAAACTGCCTGTTGAGCTCAGCAGCACTCATGTCGGATGCCATATAGATGGAGTATGTTTAAATAACTTAAGTTATGCGGTGCTGCTGAGCCCTACTATCAGTGGAAATAGGAAGTTACTCCCCATATGTGAAGGATATGCCAAACGGCACGGGCTAAAATATAATCCTACAAAAAGTGAGGTGTTAGTGTTTCGGGGCAGGTATAAAAATCCAACATTTGTCCCTCCTCTAAAATTAAATGGTTTACTTTTGCAGAGAGTTGCCCACTTTAAATATTTGGGCCACATTGTTAATGAAGAATTAAAAGACTACCTGAATATGGGAAGGGAGCGCAGGGCACTGGCTGTGAGGGGAAATATGATATGCAAAAAGTTTCATGGTTGTTCAGTTCCAGTGAAACTAACTCTTTTTAAGGCCTACTGCCAAATATTTTATACCAGCAGCCTATGGGATAACCATACCTTAAAAGCAGACAATGCCCTGCGCATTCAATATAACAATGCCTTCAGGGCGCTGTTGAGGCTTCTACCGTACTGTAGTGCGTCAGGTATGTTCGCTGATGCGCACACTGATGACTACTTTGCGATAATGCGGAAGAAAGTTGCCTCAGTAATATTCCGAGTGAGGGGGAGCAGCAACAGCATTCAGAAGGTTTTTGCAGAGAGGCTGGATGGGCCTACAATCGGGAGGTTTACCAAGCTACATGTTGGCAACGAAGCTTGTTAAACCTTCCTGTGATTATGATTTTCTTTTTCTTTCTTTTTATGTTCCTGCATGTTACTTATATAGTATTTTAGTAAGAAGTAATACTAACACCCTATGGGCCTTGATGCCTAAAAATAAAATATTTCTATTTTTGTTTATTTATTATAATAAAACCATAATAAATTAATTTTCAGCTTACACAAACTCGATATCACGAATCAGACCTGAAGGAGATCACGGAGTTGTCAACTTACCACAAGAGACTGTTAGCGAATATAGTGATGAAGAGTACTCCGGAGATATTAATAACTTAGACAATGTACAAAACTTTATAACAAAAGCCACTATAGTTGAAGATAAAAACAAAGATATGAAACTGGTTGCCAGGGCGCCTATAGTAGAAACACTCACGGATTTCATTCAGGAAGCCGTTAAAATTCTTAATACTTATGAAGATACCGCATTTGAAGATTTCTTCCATGTTCTAGACAACGAAATCAGAAAATATCATTACCGAGGCTGTAAATTTTCCGAACTGACGCAAAATTCTGATACCAGGAGTTTACTGGCCGGGTCATTAAAGTTGATCAGAGGGAAGCCAAATTCTTATACAAGAGCAAACATCAACGAAGTGGCGGACATGATGAGAGATGAAACATACAGCAAACATGTTAAAGAATTGCTGGATTATATTAATTCTTTGTACAGAAATACTGACCTGAATTTTCAAAGTGTTTTAAATGAATTGAAGAATTATAGAAATACAAAATCTGTAAGAACTCACAATAATTTAGTACAGGTCATTAGAGACGGGGTCCGAGCTGTTTTGTTTAATCCTTACACTGAACTTAACACTAATACTAGAAGAGAATTGAAAGAAAGAATAGAAATATTTTGGAAACGATTCAAAAATAATCCTGCATCAAGCGTTGAAATGAATGATATTCCTAACGCAGATACAGACATTGAATCAGTCATTAATAACTTCAAGGTCTCCGAAAACATAATAAAATTAAAGAACGAAGATAGAAATCCTGAACTTTATTCTAAAAATGATTCGGGAAAAAAATTAAAACACAAAAGAGAGAGATTTGTTAGTATAGATACATATGGCGAACAGTTTCATCGTGATGAAACTGAGAAGGATGAGAGCAGCGATGAATCTGGGGAACAGATAATAAATTATAACACAAACGAAATCTCATCAGGACAATCGTTCGATAGCAGCTCTAACTCCATCAAAAACTCTCAGGAGCGACATGAAGAGTACAACACACAGCGATACATGACTCTATATACTGAGGAAATATCTTACAAAACAAAGACTACGAAGGAAACAGAACTCATTCCTGTATCTGCAAGTGTGATGACAAGAAGGTCCAAAGTTAAGAAGCGACCGACGACCACGTCCACCACACTGAGGGAGAGAGATGTACTGTCGAACAGGACAGAGAAGATTGAAATATTAAGAGCTAATCATGGCACGGATGAAACAAAATTGGATATTTCTAACTCAGGCCATGACACAGAGAGTGGCCTGATGCTAGAATCGAAGCATGAACCGAGAGCAAGAGAAAACTATGACAAACAAAAAAAGCAGGACAAGGCAAATGAATCAAGGACTAAGATCAAGCAGAAGAACGTGGAAATAATGAGCCAGTACGACGCAGTCATTGATGTTCAGTTAACTAATACCGAGTTGTTGAAATCTTTGAGAATGTTTGAACCAGCTGAATTGGATACGAAGTAAGATTTCAATTGATTCAGAGTTCAGCACGAAATCATTAATATTTTCAATCCGTTTTATATTTAGTATGATTACTACAAATAAAGATATTTGACCAGATAAGCTTTAGAGCTTATTAATTTTATATAATCTGTGTAAAATATACCACAAAACACTAATTACATCCTCCTGTATATTTTATTGATATTTGATTGATAATATTAAAAGAAATATATTTGAATAAAGTAGAAATGATATTTGATTTATTTATGGTCGGCGTAGCACGTCTTTTTCTTCTAAATATCTCTATCAGCTGTCACTTTTACTACTTTTGACATTTGGTAAAAAAATCTTACATTGTGCATTTAGTTTTTTCCCATTTAATACTAGATTATTAGCAGTCAAGTACGACGTTATTTACGACGTCAAGATTTAATGCATGTCAATTAATTTTAAAAATTAAGGAAGTATCATCAGCAAATAACACCATTTGTGGATGGGATTTTAACAAATAGGGTTGACACCATTTATTTAAACTTGCTGCTGTCTGTCATTTAAATATTTTTTTTACTAAACTGAGTGCAAGTATTCCAAATCCGTAATGCTCAAGTTTCGAAATGGACGACGCAATCAAATGCCTTGGAGAGGTCAAAACAAATCCTATGGCGTGTTGGGCCTCTTCCCACGCTGTAAATATGTGCTTTAATAAGGTGACACCGGCGTTAGTCGTACAACGTCCTTGGTGAAACCATACTGCTGATCAATGTAAGTTTTTATTGGTATTAAAATGATTGAGTATTTGATTAAACATTACCTTTTCAAACACCTTGCTGGCAACATGAGTACAGGTCTATAGTTATTGGTGTCTTTATTTTCCCTGGATTTAAAAAAGGTATTACCTTACTATATTTCATTAGATCAGGAGAGACTCCTTGATCCAAACACAAATTAAATGTTAAGGCTGAGTACGGCGCTATAGTCCCAATAATGGAGGTACAAACTTTGATAGACATTCCCCATAGATCTTCGGTTAAATTGCTTGAAATTTTTTTTCTCTTATGGAGTTTATATGTTTGAATTTAAATTTAATCAGGCAGGATGAAACGTTTGCTCTTAATAAGTCAAGAACGTGAGGGCGAGGAATTTAAGGTTTCAGAACATTCCTTACTAATATTTTAAGTAAATGTGAAAGATTTTTTTTGTTTGCGTGAAAGCGTGAAAGCGTAATTTCACGCTAAAGCGATTAAACAGATTTGAATTAAATTAGGCTCATGTGTTAGTATATAGGGTACTTTTTATCCCGGTAGAATGTTCCCGTGGGATAATATCCGACCTCTACGTGGGCGAAGCCGCGGGCAAGAGCTAGTAGAATATGTTTGCATACATAACATGAAACAATACTTCATTAGTTCCAGATATGACACTACTCTGATTCGAAGTATGCTATACAAACCGAACAAGTACCTACCACAGAATCTTTAATACGTCCTCGATCTATGCGAGCACAGGCTGAAATTAGACCTCAGAAACTGAATACTCACACAAAACCTTTCTTTAGAAAACAATTAATTGACTTATGGAAAAATATAGCACGTCCCTAACCCAACGAAGGACATCCGGTTGACCAGATTATGATGTACAAAAATCAAAATCAGAAATATCTTATACGGTTTGATAATGATACTATTGGGGCAGAAGATTTCAATACACATGTCATTAAAAGAATAAACGCTATGGAAAATCCATCAAGCCGTTTAGGCTACAGAGCATGCCAAAGAAATAGACATACATACAACTCTCGAAAAACATTACCTTCCTTCTGGGGCAGTCGGGTAAAAACTTAACCCTGTCTTAGCTGTAGCGCAGTCGGGAAATTAATAAATTAGCTATGAGTAGCGCCTGAGTGAGTAGTCTTGTTGCTTTCTATTTTCAATCAGTATTTACGATTTGTAGTTTTGGACTGAAAAATATAACAATCCGTTCCATCACTAGAATAACCGACTTCTCGCGGACAGCTGCCACGCTTCAATGAAATTGGGTTGCACATATCTGCTGCATGTCAGGCAAACAATGCGACATCGCGGCAAGCCCAGATGGAAATGGTGGGATCAGCTGAATTGAACTACTCTAAAAGACCCCGGCGAATAAATAAAAACAGGATTTGCTGACAAATGTTATTTCTGAAAATTTAATTAAAATGATGAATATCACGTTTCTACTTTGTCTGAAAAGCTGTGTTATTATTTTTTTACATGGTATATTCTCCGTCTCGAAGAGAAGAGGCCTATGTCCCAGCAGTGGGAACATAATAGGCCGATTATGCTAATTAGAACCATAAATTATGGCAAAATTATTCACAGTTAAGAACCATGGGAAACTCAGGAGAGAATTCAGATTTATATTCAGGAGAGAACTTCATCTTATAATCCGTTTCATCATGTCTCTGTTGTTCCGTGCCACATTATGCTCGAAGTTCTTATTCCCATATTGTAGAGCTTGATTCAAGTTCTTCGTCAGCGACGCCTCCTCGTCACTGTAGCTTGAACCTTCGACGATCTTTCGAAGCAGCTCAGCTTTTAATTTCAGTCTTTTAGCTTTCTTCTTTGATTCAGCTTGCAATAAACTCTCTTTAACTCGGTGGTAGAAAGATGTTTTGTCTTTCTGAGCTGTGTTTCTAACTGATTCATCACTTCTTACAATATACTTCATAAGTTTTTCATCTTCTGTGTCGTCACGCTCGGAGTATTCTAACAATGCATCTGGAGACTGCGTTGGCTCTCTATGTCTCCTGCTGAATTAGATGATATTAACTTCTGTTACATCTTTAATAAACTTTTAGATGAGTTTGACATTTATAGCTAACAATCTCTGTGGAAATAAACTAGTCAGAGATCAAACTCTCTTTTATCATCTAGATATTCTTTTGCCTGCCTTTATTATTACATGGGGTCGACACAAAATGTTATTCTCACCTATCCTCCCCTGTTCGCTGTTATGTTATCATTCACTTCCTTTTCATTTCTCACACAATCCATCCCTTTTCTTTGGTGTTCTACTTTCCCTCCATCCATAATCATTTATTATATTCCTAACTCTCCTAGTCACTTGCGATTCATCGAGCCAAGATCGGTTCCCGTTCACATAAACCGTCGAAGACTGTTTATTTCATTTTATATTGTAGTTGATTATTATTGTTAATCTAGTATTTTTTATTATTTCCACTCCGCGATTACTGTACTGTAAGCTGTATTTTAGTACGGAGCGGAGCGGAGTGGGGCGCGTCTTCGTGGATGGCACTATTTAAAATATTATAAGGAAATGAAAAGACATACTTTTCTGATGGTCGAGCCACTTTTTTACCCCTCTAATACGATGCTTCCGCCTTCGATAAATGTATTCGTTACTATACTCCGGATGTCTGTATCTACGTTTTTGGTATATCTGTCTCGCTTTATATCGTTTAAATGAATCGTGATGGCGTTTTCTCTCCCTGGCTTTTGAATGGAATCTTCTGGATTTTCTAGAAGATGATGCCGGAGTCTCTGACTCTTGTTCTGTGAAATTAAATAAATGCAACTATTAGGTACTCTTTTTCAGGGGCAGTCGAAAAAATATATTGAAACACATGATGAGAGACCGCAGTTTATACAGAATGCACGCAAAATGTTTTTCAAATAATATTTTCATATGACTGCATGATGGGAGTAGCCAAGGAATCCACATCTGTTTGATAAAATAAGTGATAGACATAATTTTAATACTAGAAATAAAGATAAACTAGATCAACCATTTTTCAGATTATCTAAAGTACATACATATTTTATGGGGTACTGTGTTAAATGTTGCAACAAAATACCTTGTGACATATTGCAATTAAATGAAAGAAAATTTAAAACTCATATTAAAAGTACACTTTGTAAACAAGCATATTACAAATTAGAGGATTATATCCAAGATCAGGACCAGCATGTTTCCAAGCACTCTTGCTTGAAAACATGCTGGTCCTGCTCCATAGGACAATTTAGAATCAAGACAAAATCAAACAGGTTGCTAATTTAATTGTAAAATTTATAATTTTGTGTTATATGACATTGATTTTAAATTCTGTGATTACTTCCTCACACACTGACTTATTAATTTTAAAAACATTAGGAAAAATATTAGTAAATATGTGAGCACCATGTATCTATCACATAATTAAATTATCTGTCGTTCCTTCGTTTTTAATTATTTTTACCTATTGTGGTATAGTAATTTTATTCTAGGTGCATCGTCTTCACATATAATTATTTAACTAATGTACGTACTTATACAAACTATTGTAAAACATTTTAAAAGCGTAACGGTGGAGTTTCTTGCTCATTCTTCTCCATACGAAAACTACCTTTTGGAAGGGGCGACTAGAATCAATTATATTAGTCTGTAAATTTTGACGTTCAAAAGTGCCATACATGGGCCTATTTGAAACAAATGATTTGACTTTGACTTTGACTTTGAATATGTTAAATTATAGAAGATTTAAGAGGCCTATTCCCAGCAGTGGGAAAAGCCAGGCTGATGTTTTTATTCATTGACGATTGTTAGTACATCTCATTACATTTTGTTAAAATATTACTGTAAAACGACTTAGATGTTAAGCATGTATTTGAATCTGTTATGTTACGCATGTATATCAACAAGTGATAAAGGGCAGGAGGCTTAAGGAGTATAACTATGGCTATTCAAACACTGTATAGGGCCTTATAGATACATACCTATACGCAGTACACCTACAGTAGTCGATGTCGCCTTCATCTCACCATCGTTTGGT
Source organism: Omphaloscelis lunosa (assembly GCA_916610215.1). Lineage (NCBI taxonomy): Eukaryota > Metazoa > Arthropoda > Insecta > Lepidoptera > Noctuidae > Omphaloscelis > Omphaloscelis lunosa. Next base: position 13,248,993 of record OU744270.1, read on the forward strand.
ACAGACGCTGGTCTCTCATCAATCATTTTAGTTCTATTATCATCCTTCTCCGAAATATTTCTTAAGTCAAGAATTCCACCCAAATCTTTATTAAAGAACTGTTTTGTTGTGGGTGAAGCAGTACTTGCAGTTAAGTACGTATAGTCTTCAAGCTCCGTCAGACTGATAGAAACTGGAAGACCCTGGCGGAGGAAGCCTGATGGTTGGACCTTGAAATCGTTCTTCAACTGTTTCGTCAAGACCAAGGCTTGAGCTCTGGATGCTTTTGTAAGAGTACTATCGAGTTGCGGAGCGCCTTTAGTTGGGGGGTGGAAAATGTTTGGTTACTATGGAGATTTTAGTGCACTTTCAATAGATAGGTAAATTAATAAGATCGGAAAACTAGGAGATCACAAAGGGTTGATTATCAAACTTAAATCAGTATCACCCTCGCGTCTTTGTATAATTGAACACTAAACAAAGGACCCGACTAATGGCAAGTGGTTACCGCAGCCAATGGACATTTGGAATACTAGAGGTATTGCAAGTGCGTTGCTATACCAGGAATAAATCTTTGTAAATAAACTCTTTTTAAATGGGTCGTGTGTCTGTATTACCTTGACATCGATGCCCTTCAAACTGGAACACAGCATCGCTGCTTATCAGCCGATATACATAGGTATGATAGTATTTCCTTGAACGCTCTCCTTCACAAAGGGCTCTCTTACTACTTCTACTACAAAATGCACATTAATTAAATTCTTACTAGTGTAATCGTAGCTCGGTGTCATTCCGGTCTGTGTAGCTAAAGTTTTAAACCATCCCTCAACTGGTGTGTATGTAGTTATTTCCCGAAGACATATCTTCTTATATACCTCATTTGGAGTTATTAAAGTAGTGTTAGGTCCAAAACCATGGCCTGAATGGCCTCTTAGAGAGGTATTAGGACGAAGAGTTGTGTTGGGATGTAATGGTCTGGAATATATATGTAATATTGGAGGTCGGATGTAGTACCAAAAGTTTTTTCGTCTTTCGGTTGAGGTGCTTGAGAAAGTGACGGGTTTTTAGGAGGGATGGATATATCAGGACCAGTACGAAGTCTAGGTTCAGATAGTTTAGTATAAATACTTTGAGTTGGAAAGATCTCGTCCCAATTCAAGTGTCGGTTATTTAACTCAGTGGTGTAACGTGTAAAGGAGATAGGAAATACAGGTCGAGATCTGATTTAAGGGAGAAGGAAAGTCTGCGGAGTATTCAGGCCCATCGTGTCTATCGATGAAGTATTGTCCCACCACCACTTCGTGATGCTGTTATACAGTAACTCATCATCTCTCGTCGATTCTAGTTCGTTGTCACCTGCTCTCAACACTAATCTCTCTTCGTGGAACTTGTGCTGTGCCTCTTTGATGAAATCTTTTATTTGGACATAGTTTTGGTGATGCCGTTTCATTAGTAAGAATTCATCGAATTTTGCTGAAATTAAGAGATTTGCAGGTTAATAAGTCATTTATTTATTTAGCATATATAATCTGCCTTAATGTTTCCACTGCTTGGACACAGACCTCTCTGTGAGCCGCCCAAGTGACGCCCTGATGGCTTACTACAATTACAGCTTCAGAATGGTTTTGAGACTACCACGCTTTTGTAGTGCCTGTGGCATGTTCGCTTAGGCGCGGGTTCACGACTTCCACGCAATGGTGCGGAGAAAAAAGGCGTCGCTATTAGAGAGAACGCGGTCAAGTATGCACAGCGTTCTGAGGATGATAGCGGACAAATTTAACTCGCCGATAATTAATCACTTCATTTAGGTGATGGTTACACGGGAGTGATTTTTTACATTCGGAAAATGTATGTACACACTGGGCCATTCTTCCGCAACCTCATCTTTAAGGTGATAATCGTATAGCACGGCTCACGACTCGATCGCCCGATGCATGCGTTTTGACCAACAGGATGCACGAAGCGTATTTAGTCGTGTTCGTATTAATATAATGATGTATAAAAGTGTGACACTCATACTAAGCGCGTAAGTACTATGCGCATTTGTTTGTGAGATGATATTTTAATGTGCACGGCAGTTCATACAATGATCAGAGATTTTTTTTATTGCCGCCTAACTTTTGCAACTGTACCTAATAAAAATAAGTTTACTATCTTCGTACCTTAGTTATTTAGTGGGAATGTCGTAAAATCCGGTTAAACAATAGGACGGCTTAATAGAAGGGCCATCAAATACCATCGCAAATTTTTGTTACACGCCCTGTACTCACACTAATGCATATGGACTCTAATTGGGTGAAACCAGTAAGGGGCGTTGTAGCTGCGCTGTCGCAGAAATATTTTCTTAACTGAGCATGCGTAAAGTATCGTGACTGTGCCTTAATATTATTTGTTCTGTGAATTAGTCTTAGTACTTTATAACTGTAACACACTAACATAGCTTTTAAGTTTTTTTTTGTACCTAACCAACTAACATATGGATCATTATTGTCTAAGTAAATTAAAAAATTTAATTTGATTAAATAAATTACAAATGTGATGGTTGGATTACAGTCCAAATATAGGAAAGATATTTAACCACAAATTCAACCGTTAATATTTAAAGACAGAAAGACACCTTTACGTCCATTGGTCTATTAAAAATAAGAATAACAAAAATACATACCTTTCTCATCATCGACGCAACTAAGTAAGTCATAATATGAAAATAAACTTATTATTAGTAATAGCATAGTTTTTGGTCACTTTAAAAATATTGAATGAATTGATCGATTGATTGATTAGTCCATAACTTATAGCAAGCAGTGTTTTTAAATCTAACATTTCACATAAATCTCACGTGCAAATAAGTTTTAAAAACGGACATTTTAACATTTTACTTGAGTTTAAAAGACGTTACTATTTCAGCATTATCAATAAAACTGTAGAAATATTGCATGTGCTATGTAACAAGTTTTATGATTCCATAAAAATGTTAGTATTTTTATATTGAAATGAATGTGTATAGCTACTTGTTTTCTGCTGTTTACGACATTTGGTAGTAATTTTTTTTTTCAAAGACTTCTTTTGACTGGCAAATAATATAATGACAAAAAAAAAATGCGTGTAAAATATTAGAAAAAAGTTAAGATTGAACTTCTGTTGGTAGTGGCGCATATGTGAAGTGCAAAGTTTTTAAAGTAATTAAAGGTGTAAAATAAAAATCAACCAATCACGTTTTCGGGTATTAAAGTCAATTTGAATATGCTGTTGTGACCAACCAGTTGATGTCCAAAAAGGCTCGACTGGCTGTTCAGAATGGCGTGCTGGTGCCTACATCTGTGTTTGGAAGTGAATGTTGGGTTTGGCAAAAGAGGCATGAAAGTAGATTAAATGCTGTGGAAAGGCGTTCCTTGCGAAGTATGGCAATCAGTGGTGGTACCTTCATAGAAGCCAAAAAGCCCGGCTTGCCCTAATAAAATCATAATTCTCAAGAACAAACCTAGGCCTACCAATAAAAAGAAATAAAAAAAGAAACAGTCAATGAATTGAGCTAGGTTGCCAGATCTACGCACTCATTGAACTCGAATCATTCATTTAGTAATCATATGAATAAAATTTAAATTCCGCGCGCTTTGTTGCGCGCCAATACAATGCATTCAATTGTGCCTTCTCGCTCACACTCGTGGGCTTCTTATCTGGCTTGTCTTACCTTTCTTTGTCTCGCAGTTTTCGCCTACAAATTGCTATAGAAACATTTACATTAGTTGATATATTGGTAAGTACATATACGCAGATTTCTATGAAATGAAAAGCCCGGCTTTTGAGTGCACAGAGTACTTTTTATTTTGAAACGCGACGACGAATTTGCTATTGTATATGTTTTGAAATTAATATTTTGAGACTAGAATTTTATTTTCCACGTGCTGAAATAATGAATTAGTTTTATTGTTTAAAATGATGTGATAGTTATTGCGGCGATGTCATTCCGCGCTTTTGTAAGTGATTATAGTGTTATTTTTATCATCAAATTCGGAGACTGTGTTCGTAAAGGTATTTTGAGTTTGGGCATATTGAGTTTTCTGACAATAAGTAACTCTTTACTTCACCGTAATCAACCACATATTACTGTAACTATTTCTCGGAAATAAAAAACAGTATCTTTGTTAGTCGAAGAATATATTGAAATACTCGTAGGCATTCGATTGTCTATTATACAAATTTATATAGGTGAATAGCTGGTGCCATGCAAGCACATGAATAGGGTTGTTTTTTATGGAATTCGTAGTTTAAGTAAACCACTGAAAAATAAACCATCTTATGTACTACATCTTGAGATCATAAAACACAATAATGTTAGCATCGAAGAGATTCTTCATAGGTGTTTTGAAATAAATATTAGAGTTGGTTATTGTCATTAAAATAAATTATAAAAAAAAAATTAAGTAGGTAATATCTCATGTTAACGTTTTCAATCGACATTAAATTTTAAACTCGTAAAATTATGCGTACGGCAATAGAACAACAAATTGATAATGCGGGAGCCATCTAGTGGCTTCTGATTGAAAAATTTTGCATGTGACAAGCGAATATGAATTATGGTAAAAAGGTTCGGCTAAGCGGTGTGATTACGCGCATTCATTAATGTAGATGGCGCTTATGACAATTACCTACTAATGCCAGACCTCTTCGAATTTTAAAGGTTTTCTAACCAAAATTATAATAATGTTGTACCATGAGCAACATATGAAAATCAGTGAATCCCTCACTTGGCTGTTATCTCAAACATTAACTAAATTTTTTTAAACTTGTCTAAAAACAATAAAAATTAAAAAAAATATATATAAACTTACTAAAACAAAAAGAAGGTCACCAAGTGGGATTCGAACCCGTAACACTTGTTTCTTGCCATTCGCGTCTTAACCCGCTGGACTAGACGGACAAGTGGCTATTATGTCGAAATTAGCGAACATATTTTGCGTGGAAAGAAAAACGCATGAAAACTCGAAAACACGCGTTTTCTCAAACATAAGACTAATCTAGATCGATTGTTTACCCCCGACAACCTCCATATACCAAAATTTCAGCGAAATCGTTAGAGCCGTTTCCGATATCACAGAAATAAATTTATATACATATAAATATACAAGAATTGCTCGTAAAGGTAGGTATAAGATTTAGTAACAAAAATTGAAAAGAGTATGCTTAGATGGTTTGATCATGTTGAGAGGATGAATGAAAGGCGACTAACAAAAGGTATTTGTGAGTGGAATCGCCGGAAGGAGACACTCAAGAAATACATTTATAGTAACCGGCCCATATTGGTGAAATTCTTCAGAAAGGTCAGGTGCGTAGTACTCGCAACCGGCGTGCGTGTATGACCAGATGTATCAACGTGAACGAAGCAAAAGGAGAATGGAAGGAACGATCCTTCACTCACGCCTTCTTCTCATGGAGGTAGGCAGAAACTGTAGAGCGAAACCTGCTTCGTAGCAGGTTTCGCTCCCTATGGGAAGAAGGCGTGAGTTTTATGCATGTAGGTATGTTGAACTTTGTAAGTAGTTTATTAGGCTTCATGCAAATGCTTGTAGTTATATAAACCCGATTCATTCATTTTTTCTTTTTATATTATTTCCGTCTGAATCTCATTAGAAGCGTGATTTTTCATTTAAATACTTTGTTATAAAGTTATTAATAATTTGATTCAAATTTTTTAATTCCTTTTTTATAGTGTTTATTTTTTTAGTGACATATTTGTTGAAATGTTTCACTCCAATACTATCATTATTGGATCGGCTTGCTATAAATGTCTGTTTCAGGTTTTTGTCATTCTTATATTTTTTAACAGAGTGGCCTCCATTGTGTACTATACTTCTCGTAACTTTTCAAGTTTAAAGAAGGTTTTGTGGGAGGAGTCGGATTCTTAGGTTTAATCTGTGCTTGTGCTCGCATAGATCGAAGACGTTTTGTAGATTTTCTGGGTAATGGTTCGGTTTCTATAGCAGACTTCGGATACAGAGTGGTGTCATATCTGGAACGAATGAAGCAATGTTTAATGTTATGCACATATGTACATTCCAATATGTATATATAAGAAGTGAGGAACATATCGTTGTGAGGCAAGTTTTGAGTTCAGTAAGAATTTGGATGGTAATAAGAGAAAAACCAAAGTAACGATGAGCGGATTGTGTAAATATGACTAGAAAGGCGATGACTATAGAGATGTATGGAAGAAGAAGACACCTGCGCCGACCTCAAATAAATTGGCATAAGAGCAAGAGCAAGACAATGAATTAATTCTATTCTTATAAGTTGTTTCAAATAGAACTAGTCTTTGATAAGAAGATCGTTAAAAGTGGAATTGCTGTTATATTTTAAACTTATACAGTTTCTAAACTTCGAAGGACTGGGACTTTGATTCGAGATTATCTGGTCCTTTGAAAAATTTGTCAAAATCATACTTCGTATCCATCCTGAGTGGTTCAAACATTCTCAAAGATTTCAAGTTCAACAACTCAGTATTATCTAACTGAACATCAATGACTGCGTCGTACTAGCTAATTATTTGTTCGTTCTTATGTTTTTTCTTAGACCTTGATTTATCTAACTTACCATGCTTTCGTTGCTTGTCATAGTTTTCTTTTGCCCTCGGTTCATACTTCAATTCTAGCCTAAGGCCACCTTCTGTGTCGCCATGGGATCTGGAGGCAAAGGTCCTCGCGCACATTTGGGAGTGGCGCGAGGAGGCGAGGCGCCGGGGCTTAGCTCCGCTGCCGCGAGAAATCGCGGCTCAGCGGACAGAGCTCCGGCGAGATCTCATGGCGTTATGGAGAGTGCGATTGTCGCAACCCAGCGCTGGGCACGCCACAATTGCGGCGATAAGACCCGTCTTTGAGGAGTGGCTTGAGAGGCGCCACGGCGTCCTCACCTTCCGCGTGACGCAGGTCCTCACCGGACACGTCTGTTTCGGGAGGTTCCTGCACAGGATAAGGCGGGAGGAAACGCCCGGGTGTCACCATTGTGTGGATCGCCCGGAGGACACGGTGGAGCATACGGTGGAGGTCTGCCCAGCTTGGGTGGAGCATCGCCGTGTCCTCGTGGAGGCGATCAGCGGCGGTGATCTCTCGCGTCCGGCCCTGGTTCAGGCCATGGTACGGAGCGAGAGGAAATGGGAGGCCGTCACCTCCTTCTGCGAAGCGGTAATGCTCGCGAAGGAGGAGGTGGAACGCGTGAGGAAGAGGCAAATTTCGCGCCCTCACGCCCCTAACCGCCGCAAGAGGAGACGCCCAGGGCGTCGGGAATCGCGAGGCGATTTCCGGCCACCGTAGGCGCGGGCTTGCGGGCGGTGAGCAATGAGTGGCTCACCGTCCGATAAGGACCAGGCCCGGGTCGACGGCGCGTTGTGTTCCACGCGCGCCTCAAAGAGATGTCAGCAGAATTGAAGGGGTCCACTAGGGCCAATGCCTGCCGGGGTTGCGAAGAAAACCGAAAGGGAGACCTCAAATTCCATGTTCCTGTTAGTAAGAGTTGTGCCTCTTGTTTTTAATTTATGTACATCGTCTAAGTTGTTAGTATATTCGGAGTACCTACTCTTCATTACTATATTCTGGGTTTTTTGTGGAAGGTAGACACTGGACGCCTCTTTGGTCATTTTTCCGTCTGACCCGTGATATCGAGTTTGTGTAAGCAGGAAGATAATTAAGAATGGTTTCAGGAGGTGTTTTATTATATTACGATGAATACTAAGACCGCCTTTTGTACACTCGTTTTAAATTCGTCTGTCCTTTTTGTATTGTGTAGTGTAGGTACAATTAAGTGTTTATATATAAATCCTAAGGTAATCTTGTTTCGTAGTTAGGATACCAAGGTTGTGGCAAGGATTGTAACGGTGGTAGAAAAGCAAATTAAATTGATTCTTATTTACGTCAATAATACTGAAGGTTATTCTACTTCTATCCCTATAGTAATATTAAATACTGTTTGTTTATACAAATAAAAACTGTATTATGTAAACTAGCGAAAGTGAGTTGAAATAGATCTTGCCACAAACTCGGTCAAAATAAAGCGAAACGAACTATTTAATAAAACTACCAAATATTTTGAACAGCAGAAAACAAGTATACACTTTCATTTTAATATTAAATGTCTAACATTGTTATTGAATCGTATAACATTTTATACATTGCACATTCAACTATCTTTAATTTCTAATCCAATAAAAATATTACAACAATTTTATTGACTATAAAACTAAATAAAATAGAAACTACTTTAAAACAAAGTTTTTGAGAGGTTAAAAATTTATCCAAACGTGTTTGTATTTTTGTAATTTAAATTAACTTTCAAGCCCCGCATGGCACTACACTAGTTAAATTTTTAAAGCTTTGATTTAAAAATATTCATAACCTAGTAGGTAAAAATTGTGGATTAAAAACAGTTCGAAGTGGACGAAAAACCTTTTAAAGTGAAAATAATTTAAAAACCGATGTAAATATTTGTACAACTAAAACAATGCTTTTGGTACTCTGTGGACATGTGCTGGCTACTTCTTCTTCTTAGCGTGTCGATGACAATCTAAATGGACTCGGCCCAGAATTCGGCTACGTGTTTGACGCCATCACTATCGTCCATCAGATCCTGTAACGTGCAGACGACAGGACACGCAAGACACGATATCACGAGTCCCTTCGGTTGTGGAACACTACCACATTTACATTCCAAAACGGAGTCGTCTATGAATGGCCAATACAACTTAAATAAAATAAAAATGGCAGCTTATTTACATGTTTTAAATAGTGATAAACTTTAAATTGACAAAATATTATGCTTTTATTATTATTAAGCATATTTTTTCAAGATGATTTACATCATTGGGCAGGTGTGTATTTTGTCTAAACTTTAATAATATTATAAACAGAAAAGATTAGATTTTTTGAATGTTCATATGTTTTTAAGTTTGTTTGTTACGCTGCCACGTTAAAGCGGCTGATTAAAATGAAATTTGGCTCATAAGCAGACCAGGACCTGAGTTAGGACATACGATACTTTATATCCCGATATCTCTATGGGAACAATTTGCTTTTTTTTCAAATGTTCAATTCAATTTATTTATTCAGTAACAATTCACATTGTGTTCGAATATAATTCAAAATGAAACATAAACATACACAAAAAATATTTATTAAAATACATGCATTTCAATTTAAATTAGGAAATATTACTTACATTAAGTCAAAAAAGAAATGTAAAATACCATGCAAACATAATAAATTATAAAACCATAATGTCAAAAAAAAAAAAAAATGTCAACAGTAAATTAAAAGCAACCAATAATAATCAAATAATTAAATATGAATACAATATAACCCGTAGACAAATAATGACACACGTCAGTTTTAAGATAATAGGACTATAAATCATCTAATGATTAGAGACATCTTACCAACAGGAATGCCTTGAGCCTTGCCTTGAATGAAAGAAAGAAAGAAAGAAAGAAAGAAAATTACGTTTATTGGCATTACAACAGAAAAATACACCTTAAAACTATAAAAAATACACCTTAAAAATATAAAAATCAAAGTTACAAGAAGTAATCACACAACGGAATGGAATATGTGACACGTATTTTTGAGCAAATAAATAAATGGTTTTTTAAAATGACATTGTTTTTTAGTATATTTCATATAACTTACCCCTTCACCTGACAAAACATTGTTGAATCAGGTTACATAGTGCGTGCAGTATTTATTATTTAGGTACTCGGAACCGAATTAGACTAGGTTAAATATTTTAACTTGAAAAAAAGGTAAGGTTAGGTTAGAACTGTGACCCCTACGGTGCCGCGGTAGCAGCCGGTGAGTGCCAAAAACGACTAGGATATAATAATTATAGAAAACAATACTTTATCGCTGAATACTGAAAGGGTTTCCATAAACACCCCGCCAGCGGTGTCCAATATGGGTGCCGGCGGTGGCGCCAGCAGCCGATAATTTTAATCTCGGCTGCCAGAACTAATGCACTGCCGGTTCCCAAAGGCGCTATTTGTGAGTACCACCGCCGGCTACGGAGACACTCCCTTATGGCTGGATAAAGATCTCTCCATACTTTTCTAACTCTCTTTATCCTTTATTTAGTAACCTTATGCACACACCTGCACACTAATATATTGTGCAAATGTGCACTATAATATTTATAATCATCCTCTTCATTGAGACTTTCCGCTTCAACAGAAATTCAATCAGGAAGTCATTATTATTTTTATTATTTCCAGCAAATGGCAAGACGCATGACGAGTTCATGGATTACAGCATCACAGAGTTCTGGTGGAACGGTACCCCAGGAATCGACCAAACGGACCGGATCACTCCGCAGTACTCTTTCCTTCCCACCCCAATGGAATGGTTAATGCCCACTCTATATGATCCCCGTCTAGAATCAACGATTCCTACCGAGGATCCGGAAACAGTTTTTCTGACTCGGCCTTCATTTCCGTTCGATATTGAAAATTACACGTTAATACCACCATCACCACCACCGCCCCCTAACTCTTGGCATATGCAGTACCCTGGTCTAACGCCTCCTCCAAACTTCCCCTCAGACTATACATACCCAGTTATGTATCCTTACTCACAGTCAAGGTATATTCCAAGTCCCACAGGACGAACGCCCAAAGGACCATCTTTCAATTTACCTGAAGTGGACCGTCCTGAGTGGATATTTCCGACTCCTTCAACTCCAACTGAATACCCGCCGGGGTACGTTCCGGACTACCCTTCTTCAACCGATCCGTGGCTTGAGCTCTCTACGACTGCGTATCCATTACCTCCATACGCGAAGAAATGGCAGCAGAAGATATCTTCATATGCGGCAGCTGATAGTAGGACACCGACCAATGTGGTGCCGTCGCTCAGTCAAATTTTTAATTATGATTACCCAAGTAAGATTTTAAGTTATAATCTATAAATATAAAAATGAATCCCTATTTCCCTTGGTCACGACATCACGCTAGAACTAAATTTGGGATATGGATAGACCTTGACCCGGAGAAGGACATAGGATACTTTTTATCCCGATATTTTTACGGGATCGAGACTTATGCGGGTGAAACCGCGGGGCGCAGCTAGTTTAGTATAAAAATAGCCTGAAGCAGCAGCCTTCTACATTTTTATCTGTGATTCGTATGGTGTACATAATAAAAAGTATTCTATTCTATTCTTAAGCAAGCGTGGTGTTCAATGCTCGTGTCCTTTGTATGTGAGAAGAGGCGTTTGCCCACCAGTGAAACGATTTTATAGATTTGTATTATGAGTAAAATTGGACTAATCTGCTAATGGTGGTTGCAAACGCGACTGCTAAATATGCGGTCTTGGATTCAATTCCCAGGGTTAGGATAGAGTGTTATTAATATAGCAATTTCCCTGTAAAATCCTGGAGTCTATTTTGAGCCCGATTAACTGCTATATGCTTGCCTGCTAGTTAGTGTAATAATGTTATTAATTCCAATACATTTTGAGTATTGCCTACAGATATCTTAAATCAGACGTCGCCGTTGTAAGACACTTAAAAATGCCACCATAAATTAAACAAAATCCGCAACAACCAATCAAAACCTTTCATTGTCAGCTGAAGTGGTTCCAGATGCAATCAGACGGATTCCAAAGATAACTCAAGATTCAGGCAGCCGACAGTTGAAGAGCAGCGTCTTCGAAGACAAGATACGATCTATCCCACGTGAGGAGATCACAGTGATTGAGAAACAAGAGGCAAGAGACTCAGAGTTTGAAGACGAAGCGTCATCGTATGACCTTGTAAGTCAGTATTTTTAAATAAAAATAAATTTTTTTTTTTTTTTCGGACAGCTAAAAGATCCATAAATTGTTAGTAACAGGTGTGCACTTAAAAATAAAATGTTTAATAGGTAACATAAACTAAAGACAAATTAATGAGAAGACCACCCAACAACTAGACACAAACGAGAAATGGAAACTATGGTATAAGTCTTCGCATGAATTGCCTTATTATGGCGAAGGCAGTATCTGCTGCCACAGCCAGGATACTATTGCGACTGCTTCTTACTCTGCTCTGACGCCATTTTTTTTGGGATTCAGTCTCTGATCGCATCGGAGTTAAGACGTCGAGGAACTGTACTCGATTCGTTGTGCTCAGTTATTGTGTTAATTGTAATTTGTGATTATTGGGTTCATTTGTGATTTTGACAAACGCCGTGTATCGCACCCAGTGTTATTGTTAGTGTGATTAATTTGATAGTAAATTAAAATGTGATCTAAACTGTAACGGTTTTTCTATTGCGCATTAACCAACACTACCCACAGTACGTCCACAGTAGTTAGAATGTCCCTGATAATAACGAAGCGTCACATACCTGTCTCCGATCTGTCTCTGTCTCTATGAAATCTATCGGTATGGGTTACCGCGAATATTTCTAAGACTCTGCAAAAACGATGCAGTTGCAACAGAATCCTAAAAAAATGTCGTATTGCACGCGTAAAACATCCAGCGGCCTTTTCGAGTAGTTGATCCAAAGAACCGGTGTAAAAACTCTGACAATAAGCTTTAAAAAGCGTAATCTTTATTTGGTTAGTACACCGAGCAAATCTTCGTGTCAACATATTACCCCTGACCGCCAGAGCTCTGCGGTCCCTCTTAATGTCATCATGGTCACTGATGTCGGCGATAGCAAAATTACTAAGATATTTAAAATTTGTGACCGTTTAGGCAAGTTCGAGGGCATTTTATGTTTAAAGAACTTTATTTCTCATAAAAACAAATTGCAACAGCTCACTTAAAATGAGATACTAACTGCTAACATGTAAGTTATTATATTAATGTGTCACTCTGGGGTGTTGGTGACATTACAGGGTGCAAACATGTTTCTTAAGTTTTGTTTTAAAATATGTTTACTTTACCTTGAACGAGACCAGGCTTAGCCTCCAACTAACCTGTGGACTTCCATAAAAGCATTTTATTGGAACGAAGTTCTTTAACGCGGATTGTAAACTTTCAGAAATAGTCACGCTGAAAAGTGTTAATACTTGCGACTGTCTTCTTCTAATTCAAAGAGAACAAAAGAGAGAGAGAGAGAGAACGCCGGCAGAAAAAACAAAAGAAAAGAGTACTGATTAGAGTGTCGGGGATAACATTTTACACATCGGCCCGAGTACACCGCATACCGGAGAGAGAGAGAAAATGTGAATTTGGTCAAAATGAAAATCCAAGATGGCGGCTCTGAAAATTTTCAAAATTTTCGCCTTTGGTGTCATTTTCATAGTTTTCGAGAGTGCTAAAGCCGATATGAGGTCAATATGTAAATCCAAGATGACGGCTGCAAACATTTTGATTATGTTTTAAATTATACGTGAGAAAGAACTTCGTTCCTGACGGGGGTCCACCAACCGCACACGTTTTTTTATATTTTACAAACCGCGTAGGTACCCGATGGGTTTTACGTTCGGCGAAAATGACAACAAACTTTCATCCCCAATTATAATTTAGTGCCCACCTTTTTTATTCAAGGATATCAAGAAGATAACTCCGCAGAAGAATGAAAGTAAAGCTTTAAGGGTCTTGGAGATGGTATCGACGATACCGAAAGAGGAGTGGCAATTGGATCAGACGGTGACAACGACACCGACCACTGTCAAAGAGTTTCCTATAAGTATGAGTACCTTTACTTTATTTTTCATCACCTATATTATTCACTAACCAACTTCACCAACGTATGTACAGTTTATCTATCTATTGGTTGTGCACAATCCGGCTCGAAGTACTATTTTTTTATAGAACAGACGGAAAAGAAAGAATACATTTTTGATGTGTAACATCTTTCCTCTCGCTTTCATGCAATCTGTGGGAGTGATTTCGTGAAAAGGGACGGGAGTGTGTAACAGGAAGCCGGGGAAGCGCGCGCTATTTGATTTGTCAATGAGCGTGCGCGGTGCTAGAGTTGGCTGTCAGAAACGACCTAGATGAAGCCCCCCGTCCGTTTAATGTTCCTCATTACCTTAATGTTGCTTATTACTAAGGTGAGATGTCAGATGTCACACACCATAAGCGACTACTATAATGCTCGCTCGTTTTTTATTGTCACAGAAAAATATAAGTAAAATCCTTACATAATTATTTAATTTATCTTTTATATAATATTAACATGACACACACATAATATAATAATTATAATATGTACAAATATACCTATAAAAAGGAGGGAAAGTAATCATAGGCCATCAAAAAATTCGTCCGCATCGTTGTCAACAGGAAAAGTGGCCAATAGACTGACAGCATTGCCGCGTTGTATGGCAATTCTGATTTTATTTTACCAATAATAAATAGTATTCTATTCTATTACATTTTTTCAGGCGATACGGCTGCCCATTCTTACTTCGAAATGATAGAAATACTTCATGAAGGCTATATGATGGTGTTTCTGATAGAGTTAACTCGACTCATAGCTACGAAGGAGAGGAAAGCAGTCCATGATGTGGTCAAGCATACAGACCGGATTATATACGGGTATTTTATCATTTCAGTTATTAATAAGGTTGTGATTTGTAAGAGTACCGACAGACAGAAGTAATTAGAACACCATGTTATTTGTGTTACTACGTTAGAATTATACGTCTGAATGTCGGCGTACAGTACAGTACAAAACGCAGCGATAGCCTAGTGGTGTAGCCGTCGGACTGCCAAGTCGTAGGTCTCCAGTTTAAACCCAAGGCGAGCACGGTCTATAACTTTTCAAATTCATGTGCCTATTGTATAATAATATAACTTGCTTCAAAAACGGTGAAGGAAAACCACGTTAGGTAGCCGGCAAGCCTGAGAGATATTTCTCGACGGCATGTGAAGCCAAGTCAGATGCCCATGGGCGAAATAAATATTCTGACATCAGGTTAGTCACTAACCACACGAAAAAGAAGAAAAGGGCGTACCTGTAGCTATCAGTTCTAGCCTATTAGTTCTCATAAATTCTCTTTAACCAGAAGTTGTTGAAATCAATGTAGTTGATGAATGAAGCAGCGCTCCTTAGGTTTCAGGTTGATGGGTATCGATGCCGGTGCTATTTTGTTAATTACAGACACTTAAAACATTCTGACATCTCACCTTGGTAATAAGCAACATTAAAGGGGTGGGGCCTCGTCAAGGTCATTTCTGACGGCCAATTCTATCACCGCGCGCGCTCATTGATCGAATCAAATAGAGCGCGCTTCCACGGCTTCATGTAAAACACTTCTGTCCTTTTTCACAAAATCACTTCCGCCGATTTCCCACACCATAGATTGCAGGAAAGCGAGAGGAAAGATGGTACACATCAAAAACTGAAATAAATGTTATTTATAATCGCATGTTTCGAGTACTGGTGATGGTAGTATCATAATATTATTTTGTTACAGGTTCTACCGAAGTGGACAGTTGCTGTGGTCCGGGCCGCTCTTAGAGGTAACCATGAAGGTCGCTAGATTGCTAAAGGAGTCGAAAATAGATGTCATACAGAGTAAGTTTGTTCATTATGATTTAGTTTGCTGAGCTTGGGATTCTTGGTGCGATCCTCAGGTGTGCCAAAGTGTATTTGGGTTTTTCTGTATGCCATTTCTCAGTAGCAGCCCGATTTTTGCCCTATTCAAGGCAATGAGCTTGCTCCTGTTTTACAGGGTGGCAGGGACATCGACGCGAATACTGTTGCCATGGATTCAGTACATGATTCTGAACTCCCTACGTTGAATTATATCGTCGGTTATTAAAAAAAACCTGCAGTTCCATACATTTTGACCGCGTAGGTATTTCATTTTTCCATGAAACACCTGTTTTCTTTTCTAATAACCGACGAAAAATTTCAACGCAGGGAGTGTGGTCCAGAATCATGTACTGAATCCATAACAGGTAACAGTTTTCGCGTCGATGTCCCTGCCACCCTGTATAGAATCTAAACAACTGGCGAAATGTCTGTAGGTACAGTTCGATTCAAATTTTATGGCAGCTCGGAACATGAGGCGAGTGTCTGCGCAGTAACATATTCATGTGACCGCGGGGGTGAGGGATGGGGTACTGTGCAGCGAGTAGCTCACTTCAGAGCTGCCGTAAAGTTAGACACGTAGTATACTAAATGATATATAATGTATTTGTAAATTGATTCAAAAACACTTATAAAAATTAAAAAAAAAACATTTATTATAAACTACGCATTAAAGACCTGACGTCACACAAATCCCGCATCGCACAATAAGAGTTTACCGCGCGAACAGCATGAATATAACTTCCCCGAAATCAATCGTTGGCAGTTGCCCACCAGATACCTACGTAAAGAAAACAGAGGTTTTCTATAGAGGATGAGTGAACTTACAGAGTAACAGACAGAGTCACTTTCGCATTTATAATTTTATTATTGATTTTTATGCTTTTTTTTCATAGATCACGCAGCTAATTTGCACCACATGCTCAGTCAGCGACATCAGGAGCTGTCAGTAGAAGTGAACACAATCCTTGAGTATGCTGACATGTTGTATGAGGACGACGAAGGAAGACTCTTGTTTGATACCCTGAAGGAGTTCGCGGCGTATCCTAACAGTACGTAGGCCATCATCATCTGCCTGCATTTCCGACCTATGTTTGTATCTTGGGGTCGGCATTCAGTCTAACTGGGTGCAGCTGAATACTAATATTTTACAGGAAGCAAACGCCTATCTGACCCACACAACCCAGTTCTCGGGTAACCCTTAGTAAGACTGGTGGCAAGCCTAAAAAAATAAAAAAGGTTTTTTTTTTTCTTCCAGTTTCATTAACCGGTTACTGGCTCTGCAATAGCCTCATACATAACTTCCTGAGACCGTATCGACGTCTCAAAGACACGCAACAACGTCAAGAGCTGATAGACTCTGTAAATTTGGAATTAAAAACACGATTAACTTGGAGTGGATTCAAAAAACCCCCACTGCGAGACAGTGATGTTAAACAACTTGACGGCCCACCTGTTGGTAAGTGGTCACCACCACCTTTGGCCAACTGAAATATCCCTTGCATTACCTACCATCCATACAAAGCTGAAATATCTCATGTGCCTGTTACTACACCGGCACACCTACCCTTCAAACCAGAACACAGCAACGCAGGTGGTGGCAGAAATATGTATGGTGGTAGTAATTCCCCGGAGGAGCTCCTTCACAATGAACTCGTCTTAATACAAAGTCCACAATGAGACAATTTAAATTCTGTTGTTTATTTTCACAGAAACAAAACTTTCGACTCAGATAGAGACCGAGACTCAAACAAAACCTCACAGTGACTCCACATGGTCAACAAGAAAAAGAAAGAGAAAGCGACATCATCGATCACACAAGGGGAAAAGAGAGAGAAAACGATACACAGATACAGACCTAACCTAACCTTAAACCTTACAACGAAACGATGACGATGAAACGACAAATGACGACGAATCGAGTATTTAGAAACATAACATACCATCACGCCTTGTTTCCCCGAGGGGTTGGCACAGGTGTACCTAAATAAATAAATAATTAATAAAATAATACATTTTTTTACTAACAAATGTTGGTATAACTCATCTATCCTAAATAAAAACACAATGTACAGAGTTTTGAGTATTTAACTCTAACGAAGATATCTGTGCTAGTATTAACTGTGTGACAGACATCAGCGCCTTCCTCCTACAGTAAGCTAAGCCGTTACATGATTTTAAACTTTTTACAAAAAAAAAATTACAGTACGTACTGTAATATTGCCAGCGAAACGTAGATGTAGTTTACACCCCTGCGTATGGCCTCAGTGTATATAGATAGACGTGATATTTTTTTATACACAGCATGCAATAAACGTACGTAGTAAAAGCAAGTACAGATTTTTATGGTTGCCGGCTGCTTATCCTGTGATGCCTCATCATCATACATGCTAAGCGCCTGACCACGGTCTTAGGGCCCTGCTGGGGGAGGACAGCGAAGTACAATCTGGAACCAAATTAACAAACACAGAGAGTTCTGATGAACAATTATATTTTTTCTTAATAATATGACGTCGTGGGAGTTAAAACGCGTTGAAGATTTGTCAGATTCTTAATTATTAATTCACTTGTTACTTCCTTAGTGATATTTAGAGTGCTTTTACTAACGTCTGCAACCTGTGATGGGTTGTTGGTCATTATGTTTTTACTTTTATCGACAGTCACATTGATTTGAGCCTTTTGCAAAACGTCTGCTAGCTTAGGAGATGTAGCATCTGGTACATAAATAGATATCGTTGATAATTTAAGTATGGTAGGAGTGGTTACTGCCACGATAGGTTGAATAGTCGTTTTAGTTATAGTGATCAATTTTGTAGCCTTTGCTGTACTTGATGAGGCTACTTTTTTGCTCTCAGTTTCTGTTTCTTTCGATACATCTTCGTCAACATAGTCATTCATCGTAACTATAGTTCCTCTATCTTTTGCTTTAGAATTTACGTCGCCGATGTTAGTGAGAATTATTTCTGGTTTCTTCTCTTTTTTTATTATTTCTTGCAGTTCAGTAACTTTCTCGATTTCATTATCGTCCTTTACTATTTCTTCTTTGTTTTTAAAATCCTTGTCTTCAACGTCTGTTTTGTTATCTGGATTTCCCGCTTCCTTTGTTTTGTCTGTTATTTCCTTAAAATTATTAGGGATCATATTTACATCGGATTTGAACTTAGTTTTGGACTTTTTAACTTTTTGCATGTCATCTTCTATTTCGTTGATTGTAGAATCTTCGTCTTTAACATATTTTTTTTCAATTTTATGCTTAGTTTTGTTATCTGCAGTTCCTGCCATCTTTAATTTGTCTTGATTAACCTTATAATCATTGTAAAAATTGTTTACATCCGATCTGAACCTAGATTCTGACTGCTCACGTTGTACTACGTCATTATTTGCCTCAAAACGATGCGTAACTTTTCTTGCAGTCACCATATCAGTATAAACATTAATTCTACTTTTAACTTCATTCAACTGTCTTTCAAGATTTTTTATTCTTTCAATGACATTTGGGTCTTTTTTTAAGCTGCAAGATGTTATTTTAGCATTGCGTCTTTTATCGTCTTTTATTTCAGATATTTCTACGGTCATACCTTCGTCGGACGATGACGGCTGTTCTAGACTTTTCTTGAAGTGCTTTTCGGGTTTCCAGGATAACATTTTGTTCCTTTTAGAGTATGCCCTAGGGACTGCAAGAGTCAACCTTCTCATGGAAAAATTAGTTGGTAAAGGAGGTGAAGTGTGCAAAATTAGTCTCATACGTCTTATTTCATTTAATTTTACTCGTGGCGCAGCAATTCTCCTAGCTCGTGGAGATTTCACTGTTGTACCCGATTTTGAAGGTATCATTACATCTAAAACCTCCAGGAACTTCTGCGCTTTTGTCGAAGCTATGTCCCATCGTTTGTTTTGTCTAGAATTAATAAAGCAATATTATTTCAAAGTAATGTATTAAGTTCTATTCTTAAAACAGTTTTGGTGTTTGAATACGAAGATATGCATAGAGTAACATAATTTATGAAAACTGGTCCTTCGGTCTAAAGATTTTTTTTTTTCTATAACAAGGGCAAATAGATTGAACAAAAATTATAGCGATTTCTAAATAAATTACATCAAAATCTTACTTTAACTCCAGTCTTAACGGCCCCATACTTTTTTTGTATTGATGTGCCTTCATATTAAAAACCGAGTCGGTAGTTCGAACATAATTTTGCCTGAAGAAATCTTTATTATGTACTAATATAAATGGGTCGTTGGGCTCTGAGGTCTTGTCATACTTGTGTTTTTTATCTTTTTTCGATTTTTGTATTTGCCTTGATTTTGTTTCGTTCTTCGACAAATGTTTCATGGCGTGTTTCTTGTCATCCTTTTTTCCATGTATCTTGACATACTTTGGTTCATATATTTTCCCATGCCACATTTTTTGGTCTTTATCATATTTCTTCTTATGCTTATAACTATGCTTGTTTAACGACTTATACGTCTTGTTATATCTCGATTCATGTCCGCTCTTGACTGCTAATAGATCGAGTACAACTTTCGGTAGTCTTTTCGTTGACTCTTCTATCCATGTTGTGATTGTAATAGGTATGATAATAGATATGAAGAATCACGTTCGTGGAAATAGGGAAATAAGAAAGGAAAAGAAAGACTCAGAAAACATTGTACGATGGTTGCTTTTCAAAACGTCAAGTTACAAGCATATTAAATTTCGAATATCTTTTTATCGACATTATTAATGACATAAAACCTAACAAAAAGTATCTTCCAAATAGATTTTACAACATCCGCCCTTAATGGAAATAAAAAGATAAAGTAGTAATGCTAAACACAATTGAAAATAATAAAACATTACTACCAGACTAAACACAAATACAAAATATAAACCGACGAAAAATAAATAAATAGAAGATTATTCTACTTGTTTATCACTAAACCCATATTAACAACGCACCTAAGATGAGCTATGCGCCTTAAGGGCTTGGTTAAAACATCGGCTGTCATTTTATCCGTAGGTATAAACTTTATATTTATAACACCCTCAGTAACCTTTTCACGAATAAAATGATATCTCGTATCAATGTGTTTGGTTCTATTGTGGTGGATTGGATTTAGCACAAGTTTCTGTGCACTTTGACTGTCGTTGTATAACAACACCCTATCAGAAAAACCAGTAATGTCACACACTAACCGTCTGAGAAAAATAGCCTCCTTTGCAGAACTGGTTAAGGACATATACTCAGCTTCTGTAGACGATAAGGCTACCGTCGGCTGCTTCTTACACTCCCAGCTAATAGGTTCGCCCGCTAGCGTGAAGTAGAAACCAGTGTACGACCGACGGTCATGTACACAGTTCGCCCAGTCAGCATCCGTGAATCCACACAAACGTCTACCGACTTTCCTGTAAGTAATACAGTAATCCATAGTACCCTTCAAATACTGTAACACTCTTTTAGCGGCCAACCAATGCCTCTTATCGTAACAGTTATTAAACTGACTTAAATAGCTTGTGGCATAAGCTATATCGGGTCTCGTATTCACAGCTAGGTACATTAAACATCCTATCAAGTTTTGGTAAGGATATTCACCAAGAGATGATGGATTACCTTTCTCCAACTTGTTATTCTCCAAAGGTGTAGACATCTCCTTACAATCTCTCATATTAAACCGCTCCAACACTGCCTGAATAAAGGTCTTCTGACTGACCATGATTTTATCGTCAACACGGTTAATATTTATGCCTAAACAATATGATAATGCACCTAAATCTTTTAGCGAGAAAAATTTTTCTAAGTCATTTTTGACAGCGTCAAACAAACATTTTTCTTTGTAAAAGACAATTAGATCGTCAACATAGACTGCAAGTATTATGATTTCATTACCAAACTTTTTCAAGTAAACACATGATTCCGCAGATGTTCGTGCAAAGCCAATTTTCGATAGAACTTGATGCAATTTGATATTCCAGGCTCGAGCTGCCTGCTTCAAACCATAAATTGATTTTCTGAGCAAACAGACTTTACCTTCTGCCCCGCGCTCAGCAAATCCCTCAGGCTGTTGCATGTACACCTCCTCCTCTAAGTCCCCATTGAGGAATGCGGTATCAACATCCATGTGTTGGATCTTTAAATCCATTTCTGCCGCCAACGCTATAAGCGTACGTAGAGATGAATTTCGAACTACAGGGGCAAAAGTCTCGTTATAGTCAGTCCCCCAAACTTGACTAAAACCTTTCGCAACTAGTCGCGCCTTATGCTTAACTATTGCACCGTTCGCGTCCCTCTTTACCTTGAATACCCATTTACACGGTATAACCTTTTTATTTGGTTTATCCACTAATGTCCAAGTCTGCTTTTTCAATAAGGCATTGTACTCATCCTTCATTGCGGAAATCCAGTTATCTTTATCATCGCTATTAATAGCTTCACGATAACTTTTCGGATCATCACACAACAAATCAACACCGTGAGTGCCATATGAATAATAATCTGGAGGTTTACGTACTCTATTAGGATATCTTCTCTCAGGACATACATCGTTGGGTTCATCTGAAGGAACCAAGGACAGATCACGTTGTTCACCTGAATGTAGAGACTCTGTGTCGCCAACCCCACCAGCTTCATCAGTCGCGTCCACAAAATCGTCAATTTGCTCTACCTCCATGTCCACACTTTCTGAAGTAGGTGAAGAAATAGAAGCAGATGAGATAGAAATCTCCTGTGGCGATGTGGTATCTGAAGAAGTTTGTGAAAAAAGATTAATGACATTAGGGCTCACAACAACTTCAGGCTGAACAGATTTATCCTTCAATCCTGAAAAATTATTTTCAAAGAACGTAATATCCCGTGACTTAATCAACCTCCGAGGGTTTTCCGCGCTACGGAAATAATAACTCCTTGGATCGTCTGAATATCCAACAAAGATATGTTCAGAAGTTTTCATGTCAAGCTTAGTTCTCTGACATGAAGGCACGTGAACTAAAGCTCGGCAACCAAACACCTTTAAATGAGACAGGTCGGGTTTACTACCACACCACATTTCATATGGCGTCTTACCATCAAGTGCACGATGAGGTGACCTATTCTTTAAATAAACACTAGTCTCAACAGCATCCTGCCAAAAAGCTTTCGACAGAGAGCTATGTGCTAGCAAGGAACGGGCCTTCTCCACAATACTACGATTGCAACGTTCACTTACCCCATTTTGTTGAGGGCTGTATGGTACAGAGGTTTCATGTCGAATCCCTTGAGCCTGCAAATAATCTGTCAGCTCCTTGTTGACATACTCAGTACCATTGTCTGACCGAAGGGTTTGAATCTTACTGCCAGTCTGTCTCTCAACAAGTGCTTGGAAAGCACAAAAATACTTCTGAACTTCTGTCTTAGATGACATACAATAAAGGGATATAAAACGTGTATAATCATCTACAAAAATAATAAAGTATTTATTACCTTTAAAAGATTCAGTGGTCAGGGGACCACAAACGTCCGTATGGACCAATTCTAATGGTGACGAAGCCTTCTTATACTTTATCCCTTTGAAAGGCTTCCGGGCCTGCTTACCTTCTACACAAGGTACGCATGGTTCTTTGTCAACCTCAGTATACTCAACACCAACAGCTAGACCTTTTTTGAGTAGATCCATACCAATACGGCAGAGATGTCCTAGACGCTTATGCCAAAGCTGAAACTGGGACAAATTAGTGTGAACATTATAAGCTGAAACACCTTGCGGTTTTACTGTACAATCTAAAGTGTACAATCCACCACAAATAGAACCATGTAAAACAGGATCATTTATAAAAGAAACATCATTAGAATAATAAAAATTACAGCCATTCGTATCAAAAACAATCGAGAAACCTTTCTCTACTGCCTTTTTGACTGAGAGTAAATTACAATCTAGGCCAGGAACATGTACAACATTTTTAATCTTCTTGAAATCGGTTTTTGTGTCAATAGCAACATCTCCTAAACCCACAGCCGGCAAACTTTTACCATTTGCTACAGTTATCTTCCCATCACAGGGTCGGTAACTATTAAACCATTCAGCATGTGGAGTCATGTGAGTAGACGCACCAGAGTCGATAATCCACTTCTCAGACATCTGAATACTTGGTGCAGACAAAGCCAATTCCTTGACACCATCCAAAGCCAATTCTGTGACACATGCATCCATATTCCCTGAACTAGAAACATTCATTCCCTTATCTTTAGAACAATTTTCTATAGAGCAACTCGCCTTTGCCTTTTTCTCCTTCTTTTTGAGAGGACAATTAGGACTCTTGTGCCCTGGCTTCTTACAACGATAGCAAATAACCTGCCTGTTAGCATTCAACGCAGCCACATCATCTTTAGTCTCCTTCGTCATTTCACTCAACAACTTAGTCCTCACCAAATCTGTTGTGACTTCAACGCTCCCATTCTCAAGCGCCATTATCATAGGCTCGTAGCGAGACGTTAGACCTCCCAATATAATAGCTGCTAAAGAACTATCTTCTATAGTTTTGCCAATATCGGCCAGGTCTAGTGCTGTTGTAGTTATTGCATTTATGTAAGCTTCTAAATTAGAAAAGTCAGATAAGGTGTACCTGTACAACTTACGTTCCAACGACAGTTTACGACCCAAACTTCGATCCTCGTAGGATTTCATAAGAGCATCCCACGCTTGCTTTGCGGTCTTAGCTGGTCGAACAACCGAAATAGCAGCGCCATCCACAGTAAGGCATATTTTAGAAAGAGCCTTTTCATCCTTCCGTACATCGTCGGCCGTCTTATTGCCTTCGACAACTACTCCGCTTATGGTTTCCCACAATCCTTCATGGATTAATAGCATTCTCATTTTAAATTTCCACACAGTGTATCCTTCTCTATTACAAAGTATCGGAATACCATTTAGTGACATACCAGAAACTGCAGACGACATATTTTCACCACCAATCTCCTTTTAAATTCGATCGTAGATAAAATATACAAAGCTTCGTGCTGATAACGTGTTGTGATTGTAATAGGTATGATAATAGATATGAAGAATCACGTTCGTGGAAATAGGGAAATAAGAAAGGAAAAGAAAGACTCAGAAAACATTGTACGATGGTTGCTTTTCAAAACGTCAAGTTACAAGCATATTAAATTTCGAATATCTTTTTATCGACATTATTAATGACATAAAACCTAACAAAAAGTATCTTCCAAATAGATTTTACAACAATCCATATCTTCTTAACTATATTTTTTGTAGGCATTCCCGTCGATAAATTCAGAGTTTCGAATTTGTCTAGTTTTTTTGTTAAGTTCTTTGTAGATTTTTGAGTTACTTTATTTGGGATTATCGCAATGTGTTGCGATGTTTCATGCTGAGGCTCTTGGTAAAACTCTATAGAGCTGAATGATTCGCCAGAAAAACTATCTATATTTGGCTTTTGGTATTCGTTCTTGGTTCTTTGTTGGTCTGTTATAGGGTCAGTATGCTGAGAACTTACTCTTTTTTCCTTCTCTTGAATATTAACTTCGTCAACAGTGTCATTTCTAGTATTTTTATATCGTTTCTTTTCATTTTTCACGTCATCTCGCTTCTTTTCGTTGTTTTTATATTCAGTCTGTTTTATTTCGGTCCTGTTTCTATTATTTTTCTGTTTTTTTATAACTTTAATATTTTTATTTCCCTTTTTATTGGCGATATTCATAAGGTATTTTCTTGAAACAGGTTTGAACTTCGTAACTTCGTTCATAATATTTTCAGAGTTCTTGGCGTTATTTCTGGATTTGAAATAAGGTTTAGCGTTTTGTTTATTACCCTTTAATGGAATTTTATTTATAAATTGTTTCCAAATTGTTTCTACTCTTTGTTTGACGTCTCGTCTTACATTAGTATTTAGGTTTGTGTAGTGATCGAAAATAATTGACCGGACCCCGTTTTTAATAATCTTACTCAAATTATTGTTAGCCCTTTTAGATTTCGACCTGCCATAAGCCTCCAGATCAGTTATGACCTTTTGGAAATCCTCTTCAGCCTCCTGTTTGTACAAAGAATTGATATATTTCACGACTTTTTTGACGTGTATGTCATAATTGTCATCTTTTAACATATCCGAAATTGCATTGATGTTTGCTTTCATAACAGAAGTTGGTTTCCCTTTAATCAAATCTAACTTTGCGGCTATTAGCTTTCTGATTTCATAATTTTCTGTCTTTAAAATTCTGTCAATTCGTAAAATTTGCAGCCTCTGTAATGATAATTTCTGATTTCTTCGTCTAGAATATTAAAAAAATCTTCAAATGCGGTATCTTCATAAGTGTTGAGTATGTGAATGACGTCCTGAATGAATTTCGTGAAGGTTTTAACTCTCGGCGCTTTGATGTTACGTCGTGAGTTGTTACCATTACTATTTTCATCAATAACTGTTTTAACTTTTGTTATGAAATTCTGTACATTGTTTAATAACTTTATGTCGCCATCTTTATCTTTATTACTGAATTCTAGAACAGTTTCTAGTGCTAGGTTGACACTTCTTTCATTCAATTGTGGTGTGTTAGATGCGAAGGAATATGTGTAAGCTGAAAGATAATTCAGAATATAATTTATCATTTAAGTGTTTATAATTAATACGAGCGAACTGAACTAAAACGCTTCAGAACAGTTTCTCAGTTATAAGTCTCTGTTTGCCGATGACAGTACAATAACTGTGCCTAGTAATGAAAGGGATTTTCATAAAGAGGTCATGAATATTTCATTAAAAGATACTATAGAATGGTTAGATAATTATAATTTAAAAATAAATTTAGATAAGACTGTAATTATGCATTTTAGCCAGCTCGCATTGACTCTTTCTAATCTTGACATAACATACAGTGACATTATAATTGATACAGTTAATACAACTAAGTTTCTAGGACTTACAACAGATCGCAATTTAAATTGGAAGGCCTATGTAGAGACCCTGACTAAAAGAATACGCAGTAGTGCGTACGCTTTGTATATTCTGTCACGCATTGTTTACATAGATGCGTTACTAACTGCTTATTACGGGCTAACTGAATCTGTTCTCAGATACGGTGTTATCTTTTGGGACACCTCAACTAACAAAAAAGTTGCATTTAAAGACCAAAGGGGATGGCCTCAGAGCCATTTTTAAGTTTAAAACTATTGAAAGTTGTAAGCTCTATTTCAAACGCTATAAAATATTGATATTGACATCTCTTTATTATTCTGGAATCAGTAATGTTTGTTAGAAATAATAGTAATTTATTTCGCGAATGGGAGAAAATTTTCCCAGAAACAGGCGTGATCAAAGTCAGCTCTGTCTGCGTAATAGTAGGACTGCACTTAAACGCAGGAGTGTTTTTTGCGTGGCCCCCATTTTTTATAACAAGTTACCAAAAACTTGGAGGGAGCTTAATAATATACAATTGAAGAAACAACTAAAGTCATTTCTAACCGCTGACATAACCATTTATTTTGACATGGATTTTTTTAATGATATTAATTTACTGTTGACATTTAAAATGTATTAATATTTGCTAAATTCAAAGTAAATTCATGATTTATTGACTTACATTATTAGCAATCATAATTATTAATATTTGCACGCCATAGAATCTGTTTGTTATTATTATTTATGGTATCCTGCATGCACGTTTTTATTTCTGTATGTGTACAGATGTTTAAGCAAATAAATATAATTATCTTATCTAAGATTTTCCTGCATTTAAAATATTTACCTGTCATAAAGAGAATATTATTAGGTATCGAAAACGCCTAAGTAACTATTCTCCTTAAAATTGACCTAGGACCGATTTCTATAAATTACGGACTGTTATTGGTTAAAAAAAAATAATTTATTTAGGAATACAAAGGTTTTGTAGTACATGAGGGATTTACAAAGTATATGACACGACAGGGAATCCCTCCTGTGCCGTTTCTGACCAGTCTCTGGTGTAATTTTTCGTTGATGGTAAATATAGGTAGTTGGTTTTCAATCACACGCAACAGTTAACTCAAACTCAACGCATTTATTTCAATTACAACATTTACAGGCACTTTTGAATTATCACTTCATCACTTATCAAGGAGTCTTTCAATTTGAGTTGGTGAAGCTATCGCCCATCCCAAAACGAAATAGGTTCCTGGTGGAGAAGAACGGGCAAGAAACTCCATGGACACTCTTTTAAATCAAAACATTATGTTACAGAGTTTACTTGTTTGATCACATGACTTTTCTTGATAATTTAGTTACCCACACGCGCCATTTTGTGCGCGCTCCTTTCTTAAGAAATGGGCGGAACTACCGCGTTGTCAAATACAAACTGTTATTACTTAGTTTGGTCAAGAAAACTCACAAACAATGCTAAAATCCTTACCAGTTAATTCTTTTGTAATTAAACAATGCTAATATTCACAAATACAACGGTTTTTTAGAATTAAAGTTAAATTAGAAGCTTCATTACTTTCTACAACTTTACTATTCCTATTTTTGGCAACACTTTTTGTGATTCAAAGAATTTAATCAAACAACAGTTAATCTTTAGTAAATTGCAGTGTAAAATAATCTTATTACTTTAAAGTTTGTTTTCTATTATTGAAACTTATTTAGTTCTCATATTAAATTATAACATTCAGTTATTTACCATAATATTCGCAATCCGCGCCATTTTTGTCACATGAGGTAGCGCTTTATCATAAACAAATTTACTATGTCAAAATGACCACTTGTTAATATGACTAAAAACCCAAAAACCGTCAAATAAATGTTCCCATCAGTTTAATAGTTACTCTTCCAGTAATATACTGTGAGTTCGATTTCTTGGTAATAGATGGCATTTGATCTCAAAGGAATCGATACAGCATGCATCCAAACGGTTGTAACAGTATTAAACAGTAACTCATAGAGAGCAGGATCAACGACTTTATGGTGAATAACAATTGTAATAAATAGTTACGCATAAGATTATGTTATAATCTTTACAGTAGACGCTTTCGCGGCGACATATACATTAGTAATTACAAAAAAAAAACCCTAAGGCAATAAAAAAGCTACCATTGCTAAACAAAACGATTCGTTTCTTGTTTTATAGGAACCGAGCATTAGTTACACGAGAGAAGGAAGTTCGTAAACCTTTTGGCGCAAACTGAGTTAAGAAAAGACGAAGTAAACGCAAAATAACTACCAAGTATCCCGAACAGCAGAAAACAAGTACACACTTTCATTTTAATATAAATATACTAACATTTTGATCGTATCATAACTTGTAACATTGCACATGCAACAATTTGTTATTTCCTACTAGCGATCTGACCCTGCTTCGAACGGTTTTTACGACTTGATAAAACTTCGAGATTTCTTTATTATATAAAAATTTAATATTACTACAATAAGAACAACCTTCTGGAATAAATTTTCTAAATGATGGTGAAACCCGCATAAAAACCCATCACGTAGATTAGTGGAATAACGCGGTCACAGAGACAAACACCAACAGCGACTTTTTTTAAATAATATTTTCGTCGCCCCCGCAGAATAAACGCGCAAGTGTAAAAAGTCAATTTTACAGGAAAAATAAAAAACCTAAATTGATGCATAACTTTATGACTACACCGAATAAAAATTTGTTTTTTATGTCGTTTAAAAGATTTTTTTAAAGATATTTTAATTAATATTAAGTGTTAAACAGGTACCGTTTTTGAGTTATTGATAGAAAATCATTTTACAGAAATATTTTAGTTTTTTTTTTATATTGTTATGTTACTTTGAGTTGTTTTTTCTCGTCAATTATTGTTTTTTTGTGTTGCTTCTTGAATTTTCTTTGCGTGTTTGCAGTACAATGTTACCGTTAATGGGCTATTACGCGTTTAGTCTGTCAGTCGAAATTTTTCTAATAATGATTAAATTTTTGTTCTGGGTAATATATCATCAAGATCGGAATTATAATATTATTTTACAGTATATCTTGTGTATGTAACTTCGTAAATACTTGATTTAAAAATCTGGAAACAATTGAGGTGATGTATAATGAATTTGGATTAACATCAAAACCGTCGCAATAGTACTTTCGCATTTATTCTGCGGAGACGGCGGTTTATAGATTCAATAAAAATGTTATTACAATTTTATTGATAACTACCTTCTACACGCGACTTTGTTCGTTCACGTGGAAGTTGTGAGATACACAATATACTAAATAACGGCCACATTTTTATAAAACTCCATTGGCCCCCGACCCACCGCGTCGCATTGCACCACGCGCCCGCGTTATATCTTCGTTTTCGCTTAGCGTTCTCACTGTCTTTTTTAATTTTTCTCGGCGGCTCCTAAGGGTCGTAGCGTGATGATAACAGCCTATAACCTTCCTTAAGAATTGGACTATCAAATGCAAAAGGAATATTTCAAATCCAACTGGTAGTTCCAGAGACTAGCGCATTTAAACAAAAAAACAAACAGACAACCTCTTCAACTTCATTATATTAGTATAGATAAAGCTGAAATAGTAACTACTTTTTAACAAAAATCTGTATTCAATGTAACTTTTAAAAACTAGAACACGATTGGTTTTTTAAATAACGGAACACGCGGTTCAATAAATCTTATTGTTTGTGTATAAATCGCTATTGTGTATATGTATATATACCGCTTGTGTATATGTATATATTGTGAATCGACAACACGAAACAACTCATCGGTTCATAGTTAAGATTATTTTACAAACAAAAAACATCTACAGAAGTAGTGAATATCATTTAAAAAAATCAGCGCAGTTTTTTAATATGGTCGAAGACCATATTAAAAAACTGCGCTGATTTTTTTATGAACAATTTAATATTTTTAATATTTTTTGTATATTTACACAATAATTTATAAATAAAAGTCGATAAAAATATTAACTTCTTAGTGGTATTTTTTATATTGTTAGGTACAAAAGATCTTTTTTAAAATTACTTGATAGATACAAAATAAATGACAGTCAATATTCAAATAAAGCCTAGTTATAAAGTAAGAAAAAACTATGCTATTAATGTTAATAAGTTTATTTTCAAATTATGACTTATTTAATTGCAGTCAAGTAGGACAAGGTAAGTTTACGTGATTTATTGATGTGTAACATCTTTCGTCTCGCTTCCCTGTAATCTATGGGAGTGATTTCGTGAAAAGGGACGGGACTGGGTAACAAGAAGCCGGGGAAGCGCGCGCTATTTGATTTGACCAATGAGCGCGCGCGGTGCTTGAGTTGGCTGTCAGAAATGACCTTGACGAGGCCCCGCCCTTTTAATGTTGCTTATTACCAAGGTGAGATGTCAGATGTTACACATCATATGCGACTACTGTAAAAGGCTCGTTAGTTTATTTTAATTTTTAAACATATATGTTGTGTGTTATACACAACTC
Organism: Omphaloscelis lunosa; assembly: GCA_916610215.1. Taxonomy (NCBI): domain Eukaryota; kingdom Metazoa; phylum Arthropoda; class Insecta; order Lepidoptera; family Noctuidae; genus Omphaloscelis; species Omphaloscelis lunosa. The sequence goes on from OU744270.1 coordinate 13,279,844, forward strand.
GTGTTATAAACAATTCGTGTTATACATATATGTTTACGAATTTCCATGACCTAGAAATGTTTTTAGTACCTATCTAAAATGATAAGTGATGTCGCATACAATAGCAAAACACGAACATAATAATAATATTTTTTTATATATATCCATTTAATGCCTACTACACAATATTGCTAACTGTGAAGGCTTGTAAATGGCTTATCGTCAATAACCTTACTGTTACTTCTGTACTGATAACTGTAAGACACCCAAACACAATAAAATATTGCGTAGCTGGTAATAATAGCAGAGGCCGACTACGTATTATTACATAGGACTATTCTATAGATTATATAACGTGTTCCTTTTGATGCCCCATAACTCTAAGGTTATATATACAATAAATAAAAATAATACAAAAAGTCCTAGAACAAAGTGTTCCAAAAATACATAACTATGTAATTTGAAACATAACATAACACTAGACTCTCGATGTGTGTATCAAGTTTCACGAGTAAATAATTTTCATTTAAGCCAATCCATTCATATAATATTTATAGCTAAGAAAACGCAACGTTGTCATATTTTTTTATATAAATAATCTTGAGTTTGTCGAATTATTTTGTATGGAAAAGGAAAAAACCATTAAAAATTAAAATTGTTGAAAAATAATTCAAAATAATTATTATGCCAGTTGATTCTTGGAAATGGTCTCATTAATACCCTAGAGATGGGATATCACAAGTAGCACGTTCTATTGTAATCTGTGTAATTTGGCCTCCTTGACATTTTTATACTCTTTGGCATCTCAAATAAAACACGATATAAAAAAGTAGTAACTTTAAATCACAAAATGAGACGGAAACGATTACATACGCTCTTGGGCCTGAATGTAACGACATGAAATGGTGTGAATTAATAGATTCAAACATATATTACTGTATTGCAGTGACTAGTTGCTATCCCACAATTCACACATCGATCGATAGTTTCAACAATATCCACAAAGCGGCGGTAAAATCCAAAATAACAATTCCAAGTCAAACGTACGAGCGATCTTCGGTGTCCAGTGTCAAAGCAAGGGTCGTACCCTGCTGACCTTGGCAGGGTCAGAATCCGTAAAAACATAGCAGTGGTCATTGAAAATTAAAAATAATCGGGAAAGCACTCAAAACACATCGGAAAACATGAAACAAGTGGCAACAGTCTAGTTGTACGGGTGGGCGTTGCGACAATCATTCTTCGAATTACTTGGTGCGATTTTTATTTGACACCTAATAAAATACAGTCGAGAACACAATGATTCAACTATCTATCACACTCGTCGCGTCATCGTCCTTAATGTTCCGCGATCGTATACAAAACGGTCCTTACAATAAAAAGTGAACTCTTTGTCAACGAAATACAGTCAATAGTTTATTACCAGTTAATGCTGTCGTTCGTGATGCGAAAAAACCATTTCATACATTTCAAATCGTTGATAGTTGTAAGAAACTGCACTCGAAGAAAATGCAATTCTATTCCATGTTGGACAAGTTTCATCCTTGAACCGTTTTCTGTAACCGTTATCGTCGTCGGGAAAACTGTTTAGTCCGTCAAAATTTGACAACGAGCCTCCACTACTGTCTAGTTGGCTCATGCCAGTGCAGAACATGCACTGCCAGTGACATAGATTAAAAATATATGGCAAATTTGATTCGATACGAAATCGATGTAATCATTATTTTGGTTTTTCAGCAATTAATCGATGTTTTATTTATTAATATGACTGTAATTAAATGCACTATATTATAAATATCAATTTATATTGTGTATTAAATTACTTTAAGATAGTCAAGTATGAAAGTTCGCCAAATTTGACGGTGCCAGACTTCTTCCTTTTGGAGCTTTTTGAAATCTTGCGTTTACTATCATAAACCACAAAACATGCAATTATTGAAAGCCAACATTGAAGAAAGAAATCACCAAATTGGAGCCAGATTAATTCAAAATGCCGTAAAACGAGCACAAATGTGCTTAACTCAGTAGGTGGTCATGTGAACGATTTTTTTTTGACATATTGTCATCAAATTTTATACCTTTAAATAATCTTTCCATAAAATCAAGGCCCTAGCTCTGTCAGTGATGATGGATCGATCCCAGTACAGTGTGATATTTCCCTTGTTTTGTCTGTGCAAGTAAATGTCTTAAAAAAATGGTCACAGTGTAACTGGCATGTAAGCTACTGCTCCATTTTATAGGCATGTTTATTTACGCCATTCGTTTATAATCTATCGGTATTATTTCCGTTTTAGTTTATTAACCGTCGAAAAATTGTGAAGTGGGTGAAATGGGTTAGGTTAGGTTAGAACCGCGCTTCTTCCAAGTTGTTCGCAGCTTGGCAAGCTGTTTAATTTAGTATTAGCGCAAGATGCATGACGTGTCGCAAGCAAGTTTGATACCAGTTCACAATTACCATTTTTTTTTATTTCCCATGAATAGATTATAAACTATCAAAAATAATGCGTTAAATTGTAAATGGTTTGTTGCAGTTCACAATTTTTCTACAGTTTATAATTTTCCGTTAGGAAAGAACAACGATAGATTATAAAGTCACATATACATACATCTAATAACTTAATGAATAGTAGTAAGGTATTTTATACTCGTGTCAGTTCACGAATGCAAGTTGAAATGCATATTTGCCTGTAAATCAGCCGTATAAAAGACAGCAACAGTTCAGTTCTTTCTCCACAAGTGACTATTAATATTTTTCACGCATGGTCAAGTTACTTAGATATTCATACCTTCTTGATATTCCAGCTAACTTTAACAAAACACAACTATCAGCACAGATGCACAGATCTATTCGCGAGATCGACACACTCCTGAGAGATTTCCAACAAGAAATACAAAAACAAAAGTCAGTGCTAAGGACAGTCGACCTTGAAGACAACTTAAAAGATGTGGGTCTCTTGGACTATAGCATTACGCCAGTGTGGTGGGGAGGAACTCCTGGAGTTGACGAAATAGGACTGAACAATCCGGCCATATCTTTCCTCCCAACTTCTGTAGGACTTGGGACGACTAACTCTAGCGAAGATAAAGACCCGCAACACACAAAGAATCTTTGGGAAAATCTCAAATCCTTACCAGGAGTCCAGCTGAACTCCTCCATAGCATTGCCTCCACTTGATCCCTACCACTTAACTTTTTCCATTACTAACGCTACTTCTATGTCTTTCACTCGTGCCGCGTTTCCCTTTTTCGTGCCTCCGCGCACAGCACCCAGTCCCTCTCCTGTACCTGCGCGTGATAGAGAGGCGTATTTGGATGATTCTCCTTCAACTTGGATTGGTCCTTTAAAACCGATTGGTGTCACACGACCTCCTAAAGATATGGATATACCTACAACCACGGTGGCTGTTACTAGTTTCTACTTGTTTCCTAGCCCTCCGCTTTCAATCTCTGTCTTAAGAGGACCGCTCACATCTAATCCTAAAACCAGCACAATTTTCAACTTCTTCACGATATGGAAACGGATGAAAGAACGGACTGATTATACCCACTACAGACTAATCAAACGAATTACAAAAGAAAATCAAATCACACCGATGAGTGAGTATGTAACAGAGGGGCAATTCCCGTAATTTTGAGGAACGTTCGCATTCTAATCTTATTCGCAATCTGCCAAAAATGCAAACAATTTACCAACATTTTTGACAAGTTTGACAGATTGCGACTTGAATGTGAACGTTTTTTTAATTACGGGAATCGGCCTTCAGAGCTTTTAAATTAAAATGTACACAGCCTGTTTAGTAAACAAATTTAACAATTTCAATAATGATATAATAATATAATGGCTGAGCGTTTTTCGTATTAAATATTTAAAAACTATATCTCACTCTTCACCTGTCAATACTCAATGCAGCCACTAATTACACTATTTCCACCAACAGCCCACCGACCTCAGCAAATCGGACGCACACTCTCCAAAGCACAAGCTTGGGTCCGCAACAGACAGTGGATAAAAACCCCCATGGCTGGAAGGACCAACATAGGAAGGATCAATAATGGAACGACCAAAGAATTAAGGACAACAGTTACAGTACCGGATCTTCTGCCAACTACTGTCTATAGGGCAGAAACTGGAACAGCGTTTACGGGAAACCTGTTCCTAGAGGATGATCAAGGCTTCTTGTTTGTGACACTTCCGACTGCCATAACTGAGGCTGTTACTAGTCCACCGACTGTGGCGGGCGACGTGCTGCACTACGGTTTGTATATTAGCCTCTACTGGTTTCACACAGGGTGACAGCTTACAAATTATAAAAGTACAGTTTATATTATATGTCCAATCAATAAATTACAGTTCCAGCGGTAAAGTCAAATCAAATTCAAATCGCATAATTCAATTACACCATTAATGAGCACTTTTGAACGTCACAAATTACAAGAAATAAGAAGAATCGATTCTAGTGACCCTTTCCGATAGATAGTTTCGTATGGAGAAGAACGGTACGTTATTAGTGCGGCCCGTACAAAACTGTACTTCAGACAGATGTGCTGCTGGGGTGTTTGTTACGCCACTTCTTCCCAGCTAAAGCAATAGAAGAAGGGAGTGAAGCAGTAGAAGAAGGAAGTGGTGAAGGGCGGGCGTTTTTGGGGGACTATCTTATATAATTTTGACGGTCAAATATTGCAAAAATGGTCAAATCAAAGCCGTGGTCGCATACCTGTACACCTACAAAAATTTTCTTGATCATTTCTGTACCCATGTCTTAATTTCTGTCAGAAATATTTTCTTGTTTTAAACTTTTTAGAGCGTGATTTTTCAATAGTCGGGTTTTAGTTTTTAAACTTACTTTTTTATTTAATGTGCCGTCATATAAACTATACCCAGCGGACGATCAAGACGCTTCCAACGATACCTCATTTGTAAATGAGTAGTTCAGAAGTTTATTTTTATTTTTTTATTCTATTTTAATTTGAGACTTTTATAACCGCAATGCGTATGACAGTCCCATCATACCCTAAACAAATAATAACAAAATACACTGCTATGGATTACATTTGGGCCACAAACCTGAACAGACTCTTCGCATCATCACCATTTGATTGAGACAGAATTTTATCTAATGTGCCTAAATCAAGTCGGTTCAACCTCTTTCAAGGCCCCAAACACACCATTTCACTTCAAAAACAATTTGGAGGTTGTTTTGCGAGCAACAATTCAAAATGCCGTATAATGAGCACAAAGGTGCATCAACTCAGGAGGTGTTCATTTGATCGATACCATTTTTTCGACATATTGTAATAAATTTTACACCTTTTAATAAACTTTCCGTGAAAACAGAGCCTAACTTTTTTCATTTCAACAAAATGGCAACCAATTCACATTATGACATTACTTTTACCCCACCTTGTATAAATAAATAAAAAACATGATTTTCAGTCGACTCTAATTTTTACAAACCAACAATTATTTATTTCTAGCTCGTAACTTCACAAGAAGACCTGCTGTAGGCTCCCCTAACCAGGTGTACCACACCCTGATGGACGAGTGGGATGAAGGTTACATGATGGTGTTCCTGATAGAGATCACCCGACTGGTCTCTCTGAAGAAACATAGTGAAGTCAGGGATGTTCTTTATCATTCTGAATTTATCATGAACGGGTAGTTACCTATTTACTTATAGCACGTATTTAATCGACCGGGCAGTCGTTCCATGTAAAATACTGGTATTCAGCTGCATTCTCTCAAATCCGTTCGGTGGTAGTAGGCCCCGGACGAGCTCCTTCACAATGAGCTGTTACTTCTTTACCCACATGATGCGGTGCTTTGTTTCAGGTTTACCTACTCTGATGAGATTGCTTGGGTTGGTCAAACAATCATGGATATGGCTACGAGAATCTTCAGGATCTGCTCTGAAGAAAGCACACATGATATAAAATACTTACGAAGTGAGTCACTACTGCCCGTTTTATGGAGTTTCATGGAAAGTATCCTGAACGACTCGAGTTGAAGCGAAACGGATCCCGTGCAGTGCTTATACGTGTGTTGTGTCCTTAATTTTATACTTTAAACATAAAATGTTTCATTCCACCAGGCTTCGCGGCCATGTTCAATCAAATGCTGAAGGAACGCGACACGGCTGTGTCAGTCGAAGTTAACTCAATCATAGACTACGCTGACTTAATGTATGAAGACGATGAGGGAGAGGCCCTCTTTGACGCGCTCAGGGAGTTTGAGGAATATCCTAATGGTAAGAAGATAATTTACTCGCGAAAATGCATGAAAAATACCCGTATACATGTATAATAAATAGTGTTCATATTCACAAACTCACGCCTTTTTCCCATGGGGGTAGTCAGAAACTGTGTAGGTACCTACGTAGCAATGAACGGTCGACTTAACTCTTTTAAATTATTGACGCGGCGACGCAACAAATGAATATATAATTTTAAACAATTAAAGGGAGTGCGCGGGGTCAGAGCGAGTAAAAGGGCGAGTCCCGAACCGCCATTTTGATTTGCAATGACGCAGTGCCATATCCAACGCCCCGGACAGTGCACGCTTCCTAACCTACACTTTTGTTATGCAACCCCTTTTTTTTTTGGGTGGGAAATTATCAAATAACTTCTCCCGCTCTAGGCGGAGCGGGAGGGCGTGTCAGACTCTTACTGACTAAAACCCACCCGTATTCCTTCGGTTGCCCTGTTGCCGGGGGCCACGATCTCCCTTTCGATTTTCTTCGCACCTCCGGCAGGCATCGGCCCTAGCGGACCCCGTCGATACTGCTGACATCTCTTTGAAGCGCGCGTGGAACACAACGCGCTGTCGACCCGGGCCTGCTCCTTATCGGATGGCGAGCTACCCATTGCTCACCGTCCTCAAGCCCGCGCCTACGGTGGCCGGAAATCGGCCTACGATTCCCGACGCCCAGGGCGTCTCCTCCTGCGGCGGTTAGGGGCGTGAGGGCGCGAAATTTGCCTCTCTCTCACGCGTTCCGCCTCCTCCTTCGCGAGCATTATTGGTGACGGCCTCCCATTTCCTCTCGCTCCCTACCATGGCCGGAATCAGGGCCGGACGCGAGAGATCACCGCCGCCGATCGCCTCCACGAGGACACGGCGATGCTCCGCCCAAGCCGGGCAGACCTCCACCGTATGCTCCACCGTGTCCTCCGGGCGATCCACACAATGGTGACACCCGGGCGTTTCCTCCCGCCTTATCCTGAACAGGAACCTCCCGAAACAGCCATGTCCGGTGAGGACCTGCATCAGGCGGAAGGTGAGGACGCCGAGGCGCCTCTCTAGCCACTCCTCAAAGAGGGGACTTATCGCCGCGATTGTGGCGTGTCCAGCACTGGGTTCTGACAATCGCACTCTCCAAGACGCCATGAGATCCCGCCGGAGCTCTGTCCGCTGTGCCGTGATTTCTCGCGGCAGCGGAGTTAAGCCCCAGCGTTTCGCCTCCTCGCGCCACTCCCAGATGTGCGCGAGGACCTTTGCCTCCAGATCCCATGGCGGTAATCTGGCAAGTTATGCAACCCTACAGTTTTGAAATATAGATCTTTTGCACAACATGCGTAGTTTTGCCATCGATCCACAACGTTAACAATTATTTTATTAGTTATTTATTTTTATTTTAGTGACAAAAACCAGTCGGGCAATTTGTTTAAACCTTATGATGAACTTCATAAAACCGTATCAACGCCTGAGAACAACTGGCCGTTGTAAGCGACTGCTGGACTTGGTAAACAGTGCCATAATCCAACGGTTCGGTGACAGGAGGACTAATATCAGGAGTTCTCCCCTGATAATAGGCGGTACAGGTATGTCTGACTTAGGCCCGCCGTTTAAAACGCTTCTTATAAGTTACCAGTTACGAATTAAAATCATCCAGAATATCATAGCACTAGTATTTCAATGGCAGTTCGAAAACGACGCTACTCACTAACGCCTTATTAACTAATTTGTGGTTCGTTGCGTCAAGTAAAGCATTAATTTTAAAAGAGGCCTAAAAGACAACAATTGAAAATTATTTATTCATTTTACAGCAACCACAGAACCTAACCATTTAATAGAGAGAAAGCGCATACACAATTCACTTAAACAGAGAATTAGCATCAAGAGACATCTAATAAACCGTACGAAGCACCACAATAGCAAAGAAGACACATATCGAAGACAGCTCACCCAAGCAGCTGAATACCCGATGTTGAGAAGCAACCTACCAATAACCAGACACCAGAAACGATTCAGAGCTATGACTCCGAGGCAGTTGAGATTAAACGCGTACTTGAACATTGAAAGGCCAACAAAGGATTATTTCTCTAGAAGACTTGGTAGACCAATCCATCCACTTAATGGGATGTTACAGTTTTTTCCTCAAGCAACAAAAGAAACGGAAAACAAAAGACGTGTGCAGCCAACTGAAGGTAAAAGAATATTTTTTGAGGCTGCCCATGTACCACAGATGTGCTAAGCTGCGTAGCGATGGATATCAACCAATAGGATCTTCAGTCATACACTAGACACAGATTATCACGAACAAATACTCATTGCTCAGCCGGCCGTGATTGGCAGTACTGTACTGCCAGAATATAACATGTTGGTCACTTTAAGAGTGTGCATTCTGAAAGTGGGCAACGTCGCAAATAGATGTCAAATATGGAATATGTGGAAATATGGCTAGTTAGTGAACTAAAATATTGATTATGAAAAGCAATAATTACCACAGGTGGTAATCGTAACATCGGATATATAGTTTAAGATGTAAAAAATAGTATTTTGAAACTTTCCAAATGCGTTTTTTACACCTATTAATAGTGTAGTTCACTAGTTAGAAATTTTAGTAATTATTTTTTTTTCTAGTTAGTAATATTGCCAAATTAATGCAAATAGACGTTGCCAACTCATAAAATAAAAACTCTTAAGGGCTATTTTTGTCTGCTTATTGCGCGGTAGAACCTGCTTTACTAAGTCAGCTTTATACGTATATTGCGTGTTAATGTCCGCAGAATGACATTCAACCATCTGCTTTACATGTCAGACTGAATAAAATGAGACACTGGCAGACTCTAAATTGAATTGAATGATTTCCGTTCGTTACACTCAAGACACTCAACTCCAGCTAGTTGTTTGGCCTTTTGCTGAATTGGGGCCAAATTTTGCACTACCGTGAGGCACACAAATTAATTTATGTAATTTTGCATGCTAGTTTTAGCGAATTGTTTTAGAACTTGTTAAAAAACCCGACCATCTGTATGTACTACAATTCTTGCAAATAAAATTTCATTTCATTTCTTTTCATTTCATTACATTTCACATTTTTTCGTTTTGTACTTATGACATGTCCCAAATAAATAAACATGTTTTTTTTTTTCTCATCCACCAAGTGACGCACCATCTCAAGGAGTCACAGTAGAGACCTGGACGAATGAAAGCCAAGCTAATCAGAAGTATTTTCTAAAACTCAAACTACAGTGATGAAGACGCTCTGCTCAAATCGAACCTGTGGGCACTGATAAGTACAGATCGTTCACGGCGCAAAATAATTTAAATAAAAAGCGACTTTTACTATGACTCAATAAAGTGCAATTCAGGTCGCATAGTGCTAATTACCTCCAGTTATATTCACCTAGAAGTTGCCTCTCTTTCTATCGCGTAATTCTTATATCTTCTGACTACGTTACTCTCACTGAATTGGCCCGACAAGACGAGCTCGCCGCGTACTTGTAGCTTCATACCTAAAATGCGGAGTGCGCCTTCTGAACTATTCTGTGCTGTGTTTATGTGAAATAAAATACCTTGATTTGATTTGACGAATTTTTATAGCTTTTTAGATTAAGAATTTCCTTCAAAATCTTTCAGAATGTGACAGAACCTGTGTTACACTATTGGGCTTCTGCTTGAAGCTCTACATGGAATCAGATCTTCAACCCTCTTATTAATAAACCCGGAGTAAAATCGACCGTCCACTACTACGTAGGTGCACGGAGAGGTTTGCCACGATAGCTGCGCGCTTCATTTGTTGGCCAACCACGCATAGCGTGGCCATGGGTTGCAGTGGACGATGTCGGCTATATTTCATGCAAAGCGAAGCTAAGTATACATGCATAGCTTAGCCGTGGGCTGCTGTGAAGCAGCGCCTTGAAGTTACGCCAAACTTAAACCTCGAAATATATACGGTTAAACTGAAGTTGGATCTAGTGTAACTTTACTGTAAGTTTATTAATAAGGGGGCTAGAATAAACGCTGCCACGCAAAATAAGTCAAAGACATGATCATCTGCCCAGCCTTTTTCCAAATAAGTTGTGGTCGGCTTCCAGTCTAACCTGATGCAGCTGAATACCAGTATTTTAGATGTATATCTGACATCCAGAACTCAGTTACTGCGTATCACTCGCAAAACAAAGAAAAGGAATCGCAGAAACATAATTACCATGACACAACATCACGCCCTTATCCCCGAACGAAGGAATGGCAGAGATGTACAGTAAATAAACCAGTAGACCATTATTTAAATATAATCGAAACCTCAAAAAATTGATCGTATATGGCTTGTTGTTTTTGTAAATATAAGTAAAGAATGTAAGTAATGAGACGTAACATGTGAGCTTTATTTTTCCTTTACTACAAAGAGTTCAGAATGTTCCACCAACTACTTAGTATAGTCTTGAACTCTGGAGTACTCATGTACGAAATGAAAGCTTAGTAAAAACTACAGATAATTATCATGAATATACCATCGTTTTTCTTGGGGGAGGCCTATGTCTAGCAGTGGAAGTCTTTTGACTGAAATAATAATACCATCTTTACATAAAATAAAATCGTAGCGACGTAAAAACTACATTGAACGCCTCCGCCCCTACGGCATTAGGGGTAGATAATGTCTTGAATTTAACATATCTTATTTAAGGAACAGGAAACCAAATTAAACTATTCAACGTAGTTTTAAAATTAAATATCAACGAATCTATAAGTCATATCATCGAAAAATTACATATGGCGTACCCCAGGGCAGTGTTTTAGGGCCTCCTATGCTGATCTATATAAATGCTGTTCGTTGGTAAGCACACCACTTGAGAGCGGCTGAACTGATTTGGCAATTTTTTTGTTATGAAATGTTATAAATTTTTTGTCCTATCAAAAGTATCTCTACGAGAAAAGTGTACCTACGAGGAATAATTCTTCTGAATTATTCCTATAAGGTTATTATACTTTCGCCGCTTGAGGTTTTCCGCAGCCGCAGCGGCAGCGCCAGCACAGCACGCTGAGCCTGGAAGATGGGATGGCGCTGGATTATCGTTACACGTTGCGTCCCACACTAAAGGCCTACCCACCTTCCATGGATCATATGTATTTTATACGCCATATTTTAGTTTAGTTTTAGTCTAATAGTTTTAGTTAGGTTAGGATACAATGTCTATTGTATTTTACCAATAAGTTATCATTTAAATATTATTAGTTAGTTCCTTACTTCTGTGATTATATCATAATATTATGTAAATTAAAAAAATATATTATTTTGTAAATGTTGACGTTCAAAAGTGCCATACATGGGCCTATTTGAAATAAATGATTTGACTTTGACTTTTACCATCTGTAATTTCTTAATAGCCCGGAGTCTGGATTTGTACCCGGTTGATGGCAATAAGCTCGCCTCATATTACATGGGACTTAAACATAACTGGCGCAATGTGGGTGTAGTATCACTTCTGCCCAACCCTTTGCGGAACACAGTCGTGATGATATTTATGATGTTACTTACTAACAAACGAATCAGTAAGTCTGTCTGCGCTTTATAAACTTACCTCACAGCATATCATGGCTTGGTAGGTTCAATTTTGAGATAGCTGTTATTTTTTGAGAGAATTCAACCAACAAGGAAATAATCTTGAAAGCACAGAAAAAGTGTATTCAGGACATTGCAGGTCATAGATACATCAATCTGCCGAGCCTTTTCTCAACTATATTGGGGTCAGCTTCCAGTCTGACCGGAGTAGAGCGACTGCCTATCTGACCTCCGCAACCCAGTTACTGAGTAACACGATACCCCTTGGCACGACTGGTTGTCAGACTTTCGGGCTTTTGACTACCCGTAACGACTAATTCCAGCCGGGGCCAACTACTTCACGTGCTTTTTGAGGCACGGGGGGGTTTCGGTATGAGATTGATGGTCACCCATCCACGGACCGACCTCAACAAGGCTTAACCTGAAAGATCGCACCGTGCGGCTATAATTATTTAGCCAGCAACCCCCATACATACATGTAAATCAGTATTATGTTTGTGATTGACCAACAATCCTATGTTTAATTGTGTTTTGGCAGGTTCGGTAAATAATTTATGTAATGTATTTTCCTGTTTCTAATAAGGAAAACCACAACATTTAATAATTTTGAGTAATACATATGTACGTAAGATAAGTGCAATGGTGTAACGGCCGCGACTTACGGTTGTGGGTTCGAAGCCAAAACGGTGACGGAAAACATCGTGAGGAAACCGGCATGTCCTAGAAAAAAAAAATCGAAGATATGTGACATCCACCAAACCGCACTGAGCCCGCGTGGTGAATTACTGCCCACTCCCTCTCACAGAGAGAGGAGGCCTGTGTCCCAGCAGTGGGGACATTGTAGGCTGAATAAGTATGTAAGTAAGTGACACTAATACCATTTAACACAAAGTTAGCGCTTCACCTTATCATGTCGAACAATAAAGCTTGAATACCATAACAAGATATTTTTGACTTCGCTATAAAGCTATTTTATTATAAAATACATAGAATCACCCTCGAAGGGTTAGGCAGAGGTGTACCCTACTGTACACACACTTGGAAATTATATGTATAAGTCCCATGTAATAGGGGGCGAGCCTATTGCCATAAACCGGGGGCAAATCGCCGCCTCTGTGGTCTAGTGGTTACACAACCTGTCTCAGACCCAGAGGTACCGGGTTCTATTCCAGTGGATACATAATTTTCTGCTCGGTTTGGTTGGTGGTAGGGTTTGTTCTAAGCCCGCCTGGCTAGCTACCACCATCTTATCTAAGTCCGTCGCCTTAAGAACAATGTTGACAGCATTGTTGTGTTTCGGTAGTTACAGGTAAGATAGGCAGTACCTCTGTGGTTGAGGATGAGCTCGCTTCCAACTTAGGCCTGATCATCACTTACCATCAGGTAGGAAGCAAGCCAAGAGGTTTCCCGTAGTGGTTAAAAAAACCCTTACTCCGGGCTGCTACTGAGAAACTCAGCAGTATCGCTAGGGACCAATAGACCAACGAGTATAAACTTACAGCTGTTTTATCTCCGAAGAAGAAACTGGAACTGCAGGTAACCCAACAGACGTTGTCCTGTCAACATTCCAATATGGTCTCGAGTTCATACAACAATCTCTTAAAAAAAAGGACGTTCAGTTTCTCCCAAATTTGTAAATTTTTCGGGAATCTGCTCTCAAGTTTTATTTCCATTAAACCTAACCTAACCCATTTTTAATTACAAGTATCGATAGATTATGTGATATAGAGAGATATGTATGTACTTCTCGTTCCTAGCAATGAGAGGCCACCCCATCTATACCCGTGGGTATCGTAAGATGAGATTAGAGAATTACGATGAGAGGTTATGCAGCAGCTTCCTCCTGTCTGTTAATAACAACGTACTGCGATCACCACTCCTTGTAGATATATCTTCAATAACTTTATTGTAGCTGGCATTTGGAGATTGCTCAGCAGTTGGTACGTTTACGGGTTTAAAATAATAACTTACTGTGTGTTTCATGTACAGGCTGACCTAACAGAATTTATAGTTAACTAGCAGCGCCCCGCGGTGACACCCACATAAGTCTCGATTCCGTGTGAATATCGGGATGAAAAATATCCTATGTGTTCATCCAGGTTATAAAATATCTTAATAGTTTTTGCGTGAAAAAGTAACAAACATCCATCCTCACAAACTTTCGCTTTTATAATATTTAGTTTATATAGAGTTAATCATCATAATAATATATGATAACCGCTAGCGATAATAATATTATTATTATCGCTAGCGGCTAGCATTGCTATGGTTTCCTACTAATATTAGGAGGAAATTTTGTATAATAATAGATTTTATAAAAGCCACAACGAAACTTTTTTGTTACTGATTCCAGTTTGTTTTGTCTTTGTAGATATACGTTTATTCAATTATATAATGTAGTGTAAATAACTGCTTAAAAAGAATTATAGACAACTTACCCTCACTCACAATATTTAATATACCTCATTTTGTGTCTGTTTTTAAATGAAGATGCAGAGATTCATTTACTTTTTTATGATATTTGCTATGAGTTTGGCTACGGACGTGTCCTCACTCAGCAAGCACTACGTATCGTAGAAAGTTGGTGCAGGGAATTTGAACTGTCAGTGAACCCCACTAAAACTGAACTAGTCATGTTTACCCATAAACGAGCATTAGGTCCTTTCCGCCTACCCAAACTGTTCGATACTGAACTTCAGTTGGCCAACGAAGTCAAGTACCTCGGGGTCATTCTAGACAGTAAGTTAAACTGGAGTAGTCATGTAGACAACAAGCTAAACAGGGCCTGCATTACCTTCTGGCAGTGCAGGAGTATGATAGGTAAGAAGTGGGGCCTATCCCCCAAAATCATACTGTGGCTGTACACAGCAGTGATCCGCCCTATGATCGCGTACGGGGCCGTGGTTTGGTGGCCCCGCACTCAGCTGGTTACAGCTTGCAACAAACTACAACGCATGCAAAGACTAGCCTGCGTGGCAACCACGGGCTGCATGAGGACTACTCCGACTGCAGCAATCGAAGCCATGCTGGGACTGCCCCCACTCCACCTGTTCATACAGCAGGAAGCGACAATGGCGGCGGTGCGTCTTAATGCAATTGATCTCTGGGGTAAGAGAGTCACACAACACACCGCGGTGCTTGAGGGACTCAACAATGAGTTCCCTATTACGAAAGCGGTAAATGACCGGGTGCCCAAACAATTTATCTTCGATAAAAAATACAGAATCCAACTCCACGAGGACCGCAGATGCGAGGGTTTGCGCCCCGCAGAGCTGCGAATCTTCACCGACGGATCCAAAACAGGTAGTGGCACAGGTGCTGGAATCTTCTCGGAGGACTTCAACATACACATAGCCACACCATTGGGTGTCCATAACACAGTGTTCCAGGCCGAATGCATGGGTATATCCCTTGCCGCTTCAGCCATCATGGCCAGGGAAGTTAAGGACCACTCGATAAGAATACTCTCAGACAGTATGGCTGTTCTGCAAGCGCTAAACAGTCACACTGTTGATTCTGGGCTGATATACGAGTGCCACCAACGCCTCAACCAGGTGGGTGACCTCAATAATATAACCATTCAATGGATCAAGGGACACAGCGGTTCGCGGGGCAATGACGCAGCCGACGAACTTGCCAGAAGGGGGTCGAGCATGGCACCAGTGGGGCCTGAACCCATTACGCCACTCCCCTTCGGGTACCTACGCTCTCTGGTAAGGAAACGAACCAGGGAACAACATCACAAAATATGGGTGGACCACGGTGAGTGCAGGCAGGCTAAGGAGGCTCTCCCTACAATCGACGGCCGCCTCACGAAACAGGTTCTCCGATTAACAAAACAGCAGCTGCGCACAGT
The DNA here is from genome assembly GCA_916610215.1 of Omphaloscelis lunosa. Taxonomy (NCBI): domain Eukaryota; kingdom Metazoa; phylum Arthropoda; class Insecta; order Lepidoptera; family Noctuidae; genus Omphaloscelis; species Omphaloscelis lunosa. The sequence continues at coordinate 13,295,456 of OU744270.1, forward strand.
TACAGCTGCCCTAACTGGCCATGGGTCATTTAATAAACACCTCTTTGTCATAGGAGTCACAGACAGTCCGCTGTGCAGAGCTTGCATGGAGGACGACGAGACAGCAGCCCATGTGCTGTTAAACTGCCCGGTGGTCGCCACATACAGGGCCAAGTACTTCGGTAACCCAGGTACCCTACGTGAGATTGTCAGTGACACCAAGGCGTTGCTGGCCTTCTTTGAGGAGCTGGGGTGGATCGAATAACAGATTTTCCCACCCGTACGCAAAATACGCGCTTTGACGTGGAGTTGCGGATACCAGCCCGTATTACCTTACCTTACGGACGTGTCTGTTTATAATGCCTCTAATTTTTGTAAGTAACGTTATCTTGATTTTGAAGCATTGATATAAAGGTACAATTTCGAAGGTCTGCATTACGGTTACGGTTGTGCCGCGGCGGTTTGCGGTCGCCAGTCGTTTTGGGTTGTTCCATATGATTTTTCCGTATAAACCGCCTGCACAATCTGGATGCCTATTGACTGGCTGAAGTCTACCAACAATATGATAAACTTCATGAAGCCGTCATCTAAGCATCAAACTAAGTAACTTGGCGCAAAAATAACTGCTGGGAAATGATTTATTTATGGTTTGAAAATTCGCAGATTACGGGAGTGTTCAATGTAACGCACGCTAAATATTATGCTTAGGCTGCATGCAACGGTATAAGGGTCGTGGATGTATTCAACGTTAAGGAAGATCCTCAGTGCTAGCGCGCGAAATTAACATTTTCTTACGATTTTTGTAATTTGCAGGTCAGTGTCAGGTTTTATCTTGATCGAAATATGATTCGCGATTATAACAAATATGTATTTACAGAATTATAATCATTAGAATTATTAATACATGTCTCTAAGTTAGATTTGTTCTCAAATGTTTTGATTTCATGAAAAAGTAATTCAGTCAGTACAAATTAATTTTATAACCGAATTACTTCCTCTTACAGAGCGAATTCTATCTCTAAATAGATAACTTCGTACCACGTGAGATCAATATTTTTCCGCTGTTCCTTTGGGCTTTTCCTTCATTTATTTTTTCCTAAACCACCCCAGGATTTAGGAGAAAAAAAAAAAACAGTGAACAATTTGAAAAAAAAAAAATCGGCATTGTGGTAATCAACGCGTTGATGTTTTTTAAGCCACGCACCGAGGTAATCAACGCATTGATGTCTTTTTAATGGTCAAAAGCTGGTGTCATCACGGTGTCGCGAAATCAATGATTTAGTCCCATCTCAAAAATACCCAACGCGCCTAAAGAAGTTTTCACTTCAAAAAACAAATTGGTCGAGCCATTTTAGAGTTTTTGCGAGACTAATGCATGGCAATTGCTAGTTTAGCTTATTTTAACAAGTCACATGGTTTTATTTTGTTTCAGACACAAAACTTCTGACTGACACCATGACTGAACATAAACCTGTATCTTGTTATACTTTCGGGTATCACCTGAGTAATCAGTTACATATGCGTATATATATTACGAACAAACCACCAAGTATGACTGCGATCAATGTAATATATCAGTCAGGTAAGTTTCTGCCTTTCTACCTAAGACCAGATAGAACATAAGTATCTTAATTTTCCGTGAGTTTTGTGAGACGAGAACTAAATATAGAAGAATGTGTTTATATGTACGTGATTTAAACCCATTCTTACTTAAAACTTTTAAAATTTAATGACAACATTTTAATGTACAATTGTAAAGGTGATGCGGCAGACCGCAAAATGAAGCAGCAAAGCCGCTCAACCACATTGACAGAGCACAGCGATACTACTGGTTTCTATATAACTCTATGAAAACGCTTCCGTACAAAGCGAAATTGCCGCGTACTGCTGCGGTCACTCTCAAAACGGTGAAGGAAAATAGCGTGAGGGAACCAGCATGTCCTAGAACCAAAATTCAAAGACATGATGTGCCATCCACCAACCCAAATTAGCCCCGCTGGGTGGATTACGGCCCACTCCCTCTCACAGAGAGGAGGCCTATGTCCCAGCAGTGGGAACATTATAGGCTGATTATGCATATGTAATCATGCATGCTGTCAGTGGCTGTCACTAACAGAGCAACAAGACGTTCGAAATCAAAACTTCAGCGGCACTGTAGCTTGCAGTTGTTGTCAACCGCAAAACCGCTGCTGTCTGCGGTCTACCGACGCCTTAGGAAGTGTACTTTCGCACGCTGTTTGGTCGAAACACTAGATTTTATTTCCGAAATATCCGCCGGATTTATTTTTGAAACGTATGGACAATCTTTGAATGAGGCTCTATTGATAGAATTTAGTGTATTTACACTTTTGTACATTTATTTGAAGATGTAAAGTGCAATGTTGGACTTCTTTCAGGTCTAGAAACTGCGGTGATGTCGAAGGACGTTGAAATCGAAACTGGTGAAGAATATTATTGGGTCCGTCGTGTCTTAAGCTACCCCGAAGTAAAAATTTCCATAAAATTATATAATACACATAACTTGTGTTCAGATATAATAGTAGCAGAAGGAATGAATGTCTCGACATCAAATAACGAGATAACTGAGGAGACATATAGAGGTACGACAATGTAATATTGTGACAATGAGTGCTAGTTTCTGCGATGCTTTGGGTGCAGTAGATAAAAGTCATTTCATCATACACATGGTATATAAGACATACGTAAACTCACGCCTTCTTTTCATGGGGGTAGACAGAAACTACAGAACGCCACCTGCTACAATCCTTACAAATTCCTTTTGCTTCGTTTATGTTCTCACATACACGTCGGTTGTGAGTTCTACCCACCTGACCTTTGTGGATAACATCACCAATAAGGTCACGTTATGTCCGTCTACGACGTTTCCACTCCCATCTGCCTTGACACAAAATAATGCTAAATTCAAGCAGATGCTACCTAGTAGTAGTACACAATTAGCATGTGTTTTATGTTATTCGAAAACAGTATGATTATTTTAACCACACGGAGAGCATTTTATAATTAAGTATACTTACTACTAACTAGCAAACAAGCATTCTTTTCAATAGCATGTGTATGTCAGCTTGTATAGCTGTCATTAGGAACATCAAGTGCAAATAAACGATGTATTGTCGATTGGTGTTGTTTTCTTACAGATATTTGTGTAAAAGCCACACCCTGTGTGCTGATGATAGATTTGAAACACGAATGTGAAGGTAAGCCTCTCTATACTCTCTACAAACACTTATAATTAATATACAGTTTTCTGTTGTAACATAATTCACGATTCTAATATTTAAAAAACGCTTAAATATTTATTTATCATGTGTATCTTTCCAATTTATAAAAAAAAGAATGAATTACGGATTTTAATCAATAGCGACCATTCGACTGTGAGAGCGCCTTTACGTCGGAGCAGTAGTGGCGCATTCCGTGATGTCAACTGGTGTACGGTCGATTGCATGTACCTACATAGATCGAACGACAGTTTTGAATGTGACATACCTAGTTACAGTCAAAAGTGTAGATCGGTCAAAACGCGTTTGTGTTGTAGGTTCGTAGGGTTCGATCCCAAGCAGGCGCTTTACTTTGTGTAAATTGTTTCATAACCACTGCTCTAAAAACGGCGAAGGAAAACATCGTGAGGGAACCGGCATGTCCCAGAACCAACAATTCGAAGACATGTGACATCTACCAACGCGTACGAGGCCCGCGTGGTGGATTATGGCCCACTCCCTTTCACAGAGAGGAGGCCTGAGTCCCAGCAGTGGGAACATTATAGGCTAAAGCTAAGTTATCAATCAACACAAAAAATGAATTGTTTTAAAGTATCAAACTCAAACACAGAACTCAAACTCAACTCAAACTCATGTATAACAGACATGTACAGAGTTAAAGTTAACATAGTTTGTCAAGCACTCATTATACGGAGGAGAGAAATTGTCTTCTTGCTATGATTTTTCTTGAATGAAAATATATTAATTAACTGAATAGTTATAATAATTAAGTCCTACAAATTCCTGTAACCAATGCCTGTGACAACAGGCATTGCGAAAAGTTAATAATTAATAGTTATTATTAGTTAATAGTTTACAAAACAATAAATAATACTTTTAAGTCTAACGTGCTAAGATTACCACAATAAATATTAAAACAACAACGACTTACAAAATGATTGCACCTGTTACTAATGAGTTCTAAATATTTCTCATACATATATTAGTCACTAGAGTGAATGTTCGTATAATTCCACGTTCACACGACATCGACAAAATTATTTACAAATTAACGTTCATGCTCGTTTTTCGATCATTCGGAGCGTAATTGGATGATACCGAATACCGAAATCCAACATCATTTTGGTTCAATAATTAATTCATTTTTACTTTTGATCATGCTCACTGGCTCCCTTTGTCACCATCACAAGGACTATTTCCACATCGGAGCAAATAATGACATTGTCTATTGCAGGTCCTTCAATTGTTACACGAATGAGTGAAAATCCTAAGACAACAACGCCTATAACTGATTTATCACCGTCGCCACATGAAAACATGAAAACATCGACGAACAGCTCTCCAAATAATACTGGTAAGTATGTTAATTTGCTCCGACTTTTCCCGACTATGTTGTGATTGGCTTAAAGTCCAATCAGATCCAGATAAATATTAGTATTTTACATGGAGCGACTGCCTATCTGTCCTCCACATCCCAGTTACTGGGTAACACGACACCGCTTGGTAAGACTAGTTTCATTGCAGGTGTTGTTACTGAAATAAAGATGAAGACAAAGACAGTGAAGCCACTTACGGATTTAGAAAGTTGGAGTCATAGTAGTTTTAACTGGAGTTATATTCCAACAACGACACAATATTATGAAAACATAGGAAAAACATCTAACGATACTGGTAAGTATGAATGGAAGGTATTATACTAGCGAGCCGCCTCACAGCTTCGCACGGGTGATATACTGATGTGGCGACGCGCTAAAAGCTCGACATTTCTACACTGTACCTAAATTAAATATTAATGTGAGCTCTGCTCTAGTGAATATAGAGAATACTTTTTTAATAATGTAGGATAGTACCTACTAGTTCCCTACTGTCATGATCATTATTCTAATGTCAGTAATGTCATGTCATTATTTATTATCTTGTTCCAAACTTTGGGCGACCGAGCTCTGCTTGGGTGAAAATACGGAGAAAATTAATTTTCCCAGGTATGAGACCCAGCTAGATCGATTTTTCGCCCCCGTAAACCCCTATTATTGCAACTTTCATCGAAATCATTAGAGCCGATTTCGAGAACGTGAATAGGTACAAATATTGGTTTAGAAACAAAATCCATATACATACAAATATGGCTCGTTTAATAATATAGGATAACACATAAACTTTCATTAATAAATTGTCAAAATTATAGTGAAAACCTCATCGGAATCCATTGTATAATTTAGAAGAGCTAAGCGCATACGAAACTACACTTTGTACTTCTTATATGTAGATTTCTCACCATTGTACGAGCTGTTCTCATAAAGTTGGTCTTACTTACTATTACAGAACATAAGAAAAGCCTTTTATCATATGAGTTTGTTTTTGTTTTCAGAAAGTGCTGACCGACAGCCGTCTCCTCAAAATGTGTTGATATACGTGATAACATCCGCCATAGTGATGTGTGTTATAATATTGGTCACTTATTTATGTGTCAAAACAAAATATTGTTATAGAAATTCGCACTCAGTAGAAACAATGAAAATTAATACATATGTAAGTTCAGCGACAACCTTTGCTTGTCTCCAGGAAATCAGCTTGGTGTGTCATGCACCTCGTATTCCTGCGTCACCCAGGCCCGATGCACTATTGACGTGAACCTTCTCCTCTCATAGTCTTTTTAGCGCGAGGAGGTCGGAAAGCGACATCATTTCGAACATAATTACAAACTCGCAAACCTTCCTGTGAAAGTCGCATCAAAATCGATTCAGCCGATTCGAAGATTAGATCGTTCGAGCAGATAGAGAGTCAAACATAAAAAATGAGATTTCATTTGCCAAAACCATTCATGTTAAGCAGAAGAGACTTTAAAAGCACAAACAAACTTCAATGATATAGTATGGCGAGAAGAAAACTCTTTTTAAGATAGGTATTTTTATCATTGTTTTTTTTTTTTCAGGCCACCGTTAATGAAGTTGTATATGCAGACCTCAGCTTGATGCTCGGAGACAGTCAACCACCAAGGCATAAGGAAGAATCGCCATATGCTCAAATAATTGGGGTGATGAAACCTGTTATTGGAAAAACGATAAATAAATAAATCTTCATTGTTCAAAGTTTTTCTTTGTCATTAACATAACATAACATCATCATTTGTCATTATTCGTATAAAAATGGAAATTGTGGTATTTGAAACACCAGCTAACTATGTTGAGTCTACAGAAGTGCTTTTTGCAGACCAACAACTGCCATGACCCACCAGTGGGCCGCTGTAGATACAACTTAGTTGCCACGTCACAGACGATGCCTCACTCCTGTCTTGCTCTGAGTGCACGAACTCCTGCACAATGAAGGACCTGTGCGAGCTCACTGCACGTAGCTTATTGTGTTCGATGTGGCTGAGTTCTCGTCAAGTTAATTTAATTTAGCAAAAATGATAAATCTGCGGCGTAGTTTATGCGTAGCTCGAGAAGATTAGAATGATCAATCAAAGGATATTTTCATTTGCTTCCAAGATTTGAGACTTTTATATATTTCATTTAGAACTGGAAAAGACAAAGAAATACAAAGTAATATTGGTCGGTTTTGTTTCCTATTTTATTCTTGGTGCGGACCTTCGTTTTTTTTTATGGTTGGGAAATTATCAAATAACTTCTGACTTCTGAGGGTGTGTCAGACTCTTACTGACTAAAACCCACCCGTGTTCCTTCAGTTGCCATGTTGCCAGGGGCCACGGTATCTTTTTCGGACTTTACCGCAACCCCGGCAGGCATCAGCCTTAGTCATCGTCTCTGAGGCGCGCGTGGAACACAACGCGCCGTTGACCCGGCCCTGGTCCTTATCGGACGGCGAGCTACCCATTGCTCACCGTCCGCAGGCCCGCGCCTACGGTGGCCGGGAATCGGTGCGATCTTCTAAGGTGCCAAAAAATTGGTTTACCACTTAACATTAGCTTCAGTATATTAGTATTTGTTCCCCTACATTACATTCACACGGGTCGATCCAAGGTTAAACTACGGTTTCCCAGGTTGGTCCGTGAATGAGTTACCATCCATTAAATCTTTGACAGTCACTACTCATATACACTATTCATAAGATCAAAAGTCTGACAATTAGTCTCACTAAGGGACATCGTGTTACTGGGTAGTAACTGGGTTGTGGATGTCAGATAGTCGCTCCATGTAAAATACTTGTGTACAGCTGCGTCCGATTAGGCTGGAAGCCGACCCTGATATAGTTGGGAAAGGCAGATTGATTGAAGTAATTTCAGTATTTGTGGTAAGTACATTTTCTTGCCAGAACATAAAACAACACTCAAATTAAAAGCATGTATTAAGGTGTTCAGTTGGCTCGTTAGGTATCTAATTTGATTTTGTTATTTTCCGATCTCACTTTTATTTTATCATACGACTAGGAAAACGATTATTTTTCGTGGTTATCCCTCTAAATGCGATCAAAACAATATTTTTGATAAATATTTTGGTATGACCAGCTTAATTACATGAAATGTACTCTAAATATAACCAGCATTTAAAATTATTTTTATCCTCACTACATTACTTCCTTACTCGTTGGTTTATGAATTTGACTATAATAATTTACAATATTTGAAGTGAAAACTTCTTTAGGCGCGTTGGCCATTTTTGAGATTGGATTAAACATTGATTTTGCGACATTGTGACGACACCAGCTTTTGACCATTAAAAAGAAATCAAAGTGTTGATTACCGCGGTGCCGATTTTTTGGCACTCCCAGCCACTGTTTTTTTTTTTTTTTTAATGGCATTGAAAACAGATTTACTCTGAGACTAGAATGAGAACGTTATTAAAAATACGGGAATTGTCCCTCAGGTCAAATTGTGATGGCTACACATTACAATTATCTGCATGGTTCCGAATGATGAGCCACAAAATATTGAGAAAATTTATATAAATAGAAAATTAAATGAGTACGTAATAGGAAGCTTGAAAGTGGCGCTGGTAACCAGGCAGTTGTGTGGATATAGAAGTGTAACCCCGAGCGTGACGCCGAAACTGAATGTATTGTGATAATAATGATATCTTCTAGGTTGAGTGGCTCGCGGCTAAAAAACAACCGTCCGCCAAGCAGCGCTTGCCGCGGTAATTTCTTGGATAGGTACCATTTTCATAACATATTGAGACCCCGCGTCTCTCTCTCCCCGGTCGTGACGGATTGCTGTCCCATCGGACTAAGAGAGAAAGGGAAGAGAGAGTGCACCTGTGCCTGCGCCCCCACTTGTGCAATATTATTATCTCTTGCGTACTTGTCTAGTCTCCGTTAAGATTGGCCGCCGTGACCGAAATCCGGTCGGGGGAATATTATTATTTTCAGTGTTTTAGTTTGCAAGCTGAGAGTGAAAAAAAGTGGCTTTAAAAAAAAATACGTCGGTTATCCCCAGATCAAGTCACATCATCATTTCAGCCGAAATACGTCCACTGCTGGACAAAGGCCTCCTGATGTGTATGCGCTTGCTACTCACACATAGTTCATATATTGTGAATGTGTGTCTGGACTCTTTTCCCCACCGTAACTTCATCGTAACCTGCTCAATTCTTCTTCGAGTTCGATGATTTTCTCGTCGGTCCGGAGAGCACGCGTGTTGTATGTTGCCAGGTCTTGTTTCCGGTGATTGTGCTAGACGGATTTCTTCCGGGGATTCTTTACACCCCTTGCCTCACCGTGACCTTAACCGCTACCGTAGCCAAGGGTAGGTGGGCTGCCGGGCACTAATGGCCGTTACTTTTTGGTGCTTGTCTTTTTTAGGGGGATATGCCATAATCACCATGCTTGGCAGGCGGGTTGCACCGCAGTATGGTGTGATAAATGCATAGAGAACGTTGCTGCCCATTCTCTAGTAAGTCCCTTAGTCGCATTTTACGACACCCATGGGAAGAAATTATTGTTGTAAGTTTATGGTCAAAATGAAACACGAAGGACATGTTTGTTGTTTTATAAAACTTAGAGGATGGTCTGATACCTAAATTTTAAATCTCAAATTCCGAAAAAAAAAATGATAACTTTATTAAACCCTAATTAAATTACAAAAATGGCAATTAATACAAACATTTAATTAAAGGTTTTGTTACAAAAAACAAAATAAATAAATTTTACTAAAAAATAATAACGTGTATTTCCAACCCTGGTTCTGATCACCGCCTGCATGCGATCAGGCATGCTCTGGATGATGTTCTTGTTTACTTGGGGAATTTTGTTGCAGGCAAACATCAGAGCGGTTTTTAAAATGAGACTGAGACACTGATTGTTTCAGGGCTCTAAACAAATGATAGTCTGATGGTGCGAGGTCCGGAGAGTAAGGTGGGTGGGGTATCGTCTCCCAGCCCAAGTTCTGCAGCTGTTGGCGAACGGTAGATGCGACGTGAGATCGAGCGGTATCATGTAGTAAAATTACATTGACTGGTCTTCGTCGTTTTTTCTTGATAGTAGAAGATAGTTCGGTGAGCTGGGTTGAATATTTGTTAGCGTCTACAGTTTCATTGTGTAATAGTTCATGAAACAGCATGCCTTGCGCGGCCAGAAACAGCAAAGCAGAACTTTTAAGCGGTTCTTTTGACTCAGCTTCGGTTGAGTTGGTGGCGTTTCTTCTCGAGGCAGCCAAAAAGCACGACGTGTATCGTTCTCATAATAAATCCATGATTCATCTCCCGTAACCAGATCAGACAAAAACTCTTTACGTCGGGGTCGCAGCAAAAGTGATTGACAGATGGCGACACGGACTGCACGACTGGCGTCGGTAAGGATGTGCGGTACCCATCGAGGCAAAACTTTTCGATACCCAAGCTCATGCAGATGGTATTCCGCGTGGTGACTGCAGTTAAGTGCTTCGGCTAATTCATGAATAGTAGCATCCGGATTCGACTTCAGTTCGCGGCGTAAACCATCATCATTGAATGCAGGTGGTCGTCCTGAGCGTGACTGACTTTCAAGGCTCCTGTCTCCTGATTTAAAACGGTCAAACCATCTGGACACCGTGGCATGGCTAGTACTTCCAGCGCCCAATGCTGTGTTGATATTGTCAGCCGCAGTCCGCGCACTGTGGCCTAACAAGTACTCGTATAAGTATAGTGTTCGAACTTGTCGCTCGTCCATTTTTCTTCAAACTGACTAAACCAATTGCGAGGGCGGCTTTATATACCCTCACATTAGAAGTACCTAGAATGTTCTACAACATACTAGAATATTATCGAAAACAATTAACTTAAGAAAAGAAATGTATAGCGTTTTGTAGAGTGTCTCATTACTTTTGTGCCAACCCAATATAATTTGATCTGAACTGTACACGGTTTTTCTATTGCGCAATAATCAACACTATCCACAGTACACCCACAGTAGTTAAAATGTGGCTGATAGTAACGAGAGAGACACCTACCCTCTCCGTCATATATATATACAAATATTGCTCGTTTAATAGTTTAATTTTTAAGTTTAGTTTAATAGGATGATAATTTAGTTTTGTGTAAGGACTAATCAATTAATAATGAATACAATTTAATATCATCATCCTTAGCGCTTAGCATTTATTGTGATGTCAATTATAGTAGGAGGAAATTACTGAAAAATAGGGTTATATAAGCGACAACGAACCGATTTTTTTACTGATTTCAGTTTGTTTTGTACTAACAGTTGCACATATAAGTAAACATTTTAATTACGTGTCATTTGTGTCAGTGTCATACGACTGCAAAATATTACTTTAAATTAATTAATTAATTATATTAATTTAAAATGCAATCAATTGCCTTTGTTTTATTATTTTCTGTACGGACTATCAGTTTGGCTGCGGACGTGACCATTTATAATCGTTTTGATTATTGTAAGTAGCGTTTCCATGTTTCCTATGCATGGATAAAATAAATATATAATATTAGAGGCTGGCAAACATGTTTGTGATATTGGTATTTGAAACCCAATAAAAGTACATCGATTTTTTTTGTGTGATCTACTTTGTTTGATTTGTTGTATGCCACCGCTATGATGTACAACAAAAAAAAGCGACATCCACGCCTCTACCGGTAGATAATCTAACTATTTTACGATATGATCATTAATGTTTGGCCACATCGTGCGTTTAACTGTTCATATCGTCAAACGTTGAGTGTTCAATGATCTGGCCAGACCACATCATGATGTGACTAGCGGTCGATGTTCATTTCATGAAATGATTTATTTATTTATTTAAACATTTCTCGCTCGAAAATAGGTGGTATTGAAATGATAAATTAATTAGAATTATTAATACATCCCTCTAAGTTAAGATTTGTTCCATTGAATAACTTTTTCATGAAATCATGCCATTTGAGAACAAATCTAAAGAGATGTATTAATTAAACTAATGATTATAATTCTGTAATACGTTATATTTCTTAAGGTCTTATTCGAATCATATTTTAATCAAGATGCAACCTGACACTGACGTGCAAATTGCAAAAAACGCAAGATTTGAATTTCGTGCGCTACCACTGCGGATCTTACTTAAGGCAATGCTTAACTCATAAAATCATTGAAAATTGGTTCTTAATAATATGTTGGTAGGTATCACATTATAGTGATACGGTGTACTGTACTAACTACACTTCAGGTTGATTATTACTCAATTGTTTCTTCACTTCACAATGCAATTTTAGTGAATTCATATTTGAAAAAGTCGCATAACTAAAATTCTCATTGTTTTTAGATAACGCAAAAACTGGTACTGAACGAAAATCTATTGCAGAATCTCAGTTCCCGTGGGAGTTCAGTTATCACTCGGATGATTGGGTCTCTATAAGTATATATTGGCAAAATAAATCTCCGAGTGTGACTGCGATGAACGTTACTTATATTACAGGTAAGCTTCAAGTTTCTATTTTCCTAAGACTAGATGGAACGGACTCGCTCTCCGTGACTTTTGTAATAGACGAGTAAGAAATATAGAAGCATGTATTCCTGTGCTGAAACATGACTAAATTTTTGAGCACGATTTCTGACCTACCTTTGTTCAACTCCACGACTTATTTGACAGAATTGAGTAATAGGCACATTAACCTTGTTGCGGAGGTTTCTTAACCGGTGTTTATTTATACCGAAATGCTGATAACTTTATCGAATGTATCTATTGAGAGAGTTTATGGAGAACGTCAGGAACGGCACAACAAGGGAGGGCAAGAGAGGGCAAACTCCGGCCAGGGGGCTGGGAGGGATTTTAATACGACTCGCCGACCGACGGCGACATCATTATGATAGTAATTAACCTTGGTAATATATTACTGCGCTCTTATCGAAAGAAATTAGTAACGTTTTTCAGGCCCCTGATGAAAAAAGTTTGCCCACGCCTGCACTAGAGTATCGTCCACTTCTGTCTTCGATCAATTCAGTACAATTATTTCAGGATGCAAAGAGTCATTTTTCTTTTATAATATGTTTCAGAGTTCGGAACTTTCTCGGCCAACAATAGTACAGCAAGTCAAGGACCGAGAAGAGGTGAAGAATATTATTATGTAAATAGCAAAGAATGAATGAAGTCCACTCAAATAGAAATTGTGCTAAACTTATATAAGTCATATAAGTCGTGCTTGTCCATCTCAGTTGCTAAAGGGAGGGAGGTCGCGAACATATCGAACGAGGCATTTCAATGTAAGAGAATGTTATGTTGTTACAATAATGAGAACTTTTAACCACTTAGGTATTTAGAGTGTTGCCTCCACTTTTATCTTTAAGCTTCTTGGTGAACAAGCACTGACCACAGTGCTTGCTCACTACCTTTTGGTAACGTAAGCCCAGATTTTCTGTAAATATTACCTTGTGGTACGGTCCATCGCGCGTCACACAAAAGTAACAGAACTATGAAAACTTACAGCTCTATGCTCGTGCAGTTGACTGAACTATTATAAGAATGATCACATAATTAGATGTTAAATTGTAAAGTTACTTTTATTTTTCAGAAAATGCTGATCCACAGCCTTCTCAAAACAACGTGTTAATATACGTGATACCATCCGTGATAGGAATGTGTGTTATAATATTAGTGGTTTATTTATTAGGGGTTAAATAATATTGTCTTCGGAATTCGCAGCCAGTGGAAATAATGGAATTGAATACTTACGTAAGTCTTAATTTTTGTATGTTCAAGTGCAATTCAATAAATTCTGCTATGAAACTAATGAGTCATGTGTCTGGTATAAGGCGTGTTGTGGCGCAGCCTTTGAGAGACCTTTGTCCAGCAGTGGACTGCTAGAGGCGTTTGTTGATTGATTGATGTGCCTAGTATTTCTTCGGATCTCAGCCCCGTCAAAATCGTATCTAGTGCAAAGTGATCAATCAGAAAACAGTAAAAGAAACGAGCGAGTCTTACAGTAGTTACATGTGATGTGTATCATCTGATATCTCACCTTGGTGTTGGTAATAAGCAATATTACGGAAATAAGCAACATTGAAAGGGCGGGCAAGGTCGTTTCTGACGGCCTTCTCTAGCAGCGCGCGCGCTCATTGGTCAAATCATATAGTACGCGCTTCCTCGGCTTCCTGTTACACAATTCCGTCCCTTTTCACTAAATCAGTCCCACTGATTTCAGGAAAGCGAGAGGAAAGATGTAACACATCAAAAACGGGTCTAAAAACCATAATTGTGAGCTTTATGCGAACTGTCATGCAATTGTTTAACTCATGTTGTTTTTATCCAGGCCATCGCAAATGAAGTTGTATATGCGGATCTCAGCTTCGTGCATGGAGATAGTCAACCTCTAAGACACGACGAAGAATCGACATATGCCCAAATAATTGGGGTGTTAAAACCTACTGATGGAAATGTAAAAAAATAAATAAAAGTTATTTGTTTTGTTGACAACCTTTTCTTTTCACATTATGTAGCTAAGTAAAGTATGGCGTCTAAAACACCTTCCAGCTGACTATGTTGAGTTTGCAGAAGAGCTCCCAGCAGACCACCAACTGCCATGACCCACCAGGAAATCTTTCAACCGACTTCTTCCGAAGTACTAATGCAAACGTTAAGGCGTAGCGCAAACTTTGCTACGGCGTAGCTCGCGCTGTGCTATGACACAGCTTACACTGAGGCTATGATTTTCTATAAAAGCCGTCGGCCGCTTACAGCGTCACGTCAGAAAGTCTGGCACAACGGCTTAATTTATAAGCTTTACAAACTCGGTGTGCCAGATCGTCTGGTGCTCATCATACGAGACTACTTGTCGAACCGCACTTTTCGCTTCCGTATTGACGGAACCCTTTCCTCCCCCCGCCTCATAAGGGCAGGAGTCCCTCAGGGCTTAGTACTAACTCCCCTCGCATTCACGCTATTCATTAGCGACATCCCCAGACACAGATCGACGCAGTTGGCTCTGTTCGCAGACGATACAGCGACCATCTGTAAAGGCAATTCAGCTAACATGCTCCTAAACCTACAAAGGGCTGTCAACAACCTTGGCGCCTGGTTTAAGAAATGGCGAATTGAAGTCTGCAAAACTGTAACCTTATAATATTATTTATAAATAAAATAATTAAATAAATAACACATAAACACGTACAGCACTACACGATCTCACCCCACACGACTACACACACAAAATCCCCCCCCTCACACATCACATCCCCATTCACACTCCCATCCCCCCTTACACACATACACTCACATTACAATCATACAAAATTCTAATTTTAAGGTCCGAATCATTGTAGCTTAAATGTTTGAGTATAGGTTTATTAACACACTTATTTTTAAGGTTTCTTTAGTACACGAAGTTACAGTAGAACACTGACTCCTAAGGCACAGGGTTCCCCTAGTTTAGGAGGCAGGGTTTTTCAATATTTGTGCAGCCTTTTCTAAACCTATCTACCTATAAAATGTATTTGTCTAGTAATGTATGCAAAGGTATTTCGTGTCAATAAACATATTTTATTTATTTTTATTTTATAAGTGAATCCCGACAAAAGTCAAGCGGTTATATTTTCTAAACCGAAAACCAGATCCCTCCTTTCCCCCGACCCATTACCATGTCCGGCAAGCCGATCCCTTGGGAGAGGCGCGCCCAATACCTCGGTGTTATCCTCGACTATCATCTCTTCTTTTTTGAGCACATAAAGATGGTTCGCTCGCGAGCCGCTTTCGCTCTAGGTAGACTCCACTTCGTTCTAAATGCACGCAGCAAATTGTCACTAAAGTGCAAATTGCGAATTTTCACAGCGTGCATTCGACCTATCATGACCTATGGGGGTGCAGTATTTGCTCACGCCAAACCCCATTCCATCCATAGGTTGAAAGAAGAAAGAAATAAAAATAGGTTGCAGAACCGTTTCCTTCGTAAGGCCACGGGAGCCCCCTTCTATGTCAGAAACGAGATCCTCCATCTCGACTATAAAATCCCCAAGATTCATCAGTTCCTAAAATGCATGTCAAAGTCAAAGTCAAAGTCAAAGCATTTATTTCAAATAGGCCCATGTATGGCACTTTTGAACGTCAAAATTTACAAAATAATATAATTGATTCTAGTCGCCCCTTCCAAAAGGTAGTTTTCGTATGGAGAAGAATGGGCAAGAAACTCCACCGTTACTCTTTTAAAATGTTTTACAATAGTTTGTATTAGTACGTACATTACTTAAATAATTATATGTGAAGACGATGCACCTAGGATAAAATTACTATACCACAATAGGTAAAAAGAATTAAAAATGAAGCAACGACAGATAATTTAATTATATGATAGATACATGGTGCTCACATATTTACAAACATAGTAAAAGTAGACGATTTTCCTAATGTTTTTAAAATTAATAAGTCAGTGTGTGAGGAAGTAATCACAGAATGTAAAATCAATGTCATATAATACAAAATTATAAATTTAACAATTAAATTAGCAACCTGTTTGATTTTGTCTTGGTTCTAAATTGTCCTATGGAGCAGGACCAGCATGTTTCCAAGCACTCTTATCTTGGATATAATCCTCTAATTTGTAATATGCTTGTTTACAAAGTGTACTTTTAATCTGAGTTTTAAATTTTCTTTCATTTAATTGCAATATGTCACAAGGTATTTTGTTGTAACATTTAACACAGTACCCCATAAAAGATGTATGTACTTTAGATAATCTGAAAAATGGTTGATCTAGTTTATCTTTATTTCTAGTATTAAAATTATGTCTATCACTTATTTTATTAAAAAGATGTGGATTTTTCCTTACATACATAATATTTTCATAAATGAATTGGCAAGGTACCGTCATAATATTAATCCTTTTAAATAGTTTCCTGAGAGATTCGCGGCGACGTAGATTATAAATGGCTCTGACAGCTCTCTTTTGTAAAATAAAGATGGATTCAATGTCAGCAGCCCGACCCCACAGTAAAATGCCATACGACATAATGCTGTGGAAGTAGCTAAAATAGACCAATCGCGCGGTTTCTACATCTGTTAACTGTCTTATCTTTGGCCGAGCTTAGCCGCCCCGCAAGAGATGTTATATGAGGTCCCCATTGTAATTTCTCGTCTAGCGTGATTCCTAGGAAAACCGTTTGATTAATAAATTCCAGTTTTTCCCCATTCAATATGATGTCACATTCGCTACTTCTAACATTAGGTAATTTAAATCTAATGCATTTGGTTTTTGTTTTATTTAGTACTAAATTGTTTACCGTAAACCAATCTTGGACTTGCAGAATAGAGCTATTAACGTCTTCAAGATTTTGTGACCGTCGGTTTATTTTAAAGATTAATGATGTGTCATCTGCAAATAACACCATCTTCGGTTGATTTTGAAATAATTGGGGTAAATCATTAATGTAAACTAAAAAGAGGAATGGACCCAATATCGAACCTTGGGGAACGCCCATTGCCATTTCAGACCCTAATGAGTTTACGCCGTTTACCTGAACTTTAACCTTTCTATCTTTCAGGTATGATCTAAGTAAATCAAGAGCTGTATTCCTAATCCCATAGTGCTCTAGTTTCAGCAGAAGTGTCTCATGGTCTACACAATCGAACGCCTTCGAGAGGTCGCAAAAGATTCCAATGGCATCTTGTGCTTCTTCCCAGGCATTAAAAATGTTCTTTATTAGGGTGACACCGGCGTCAGTGGTACAACGCCCTTTGGTGAAACCGTACTGTTGTTCATGAAAGATGGAATTTTTATTAAAGTGAGGTAACATTTGATTGAGCATCAACTTTTCAAACACCTTACTGAGCACTGGTAGAATTGATACAGGCCTATAATTGTTGGGTTCTTTACTATCACCAGATTTGAACAATGGAACTACTTTACTGTGTTTCATGAGATCCGGAAAGACTCCTTGGTCTATACTGGTGTTAAATATGTAAGCTAAATAGGGCGCAATGGTTTCGATTATAGATCTACAGACTTTTACAGACATTCCCCATAGATCTTCTGTTGATTTAATTTTAAGATCTTTAAAAGCTTTTATAACAGCCTGGGGGTTTGTATGCTGAAACCTAAACTCCAAAGGGCAAGCCTTCACATTCTGTCTAAGTAAGGCAGCAGAAAGCGCGGGTGAGGAATTTAAAGCTTGAGTAGTTTTAAGGGGAATATTAGCAAAAAAGGATTCAAATTCTTGAGCTATTTCTATATCTGAGTTAATGGGGCCATGTGCAGTCTCTAAATTAAATTCAGTATTTCGCTGTTTTTTCCTACCTGTTTCATTATTTATTATTTGCCAGGTAGTTTTTATTTTATCATCAGCTGATTTTATTTTATTGCTAATATAAAGAGCTTTGGCTATTTTGCACACACTTTTAAAAGTTTTTGAATATTTTGCAACATACTTATGAAAGCTTGTATTATTCATATGTTGCTTTAGGCCATAAAGTTCAAATAGTTTTTCCCTGCTTTTACGAATACCTGGAGTCGCCCAATCACT
The DNA here is from genome assembly GCA_916610215.1 of Omphaloscelis lunosa. Classification (NCBI taxonomy): domain Eukaryota; kingdom Metazoa; phylum Arthropoda; class Insecta; order Lepidoptera; family Noctuidae; genus Omphaloscelis; species Omphaloscelis lunosa. The sequence continues at coordinate 13,313,539 of OU744270.1, forward strand.
AAATAAGAACTTTGTGTAAATACTTTTAGTCTTTTGTGGAAAAGTGTCATTAAATTGCGTGTTTAATAGTGAAAAGAACTCGGCGTAGAACTCATTTGGGTCATCTATATTATTAAAACTCTGAACACATAATTTATTGGCCAAAGAATTATTTAATTTCTCTAAACTTTTACATGTAATTGGCCTAAACCTTATTTGAATTTTTTGTAAAGGTATGTAGGAACAAAATGTTATTGTTTGTCCACTGTGATCTGATGGCAACTTATTTACAATTTGATTGTGTAGGTAATCACAGTTACAAAAATATTATCTATACAAGTGGCAGAAGAAGCTGTCACTCGGGTTGGTTCAATAAAAACATTTGACAAATCAAATGACCTAAAAAGACTTAGTAATCTGACAGTGTTCGAGTTATTTTCTAATAAGTTAATATTAAAATCACCACATATGATTATTGACTTACTACTAGTACTAAGTTTTTTTAATACATCTTCCATCACAGAATCAAACACAGATAGATTCTGGTAACTTGGAGGTCTGTATACGCATACTATAACATGCTTATCGAGCTCAACACAGGACAATTCAATGTTGTGTTCAACAGACAGTCCGATGATGTCTTTTCTTTCTTTCGATTTTATAGAATTTTTAATCAATATTAACGATCCTCCATGTATCATACATTTTCGACTGAAATGGCTAACTACACAATAATTTTCATAATTAATTGACATCACTTGATGATCTTTTAACCAATGCTCTGTTAAACAAATTACATCAAACTTGGTATTTTCTAAAAACAATTCTATTTCCAGTAATTTGGAAGAGCAACCTTGGATATTTTGATTAAATAATTTTAAAGTATGTTGCACTCCCTTTGGTTTATTATTATGAGTTATATTGCCAGAAGATACCATTTTATTGTTCTCTAATAATAATTGGTTAATTGAAGGGGTAACTTCTGTTGTCTTACTGCCTAGTTTAAAGAATTATCCGGAGTGACCTCCACAACTACAACAGAAGAATCTAAAATGCCCGTATGAGTTCCAGCAGGAAAGGAATACCCTATCTGACTGGTAGTGGCCTCCAAGTATGTTGTTATTGTAGGTGGATCCTCCTTCGTACATGGTAAAACATAATTATTCACTATGCTGTTAGTATAACTAGACACCATAGATTCGTCACTAATACTACACTTTGTTATATTATCTATAACCTCATTAATATTATATGCTATCAACATAGCAATCAAATTTCTACATTCCCAAGACAGAGATAAAGTTCTCTGAGTTAACTTAAAACCACTAACAAACTGGTTAGTGTCAAAATACAATAATTTGTCACTATGACAACATGTCAGCCTGTGAATAGTACTATTCAACTTATAAATGTAGTTATTTTCATCATAGGATAAAGTATCAGAATAAGGAAAAGCACACAACATGAGCTTTCCTACATTTAATTTTAATAAGGTGTCCACACCATCCACTATGTCCTTTCTGGTAATACCAGTACTATTACCTAATAATAAAACCATTGTAGAATAATGATCTAGGTTTGTGTTTACAATTCTTCATGTCATGTCCAAGCGTTACTTTGACTCCGCTTCCAGACATTGCAACCCTCTGGTTGTCGAGGCAGCTAATTATGTCCCCTCTATAATCAGTCAGATCCGCCGTCCGAGGCATGTCCTTTCCGACCCAGATGACCCCATTACACTCTTCCAAGGGAAGAATAGGGCCACCAGTACAGTGCACAAACACAGACGCCTCCCGTCATTCCGACCTCGCAGCCGAGGTTCTTTGCGATCGCGACCGTGTCTCCGAGTAAATGATACTCCTCCCCGACCCTTGCTCGAAAACGAGGTGCCAGCAGTTGTTGCAGCTGAGCACGTAGCTTTAAATACCCCGCCTAATAATCATCATGATGATAATCAAATTTTGATCTACCCTGTCCCCTCTTGCGTACCCCACAGCGTGCCCTTAGCGAGCGTTCGCCTAGCTTTAATTTAGAATAGTTTACTTGCTCCTGGCTGGAGGCTAAAAGTGTAGTAGCTTAAGGTACTGCTCGCTCTGCTAAGCCTTGTGATAAAACTTAACATTTTAATTATTTTGTAAAATCATGAAAATATACCAGTTTTATATACACATTGACATTGTTGAAAATTATATTCAAAATGACATGATTACTTTGTAAAGTATTATATTATTTTATTTAATTATTGTGAATGTGAGGACTATGTGGATATCATTATTATTTTCATTTTTCAGTTAGTTTTAATTATGGTCTGGCAGTTTGAGTAGTTTATGCGGCCTACCCAAATGTCCTTTCTTTGGTATTGTTCGTCGAGTTGAGCTCCTTAAGTTCTGAGTTGAGCTCCACGATTACTGACAAATGCTTGCACTGACTGGACAGGCTCACTCAAATCTGTGTGGTTCTTTCCTCAAAAGACCATTTCAGACACTAATCTACATGGTCCTCATATGGCCTGACCAAGATTATGTCTGGACTTTAAAAGAGACTGTGACCTCTGAGTTTGTTTCGGCCTTTCTTCTCAGAGTAGTCAGATAGGAAACGCCGAACTCAACTAGCTTATTTTTATTTTTTTTAATATGACGTGTAAAAGTGATTCTGATATCCTATTTACAGAATAAACAATTTCATTTCATTTCATTTCATTTCACTCACAGGAAAGTTCGGTTAAGCAGTCAAGACCTTAGTGGTCAAAACTGCGAGTTGACAGGTTAAAAAAAAAATACAGCGTCACGTCGTACGCCGCGTCACGATATTTACTATACAAATGTACTGTTGTGGTCTCTTTCACACGTCGACGTCGGCGTCCTGTTGCGTTCAGACGTCGATCGGAAAGTAGACGCTGAAGTCGGACGTCGCATTCAGCATAAAATAGGAGACCAAAGCCTAATAGCGTGGCTCGAAAACGTTAGAGTGATTAAAGGATTGATAATTGTTCACACCAAAGTTTTCCATCAGCTGATTGCTATAACTTGCTCATTTTATTTATAACATTAGCCGTTCCCAGAACCGTAATATTGTAACAATAGCCTTTAAAAATCATGTAACAATTCATATTTACAAATTTTGGCTTACCATAATTTAATCACAAACCGCACTTTTTATTTGCAAAAGTTGCCTTTACTAAAAATCAAGTAATCCTTTGTATTGCCAGCATAAAAACCGGCCAAGTGCTTGTCGGCCAAGAACAAATTTAACGTTGTATTTTTTTTTCGAATATGTCATCAAACTATGGCACACTTACACTTCAAAACAGTAAATGCATTTAAAACGTCGTTCTTTTTCTGTCAATCGTGTGAAGATGATAGAGATAGAATGATGCTATAGCGCTTAGCTTTATAATATGCATTCATTTCGTGATTCCTGGCGCAAGTGGGCCTGAATGGCGCACTAAGGCTTGTTACATAAAATAAATCAGTCATTAACTTAAATTGGTAAATAAATAACTGTAATCATAATCATAAATCTTTATTTATTTCAACATCATATTTATTACAGGCACTGGTTAATAAAATTCACAATCTTAAATAGAGAAAGGTTTCTGAGGTAGGAGGGTCCTAAGTTACAGATCACCCGGCTTTCTTAGATAGGACATGTTAATTTACAAAAAAAGAGTCAAGATAATATTGGTATAACAAAAGTTTGAAAACCCTAAGAAAATTAAACAAAATCAAAGAAAAGCAGCAAGTCAACATAAACATCAAAGAAATATACGTACCTATATTATTATTCATCAATACATACTTATGAATCTAAATAAAAAGCAAAATAATAATGAGCATAACAAAAAATTAAGAATGGAAATGGGGACATGAATAATTTTGTGTGTATTGAATGTTTGTAAGTGTAGGTGTGTGAGTGTAAATGTGTGGGTGTTAAGACATTGGTTTTAATAAATTTTCAGTGGCAATGTAGTCCAGATTTAATAGCCAAAAGCGTAATTTTCTTTTACAAATAGATCTAGTATGGGTGTAGACAGATATTTTGTTATTAATTGAATTTAAAAAAAAGTGCCAAGAAAACAGAAAAACTTTTGGGAGAAACTAGTATTATAACGGATGATTGAACAAACATTTGTTGATCGTCTATTTTGTGTTGGTCAATCGTGATCTAAGGGAACTTCAGTGTGTTTTTTTAGTACTCTCATGAAAATAAACAGTTGCCGAACCGTTAGCAGTTGGCAGCATTGGTATAGTTCGGAAGTTGGATAGAGGACAGGGAAAAAGCAACTAAACTTTTAATATAGCTTTTTGGGCTCTGACTCTCTAAATATATCATATAAGTTTTAGACGTACCGCCCTAAGTGGTAATGCAATTTACTAGCAAAGACTGCCACAGTGCCAAGTAAACTGTTTTAATAACTAATGTATCAGATTTGTCTTAGATTTTTAAATATGTAGATTAATTTTCAGATTCGTTTAACAAGGGTTTCAATGTGTTGTTGAAAGCTGAGACGGTAATTTATGATTATGCCAAGATATATGAAAGAATTCGTTTTATCTAATACAGGACAAGAACAATGGTTGATGGAATTACATAAGTGGGCTTTCAAGTTAAAGTTTGGTTCTTACAGGGCACAGTATATTTTTTGGCCAAAATTTCGGACATGTCTTTTTTATGTGATAACTTTGTTTGTAATGTTTTATAAAATTAATGAATAGAACTCACAAGCGCCTATTTCTCATTATGACCAAAAAAAACCACTTAATTATTTTTTATGATAAAATTGTAAATCACCCATAACTTTTGAAATACACACATCAAAAGTGTCTAGGGATCAACATATATTTTTGCAATAACTTTTCTCCTGATTGATATTAATTAAAATTTTCTTTAAGGATTCATCAAATAAAGTGTTTTCGTTTGTCACAGTAACGATAAACCAAGTCACCATTGCATTAATAAAGAAATTTGCCATTTTCCTAATAAAGGGATTTTTGACATTTGAACCACTAACATTAAAGTTCGAAAAAAAGACTGAAATAACAGTTTTCTTTAAAATTTTATTGGGTAACTTAAACAATTAATAATCCGTGTTTCTACCGCGAACACTAACAACACAAGAACATCGGTTTGGCATACTCAAAATGAGTTCATCCAAATCACGCTGTGGAATGGCCGCCCATGTTCGTTGCAACAACAAAAAAAGGTCTTCTTGCGACTGGATACCCTCCATATTCGGCAGAGCTCTTCTCTGTAGCATATCCCATGCATGCTCAATCGGGTTCAAGTCTGGCGACTGAGCAGGCCAGAGCAGGACATTGATGTTAGCTGCGGCGAGAGTCTGTCTTACAACTCTTGCGGTGTGCGGTCGTGCATTATCATGCATTAACTGAAATAAGGGACCGATTTGCACTTGTAGAGGAACGATGACGTCAGATACAATCGTCTCAGCATAAATTTGAGCGTTGAGGTTGCCTCTGATCCAAATCAACTCAGTTCTTCCGCCGATCCAAATACCCGCCCATACCATGATGGTTCCACCACTATAAGGATGGACTTCCTGGCAGGATTTTAATCGCTGTTGGCGTCCAGGGGTTCTCCAGTGTCGTATACGTCTTGTATCCGGTCTCATACCAAAACGAGACTCATCAGAAAAGCACACGAAACGCCATTGTTCTTCTGCCCAATTTCTGTGTTCAAGAGCCCATTGATATCGAATCCTACGATTGTGCATTGCTATAGGTGGTACCCGTAGCGGTCTTCGGGAATGAAGGTTCACTTCATGCAAGCGGTTTCTGACTGTTTGGTCGCTAATTAAGTTCCCTGAAGAGTGATGAAGCCTCACGGCTAACATCATGGCGGTTATTGTTGGAGCTCTTCGAGTTAAGATTTGAATGTATCGGTCTTGTCTCCGTGTGGTGCAGCGATACCGTCCTCCATGGCGCTCAGCCACGGTACCAGTGCTTCGGTAACGTGTCCAAAGTCGATTGATAACACTCTGACTTGTATTCAGAGCTAAAGCCACAGTACGTTGCCGGGAACCAGCTTCTATCATTCCCACGGCTCTGAGCATTTCTTCCCTGCTTAAATGACGTCGCCGCTCCATAATAACGTTGGTTTTAATCAGTAGTAGGGAAACAGTAGCACTAATAATGTCTTCAATGCGTTGTATGTTTTTATAGGGAAAATATTGACAGCTGATTTTCATCTTTTACTCGAATTTGATTAACAGTTCCTGTTTCAAATTATGAAATGCACCAAAAAGGATCCATATAAATTTATATAATCATAAATTTATTACAAAGCCACATCTCAATCTCAAGAAATCCGCATAAAAATGCTTGATCCCTAGACACTTTTGATGTGTGTATTTCACGAATTATCTTCTTGTTTTTCCTAATAAACAATAATCTTAAGACACATAATACTGATTGATTTATATATTTGTTAAACGAGTTTTCAGAGATTTATTTACAATTAATGTTTTTTTTATTTTATTTTTTTATGGTCGTATTTTTAATTATTTGGTTTCTATTTTTCTATAGAATTGTTAGAAAAAAGTGAATGAATCCATGAAAAAAAAATCAGATCCAAATATTGAAGGATATCGAACTTAGAAGCTTCTAAAGTTTTCTATGGTAATTATGATTTTAGGGTTGTCAATATTTCTAAATAGAATTTATTGTAAAAAGTTACCATAACTTTTTATTCGTAAATAATATATTAACTGGAGGTTGGGGCGTGTGCATCGGAACACTTTATTTACACAGAAAAATAGTTTTTAAATGAACAGAAAAACAAAAAAAAAATACTTTTTATTTCATTTTTGGATCGAGCTGTGGTTTAGCCCAGTTTTCCTAGACGTGCTTAGATAATAAAAAAAAACTATGAATTTCATTTGACATGCCAATCCTGCCATACTAATTTGGAATTTTTTGAACATAATCTACATAATTATTATATCTAATATTATAAAGAGGTAAAGTTTGTAGGAAACGATCTCTGTACTGAACCTATATTGAAATTTCTTTCACTAGTAGTAAATTACATTATGCCATTTTACTTAATTGTTTTCTGATGTACATTCTTCAGCTTGATCTGACGAAAGAATTTCTGTTACATTGTCGGTATGTCCTTCAATAATTTCAAAATTTTCGTCATTTTCTATTGCCACAAAATCGTCTTCTGCTGAGATTTCATACGGTTTCAGTAACCTAACTACGCTGGGTGGTAACGGTAAGGATTTTAGTTTTTTCAACCTATTCTGTAGCCTTATGTAGGAAATTTCTGGATCTGACGATTCCAGTGCTCTGTGAAACAAATCTAACATGGTTTTTTCGCGGTCGGATTTTCGGCTATGGTGTTCTCTGTCGTAACGCCAGAACTTATTCCGCGCTTCACCGGCTTGCTCTGATAATAAGCCCACTGGAAGAGCTGAGTTATTAATAATATCTTGACCGTGAATGAGAATCTTATGTATTGTTACTGTCATTGGGTACCAACCATATTCTGCCACGTATTTAGATGCAACGCTTTTGCAAAAATCTCCAAATTTATTAGCATTTACAGGTAGACCACAAGATAAAGTAATCAGAATCGTGTGAAGATCGTCCAACAACCACAGACCAAGGCCTAATATTTCAGCAAAGACTGCACGATTTTTATCCGATAGAACTGTTCGGGCTGTGTTGCCGTCATTTGTTGTTCCAGCATTGGGTCTCACAACATCAACTAGCAGTTTCAAATCTTTTCGCACTCTCTCTTGCACACGTTTTTTTGTTTCCTCAACAGTTTTTGATTCCATTGAATCTTTGCCTACCCTCCATTTCTTTACAGGAAGCTTGTAGCCCAAATGAAGTAAGAACTCTAACATGCGAATCCATGCATGCAAGGGACTTATTCCGTATTTGAAAACCGATATATCAATTGGCTGAGAATAAATTATGTCTAATTTGTTGAATTGCGTTGAAGTTGCTTTGCAAAATGGACATTTAAGTTGAGAAGAGGTTTCTGTTATTATATTTAGTACTTTGCCATCTATGCATGTCAAATAAAGTTGTGGTTTTGCCCTTATTTTCTTATTGTTAGATGTAGTTGCTTCTAAAGTAGTCAAATCCCTAATTTGGTTTTCTATCAATTTCTGTTCATTTAGTATTAAATCTTTTGTCTCTTTCCGATATTGAATATGAATCGGACGGCAAAATCTGTATGATTGTGGAGTTGGGTTTAACCAAAGTACAAAGTCTTTTTTTTGTTTTTATCCGTAATGGGATGAATGTAGTGGCAAATAAAGTGTTTTCAGGCTCTTGATTATCAGAAAAATTCTGTTTATAAAATGATTGACCCGAACTATCATCAAACCCCCAACTCCCCTCAAAAATACAATCTACCGTATCTAGACCTTTTTGTTCACAATATGCTGATATAATTTCGTCGCAGGAGTTTATTAATAAACGTAAACTAACAAAAAGTAAACTAACAAATGGAACAAAGGCTTCTCTTTCTGTTACTTGAATCGCACTATCCGGATAACATTTTTGTTTTGCATCGAACACTTTATTATATGGAGGAAATGCTGGAAATCCTCTTGATTTTAAATCTTGTTGCAAAAAGTTGTATGTCTCTACAGTAAATTTTCTATCTATAAATACTGCTAAAGCTTCATCTGGGGAATAAGGACGAGGGTCTTCGCGAAGTTTAGTTGCTATTTTAGTCGGTCGTGTTGGACTTTCAAGACAAGTATTAATAACGTATTGCAAATCCTTTGACGCATTGGTTTTTAATTTTTGTCCTTTTGCTTCTAATGCACTCGAAACAGCTTTAATAACTTTTGTAGGAGGTTCACTTTCTAAAGAATATTGAAGTTCTTTGCACACCCTTCGTTTTTGTCTGTCACTAAGTGACTCATAGACCAGACAAGAAGAAGTCGAAGCAATAGTATCGATTGTGGGGGATATTGCAATATTAAAAGTATTTTCTTCAATTACTGTAGGTAAATCTTGTACACTAAAATTTGGGTCAGTATTGGAATCTGAAATTAGTGGCTGATGATGAGGTACAAGTTCATGTCTGTCAGGGGATTGACTCAATATGTTAGATTCTGATTCAGAATCAGTAATCATAACAGACTCTGAAAGTGACGCGTCTTGTAATGCTCTAAAGAAAAATTTATTTAAGTCATTTTTTAGTGATTCTTTAAGCCATTTTTTGTTTTTCTTTGCAAAAAATTTAAAATTATATTTACAATTTTTGTAAAGCATTTCACATTTATACGTGAATCTAGCTATTGCCTCTTTAAATGCTTTCTCATCATTGAGTTCAGTTTTGTTAAATCCTAAAATAGTCAAGATAAGCTCTGATCTATCTTCTAAAGGCAAGTCAGTAGGTCGAATTTTAGATCCCATTTCTTTTGATTTGGCGATTAACATTTTATATACATCGAGTCTGCTAATTACGTCTCCTTGCGTACTTGCGAATACTCCCGGAGAATGAAGAGTACCGGCTGTGGCGTTATCCACAGCTTCATCAACTGCCACTCGTGAACCAACATGAGGGTTGGCGCCCTCATGCTCTCCTTGCAGTAAGTCAGCCGGTCGGAGCCCGGACAGACATCCTTCAACAGGGCGGGTCAGGTCCTGCTGAGGCAAAGTGGCGCCATGGGTCTGTGACGGCTCCATGGTGCCTCACCCCCGTTCCTCCAGGAAATATGTGTCGGTGCAAGGTTTTAGCCGTGGCCTAACGAGGGCGGACCCCTTCCCTGCACCACATATTACCTTTCATTGGATTTTAAACTAAACATTTAAAAACAAAAGAATATTAGCATAAATACATTGAAGTTATTTTTTCATATTAGTTCTTCAACGCAGTTCATAAAACAGGCAAACATTTTCATCACCTTTCAAATTTAAAAATTATATTTTTTAAGAAAAGCAATAAAATTCCTGATTTTTCTTTAGTATCACGTCTTAATACTAAACAATTGAGATAAGACATCACGAACTTATCCAAAAAAAGACAATTCTTATGGACACAGTGCGTAGCGTGCTGTGTACATACTCACACACACATGCACAAACACAAACCGATAAAATAGGTCACCGCGCCGAATTGGCAAATTAAATTGCAAATTTTACCTTCATACTTTCAAAGTCTCCGTCAATTTGCAAAATGCATATCATACTGTGATTATACAAGGCGCTATATAAATGGGAATAAAGTGAATTGACTTTTTCCTAATATCTTTGCGTAGATGCCCGAAAAACAGACAATTAACTATTTTTCATTACTAGAAATTGTAAAAGATTTCGATAGATGTTGATTTAAGACAGCTTTATGTCTTCATTTCCGTTTTTTAAATTAATCTAGAATGTTTGGTGGGTTCAATTACCGTTATTTAAATTTTATCTGGATGTCTTTGTACATTACGGCGTACTTAAGAAATGGGAATTAACGTGTAAACTCTTTATAACGTTATCCTTTATAACAATAAACTCCCTGTAACGTTGAAGTGAGCCCAACTTGGTTGGTTTGCGTTAAAACCCACATATTGAAAAACTCTTTATAGCGATACGCCATTCTCTATTACGAAGAAATGTGTTCATATTTTTAGACAGTAAATATTCATTATCGGTATTATTGTTTATGTTATGTTATCAGGTAACAAAAGACTTTGAAGCTCCGAAACATCCGAGGTCGGTCTAGCTTTTGTTATCCTTAATTGCCTTGAACACGTGCAGTATGACGCATTGTTTTCTCGGAAGTGATGGTCTTTGACCAAGCATACTGGGTACCTATCGTATTATCAGTCGTAAACCTTACTGTGAAACTGTTAACATGGCATAGCAAAAAACGTCAGACAAAGTTATCAGACTATATGTGTAAACAATAATTTAGAAGCATTTATTATCTAAGACATACATAATAAAAATTCTTGTTAATTTGGTTGTTTTTTTGTTCACTCCATATAACGATAACTCTCTATAACGACAAAAATACTCAGTCCCTTGAGTTTCGTTATAAAGAGTTTACACTGTATTTGAAACCATTTATATAAATTCAACTTACGTAAATGGTGGTGAGTTTGAGTGACTGCAGCGGCCAAGGGAAGACCTCCAATCCTCCATGAACTTAACTTCGCACCATTTTACAATACTCGCGTTTTAATAAATTGGCGTGCTGGCTGGCAGCGGGTGGCGCGGCTCACGGGAGCCTGGGACGGAACTAGGAAAAACACACCCGTCACGTGCAGACACGTGACGTTGACTAAAAAGGGAAAAAAATTTGCGCGCGCGCCACGCTGCCTAGCGCCCCACCCCCTAATCAAGATCTACGTTTAGCTAGGAGACGATCCAAATTGAAATTACGGAATTCACCGTTTTTTTTTTTTTTTGGGAAGTTTTCCTACTATTTTTATTTAAAAATAGAATTTTCGAATGTCACCTAACACTCAAAATACAATTAGAATGTGATAAAAATGTCTTCTTGTATAATCTTACTAACATTAAAAAATAACTTCAAATATTAAGTTTAATAAATTTACGAGGTGATAACCCTAATCAAAAAAGTTTGAATTACAATAATTCCCATATCCTGCTATATTAGGATTCCTTTGTTTGTAAGGTCATAAGTGTAAATAAAAAGAACATTTCAGTCCTAGTTTCAAATCCTAATACGTAATAATATGGCGGTAAAAAAAAGAAATAAAAAATTTACAAAATCAGCTATAACTCTGTTATCTTGAACAAATAAAGCCTATTTTTTTTACTATCGTAAAGTCTTTAAATCACTGTTCAATACCATAAGTAAAGTCTTAAAAAGATATCAAACTTTTGAGCTACAATTGTTTCTATGGTTTTTCTGGAAACCATAGAAATTTTTTTCAAGTACTAATTTTCTGTCTTTCATGACAAATAGGCAATCGGGTGTTCTCGTCTCGCATTTATAATTGCAAGTCCTAAGATATAAGATAATAAAAAAGCCATGTCCGAAATTTTGGGCAAAAAATATACTGTGCAGGGGTCTAAAGGAATATGTCATGTATTTTATCTTATCGACGTTGAGGGTAAGCAAATTGGAATATGACCATTTATAACTGTATCAAGACCTTGTTAAGCATATTTTTTAACCTCATCCCACGTGTTAGCATCGAATATTAAGGCAGTGTCATCACCGCAAGTGAAGATTTTACCGTTTTGTAGCTTGATGTCACATAAGTCGTTTATATAAACTAAGAATAATGTGGGGCCGAGGATGCTACCTTGAGGAACTCCGTACTGATTAGGAAGTTTATCGCTAATCTAATTATCTACTTTAGGAATTTGTGTTTTGGCAGATAAATAGTCTATGAATAGTTGAAGTGGTAGACTTCTTACTCCCATATTCTCTATTTTTTTTACCAAAATAGGAATATATATTTTATCAAATCTAGGTAAATGGCTAAGGTCTTTTTTTATTATCTGGTTTGTTGACTATGTGATCTGTTAGTTCGTGGACGGCTTCCGCTGTTGACCTGCCAGATCGAAAGCCAAACTGAGATTGAGGTAAATGAGAATTTTGTTCAAGGAATTTAGTAAGTCTGGTATTCATTAATCGTTCTAAAATTTTCGACAACGTTGGTAGTATGGATATTGGTCTATAATTATTGACACAGTGTCTGTATCCGGATTTGAATATGGGTACAATTTTGGATTTTTTAATGCATGCTGAAATATTCAGATATATTAATATTCCAGTATAGAAAGTGAGATTGCATATGTACGTAAGTGGAGAAACAATAATATCATCCAATCGAGGGTGTAGTCCTTACCGAAATGTGTGGTCACCAAAAGGTTGGTCGTAAAGTGGTGGGAGAAGAAAATTCTAACACTCTTCTATATCCACGAGGAGAGTTATCTTTCGTAACATAATTATCATTCCCTGTATTGTTGATTCTTTTTGGTTTTACTTCTTCAGTTACATTCAAAGTTGTATTACGAACCTGTTTTGTGACTTTGAATGTAGTTTTAGTAACTATCTTAAGGTTATCATTATCTGTTGTATTACCAGCATTGTGCTTAGCAGTTGGCACTAGTTTTAAAGATCTACTAACTGGGATGTTTACTGATGTCACTGCATAAGTGGTACTCTTATGTTTTTTGTCTGTTTTTGTTGCTTTCGTAGATTTACTTCTCAAGAACTTTTTCTGTTTTTTCAGTTTGTACCCATGCCCATTGGTGGTTTTTACTATTTTCCTAATACTTTCTAAATTTTGTACATCTTCATTCACAGAATTTGTTTTTTTTACTTTAGTTTCCCTCACTTTATGTTTACTTTTCTTTGTCTCAGCTGTTGCTTCATCCTCATAATATTCTCTTTCAGAGACATGTTTAGTTTTTTCAATCTTCTTTCTTTCTTTCCTCTTATCTTTATGTTTCTCATCTTTTGCCTTTTTAATCTTTTTGCTTTTTTTCCTTTTATTTTTATCTTTATATTTCTCATCTTTCGCCTTTTTATTCTTCTTCTTTCTTGTTATTCGCTTTTGTTTTTCATTATTTTATCTCCGTTCACGTTCATCCTACTATTTTGATTAAATTCATCAATTTTCTTTAATTGGTTTACTTTATTTTGGAGATTATTCATTCTTTTAATGTAAACCTTCATCCCATGCTCCATAGTAGTAATTCTGTTACTCTTTGCTAGTGACTTTTGTCGTTTTCTTTCATCTCTGTCAAATACATCAATAGAAAGCTCTTCGTCAGGCATGGGAGGCAGTATACTCCTTCTGAGGTCCTCGTCGCTCATGAATCTAAAATGAAATGAATGTTATGTTTAATGTTGACAATTCATCAAGTTATATAATATATTTCCAGTATAAGCTGACCTCGCATCGTATAGGCTTTAAATGAAATGTCAGCTTATACTAGGACAGTATAGTTTGATGTGTCATGCGTACCTTAGCTTGTTCGTGGTGGTTGGTTGTACTGTTGATAGCCTGCCTGTAGACTCCTCTAGCAACATCCTCTGCACTAGCTTGCTCCTCATCGGAGAGTTATAAATGATTTCTGGTTTCTCCGTATTCTTGTAAGATATTAGAGCTGCATATGGCTGTGATTTAAATTTACGCTGTCGCTCCAAAGATAACTCTGTAAAGTTTCCTTCTACTGTTACATCTGATGATTGGTCTGTACTTAAATATGTTATTTGTAGTTGTTGACTGCTACTCTCTTCTTTAGAAGTTTCAAATTTTGTTGCATCTTTTTGATGTTTTTCGTAACTTTCGTTTAATAAAAAGATGTTTTTGTTGTCAGCAGATGATTTTGGATCTATTTTTAGAAATAGTTCGGGCTTTTCATCTTCAATAGCGATATTATATTCATGCATCTTGACAGTATTCTCTGATTCTATGACTGCAGGTTTATAGGGAAATAAATTATTTTTTAAACTTGACGATGGAGCGTCTCTGATTTTTTTCAAAAATGTTGCTATTTCATTTTTCAATTCTCGTCTAATATTAATATTAAGATCTGTGTAATGATCAAAAATATTAGCCCGGACGCCCTCTCTAATTATCTTAACTAAATCATTTTTAGGCCTTTCAGATTTTGAGTTGTCATAAACCTTAAGATTTGTTAAGACTTTTCCAAACTTTTCTCCGGCATCCTCTCTGTACAAAGAATTGATATATTCAAGCAATCTCTTAACGTTTTTGTTGTATTTTTCATGTTTAATCATGTCCGCCACTTCATTGATTTCTGCTTTCAAAAGGGGAACTGATTTCCTTTTAATCAAAACTAATATCTCGGCCAGTAGATTCCTTAATTCATAATTCTCAGTCAATTCGTAAAATTTGCAGCCTCTATAATGATATTTTCTGATTTCTTGATCTAGTATGTCGAAGAAATCTACGAATGCAGTATCTTTATAAGTGATGAGTATGTTAGCGACTCCCTGAATGAAATCCGTGAAGGTTTCAACCCTCTGCGCTCTGAAGTCAGGTCGAGGGATCTTGTTTTCATTAATTACCGTTTCATTTGTTGCTGCAAAGACATTTTGTGAGTCTTCTTCTATGTTTAATTCTAGAACACCATCAAATGCTAGATTGCTGCCTCCATTAGATAGATTGCTAGATTGCTGTTCTTTTGGTGAGTTAAAAGGGCTTGAGTTGGTATAAACTGAAACATAATTAAGAATGTCCTAAAGATACTTGTAAACTAATAATAAGTATTATATATAGATAAAATTGTTAGTTTGTTTGTAAGAGGTAATCTCCAGAAGTACTGATCCGATTACAAAAAGTTATAGCAAGCGATACTATAACAAGCGATCCTGGTGACATAGGATATGTTTTGTAGTAAGGTGACTTTCATGCGATCGGAAGTAAAGAACAGAGCTTGCAACTTGTTATACCTACAGAGGCATGAGGAACAGGGTGTAAAGTTCACTCATCCTCTATAGAAAAGGGAGGATCCGCAGACCAGACGGGTGTCGTGTCTGGCGACGATTGATGTCGGGAAAATTTGTATTTCTTGATCCCACGGTAAACCCTGCTTGCGCGATGCACGATTTTACGTAACGTCAGCGCGATGCGTAGTTTGCATGTGGCGATATAAATGCTGCCACGCTGCTGTAAGTTGGTCACCATTTTACCACCCCATTGGATATAATTAAACGAATTGTTGATAGTTCAAAGTAGTTGGGATTTAAAATAAACAATTTAAATTCGATATTGAAATCATTCTTGAAATGAACGCAAAATACCTACCAAATATCCTGAACAGCAGAAAACAAGTACACACTTTCATTTTAATATAAATATACTGACATTTTGATGGAATTATAAAACTTTTTACTATGCATTGCGCGTTCAATAATTTTCATTTATAACGAGCTGCTATCCGCGGCTTCGCCCGCGTTGACCCCAATTCTTTTTTCTAAAATAAAAGTACTCTAAGTTACTTCTTATAACATCAGCTATCTGCCAGTGGAAGTACCGTCAAAATTGGTGCAGTCGTTTCGGAGATTAGCCGGAACAAACAGACAGAGAGACCGGCAGAAATTTTAAAAATATTCTTTTTGTTATAAATTCCGAAATAATTTAATATGCATTTAGTAAAAATATGTTATTTTGACATTACAAACAGACACTTCAATTTTATTTATTTGTGTAAAGATTTTAAAGACTCAATAAAAATATTACTACCATTTTATTGAAAATAATAAAACTGAAATAATAAATTCTTTTTAAAATAAAGTTTGAAATTTAAACAAACTCAATTTTTAAATCTTTGATATATTTTAAAGTTTCCTGCGCTTTAGACTTCGCGAGTTATTTGTGGAAATCTTAAAAAAATACTCTATAAGGTTTAAATTGTGGATTAATCAGTCAATCAACTCATGGCTTCCTAGTGTTCTCATAGGCACTGTGAAATTATTTTCGATATTTTGACTTAAAAAAAAAAAAACGAGTGTTTAGAAATATGAACACGTGGTGCCAGAATTTTTATTTTTAACCAAACTCTTCTTTTATATTTGTTTTTTATTTTTATTTATTTTTTAAAGTAAAATAAATAACTACTTATGCAACTCAACATGCGAACTTTTTAAAAATATTTGGCGGCAAAACTAAAATTGTGATTAATATTAAATTAACTAAACACTATGCTACTATTTTTATTCGGTTTTTATTTAAATTACTATTTATTTAATTGCGATGAACATGAGACAAATGGTACGTTATTCTTTATTGTTATCATAATAATTATATCTCTCAATATATAAAAAACTGATTTTCTTGGAAATCCAATTGAAATGACAGCTGTATTCCTTCTCAAATTCAACATGATTTTTACCTTTCACTTCCAGTAAAATTCAACGAATCCTTAATAATAGACAAACATCATCAAAACCTTCTCCAAGTTAACGCCTTTCTTAAAAATGTGCAGAAAAAACTACACGAAAAATCAGTGTTGCGAAGTGTCAGTGACGAGGAGATTGTTTACGATTATATCACCAATTGGCGAAGGAGAAAAGCCCCGGGAATAGACCAAATGGACCAAAATCTAAAGGCACATAAAAAGCTTCCAGCTGACTTTCATCCCTTTCCACGATACAACCCTTCTAATCGTCGTCAAGCTCTATTGCATTGGTCACCACCTGGCCTTCTAGGTTTCAAAGTACCATTACCTGTTAAACCTCAACTATCATCAACGAATCCCATGGCGTTATTCCCGTTAAAAAATCCTGGACAAAGACCTGGGCTCCCCTATCCTGGATACCTGTTAAGACCGAAGCATTCGAAGTATCCTAGACTGTCTCCTAGGTTTCTTTCAGACTACAGATACCAACATATTTATGTCAGACCACCTGGTCCTCATTTACCAAGTCCTTTATATACACCAGGGCCTACTAGACATAAAAGACTTCCGTTTCTTTATGCAGTAAACCATTATTTAAAAAAAAATCGCTACCTATTAAATCCTCTTCGTCCTACTATTTCTCCACCAATTTCCAATCCCGCCGTAAGCTCGAAGACCCCTCCACCAGTTACCATTCCTTCTTCAACTGTATGGACCTCAACAATTGGTTACGATGCAAAGATCTGGCTGAAAGAGATCGCTCCGTATACACCTGTCAAAGTAAAATTTAAGAACCCCTCGAAAGAGTCATCGCATCGCAGCAAAAAGACCACCGGAGTGCCTATTGCTAACGGAATTTTCAAGAAAAAAGTCTATTGGTTCTCAACTGGAACAGCTAATACGGGGCAACTCTTCAATGAGGATGAGGATGGATTTCTTTACGTGACTCTTCCAGAGAAAGATGGAATATCAGATCAAATAGCGAACGACCCTAATAAGAACAGGGTGTCGACTATGGCTGGAGATGTGCTGCATGGGAGTTTGTATCTTTACCTATATTTAATACGTCATTATCATCCTCCTTGATCTCCCTTTCGGTTTTCTTCGTACCCTCGACAGGCATCGGCCCTAATGGACCCCGTCAATTCTGCTGTTATCTCTTTGAGGCGCGCGTGGAACACAACGCGCCGTCAACCCGGGCCTGGTCCTTATCGGACGGCGAACTACCGATTGTTCACCGTCCGCAAGCCCGCGCTGGAAATCAGCCAGCCTGCGATTCTCGACGCCCAGGGCGTCTCCTCCTGCAGCGACTAGGGGCGTGAGGGCGCGAAATTTGCCTCTTCCTCACGCGTTTCGCTTTCTCCTTCGCGAGCATTACCGCTTCGCAGAAGGAGGTGACGGCCTCCCATCTGCTCTCGCTCCGTGCCATGGCCTGAATCAGGGCCGGACTCGAGAAATCACCGCTGCCGATCGGCTCCACGAGGACACGGCGATGCTCCGCCCAAGCCGGGCAGACCTCCACCGTATGCTCCACCGTGTATTGTCATCCTCCAGCCCGTATCTTAATTTTATTTATTTGTATTCGTTGCAGTATTTCTTTTTCTTCTTCTTCCATACATCTCTATTAGGCGCCCTCTCATTATGTATTACAGCTGTTGATGCCTCCACGAATGGAGGGATTATCAGCAAAAAATAAGCCTATAAAAGGGCTCTCGAACCGGGATCATTCGCCTGTAATGTAACCATATAAGATTCTACTGTATCGGCTAGGGCTTTGTAAGTAGACTGCGCAGGCCGTCAACTGCTAGGTAGTGTAGAGAGATAATAGAAACCAGCAGGGTAGGTTAATATATATAATTAAACAGGTAAAAGAAACATGGCTAGGTCCGAGGTAAAGGTTACATTACCGGCGAATTCTCTTGGCGAGGGAGCGCCTTAATGTTTCCACTGCTGAGACACAGGGCTCCTCTCTGTGAAAGGGAGTGGGCTGATATCTACCACATGTGCCCAGTGCAGGTTGGCGGGTACCAAATGGCTTTGAGTTTTTGGTTCTGGGACATGCTGGTTTCCTCATGATATTTTCGTTTACCAACTATGAGTGTGTAAACTTCAATATCATATTAGGGCAACCTGTGAAAGTAGATTAAAGGTATGATAATAAATACATTACTTTCCAGAAATCACGGTACAAAAACCGTCATCGCCGTCACCGAGGCAACGTTACCTCGACTTGATGGAGCAGCTCGATGAAGGCTACATGATGGTGTTCATGATAGAGTTGTGCAGAATGATCGCCGTGAAGGACAAGCGGGAGGTAATTTAAATTGACCACTGATCTTCTAAACTCATAATTTTAAATACCTAACTAAACATATTTTATCAATGTTCTGTACCCACCAAGCCTGTCAAATTTCACCAATTAATTTAATTTAACTTGAATTTAATCTCTGATCTCAGCTATCAAAAACAGTTATTGGCTTTGCGACAGCCTCATTGAAAGCTTCCTACTGCCATTTCGACGCCTGTCTGGCACGCGTCGCCGTCAACGACTGATCGACTCAATTAACACAGCCATAGAGCAACGCTTCCCTCGACTGTTGAGAAAACACCATGAAGGAACTCTTGCTGGTAAAGGTACCTACGTCTGTCTTTCGTCGTCATCATCCGTTCAGCCGTCTACTGCTGGACATAGGCCTCCCCCAAGCGACGCCATACGGTCAGTATGGCGTCGCTTGGGGGAGGCCTATGTCCCATGGCCTATATCCTATATCCTGTGGTTCTCCTACAGAGAGGACTCTGTTAGAGGAAGTGGGTAATAAGTTGTGGTCAGGAGACTTGAGTCTCAAGTGTGGGAACATTATGAGCTGATTTTGTATGCTTCTAATATCAGCATGCCTTAAATTAGGTGTTCTGTAATCACAAAATCCAAACATGTGAGATTAAAGCATTCTAAACTTAGAACAAACCCACAATAAGACATCAGGTGAATTTATTGTTTATCAAATTGATACCTTAACTTCATATGTTTATATTTTATTTTCACAGTAAGCTCTAAGAATGGTTCCCAACCAAAAAAACGAAAGAGAAAACGACATCATCTTCCTCGCAAAGAGAGCGAGAGAGATATCATACACCAGAATAAAAATATAGATGGAAAGCAATACAGCGAAGTTACAGACTATATGAACCGTATAATGAGAACTGTGACACCAGTAACAAGTGACCAGCCGAGGTTCAGAGCCACCGCTAAAAAAAAGAAGACCAACAACTGCCTACTTCAACCTTGACTAGGTTGCAGTAGGCAGTTGTCGGTCTTCTTTTTTTTCTACCAACCAGAAATAGAAAGCCAAGCTACCAAGAGCATCACTACTTCAAGAGAAACTAAATGCCTTTCACAGTGATATCAGTACTGTGGACAGTTATTTATCATCTTTTCATCCGAAAGACGTACACTGTTGGATGTAAGCATCCCCCAAGCGTCGCCACATCGACAGGTCCTGTGCTTCTTGCATCTAGCGGACACCAAGCCGGTGGAAAGACCTCGGAAAGATAAAATACCATTTTACCAAATGAAAGAAAAGTTATAAGAATCTGGGTCAAAGAAATAATGTAGAAGACTGAAATTAAAAGCTGAGCTACTGATAAAGGTTTCTGAAGGTTCAAGCTATAATGATGAAGAGGTGTCTCTGACTATAAAATTGATTGAAGCTCTTAATTATGGGAATAGGACTGCTGACTTTGATGACATGAGATAGCAAAAGTCCTGTATCATCATCCGCCTGCCTTTTCCCAACTATATGGGTCAGCTTCCAATCTAACCGGATGCAGTTGAATACCAGTATTTTACATCTCCACAACCCAGTTACTGGGTAACACGATATCAGTGATAAGACTGGTTGTTGAACTTTCAGGCTTCGGACTAGCCGTGACTACTGTTAAAGAAACTGAATACTGTGCTTAATTTTCTAGTTATTGATATAATAATTATGTACATATAAATGTGTGTTGTAATTTTTGTTTTATTTATTTTGCACTCTGTATTGAACGGACACGAGACATCGGCAAGTTTATCATAGGTTACCACATTTTACAAGCTAAATCAATCTACCCAGCCTTTTCACAACTTTGTTGGAGTCGGCTTCCAGTCTAACCGGATGCAGCCGAATACCAATTTTACATGGATACGATACCCTTTGGTAAGGCTGGTTGTCAGACTTTCGGGCTTCTGACGACCGTAACGTCTGACAAGGATCCACGAATGACAGCCGGGACCAACGGCTTAACGTCCTACTTTCCGAAGCATGGAGAAGTCTCGGTATATAAAATTGTTCAACCATCCATGGACCAGCTGAAGCCCCGGCAAGCGTAGCTTAACCGGATAAATCGACCCGTGCGGCTGTTATTACTTAACCACGGGCTCTTCCATTTTAAAAGTTAAGTATTTCAATTATTTACATACTGCAAACGTAAATACCAACCTTAATATTATTGGAATGCCTGTCCATTGGACTGGAACGAGGCAGCGGAGCGGAGAAATGTGCCAATATTAACCAATATAATCTAAACTCTGCTTCAGAGCTCCGCTGCTATTGGTTAATATTGGCACATTTCTCCGCTCCGCTGCCTCGTTCCGCTTCAGTGGACAGGCAGCCTAATAATGAGGTTGGTATGTAAATAATTGAAATACTTAGCTTTTAAAACGGAGGAGCTCGTGGCTAAGTCGTACGCACAATATTGACAGATTTACCATGTTATTTTTTAAAACCATAGACTTCTTATAGATTTTCCTATAATCTATGAGTGAAGTACTATTCTCTGTAATTTTTTCAAAATTTTAGGTTCTGTAGTTTTGGAAAGAAGGGACTGGTAAATTTTCATCTATTTTCTTAAATATATTTAAATACATTTATTTTAAAATTATATAAAAAAATAGAGATTCTCGTAATAACCCCTTTCATTTGATATGTCACACAGAACAGTTTGAAAAAGTTTTTTTTTTTAATTTTCTTGTCTGCCCCCCAAAATATACTCCATATTCAAAATTCATTTATACACGTTACACGTCCGTGTTTGGGTCACAGAAATACATGTGAGTACCAAATTTCAACTTAATCGGTCCATTATATTCGGAGCAAATTGGCTGTGACAGACGGACAAACAGACAGACAGACACACGAGTGATCCTATAAGGGTTCCGTTTTTTTCTTTTGAGGTACGGAACCCTAAAAAGAACAAGTTGGGGAAAATACGCATCACATCCCCGCAGAACTTGTCAACTTATCAAACACTACTAAAATTATCGAAAGTAAACTTACTTTACACCCTTTTGCACAGACAACAGTTATCCAACCACTTCAAATACCTTTTCCCAACAAATAATTGACCGACCATGCAACACCGGATATCTATTCAACAATATAAGAAGTCTCTCAAAGCGCATGCCGGCAAAATTGTTGTAAACATCACAACAATAAGAATTCTTCAAAATGCTGTTACATTACAATAAAACGCCTCTTTGTAAGATATCTAAGAATCGGTAAGTATGAATGGAATAGTAGGTATGGCATGGCATAATCAGCCTATAATGTTCCCACTGCTGGGACACAGGCCTCCTCTCTGTGAATGGAATTAGGGATGTAACGATACATTATTTTTACGATACGATACCGATTACTGACTGACTGCCTCGTTGGTCTAGTGGTCGCAAAGCGCTACTGCTGAGTATGAGGTTCTGGGTTCGATTCCCGGGTCGGGCAAGGTGTTATTGGGTTTTTCCATCTGGAATTTCTCAGTAGCAGCCCGGAGTCTGGATTTGTGCCCGGTTGATGGCAATAGGCTCGCCCCCTATTACATGGGACTTAAACATAACTGGCGAAATGTGGGTGTACTATAGGTACACCTCTGCCTAACCCTTCGGGGAATACAGGCGTGATATTATGTTTATGTTTGTGTGATACCGATTATTGTAGTAAATAATCGGCGATACCGATACCGGTGCCAATATAGGTGTAGATAACAAGTCAAATAAATAATGAAGTATGCACTTTGCATTTGTATGTCTTTTGTACTTTGAATTTCGAGCGCAACTGGTTAATAGTGCGTTACAGTCCTCACTTCTCTGTGTGAATAAACAGAATTACGAGAAACGGTGCCGTGAAACAGGCATGAAACAATGCATGACTTAGCCAACGCTCAGCAAATTGCAAAAACTGCCATTTACCGTGTTACCATGTCGTTAAGCATGTGCTGCGCGGCTGTCTCCCAAGTCCCACCTACGACGGAGCGACAATGTTGCGTGCGCGTCGTCGTTTCGCGCGTTTTTCAAAATTATATATCGGCCGATGTATCGGCATCGGAATTGGAATCGTTACATCCCTAAATGGTATTCCATTTGCAATGCCGCAATTGTTGTGAGAAGAGATTAACGTTGTCCTATGCTATTTCGGTGAGCTACTGAATGGAATGCTCGAATTGTGGCAGATTTTTGTTGGATGAATAACATCACGCCCTTATTCCCCGATGAGGTAGGCAGTGGAGAAACCCACGTCAGTGCGACTGCTTAGTGTGGGTGATCTGGGTTTGATCCCCAGGTCGGACATAGTATTAAAGAGATTATTATATTTTCTTTTATCTTGTTTAGATATGGATGCCCATCCCGTGAATGTAGTTTCGCTAGGTAATTTAATATGATCTAGTTTGCCCCCGACAACAGGGCAACCGAAGGAACACGGGTGGGTTTTAGTCAGTAAGAGTCTGACACGCCCTCCCGCTCCGCCCAGAGCGGGAGAAGTTATTTGATGATTTCCCACCCAAAAAAAAAAAGGCCGCGCGCACTTTGGATGCGTTTTCTTACGGTTTTCACTTGTGTGTACACGTACGACCATGGTCGTACGAATTGAGTGCGCAAACTGGATACGTTTTTTTCCTTCAAATAGAACACATCCCAACAAGTTCGGATTGTTTTCGGACGTCGCGACGTCCGAAAACAATCCGAACTTGTTGGGATGTGTTCTGGAACTATCCGTACGACTAAGTCGCACCCAGTCTGCGCGCTCCCTTTGTACTTGGAAGGTCGGGATCGTTCGTGCGTGTTCGTACGTCTACGCATCGCACGCACGAAAACGCATGATATGGTAATGATCCATTGCGTCATGGGGCGTTAATGTTTGTTTTTGTGCAACTGGATGTGTTACTTACTTTAATATTTATAATTGCCTCAATTTAACACAAGGTACAGACAATTTAATAGCTATGTCTAAGGGTCCCAACTGTTCCTTAGAAATTTATCTTTAGAGTAAACAGTTTGGGATACAATAAACAAATAAAACATCCGTTGCTTTGTCTGTTAATATTTTAACCAATCAGTGCGAAGTACCTCGTAGTAGAGCTCTGTGTGAAGGAGCTCGTCCGGGGAACTACTACCACCATACATATATCTGCCGCCAAGCGTTGCTGTGTTCCGATTTAAAGGGTATTGCGCCGGTGTAGTTACAGACACGTGAGTATTTTCATGTTCGTCTTTGTAATGGCAACAGTTGTACGCTGTTTTAAAGCTTTCATTTTCATAGAATTTCGTTTCTCATTAGTTTTTCTCATATTATCATTTCATAGAATAATCAATACGCAGAATACTTACTTCCAATAAATTTAAATCATTGATTTTTGTTACAAATAAAATTAATTAAATGTTGAGATCAGTCAAACTGCGTCAGTATACAGCGAAACTTGTACAGAATTGGTATTACTGCACTACACCTGTCCAAAAGGTAGGTAATTTAAATTTGCTGAAAATATGTACATAAACAACCTACTCTCTTGCTGAAAATATATAAAAGGGAAAAATAACGATATTACCCACTCTCTCTGCATTCTTACTTTGCCATTTTTCAGTATAAACTACATAAAAAACACGATCAAATCTTGATAAAAATTACGAAAAATTGTGTTGCGACGTGACACTTCATAGTGCTGACCGTCTATCCAATTCTCTTATTTTGATTCAAAAGTTGCATTCAGCCTAATCGATACTCGCAATAAAATTGAATATGAAAAAAGTATTAGAAACGGAATAAAAACTCTTTGGTATATTCCATGAATTATTTTATTTTTAATATTAATAAATTTATAAGTAAGTATACATGTACAGTGTGGATAGGGCAGTAACTTTTTAGGGTTCCGTACATAGGAATGAAAAAATGGAACCCATAAAGGATTACTCGTGTGTCGGTCTGTCACAACCAATTTGCTCCGAATCTATTGGACCGATAAAGTTGAAATTTGGTACACATATGAATTTCTGTGACCTAAATACGGAAGGGTAACGTAAATAAATGATTTTTTACCATGGGGTCACTTTTGGGGGGCAAATTAGACAGTTGAAAAAAAGGGAGTGCCGACAAAAATGAAAACTTGAACAATTTTACTGTGCAGCAAATACTTTCAATGAGGTGTCGGTAACGGTGTCGCGCAGTTTTGCAAACTATACCGTGTGACATATCAAATGAAAGGGCTTATTGTGAAGGTCTCAATATTTATGTTTATTATTCTATATTATTTTCGGAACGAAGTTCTTTAACGCGACTTGCGGTAGGAGTAATCTGGCATAAATCGTCACGCGAATAAGTGGTCATACTTGCGACTGTCTTCTTCTAATTTGATAGAGAGAGTGGGAGAAAGTGTGAATTGGGTCAAAATGTAAATCCAAGATGGCGGTTGTGAAAATTTTCAAATTTTTCGTCATGTGTGTCGTTTTCATGGTTTTCGAGGGAGATAAAGCCGATAGTGACGTTAGTATGGAAATCAAAGATGGCGGCTCCTAAACTTTTTAAATTTTTCATCATGGGTATCGTTTTCGCAGTTTTTAAGCGTGTTAAAGTCGATAGTGCGTACAAGCTTAAGTTTGTTCTTGAGATAAATTAATGGTAAAAATACGTCATTTAAAACTGTTTGCGGAATACCAACCCAATTAATAGAATTAATTTATCATCATTCCGAAACAAAATTTTGTAAGTCTACCTTAAAAATGTATACTGGGCATTCTGTAGCAAACTATCAAAAATAAAATCCACGGTAAATAATTGTCCAATAAATCCAAATAAAATTGAACAGCGAGCGCATTCCGAATTTAAATTCAAATATGGAAACAATTCAGCGCGAAATTCAATAAATTAGGTAAGTATTTATCCCCGTCCTATCCTATGTCGTTTTATACATAATGTCCAAAAAACGATTAAAATTACATTACAAAAGTATAAATAATTATTATTAACAATGCTTATTGTATTTAATGCTTAAAACAATTTTATTTCAATTTCCAAATATCGATTTCTGATATTCGTCATGTTATTTAAACGAGTCGATGAAAATTAAAAAAAAATAGTTTGGCATAATCGTTTTCGCACACCATTACAATAAAAAAAAAACAATAATGGTCGGCGATTTTTAACACAAATTGAGTAGTAGTAATAAATATTACGTGTTATTGGACTTGTGTTCGTATATTACGTTAAGATCTGGGCATTTTCTAGTTTTTTATAATATTTGTCACATTTTAAATCGTATCTACATGTGTATATATGATATTTGTAAAAAGTAAAAATGTAAACACGCACTATTGGCGCGAAACTTCGACTTTGGACATCAAAAAACTTCATTACCGTTACATAATTAACTTGAACAATGGATGAATTCGTCAAATAATTAAATGATGTAGTATTTACTGCCCCAATGGTAGAGTAAGGATGTTCGAAATCCCCAATTTTTATGTTTTTTAGCCTCGACCTCGACCGTCATCAAAATGGCGACTATCGCATTTACAGACTTGAATTTTATAAAGGTAAATTAATAATCTTGTTCGCTAAATATGAGAGATTTAATGGCATACATATGAGTTTTTTTCCCAACTCTCTTAACTAACGCACATCATAAGATTTGATGGGTAGCTTAATAAATATTTAGACATAATCAATTAAGGGTGTCGTATGTCGTTATTCTGGGGTGCAATTGGACCCACTACCGAGCCGGCGGAGGTTTGTGTGTTCGGGTCCAATCGGGGACGCTTCCAAACTATACGGTTAATCCACTTTGTGTATCTTGATGATGTTATAATACTTCCTGTCACTGTTGTTTACATCAAGTAGTGGTATAAGAATGTGTGTAGGGTACGTACCATCCTACTTCCAAACAAAATACTGCAACGTGAAAAAGAACTCTTATCATTTTTTTTTTTGTTTTTGTGGCCTCAAGCTTTTAAGAAAATATTAAAGTTCTATGCATACGTAAGTTATATTTAGTACCTTTCAGTTCATTAAAGCTTGTTTTTAAAGGTTTTTATTTAAAGGATAATACTCCTAAAGGGACCAGAGAGAAATTTAGGGGATCCTGCCGTTTTGCCGAAAAGATTTTGCCAAATTTTCATTACCTACCCAAACAAATTTTAGCAACCTTTTTTATACCAATGTAATATTTGGAATAATTTTAGTACGCACATTTTCATTTGGTCAAATGTTTACTTGGCAGATTGTTACCAAGGATAATGTCATTAAGGCTTTTGGTCTTTAATCAAATGATTTATTACAGCAAACAATATTTAGACAATAAACGTTTAGTCAAATGACGTTTAGTCAAATGATTATATAGAATGATATCATTTTCTGGCAAATAACTTAAAGCCAATAAACATTTTACTTGTTTGTTAAATTTGATGTCATTTGCGTATTTCTTTGTAAGCTTATGTGCTTGAATTTGTCTGAAACAAGTCAAATTTATGGCTATTAGACATTAGGTTATTTATGGAACTAGTTACAGTAGGTTATTAATTTAAAAAAAATGGTTAGGTTAGGTTAAAACTGTGACCACCTACGCCAGAAACGACAATTTTGCGTAAAATATGTTATACCAACTGAAATATTTGACTAGATAAAAAATGGTAAAAGTACTAGTTGGTGAACAAGTTATTGTTCAAACGGTAGGTTTTCGTAACAATTATTTGTAAAGAGATTTTTTGGTAAGTAATAATTTGGCAAATGAAATTATGCGAAAATTTGTTTGGGAAGTGATAATTTGGCAATTTCTTTTCGGTAAAACAAGGGAGACCCGAAATTTAGTGATATTTAGTGAAATTATTCTGTAAATATTATATTATACTATATAAAGCTCGATTACCACTCACTCACTCACTCACTGACTGACATAATTGTTCTCCCAGATGGTGAAGGGGGAGGTGGGTATATTTTTACAGATTCGTATAGAAGTAACTCTCACGAGTATGGGAAAAATCCCAAACCTCCCCTTTTCCACCCCACTCTCCCCCCTCCCTATCGTATCTCGGAAACTAAGTGTCCCGTGTATTGTTGTTTTACGGATTCGTATAGAGGAGGCTTGGAAAAGTAAAATCCATTTTTCAAAGTTGCCCCCCTTGCCCCCCTTCTCCCCCCCTCTAGGTAGATCTCGGAAGTTAAGAGACTTGGAACATTTTTTTTTTTTCAGATTCATATCAAGGGCCCCAGAGTTGGTCAAAATCATTTTTCAAAACTCCCCCCCTTCACCCCTCCCCCAATCGTATCTCGGAAATTAAGAAACCTGGGTTTTGTTTTTTTACGGATTCGTATAGAGGAGGCTCGGAAAAGTAAAATCCATTTTTCAAATTTGCCCCCCTTGCCCCCCTTCTCCCCCCCTCTAGGTAGATCTCGGAAGTTAAGAGACTTGGAACATTTTTTTTTTCAGATTCATATCAAGGGGCCCAGAGTTGGTCAAAATCATTTTTCAAAACTCCCCCCTCTCCCCCCTTCACCCCTCCTGGGTTTTGTTTTTTTACGGATTCGTATAGAGGAGGCTCGGAAAAGTAAAATCCATTTTTCAAAGTTGCCCCCCTTGCCCCCCTTCTCCCCCCCTCTAGGTAGATCTCTGAAGTTAAGAGACTTGGAACATTTTTTTTTTCAGATTCATATCAAGGGGCCCAGAGTTCGTCAAAATCATTTTTCAATACTCCCCCCTCTGCCCCCCTTCACCCCTCCTGGGTTTTGTTTTTTTACGGATTCGTATAGAGGAGGCTCGGAAAAGTAAAAACCATTTTTCAAAATTCCCCCATTCTCTCCCCCTTCTCCCCCCTTTAGGCGGATCTCGGAAGTTAAGACTTGGAACATTTTCTTTTTCAGATTCATGTCCGTGGGCCCAGAGTAGGTCAAAATTAGTTTTTTTCAAAACTCCCCTCTCCCTCCCTTCACCCCTCCCCCCATCGTATCTCGGAAACTAGGTAGCGGTAAAGCGAAGCGTAGCGTAGCGTAGGGATAAGGTCACGATAGCTTTCCGGTGGTAGGTAGGTCCTGAGTGGAGCGAACCTGCGAGACCGAGAGGAGCGAACCTGCGAGACCGAGTGGAGCGAAGGGGGGAGGAATACTAACATGGCGGACAGCGTTTTTGTTTGGGGCGCGTTTAAGTCAATTATTCAGTTTAAAATTGACTGCCTAAACGTCAAACACCCCGTTTAAGCACACCGCGAGGTGAAAAATTTATCTGACTAAAATTGAATCTGCTCCGTTTACGGTCGTCCGCTGGTATAAGTTTTCGCTTGGGGTACGTTTAAGCCGGGGAAATTTTCGCCGGTTAAAAATTAAACTATGGATAATTAACGAACTTTTAAAATAAAGTTTTCCTGTTTTCTAGGTCTCAAAGAAATACGGTAATATTTTTTTTGAGATAATCGAGAAATTATTAATCATTTAAATATGACCTATTTAAAAAAAGAGTCGATTAACATATTTCCAACAATCAAACAATCGACCATAGAGTCCATCAATTTGAATTTTGAACTTGACATTGAATTTAAAAAAAAACTTGAAAAGAGCGCCAAAATTAAGCGTCCTGCTTCTGTCGTGAACTCGTGAATCGAGGTTTCTTGTTGCAAGTTGCAAGTTGATATTGATTGATAATTATTATCAAAATAATCAATTTCCAACATGAAACGAGCAAGTACTGAAGAGTTATCAACTGTTCCGCGTCGCGGAGGCACAGCTGTGGAATATTCAGAATGTCTTATTTCTGGTGAGTTTCTGAATAGTTCTGTTAAGTGAATAACGTAACCTTATTAGCAGGCTTCCAAACCTAGGTACTGGCGTCTCGGGAGCTTTGGACCATGGACGTTTGTGTTGCAGCGTTTAGCCTTACTTGCCCATGGACAAGATTTAGTGCATCTATTTTGCGTCGGTCTCTGTGGCGAACCGTACCTACATGTTTCTGCGCCGTACAGAAATATTGGAAAAACCAAACTTCTCGGCAGGCGGACTTTTGTGGCTTTGGTGATATTATGATTGGCCCAGACTCTTTTGAGCTTATCAACGGCAGATGTTGTGTTAGCACATCTCCTTAGAATCTCATCCTCACACCCCCCAGTGTGTGATTAATTGATTATGGAACCAAGGTACTTACTAACATATAAGATTGAACAATCTCACAGTTGCCAATCACATGAACAAGTTGGTTTAGTCAGGCTCGGTCCACGATAACAGACATAGAGACAGAGATAATGATCGTTAAATTATTAATTGGTTGCAACTAAAAAGCCGCTCACATATTTTAAAATCTAGCTTAAAAGTAAAGTATTAAACATGTAATGAAGGCAAAATGAAGGTCGTATACATGTACCTATGTATCTTTATTTGCATAAAATGTGAAGAAATAGGACATTACAGTTATTTCAGTGCAGAACACACAAGTAATGAATATTACATATCACAGTACCTACATCATAGCTATACTATCTATGTAAAAATTTTAAACAAGACAATAAATAATACACACATCATTTAATTATAATACAAAAAAATACTAAAGTACAAACATCTGTATCAATAAATACAATAATATACACAAATACTTTCTTCAAACAAGGCAAAATTATCAATTATTGAAATACTAACATGAAAATCAACGTTAAAATTAAATTTCACACTGCATTTTTAATATAGGAAGAATGAGATGAATAATGGTAACTATGTTAGTGTGTTACTAACATAGTTTTTTGTAAGTATATTGTTAATAACGCTATCGAGTCTTGTTGCTTGAATTAAATGATTTAATAATAAATTTAATTTGGTTGAATTTGCCATTGGTACAAAAAAAATAGAGGATTGGTTAACTACTTTCTTCGATATAACATTATAAATTAATGGAATAACTTTAAAATAAACGGGTCATTCTCCTTCAGACATGTTTCAGTTATTCAAACCTTGGTTAATGAGCTTTGTATACTTATTGAATATTTTGGAATTATTTTGCACACAAGCATTTCTTTTATGTCACTTAAACTTGTAATAACTCTGCTGTGTATCCCTTACAACTATAGTACGGTAATATTAAATATTGTAACACTGCAATTACATACATTTATATTGAAAGAATCTTATCAATATTACATACACTACACTCACATTTCACTCAGTTTGATTTTCTGCTTGTCCTTTGTCATTCTTTTACTGGTAGTCCCCAGCTCCATGGAGGTCGGAGGTTCTTTTTAGTGTGAACAGCTACACACTACTTCCCAAAGCTTTGGTATGGTACGACACAAGGAATCCGCATGATTAAAATGAAAAATCCCTTGAATCTGCTTATTTCTGTATCCTGACGGAATACCAATGTTTCATGCAGCTCCTACAGCCATCTCTTCAAACTTGTCGAATTCCAGTATCATTTCGTAGATACTCAGACGTCTGTAAATCCGCTCCAAAGACGAGCCACTGACCGTGAATGTAGAAGTATATCCAGTGGGGTAGCAGCTTCAGCCACAAAGCAGAGGTACTGTACTCTTAGCTATCAATAAAAAATACCATTGTCCATTGCACAGAGTACATTTTTATACAGGTCCATTGTTAATAGAACAGAAACAAAATAAACAAAACGTCAAAACCAATGACTTGACAAGTTTAACACTAAACCAATGTTGCAAGGAGGCAAATTTTAATTTCCTTAAATATTTAATTTTTTTTACACGTTTGTAGCCTTACTTAAGTACGAGTTTTCATGTAAAATAGTGCCTTCAAAATAAGGCTTTTATTATAGTCTATTTTTATTGAACCATGTTTTCTATTTTTCCCCATAATCAAGGAGATTTTATTTTCGTTATTCGCTGCCGTACCGATTTACTTTTATTATCATTGGTACCGATATGTCAAGTTATTGTACATCTTGGCTCGCTAACTTGGATGTAGAGACTTGCGTTTCTCACGAGCGTCGTTATTGCAACAGAATTTTTTCGTTATTAGGTATTATTACAATCGCAAGTTTGCGACAGTGTCATTACCTACTAATGTCGAGACTGCTGAAATAGTATTCAAGTATAAATATATGATCTCATAGCTCCTTCATCAAATAATTCTATGCTAGAACAAATTAATGTTTGATTAATTTAAGTAGGTAAGTACATATCAATTAACCCTTAATTGGACTAAAAGAGAATGCTTCCCCTTAGAGCATTTAACCTATATGTCAATTATTATACAAACAAACAATGTGTCTTTGCCCTAATGTCAAAGTTGAAACGGAAAGTAACAGAATTTTTTATCTGTGGGTAGTCAAAAAACCGGCTGTTTGTTTTCGTTGAGTTGTGAGCCAAAATTATAGTGCAAATACAAAATAAAATTATAATGTCGCGGAAAAATGTGGTAAGTTTATTTGACTTAGTATTATTTGTAGGTTTTGAGTTGTTTTATGGATATCAATGTTTTTTTTTGTGATTGTTTCAATATCAGTGTAATTATTGAGCTTCAAAACATTTGGGAACTATAATACTTTAGACCACAACAGACTCTAATTTTAGCTAATACGAAAATATACAACTAACATAATTATGTGTTTCAGAGAAAAATACTAGATCTCTCAAAGGGAGACAATGTGCAAAGGGCACTGTCAATATTGATGTCTTCAGAAGACGACGAATCTGACCACCTTAGTGAAGATGAACATCCATTAGTAGATGATGTATCACATATGAATACAATGTTAGACCAAATTCAAAAATCATTTTCCCAAGAGGACTTGATTACTATTTTGAGTGGTAAGTAGATATGTTTTGAACAATTAGGTAAGAATATAATTTTTTCAGTACTTAGTTTTATAGTACCTGTATTTTTCCAGGTGAAATAAATGCAGACGCAACTGAAACTGTGCAATATGCAGATGAACAAGTACTTGTCAACAGGCCTGAATGTACCCCACATGCTTACATTCCTTATGGAGTGCCTGTTGCCAGTGCAAGCTCTCAAATAGTTATTCAGCCTCTTGATGAACAGTTTTCTACCAGGAGCTTAGATGTAAGTACTGTATTTCAACAAATTCAAATGAACAATGAAGCAATGGACATAATAAATACACAGTCCAATCTGCAGGAGCCTGTGTTGAATATGCCTCCTGAAAGAAGAAACTTTTCATCAAATACTCCGAGACCAAGTTATTCTGAGATGCAAAATAGAGAGCGTTTATGTACCACATTTGTTGGAGACTTGAATATCCCTTCATTTGACAAGCCATTGCAAGTAAGAAAAATATATACTAATAGGAGTACCCCAAAAGATTACTTTTTGGACATGTTTCCGGAATCTATGCTAAACTTAATTGTAGAAAATACAAACATATATGCAAATGAAAAAAGATCACATGGATGGCAAGATGTCACAAAGGAAGAGATCTCTCCAATTTCTGATAGCCAGCTATATTGGTTCACAGATGTGTTTTATAAAAACCCAATTATTTCTGGTGTCATGACCCTAAGACGGTTCAAAAAAATCACTGAAAATTTTCATATATCTGACATAAGAACAGAACTACCAAAAACATCCCCCAACTATGACAAACTGTGTAAAATACAACCACTCATTCAAAAACTAAATCAGACCTTTGCTGAAGCTTGCACATCATCTCAAACACAGTCCATGGATGAATCTATGATCAAATTCAAAGGTAAAAGTACCATGAAGCAATATATGCCCAAAAAACCCATAAAAAGGGGGTACAAGTGTTGGGCCAGGTGCGACTCCAAAAGTGGCTATCTGTTCCAGTTCCAATTTTACACAGGTAAAGTTGGTAGTACATCTGAAGAAAACTTAGGTTACCGGGTGGTATTAGATCTTGCAGATGATGTGCCAGAAAATACTCTCTTGGTATTTGACAATTTTTTTACGAGTTTGGGGCTAATGACAGCTTTGTTTGAAAAAAAAATATTTTCAATTGGCACTGTTCGCATAAACAGAAAGGGCCTACCAGAATTGATTACCAAGAAATCTAGAGAGACAACACTAAAACCTGGTGAATTTATTTACCAATATTCGGCGCCGCTTTCAGTTTTCAAATGGAGAGACACCAAAGATGTATTTGTGTGTACTACTGCTTTCAATCCCAAAGATATTATTGAAATAAAGAGGACTCAAAAAGATGGTTCAAAGAAAAATATGTTTTGTCCATTGGCCATAAAAAAATATACAGAGTTCATGGGTGGAGTTGACCTTTTTGACCATCACAGGTCTTCCTATCCTGTAGGTCGAAAATCCAGAAAAAATTGGCACCGAATATTCTGGTTTTTACTGGAAGCTGCCATTATAAATTCATATATAGTATATATGACTACTCATTCAATACGAAGAAACATCCATAAAGAATTCCGTTTACGTCTTGCACGTGCACTTATTGATAATTTTAGTAGCAGAAAGAAGCAGGCTGCAGTATTCAAAACGAAAAAAGGGGGCTGTTATGGTGTGCCAGAAGAGACTCGTTTATCAAATGTTGGACTACATATGCCACGCATTAGTAAATATAGAAGGTGTCGATTCTGTAGCACTCGGGCAAAAGAGCAGAAGACAAAATATTCTTGTTCCATATGTTTGGTATCCTTATGTGCTGCTCCATGCTTTGAGAATTATCATTCTACACCAGCATTCTCCAACATGTAGATTATTTCCCACATAGAGCTCATTTCATTTAGCCCTACACTTGCAGTAGGAGTATATTTGCCACGTTGTTTTTTTTTTTTAATAATAAAAAAAAATAAAAACAAAAAAAAGAATTTTAATCTCATACCTAAATAAAAAAATCCCACTAGGTTTATAAATCCGAGTAGAACCCACACACGCCATGCCCAATTAAGGGTTAATAAGTTATAGGTACTTAAAAAGCAGTTTCATCATCAGCCAGCTAATATACTTTGGGATATTTTTTTTGTTGTTTTGTTTTTAAATAATTTAGAAAATTGACATAATTAGGTACTGATCATTATAAATAATGCTTATAAGAGACACCATATTATTAGCCATGCAGACTTTTGAGCTCATTTTGCAGTCAGTTCAATGTCATCCTGTGCTACAATGTGAAATAGATATTTTTCGAATATTTAATGCATACATAATGTTTTTGGTTTTTTCCTTTGTTCTGCTCCTAAATGTACTGCACAAAAAATGAGTGGGAAATACATAAATTTTTTTTTCATATATATTATAAATTTTGTTTTGTGCCAGAAACCCTCGCGTTCTAAAATCCTACCAGTTTCTTCACAACCTGATCAATTGTTTAAGACAGTTTAGAGGTAAAACATACAAACATTATTAATTGATAGGGTGTCGTACCTGAAGGGTAAAAACTACAGAATCTTGTTATGTACTAAGACTGCTGTTCGTCCGTCTGTCCATCTGTCTGTTAGCGGGCTGCAGCTCATGATCAAGAATGTGGATTTCGGTTGCCGCTATACATAATAAAAATAAGTTAAAAATTGGAAGCAGGTTCCCCAGTAAATAAAAATAAATATGTTGTTCTTTGCTTACTGTCGTCTCTGTCAGCGAGCTGTCTGTAACCCATTAATCCAATCAATGGGGACAAAAAAGACGCTTTGCCTTACAAAGGGTGGTGTAGATGATTTTTGTCA
This sequence comes from Omphaloscelis lunosa, assembly GCA_916610215.1. Lineage (NCBI taxonomy): Eukaryota > Metazoa > Arthropoda > Insecta > Lepidoptera > Noctuidae > Omphaloscelis > Omphaloscelis lunosa. The sequence continues at coordinate 13,349,248 of OU744270.1, forward strand.
TTACAAAATATTCTCCCTCTTGTAACATTATATCTACCTTGCACTTGACCTTGTATTTTTGTTAATGTTTTAGGAACTACACACCAAGGGAGTAGCAATTATAAGGGTAATAACGCTCAATGCGTGGCAATGTCCGCTTGCGCGTCAGTATTGTCAGTTTGCAGACATCGGAATCTGACTTGTCATGATATCGATGTCATTCTCCAAAGTGGAGACACTTTATATATGTCGCTTAAACCAATTCTACCGAAGGGTGTCATATTTTTGAACCCCGAGGAATTGCCTACGGAGATTGTCGTCGGAAACAATAGAGCTCAAATTGAAAATATGACCGCAAATTGGATTACAAATGGAGTATTTCCTCAAATTTCAGAAAATGAATACGGTATTTTAACTCTTGCAAACATAATTGAATCCAATGTTTTCGACGCAAACCACAATGATGAGACGGATAGCGTGGTATTTACCGGGCAAGACTATACAGTTTCTTTTTGGAGATTCGATAGTGCATTCTATTTATTTAACAGTCACGCAGTAGATGAATATAACAAATTAAATTCTACATGCGGAGTAGCACGTTTGTTTAAATGTTATTCGATTCGCGAATTAGCCAGATTGCTGTTATTGCGAAATATAGGTGTAGGTCAGTATTCAATACACAGACTACGCGTTCTCAATTATCAAACAATTGAAAATTTAGTTGTAGGATCTGCATTGCCATTGCCAGCGTCTGTCGAGTCTATAATAGACTTCGAATGCCCGGCATCAACAGATCATAGTCAATTATCGGAATCACAATCTATATTGTTTGGTTTTCAAAAAACCCCAGAACCGGTAGTAGTTGACACCCATGTGGCGTCAACAAAGAGAGGTCGACCCAAAAAACAAAAACGTGGCAGGAAATGTAGTACAGTAAACGCCCATTTGGATGCGGTTAAAAAGTATAATAAAAAAAAACCGCAAATTCATCGCGATGCCGTTAAAAAGTATACAACTGAAAATCCACAAATAAATCGCGATGCTGTAAAAAAATATACAACTGAAAATCCACAAATAAATCGCGATGCTGTAAAAAAATATACAACTGAAAATCCACAAATAAATCGCGATGCTGTAAAAAAATATACCACGGAAAATCCAGAAATTAATCGCGATGCTGTACACCGTTATACCAAGCAGAACCCTGAAATAAATCAAATAGCCACTGACAAATATAATAAAAACAGCCGTCGTATTGACATACCACTACGTCAATCTAAAAACCTAATAGCACAGAAGAGGGACGCTGAGTTAGACGTAATAAAATTATTTTCTTTAAAAAAAAACGTCCTTGCTTTCTTCAGACACTTTTAGGTGTCCATCTTGTAATGCGCGTCTGTTTGAAGAAGAAAAATCTCGAAAACAATGGTGTTGTGGGTCGGGCGCGTACAACATACAAAATTTAATTCCGTTAACCGAGGAGTTTTACTCTCACCCGTCTTTTCTGAGTAGACCGCGAGCTTACAATAATTTATTTGCCTTCAGTGCCTTGGGCGTTTCTCACGGGTACCAACAACCAACGGGAATATCTTTTCTTAAAATTCAAGGTCGAGTCTATCATAGAGTTTTTGATTTAGCTTACACTGGTAGCGTAAATAATTTAGGACTATACATTAACGATACAAGCGAACGCGAGCAAATAGCTGCAAATATGAAACTTGATAGGCAGGTAATTAGTTGCATAACTAACTTTTTACATAACGTCAATCCGTTTATCGAATGTTTTAAACGATTAAGTAGGGAACCATCCGATCAGGCCTTTATTAAATTTCAGCAAACGTCTCGCTCAATCCACGGTAACATTTTAGGAGATTTACCTGTTGGTAAAGAAGTCGCGGCCATTATTAGTACAGAACGCGAAAATTGTATACCTCATTGCATAGCAGTTTGGAAAATCGGTGATAGGAAACCGCACACTGTAGATATAATGCATCCGTTATATGAAAGTTTTCAGTATCCATTATTTTATCCTGAGGGTAATGCGGGTTGGTACCCGAACAAAGTAGATAATAACGGAAATAAATGAACTCAAGCGAAATACGTTCGCTGCTTGTTAGTGTCGGAGCCACGATTTTCCGATATAGGCAGGCTATCGGAAGAATGGTTAGTTGACATGCATTGCCGAATCATAGAAGAACGCCTACGTTTTATATCAAGTCTACAAAAACATAACTCGAGTAGTGCACTGAGGTCCGCTCCACTTCAAGAAGTTGAAATGAGCATTGAAGTCGCGCGTCAAATTCGTCAAGATGAAACCATTCAGGGAGAGGGATTCGTACCAGGTCGCGTTTATTTGCCCAGCACTTTTACGGGGGGGCCGCGATACATGAAAGGAAAATATAGTGATGCTATTTCAATAGTAAGCAGATTGGGGAACCCATCATTTTTTTTGACGTTTACTTGTAATCCCAAGTGGCCAGAAATTCAACAATCCACTCAAAGCAGCTATGTAAATCCTTCTGTATGTGCTAGAGTTTTTAATTTAAAGCTAGCAGAATTATTAAGAGATATCCGAGGTGGTAATTGGTTTGGCAAATGTATTTATATGATGCACGTAATAGAGTTTCAAAAGCGAGGTTTACCACACGCTCACATTTGTTTTAGGGTTGAAGGTGGCGGGCCTGTCCAAAATATAGATATTGATAAATTTGTTAGAGCAGACATTCCTGATGCATCAGACGCAGAGGGAAATACATACTTAATATAGATGAAGTTTAGATTTGTTTTAGTGTTATGTAAATCGAGTAGTTTAGTTGGATTATGCTTATAATGGGGATACCTTGAAATAAAACGCACCAGGAACCAAATCTTCTGGTAGCGCGGAAATTACTATCTTGTGAGTGAATCGAACCAGGAAATAAAAAATCAATGCGACCTTGGTAATATTGCATACTCCCATACACATGCTAAATAAATAAATAAATGTTACCCTGGGGTAGAGTAGTTTTGAAAAGCATAAAAGTAGGAACTTATTTCATTATTTACTTACCCCCGAATACTGAATCGTCACTCAACATTTAAGGGCTGCTTAAAATTTGAGCAGTTAAACCTAAACTTTAAATTGTGTATGGCCAAACGTCACTTTTAGTAACTGTTAAATTTAAGTGCTACTTAAATTTTGAGTGACGTTTCAGCATTCGGGGGATAGTCACTTACAAGGAATATTATTTTATAGTTTATTCGTACTGACTTTTATGTAAATCAACTGTAGGAATAAAACAACATTCAGTTGATTTACTTAAAAGTCCATACATAAATCCGTACAAAATATTTAAGAGATTTTATTACAAAATCCTATAAGTGCTAAGGATTACTGTCCAATTCTCAAAATTTTACAAGGGTAAGAAATACTCCTCAAAAACACGACCCCGCGAGCTGCTTGCAGCTCGCGCAACGCCCAAATACTAGTTTCATTATAAAATTCGATGTCTAAATGTGTGATAATGCTATTTGTTTTTCATTGGGGTGATGTTTTTTCTTTAAAAAACTTCGATTTGGGTATACTTACCCGATGATATAAATACATACATACATATAATCACGACCATAATACCATAGGAGTAGGCAGAGACTGCAGATTGTCAAAATGAACATCATCCACAACATACTTTTCGCCGTTTTTCTGTTGTAATAATTCTGTTCTATCTATTATGTTTAGGAAACAAATAAATATTGTATAATTTTAATTTTTTAAATACATAGTAGGTAGGTGTTTATAATATCCAAGTTATTTTTTTAAACCACAACCGGGAAGCCCTTGGCCTGCATTCTCACCTGATGGCAACTGATGATCAGGCTAAAGGTGGAAGCGAGCTTCACCCGGAATCCTTAACTACAGAGGAACTGGCTATCTTACTGGCGATCTTCGGCTAGACGGGTGTTGTGTCTGGTGACAACTGCCCGTCTGGTCGGAGGATCCTCCCTTTTATGGAGGATGAGTAAACTTTTACAGCCTGTCCCTCATACCTCTAAAATGCCACACTTTAGAACGGGCTATCCTAATTGAATGCGTAAACAAAATTTCGTGCGTGTGCTGTTAAAAAAATACACACTTCTTTAAAATTTAACCCAAGGAAGTAAATCTTTATTACAAAATAATCTTAATAATATACATAGCAAAGTGATTCATCGCATTTAAATGTATTCCTATTTAAATCGTTTAGGAACAGCCATACTTTTACCCTACTGCCCCAGAAAAAGGGTATATTTTCGAGTGAATTTGTTAAACATGTTCCAAATTTTACGATCGTTTTATTTCACTGATTAGTTGTTTTTTATCGTTTTACAGTACAGTAACAGCCATTAAAGTTATAGTAGTAGCAAGCATAATCATATAATATATTATGGCCACATAGCACCAAAGGAGTTTTTTGATTGTTCAAATACTTAAAAGCACTACGTCGATTGTATATTATGTACACTTTGCCCAATTTACGAAATAAGCAATATACAATTTAAGTATATCTATTGCAATTTCTAGATCAAATATTTGAAATTAAACCATTGTTTTTTGACCACTGACTATTGATTTTTTAAAAGGCCATTTTTAAAATCACAAAAATCCGTAACTTGTTTAAAAGTAGGCACTATTTCAGGTTTATCGTCAATAAAATTTTAGTACTTAATATATTGAATTAGAAATAAAAAAATATTGCATCTTGGAGTTTTATGATTTCATAAATATATTAGTATTTTTTTACTATAATGAAAGTGTGTACTTGTTTTCTGCTCTTCGGGATATTTGGTAGTTTTATTTTATAGTTTATTTTCAAGCCTCCTTTTGATTGAGTTTGTCTCAATAATATTCACCACTTTATTGTAATTAACAATTCGCTTTCTGCTATAATAAAACCATTACAAATTAATTTACAGCTTACACAAACTCGATATCACGAATCAGACCTGAAGGAGATCACAGAGACGTCAACTTACCACAAGAGAATGTTAGCGAATATAGTGATGAAGAGTACTCCGGAGATATTAATAACTTAGACAATGGACAAAACTTTATGACAAGAGGCACCAAAGTTCAAGATAATAACGAAACTATGAAACTGACCTTCAGAGCGCCGAGAGTTAAAACACTTACGGAATTCATTCAGGAAGCCGTTAAAATTCTCAACACTTATACCGCATTTCAAGCTTTCTTCCACGTTCTAGATAAAGAAATCAGAAAATATCATTACAGAGGCTGCACATTTTCTGAATTGACACAAAATTCTAATACTAGGCGTTTACTGGCCAGGTCGTTAAAGTTTATCAGAGGGAAGCCAGTTCCCTTTACGAAAGCAATCATCAATGAAGTGGCGAACATCATGAGAGATGAAAAATACGACAGACATGTTAGAGAATTGCTGGATTATATCAATTCTTTGTACACAAATACTGAATTAAACTTGCATAGTGTTTTAAATGAATTGAAGTATTATGGAAACACAAAAACTGTAAGTACTCATAATAATTTAGTACAGGTGATTAGGGGCGGGCTCCGAGCTGTTTTGTTTAATCCTTACACTGAACTTAACATTAATACTAGAAGAGAATTGAAAGAAAGAATAGAAATATTTTGGAAACAATACAAAAGTAATCCTGCATCAAGCGCTGAAATGAATGATATTCCTAACACAGATCGAGTTATTAAGTCAGTCATTTATAATATCTCCACAGCCCCCGAAAATTTAATGAAAGAAATTATAAATCCCGAACATTTAAAAAACAAAAGAGAGAGAATTGTTAGTATGGATACTTATAGCGAACAGTTTCAGCGTGATGAAACTGAGAAGGATGAGAGTAGCAATGAATCTGGGGAACAGATAGCAAATTACAACACAAACGAATTCTTATCAGGACAATCGTTCGATAGCAGCTCGAACTCCATTAAAAACTCTCAGGAGCGACATGAAAAATATAACACACAGTGATACATGACTCTATACACGGAAGAAATATCCTACAAATCAAAGACTACGAAGAAAACAGAAACTATTCCTATATCTGAGAGTATGATGTCAAGAAAGCCCAAAGTTAAGAAGCGACCGACGACCATGTCCACAACGAGGGAGAGAGATGTATCGTCGGACAGGATAGAGAAGCTTGAAATGTTGAGAGGTAAACATGAGACGGATGATACAGAACTGAACATTTCTAATTTAAGCCATGACGAAGAGAGTGATGAAGACCGGGCGCTAGAATTGAAGCACGAACCGAGAGCAAGAGAAAACTATGACAAGCAACAAAAGCATGGCAAGGCAGATAAATCAAGATCTAAGAGCAAACAAAAGAACGTAGAAATAATAAGTCAGTACGTCGCAGTCATTGATGTTCAGTTAGATAATACCGAGTTGTTGAAATCTTTGGGAAAGTTTGAACCACTCGGGATGGATACGAAGTAAGAAATTGTTTGATTCTTTCAGAATTAAGTAAGAAATTTTATGTACATTGTATATGCTTGGTACTAATAATAATCTCTCAGAAACATAAACATTACCACTATAACGCATCGAATGACTGAGTTTCACATATTAGGTTTTACCTATGAAATTGCCGTTTTTCATGAAATAAGTTAACGCCCTTGTTTCTCCTATATTTTTTAATTTTATTAATCAAAGCAATTAAACAAACCCATGCAATCAATTCATTTATGCCAACGTAGTGGTAGCTTATTGCTGCTCTTTTTGAAAAAGTCAACAAATTCTTCAAAGTCATTTTGAATTGCTTCTCGGTTATTGAATTTTTTCCCCGCCAAGATTATACAAATTCTGGAAAAAGTAGAAGTCTGTAGGGGCAAAGTCTGGTGAGTCCGGTGCATGACGGAGAACTTCCAAACCCAGCTCTTGTAACTTGGAGACTAGACAGAGCAGACGCTGTGCAGTATAAGGTCGCGCGTTGTCGTGCAGGAGCAGTGGAGCTGAACGATTGACCAAAGCTGGTCGGAAATGTGCGAGCTTCTCCATCATTATGTTCAGTTCTTCACAGTGCACATCTGCAGTAATGCTCATCCCGTTTGATAAGAAACTGTGATGACCAAACAATGACCATCACTGTTTTAGGGGTCAGTTGGTTTGTGGCATTGTTTAGGTGCTGAACCAGGATCTAACCAACTTGCTGAGCGCTTGCGACTGTCGAACAGAATCTTTTTTCGTCGCAAGTAACAATGCGATTCAATATGTCTTCGTTGGTGAGCCTGTTGAGCAGTACAATGTTCAACTGGACGCGTGCTTTGCGCTGACGATCATTCAATTCGTGGGGCACCCATTTGTCAAGCTTTTTTACCTTACCAATCCGACGCAAATGAACCAATATTGTTTTGATGCTAACATCGAAAGCTGCTGCTAATTCAGCTGTAGATATAGAATCATCAGCTTCCACAATCGCCTTTAATTCGCCATTGTCGACTAAAGTTTTCGGTCGACCACAGGGTTCATTTCTTAGGTCGAAATTTCCAGAACGGAAGCAGGCAAACCAATAACGGGTAGTGCGTTCGTTAGTAGTGTTTGCTCCGTATACGTCACTAATGTTGCGTGCTACTTCTGCCGCTTTGTTGCCACGACGGTATTCATACTCCATAATCACTCGAATTTTTAAAGTATCCGTAATGACGAAAAACGTACAAAGGCGATGAAAACGCTAACCATTAAACAAACGACTAATTTTCAAAAAAGAATTCCATTTTTTAAAAATAAAAATAATTTTAACTTAGAATTCTGAGCGAAAATAAAGGGACTTGAAATAGTCAGTACGGCAGAATGGCAATTCCATAGGTAAAGACCTATTATAAAGCTACTAAAGTTCGTTTTTTAATCCCAGGAATTAATTTGACGGGTGCAAATGTCTAAATCCAAATAAAAAAAAACAAACAATAAAGATTTGAAATGGTAGGTAAGTTACTATCAAAAAAACGAACTTTACATCTCTATACAATACACCATAAAACACAAATTTTGTTTATCCTCCTACATTATTCAAATTTATTAGTGGTTGGCGCAGCATCTCTTCTTCTTCCATACATTTTCATCCTACATCATCTCAGTAGTCACATTTACCTTTACATAATCCATCCACATTCGTTCCTTTAGCCAGTACATTCGTTCTCAAATCTCAAAACAATTGCTCATTTCTTAGAATAGAATGCATAGGAATATTAGAAACAATACTTCATAAGTTCCAGATATGAGACTACTTTGTATCCGAAGTCCGATAGACAAACCAAACCATTATTTACAAAATCTACAAAACGTCCTCGAGGTATGCAAGCACAAGCAAAGATTAAACCTCAGAAACCGACTGCTCCCACAAAACCTTCAAGATACTCGAAAAGAAACATACCTTTCCATAGAAATCAATTAAGTGACCTAAGGTAAAATTTTGCGCCTCGCTTTTCCAACGAAGGACACCAATTTATGAAGGACATAAATGAAAATCAGAATTATCTTAGACGTTCTGATAATGATACTATTAGAGCAGAAGATTTCAACACATATGTCATTAAAAGAATAAACACTTTGGAAAATAAATTAAACGAAATAAAACAAATGAATGATTTCAGTTTCAGAAGTAAAATTAACGATGATAATACTCATGAAGCTGTAGCTAGAAATATTACTGAAAAGTTTGAGGTAACATATAAAGTTGGTAGTAAAATAAAAGATATGAAAGGAAACGTCATTGAGAGATTGTTGAATGAAGGCCATGATTTAAATAATGAAGAAGTTAATGATGGACAGAAGTTCTCAACAAGAAATAATACAATGAATACAGAGTCTTCTACAAATAACAACAAATCTCGTTAACCAAAAGTTATAAAGAAAGATGCAGTGAATGTTACAGTAACACAGTTAACAGTTATTGATAACGAAAAAACAACAAAAGTCACAACTAACATTAGCAAATTCAATGTAAATGTCACTAAGAAATTAAACAAAGAAGTAATTAACAATAATGTCACAACATCTACTATTAGTTTAGTTAAAGTTTCAAACAAAACGAAACTTGAAAGCGTTGCGACTATTCCTACGGTTGGCATTACTAGAAGAACAATGGCTTATTCTGAACCGTCATACGATTACGACTCCCAAGAGGGGAATCTTCCAACTGTTCATGACAGTCAAATTGAATCATTTTTAGATCATGTTAATGATGGTATTGATCTTCGTATGTAATTTATGAAAAGGATTATTCAACACCGAAGTGGTGCTTTATAGAATACAATGGCTGAGATTTAAGTTTTTAATAAAACATATATGGTTTTATTGACAAAAAATAATGTAAAAAATAATGTTATCACCAAATTACAAGCGTAAATTGTAAAAGTAAGAGAACTAGAAACAAATGGTTTATGTATGTATCCGAAAAATAAATAATAACATTTAAAAAAGAACTTGGTTTCTTACGACTACCAAACCCTTTTACCCAATTAGTTAATCTACATAAAATAAGTATCTTAGTTTGCAATTATCTGTATCTTAACTTTGTAATAATACTAGCTTGTGCCCGTGGCTTCGCCCGCGTGGATGTTGGAAAATATCCCACAGGAACGGGATTCAGAGTACCCTTTGTCCTAACCCAGGTCATGGCCTATCCTGTGCCTTTCATCTAGAGATCCATTCAGCCGTTACGGTATGAAAAGGTGACAGGTGGATAATAATCTGTTTTAGGGTTCCGTACCTCAAAATGAAAAATTTAAATTCTTAAAGGATGACTTCATTGTCTGTCAAGACCTTTTATCTCAAGAACGCGTGGAGGCATCAAGTTGAAATAGATACGTATCAAAAACTTAGATCTACGGTCTCTTGGATCTGTAACGAAAATTGTAATAACTTTTAACAGAGTGGGCCGATTTTAATGAAATAAAGACTAAATGTTAATTTAAGATAAGGACTATGACTATTTCCAATCTCTTAAATCTAGACACAAAAATCAATATTACATGTGAATCCCCTTTGGGGGATGATTTTTCAAAAACGTTGAAATGCATAATTCTTTATTTCTTAACAAAGCATACATTTGAATTTACATATCCCTAACTTAAGAAATGCTGGATTTGTCATACAAACTCTCATCCCCTGTATCACTCTCTATAAGATTATTTTTGAGACAAAATGTACCCTATGTCCTTTTCCAGGATTCTATCGAAATTCGTTTAGTTGTTTAGCCGTGAAATGGTAATATACAGACAAACAGTCAGACTGAGTTACTTTCGAATTTATAATAATAGTTTGTTTTTTTTTAAGTTTTTGTTTAAATTCACCTTTATACGTCAAGCGGTTTTCGATATTTCGTAATTCATGAGTGAGTGAGTGAATAACCTTTCGCTTTTATATATTTAGATTAAAATGAATGTATGTACCTCCTTTTTTCTGCTGTTTACGACATTTGGTAGTTATTTTGTATTGCTTTCAAATACTTCTTTTGACAGAGTACCTGACAAAGAATACAATGTCAAAAAAGTGTTTTAAATATTATAAAATCAACAAAGTTTAGATAGAACTTCTGTTGCTGACGACACATTCCTAAGTAAAGGCTCTTTCAAACAGGCGCGACACGCGACGCGACACAAAGACACCGCTCGTCGCGCGACGAGCGGTGTCTTTGTGTCGCGTCGCGTGTCGCGCCTGTTTGAAAAACCCTTGAAGTGAAAAGTGGTTAAAGATTTCATACGTATTCAATCACGTAAGGGAACTCTAAGCATAGCCCTCTCCATTGCCCTTTGGGTGACTTGTAGCCTTCTAATAAGGCCCATTGTGATCGACCACGTTTCAGTACCATAGGTCATTACTGGCAACATGCACTGGTCTAATTTATTTATTTTTATTTATTTATTTTTTTATTTATTTATAGTTAATTAAAACGGTACACCATTAATAATATAACATTAATTAACATAGAAACAATTACGATCTTGACAATAGATGACAAAAAAATCGATCTAGCTGGGTCTTATATCTGGGAAAATTCATTTTCTCCGTATTTTCACTCGAGCAGAGCTCGGTCACCCATTGGTACCTAAGAATAATTTATTTATTTTTATTTATTTATTTATTTAAAGTTAATTAAAACGGTACACTATTAATTATGTAACATTAACTAACATAGAAACAATTACAATATTGACATTAATTTAATTTTAAACTAACATGGAACAGTGGACTCCCTAGCATACTTTCTCTCATAGACCCACCAGACATATACGCATAATTTTTTTCCATTCATCCGCAAACACACAGCAATAATGACATAGCAGCATCGAATTAGTATGTGCTATCAAGGCAGCATGGATTAGTATGAAGTTTCCTATACTATTAAATGAGAATTCTCTATTTTCACCAGAGCAGAGCTCGGTCGCCCAGGTACTTACTTTCAAGAAAGAAGTATTGAAGAAAAAGACATTGCGCTGACCCCAAATAGATTAGAATAAGGGCAAGAGAATGATGAAGATTTTATTACTTTTAAACATTCCATTATTTTAAGATTTACCTCTCAGTTTACAATTTACCCTTGTATGTCAGAGATGACAGCCAATTCTTTTACTTAACTAATTAAACCCGCTTTATATTTTAGCCATTTTATTCAGTTTAAGCACCACAATAGTGTTAACTAATCCTCTTCCTAAATTACACAATATTATCAAGATCATAACCATCATAAACATGATCAAATGGATCAAGTTCACTTTTGCCTTTACCTTCAGGCGGGACAGCGAAATCGTAATATGACGGTTTCGAATAAGCCGTTGTTATTCTAGTGATAGCAACCGTGGGAGTAGTCACAACGCTTTCAAGTTTCATTGCATTCGTGACTGAACGAACAGTAGATGTCGCATTATTGTTAATTACTTCTTTGTTTATTTCGTTTGTGTTATTAGTGACATTTACATTGTTGTTTGTGACTCGAGATATGTTTTTGTTATCAATAATTGTTGCGTTGATTGCATCCTTCTTTATAACGTTGGCTTCAGAAGATGTGGTATTATTTGTGGTAGATTCTGTATTAATTGTATTACTTCCGGTACTGTGTCCATCATTACCTGTTTTATTATTTAAATCGTGGTTTTCATTCAGCAATCTTTTAATGATGTTTCCTTTCATATCATTTCTTTTACTTTCATCATTATCTTTTGTTTCGATCTCATATTTATCAGTAATATTGCTAACTTCAAGCTCATCAGTATTATTATCATTTATTCTACTCCTGAAACTAATATGATTCATTTGCTTTAATTCGTTTAATTCCTTTTCTATAGCATTTATTATTTTAATCACATATTTACTGTAATATTTTACTCCAATAGTATCATTATTGGATCGTCTTGCTATAAATTTCTGTTTCTGGTTTTTGTCCTTCTTATATTGTTTAACTGAGTGGTCTTTGTTGGACATTCTCCAACCTCTCTTTGACTCATAGAATTGTTTTCTATTTAAAGATCCGTAACTTTTCAAGTATTTTGAAGGAGATTTTGTGGGAGCAGTCGGTTTCTGAGTTATAATCTGTGTTTGTGCTCGCATAGATCGAGAACGTATTGTGGGTTTTATAGGTAATGGTTCGGTTTGTATAGCTGACTTCAGAAACAGAGTGGTGTCTGATCTGGAACTAAGTAAGCAATGTTTAATGTTATGTATATATATTCTAAGTATGTATAAGAAGTGAAGAACATATTTTTGTGATGCGAGTTTTGAGTTCAGTAAGAAATTGGATGGTAATAAGAGAAAAACAAAAGTAACGATGAGCGGAAAAATGATGGATGAGGATGAATGAAAACACGTTCGTCGACCTCAAATAAATTGGGATAAGGGCAAGAGGAAGACAATGAATTAATTCTATTCTTATAACTTGTTTCAAATAGAACTAGTTTTTGATAAGAAGATCGTGGAATTGCTGTTACATTTTAAACACATAAAGTTTGTTAACTTCATAATAAATATATAAACTTTGTTTGTACTTTGATTCGAGATTATATCAGTCTTTTGAAAACTCAAACAAAATCTTACTTCGTGTCCATCTCGAGTGGTTCAAACATTCCCAATGATTTCAACAACTCGTTATAAGCTAAATGAACATCAATGACTGCGTCGTAATGGCTAATTATTTGCGCGTTCTTATGTTTACTCTTAGAACGTGATTTATGTGCCTTGCCGTGCTTTCGTTGCTTGTCATAGTTTTCTTTTGCCCTCGGTTCATGCTTAGATTCTACCTTCAGACCACTCTCTGTTTCATGGTTTGAGTCAGAAATGTTCTGTTGTGTATCAGTCGTGTCATGATTTGCTTTTAGTATTTCATTTTTTTTTATCTTGTCTGACGATAAATTTCTAATCCTCGGTGTGGACGTGGTTGTCGGTAGCTTTTTAGCTTCCTGCCTTCTTGTCATCAGACTCTTTGATTTGTAAGATATGTTTTCTGTGTATAGGGTCATGTATCGCTGTGTGTTGTACTCTTCATGTCGTTCCTGAGAATGTTTGATAGAGTTCGAGCTGCTATCGAATGATTGTCCTGATGAGATTTCGTCAGCAACGTAATCTGTGGCCGGTTTCCAAAATTGATTGATACTCCCATACACCTCAGGGATGTCATCATGAAATTGTTCGTTATCAGTCTCTATACTAACAATTCTCTCACTTTTATTTTTCAATTTAATTTGTGGATCATTTTTAGAATAAGTTTCGGGATTTTTAAGTGCTTTGATGCTTTTAACGACTGACTTAATAACTGGATCTGTGTAAGGAATATCATTCATTTCACCGCTTGATGCAGGATTATATTTAAATTGTTTCCAAAATGTTTCTATTTTTTGTTTTAATTCTCTTCTAGTTTTAGTGTTAAGTTCAGTGTAATGATCAAACAGAATAGCTCGAAGACTGCGTCGTATGATCTGTACTAAATCATTGTAACTTTCTATAGATTTCGTCTTCCTATAAAACTTTAATTTGTTTAAAACACTACGAAAATTTGATTTATTATTTCTGTACAAAGAATTGATATAATCCACCAAGTATTTGACATTTTTGTCGTATGTTTCATCTCTCATCATGTCCACTGCTTCATTGATGTTTGCTTTTGTAAAAGAAACTGATTTCTCTCTGATCAACTTTAACGACCCGGCCAGTAAATACTTAGTATTAGAATTTTGCATCAATTCGGAAAATTTACAGCCTCGGTAATGATATTTTCTGATTTCACTGTCTAGAACGTAGAAGAAATCTTCGAATGCGGTATCTTCATAAGTATTGAGAATTTTAACGGCTTCCTGAATGCTCTGAAGACAAGTTTCATGTTTCTGTTACTAAGAGTTGTGCCTTTTGTTTGTACATCGTCTACGTTGTTAGTATCTCCGGAGTACTCTTCATTGCTATATTCTGGAACAGTTTTTTGTGGAAGGTAGACGCCTCTGTGGTCTCCTTTCTGTCTGACCCATGATATCGAGTCTGTGTAAGCTGAAAGATAATTTAGAATGTTTTTAGTATGATAGGAGGTGAATTATTATATTACGATGAATACTAAGACCGCCCTTTGTACACTCGTTTTAAATATGTCAGTCCTTTTTGTATTGTGTGTACGTACCATAAAGGCTCTTTCAAACAGGCGCGACACGCGACGCGACTCAAAGACACCGCTCGTCGCGCGACGAGCGGTGTCTTTGAGTCGCGTCGCGTGTCGCGCCTGTTTGAAAGACCCTTAAAGTGTTTAATAAATAAATACTAAATTAGGTAAATTTGTTTCGTTGTTAAGATACAAAAGTTGTGGCAAGGATTATAATGTTGTTAGAAAATCGAATTAATTCTACTTCTATTCCTAAAGTAATGTTTTTCACTATTTTTATGACCCTTATATCAAAATTAAGCTTGAAACAAACGATTAAATAAAACTACCAAATATTCTGAACAGCAGAAAACAAGTACACATTTTCATTGTAATATAAAACGACTAACATTTTTATGGAATCATAAAACTTTTTATACATTGCACATTCGACTATCTTTGATTTGTAATTCAATAAAAATATTACTACAATTTTATTGATAGTAAAATTGAAATAGTAGGTAACTACTTTTGAACAAAGTTGTGAGTTTAAAAAAATATGGAAACGTGTTTGAATTCCTAAAATAAATTATCGGTCGAGCCTCGCGTGTTCTAACACGAGTTTAATTTTTTAAACTTCGATCTAAAAATATTAGGTAAGAATGTAGGATTAAAAACTGTGCGAGGTGGACAAAAAATCATAAAAGTTGTGAAAATAATTTAAAAATCGATGTAAATATTTGAGTAACTAAAACAATGCCCTTGGTAGGTACTGTGTGGACCTGTGTGACTACAAAAACAATAATTTAATAAAAATCAACGCATAGGTAGTCAATCATAAATACTGGGAACATTAAAGAAAAATGACAGCTTACTATGTTTTAAATAGTGATATAATAATTATAAAGTGACGAAATACCATGCTTTTATTATTTTTAAGCATATCTTTTCAGTATCATTTACTTCATTGTGGCAAGAAAGGTTTGTATTTTGTTTTTTTTTTTATAATTTTCTAAGGATCCGCTCCTACTTCACACGGGTGCAATGGTGACAAAACATCGTAATTTCTGTGATAAGTTAAATATTAATATTATTTACCCATAAAAAAGACGCTCTAAATGATGGTAAACACCGATCAAAATTCATTGCGTAGTTTAGAAGATCGTGGTCACAGAAAAAGCGACTTTGTATTATGCTACGTGTTCCATTTTTTTTTTTTGGGTGGGGAATCATCGAATAACTTCTCCCTCTCTGGGCGGAGCGGGACGGCGTGTCAGACTCTTACTGACTAAAACCCACCCGTGTTCCTTCGGTTGCCCTGTTGCCGGGGGCCACGATCTCCCTTTCGGTTTTCTTCGCAACCCCGGCAGGCATCGGCCCTAGCGGACCCCGTCAATTCTGCTGACATCTCTTTGAGGCGCGCGTGGAACACAACGCGCCGTTGACCCGGGCCTGGTCCTTATCGGACGGTGAGCTACCCTTTGCTCACAGTCCGCAATCATTTACTTCATTGTGGCAAGAAAGGTTTGTATTTTGTTTTTTTTTTATAATTTTCTAAGGATCCGCTCCTACTTCACACGGGTGCAATGGTGACAAAACATCGTGATTTCTGTGATAAGTTAAATATTAATATTATTTACCCCTAAAAAAGACGCTCTAAATGATGGTAAACACCGATCAAAATTCATTGCGTAGTTTAGAAGATCGTGGTCACAGAAAAAGCGACTTTGTATTATGCTACGTGTTCCATTTGATATCCCATAACTCTAAGGTTATAACATGCTATGAGTCTTAGAGCAAGTGTTCCTAAAATAGTCATAGTTTCGAAGATAACATAAAACTAGACTCTTGATGTTTGTATCTTAGTTTCATTGATAAATCAATTTCATTCAAAACAATCATTCATATGTAAAGCTGAGAAAATATGACGTCGTCATATTTTTGTATGTACAATCTGAATCACGTGTTTTTTTTATATTTCACGTTAGGGTATTTTACATAAATAATTGTGACTAGGTCAAATTACTTTGTACGAAAAATGAAAAAAAAAAAACCTATTTTTTTTTAATAAATTCAAATTCAAAATTCAAAAGACATTTATTCAAACTAGGCTGAAAATCAGCACTTTTCGAACGTCAAAATGCCCGTCCCCCAAAACGCCCACTCTTCACCACTTCCTAGTGCCTTTAGCTGGGAAGAAGTTGCGCAACAAACTCCCCAGCAGCACAGCTGTCTGTTCAGTTATTAAAAAAAAAATGATTCTCTACAATAATATGCAAAACAATTTACATTATGCAGCACAAAAAATAATACATTTGCCAGTTAATTCCTTGACATGGTCTCATTAATACCCTAGAGTTATGGGATATCAAAACAAACACGTTGTATACATTAAGTAGTTAAAGATTAAAATAATTGTTATGGCGGCGCTAATCTTGCCCTCTCACTTGCAAATTCAAGACAGTAGTAATGTGCGAGTGAAAGGGCATTCTCAATTGGTTTCTTTCCGTAAGCGTGCGATTTAAATAATCAGTATTTCAGCTAAAAACAAGACCAGAAATCCCTTGTATATTTTATTATATTCTCAACCGAACACGTTAAAAAAATAACATATGGCCGCCCCCGCGGGAATAAACGCATAAGTGCTGTTGCGGCGGTTGTGATGTTAATCCATATTCGTTATGAGTAGGTCCAAATACACTACTTCAATTTTTTCCAGACTTTTATATCGAATGTTTACGAAGTGACATACACACGATCTACCGTAACATAGTGTTATAATTCCGACGGAAACTTTTCGACTGCACCAGAATAAACGCGTAATAACCCATTAACTAACGGTAACACTGTACTGCGAAAAACGCAAGTTATATTACACTGCAAAACAAAAAGAAAAATAATAGTTGATCAGAACAAAAAATCTATTTAAAAAAAAAACTAAAATATTTCTGTAAAATGTTTTTTTATCAATAACTCAAAAATTAAGCGACATAAAAAACAAACTATTACTATTCGGTGTAGTCATAAAGTTATGGATCAATTTAGTTTTTTTTATTTTTCCTGTAAAATTGACTTTTAACACTTGCGCGTTTATTCTGCGGGAGCGGCGATATGTACATGCTAAGTACAGGTACAGATTAGGCATTGCACAAGCAAAAGTAAGAGTCATAAATAAATGTATCCACATCAATGTCTACGGGAAAGTGCCCTAAAGTCTATTATCACGTCGTATGGCAATCTAATCACCTAGTCAGCATTGCTTACCTAATTGGTGTAGTTTATTTCCAAGTTATCTTGTCAAGTATTTGTCAGATATAATTGTCATTCGGACGTATCTCAGAGTAAATGGACCAATGCAAGGTGTGTCAAGGAGGCACTGAACCAAGTATTTCAGATGAAAGGACCAATTATAATATTTTTTTTGGAAATTATGTAATCGAGGTACAGTACAACTACGTTCTTAATGTCCCTCGGCAAACCTCGTGTTTCGTCAGTCGTCGGGTTTCTATCAGTTGCCCTTTGCATTTGGTGCAGACCGGACGCTCTCAATCGACTTGGAAGTACATAGAGTTGTTAATACTCTTTTAACTCAATGTAATTAATTTTAAAAATGGTAGGAAAGCTGCTAAAGTCACAGGTACAACAAATAGGAAAATAGTTTTACAGCTCTATATAATTCACATGAAAATCGAAACAAAATAACAATAAAGTACTTAGCTCTGAATTCAAATTATTATACAAGATTAATCTAATAATGATGGACATGGAAATTTGCATTCGTTTGTATTCGGAAATGCGATGATTCCCGAGGGACATTAATAAAATACTGTACCAAAATGTATGCATCCGTTGAGCATTGTTGTTTTATTTTGTTTTATTGGCAAATAGACCAGCCGCATCAACCACAGGAAGGACATAAATACATACTTTTCCAAATCTCTTTATCTTTTATTCAGTGACCTTAAGGAACCTTATTTTCAGCTGTGCACACCCGCACACACTAATAAATTGTGCACTATAATATAATAATCCTCTTCCTTGAGATTTTCCGCTTCAACAGAAATTCGGTCAACAAGTCATTATTGTATGTATCAAGTAACTAAGTATGATCAAGTACTTGGAGCATTATGTAACCGACTCTCAATGCAATTGGTCATTAATGGCCAAGACGGAACGTAGGGCGCTGGCAGTCCGATGTAACATGTTGGCTCGCAGGTTTGCACGCTGTGGCAGGGCAGTCGAGATAACGCTTTTTAAAGCTTATTGCCAAGTGTTTTACACCTGCAGCCTGTGAACCAGCTATACTCAGCGGGCTATCAGCACCCTACGGGTCCAATATAATAACGGGTGGGATGGGGCTGCCCCGTTTTTGCAGTGCATCAGGTATGTTTGCACAAGCACACGTCGATTGCTTCCAAGCCGTCGTCAGGCAGAAATCTGCCCCTTTGCTCTGCAGAGTGAGGGAAAGCTCCAACTCCATCCTAAAGACCCTAGCGGGGTACGATTGATACGATTAGGTACGTTTTCCCTTTATTAGGTGACGTGTTCGAAGATGCATTTCGAATAACAGCTTTCTTTCCAAATAGATAATAAGTTCACTAACAAAGATATAAGTTATCTTATTGTTTACTAACACATATGGATGTTGCTAATCCGAAATAAAGTTTTTTCATTGTTTATTATTATTTTCAGCAAATGGCAAATAAGTGTTCATGGACTACAGTATCACAGAGATGTGGTGGAAAAGTACCCCAGGAATCGACCAAACGGAGAGGATATTGAATGCAGATAGAGAAAAACAACATCTGATAGTGTTTCTGATAGAACTGACTCGACTCACAGCTACAAAGGAGAAGGAAGCAGTTCGTAATGTGGTCAAGCATACAAACAAGATTATATACGAGTATTTGTTAATTCATTATTTAGTATATAGATTAAATTAATGAACCCCGAAAGTTCGACAACCAAGGGGTATCGTAGTACTCAGTAACTAGGTTATGGAGATCATAAAAGCAGCCGCTCTATGCATAATACGACTGAAAAACCGATCCCAACATGGTTGGAAAAAGAAAGGCAGATGTAGTTTCAATAAGGTAGTTTTGCTATGTTCCGGTTTGAAGGGTGTCGGTTCTAGTACAGTCTCATAATTAGAAATTCCAGCTTTGTGTCTGTGATGGCAACGCATCTGCGATGCCTCTGGTATTTCAGAAGCCTGCAGGTAGCGGTGACCACCTACTATCAGGAGGGATGTCAGCTAGATTACCACTCAATAGCATGAATAGCAAAGGTACCTAATGATGTATTTTATTACAGCTACTATCGACGTGGTCAGTTGCTATGGTTAGGCACGCCGCTCATAGATATCACTAGGGACGGCGCTAAATTCCTAAAGGAATCGGATATAGATGTCATACAGAGTAAGCTTATACTTTTTATTATTTTTATTTGGGTTCGGTACGTCTGAATTAAAAAACGGGAACCTTACCTTAACCTTTACAGGTCTCTGATGTGTCTGTCTGCCCATCCGGCTGTCATAGCCAATTTGCCACGAATCTAATAGACTGATTAAGTTGCAATTTGGGATATATGAATTTCTATGACTTGAACACGGGCGTGTTACGTAAATAAATAATTTTTAGTATGGGGGTCACTTTTGGCAAGCAAATAAAAAATAAAGACATTTTGTTAAAAAAGTTTTTCCAACTGTACCGTGTGACAATATTAACATCAAATGAAAGGGCTTACTGTGAGAAACTTGCGATTTTTAAATTTTTAAATAAATAAATTTATTAGTTGTATAAAACTATTTCATTAAATTTATTTTAAAAATTTATGAAAATTAACCATTCCCTCCTTATCTCCGAAACTACTGAGCCTAGAATTTTGAATAAAATACAGAAAATAGTTCGATACTTATAGATTACAGTAAAACCTATAAAAAGTTTATGGTCTTGAATTAATCTGGTAAATCTCTTAATATTGTGCGTATAAATTTACATTTACAGATTGGAATGTACGGGAGAACATGTTTTTAACTACAATGTTAAGTTTGTTCTTGGGATAAATTCATCCCAACTACGGAACCCTTCATTGTGTGTGATCCAACACGCACTTGGCCTGTTTGATTACTTACCATGATTATTTTAGTTTACATCTGATTGCCTTGTTGGTCTCCTGGGTTAGATTCCCAGGAAGAATAAAGCATTATTGAGTTTTCCTTATGATTTCACAGTAATACCCCAGTGTCTGGATTTGTGCCTTGCCTGGTCTAAGGCAACAGGCTCGTTTCTTATTACATGGAACTTAAACATAGCTGGCGAAATGTAGATGTACTACAAATAAATATCTGTCTACCCCTTCTTTTAAATGTGCACTCGCGTAATGTTGTTATTCTATATAGGTAGTAGGTACTAGTTGTGGCGTTGCGGGCAGTTAATTTTTTTTTGCTTTTATTTGCTTTCTTCCACCAGAACACGCAGCTAATTTGCATCACATGCTGAGTCAGCGAAATCAGGAGCTGCCAGTAGAAGTGAACACAATCCTTGAGGATGTCGACATGTTGTATGACAACGATGACGGAAGACTCCTCTTGGATTCCCACAAGGAGTTCGTGGCTTTTCCTAATAGTACGTAGACTATCATCACTTGTCTGCTTTTAACTTACTGTGTTAGGGTTGGCTTCCGGTCTAACTGATGTAACGTTACATTTTCCCAGAGGGGGAAAATGTAAGGGAAAATATAACAATATAATTGAATATTATAATATAATTAAAAATACAAGGGGAGTACATAAATACAGTTTAACACTACTGATCGGCACTGCACGCTTAGGAGGTTAGGCCTCAGAGGAGGCCTGCAGCGGGAGGTAGTCTTCGGGAGTTGGAGGCTCCGGCAGGGAGTGATTGACGGCTGGTGATGGCCTCGGCGGGTCGTTGACTCCGAGGGAAGGAAGAGTTGGCTCCGGCAGGGAGTGGGTGAGCCCCGGAATGGCCAGGGTAGGCCAAGATGGACTGTAAGAGAGACAGACCCTTTTATTATTATAAAGTCGGAGATAGAATCGGAGATAGATAGAATCGGAGATAGAATCCCTCGTTGCTTCTGACGGCCTCTGCTTTTATACCCTTCAGCTCGTTTCCAAAATCAATATTCTTTTCCATTTTCAAACAATGGTTTCTTCAAATATCATCGGACCTCCTTGGAGTGCGTAAATTTCATAAATAAAATTTAGAACAACAGTTAATTTGTAGTTATTTTGTACAATCATAATATAAAAATAAATTATAATTAATACAATGTTTTAGCGATAACAATAAAAATAATTGAAACTATATAAACCAAAAAGTAACATCATAGACTAAGCCAAACAGAAAAATAAAAAGAAACTGACAGTTTAACATTTGACATAGGTAGGTGTCACAACAAGAAAATCTACAGAAAATATCAATAACAATGAAATACAGAGCCTCAGGAATATTTAACACACCGGCAACGGTCATGCATTTATCTAGAGAGAACGTATGATAAAAGACCAACATTTTAACAACCAAACTGTAAGTAAAAACATGCAACATTACACTGACTACAACTGAATACCATTCATACCATTTACCATTTTACAGGGAGCGAATGCCTACCTATCTGATTGACCTACACAACCCAGTTACTGGGTAACATGATAAAACTTCATAAGACTCGTAGAAAGACTAATAAAAAATAAAAAAGTAATGTTTTTCTTGTTCCAGTTTCATTAACCAGCTATTGGGTCTGCAACAGCATCATACATAACTTTCTGAGACCATTTCAACATGTCAAAGGCAGACGCCAACGTCAAGAGCTGGTGGATTCTGTGAAATTACTGCTAAAAACCCGATTATACAGTGACAGCTCACCTGATGGTATGTTGTCACCGTCACCTTTGGACATCTGCAATATCAGATGCATATCCATCCATACAAAGCTAAAAGATCTCATGTGCCAGTATTACACCGAAACCTTCAAACCAGAACACAACGCTTGGCGGAGGAAATAAGTGTGGTGGTAGTATTTCCCCGGATGTGCTCCTTCACAAAGAGCTCTACTATAGTTTGACCGGGTCCGCTGTTCCACACCTTAGATTCTGCGGCGAGGCAGGGGGCAGCGTTGATGAATGAGCGGCGGGCGGGACGCTTCGCGCCGTGGGCTTTGACGAATGACCGGTCTGCATCAGCCTCCCGTCTCGCCACGCACCTACCTAAGGCGCGGAACAGCGGTCTTGGTCAAACTAATTATGAAACGAAGCCTACAATGAGACCATTTAAATTCTGTTGTTTATTTTCACAGAAACAAAACTTTCGACTCAGAAAGAGCTCGAGACGCAAAAAGTATCTCACAGCAACAACATACGGTCACCAATAAAAAGAAAAAGAAAGCGACATCATCGTTCACAAAAGAGGAAAAGAGAGAGGAAACGATACACAGATACAGAAATAACCTTAAAGTAAAATTTTTAAAGAAATATTCTGTTTTTTAATATTCATGAAATTAATAGATTTATAATTTATTTATATAGATTTAATAATTGAATAGTAATTATTTTATTTATATAATAATTTGATAGGTAATTAAATTTAAATAGCCAAAGCTAAAATAAATAAACACATAAATAAATAATTAATGGTTAGAGGAAACTGTAAGATAAAAGAAACTACTGGGAGCAATAGATCGTAGCAAATTTATAGAGTGATAGACCATTGACATCACATGACAAAAGTAGTAAAGAACATATTCATTTTAAATTCAAAATTTACTTCATAAGCACGTCTTCATATACACAAAATTTGTATATCTAATAGAAACGATACACAGATACAGACCTAACCTTAAATACAATAATGACAACACGACAAAGACAACACACACACAGAAGAGACAGGTGTTGTGATAAATAAATTATGATCTTTATCTCTACAACGAAACGATGACGATGAAATGACAAATGACGACGAATTCTAAACAAACTTTAAACTTTTATAATAAATCTCGTTTATTATAGAAAGCACAACGTGAACAGTGACATAATCTACAAATAAAAAACTTTTTTACAAAAAATACAACAGACTTCTAGTGTGTTTGGGTCAGTGTTTTAGTTTTTTTGACACCGACTTCCAAAATTAAAGTTATTTTTCACTTTGTAGTTTGGAAGTCGGTTGTAATTTTTTTTTTCAGTTTTTAGTGAGTTGGTTTGTAATTTATCTAAGGTGCAATCCCCTAATGTCAACTGCTCATCAAAAATACCCAAATCGCTGTAGATGTGCCTATAATACACACATCAAAAGTGTCTAGGGATCAAGCATTTTTATGCGGATTTCTTGAGATTGAGATGTGGCTTTGTAATAAATTTATGATTATATAAATTTATATGGATCCTTTTTGGTGCATTTCATAATTTGAAACAGGAACTGTTAATCAAATTCGAGTAAAAGATGAAAATCAGCTGTCAATATTTTCCCTATAAAAACATACAACGCATATTAGTGCTACTGTTTCCCTACTACTGATTAAAACCAACGTTATTATGGAGCGGCGACGTCATTTAAGCAGGGAAGAAATGCTCAGAGCCGTGGGAATGATAGAAGCTGGTTCCCGGCAACGTACTGTGGCTTTAGCTCTGAATACAAGTCAGAGTGTTATCAGTCGACTTTGGACACGTTACCGAAGCACTGGTACCGTGGCTGAGCGCCATGGAGGACGGTATCGCTGCACCACACGGAGACAAGACCGATAAATTCAAATCTTAACTCGAAGAGCTCCAACAATAACCGCCATGATGTTAGCCGTGAGGCTTCATCACTCTTCAGGGAACTTAATTAGCGACCAAACAGTCAGAAACCGCTTGCATGAAGTGAACCTTCATTCCCGAAGACCGCTACGGGTACCACCTATAGCAATGCACAATTGTAGGATTCGATATCAATGGGCTCTTGAACACAGAAATTGGGCAGAAGAACAATGGCGTTTCGTGTGCTTTTCTGATGAGTCTCGTTTTGGTATGAGACCGGATACAAGACGTATACGACACTGGAGAACCCCTGGACGCCAACAGCGATTAAAATCCTGCCAGGAAGTCCATCCTTATAGTGGTGGAACCATCATGGTATGGGCGGGTATTTGGATCGGCGGAAGAACTGAGTTGATTTGGATCAGAGGCAACCTCAACGCTCAAATTTATGCTGAGACGATTGTATCTGACGTCATCGTTCCTCTACAAGTGCAAATCGGTCCCTTATTTCAGTTAATGCATGATAATGCACGACCGCACACCGCAAGAGTTGTAAGACAGACTCTCGCCGCAGCTAACATCAATGTCCTGCTCTGGCCTGCTCAGTCGCCAGACTTGAACCCGATTGAGCATGCATGGGATATGCTACAGAGAAGAGCTCTGCCGAATATGGAGGGTATCCAGTCGCAAGAAGACCTTTTTTTGTTGTTGCAACGAACATGGGCGGCCATTCCACAGCGTGATTTGGATGAACTCATTTTGAGTATGCCAAACCGATGTTCTTGTGTTGTTAGTGTTCGCGGTAGAAACACGGATTATTAATTGTTTAAGTTACCCAATAAAATTTTAAAGAAAACTGTTATTTCAGTCTTTTTTTCGAACTTTAATGTTAGTGGTTCAAATGTCAAAAATCCCTTTATTAGGAAAATGGCAAATTTCTTTATTAATGCAAAGGTGACTTGGTTTATCATTACTGTGACAAACGAAAACACTTTATTTGATGAATCCTTAAAGAAAATTTTAATTAATATCAATCAGGAGAAAAGTTATTGCAAAAATATATGTTGATCCCTAGACACTTTTGATGTGTGTATTTTAAGAGTTCCCTCGATTTCTCCAAGATCTCATCATCAGATCGTAACCAAATAACAATGGGACCAACTTGAAATAAAAAATTAAAAAATCAAATCGGTCCAGCCGTCTTTGAATAAACGGGGTACATAAAAAAAAAATCCGACGAACTGAGAACCTCCTCCTTTTTTTTGAAGTCGGTTAAAAATTTTCTTTTTAACCGACTTCAAAAAAAAGGAGGAGGTTCTCGGTCGGTTCATGGAAATTAGCTAATTAATTATATAAGTGCGACACACGAACAATATGTTGTGTTGTTTTTTTTTTTTTTCTTTATGTAAATAATTATAATTATTTTTCCATTTGTCCTCACCTTCCACCTGACGCAGGTCCTCACCGGACATGGCTGTTTCGGGACGTTCCTGTACAGGATAAGGCGGGAGGAAATGGCCTGGTGTCACCATTGTGTGGAGCGCCCGGAGGACACGGTGGAGCATACGGTGGAGGTCTGCCCAGCTTGGGCGGAGCATCGCCGTGTCCTCGTGGAGGCGATCGGCGGCGGTGATCTCTCGCGTCCTGCCCTGGTTCAGGCCATGGTACGGAGCGAGAGGAAATGGGAGGCCGTCACCTCCTTCTGCGAAGCGGTAATGCTCGCGAAGGAGGAGGCGGAACGCGTGAGGGAGAGGCAAATTTCGCGCCCTCACGCCCCTAACCGCCCTGGGCGTCGGGAATCGCAGGCCGATTTCCGGCCACCGTAGGCGCGGGCTTGCGGACGGTGAGCAATGGGTAGCTCGCCGTCCGATAAGGACCAGGTCCGGGTCAACGGCGCGTTGTGTTCCACGCGCGCCTCAAAGAGATGTCAGCAGAATAATTGACAGGGTCCGTTAGGGTCGATGCCTGCCGGGGGTGCGAAGAAAACCGAAAGGGGAATCGTGGCCCGGATCCGAAGGAACACGGGTGGGTTTTAGTCAGTAAGAGTCTGACACGCCCTCCCGCTCCGCCCCGAGCGGGAGAAGTTATTTGATAATTTTACACCCAAAAAAAAGGACGAGCTGCTTCTCGCATAGACAACTGCACATCGCTTACTCTCGCAACACAAGTCCTGACTCTCTGTATATTTTGGCTTCTGAGAACAAAACTACAAACGTAGTATACAGGGAATTTTTATAAAAATGTGGCTGTAATTTTAGTATATTGTTATGGTGTCTTACGACTTCCACGCGAACATTAGAAATGTGAAAGCAACTCTATCTGTCAGTCTGTTACTTTTTCACACCTTAACGGCTGAACGGATTTCGCTGGAAGGCACACAGGTAGACCATGGCCTAGTTTAGGACATAGGATACTTTTAATCCCGTTAGTAAGTTCTCGTGGAGGAGCTCGTGGCTAAGCAATATCAGCCGCACGGGTCGAGCCATCAGGTTAAGCTACGCTTGCCGGGGTTGGTCCGCGGATGGGTGATCATCTTTAAATACCGAGACTCCTCCGTGCCTCGGAAAGCACGTTAAACTGTTGGTCCTGGCTATCATTCGTGGATCTTTGGAAAGTCTGAGAACCAGTCTTACTAAGGGGAGTCGCTCCATATAAAATACTGGTATTCAGCTGCATCCGGTTAGACTGGAAGCGGACCTCAACACAGCTGAGAAAAGGCTAACTAGATTGTTTTTTTTTCTATTTTTTTTTACGTTCCCGTGGTATAATCTTCATGCAGGCGAAGCTGCAGGCGAAAGCTACTTATTGTAATAGTTCATCATGTAGGTGAAGTACGACACAATTATTTATTTTTCGAGGCCGTAAACGTACACTGCCGAACATTCTCCCAATGGCAGCTATACCTAATGGAGTTATTGAGGATACAAGGAGTGGTGATCGCAGCATGTTGTTATTAGCAGACAGGAGGACGCTGCTGCACATCCTCTCAACGTAATTCTCTAATCACAACTTACGTTACCCACAGACAGTACATTAGTTGATACATTAGTTTGATAGCTAAGCCATTTAAAAAGAATATATTCTTTGGGATTGTTATAACCTTTCTATTTTGACATAAATTGTGTGACATTGAGGTGTACATGCAAAATTATTTTGCGGTTATCCCTATCCGTAACCGAAAATTCCTAGTATATAATTAGCAATAATATATTTTGGCATACCCAATTTAGTTTATACAAGCATTAAGGAAACTGTCATGAATATAAAACAAAATAGGTTCGTGGCGACTGCAAAAACCTAAAACTTTTCAGTAAATATTGTACTAAATCGATTATCCCGTTTGTCCACCCTAAAATGGCCACCCTAGGGTGGATACTTGGAAACGCGAGTTCATATCTATCTATCCCAGATGGTGGATAATCGGAAATCACTTTTGGTTGTTCTCCCGAATTTTTACACCAAGAACAGTTATTATCACATTGAATGATTGATTTTAGCTTCAAAGAAGAAGTATAAAAGTATGTAATTTTAGCCGACTTTAAAAAAAGGAGGAGGTTCTCAGTTCGTCAGATTTTTTTTTTTAATATATGTTCCCCGATTACTCAAAGATGGTTTGACCGATTTGAAAAATTCTTTTTTATTTGAAAGGGTATATACTCTTAAGTTGGTCCCATATTTGGTCACGATCTGATGATGGGATCTTGGAGGGAACTTTTCAAATATTATAGGCACATCTATAGCCATCGAAATTAATCATTGAATCCGAAATAAATATTTTGATTTTGATTGATTGATAGCGATTTGTGTATTTTTGATGAGCAGTTGACATTAGACTATTGTAACTTCCAAACTGCAAAGTGTGTATCGGATCAGTATTTTAGTTTTTTGTAAGTTTTAAAAGTTAAACTTTTTATAGGTATGCTAATGTCTATTAAGTATCTTGGGTCAGTTTTTCTATTATGATGTTTCTCTAAATGACTGTACACAGACTGGATTCTCGGACATACGTTTCCGGGTATCCACCTTTGGGTAGATTTTTTGCGATCGGAATAACCCTTTCTTACTAAATTAGGCACTGTAAAAAAGTTAAATTTTTTCGTTTAACCACCCGAGCTACCTTTATTTTACGGGTGAATCTAGCGCTATGGCTTCAAATCTACTGCTGATCATAAAGCCAACATTCTCCAGCTTTTATTGTTTATTCCGATTCCTTTCATACATCCTTATGATCTACCCATAGATCAACCGAATGGGAGGAACTTAACGAGTCGAAACACAACGTCATCATCAGCAGTTCATTTCAGACAGACTCTTAGGGCATAAACTGCGTTACGCGTGTGCACGCACGTGAGCACGTCGCGGGCCACGCTTCTGGTGCACGCACGTGAGCACGTTCGCGTGCTTATGCGCGGGCATCGGCGCGTCAGTTTTCTCAGTACAATTTTGACGTTGGAGGTGTACAGTCGAGTAATTATGGATAAATTAATGTTGTATTATTTATCAAGACGACGGCGACGACGAATTGCCAAAAAAAGACGCCAGCCAGTAAGCCCGTACGTTGAATCTAGGTTACTGTGCGGGGAATTCGTGGTGAAGTTTGGTATATTAAGAGAAAATGAAAGGTTTTTTTTAAATATTTTAAAGTTTCATTACAAGTCTATGATGAATTATATTCAAAACTGGAGCCCTATTTGAAGACTAACAATCTACGATTGAAATCTACGTCAATCGTATCACCAATGGAACGATTTGCAATGACATTGCGGTAAGTAAAGACATTTCGATATTAATAATCATCTTTATTCATGTAAAAAAAACAGTCATTATTTAACAAAAGTTTAGAACACTCATATTTTTTTGCCAATTTATGTAAGTCACACTACTGTTTAGCCACATCAAGCCAGAAAGAAGAAGAAGTTCTTATTGTTTCGGCAGTGACACCTGGGGGCCTACCACCAGCTCATAAGCAGTATTATTTTAATATTACTTCAGTGGGAGAAAGAGATGGAGCTATACGTACTGTAGAGCTTCATCTCTTTCTCCCATGGAAGTAATATTAAAATAATACTGATTATGAGCTGGTGGTAGGCCCCCTGAATATGGCTTAAAATGTTTTTCTTGATGTGGTGCACTCTGTTCTTAGGGCCGAAACACATAACCGCACACTTATTAATCATCATATTAATCACAGTTTCTTACATTTATTAATTATATTTTGTTATTTCTAAATTACACAGTTTTATCGTTTTCGTTTTTTTTATCTATACCTACTTATTTACTTATTTTTTTATATAATCACAACAGTCATCACAGTGTCTTGCATAAACGTTACGTTACAATTAGTTTTTGATTATTCATTTGAAATACACTAATAAAATCACAGGTTTAAGTTTAAAATAAAAAAACACAATAACAGTTAAAACAGTACAATAAGTCTAAATGTCTTAATTATAATAATATACCTACCTTACAAAGTATTAATTATAATGACGCATATTGATTGCAAGTTTTTACATACGAATATTTCCCTTATTAATTATTCCCTTCTATTACTAGATCGGGTACTAATATTATTTTAAATTCTTATTTATCATCACAATCATAATCACAGTTTA
Source organism: Omphaloscelis lunosa (assembly GCA_916610215.1). Taxonomy (NCBI): domain Eukaryota; kingdom Metazoa; phylum Arthropoda; class Insecta; order Lepidoptera; family Noctuidae; genus Omphaloscelis; species Omphaloscelis lunosa. The sequence goes on from OU744270.1 coordinate 13,379,167, forward strand.
CTACATAAAAGATTAAATTTAAGAAGAGGATATATGAAGGAGCAATGTTATGAGTAGGTTCAAAAAAAAGGTCCATTAAGTAAAAAAAGGGGTCTATTGATACACTTTTTTATTTGACCCTAAATAGGGTTTAAGATAAAAGTGTCCGAATCGACCCCGTTTCTTTCCTTATGAACATTACACTCAAGGCTTGTAAACTTTTGGCGAATGCCCTTGTATATCATAATAATTGCACATGAGACCAGAAAAATATAAATATAAAATTGCGCTTTTTACTAACTTAAATAGTTCTTCATGTTCTTCTCTTTCTTTTGTTCTTAATAATTAAACAGTCTTAATCAAATCTTCAGTCTTTCTTGTTACCTATTTATTCATTGTTCGTGTCTGATCTTATATTTAAGGATTCTAAATCATTCGTTACCGTATTTTGCGTTAATGAAAGGTCATCAATGGTAATAATAATTTCTTTTTCTATATCAATTAAAGCTTGTAATACTTTTGTACGAAATAATAATTTTTTAAAGCAACTCAATTTTTTCACAGTTGGTAATAATGACTTAAAAAAATTCAAGTCTTCGTCCATATTATCTGCAGTGTTATTCTTCACGCAATTTAACAACTCTAATTCGAAATCAGTTGGCGATTCGCACTTACGTTTCTTGGAAGATCGTGTTTCTTTGGTAACGCTGGAGCTGGTGCTAGGTACATTAATCAAATCTTCTTCAATAATCGTATTATTTTGTGAAGTTCTCGGTGACGCGTTTTGCTCTACTGACTGATTAAAATCGTCTGCCGATTCTTCTCCTTGAGTATTCGAGTTTGAATCTAAAAATGACAGCATGTCATAGTAAATGTATGTTTTATTTGCCCTGGAACCGGAACCTGATTTAAGTTTTTTTTTAGTAGACCTCACTCTTATATAAGTGTCTCTTGCAGTTTTCCATCTTTGCTGCAGCTTTTTCACTGAAACAATAACACAGGTATTTTATTTTATTACAGATATTTAGTTAGTGGACATACCTTCGTCGATATTCATCTGGCGTATCAGACAGGACTAACCACGGTCAGAAAAATAGTAACAGAAGTTTGTCAAATTATAATTGAAAGGTTAAAGGAAGAATGTATACCAAAATTTTCCCGTGCGCTATGGGTAGAGACTGAAAAAGGTTTTTTAACGCAAGCCCAGTTTCCTAACTGCATAGGTGCAATAGACGGAAAACATATACGCATTATAAGACCTCCACATAGTGGTTCCCTCTATTACAACTATAAGCATTACTATTCTATTGTACTGCTTGCAATGTGTAACGCCAACTATGAGTTTACCTATATAAATGTGGGAGTGCAGGGTAAAGAATCTGACTCCGCAATTTTCACACAAAGCCGATTGTACGAACAAATCAACAATGACTTAATAGATATTCCTCCTGCCAAAGCATTGCCCGTAATACACAATGATAAACCAACCAACACTGCTGCAACCGCAGCTTTGCCCTATATTATTGTAGGAGATGAAGCATTCGGGTTATCTAGCCATGTCATGCGGCCATATGCTCGAGCTCTCGATTTAAACTACAAAAAAAAAATATTCAATTATAGGTTAACGAGGGCGCGACGTTATATTGAGTGTACATTTGGTATCATGGCTAATAAATTTCGCATACTCCATCGTCCATTGAACGTTGGAAAAGACAAAGCAATTTGTTTTCTTAAAACAATTTGTATTTTGCATAATTTTATAAGATCAAGAAGTCAAATTAATGACTTTCATGATATTGTCATTATACCAGACCATATACGTTCAGTTCGGGGGTTAATTGGAAATACCCACAGAGATTCGTATACATTACGCGATAACTTCGCAGATTATTTCGTTGCAGACGGACAGCTGTCATGGCAAGATCGCAGTATTTATTGAAGATAGTTGGCTTTTTTATAATTTATGTACATTCAATAATTGATTTTTCACGGTTTGTTACCACACATTTTTTATTAACATAGCAGGCATATTTTAATAATATACCTAATGATTTTATTTGTTAAATTCATCGGATGTAACCAAATAACTTAGATTGTTGTAAACTAAAGTTGAGAGATGTCAAAGAAAAACCTACAAAACTACAAAACGCACGCTTATTTTACAAAGTTACTAGCCCAATTCTAAAACCAATATAATAAATATTTTAGTTGATAATTGTTTTATTTATTTACCTACCGATCCACTGTTTCTGCCCTAAAATGATTTTGAACCCTAAATACACCGATAGTGTGAAGTAGTGTGAAGCTCGCAGTCGTGAACATAGGTACTGGTTGTCTCGTGACGCGCAAAATGGCGGCGACCGCGTGGCCGAAAGAAAGAACTTTGGAATTTATCGAGCAATATAAAACCATACCAATATTATGGGACATTGTTCACACGAATTTCACAATGTTCAGAAATACGCAGTATCTCTGCACTAGTTTTGAATATAAGCATGATTTTATATTTACATAGGTAAATTATTGTAAATATTCCGAGTTTTAATTTTATAGTTGGATTAATTGTTGAAAACATTTAATTGACACAAATACAATTGAAATAACTAATTATATATAACTAATTGCATAGATTATTAAAAATAAAAATTTGGCGCAAAGAATAGTTTACCTAACCTACGTTATTATAAAATAAATAAAGAGTGTAGGTACTTACCTTGTATGTTTTTTTCTGCTGCACTCCAGTCATCAAAATTTTGAAACAGTACTGTACAAATGTCTAGCCATGCTTTTGATTTAGCTTCCCGGTCTTTAAATATTTCGCTAGATTGGTCCCATATGGCAGGACGACACTGAACTTCAACAATTACCCTTTCTGTATCAAAATTTGTCATTTTTTGTTATGGGCCGGGCACGCGCGTGCGGTCGGTTCGAGATAGCGCTGTCAACTGAACAAGCACGCGCGTGCACCCGCTAGCGGGCTTCGCGCGTGGACCCGTCCAACGTGATGCGTGATCACGTCGCGTGCATGCGTGCCCCGTTGCACGGAAGTATCACGCGACGGGCGCCCGACGGGCTCACGAGCGTGTGCACGCGCATGGGCACGCGCGGGTCGATTTTGTGTGGACACGCGAGAGGCACGCTTAACGCAGTTTATGCCCTTACTGCCAGACAATAGACAGTAACTATAGATCAAGTCTAACAGTCAAGTCTAATGACTGCATCATCATTATCCTCATACTCTGCCCCTGATCACAATGTATTCGGGGTCGGCACAACATGTCCTTTTTTCCATATACTACTCCATTAGTCATCAACTTTCACACAGTCCATCCAACATTTCTTTGGTCTTCTCCTACTCGTATATTCATCATACTCAAAATATCCTGAGAACATTTTCATTTTGACACACACACACACGCACCCACACACAACCACACATACAAAAACAAACACACGTAAACGCGCGCTCGCACACACACTCACAAGTATAGGCGATTCACACACGGCACCGCGCACCGCCGCGGCAGGCGGTGAAGCGGATCTCATGTCGTATTGGTCTCTACTAAATCCGTAGATGCCTCACACACGTACACCGCCCGGCCGCGCGGTCGAGCGGTGCTTTCACCGCCACCGCCGCTCCGCGCTGCCGTCCGCGCGGTGAGGCGGCGCCTCATACACGGGGCGCCGCCTGACCGCGCGGATCATCATGGGTGCAGGACGTGTTGAATGTCCCATTTAGAGTTCTGCTTCTTAAAAATGGATGAACCCAATATCTTCTTATTTTTTCTTTCTACGCCATAAAAGCCAGATTGTTGCCACCACTTCAGCGTCCATTCTTGCTAGTGTCTGTGATCAAACTGGTCAATGCCGTGATAAATCCATCCGCGCGGACAGGCGCGTAAACCGCCTTACCGCGCGGGGAACCACTACGAAATCCGCTTTACCGCCACCGCCTACCGCGGCGGTGCGCGGTGCCGTGTGTGAATCGCCTTAATCTTATATGCTAATTATAATGATTATGAACCTGATTATAATTTCACGTTGACACGATCTCCCTGTAATGCTCCACGTTTGAGGACTAACTCCCAAAATACAAGCCCTGATTTAGTATGGGTATCAGTTCAGCTAAAGCAAAAATAAATAAATAATGTGTCTATGTACCAAATTCTTGTGAATGCTCTTCATTTGTTATGATTAATTTTTATATAGTTTACTGCTCAGTTTTTATCATGTGCTAGTAATAAATAGCATACTTACCAATCGAAATAAATACATTACAATGACTTATTTGGTGTTGTTATAATTTTATTTCATTAGATATGAATCACAACAATTACAGGATATTAGAAGGAAATTAACAGAAATGTGTTATTGAATGTATTTCCTTTTTATATAAATAGTTTACTGTGAAATTTCACCGCACTTAACCGAGTGTTCAAGTGATTAAAATAAACATATATATATTTAAAAAAATTTAAGTGATTTAAAGCGGGCCTCGATATCATTTATATTGTAACAATGAATTCAATCATTGGATACTTTTTGGCCATTCTGGTGGTTAATGACTTTAGTTCTGACTGTCATCACTTTTTGAGTAAGTTATTATTTCAAACATATTTATTACTAACATTAAATTGTTTACCTGTCAAAATCAAAATCATAACACATTTATTTAATAAGGCCGAGAATCAGCACTTTTCGAACGTCAAAATTTACACAAGACAGTCCCCCAAAAGGCCCGCCCGTCACCACTTCCAAGTGCTGTAGTTGGGAAGAAGTGGCACAACATACGGAACCAGTGTACTTTTGACATTTTTTGGGTAGTATAGACCCTTTTTAGTGTATTTTTGAAAACCCCAAAGTGCGCAAAGCCATAAAGGTGACTAGAAAAAAAATCGTTAAAGTTTCTTTCGATATTGGTAGGATAGTGGGACCCGCCATGTGATCTTCCCTGCCTTTATTACAAAAAAGGGAAGATCACATGGCGGGTCTAAATTTGTTTCCAAGCAATAATAAGACGAAGTCGTCGGAGCCCTCTTTGCGAGCCCCTATTTCTGAATCATTAAAAAAAATAACCCAACCTGTCCGAGTCGGAGTGCCCCAAGTCCCGAGCTCGCTTCGCTCGCTCTTACATCCTAAGTTTTCCTACTATCAATATAAACATTGCCTTTTGTACATACGATTAATGAGAACCAGAGAACATATAGACTTAAAGGTGAGAACTGTCAAAAGAATAACGATAGCGGCACCTACAATACGCGCCACGAAAGATGAGACTTGACCGCGCCTCCCGCCGCTCCTTCCGCCGCCCCGATGACGCCCCGGTGCAGACTTCATACCGCTAACGAGACCCATAAATCGTCTACTGCGCAAGTCAAACCACGTGGTGTGTCAAGTCTCATCTTTAGTGGCACGAACTGTACGTTGGATTGCGTTTCGTTACCCACGATCTTTTAAGAGTACAAATAAAACGTTTTTTATTTTATTTAACTTATTATACTTCATAATTGAGTTCATTGCGGGGGGTGGTAGCAGCTATTTAAAAATTAATTAAAGTTAAAAACTTACAATATGAATACGATCAATATTAATACTGGCGAAATGTACTATAGGTACACCTCTACCTAACCCTTCGGGGAATACAGGCGTGATGTTATGTATGTATGTGTGTATGTTACCTACAATATTTATACAAAAAAAAAAACATTAAAATCCGCTGTCACTTTGTCTGAACGTAAAACGGTACAACCTAGGCGTGCGATGGAGGCGATCGGCTTCGTGGAGGCGATCGGCGGCGGTGATCTCTCGCGTCCGGCCTTGGTTCAGGCCATGGTACGGAGCGAGAGGAAATGGGAGGCCGTCACCTCCTTCTGCGAAGCGGTAATGCTCGCGAAGGATAAGGCGGAACGCTTTGAAAAATTGAAGCTTCGGACTTTCGATCTGACGCAGATTAGTCCGTTCAGATTGATCTCTTGAAGTATGGTTGAATTCCCAAAATTCCCAAATTACCCCACTTAGATACGACGCTTTTTGTATAGGCATAAGAACAATGTGGGGACGACAATACGACAATCAATGAAAACTGACAATACTAGAGAAAGAAGTAAGTAGTTTAAAACCACCAAATACTTAAATCCAAACATCGCAATAAAAAAAGTTAATTCAAACAATCTAATGTGTTTTAATAAAATATTTAAAAATGTAATCTTTAACGTATTTTACAATGCATGTGCTCGAAAAGAGCGTTTTCCAAGCAGTCACACTGGGCGGAAAGTGTCACTTTTTTGACTAGTGCTTTTACTTCTCTGTATTTTTTAATTTTAACTCTGTCGTCAGCCCGACGCACAGTTTTTATTATTTGAAAAAAGTTTTAGAAATTAGATGATGATGATGATGACGATGGCGTCAGTGGCAATGACGATGGTGATGGTGATGACGATGACGATGACAATGGTCAAAGTCGAAGTCAAAGTCAAGGTCAAAATCAAAGTCAAAGTCAAGACGATGGCGATGTTGATGAAGAATAATATTGTTTAAATTATTTATGTACGTCAGCCAAGATGTCAGATGTTACACATCATATGCGGCTATTGTAAGGTTCGCTCGTTTTTGTACTTCCTCACACAATGCATAGTAAAACGTTGTATGCTACACGTGCGTAAGATGATTTCCGACTCATTTTGACTTATAAATAAATAAATAACCATTTATTCGCAGACGTTAAAGTCCATAGAATTAGTGATACACTCTTATACACTTGTCGGAAATCACCTACTTTCCGCACTTGTAGCATAAATAACTATAAAAACGTAATAAAGAAATAGTAATAACTCAAATTATGTTGTTTGCTCTTTAATTTCATTTTTTGACGTTTCACAGTCAAGGATCATTTCGTAATGACATCGGCTCGGAACAAAATAATAGTAAAGTTTCTTGAAATATTCATAATTTTTCACTATTCGTAAGCGAACCGTTGGAGGCAAGGGGACACTGGGTATACTAAACAAAATAAAACCGATGCGACAAAAATCACGGTCCGAAAGAAATTACGATTCATCTGTGTGGATGCTCTGCAACCCTGTCTAACCTAATCTGTGACACTTATTTTTGGAAAAGAATGTTTTCTTTTTAATTTTGTTAATTACTTACCTACTATTTCCAGGTGAACGAAAAGTAACACTTTATGGTGCATTCAAATTTGGTTACGACACAAGCAATAATAAATTCTTACTTATGGAAATAACACTCAAGAATATATCATCGAGCGTGACCTCCGTCAATTTATTATATAGTCAATCTTGTTTTGGTAAGTTTGTTATTGCGTTAAGGGGGATGAATTCATTATCTTTTTTTTTTGTTTTTTGCAATTTGCAGCTCATTATCAAATTATAGGATAAAAAGGTAAATGCGATAGTAATACATATGTAAGTATTTACAGTAGGTACGTACAATAATTAATTCATTATTTATTAAGAGTAACTATGAGACTCATACAATGTTAGTAACATAAAATAAACTTACAACTATGTTAGTGACACAATTACACAAACACACACAACAAAATAATCACTGCTTCAGCATTCCAGCTGAGATACTGGAGCAACGACTTACAATACAGCAGTCCAGCCTGCCAGGAATAACTCCCAGGATGCTGTTGGAACTGACTCGCACCCTGCGCACCAAGGACGCACATCTTTTACGCATTAATGCATAAAAGCAATCAACACGCAATTCCTCAAACATGCCTAATGCGCTACAGAAGCGAGACAGCTCCATCAACACCCTGAAAGCATTACTGTACTGCACCTAAAGTAATCATCAACATAACTCTCGTGCTCTGCGGAAACTAGGTGTGAAGAAGAGAGAAGGGAACACTTTTATAAACTAGCGACCTATACAAAGCTGCGCTTCGCAAAAAATTAAGAAAATTAAGGACCTCAGTAATAGTATTTTAATCTTTTCCAGGGCCGGAGAGGGTAACAGTAAATAAAGAGAAAAAGACAAGTGAAGTTAAATTTATGATCCTGAAACATTTACGATGCAATCACATATTAGTTGACGTAGAATTATATAGCCACCAAGGAATTTGTGATAGAATTAATATAGCTGAAGGGAGACATAGGACCACTTTGACATCAAATTGGGAACAAGGAATACCTTTCTACACATACCCGGACAAACAATATCTTCGGAAATATTATCCTGGTAAGATTTTGTTAAATGTTATATCTCTACTTATCTTTTGTTGTTTTCAGAGAGTGTTTATAAATAAATTATTAATTTTATTTAATTCGAACCCAAGGCGTGGGGCCCAGTCACCAGGTTAGTCACTAAACACACGAAAAAGAAATAAGAAGAATCCCAAGCCGTGGTGTCAAGTACTCTGCAATGTTTTGTGTCTGCGTCAGTAGAGACAAAATGAACATGGCAAAACATACTGCAGTCTGTGGTGCTCGCTATGGTTGACTGGTAGAAAATACCGAAGGTATTAAGTCCGCTTTTTTACAGTTATTTTCTTTGTGCAGTGTTTAAAACTAAACAAAATTAATAATTTATTTATAAACACTGCACAAGGAAAATAACTGTATAAAAGCGGACTTAATACCTTCGGTATTTTCTACCAGTCAACCATAGCGAGCACCCCAGACTGCAGTATGTTTTGCCATGTTCATTTTGTCTCTACTGACGCAGACACAAAACATGGCAGAGTACTTGACACCACGGCTTGGGCTTCTTCTTATTTCTTTTTCGTGTGTTTAGTGACTAACCTGGTGACTGGGCCCCACGCCTTGGGTTCGAATTATTTAAACCTTTTTGTCGACAATCCAGTCTATTCTCGTGCTTGCGAAGCAGGCCACCAAGACGCGGACAATACCATCATAACGCTGTCCCCGCGAATGAAATGGTAATCGTAAAAACCAAATTTTACAGGAAAAATAAAAAACAGTTTTTTGTGAAAAGCTTATAAACTTAATATATAAACTTAACTTAAACTTAATATATATAGCGGAATTGTTCAAATATAAAAAAAAAATGATTTTGTACATTCATTATAATACACCTTAAAATCTTGTAACTTCTGAAATAACCGTAGGAAATGAATGAAAAAAATCGACAGAGTGTAATCGGACCTCTTAATATCGAATATTCAATAACCTTAAAACTATCGTAGTAGAACATTACCATTTTATTTACCGGGGACAGCGAAAAAGTCAGTCAGTTTTTGATGTGTAACATCGTTCTTCTCGCTTTCCTGCTATCAAAATTGAAATCTAAAAAACCCAAATAATCAAATCTGTTGGAGTGAACTCGTGAAAAGGGACGGAAGTGTGTGACCTTGACGAGGCCCCGCCCCTTTAATGTTGCTATTATTACCAAGGTGAGTGTCAGATATTACACATCATAATCGACTACTGTAAGGCTCGCTCGTTTTTTATTTGTTAAACAGAGTTGTAAAAATAGGTATTGTAATAAAAAAAATAGGTACAGAAATCTCTTTGTTTTGTATACAAAATTACAATTAAGTAACATATTTTTTTTTTCAATTTAACCGACAGAAGCTATCAACGCTAATTTATATTCTAAAACAAAGTTAACGATACTGCGAACTTTCTGTTAGAACATTAAATTATTATTAAAAATCATAAAACTAGTTTTTTTTTTCTTTCAGTGTCCGACAATTGCTTAGCGTCAAAACCTTGTGAAATCGTCGTGGATTTAAAAAACAAATGCGAAGGTAAAATTTTCAAGACTACATAAATAGAATTTAAGGAGGACAGTCATGCAAAGAAATTGACATACCTATAGGAAGCGAAATGCCACTACTTTTAAACAATGTTGTGAGTGTACCTACTGAGTAGTCAAGTCTTTTACATCACTCTCACAAGTGTGAGTTAAGCGTAAAACGTTAATATACACTCGAGAGCAATGAATCCGGGTCACTTAAAGAATCCTAAAAATCTCGGAAACTAAAAATGCTAGGTTAATGCAATAAATTGTATTTAATAGACAATGTAATACTCCTTAAATGAAGGTATTAAAACTTCTTAGTTATTGTAAAGTTATATCATAAAAAAATCAAATTTGAAAAAGGGCCACTTTCGAAGATGGAACTACGAAATTACAGCATTTGGTTTTGCTTTTGTTTGTAATCTGTCATTTATGTGGGTACATAAACCATGTTGATAGTGCTCTATATTCATTATTCAAGCTGAAATTATGTCGCTTACGCCTGAAGAATGCACCAGAATACTTACAATGCTGGAAACCGGCCGGAGTCAGCACGATATAGCCAGGACTGTCGGTGTGTCGCTGTCAACAGTACAAAGAGTTCTCCGACGTTACGAAGAAACTGGTTCTAACCTACGCAGACCAGGAACGGGCAGAACCAGGTGTACCACAGCACGAGAAGACCGATACTTGGTGAACACCATGCTTCGAAATCGCTTTCTCACAGGAACTGAACTCACAAATCAGTTTCGACGCCTCGGAGGAAGTAACCCAAGTGCATGGACAGTAAGACGTCGGCTTGCTGAATCTAACTTAAAACCCCTTAGACCTGCAAACGGCCCTAAACTGGAGCGTGGGCATCGTATTTCAAGACTAAGATATGCCCAGAGCCACGTAAATTGGAGTATTGAAGATTGGTCAAAAGTTATGTTCTCCGACGAATCAAAATTTATGCTCTACAAGCACGATGGAAGACACAGAGTGTATCGAAGACCAGGGGAAAGATTCAAGCAAGCATGCATCGAAGAAAAAGTAGCCTACGGTGGTGGGTCTGTACTTGTGTGGGCCGGAATTTCTTCTGAAAGTCGCACAGAGCTGGTGATCATAGAAAACGGCTCTTTAACTAGCGTAAGATATGTGGAAGAAATCCTCAATGATCACGTTGGTTCATTTATGGTCAATTTAGGTGAGGATGCTATATTTATGCATGACAATGCCCGACCTCATACAGGTAGGATTGTGAATGACTACCTTCAAGAGATGAACATTACTAGTATGGAGTGGCCAGCGCGCAGCCCGGATATCAACCCGATCGAGCATGCTTGGGACGAGCTAGGCAGATGCGTAAAACAACGAAACCCTCCCCCAATCACGCTTCGTGAGCTCAAAATTGCTCTCACAGAGGAATGGGAGAATATTCCCCAAAATCGTATAAGGAACTTGGTGTACAGCATGCCAAACCGCGTAAACGCAGTAATGGAAGCACGAGGAGGCAATACGAAGTATTAAAATTCAAGAAAATCGTAATAAAGTTCAAAAATTTCATGTTTCCTATTTTTGTTTTAAGGAGAGATCAGCAGTTTTTTTCTTTATGTAATTTTGTGTTAATAAAATGTATGGTGACTCATATTTTTTTTACTTTCATTTAAGGAGTATTACATTGTCTATTAAATACAATTTATTGCATTAACCTATCATTTTTAGTTTCCGAGATTTTTAACATTCTTTAAGTGACCCGGATTCATTGCTCTCGAGTGTATTTGACTGTAGATATACCAAATTCTTTGTTTGTACATTCAGCAACAAATTAGCATTTCAGTATAATTAAATTTGATTAAATTTGATTTTGATTTGATTTGATTTGATTTGATTTGTGATGTTTCGGTCCAATAATTGACCGAGCGAGCGAAGCGTCTCTGCTCCAAGTCTGGCAAATTGCTTCTGTGTATCAGTTGTTGTAACTCCTCTACAGGTCGTATTTTACAACCGATCTGGACGAAACTTGATATACAGGTTTTACAACTTAATAGAATTTTTGTCGTCGGGGATTTTTAATTGAAGGGGTACTTCCTCCAACAAGGGGGCTACTGGATATCTCTGCGTTATGAGATCCGATTTCGATGGTTCATTTTTTATTTCAAAGGTAATAAACTGTAAGTTGGTCGCATAAAAATTTGGTGAAGATTTGATGAGGAGGGCATGATGAGCAGAATAGCTCCATAAAATGCAGTAACTTGCTCACTTTTAGATTTCTATCAATGGAATGGCACCTAGGACCATTTTCTAATCACAAAACTAGTGAAATCGAAGCTTTAAAACCAATATTAATGTTAGTTTTATAATTAGGTCACTAGATGGCGCTACAGGAAAAACATGGTAAATCGTTTTAAATAACTTAAATGGTAAATTAATGGTTGCAAAAAAAATTGTGCTCGTGATGTGTACTGTTCACAGAACTACTAGTATAACTAAGAGTCTTAGAGAATTTTAGTGATATGATTCTGTAAATACATACAGGTTGGCCTGTGAAACGGCGGCGACGTCCAAAGATCTGTTGATGCCTCTCTCCAAGGACCTGTAATTCACCACTGCTCAAACTATTCCCATAAAGATCGTGCTTAACAGTTATGGAGGAAGAGCAAGAGACGGACGAATGTTGTTGCCAACAAACAGATGTCGTATAATATCATCACCATTATCTGCCTAGCCTATTCTCAATTATATCGTGGTCGGTTTCAAGTCTAACCGAATGCAGCTAATTACCAGTTTTTTACATAGAGCAATCGCTCTAGAGATTTCTGTACCTATTTAGCATAGAGCAGTCACTCTATGTAAAATACTGGTAGTCAGCTGAAGAAAGGCTGTAGCCTAAGTAACACGACCCAGTTACTGGGTAACACGACACCCTTGATACGACTGGTTTAATTTCAGATACACTTGTTACGGAAAGAAAGATTAAGACAACGATAGCGAGGATGATTACGGATTTCAAAAACTTAAACAATACATTTATTGTTCCAACATCTTCATATAAAAACCTCGAAACAACGACTAATCAAACTACTGAGAATAATACTAGTGAGTTTGTCTTATTATTTTAATGTTATCAGTCACCCTTGCTGATAGCGACTAACTGTTATGGAACATTTAGTTTAGTGAAGATGGCTTGTGTTAAAACATGGACCAGTTCGTGAAACAAAACGAATTGAATTGTTTCTGGGCTTATGTAGCCATTTATATCTTAAAGTATTATTAGAGATAATATACATTTAATTATTAATAATACTTAATTATATCTTTGTAAATAATAGTTTTTTTACCGTAACTCTAAATATAAACAAGCACTAAATATGTGCAATACATGTTTTGTGGTTAAGTGGTGAGAGATTAACTCGATGCTCTTCATGTGGTCTTTTCGAGAGGACCGAATTCACACAAAAGTTAGATTCAGTGAAAAATTCTCCACTTACAAACTATTTAAACCCCCCAAAAATGTTGCCTTCATCAAGTAATATCAGGGGAAAGGGCAGCTTCATTTTCTTGCACTCAGAATGTACTTACAGTGATCTCCAAGCAGTTGGTCAGGCGAGGTGATACCGGCGATTCCGTTGCGAGCATTCATTAGAAGCTCCGTAACCGAGCACATGTTGATAGTAGTATGAATAATTATCAGTTTTAAAACTTCTAAATAAAAGACAAATTGTGGTTTCAGGTGCAAAGAGTATAAACATCGTCGTCATTATAGTTGGATCATTATCAGGCGTAACGTTTACCCTGCTAGCAATTATTGTCATTTGGAATCGTTACATCAAACACAGTCCACAAGGCGCACCCGACTTACCGACAAACCACGTAAGTTTATACTATGTATATTTATATATTATTAGAAAGAAGAGATGGTAATTTAAGTAGAATGCACCTTAAGGGTACACTAGTCGGTCATTCTTACATACAATCGTAGTATGGTGATTACTCGTCTGCTTGACGGTGTACGTTCGAAACTAAAAATTCTATCAATTTGTCTTATCATTATCTAGCCTTGTACGGAAGCAGAATTGGGAAAAAGTATTCGTTTGCAAGTTCTGAGTATCGAAACTTCTATAATTCAATACTAATTATAACTCATTTTAGGACGTAAATAAATAACCTATGTAGTAAGAAAATGGCAAAAAAGAAACCGTATAGAAATAGATAATTTATTCAAAAGTTCAAATAATTTTATTTTGCGTAGATTTGTAAATTTTCCATAATATCTATACGCCCAAAGGTCTGTTCATGAAATGTTACGCGCTCATTTTCGTTATAAATCATCGTCTATTTCACTAAATAAGTAATTAAAAACTAGATAAATAAATACTTAATGAATAAAACTAAACAAATAAATAACTGCACTAAATAGCATGTATTAGCCACGCCACCAACGAGTTCGAGCTGTCAACTAGTGCAACCTTAAGTGTTCGTAGTGAAACAGTTCGGGAAGTACTGATCCCATGCCCCTGAGGTTGCATTACTTTGGTTTCATCAAGTACATGTTATACTGCAACGCTTGGGATCAAATAATAAAACGCGTTGTAGCCAATTGAGCGAGTATGTACCACGAGCAAAACTTGCCCAATAAAGTAGAACCCCATAAAAAGCCTAACATACATTAAAATAGGACTTGTATTTTTCAGCATAGTCAGCCGTTCTACCTGAACATGCTCTTCCGAAGAGAGTGTGATCAGGAGATCGCAGAAATAGATCAACACCAGTATGAGGAAATAACTCCTCAAGTTTCTGAAGGTGGCCGATATTTAACAGCAGCAGGATGGATGTGGACAAATAAAGTAATTATGTAGTATGGAATGCGTCTTCTGCGTGTTCTTCGGTCACTTATGTAAGCAGCATGTAGTCAGGCGGACACAAGGTGAGCACCTTCATCGGTTGAGTCTTACCGGCCATGATGTACTCCTTCGACATACTCAAGTGGACGCAGACGGAGCTTGCTGTCCTTTGCACTCTGAATGTAGTTTGAATAACAATCTCAATGTATGTATTATTGAGTATATCAAATTTATTTCTGACTAGCACTTTGCTAGTGATGTTCCGTCCACCTTATATTTTTTATTTCACGGACGTGAAATCCGGCATTATTCCTTGTCTACACCATAAATAAAAAAATATAACTTAATTAATGTAATTTTGTATGTACTTTGACTGTCATGTTTGGTTGGTTTCCTAACCATTCCTTGCCTAAGTAGAAGTGTGTCGGAGGGCGGACGCACTTACCTTGTAGCTGTAATTTTGTCAACAATATTTTTTTATTGTACTTTACATCATTATTATTGTTGTTGCTAGTCATGTTGTGCCTTTACGTTTTGTGTGATAATCAGATCGAAACCTATAATATGAACCTAGTGATATACTGTGATTGTTACCTGTTGTAGTTGCCTTGTGGAAACGTAAAGGGAACGTCTGTGCAAAATTTCAGCATTGTTGATGTTTGTTATAATGAATTGGAATTAAATTATTTGTTCTGATTTATAGAATGTAGCTATTATGATAATAATAAAAGTCATTTTGAATTTATTTTCATTTTAATTTTGCTTTATCTGTCTTTGTAACCTTCTTTGTTATATTTAATTATTATTGTGTAAAAATCTTTTTGATTTTATTCTAGACACGTATCCTGCACGTTGCATCGTTCTTATGTTGAATATTATTATTTTGTAATTTTATGTTAATTTAAAATATTGGCCATGGAGTTTCTTGTCCGTTCTTCTCCATAGGAACCTACGCTTTTAAATGGCAACTAGCTTCATTTTGCTGACTGACCGACTACTTGACAGGTCATTTATAAATGTTTTGTGTAATGTTAAGAAAATCTACTTACTCAAATCTCACAAATAATCCTCACAAATACTAAAACTACTTCAATCAATCTGCCTAGCTTTTTCCTACCTATGTCGGCTGCCAGTCTCCTTTGATGCAGTTGAATACCAGTATTTTACATGGAGTGACTGCCTCTCTGACCTCCACAACCCAGTGACTGGGCAACACGATATCCCTTGGTGAGACTCGTAACGATTATCAAAGATCTACGAATGACAGCCGGGACCAACGAGGCACGGAGGGGTTTCGATATGTAATGGATCTGGTCTCCCATCCACGGTCCGACCTCAGCAAGCGTAGCTTAACCTTCTATCGGCCCGTTTAGCTGTTATTATAGCCACGAGCATACGAATACTAATTGCTGTAGCTATTTGTTATTCCAAAAGTTAAGTGGGAAACCATTTTTATTAGCACCAGAGAGGGTCCGCACCGTGAAGATAATGAGAAACAAAACCGACTACTATCAATTCGTACTTCATCTTTTCTAGTTCTAAACGAAATATAAAACTCACTTCTATTAAACCTTAGAACCGAATGAAAATATCAAAGTCAAAGTCAAATTATTTATTTCAAATAGGCCCATGAATGGCACTTTTTAACGTCAAAATTTATAAAATAATATAATTGATTCTAATCGCCCCTTCCAAAAGGTAGTTTTCGTATGGAGAAGAATGGGCAAGAAACTCCACCGTTACTTTTTAAAAATGTTTTACAATCAACTCAAACTCAAACTCAAAGCATTTATTTCAAATAAACCAATTACAGGCACTTTTGAATTGTCAAGGGGTCGGTCAGTCAGAAAGATGAAGCTAGTTGCCCATTCCAAAGCGTAGTAGGTACCTATGGAGAAGAACGGGCAAGAAACTCCATGGACACTCTTTTAAATCACAATATGTTTACAAAATATTGGTTACATCATTCATATTAAAGTTATAAATGTGAGAACGATGCAAAACGATAAAAGCGTCCGTAATAAAAAATAAAACAATTCAAAAATCAAATTAAATTAAGCCATGGCAGCTAGAAGATTACCAGTCCCTACTGAGAGCGCCCGTTCACGAACATGACGCATGGATTAGCACCATTCAGCTCAACCATTTTGAAGGGAGCTAAATGATCCAACACACACGCCACCATCAGCGAGACATTAGAGTGAGCATGACATATTCTCAGCCGCAAGGGCACATTCAAGTCAATGAAAGACCTACCTAGTAAATGGTAGCTTTAAAGTAGGTACATAGTACTCACACCTGTTATGAAATTATACAATGCTAAGGGATTGAATTTATACAATGCAAAGATGAGTAGTTTTTAAATCTTCAGCAACTCCAACAATATTTTCAAATGCTAATCAATTAGTTTATGCGCCCTTGTGGAGCAGGACCAGCGTTTAGCCAGGCATTTATATCAGCGATGTAATCCCCCAACTTATAATATGCTTGGCTGCAAAGTGTGCGTTTTATATAAGATTTAAATTTCGTTTCATTCAGTTGAAGTATGTGGGGAGGTATTTTATTGTAACATTTTAAACAGTACCCTATGAAAGATGAGTCCACTTTAGCCAATCTGAAACATGGTTGAACTAATTGGTCCCTATTTCTAGTGATATAATTGTGTCTTGCACCTCTTTTACGAGTACTAAAAAGATGTAGATTTTTCCTTACGTACATAATGTTTTCATAGATATACTGACAAGGTACTGTCATGATGTTAATATCTTTAAACAGTTCCCTTAGAGAGTCGCGCCTGCGGAGGCCATATATGGCTCTGATGGCTCTTTTCTGCAGAAAAAAATAGACTCGATGTCTACAGCCCGACCCCATAGTAAAATACCATACGACATAATACTATGAAAGTAACTGAAATAGACTAGCCTCGCGGTATCTACATCCGTAAATTGACGTATTTTTCTCACAGCATATGCTGCTGAACTTAGCCGTCCTGAAAGGGATGTTAAATGAGGACCCTATTGAAGCCTTGAGTCGAGCGTGATCCCCAGGAAAACAGTTTTATCGACAAATTCTAGTTTCTCTTGATTCAATACTATCTCACAATTACTACTTTTGACATTTGGTAAAGAAAATCTTATGCATTTAGTTTTTTTACCATTTAATACAAAATTATTAGCAGTGAACCAATTTTGGACTTGCAGCAGGGCGTTATTTACGTCGTCAAGATTTGATGCACGTCTATTAATTTTAAAAATTAAGGAAGTATCATCAGCAAATAACACCATTTGTGGTTGGGTTTTTAACAAATGGGGCAGATCGTTAATATATACTAAAAAGAGGAATGGACCTAATATCGATCCTTGTGGTACACCCATTTTTACTTTTAAAGCAAGTGAATTGACACCATTTATTTGAACTTGCTGCTGTCTACATAAGAATTTAAATAAGAGTTTAAATAAGATTTTACTAAACTAAGCGCAAGTTTTCCAAGTCCGTAATGCTCAAGTTTCGAGATTAAGGTTTCATGGACACACATGCACAATCATTCACAATAGTTTGTATAAGTACGTACATTAGTTATGGTTTAAGAATTTTATTATTCCTCGTTAAGAATACTTACACGAGACACAATATTATTTTAATTTACATAAAATGTTTATGAGCGTACAAAAACGATGTTAAAAGTAAGTTTATAAAAATAAATAGGAAGGTAGGGACAAAAAGTAAATATCAACTTATCATGAACCGAGTAAACACGGATCTAAAGTAAAAGTAGATGTATTACTAGATGTGGCATACATGGCAGCGTACCGACTGAATAAGGATTTTTTATTTTTTTATTTTGTTTGTTTGCTAAAGCTAGTATTCTTATATTATTATCGTTATTTACACATTATATACGATTTAAGTTGGTTTTTAAAACAAAACATAATTTTCGCTTCTTTTATTTTCATGGGAATTTTATTTTATATGTTAACACCTTCAAATTCAATGTTTTTCTTCCGTTCCGTCTGGAGGACGTGTTACTAAGTAATTGGAGTTTCGTAGTTTAATTTTTTGCACTTGATGTTTTTTTGTGAATTTTACTGTTGTATAAATATCTTTATGTACTATTTTGCGTATTTGTATAAAGATATAGTTAATATGTGACGTTCGGAATTTGAAATTAAATAATATTTTGATTAATCTATTTTGTGTTGTTTGTAATATTTCCAGGTTCGATTTAGTTGCGGTCCCCCAGATTCCTATTAGATAGTCTATATGTGGTTTAACAAAAGAATTATAAATTATGTATCGAACTTTCCGAGCGTATGCCTACTATATGTATACTATACTTCCATAACTTTAATTTTAACAAAATTATTATTATTATTTAACTTTTTTATTATTAATTATTTATATTTACTTTTTATTATAAATTTCTGCTTTAAAAAAATATTTGTCTGAGCTTAGCTATAATTTTTCTATAACTATTGACATTACTCAAATAAACTAAACAAAATAATTAAAAATCTATTCTTCTTCATCATGAGTGCTTTCATCATTGTCACTTTGTAATAACTTGTCTTCAGTTGCTTTAGAATATGGAAGTTTTAAATATTCATGGTGATAACATTTTGGAATAGTTCCATCAACACACAAGTTTTTTAGATCATTATACTTTTCAAAGATACTGGAAGCCTGTGTTGATAAAGTTGATTAATTGAAACCATATTGATTCCACTAGGCTTGCTTTCTATATTACTTGGTTTTTCTTTACCTACACTCTTTTTTTTTTCTTTCCCTTTTCCTTTTCCCTTACCAATTCATGTATTTTTTTTATCAAATAAAATCTCACTCGCATAAGCAGTTTCAATCATAATATAATAATATTTTACTTCCATTTTCCCAATGTTCTTCTTTTTAAAAGTGACAATTCTTAAATCTTTTAGTCTTAAGTTTTTGTCTTTAAGAGTAGGTTTGGTAAAAGTGATTGCTTCAAAATTTAGGAATTCACTGTGATCATTATAAGGTCCAGGCCTTTTCCTGGAACTCTCTATGAAAGATGGCCATTGTGAAGGGGGCCATACAATTATCTTCTGTACAGCTTTCTCAATAGTGGCATGCATTGAGTCTACTAGCATATATGTATGACCAGGTAAAAGGTAATTAATATATAAGGTTTCCAAATTTACGGATGTTTTAAAAAAATGGTGAATCATTGCAAGAATGGTTTTGTTTTTGTTTTGGTGCATTAATCACAGTATAATAATAATTTGTAATACCCTCTTTTATCGACCACCTATAAATATTTATAGAGACAAGTGCCTATCTCATTACTCCCACGTTTGCCATCACTTTCACCCCATACGAAACAATATCCCTTTTGAGTCCAACTTTCGTAAACCGTAAAACAATACACTGCATACTTACGACTATAATACAAGAGCATACTTCCCCATATGGGGTGTTAAGAACTTTTTGTAAATCAAAACTGGCTACTAAAACCTTGTTACCCGGTATATGCAATTGTTGATGAAAATGAAATCTAGCTTTACATGCTGCTTTTTCTTCCATGTGTTTAACAAACACCGTATTATCTATCTCTTCAGGGTCATTTTTCTTTTTCATACATAAAAGGCATTTATCCTTTTTTGGCACGTAGAAGCTGTAATTGTACTCATTTTTAAAAATATTTACAAACCGACGTTCGCTCAAAACTTCCTTCTTTTCTTGAAGTTGTTGCTTTTTATTTAATGTGTACATGTGGGATACATTTTTTAATTCCTGAGATAGATATAAACGTTTTGACGATTTTCTGCAATAGTGTGATGGTACTGCAGGTAATTTTTCTATGAAAAATCCCTTGATGATAAATCCCTTGCTGATTTATGTGTTTCTTCATTATATTTTAGAACTACGTTTACCTTTCTCTCATCTAGTTTAGCTAGTCCATCGCCATCTACGTTACCTAATATATATATTAAGTATATATTTTTTGACGTAAGGGACAGTTAATACAAAGTGTGTATTTTACGCCAATGTGATAAGTTATTACCAATACATACGTCAATCGCAGTTTTACTTTTGTCCGATACGTCATATTTTTGTTTAAAAAATGATTTAGGAACGTCATTTTTCTGTGGCTTATCGGACATTTTTTTCAAGCTACAGCGATGTTATATATACCATTCGAAAGAGCGCAAAAATCTGTATCGGACTGTATTCAAAACTCATTTTGAGCAAAATGTCCCTTACGCCAAGTTAGATTACAGCCGACGATATCCTTTAATTGATCATTCTAATCTTTTCGAGCTACGCGTAAGCTACGCCGCGGATTGTCCATTTTTGCTAAATTAAATTAACTTGACGAGAACTCAGCCACATCGACAGCATTACTAGTGAGCTCGCACAGGTACTTCATTGTGCAGGAATTCGTGCACTCAGAGCAAGACAGGAGTGAGGCATCGTCTGTGACGTGGCTCCACAGTCGCAATGAGGCTCACCTAAGTCTAAATAAGTTGTATCTACAGCGGCCCATTGGTGGGTCATGGCAGTTCATGGCAACAAGCACTTCTGTAGACTCGACATAGTCAGCTGGTGTTTGAAATGCAACAGTTTCCATTTTTATACGAATAATGACAGAAAGAAAAACTTTGAACAATGAAGATTTATTTATTTATCGTTTTTCCATTAACAGGTTTCATCACCCCAATTATTTGAGCATATGGCGATTCTTCCTTATGCCTTGGTGGTTGACTGTCTCCGGGCATTAAACTGAGGTCTGCATATACAACTTCATTAACGGCGGCCTGAAAAAAAATAAAATACCTATCTTAAAAAGAATTTTCTTCTCGCCTTGCTACATCATTGAAGTCTGTCTGTGCTTTTGAAATAACTGTCTCTTCTGCCAAACATGAATGGTTTTGGCAAATCAAATCTCATTTTTATGTATGACTGTCTATCCGCTCGAACGCTCTAATCTTAGGATTGGCTGAATAGATTTTAATGCGACTTTCACAGGAAGGTTTGTGAGTTTGTAATTATGTTCAGAATGATGTGGCTTTCCGACCTCCTCGCGCTAGGATCCTAAAAAGACTATGGGAGGAGAAGGTTCACGTCAATAGTGCAGTGGGCCTGGGTGACGCGGGAATACGAGCTGCGTGACACACCAAGGTGATTTCCTGGAGATATAAGCAAAGGTTCTCGCTGTACTTACATATGTATTAATTTCCATTGTTTTCACTGGATGTGACTTTCGATGACAATATTTTGTTTTGAAAAATAAATAAGTGACCAATATTATAACACACATCACTATGGCGGATGTTATCACGTATATTAACACATTTTGAGAAGATGGCTGTCGGTCACTTTCTGAAAACAAAAAACATTTATTATTATAAGGCTTTCTGTAGCAGTAAGAATATTTATTGCAAAAAGCTCGTGCAGTGGTCAGATAAAAAAACTACATCTAATAAAATTAAATAGTACGATACAAAGTCGCTTTCCAATTGATTTTTTGTCGCTTGTCTGTGTGCGTTTTGTTGTAGTTCTCACCGTAATTTAGACAATTTATTACTTAAAGTTTATGTGCTGTACTTACATTAATATTTAACTTAGGTACAAGTGCAGAAATCTCGAGTTTGTGACACGTCGTCACATCAGTATATCATACATGCACACCCGTGCGAAGTATCGAAGCGGTTGCTAATATAATACCTTCAATTCGTACTTACCAGTATCGTTAATTGTTTTTCCTATGTTATCATAATGTGGTGATGTTAGAACATTGGAGTTAAAACTACTATTATTCGATCTTTCTAAAACCATAACTGTTTTTGCTGTCGTTGTCTTCATATTTCTATCAGTAACAGCAGGGTCACCTGCAATGAAGCCAGTCTTACCAAGTGGTATCGTGTTACCCAGTAACTGGGTTGTAGAGGTCAGATATGCAGTCGAGCTTATTGCGAAGTAATTGCATTCGTTTGATCCCTTGGTACATCGTTATTACTTAACCTTTAGTTATGCAATTAATAAGTAAGATATTTAAGGATTCACTCTATACATCATATCCTTTAGAAACACGATTACTTGTAGTTTCGTCTATAGAAAAAAAATCCAAAGTAATCTCTAAAAAACGACATGAACCCTTGGTACGGCGTAAATACTTCACGGAAGGTCATCAGTTTTTTTTTATAATAACAAAACTACATGTTTTCGATAACGTACACAATTTACATTTTCAAAATGTGTATTTGTAAATTAGCGCGCGAAGTTCCTTGTCAGTGTTCACTCTAGCTGGCCAATAAAGGCAAGCCAGAGGTGAGCAACAAGACTTCTCCCGGGAGATAGGGTCCGTGGGGTCGCTACTGCCCAACAGCTCGCCACATGCTGCCCTGCGGGTTTCTGTATCTCTCTTGGTAATAACATCCCCGACCATCTTTATGGTAATAACATAAAGATGGTCGGGTTTTTTAACAAGTTCTAAGTCAATTTGCTAAAACTAGCATGCAAAATTACATACATTAAATAAGAAGCTAATATAATTTGAACATACATCATAGTCTTTTTAATAAGAATAAAAATGTCAATCATTTGTCAAATTATAATAGTAAAATGTCAGTGTAAATCTTTAAAATTTAGGTACTCATTCACAGAATAGAAAGATTTTTCTATGAGCCATTTGAATAACTCTGTTTTAAAACGATTGATTGGCAGTTCCCTATATGAGGTACGAGGTTCTCGTCATGTGGAATGGTAACATCGACTATCATTGCGCAGCGCGCTAATCGATCTATCAATACTACACTCGAGAGCAATGAATCCGGGTCACTTAAAGAATTCTAAAAATCTCGGAAACTAAAAATGCTAGGTTAATGCAATAAATTGTATTTAATAGACAATGTAATACTCCTTAAATGAAGGTATTAAAACTTCTTAGTTATTGTAAAGTTATATCATAAAAAAATCAAATTTGAAAAAGGGCCACTTTCGAAGATGGAACTACGAAATTACAGCATTTGGTTTTGCTTTTGTTTGTAATCTGTCATTTATGTGGGTACATAAACCATGTTGATAGTGCTCTATATTCATTATTCAAGCTGAAATTATGTCGCTTACGCCTGAAGAATGCACCAGAATACTTACAATGCTGGAAACCGGCCGGAGTCAGCGCGATACAGCCAGGACTGTCGGTGTGTCGCTGTCAACAGTACAAAGAGTTCTCCGACGTTACGAAGAAACTGGTTCTAACCTACGCAGACCAGGAACGGGCAGAACCAGGTGTACCACAGCACGAGAAGACCGATACTTGGTGAACACCATGCTTCGAAATCGCTTTCTCACAGGAACTGAACTCACAAATCAGTTTCGACGCCTCGGAGGAAGTAACCCAAGTGCATGGACAGTAAGACGTCGGCTTGCTGAATCTAACTTAAAACCCCTTAGACCTGCAAACGGCCCTAAACTGGAGCGTGGGCATCGTATTTCAAGACTAAGATATGCCCAGAGCCACGTAAATTGGAGTATTGAAGATTGGTCAAAAGTTATGTTCTCCGACGAATCAAAATTTATGCTCTACAAGCACGATGGAAGACACAGAGTGTATCGAAGACCAGGGGAAAGATTCAAGCAAGCATGCATCGAAGAAAAAGTAGCCTACGGTGGTGGGTTTGTACTTGTGTGGGCCGGAATTTCTTCTGAAAGTCGCACAGAGCTGGTGATCATAGAAAACGGCTCTTTAACTAGCGTAAGATATGTGGAAGAAATCCTCAATGATCACGTTGGTCCATTTATGGTCAATTTAGGTGAGGATGCTATATTTATGCATGACAATGCCCGACCTCATACAGGTAGGATTGTGAATGACTACCTTCAAGAGATGAACATTACTAGTATGGAGTGGCCAGCGCGCAGCCCGGATATCAACCCGATCGAGCATGCTTGGGACGAGCTAGGCAGATGCGTAAAACAACGAAACCCTCCCCCAATCACGCTTCGTGAGCTCAAAATTGCTCTCACAGAGGAATGGGAGAATATTCCCCAAAATCGTATAAGGAACTTGGTGTACAGCATGCCAAACCGCGTAAACGCAATGGAAGCACGAGGAGGCAATACGAAGTATTAAAATTCAAGAAAATCGTAATAAAGTTCAAAAATTTCATGTTTCCTATTTTTGTTTTAATAATAATAATAATAATAAATTCATTTATTTCAGACATAATTACAAAATTGTCCATATAGTGTTAGTAACAGAGTTCTTAAAAACTATGTTAGTATACTAGTATTAATTCACATTATAAAAATTCAAATAGACATTAAAACACCACATAAAAATACAACAAAAATAACATTACATATATTAATTATGTCACGTGAAGCCGAATAAGCCTCCCCAGCACTGCAGACTCCGGCCTATCAGATATCATCCTCAGAATTCCGTTGGGGCTCCCACGGATCCTAAACATCAAAGATGCTGCTTTTTTACGCATTATGGCATAAAAATCATCGACCCTAGCGTCAGCAAACATGCCTGACGCGCTACAGAAACGTGGGAGCCCCACCAGAACTCTGAAGGCGTTGTTGTATTGTACGCGAAGAGCGTTGTAGGCCCGTTGCGTGTAGCTGGTCCATAGAGCACTGGTGTAAAAGCTTTGGCAGTAGGCCCTGAACAGTGTCACTTTTACATCTACTGTACACCTTGCAAATCTATGCACCAACATATTCGCACGAACCGACAACGCCCTTCGCTCCCTCTCGATATCTGCATCGTCATTTAGGGTCTCAGTCACTATGTGTCCTAGATATCTAAACTGAGAGACACGTTTCAGAGGTACTTCGTTTAAAAAGACCGGGGGTACATGCTCCGGTGACTTATTCTTACCTCTAATCACCATGAACTCACTTTTTTTCTCATTGTATTTGAGACCATGAGCGACCGCATATGACTCACAAATACCGAGCAGTTTTCTCAAACCACTGAGCGACGGACTCAGCAACACCATGTCGTCAGCGTAACTGATGTTATTTACGCAGACGTCATCTAGGAGAGATCAGCAGTTTTTTTCTTTATGTAATTTTGTGTTAATAAAATGTATGGTGACTCATATTTTTTTTACTTTCATTTAAGGAGTTGTCTATTAAATCATTGTCATTATTAGTACCAGTAATCATTGTCACTATTAGTCATTGTCTATTAAATACAATTTATTGCATTAACCTATCATTTTTAGTTTCCGAGATTTTTAACATTCTTTAAGTGACCCGGATTCATTGCTCTCGAGTGTATATCAGGCTTATTTGCTATAATAGTCCTGTCAGTAATGATAGACCGATCCCAGTACAACGTGACATAGTTATTTTCGAAAACTGGGTCGAGCATATACTTGTAATACGGTACCTCAAAGTCTATAAGTTTATATTTCAAAGCAAGTTGCTGGTGAATAATCCCGGCCACTTGGTTATGTCTGTGCAAGTACTCGCCGTTGTTATTATTATTATTATTAACTCTGTAATACATAGCATGTGTATGATGAAATGACTTTCGACATGAGTGAGTTTGACACATACAATTCATTTTTGAAGTGATAATTTAGGCGTTCCGTAAATACAGATTTTAAACAAAATACGTTTTTACTTAATAACGGTTTTGACCGATCAACAGTTTTGTAACTAGATATGTCACGTTCAAAACTGTTATTCGATCGTGGGTACATGCAGTCGACCGCACATCAGTCACGATCATCATATCATCATCAACGATATGCCGTGGGGTGCGCGCAAGACCTTTATTTGCAGTGAGTTCTTGCCGTACAAATGCAGGCTTGCGAGCACCCCTACGCTGCCTAACTAATCAATATAACGAGATTATTGAAGACAATGACTTCTTTTCTGTCACCGCTCATAAATTTAAAAGTCAAATCTACAAGATAATTTTAGATTATAATACCTAGTTAGTTTAATACTTACTCATTCTCTCTCCCTCTCTCTTTTCCCTAATGTTTGCATGCCTTTCTCTGTTAAAGTTCACTGTTAACTACTTTTCTGTTTTAACAGCTTAATATAGCGCACTGTTAGATATAACTTTTAATATGATGTGGAAAATGTCGTAGGTTATACATTTATAACTCTTGCATATATGTACCTTAGTATAAGACTTCAGTGTATAACTGTTTATTTTCCCGAATAAAGAAAAATAAAAATAAAATCAGTTGACACCACGGAATGCGCAACTACTGGTCCGACGTAAAGACGCTCTCACGGTAGAATGGTCGCCACTGATGAAATGCGTAATTCATTATTTTAATTATATACAATTTGAAAGAAACGCATTATAATTATTTGAGCGTTAAGTAACTTCTAGAATCGTGAACGTCGTGTGTGTCGTCGTCTTTTAGAACTGTGTCGGTACTATAAAGTTTGGAGAGGCTTACCTTTACATTCGTGTGTCAAATCCACCAGCAGGATACAGGGTATGTTAGCTTGTAAACAAATATAATTATCTGTAAGAAAACTACACCAATCTACAATACATCATTTATTTACACTCGATCTTCCTAATGACAGCTATACAGTCTGACATACACGTAATATTAAAAAGCATGCTTGTTTGCTAGTTAGTAGTAAGTATGCATAATTATAAAATGCTCTCCGTGTGGGTAAAATAATCATACTGTTTTAGAATAACATAAAACACATGCTCATTGTGTGCTACTATGTAGCATCTGCTTGAATCTAGCATTATTTTGTGTCAGGCAGGTGCAAGGCAGATGTGAGCGGAAACACCCTAGAAGGACATGATATTATAGTACTCACAACCGGCGGGCGTGTATGACCAGATGTATGAACGTAAACGAAGCAAAAGGAGTATATAAGGGTCGTAGCAGGTTAGCATGTGTATGATGAAATGACTTTTTATCTACTGCACCTAAAGCATCGCAGAAAATAGTTCTCATTGTCACAATATAACACTGTCTTACCTCTATATGTCTTCTCAGCTATCTGGTTATTTGCTGTCGCGACATTCCTTCCTTCTGCTACTCTTATAGTTGAACACAATCCATGTGATTTGTATAATTTTAGGGAAATTTTCACTTCGGGGTAGTTTAAGACAACCCGGACCCAATAATATTCTTTTCCAGTGTATTGTCCATCAAACTTCGACGTCGCAACAGTTTCTATAGTAAGTAAGTAAGTTTATTTATTTGTATAAATATGGTGTACATACATTGCATGCACGATATTAAATACAGAAATGTTCTATCATGTTCAGCCGCGTATGTTGGCGTACAAATTGGTAAGAAGAGATGGTGCACAAACCGTGACTTTATTTATCAAAATTACATTATAAAATTTCTTATTAAATTATAATTACTTATTATACGTTATTATTACAATTCAATGTCCATACTTATTACTAAGTCATCACAAATTTCAATTCCATAAACAATAATATTTGATGAACAATATATAATATGGAGTGATCTTATTGCACAGTGGAAAACAACACTAATTAAAAGGCGGCACGGTTGGCGCAGTGGTTAAGCGATTGACTGCTGCGCTGCGTGTCGCGGGTTCGATCCCCGCACGGAACAAATATTAGTATGACCTACAAGTAGTTGTTCCGGGTCTGGCTGTTTGTGTATGTGAGTTTAAGTGTTTGTGAAACGCACCCACGATACAGGAGAAATTCCTAGTGTGGGGCGACGTTTTTTTTTTAAAGAAAAAAAAAAAAAAGGCAACATCATCATTTTAAAAACGAAGGAAAATTGTCCTCTTTCATAAACTCTGAAATATTATAATATTTTCTTTCAATTAAATAAGTCCTTAATTTGCATTTAAGAGCAGATATCAGATATTCTCAATGTTCTCCATGCTTTGGGCAATTTATTAAATATGGTCGGAGCCATGTAAAAGATGCTCTTGCGCACAAGAGCTGTTTTAGTGCCGCGAACACAGAATTTGGAATTATCACGTCTATTCCTTGGGACAACATCAGACAAACGCTGAAATAAATTAGGATTAGTTTTAATGAACATTACTGTTTCAAAAATGTATAATGAGGGTAATGTCAATATGTTATGCTCTTTAAAATAAAATTTACAGCTGTCTGTTGTTTGCAGTCTAAACATCGATCTAATGCATCTTTTCTGGGCCCTAAACGCTATTTCATTGTCTGTGCTATTCCCCCAGAAAATAACTCCGTACCTAAGTTGTTGATTCAGCTAATCAATAGTAAGCAGTAATCAGTGCATCTTTGTTGAGAACTGCGAGTTGTATTATAGCGTAGGCTGCACTACTTAATTTTTTAAGCTAAGCGAGGTTATCAATTCAACTTATCATCTATAATCAGGCCCAGAAATTTTGTTGTGTCAGTTTCATTAATATTAATATTATTAAGTTGAACATTAGGATTTTTAGCTATATGTGTACGTTGACTAAAATGCACTACATTAGTCTTTTTTAGATTCATTATTATTTTTTTATTATTTAAACATTTTATGATAGACACAAGCGAATTATTAAAGTCATGTTCATATGTGTCATTGTCATTGATGCGATGACATTTTTGCTACGTTGGTCAATCCTTTTCATTGTATACCATGCTTAACGAGGATACATGCACCCCCTCGCTTACTTGCCGGTCTACTATAACACGCAGCTAAACTATAATTAGGTAGGTGCAGCTGATTCTCACTGCCAGCCATCATAAAATGCTCTGAAATGCATATAACGTCTACATCAACATCTCGGTCGGAAAACTCACTTAAACAGACTGAGAGAGCGTCAGATTTACTAACGAGACCGGCAATGTTTTGATGTAATGAACATAATTATTTAGTAAAAAAAACGTATCCTTATTTATCAAGTTATTATCTATGGTTATATCAATTTTATCACATTTACTATTATTATTCTGTATGCCAATTATTAAATCGCGTATGTCCTTAAATATTATATACATTCCACGGTTACTTACTGAGCCAATTCGTTTATCATATACTAGCTTCTGCCCGCGAGTTCGCTTGTGATAAATAACGTATTTATTTGGATAAGGATTAATATCATGTTTATAAAAACACCTTCGCAAATAATGTATTATTTTAGAATAAAGGTTAGGATAAAAAACCTTATAGTGAGCCAACCTTAAAACATAGACATAATTATGCTGTTACGACTTTTTTAGAACCAATGTGACGGTAGCGCCATCTCAACTCCCTGAGGAAAACCACCTAAGTTGGAAGCAATAAATATATTGAGTATTGGGTGTTGAAAACTAACAATGAACGTTGAATATTCTTCAAATAAATATAGAAAAGTGAAAATACACGAAATTCTATCAATTAAGTCCGGGTCAGATTTTGACCAAAATTTCAAAAATAAATTCGAAGGATTCGTCAGCAATTACATACAGTGTTTCGACCAATCAGTGTGCGAAGGTACGCTTCCGAAAGGCGATGGTAGACCGCAGACGGCAGCGAACAATAACAGCAAGCGACAGTGCCGCTGATGTTCGGATTTCGAACGTGACGTCACATTGCGGACGGCATCGGCACTTCTCTTCTTCAGTTTCACGAAAGTCATTTGCCAAACAACACATTTGGTTTCGTGAAGACTATTTTTTTGTCTTGTTTGTCGCCACTGACAGCACTACTGGTATTGCGTCTGCGGTCACCGCTCGACCGCAGTCGCAGGCGGCACTGTCGCCAACTACGGAAGTGTTTTTATAGAGTTACATAGAAGCCAATAGTGTCGCTGTGGTCTGTCTATGCGGCTTTGCCGCTTCAGTTTGCGGTCTACCGCATGCCGTCGCTTGAAATTGTACCTTAATGCTGTCGATGTTAATAGTTATGAAGCAATCATGTAGAAACACTTTTTCTATATATTTATTTACTGCTCGTCTGTTACCAAATTCACGGAAAATGAAGGTGTGTCTGGTCTGAGGTAGAAACGCAGAAACTTACCTTCCATATGAAGATATTGATATATTACATCGATCCCAGTCACACTTGGTGGTTTGTTTGTAATAAATATCTGCATATATAACAGGTCTTGAAGGTGATACCCGAAAATAAAACAAGGCACTTTCGGTACAATCGGATGTTCTATAACTGAAACAAAAAAACTCTTGTGACTTGTTAGGGTACAAGTCCGTAGCCGAAACAAAATAGCCAACCGTAACCACCTACGGAATTGTGCCTTTAGATTATTATTTCAGAAATAAGATAACGTTACTTACAATAACGATACTCAGAATAAACGGACACATCCGCAGCCAAACTTACAGCAAATATCATAAAAAAGTTAATGAAACTCTGCATCTTAACTTATAGATAATCACAAAATTATAATAAGATAGGTTAAGTTAGGTTAGGATATATTTATCGCACTTGTAAATGATTATTTTTAAACAGTTATTTAAACTACATTAAAATAATTTAATAAACGTGTATCGACAAGGACAAAACAAACTAAAATCCGAAACAAAATAGGTTCGTTGCCGCTTTTATAAAATCCTCTTTGTTTCCTCCTAATGTTGGAACTTGGAAGTGAGTCCACAGCAAACGCTAATCGCTGTAGATAATAATATGATTAACTATAAATTGTGTTAGGTCAGCATGTACACACAATACATTATTATTTAAAACCCGTAAACGTACCAACTGCCGAGCAATCTCCAAGTGCCAGCTACAATAAAGTTATTGAAGATATATCTACCAGGAGTGGTGATCGCAGCATGTTGTTATTAGCAGACAGGAGGACGCTGCTGCACATTCTCTCACCGTAATCCTCTAATCGTAACTTACGATACCCACGGGTAGAGATGGGGTGGCCTCTCATTGCCAGGAACGAGAAGTACAGTCAGCCCCAAAAAGATATATTCACGGACAAGGAACCATTTTATTGTCTACAAGCATTGTTTCATAACATTTTATCCATCGCACAGGTACAAACCATAGTATACAATTTATTTTACCAAAACAATGTGAAAATTTTGTCCCAAAACGTCTATACACCCTATGACCAAAACACGGTAATCTACATAAGTCTCACAAATATGTATACAGTAATCATTCAATTCAAAAGTTCAACCTCGAGAAAAGGTGTTAGAAATAAGTATTTAGTTGAAAATGCTATGTCATAAAAATTTGCCATTTACTTTACCGCGTGGGACTGACATACATTCATGATTTACTGCCTTTTCCTTTGTACCTTTTTGAGTGTGAAAAGTTTAAATAAATAATAATAAAGAAATAAAACAAATGACATGTCAGTGACGTCATCCATGAAATAAAAAGGACAAAAATAAAATTCTTGTTATTCTATTAAACGAAGCTAAAGACGTTTCATTAGATGTAAGTCGTATGACGTTGTCAGTGTTATTTACCTTGCTCTGGAACTATCGCTGTGAACATAGTAAACCCTCTATACACATAGTAAACCATCTATACACCCTATGACCAAAAGTCATAGGGTGTATAGATGGGTTTGGTAAAATAAA
Organism: Omphaloscelis lunosa; assembly: GCA_916610215.1. NCBI lineage: Eukaryota > Metazoa > Arthropoda > Insecta > Lepidoptera > Noctuidae > Omphaloscelis > Omphaloscelis lunosa. The sequence goes on from OU744270.1 coordinate 13,411,180, forward strand.
TTGTCTACTGTGTTTTGTACTTATAAAATGGTACAATAAAATGGTTCCTTGTTCGTGTATACATTTCATTGGGGCTGACTGTATACATACTTAAGGATAATCTATCAATATTTACAAATAAAAATGAAATTTTGTTCGTTGAGAACGACTGGACTGATTTGGTTATCTTTTGTTTCAAAATGTTCGTAATAGTCCGAATAAGGTTTTATGGAAAGAAGAATTGAGAGAACATTACCAAAATATTTCCTTTTTTCTAAGAGATTTTTGTATGAACTCAAGACCATATTGGAATGTTGACAGGACAACGTCTGTTGGGTTACCTGCAGTTCTAGTTTCTTCTTCGGAAATAAAACAGCTGTAAGTTTAGCCTCGTTGGTCTAGTGGTCGCAAGCGAGCTGAGCACGAGCTTCCGACTTCAATTTTCGGGGCGGCCAAAGTGTTTTATGATTTTTCCACAAGGAATTTCTCAATATTAGCCCGGAGTGTTTTTTTTTTAACCTCTACTGAAAACGTCTTGGCCTGCATCTTACCTGATGGTAAGTGATGATCAGGCCAAAGGTGGAAGCGAGCTTCACCTGAAATCCTCAACCACAGAGGAACTGGCTATCTTACCTGTAACTGCCGAAACACAACATCGCTGTTAACATTGTTGTTATGGCGAAAGATTTAGAGAAGATGCTGGTAGCTAGCCAGGAGAGCTTAGAACGAACCCTACCACCAATCAAGTTGAGCAGAAAATGTTCTCCCAGTGGGAATCGAACCCGAGACCTCTGGTTCTGGTTCTGGTTCTGGTTCTGGTTCTGGTCTAACCACTACACCACAGAGGCGGTGATTTGTGCTCATTTGACGGCAATAAAAAAAAAGCTTTAATTCGGATAAGCAACATCCATATATGGGTTAGTAAACAAAAAGAGATAACTTATATCTACAACATCACCTAATAAAGGAGAATCGTACCTCCACGCTGTGGTCTTCAGGATGGAGTTGGAGCTTTCCCGCACTCTGCAGAGCAAAGAGGCAGATTTCCGTCTGACGATGACGTGGAAGCCATCGACGTGCGCTTGTGCGAACATACCTGATGCACTGTAGAAACGGGGCAGCCCCATCAACATCCTGAACCCGTTATTATATTGGACCCGTAGGGCGCTGATAGCCCGCTGAGTATAGTTGGTCCACAGGCTGCATGTGTAGAACACTTGACAATAAGCTTTAAAAAGCGTTACCTTGACTGCTCTGCTACAGCGAGCAAACCGGTGAGCCAACATGTTACATCGGACTGCCAGCGCCCTACGTTCCCTTTCAATATCCACTTGGTCATTAAGGTCGTCGGTACGTAAGTGGTACACTCGCACTATGTCATTCCAGTGGCGGTACCTTCATAGAAGCCGAAAAGCCCGGCTTGCCGTAATAAAATCATAATTCACAAGAAGAAACCTAAGCCTACAAATAAAAAAAAAAAAATAAAAAAAAAAAACAGTCAATGAACTCGAACTCAATCATGCATGTCATAGGAATAATCAAATTTCGAAATCTCTGCTTTTTCTGCCGCGCGCACTGGGCTAGGTTGCCAGATCTACGCACTCATTGAACTCAATCATTCATTTAGTAATCATAGAAATAAAATTTAAGTTCCGCGCGCTTTGTTGCCAAACCTACGCGCCAATACAATGCATTTAATTGCGCCTTCTCGCTCACACTCGTGGGGTTCTTATCTGGCTTGCCTCACCTTTCTTTGTCTCGCAGTTTTCGCTTACAAATTGCTATAGAAACGTGTACATTTGTTGATATATTGGTAAGTACATATACGCAGATTTCTATGAAATGAAAAGCCCGGCTTTTGAGCGCACATGCGCACAGAGTACTTTTTATTTTGAGAGGCATTAAGTTCGCGCAAACGACGCAAATGCACTATCCGCTTTGTTGACCCGCGTAAAGTGAATTGCAAGTCCGTGCGACGCGACGGCGAATTTGTTATTGTATATGTTTTGAAATTAATATTTTGAGACTAGTATTTTATTTTCCACGTGCTGAAGTAATGAATTAGTTTTATTGTTTAAAATGATGTGATAGTTATTGCGGCGATGTCATTCCGCGCTTTTTTGTAAGTGATTATAGTGTTATTTTTATCATCAAATTCGGAGACTGTGTTCGTAAAGGTATTTTGAGTTTAGGCATATTGAGTTTTCTGACATAGGTAAGTAACTCTTTACTTCACCGTAACCAACATCAAATTACTGTAACTATTTCTCGGAAATAAAAAACAGTATTTTTGTTAGTCGAAGAATATATTGAAATACTCGTAGGCATTCGATTGTCTATTATACAAATTTATGTAGGTGAATAGCTGGTGCCATGAAAGCACATGACTAGGGTTGTTTTTATGGAATTCGTAGTTTTAGCAAACCACTGAAAAATAAACCATCTTATGTACTTATTACATCTTGAGATCATAAAACAAGATAATGTTCGTATCGAAGAGATTATTCATAAGTGTTTTGAAATAAAGATTAGAGTTGGCTATTGTCATTAAAATAAATTATAAAAAAATATTTAAGTAGGTAATATCTCATTTTAACATTTTCAATCGACATTAAATTTTAAACTCGTAAAATTATGCGTACCTACGGCAGTAGAACAACAAATCGATAATGTGGGATCCATCTAGTGGCTTCTGATTGAAAAATTTTGCATTTGACAAGCGAATATGAATTATGGTAAAAAGGTTCGGCTAAGCGGGGTGATTACGCGCATTCATTAATGTAGATGGCGCTTATGACAATTACATACTAATGCCAGACCTCTTCAAATTTTAAAGGTTTTCTAACCAAAATTATAATAATGTTGTACCATGAACAACATATGAAAATCAGTCAATCCCTCACTTGGCTGTTTTTTTTTTATCGTAAAAAATCTGGCGGCTTGCCCTAATTTGGACCCCTAGGCACGCCACTGTGTCATTCCCATTTAGTTAAATCGGGGGCACATATTCAAGACATTTAGCACCGTCAGCCTTAAAGACCAAGAACTCCCTTTTCTTGACATTATAGACTAGGCCATGCTTTCGAGCATAGCGCTCACAACAACTAAGCAGCTCTCTAAGCGCCCTAACCGTAGGGCTCAGCAGCACCATATCGTCAGCGTAGTTGATGTTGTTGACACTAACGTCATCAATGCGACATCCGATTTTCTTGCTGCTGAGCACAACGATCATTTATGTAGAGGTTAAACTGTTTTGGTGATGTTATCCCTCCTTGTCTTACTCCACACTTCAGTCCGTACGACATAGACAGCCCTTCGGCCCATCTCACACTGTTCGTTTGGTTGTAATACCAATACTGGAAGATACGCAACAGCTCCGCTTTCACTTTTCTCTCCCGCAGCTTTTCCCACATAACCTCGTAAGAAACAAGGTCAAAGGCACGGGAGAGATCTAAAAAGCAAGCATACACTGGTGTTCGACGTTTTGTGTAGTATTGCACCGTATGTTTGAGGCCGAGAATCGCCGTTTCAGTGCTAAGATCCCGCCGATAACCGCGCGTTCAGCTAACTGTCGAGTACCTTCGCGATAATAGTAGCCAGGGAGATGGGTCGATAGTTACACTTATCAGCAACGTCACCAGTTTTATTCTTAACAATAGGCACGACAACATAGCGAGCACTCTAGCTATGTGAGGACCGGCATGCTGCAAGCCCCCAAGTCAGAATTATGTATTCTGTCGTGACCAGATCTTAGAATTGATCATTTAATTTTCATGAAATGGCCAGTTACAACTGGCCACATCGTTTAAACGTCAACATTCAATGATATATCACTCGACGTTTGGCATGTCATTAATGTAGGGTGTCCATGGTTTAAGGTGTAGTAAAAATAGCCAAGTAACTGCGACCAACTTGGAAGTAACGGTCGCCGGACGCTGCCGTGACACCGCTCGATTCGCTCGCTCGGCTCACGCGCGCGGTCAGTTCTAATCTAACCTAACCCATTTGGGCGTGGTGCCACATAAAAGGCGAAAATTTTAAATTGGATCTATGTCCTGCAATGTCCTGAAAATACTTTTTAACTGACTTAAAGAAAAGGATTCTCAATACGACTGTATGTTTTTTTTTTTTTATTTCACATAAACCTACATGGGCACTTATGAAACGTCAGAAGCTAGGTGCATGCTAGGTTTATGTTTGTTACCTCAGAACTTTCGACTGGGTCAACCGATTTTGATGATTCTTTTTCATTTGAAAGCTGGTGCTTCCCGTGTGGTCCCATTTCAATTTGATCTAGTTCTGAAAATGGAATCAAAATTCTAAATTCAAATTCAAATTCAAAATTCAAAAGTCATTTATTCAAACTAGGCTCAAAATCGGCACTTTTCGAACATCAAAATTACATAAGAAAGTCCCCCAAAACGCCTACCCTTCACCACTTCCTAATGCCTATAGCTGGGAAGAAGAAGTGGCGCAACAAACTCCCCAACAGAAAATCCATGATAAGACCATATAAGTCTTAAATTTGCATTAAGTATGGGGGCGACAACTGGATGAATAACTCAGTATAACCCAACCAATTTCGATGATTCTTTTTTGTAGTAACTCGTGCAGTTGCTCTTGGAAAGCACCATTTCGTGAAGTGGAACTGATGATGAAGACCACATGGCCACCAGAATTACTCAATAAAAATTTCACGGGTTGCGATTCAATTACTTTGATATGGTTGCAATGCAATTTATGCTCGTCACAACGCATATGGAGAAGTGCAGCTACCAGGAGAACTCTTCAACGATTAACGTCCCTGCATCGGGAAAAGCAATATTTGGCAAATAACTAAAATACAAAACCAAAGACACCGACTTCCGAAATTTAAGTTATTTTTCATTTTGTAGTGTTTTTTTTTTTTTTTTAAGTAATTATTTCTCTTTTTTTAGTGGGTACTTTGTAATTTATCTAAGTTACAATAGCCTAATCTCAACTGCTCATCACCTTTTACAAAAAATAGCTCACCCACATTTCACCAGTTATGTTTAAGTCCCATGTAATAGGAGGCGAGCTTATCGCCATCAACCGGGCACAAATCCAAAATCCGGGCTGCTACTGAGAAATTCCAGATGGAAAAACCCAATAACATTTTGCCCGACCCGAGAATCGAACCCAGGACCTCATGCTCAGCAGTAGTGCTTGCAGCCACTTAACCGACGAGGCAGTCGAGAAGGTGAAAGAAGTTTTATATATATGTTTTTATTAATATATTAATGAAATGTATTTTTTTTATAAATAAACCGTTAAGATCCAATATTGTGATTTTTGGGGTTCTATACCTCAAAAGGAAAAACTGAACTCTTATAGAACCATTTCGTTGTCCGACCGTCTGTCTGTCACTCTGTCAAGACCCCTTTTTCTCAGGAACGAATGGAGGTATCGAGCTGAAATGAATAATTATCAAATACGTAGATCTACCATAGATCTACGTATTTGATAATTATTCATTTCAACCCTTGGCGCTCTAAAAAATAAAGCTTCTTAGTGAACGCAATAAAAAAATACGGTCACTTAAACGACCAACACCCAGTTTCACAAAGACAAACATGAATGTTCCATTAAATAATGGATCATTAACGCTAATGATTTCATTGATTTCATCAAAGAACCATTAAAATCGAGTCTAATATTGCTTTCTGCAACAATAATTAATAGAAAATTAATATTTAATGACAGCTTTAAAGGTTAAAGTTCGTTTTCGCAACTGGCTGATATTTTGATACTCGCAAATTAATCAAAACTGGAAGTACTTCCCGTTGACCTAGATGCCGACCTGATAAGCTTTCATTTCGTACATGAGTACTCCAGAGTGCCAGACTATAGTAAGTAGTTGGTGGAACATTCTGAACTCTTTGTAGTAAAGGAAAAATAAAACTCACTTGTTACGTCTCATTACTTAGATACATGCTTCATTTATATTTACAAAATTAACAACCCATATTCGATATTTTTTTTGAGGTTTCGATTATATTTAAATAATGGTCTACTGGTCTATTTATTATACATCTCTGCCATTCCTTCGTTCGGGGATAAGGGCGTGATGTTGTGTCATAGTAATTATGTTTCTGCGATTCCTTTTCTCTGTCTTGCGAGTGATACGCAGTAACTGAGTTCTGGATGTCAGATATACAGTCGCTCCATATAAAATACTGGTATTCAGCTGCATCCGGTTAGACTGGAAGCCAACCACAACTTATTTGGGAAAAGGCTGGGCAGATGATCATGTCTTTGACTTATTTTGCGTGGCAGCGTTTATTCTAGCCCCCTTATTAATAAACTTACACGGCTAAGCTATGCATGTTCGCTTTGCATGAAATATAGCCGACATCGTCCACTGCAACCCATGGCCACGCTATGCGTGGTTGGCCAACTAATGAAGCGCGCAGCTATCGTGGCAAACCTCTCCGTGCACTTAGTCAGTAAGAGCCTGACACGCCCTCCCGCTCCGCCCAGAGCGGGAGAAGTTATTTGATGATTTCCCACCCACAAAAAAAAAAGGTATGAAGCTAGAAGTGCGCAGCGAGGTCATCTTGTCGGGGCAATTCAGTGAGCTTAACGTAGTCACAAGACATAAGAGCTATGCGATAGAAAGAGAGGCAACTTCTCTAGGTGAATATAACTGGAGGTAATTAGCGTATGCGACCTGAATTGCACTTTATTGTGTCATTGCAAGAGTCGCTTTTTATTTAAATTATTTTGCGGCGTGAACGATCTGTACTTATCAGTGCACACTTATCAGGTTTGATTTGAGCAGAGCGTCTTCATCACTGTAGTTTGAGTTTTCGAAAATACTTCTGATTAGCTTGGCTTTCATTCGTCCAGGACTCTACTGTGACTCCTTGAGATGTTGCGTCACTTGATGGATGAGAAAAAAAAACATGTTTATGTATTTGGAACATGTCATAAGTACAAAACGAAAAAAATGTGAAATGAAATGAAAAGAAATGTTATTTGCAAGAATTGTAGTACATTGGTCGGGTTTTTTAACAAGTTCTAAAACAATTCGCTAAAACTAGTATGCAAAATTACATTATTAATTTTTGTGCCTCGCGGTAGTGCAAAATTTGGCCCCAATTCAGCAAAAGGCCAAACAACTAGCTGGAGTTGAGTGTCTTGAGTGTAACGAACGGAAATCATTCAATTCAATTTAGAGTCTGCCAGTGTCTCATTTTATTCAGTCTGATATGTAAAGAAGATGGTTGAATGTCATTCTGCGGACATTAACACGCAATATATGTATAAAGCTGACTTAGTAAAGCAGGTTCTACCGCGCAATAAGCAGACAAAAATAGCCCTTAAGAGTGTTTATTCTAAAAGTTGGCAACGTCGCAAATAGCTGTTAAATATTTACCTGTTTTCATTAATTTGGCAATATTACTGTATCTCTCTAATATCCTCTCTTAAAGTGACCAACATTTTATATTCTGGCAGTACAGTACTACCAATCACGGCCGGTTGAGCAATGAGTATTTGTTCGTGATACTGTGTCTAGTATGACTGAAGATCCTATTGGTTGATATCCATCGCTACGCTGCTTAGCACATCTGTGGTACATGGGCAGCCTCAAAAAATATTCTTTTACCTTCAGTTGGCTGCACACGTCTTTTGTTTTCCGTTTCTTTTGTTGCTTGAAGAAAAAACTGTAACATCCCATTCTGTGGATGGATTGGTCTACCAAGTTTTCTAGAGAAATAATCCTTTGTTGGTCTTTCAATGTTTAACCCTAGAAGCCCAATCATATTTTGCTATCTAAAAAGCCCAATCATAGGTCAAATTTACCTACATGAATAAATACACGTATAGGATAGTTTATGATGTTAAATTTATTATTTTTCGCTATTATTCATTAATATTAATTATTCATGAAATGAAAAAACGCATAATTATGTTAATATCTATTTATTTATATTTTGAAAATACAAAAATACGTAAACATACAAAAATTTGGTACAAAATGAGATCCTTCCGGTTTTTTTTTTATAAACTAAAAATATAAAGGAAAAACAAAACAAAATCTTCTCTTTTTAACTAATTAATACATTTTTCATAATAATCAAACAGTTTCATAGAGCAATTATCACATTATAAACAGTTTTGACACATGTCAATATTGTGCTCACGACAAATTGCTTTTTTGCATTTTGTGCAATGCGAATTAGTCTTTCGCATGTTTTTTATAAGAACAATAACCACAGTAGCGACGCTTTTTTGGCTCTGGTTCTTCTGTGGTGTTCTCTGGCAATGGCTGCGGCTCCTTTTGAAGGATATTCGTGATATTGTCACGTACTGAACGCTTCAATGTAGGGGATTCCAGACGCTGTTACATCCATGGCCGAGTCAAATCTGTGCTCAATTTTTTCATAATTTTTTTGCGACTTAACGGTTTTAAAATAATATTTTTTTCTTATAAGTAGCGTTTTAAACGGCGGGTCTAAGTCAGACATACCTGTACCGCCTATTATCAGGGGAGAACTCCTGATATTAGTCCTCCTGTCACCGAACCGTTGGATTATGGCACTGTTTACCAAGTCCAGCAGTCGCTTACAACGGCCAGTTGTTCTCAGGCGTTGATACGGTTTTATGAAGTTCATCATAAGGTTTAAACAAATTGCCCGACTGGTTTTTGTCACTAAAATAAAAATATATAAGTAATAAAATAATTGTTAACGGTGTGGATCGATGGCAAAACTACGCATGTTGTGCAAAAGATCTATATTTCAAAACTGTAGGGTTGCATAACTTGCCGGATTACCGCCATGGGATCTGGAGGCAAAGGTCCTCGCGCACATCTGGGAGTGGCGCGAGGAGGCGAAACGCTGGGGCTTAACTCCGCTGCCGCGAGAAATCACGGCACAGCGGACAGAGCTCCGGCGGGATCTCATGGCGTCTTGGAGAGTGCGATTGTCGCAACCCAGTGCTGGGCACGCCACAATCGCGGCGATAAGTCCCCTCTTTGAGGAGTGGCTAGAGAGGCGCCTCGGCGTCCTCACCTTCCGCCTGATGCAGGTCCTCACCGGACATGGCTGTTTCGGGAGGTTCCTGTTCAGGATAAGGCGGGAGGAAACGCCCGGGTGTCACCATTGTGTGGATCGCCCGGAGGACACGGTGGAGCATACGGTGGAGGTCTGCCGAGGCCGATTTCCGGCCACCGTAGGCGCGGGCTTGCGGACGGTGAGCAATGGGTAGCTCGCCATCCGATAAGGAGCAGACCCGGGTCGACGGCGCGTTGTGTTCCACGCGCACCTCAAAGAGATGTCAGCAGTATCGACGGGGTCCGCTAGGGCCGATGCCTGCCGGAGTGGCGAAGAAAATCGAAAGGGAGATCGTGGCCCCCGGCAACAGGGCAACCGAAGGAATACGGGTGGGTTTTAGTTAGTAAGAGTCTGACACGCCCTCCCGCTCCGCCTAGAGCGGGAGAAGTTATTTGATGATTTCCCACCCAAAAAAAAAAGGGGTTGCATAACAAAAGTGTAGGTTAGGAAGCGTGCACTGTCCGGGGCGTTGGATATGGCACTGCGTCATTGCAAATCAAAATGGTGGTTCGGGACTCACCCTTTTACTCGCTCTGACCCCGCGCACTCCCTTTAATTGTTTAAAATTATATATTCGTTTGTTGCGTCGCCGCGTCAATAATTTAAGAGAGTTAAGTCGACCGTTCATTGTTACGTAGGTACCTACACAGTTTCTGACTACCCCCATGGGAAAAAGGCGTGAGTTTGTGAATATGAACACTATTTATTATACATGTATACGGGCATTTTTCATGAATTTTCGCGAGTAAATTGTCTTCTTACCATTAGGATATTCCTCAAACTCCCTGAGCGCGTCAAAGAGGGCCTCTCCCTCATCGTCTTCATACATTAAGTCAGCGTAGTCTATGATTGAGTTAACTTCGACTGACACAGCCGTGTCGCGTTCCTTCAGCATTTGATTGAACATGGCCGCGAAGCCTGGTGGAATGAAACATTTTATGTTTAACGTATAAAATTAAGGACACAACACACGTATAAGCACTGCACGGGATCCGTTTCGCTTCAACTCGAGTCGTTCGGGATACTTTCCATGAAACTCCATAAAACGGGCAGTAGTGACTCACTTCGTAAGTATTTTATATCATGTGTGCTTTCTTCAGAGCAGATCCTGAAGATTCTCGTAGCCATATCCATGATTGTTTGACCAACCCAAGCAATCTCATCAGAGTAGGTAAACCTGAAACAAAGCACCGCATCATGTGGGTAAAGAAGTAACAGCTCATTGTGAAGGAGCTCGTCCGGGGCCTACTACCACCGAACGGATTTGAGAGAATGCAGCTGAATACCAGTTTTTACATGGAACGACTGCCCGGTCGATTAAATACATGCTATAAGTAAATAGGTAACTACCCGTTCATGATAAATTCAGAATGATAAAGAACATCCTTGACTTCACTATGTTTCTTCAGAGAGACCAGTCGGGTGATCTCTATCAGGAACACCATCATGTAACCTTCATCCCACTCGTCCATCAGGGTGTGGTACACCTGGTTAGGGGAGCCTACAGCAGGTCTTCTTGTGAAGTTACGAGCTAGAAATAAATAATTGTTGGTTTGTAAAAATTAGAGTCGACTGAAAATCATGTTTTTTATTTATTTATACAAGGTGGGGTAAAAGTAATGTCATAATGTGAATTGGTTGCCATTTTGTTGAAATGAAAAAAGTTAGGCTCTGTTTTCACGGAAAGTTTATTAAAAGGTGTAAAATTTATTACAATATGTCGAAAAAATGGTATCGATCAAATGAACACCTTCTGAGTTGATGCACCTTTGTGCTCATTGTACGGCATTTTGAATTGTTGCTCGCAAAACAACCTCCAAATTGTTTGTGAAGTGAAATGGTGTGTTTGGGGCCTTGAAAGAGGTTGAACCGACTTGATTTAGGCACATTAGATAAAATTCTGTCTCAACCAAATGGTGATGATGCGAAGAGTCTGTTCAGGTTTATGGCCCAAATGTAATCCATAGCAGTGTATTTTGTTATTATTTGTTTAGGGTATGATGGGACTGTCATACGCATTGCGGTTATAAAAGTCTCAAATTAAAATAGAATAAAAAAATAAAAATAAACTTCTAAACTACTCATAATAATTTAACAAATGAGGTATCGTTGGAAGCGTCTTGATCGTCCGCTGGGTGTAGTCAATATGACGGCATATTAAATAAAAAAGTAAGTTTAAAAACTAAAACCCGACTATTGAAAAATCACGCTCTAAAAAGTATAAAGCAAGACAAGAAAATATTTCTGACAGAAATTAAGACATAGATACAGAAATGGTCAGGAAAAATGTTGTAGGTGTACAGGTATGCGACCACGGTTTTAATTTGACCATTTTTGCAATATTTGACCGTCAAAATTATATAAGATAGTCCCCCAAAAACGCCCGCCCTTCACTACTTCCTTCTTCTGCTGCTTCACTCCCTTCTTCTACTGCTTTAGCTGGGAAGAAGTGGCGTAACAAACACCCCAGCAGCACATCTGTCTGAAGTACAGTTTTGTACGGGCCGCACTAATAACGTACCGTTCTTCTCCATACGAAACTATCTATCAGAAGGGGTAACTAGAATCGATTCTTCTTATTTCTTGTAATTTGTGACGTTCAAAGTGCTCATTAATGGTGTCATTGAATTATGCGATTTGAATTTGATTTGACTTTACCGCTGGAACTGTAATTTATTGATTGGACATATCATATAAACTGTACTTTTATAATTTGTAAGCTGTCACCCTGTGTGAAACCAGTAGAGGCTAATATACAAACCATAGTGCAGCACGTCGCCCGCCACAGTTGGTGGACTAGTAACAGCCTCAGTTATGACAGTCGGAAGTGTCACAAACAAGAAGCCTTGATCATCCTCTAGGAACAGGTTTCCCGTAAACGCTGTTCCAGTTTCTGCCCTATAGACAGTAGTTGGCAGAAGACCCGATACTGTAACTGTTGTCCTAAATTCTTTGGTCGTTTCATTATTGATCCTTCCGATGTTAGTCCTTCCAGCCATGGGGGTTTTTATCCACTGTCTGTTGCGGACCCAAGCTTGTGCTTTGGAGAGTGTGCGTCCGATTTGCTGAGGCCGGTGGGCTGTTGGTGAAAATAGTGTAGGCTGCATTGAGTATTGACAGGTGAAGAGTGGGATTTACTTTTTAAATATTTAATACGAAAAACGCTCAGCCATTATATTATTATATCATTATTGAAATTGTCAAACTTGTTTACTAAACAGGCTGTGTACATTTTAATTTAAAGCTCTGAAGGCCAATTCCCGTAATTAAAAAAACGTTCACATTCAAGTCGCAATCTGTCAAACTTGTCAAAAATGTTGGTAAATTGTTTGCATTTTTGGCAGATTGCGAATAAGATTAGAATGCGAACGTTCCTCAAAATTACGGGAATTGCCCCTCTGTTACATACTCACTCATCGGTGTGATTCGATTTGCTTTTGTAATTCGTTTGATTGGGGTATAATCAGTCCGTTCTTTCATCCGTTTCCATATCGTGAAGAACTTGAAAATTGTGCTGGTTTTAGGATTAGATGTGAGCGGTCCTCTTAAGACAGAGATTGAAAGCGGAGGGCTAGGAAACAAGTAGAAACTAGTAACAGCCTTCGTGGTTGTAGGTATATACGTATCTTTAGGCGGTCGTGTGGGGCCACTCGGTTTTAAAGGATCAATCCAAGTTGAAGGAGAACCATCCAAATACGCCTCTCTATCACGCGCAGGTACAGGAGAGGGACTGGGTGCTGTGCGCGGAGGCACGAAAAAGGGAAACGCGGCACGAGTGAAAGACATAGAAGTAGCGTTAGTAATGGAAAAAGTTAAGTGGTAGGGATCAAGTGGAGGCAATGCTATGGAGGAGTTCAGCTGGACTCCTGGTAAGGGGTTGAGATTTTCCCAAAGATCCTTTGTGTGTTGCCGGTCTTTATCTTCGCTAGAGTTAGCCATCCCATGTCCTACAGAAGTTATGGCCGGATTGTTCAGTCCTATTTCGTCAACTCCAGGAGTTCCTCCCCACCACATAGGCGTAATGCTATAGTCCAAGAGACCCACATCTTTTAAGTTGTCTTCAAGGTCAACTGTCCTTAGCACTGACTTTTGTTTTTGTATTTCTTGTTGGAAATCTCTGAGGAGTGTGTCGATCTCGCGAATAGATCTGTGCATCTGTGCTGATAGTTGTGTTTTGTTAAAGTTAGCTGGAATATCAAGAAGGTATGAATATCTAAGTAACTTGACCATGCGTGAAAAATATTAATAGTCACTTGTGGAGAAAGAACTGAACTGTTGCTGTCTTTTATACGGCTGATTTACAGGCAAATATGCATTTCAACTTGCATTCGTGAACTGGCACGAGTATAACATACCTTACTACTATTCATTAAGTTATTAGATGTAGGACTTTATAATCTATCGTTGTTCTTTCCTAACGGAAAATTATAAACTGTAGAAAAATTGTGAACTGCAACAAACCATTTACAATTTAACGCATTATTTTTGATAGTTTATAATCTATTCATGGGAAACAAAAAAAAATGGTAATTGTGAACTGGTATCAAACTTGCTTGCGACACGTCATGCATCTTGCGCTAATACTAAATTAAACAGCTTGCCAAGCTGCGAACAACTTGGAAGAAGCGCGGTTCTAACCTAACCTAACCCATTTCACCCACTTCACAATTTTTCGACGGTTAATAATCTAAAACGGAAATAATACCGATAGATTATAAACGAATGGCGTAAATAAACATGCCTGTAAAATGGAGCAGTAGCTTGCATGCCAGTTACACTGTGAAGTAAACATTTCCTTTTTTAAGACATTTAGGTACTTGCACAGACAAAACAATGGAAATATCACACTGTACTGGGATCGATCCATCATCACTGACAGGGCTATTGTTGCCAATAAACCTGATATACTGGTGGATCGAATAGAGCGGCGTACAATGATATTGACATAGCGGTTCCACATGACGGGAACCTCGTGAAAGCCGAGAATGAAAAACAAATCAAGTATATTGACTTGGCCCGCCAGGTTGTCGACATGTGGGATGTGAACTCTGAGATCATTTTGCCGATAGTCGTGACGGCCAATGGCTTAAGAGCCAAGAGCCTCGACCAACACCTGAGGAGACTCTCGTTGGGCAGCTGGATCAACTGTTTCGTATTTTCTTTTGTTGATATTTTAGTAAGAACTACTGTTTTCGTTGAAAAGAAATAATTGAGAACTAGGTAAAAGGTGGCTCATGCAATTTTGTTAAAATTAAAGAAATTAGGCTTTGATTTTATGGAAAGATTATTTAAAGGTATAAAATTTGATGACAATATGTCAAAAAAAAAATCGTTCACATGACCACCTTCTGAGTTAAGCACATTTGTGCTCTTTTACGGCATTTTGAATTAATCTGGCTCCAATTTGGTGATTTCTTTCTTCAATGTTGGCTTTCAATAATTTTATGTTTTGTGGTTTATGATAGTAAACGCAAGATTCAAAAAAAGCTCCAAAGGAAGAAGTCTGGCGCCGTCAAATTTGGTGATCAGGCCAGCGAGTTCAAATCGCCAAAACGAGAGATTATACAAACCAGAAATTGGTGTTTTTAAATCGCTGACTTTGCCTAAGCTGTGTGTATCGCATATCCATTGCATTTACTAATTCTCTATCTGTTTACAATATATGTCAAAATTTACAATGACATTATGACGCAATAATGTTGGTACCTATATTCATATTATGACATTACTTTTACCCCACCTTGTATATTGATCTCATTAGTAGACTTTAATTTTTAACCGAAAAGTGCATTTGAAAGGAGATGAAAAACGGTGAGCCCAAATGTAATAAGTTGAGATATGATCTAAAAAAAAATTGATATTTTTTTATCCTTGAATATCAAAAATCAGCTCAATTCTCAATCTGGAAGCGGAGAAATATGATAAAGATAATTTTTGTGAGATTATCGATAAATTGAGTAATCGATTACCCAATTACAAAAAGAAAACTTTCGTACTTGACTATCTCAAAGTAATTGAATGCACTATATAAATTTATATATAATATAGTGCATTTAATTACAGTCATATTATTAAATAAAACATCGATTAATTGCTGAAAAACCAAAATAATGATTACATCGATTTCGTATCGAATCAAATTTGTCATATATTTTTAATCTATGTCACTGGCAGTGCATGTTCTGCACTGGCATGAGCCAACTAGACAGTAGTGGAGGCTCGTTGTCAAATTTTGACGGACTAAACCGTTTTCCCGACGACGATAACGGTTACAGAAAACGGTTGAAGGATGAAACTTGTCCAACATGGAATAGAATTGCATTTTCTTCGAGTGCAGTTTCTTACAACTATCAACGATTTGAAATGTATGAAATGGTTTTTTCGCATCACGAACGACAGCATTAACTGGTAATAAATTATTGACTGTATTTCGTTGACAAAGAGTTCACTTTTTATTGTAAGGACCGTTTTGTATACGATCGCGGAACATTAAGGACGATGACGCGACGAGTGTGATAGATAGTTGAATCATTGTGTTCTCGACTGTATTTTATTAGGTGTCAAATAAAAATCGCACCAAGTAATTCGAAGAATGATTGTCGCAACGCCCACCCGTACAACTAGACTGTTGCCACTTGTTTCATGTTTCCCGATGTGTTTTGAGTGCTTTCCCGATTATTTTTCATTTTCAATGACCACTGCTTTGTTTTTACGGATTCTGACCCTGCCAAGGTCAGCAGGGTACGACCCTTGCTTTGACACTAGACACCGAAGATTGCTCGTACGTTTGACTTGGAATTGTTATTTTGGATTTTACCGCCGCTTTGTGGATATTGTTGAAACTATGGATCGCTGTGTGAATTGTGGGATAGCAACTAGTCACTGCAATACAGTAATATATGTTTGAATCTATTCATTCACACCATTTCATGTCGTTACATTCAGGCCCAAGAGCGTATGTAATCGTTTCCGTCTCATTTTGTGATTTAAAGTTACTACTTTTTTATATCGTTTTTTATTTGAGATGTCAAAGAGTATAAAAATGTCAAGGAGGCCAAATAACACAGATTACAATAGAACGTGCTACTTGTGATATCCCATAACTCTAGGGTATTAATGAGACCATTTTCAAGAATCAACTGGCATAATAATTATTATGAATTATTTTTCAACAATTTTAATTTTTAATGGTTTTTTCCTTTTCCGTACAAAATAATTCGACAAAGTCAAGATTATTTATATAAAAAAATATGACAACGTCGCGTTTTCTTAGCTTTAAATATTATATGAATGGATTGGCTTAAATGAAAATTATTTACTCGTACTTATCAATGAAACTTGATACACACATCGAGAGTCTAGTGTTATGTTATCTTTCAAATTACATAGTTATGTATTTTTGGAACACTTTGTTCTAGGGCTTTTTGTATTATTTTTATTTATTGTATATATAACCTTAGAGTTATGGGGCATCAAAAGGAACACGTTATATAATCTATAGAATAGTCCTATGTAATAATACGTAGTCGGCCTCTGCTATTATTACCAGCTACGCAATATTTTATTGTGTTTGGGTGTCTTACAGTTATCAATACAGTAGTAACAGTGAGGTTATTGACGATAAGCCATTTACAAGCCTCCACAGTTAGCAATATTATGTAGTAGGCATTAAATGGATGGACATAAAAAACATGATTATTATATTCGTGTTTTGCTATTGTATGCGACATCACTTATCATTTTAGATAGGTACTAAAAACATTTCTAGGTCATGGAAATTCGTAAACATATAGGGATTAAAAATAAAAATAAAATAGCGAGCCTTACAGCAGTCGCATATGATGTGTAACATCTGATCTCTCACCTTGGTAATAAGCAACATTAAAGGGGCGGGGCCTCGTCAAGATCGTTTCTGACATCCAACTCAAGCACCGCGCTCATTGGTCAAATCAAATATCGCGCGCTTCCCCGACTTCCTGTTACACATTTCCGTCCCTTTTCACCAAACACTCCCATAAGCGAGAGGAAAGATGTAACACATCAATAAATCACGTAAACTTACCTTGTCCTACTTGACTGCAATGAAATAAGTCATAATTTGAAAATAAACTTATTAACATTAATAGCATAGTTTTTTCTTACTTTATAACTAGGCTTTATTTGAATATTGACAGTCATTTATTTTGTATCTATCAAGTAATTTTAAAAAAGATCACCATCTTTTGTACCTAACAATATAAAAAATACCACTAAGAAGTTAATATTTTTATCGACTTTCATTTATAAATTATTGTGTAAATATACAAAAAATATTAAAAATATTAAATTGTTCATGATGACGAAGACCATATTAAAAAACTGCGCTGATTTTTTTTAATGATATTCACTACTTCTGTAGATATTTTTTGTAAAATAATCTTAACTATAAACCGATGAGTTGTTTCGTGTTGTCGATTCACAATATATACATATACACAAGCGGTATATATACACAATAGCGATTTATACACAAACAAGAAGATTTATTGAACCGCGTGTTCCGTTATTTAAAAAACCAATCGTGTTCTAGTTTTTAAAAGTAACATTGAATACAGATTTTTGTTAAAAAGTAGTTACTATTTCAGCTTTATCTATACTAATATTTATTAAAGTTGAAGAGGTTGTCAGTTTGTTTTTTGTTTGAATGCGCTAGTCTCTGGAACTACCAGTTGGATTTGAAATATTCTTTTTGCATTTGATAGTCCAATTCTTAAGGAAGGTTATAGGCTGTTATCATCACGCTACGACCCTTAGGAGCCGCTGAGAATACTTAAAAAAAGACAGTAAGAACGCTAAACGAAACCGAAGTAATAACGCGGGCGCGTGCTGCGATGCGACGCGGTGGGTCGGGGGCCAATGGAGTTTTATAAAAATGTGGCTGTTATTTAGTATATTGTGTATCTCACAACTTCCACGCGAACGAAGAAATTTAAGTCGCGTGTAGAAGGTAGTTATCAATAAAATTGTAATAAATTTTTTATTGAATCTATAAACTGCCGCCTCCGCAGAATAAATGCGTAAGTGCTATAGCGACGGTTTTGATGTTAATCCAAATTCATTATACATCACCTCAATATTTGCCAGATTTTTAAATAATTATTTACGAAGTTACATACACAAGATATACTGTAACATAATGTTATAATTCCAATCTTGATGATAATATTATCCAGAACAAAATTAATATTAATTAAAATATCTTTAAAAAAATCTTATTAAAATATCTTTAACAAAATTTTATCCGGAGTAGTCATAAAGTTATGCATCAATTTAGGTTTTTTATTTTTCCTGTAAAATTGACTTTTTACACTTGCGCGTTTATTCTGCAGGAGAGGCGAAAATATTATTAAAAAAAGTCGCTGTTGGTGTCTGTCTGTGTGACCGCGTTATTCCTCTAAACTACGCGACGGGTTTTTATGTGGTTTTCACCATCATTTAGAAAATTTATTCCAGAAGGTTGTACTTATGGCATTAATATTAAATTTTCATATAATAAAAAAATCTTGAAGTTTTATCAAGTCGTAAAAACCGTTCGAAGCAGGGTCGTGTCGCTAGTAGGTAATAACAAATTGTTGCATGTGCAATGTTACAAGATTTATGATACGATCAAAATGTTAGTATATTTATATTAAAATGAAAGTGTGTACTTGTTTTCTGCTGTTCGGGATACTTGGTAGTTATTTTGCGTTTATTTCGTCTTTTCTTAACTCAGTTTGCGCCAAAAGGTTTACGAACTTCCTTCTCTCGTGTAACTAATGCTCGGTTCCTATAAAACAAAAAACGAATCGTTTTGTTTAACAATGGTGGCTTTTTATTGCCAAATAGGGCATTTTTTTTGTAATTAATGATGTATATGTCACCGCGAAAGCGTCTACTGTAAAGATTATAACATAATCTTATGCGTAACTATTTATTACAATTGTTATTCACCATAAAGTCGTTGATCCTGCTCTCTATGAGTTACTGTTTAATACTGTTACAACCGTTTGGATGCATGCTGTGAATGATATCGATTCCTTTGAGATCAAATGCCATCTATTACCAGAAAATTGAACTCATAGTATAATGCTGGAAGAGTAATTATTAAACTAATTTCAATGTTGAAGTTAGTCATTTTGACATAGTAAATTTGTTTATGATAAAGCGCTACCTCATGTGACGAAAATGGCGCGAATTGCGAAAATTATGATAAATAACTGAATGTAATAATTTAATACGAGAACTAAATAAGTTTCAATAATAGAAAAAAAAAACTATTAAATAATAAGATTATTTTACACTGCAATTTACTAAAGATTAACTATTGTTTGATTAAATTCTTTGAATCACAAAAAGTGTTGCCAAAAATAGGAATAGTAAAGTTGTAGAAAGTAATGAAGCTTCTAATTTAACTTTAATTCTGAAAAACCTTTATATTTGTGAATATTAGCATTGTTTAATTACAAAAGAATTAACTGGTAAGGATTCTGGCATTGTTAGTGAGTTTTATTGACCAAACTAAATAATATGCGTTTGTATTTGACAACGCGGTAGTTCCGCCCATTTCTTAAGAAATGGACGCGCACAAAATGGCGTGTGTGAGTAACAAAATTATCGAGAAAAGTTGTGTTAGAAAGGACTAAAATTGTAATTGTCAAACAAGTATTTTTTTAATTTTGTTTTTGACATTACGAACTTTATGCTTATTTTTGTTTTACCAAGTGAATTGTTGAATGCTCCAATTAGTAATGATTTTCTTTCCTTTTGGTGGTAAAATTGTATTAATTTCTTAAATACATTGCAAACTATAGTTTTGTATGATTTAGAAGCATTTTTATTTTTGTAAATGAGACAATGGAGCCGTTTATTAAGTTATTAACATGTATGTTGACTTGAAACAGCATGGCAGTTAAGAATATGTCATGCTCACTTAAATATTTCGCTGATGGTGGCGAGTGTGTTGGATCATTCGGTTCCCTACAAAATGGTTGAGCTGGATGGTGCTGATCCACGCGTCATGTTCGTGAATGGGCGCCGTCAGTTGAAACTGGTCACCTCTTATCTCCCAGGGCTTATTTTTAATCTTATATTTTCAATTGCTTTTGATTATTTTTTGTACATTGTTCTCACATATAGAAGCAACAAGAATGATGTACCCAAGATTTTGTAATATCTATAAAAGAGTGTCCTTGGAGTTTCTTGCCCGTTCTTCTCCATAGAGATCTACGTTTTGGAATGGGCAATTAGTTTCAACTTTCTGACTAACTGACAGACTTTTTGACAATTCAAAAGTGCCTGTAAATGGTGTAATTGAAATAAATGCTTCGAGTGTCAAATGCTTTGAGTGTGAGTTGGAGTAAACTCTGTAACATATTTTTTTTTTATTAAAAAGAGTGTCCATGGAGTTTCTTGCCCGTTCTTCTCCACCAGAAACCTATTTCGTTTTGGGATGGGCGATACCTTCGCCAACTCAAATTGAAAGACTCCTTGATAAGTGATGAAGTGATAATTCAAAAGTGCCTGTAAATGTTGTAATTGAAATAAATGCGTTGAGTTTGAGTTAACTGTTGCGTGTTATTGAAAACCAACTACCTATATCTACCAGCAACGAAGAATTACACTAGAGACTGGTCAGAAACGGCACAGGAGGGATTCCCTGTCGTGTCATATACTTTGTAAATCCCTCACGTACTACAAAACTTTTGTGTTCCTAAATAAATAATTATTTATTAACCAATAACAGTCCGTAATTTATAGAAATCGGCCGTAGGTCAATTTTAAGGAGAATAGTTACATAGGCGTTTTCGATACCTACTAACATTCTTTTTATGACGGGTGAAAGAAGAAAAATCTTAGATAAGATAAAATAAGATAATTATAATTATTTGCTCAAACATGTGTACATATACAGAAATAAAAACGTGCATGCAGGATACCATAAAAAATAATAATATACAGATTCTATGGCATGCAAATATTTATAATTATGATTGCTGATAATTTAAGTAGTCAAGTCAATAAATCATAGTTAACCTTGAATTTAGCAAACATTAATAAATTATAAATGTCAACAGTAAATAAAAATCATTAAAAAAAACCATGTAAAATAAATGTTTATGTCAGCGGTTAGAAATGACTTTAAAAAAAACTCGGAGAGAGCTCAATAATATACAATTGTTTCTTCAATTGTATATTATAAGCTCTCTCCGAGTTTTCGGTAACTTATTATAAATAATGGGGGCCACGCAAAAAACACTCCTGCGCATAAGTGCACTATGCAGACAGAGCTGACTTTGATCACGCCTGTTTCTGGAAAATTTATCTGCCATTCGCGAAAATAAATTACTATCCTAACAAAAATTACTGATTCCAGAATAATAAAGAGATGTCAATATCAATATTTTATAGCGTATGAAATAGAGCTTACAAGTTTCAATAGTTTTAAACTTAAAAATGGCTCTGCGGCATCCCCTTTGGGCTTTAAATGCAACTTTTTTGTTAGTTGAGGTGTCCCAAAAGATAACACCGTATCTGAGAACAGATTCAGTTAGCCCGTAATAAGCAGTTAGTAACGCATCTATGTGAACAATGCGTGACAGAATATACAAAGCGTACGCACTACTGCGTATTCTTTTAGTCAGGGTCTCTACATGTGCCTTCCAATTTAAATTGCGATCTGTTGTAAGTCCTATAAACTTAGTTGTATTAACTGTATCAATTATAATGTCACTGTATGTTATGTCAAGATTAGAAAGAGTCAATGCGCGCTGGCTAAAATGCATAATTACAGTCTTATCTAAATTTATTTTTAAATTATAATTATCTAACCATTCTATATTATCTTTTAATGAAATATTCATGACCTCTTTATGAAAATCCCTTTCATTACTAGGCACAGTTATTGTACTGTCATCGGCAAACAGAGACTTATAACTGAGAAACTGTTCTGAAGCGTTTTAGTTCAGTTCCCTCGTATTAATTATAAACACTTAAATGATAAATTACATTCTGAATTATCTTACAGCTTACACATATTCCTTCGCATCTAACACACCACAATCGAATGAAAGAAGTGTCAACCTAGCACTAGAAACTGTTCTAGAATTCAGTAATAAAGATAAAGATGGCGACATAAAGTTATTAAACAATGTACAGAATTTCATAACAAAAGTTAAAACAGTTATTGATGAAAATAGTAATGGTAACAACTCACGACGTAACATCAAAGCGCCGAGAGTTAAAACCTTCACAAAATTCATTCAGGATGTCATTCACATACTCAACACCTATGAAGATACCGCATTTGAAGAATTTTTTAATATTCTAGACGAAGAAATCAGAAATTATCATTACAGAGGCTGCAAATTTTACGAATTGACAGAGAATTATGAAATCAGAAAGCTAATAGCCGCAAAGTTAGATTTGATTAAAGGGAAACCAACTTCTGTTATGAAAGCAAACATCAATGCAATTTTGGATATGTTAAAAGATGACAATTATGACAGACATGTCAAAAAAGTCGTGAAATATATCAATTCTTTGTACAAACAGGAGGCTGAAGGGGATTTCCAAAAGGTCATAACTGATCTGGAGGCTTATGGCAGGTCGAAATCTAAAAGGGCTAACAATAATTTGAGTAAGATTATTAAAAACGGAGTCCGGTCAATTATTTTCGATCACTACACAAACCTAAATACTAATGTAAGACGAGATGTCAAACAAAGAGTAGAAACAATTTGGAAACAATTTATAAATAAAACTCCATCAAAGGGTAATAAACCAAACGTTAAACCTTATTTCAAATCCAGAAATAATGCCAAGAACTCTGAAAATATTATGAACGAAGTTACGAAGTTCAAACCTGTTTCAAGAAAAGACCTTATGAATATCGCCAATAAAAAGGGAAATAAAAATATTAAAGATATAAAAAAACAGAAAAATAAAAGAAACAGGACCGAAATAAAACAGACTAAATATAAAAACAACGAAAAGAAGCGAGATGACGTGAAAAATGAAAAGAAACAATATAAAAATACTAGAAATGACACTGTTGACGAAGTTGATATTCAAGAGAAGGAAAAAACAGTAAGTTCTCAGCATACTGACCCTATAAAAGACCAACAAAGAACCAAGAACGAACACCAAAAGCCAAATATAGGTAGTTTTTCTGGCGAATCATTCAGCTCTATAGAGTTTTACCAAGAGCCTCAGCATGAAACATCGCAACACATTGCGATAATCCCAAATAAAGTAACTCAAAAATCTACAAAGAACTTAAGAAAAAAACTAGACAAATTCGAATCTCTGAATTTATCGACGGGAATGCCTACAAAAAATATAGTTAAGAAGATATGGATAGAAGAGTCAACGAAAAGACTACCGAAAGTTGTACTCGATCTATTGGCAATCAAGGCCAGCGGACACGAATCAAGACATAACAAGACGTATAAGTCGTTAAACAAGCATAGTTATAAACATAAGAAGAAATATGATAAAGACCAAAAAACGTGGCATGGGAAAATATATGAACCCAAGTATGTCAAGATGTATGGAAAAAAGGATGACAAGAAACACGCCATGAAACATTTGTCGAAGAACGCAACAAAATCAAGGCAAATACAAAAATCGAAAAAAGATAAAAAACACAAGTATGACAAGACCTCAGAGCCCAACGACCAATTTATATTAGTACATAATAGAGATTTTTTCAGGCAAAATTATGTTCGAACTACCGACTCGGTTTTTAATATGAAGGCACATCAATACAAAAAAAAGTATGGGGCCGTTAAGACTGGAGTTAAAGTAAGATTTTGATGTAATTTATTTAGAAATCGCTATAATTTTTGTTCAATCTATTAGCCCTTGTCATAGAAAAAAAAAAAAATCTTTAGACCGAAGGACCAGTTTTCATAAATTATGTTACTCTATGCATATCTTCGTATTCAAACACCAAAACTGTTTTAAGAATAGAACTTAATACATTACTTTGAAATAATATTGCTTTATTAATTCTAGACAAAACAAACGATGGGACATAGCTTCGACAAAAGCGCAGAAGTTCCTGGAGGTTTTAGATGTAATGATACCTTCAAAATCGGGTAAAACAGTGAAATCTCCACGAGCTAGGAGAATTGCTGCGCCACGAGTAAAATTAAATGAAATAAGATGTATGAGACCAATTTTGCACACTTCACCTCCTTTACCAACTAATTTTTCCATGAGAAGCTTGACTCTTGCAGTCTCTAGGGCATACTCTAAAAGGAACAAATTGTTATCCTGAAAACCCGAAAAACACTTCAAGAAAAGTCTAGAACAGCCGTCATCTTCCGAAGAAGGTATGACCGTAGAAATATCTGAAATAAAAGACGATAAAAGACGCAATGCTAAAATAACATCTTGCAGCTTAAAAAAAGACCCAAATGTCATTGAAAGAATAAACAATCTTGAAAGACAGTTGAATGAAGTTAAAAGTAGAATTAATGTATATACTAATATGGTGACTGCAAGAAAAGTTACGCATCGTTTTGAGGCAAATAATGACGTAGTACAACGTGAGCAGTCAGAAACTAGGTTCAGATCGGATGTAAACAATTTTTACAATGATTATAAGGTTAATCAAGACAAATTAAAGATGGCAGGAACTGCAGATAACAAAACTAAGCATAAAATTGAAAAAAAATATGTTAAAGACGAAGATTCTACAATCGAGGAAATAGAAGCTGACATGCAAAAAGTTAAAAAGTCCAAAACTAAGTTCAAATCCGATGTAAATATGATCCCTAATAATTTTAAGGAAATAACAGACAAAACAAAGGAAGCGGGAAATCCAGATAACAAAACAGACGTTGAAGACAAGGATTTTAAAAACAAAGAAGAAATAGTAAAGGACGATAATGAAATCGAGAAAGTTACTGAACTGCAAGAAATAATAAAAAAAGAGAAGAAACCAGAAATAATTCTCACTAACATCGGCGACGTAAATTCTAAAGCAAAAGATAAAGGAACTATAGTTACGATGAATGACTATGTTGACGAGGATGTATCGAAAGAAACAGAAACTGAGAGCAAAAAAGTAGCCTCATCGAGAACAGCAAAGGCTACAAAATTGATCACTATAACTAAAACGACTATTCAACCTATTGTGGCAGTAACCACTCCTACCATACTTAAATTATCAACGATTTCTATTTATGTACCAGATGCTACATCTCCTAAGCTAGCAGACGTTTTGCAAAAGGCTCAAATCAATGTGACTGTCGATAAAAGTAAAAACATAATGACCAACAACCCATCACAGGTTGCAGACGTTAGTAAAAGCACTCTAAATATCACTAAGGAAGTAACAAGTGAATTAATAATTAAGAATCTGACAAATCTTCAACGCGTTGTAACTCCCACGGCGTCATATTATTAAGAAATAAATATAATTGTTCATCAGAACTCTCTGTGTTTGTTAATTTGGTTCCAGATTGTACTTCGCTGTCCTCCCCCAGCAGCGCCCTAAGACCGTGGTCAGGCGCTTAGCATGTATGATGATGAGGCATCACAGGATAAGCAGCCGGCAACCATAAAAATCTGTACTTGCTTTTACTACGTACGTTTATTGCATGCTGTGTATAAAAAAATATCACGTCTATCTATATACACTGAGGCCATACGCAGAGGTGTAAACTACATCTACGTTTCGCTGGCAATATTACAGTACGTACTGTAAATTTTTTTTTGTAAAAAGTTTAAAATCATGTAACGGCTTAGCTTACTGTAGGAGGAAGGCGCTGATGTCTGTCACACAGTTAATACTAGCACAGATATCTTCGTGAGAGTTAAAAATACTCAAAACTCTGTACATTGTGTTTTTATTTAGGATAGATGAGTTATACCAACATTTGTTAGTAAAAAATGTATTATTTTATTAATTATTTATTTATTTAGGTACACCTGTGCCAACCCCTCGGGGAAACAAGGCGTGATGGTATGTTATGTTTCTAAATACTCGATTCGTCGTCATTTGTCGTTTCATCGTCATCGTTTCGTTGTAAGGTTTAAGTTTAGGTTAGGTCTGTATCTGTGTATCGTTTTCTCTCTCTTTTCCCCTTGTGTGATCGATGATGTCGCTTTCTCTTTCTTTTTCTTGTTGACCATGTGGAGTCACTGTGAGGTTTTGTTTGAGTCTCGGTCTCTATCTGAGTCGAAAGTTTTGTTTCTGTGAAAATAAACAACAGAATTTAAATTGTCTCATTGTGGACTTTGTATTAAGACGAGTTCATTGTGAAGGAGCTCCTCCGGGGAATTACTACCACCATACATATTTCTGCCACCAGGCGTTGCTGTGTTCTGGTTTGAAGGGTACGTGTTCCGGTGTAGTAACAGGCACATGAGATATTTCAGCTTTGTATGGATGGTAGGTAATGCAAGGGATATTTCAGTTGGCCAAAGGTGGTGGTGACCACTTACCAACAGGTGGGCCGTCAAGTTGTTTAACATCACTGTCTCGCAGTGGGGGTTTTTTGAATCCACTCCAAGTTAATCGTGTTTTTAATTCCAAATTTACAGAGTCTATCAGCTCTTGACGTTGTTGCGTGTCTTTGAGACGTCGATACGGTCTCAGGAAGTTATGTATGAGGCTATTGCAGAGCCAGTAACCGGTTAATGAAACTGGAAGTAAAAAAAAACCTTTTTTATATTTTTAGGCTTGCCACCAGTCTTACTAAGGGTTACCCGAGAACTGGGTTGTGTGGGTCAGATAGGCGTTTGCTTCCTGTAAAATATTAGTATTCACCTGCACCCAGTTAGACTGAATGCCGACCCCAAGATACAAACATAGGTCGGAAATGCAGGCAGATGATGATGGCCTACGTACTGTTAGGATACGCCGCGAACTCCTTCAGGGTATCAAACAAGAGTCTTCCTTCGTCGTCCTCATACAACATGTCAGCATACTCAAGGATTGTGTTCACTTCTACTGACAGCTCCTGATGTCGCTGACTGAGCATGTGGTGCAAATTAGCTGCGTGATCTATGAAAAAAAAGCATAAAAATCAATAATAAAATTATAAATGCGAAAGTGACTCTGTCTGTTACTCTGTAAGTTCACTCATCCTCTATAGAAAACCTCTGTTTTCTTTACGTATCTGGTGGGCAGCTGCCAACGATTGATTTCGGGGAAGTTATATTTATGCTGTTCGCGCGGTAAGCTCTAATTGTGCGATGTGGGATTTGTGTGACGTCAGGTCTTTGATGCGTAGTTTATAATAAATGTTTTTATTTTTTTATTTGTATAAGTGTTTTTTGAACCAATTTTCAAATACGTTATATATCATTTAGTATACTACGTGTCTAACTTTACGGCAGCTCTGAAGTGAGCTACTCGCTGAACAGTACCCCACCCCTCACCCCCGCGGTCACATGAATATGTTACTGCGCAGACACTCGCCTCATGTTCCGAGCTGCCATAAAATTTGAATCGGACTGTACCTACAGACATTTCGCCAGTTGTTTAGATTCTATACAGGGTGGCAGGGACATCGACGCGAAAACTGTTATGGATTCAGTACATGATTCTAGACCACCCTGCGTTGAAATTTTTCGTTGGTTATTATGTTTTTTATGTTTGGTTTTTATGTTTGTTATTATGTTAGAAAAGAAAACAGGTGTTTCATAGAAAAGTGAAATACCTACGCGGTCAAAATGTATGTAGTGCAGGTTTTTTTTAATAACCGACGATATAATTCAACGCAGGGGAGTTCAGAATCATGTACTAAATCCATGGCAACAGTATTCGCGTCGATGTCCCTGCCACCCTGTATAGCAGGAGCAAGCTCATTGCCTTGAATAGGGCAAAAATCGGACTGCTACTGAGAAATTACTTACAGAAATACCCACTTGGCACACCTGAGAATCACACCAAGAAACCCAAACTCAGCAAACTAAATCATAATGACCAAACTTAATCTGTATGACATCTATTTTCGACTCCTTTAGCAATCTAGCGACCTTCATGGTGACCTCTAAGAGCGGCCCGGACCACAGCAACTGTCCACATCGGTAGAACCTGTAACAAAATAATATTATGATACTACCATCACCAGTACTCGAAACATGCGATTATAAATAACATTTATTTCAGTTTTTGATGTGTACCATCTTTCCTCTCGCTTTCCTGCAATCTGTGGAGTGGGAAATCTGCGGGAATTTTGTGAAAAGGGACAGAAGTGTTTTACAGGAAGCTGTGGAAGCGCGCTCTATTTGATTCGATCAATGAGCGCACGCGGTGATAGAATTGGCCGTCAGAAACGACCTTGACGAGGCCCCACCCCTTTAATGTCGCTTATTACCAAGGTGAGATGTCAGAATGTTTTAAGTGTCTGTAATTAACAAAATAGCACCGGCATCGATACCCATCAACCTGAAACCTAAGCAGCGCTGCTTCATTCATCCACTACATTGATTTCAACAACTTCTGGTTAAAGAGAATTTATGAGAACTAATAGGCTAGAACTGATAGCTACAGGTACGCCCTTTTCTTCTTTTTCGTGTGGTTAGTGACTAACCTGATGTCAGAATATTTATGTCGCCCATGGGCATCTGACTTGGCTTCACATGCCGTCGAAAAATATCTCTCAGGCTTGCCGGCTACCTAACGTGGTTTTCCTTCACCGTTTTTGAAGCAAGTTTAGTTAATAGGCACATGAATTTGAAAAGTTATAGACCGTGCTCGCCTTGGGTTTAAACTGGAGACCTACGACTTGGCAGTCCGAAGGCTGCACCACTAGGCTATCACTGCGTTTTGTACTGTACTGTACGCCGAGTTTCAGACGTATAATTCTAACGTAGTAACACAAATAATATGGTGTTCTAATTACTTCTGTTTGTGGGTACTCCTACAAATCACAACCTTATTAATAAATGAAATGATAAAATACCCGTATATAATCTGGTCTGTATGCTTGACCACATCACGGACTGCTTTCCTCTCCTTCGTAGCTATGAGTCGAGTTAGCTCTATCAGAAACACCATCATATAGCCTTCATGAAGTATTTCTATCATTTCGAAGTAAGAATGGGCAGCCGTATCACCTGAAAAAATGTAATAGAATAGAATAATATTTATCATTGGTAAGATATAGAATTGCAATACAACGCGGCAATGCTGCCAGTCTTTTGGGCACTTTTCCTGTTGACAGCGATGCGGACGGATTTTCCCTCCTTTTTATAGTTATATTTGTACATATTATAATTATTATATTATTAAGTCTGAGTTTTTAAATTATGTTAATATTATATAAAAGATAAATTAAATAATTATGTGTTTTGTTATGTAAGGATTTTACTTATATTTTTGTTCTGTGACAATAAAAAAACGAGTGAGCATTATAGTAGTCGCTTATGGTGTGTGACATCTGACATCTCACCTTGGTAATAAGCAACATTAAGGTAATGAGGAACATTAAACGGACGGGGGGCTTCATCTAGGTCGTTTCTGACAGCCAAGTCTAGCACCGCGCACGCTCATTGACAAATCAAATAGCGCGCGCTTCCCCGGCTTCCTGTTACGCACTTCCGTCCCTTTTCACGAATTCACTCCCACAGATTGCATGAAAGCGAGAGAAAAGATGTTACACATCAAAAATGTATTCTTTCTTTTCTGTCTGTTCTATAAAAAAATAGTACTTCGAGCCGGATTGTGCACAACCAATAGATAGATAAACTGTACATACGTTGGTGAAGTTGGTTAGTGAATAATATAGGTGATGAAAAATAAAGTAAAGGTACTCATACTTATAGGAAACTCTTTGACAGTGGTCGGTGTCGTTGTCACCATCTGATCCAATTGCCACTCCTCTTTCGGTATCGCCGATACCATCTCCAAGACCCTTAAAGCTTTACTTTCATTCTTCCGCGGAGTTATCTTCTTGATATCCTTGAATAATAAAGGTGGGCACTAAATTATAATTGGGGATGAAAGTTTGTTGTCATTTTCGCCGAACGTAAAACCCATCGAGTACGCGGTTTGTAAAATAAAATCAAATTAATTTTTGGAAGCACACAGGTAAGTTGGAGGCAAAGCGTAGTCTCGTTCAAACTATGGTAAATATAATTTAAAACAAAACTTAAGAAAAATGTATGCACCCTGTAATGTCACCAATACCCCAGAGTTACATGTTAATATAATTACTTATATGTAAGCACTTTGGCACTTAAACATAACTTGCGAAATGTGGGTGTATTATAGGTACACCTCTGCCTAACCCTTCGGGGAATACAGGCGTGATGTTATGTATGTATGTAAGCACTTTATATCTCTTTATAAGTGAGCTGTTACAACCAATTTTTATGAGAAATAAAATTATTTAAACCTAAAATGCCCTCGAACTTGACTAAACGATACGTAAATAAGTAGCCACAAATTTTAAATATCTTGGGCATGTTGTTATCGTCGACCTCAGCGACCATAGTGATATTGAGAGGGAGCGTAGGGCTCTGGCGGTCAGGGGTAATATGTTGGCACGAAAGCTCGGTGTACTGACCAAGTAAATAAATTTAAAAAATCAAATATCTTTAATTCAGACCTAAATTGGTCCATAAGTTGTTAGTGTTTAGTAACAGATTGTGCTTATATGCTATGTTAGTGTTGTTAGTAATTGAATCTATTAGTTATATTTTTGCAGTTGGATGGGACAGTCCGGTCTACCAGCAATCAATTTCAGGATACTGTTACGAGTGTTACGCAAGCGTTGAGTAAGGAAGCCGCTTTCTTACGCATGATGGCGTGAAAGCCATCCGTGTGCGCTGCAGCAAACATTCCAGACGCACTACAACGCCGCGGCAACCGCAGCAGCATCCTGCAAGCGTTGTTGTACTGTACGCGCAGGACGTTGTAGGGTCGACTTGTATATGACACCTACAGGCCGCTCGAATAGAAGGACTAACAGAACGCCTTAAATAAACTGACTTTGACGTCTGCCGTGCAGCGAGCAAAACTACGGGTAAGCATATTGCTCCTCACCGCCAACACCTTGCGCTCGCGCTCTATGTCGCCATCATCCCATAGGTCACTAGTGACAACATGACGCAGGTACTTAAAACTATTCACTTCATTAAGTAGTACGCCGTTGAGATATACCGGAGATACACGACGGGGCTGTCGTTTAGGTACCGTAAACACTAAGACCTCACTCTTTTTTAGTTATATTTAAGGCCATGCACGTACGCATACGTCTAGCATAAAAATTACGCTTTTTAAAGCTTACTGTCAGAGTTTTTACATCGGTCATCTTTGGGTCAACTAGTCGAAAAGGTTTCTGTATATGTTACGCGTGCAATACAATAATGTTTTTAGGGTGCTGTTCCGACTACATCGTTTCTGCAGTGCTTCAGAAATATTTTCGGTAAGCCATACCAATGGATTTCATACCATTATCCGCAAAAAAACGGCCTAACTTCAGAGCAGAAAAAAAGCAGTCACAATAGTATCCTGTGGCTATATTTATTTTTATTTAAAAATACTGACTTACAAGGTCATACGATGACGCTTCGTCTTCAAACTCTGAATCTCTTGCCTCTTGTTTCTCAATCACTGTGATCTCCTCACGTGGGATGGATCGTATCTGGTCTTCGAAGACGCTGCTCTTCAACTGTCGGCTGCCTGAATCTTGAGTTATCTTTGGAATCCGTCTGATTGCATCTGGAACCCCTTCAGCTGATGATGAAAGGTTTTGATTAGTTGATGCGGATTTTGTTTAATATACGGTGGCATTTTTAAGTGTCTTACAACGGTGACGTCTGCTTTAAGATATCTGTAGGCAATACTCAAAATGTATTTGAATTAATAACATATTATTACACTACCTAGCAGGCAAGCATATTGCAGTTAACCGGGCTCAAAATAGACTCCAGGATTTTACTGGGAAATTGCTATACTAATAACACTCTATCCTAACACTGGGAATTGAATCCAAGACCGCACATTTAGCAGTCGCGTTTGCAACCACCATTAGAAGATTAGTCCAATTTTACTCATAATACAAATCTATAAAATTGTTTCACTGGTGGGCAAACGCCTCTTCTCATATACAAAGGACACGAGCATTGAGCACCACGCTTGCTTAAGAAGAGAATAGAATAGAATACTCTTTATTATGTACACCATACGAATCACAGATGGCTGCTGCTTCAGGCTATTAATATACTAAATTATAACTTAAAATCTTACTTGGGTAATCATAATTAAAAATTTGACTGAGCGACGGCACCACATTGGTCGGTGTCCTACTATCAGCTGCCGCATATGAAGATATCTTCTGCTGCCATTTCTTCGCGTATGGAGGTAATGGATACGCAGTAGTTAAGGAACCCCAACCTACCAATATTAGCTTTGTCAGACAATAAGTATTTACTAGATTATTATTTCCCAATTTCCCCACTGCGCGATCAGCATTTATAATTATCTAGAACATGCGTCAATCTGATCACGCTGTGCATGTACTACGTTAGCAATTAAGTTAGTATATAAGATCAATATTTTGTTAGATTTAATTAATTACTGTTTCGCTGTAACTCTGTCGGAATAAAGTTATTTTTAAATACTTCCGTTGTCGCTTACTTAATTGGCGCAGCCGGTAGGATCTCTGTAGTCAGTTTGCCGTGTATACAGTTCTACGTGGAGTAGCCGACGTCCGTGTCTACGGTTTAGCAGAGATCGCCGAACAAATAAATTCATTAAGAAGCCACTTCGAGTTACGGAAGAGGACCAGCCACAGCAGTAATTCAGGGAGCATGGAGCTAGCTGCGGAATTGTGAGTAAATCTTTTTCACCTTCCTCTCAGCTCTTCCATCTATATCCCAACCTTGTAATAGTCTATGTGTTTGTGTATTATTAGGGATTGGACAACGCCGTGATAATATTTGCATAGATTTTAATTGTACTAATATTTTAGAGTAGTGATAGTTTAGTAGCACATTAGTGTGATTTTTTTTTTCTCCGCGTTTGTTTCTTTCATAACTTTTCACAATGGAAAACGTAACCCGTGTCCCACAGGAATTGGTTAACATCATACCAATATTCAGCGGCGACACTAGAATGTTGCCTTTATTTATAAAAAAATGTGAATACATTTTGTCTACGTTCTTAGGAACCGCAGCCCAAAATGAATATTTATTTCATGTAGTAACAAGTAGGTTATCAGGCGAAGCAGCCAGTTTGGTAGGCGAAAGAGAAGCTATAGGTACGTGGGACGAGCTGAAGAAGTTGTTAAACCAACACTTCGGTGATCCACGCACAGAGGATTGTTTAGCAATGGAGTTAGAATCGTGTAGAATAAATAAGGGTGAAAGTTATTTAGATTTTTGCCATAGAATACAGCGGATGAGAAGTGTTTTATTTGCTAAAATATCAGAAACTATCATTGATGAATCTCTACGTAAGGCAAAGCAAATCATTTATAGTAACAGAGCAATGAATGCTTTCTTGTTTAATTTACCGCCATTTTTAGTTAGATTAGTTCGTTTGCGCGACGTCACAACGTTAGAGGATGCATTAAAAATAGTTTTAGAAGAACAAAACTTCCAGGCAGTCTATGAGTCGAAAACAAACGACAGACGTAATTTTAGCAGAAATAACAGACCCAATTTGCCTAATAACCAAAATGCAATTGAATCTAATAATCAAAAGAAAGATTCACATAGCATATCAAGTACACATGTACCGAATAGTGCTACAAACAGCACATCTACACCGAACAATTCGCATCAGCCCAGACATTATAAACAACATAATAATATTCAAAGAAATCAAGACAATTTTAATCGTACAAACAACAATAATGCGTCACCGCAGTCAAGTAGGTCATTTGTTCCGATTGCACAACCGAACCAACAGTTCGCGGCACATGCACCGAGCACGCCGTCTTTTGCAGCGCAAGCATCTACGTCGGGTGCGAATACTGATGTCACCATGCGTACTGCAAGTTCGCGACGTGTTAATTACATAAATAATTCTAATAATAATGAACAGAGTTCAAGTTATTCGTACAATGAGTGCCAAGAATTTTCTCCTGAAGAACCCGGGGCGGGAAATTTTTGCATAACGGCCTCTACCCTAGAGAACGAATAAAAATAAATTGTAATAAACGCTTAAATTTACCACATATAGTTATACCAGAATTAAAGGCAGTTTTTATGATAGATACGGGGAGTGTTAGATCGTTTATAAGCCCGTATATAGCGAATAAAAATTTTAAAAATTATTTACAGTATGAACCCTTCGAAGTTGTTAGCACTCACGCATCGAGTGTTCATGGTGAAACGGCTATTATTCCATTACCGGTTACCTTTGGAAGTCAAGAGTTCCATAAGTTTTATGTCTATAGTGTCGACGATAGGTATGATGGGTTAATAGGTAGCAATTTGCTGAAGCAATTACAGGCAAAGATTAATATGGAAAATCAGATATTACATTTAAAAAATACTGATATTCCTATCATATATTCACCGCCTATGAGAGAGATATATAATCTACCATCTCGTAGTGAACTTAGAGTAAGACTCCCAGTCAACTTACTGAACGGGGAAGCTGTGTTAGATTTTAAGCAATTTACGGAAGGGATTCGAATGCCCGCCGCATTAGTTACGTGTATTGAAGGCTATGCAACAACTGTTATTCAGAATTATAGCCATGAAAATAGAAAATTAGTAGTTACGGGACCTTTTCAAGTGGAACCATACATACAGGACCCATCTGTTAGTGTTAATTTCATAGATAATAATATAGAAGTGGACAGCTTGCTAACAAAGAATTTAGACAAATTACAGTTAGATCATATGAATTCAGAAGAACGAACGGTTATTGAGGGACTTTGTAAAGAATACAAAGATATATTTTATTGTGAAAATATTCCGTTAACCTTCACAAATCAGGTTAAACATAGAATAAGAACAAAAAATGAAGACCCAATAAACATTAAGGCACATAGATTGCCACCTATTCAAACAAAAGAGATCAGTAGTCAAGTCGAGAAAATGTTAAGGGATAACATTATCCAGGAATCTCATTCCCCCTGGAGTGCTCCCGTACATTTAGTGCCGAAAAAATTAGACGCGTCAGGCCAACAAAAATGGAGGATGGTAGTTGACTATAGACGGCTCAATGAAATCACAATTGATGATAAATACCCTTTGCCCAACATTAACGATTTATTTGACATGCTAGGTAATAGTACATACTTTACAACTCTCGACTTAGCTAGCGGGTACCATCAATTAGAGGTTCAGGAGAAAGATAGAGCTAAAACTGCGTTTAGCACACCTTCAGGTCATTATGAATTTAACAGAATGCCGTTTGGGTTAAAGACCGCACCCGCAACTTTTCAGCGAGCGATGGATAACGTCTTACGAGGCCTTCAAGGCTTACATTGCTTAATATATCTCGATTTTTTCTAAAAGCTTGCCTGAACATGTAGAAAAACTTAGAGCAGTTTTTGACCGCTTCCGTCAAACAAATTTAAAATTTCAATTAGATAAGTCTCATTTTCTTAGAAAGGAAGTACTCTACCTAGGGCATACTATTACAAGTGAAGGTTTGAAACCAAATAATGATAAAATAGACGCTATTCTTAGGTATCCTATACCGGAAACGGTTACACAGATTAAAAGCTTTTTAGGACTAATCGGTTATTATAGGAAATTTATCAAAGATTTTGCCAAAATAACTAGACCATTAACAGCTTGTTTAAAGAAAGGTCGCAAAATTGTAATTAATGGGGAATATAAAGAATGTTTTGAGACATGTAAAAAGCTTTTAACAAATGCACCTTTGTTACAATTTCCTGACTTTAGTAAAACTTTTATTTTAACCACGGATGCATCCAATTTTGCGATCGGGGCTGTATTGTCACAAGGAACGATAGGCTCAGATAAGCCTGTAGCCTATGCTAGTAGAACCTTGAGCGACACAGAAGTAAAATATAGCACTATCGAGAAGGAACTTTTAGCCATAATATGGGCAGTTAAGCACTTTCGACCGTATTTGTATGGTAATAAGTTTACCATATTTACAGACCATAGACTTTACAGACCATAGACATTAGCTTGGCTGTATTCATTGAAAGAGCCCAATAGTAAACTCACGCGATGGCGGTTAAGGTTAGAAGAATACGATTTCGAAATAAAATATAAGAAAGGCCCTCAAAACACGAATGCAGATGCTTTATCTAGGATTAAGATTAATGCAATTGACGACGATTTAGATTCAATATTCGTAAATATAGGAGATAGGCAGGAACGTATACAAAAAATTATAGAAAACGAATTGCAAGACCTCGAAACTCCAATAGAAACGATAGAACTTTCGGATTCTGATGATGGGGTCACTGCCAACTCAGTTTCAAATAGAGAACACGAAGGCATTCCTAGTTTAAACGAAGCTGTCGATACTAAACCAAAACAGATTTTAATTCATTCATGGTTTAAAAATAAATTAGACGTAAAAGATATTTCAAATAATAAACAAAAAATTCTCGAAGTTCACTTACCGACAAATAACGATATATTAGTTAAAGACTTTTTGAAAGAGTATATTGATCCAAAACATAAGTACTTTATATACTTCGAACACACATCTTTTAGAAAAACTTTTTCAAACATGGTAATTAAGTTATTTAAAAAGGATTCAGTTAAGTTGACCGAGTGTACAGAAAGAGTTATAAATTTGACAGGATCTGAAGAAGATCAAAAAGAAGTTATTTTAAAATACCACGACGGGAAAACATGCCATAGAGGTATTAAAGAAACTTTAACCAAACTTAAAAGACATTATTGGTGGGCAAACATGAAAGAGACAGTCACGGCAATCATAAATGCTTGCGAAACATGTAAACGCATGAAATATGATAGAAAGCCGATTAAACCCCACATTCAGTTAACACAAACCCAGGATGCCCCTTTTCAGGAAGCTTTTATGGATTTATTATATATTGAAGGGAAATATTATTTAACTATAGTGGATGCATTTAGTAAGATAGCACAAGCCATAGAGGTACCGAATAGGAGTACACCAGAGATAGTTAGGGCATTGATTAAATATTTCATCATGTATGGTCTGCCTAGGAAAATTAGTTGCGATTCCGGTACAGAATTCAACAATACTTTGATTAAAGAAATGTTAAGCTTTTACAAAATTGAACTTCATATTGGGACGCCAAATAATCCCAGTTCAATGGCAATAGTAGAAAGGTTTCATTCTACCATTATTGAGATTTATCGTATAGCAAAATACGATAAAAGCGATTTAGATGCAGCATCAGTTATGACTTATGCCATCATGGCTTATAACAACACCATACATTCAGCAACAGATTTTACGCCTTTTGAACTAGTATTTGGCCACACTTATTCCGATAATGTATTTAACGTGGATAGAGAGAAGAACTTAACTCAGAAATTATTGTTAGATCATAGAAAACGCCTTAAAATACTCTATGAATTCATAACAGAAAAATTAGAATCAGATAAAATTAAAATAATTAATAAAAAAGGTGGCGAAACGACACCGGTACTCGAACCAGACGATAATATTTACATGAAAGACACTAGGACTAGAAAAGCTAAAGAAAAACCTCGATATGAAAAAGCGAAAGTAATAGGTGAAGTTGAAAGAAATATAGTCCCAGTAGAAGTAAAGAAAAGGAAAACTAGAGTAGCCTTAAAAAATGTAAAACGTCCTCCACAGATCGTGCCTGGTACTTCTGGTACTAGTGGTGCCAACACTCACGCTGGACCTCCAAAACCTCGGTCAGAATCCGGGGATAGCAGCGATAAAGCGGGGAGTAGCAGTGAAGAGGAATAGTTATTGGACAATATACAAAAGTGTAGATTTAGAATCATTACACTTACAAATAGATAATAATATTCGGGATTTTATTAACTTGAAAATTAAAATTAAGGAAAATAGTCTTAGTAACGAAACTATAGGAATAGAAAGCCAAATAGAATATCTTATTAAACTAACTAAGGATAGATTCTTTCAAATCTTACCTTTCCATTATAGAAATAAAAGAGCTCTGTTTAATCCATTAGGCTCACTTGTAAAAGCTATCACAGGAAATTTAGATGAAGACGATGCAATTAAATATGATAGAGAAATCCAAATGATACAGAACAAAGAGCATGTGGTCGAACGTAAAGTATCATCAATGCAAAAAGCTTTTGATAAATTAGTAAATGACTCTGAAATAATAAATTCAAATATTAAAAACTTGGGTTTACATACCAATGAAATGGAAAAATTAGTTGAACATGAGTTCAGGTTTAACAAACTTTTCCAAATATTAAATACTATGTATCAAATTTTAAATAACTTTCGGACCTGTTACGAAAACATACAAGAGATTGAAACGGCAATAGCCTTTAGCAAACTGAATACATTGCACCAATCCATTATAAATAGTACAGAATTATATAATACGTTAGAAGTCATTGCTAAACATGCTAGAACAATATACCCAGTAAGCAAACATAATTTAATAAAATTAGAACGTAATATCATACTTAAATCATATATAAATAACAACAAGTTAGTTTTTGTTTTAGAAGTTCCCCTAATAAATAACGAAACATATAATTATTACAAGGTTATACCCATCCCTATATTCCATTCTCCAAATACCTTTACAATAATACCCAAATATCCTTACCTGATGGTGAATAGATTGAAATACATGCCCGTGGTAAGCCCATGTACTGAGATTGAAAATGGAAAATTTCTTTGCGCTGAAACTAATTTAGCCCAGTTTCCAACCGAGACCTGCATTGAACAAATAATGCTGATGAAGAACAACTACAAAAACTGCATACAGAACCATATTGAAATAGAAAAAACTAAGATACAGAAAATAACCGACAACCAATGGTTGGTTTACTCAGAGGAAAATCTCATCATCACCGAGAATTGCAATACAGAAATCCTGAAGTACACTATTCTTGGGACCTACATCGTGACACCTGGCCAACAATGCGAGACACAAATAGGCGAAGTCATCGTTACCGCCACCACAAACACTACAGTTTCCAGTCTCCAGCTGCCATTGATCCAGATGCCAGACCTACAACAGGACATTCAGAGAAGATCAAAGAAAGTGGATTTAAGAAATGTGGACTTCAGTGATGTGAAAGAAGTGTTACAAAGTGCAAAATTTAGTGAAATAGACGATACGACACAAACAGTGACAATAGAAATTAGTATATGGACCATCTTAGAGTATGTGGTTATTGTAATAGCAATAGTTATCTTTATAATGTATAAATTTCAGTTCATAAACTTTTGTCGAAATTCTCCGAAACCGTCTGCGACACCTTCGGATAATTTCTCTCTTAGGGAGGGAGGAGTTAAGGAACCCCAACCTACCAATATTAGCTTTGTCAGACAATAAGTATTTACTAGATTATTATTTCCCAATTTCCCCACTGCGCGATCAGCATTTATAATTATCTAGAACATGCGTCAATCTGATCACGCTGTGCATGTACTACGTTAGCAATTAAGTTAGTATATAAGATCAATATTTTGTTAGATTTAATTAATTACTGTTTCGCTGTAACTCTGTCGGAATAAAGTTATTTTTAAATACTTCCGTTGTCGCTTACTTAATTCAGTCGTAGAGAGCTCAAGCCACGGATCGGTTGAAGAAGGGTTGTCTGGAACGTACCCCGGCGGGTATTCAGTTGGAGTTGAAGGAGTCGGAAATGTCCACTCAGGACGGTCCACTTCCGGTAAACTGAAAGATGGTCCTTTGGGCGTTCGTCCTGTGGGACTTGACATATACCTTGACTGTGAGTACGGATACATAACTGGGTATGTATAGTCTGAGGGGAAGTTTGGAGGAGGCGTTAGACCAGGGTACTGCATATGCCAAGAGTTAGGTGGTGGTGGTGGTGGTGGTGGTGATGGTGGTATTAACGTGTAATTTTCAATATCGAACGGAAATGAAGGCCGAGTCAGAAAAACCGTTTCCTGATCCTCGGTAGGAATCGTTGATTCTAGACGGGGATCATATAGAGTGGGCATTAACCATTCCATTGGGGTGGGAAGGAAGGAGTACTGCGGAGTGATCCGGTCCGTTTGGTCGATTCCTGGGGTACCGTTCCACCAGAACTCTGTGATGCTGTAATCCATGAACTCGTCTTTGCCGTTTACTGGAAATAATAAAAATAATAATGACTTCCTGATCGAATTTCTGTTGAAGCGGAAAGTCTCAATGAAGAGCATGATTATAAATGTTATAGTGCACATTTGCACAATATATTAGTGTGCAGGTGTGTGCATAAGGTTACTAAATAAAGGATAAAGAGAGTTAGAAAAGTATGGACAGATCTTTATCCAGCCATAAGGGAGTGCCTCCATAGCCGGCGGTGGCACTCACAAATAGCGCCTTTGGGAACCGGCAGTGCATTAGTGCTGGCAGCTGAGATTAAAGTTATCGGCTGCTGGCGCCACCGCCGGCTCCCATATTGGACACCGCTGGCGGGGTGTTTATGGAAACCCTTTCAGTATTCAGCGATAAAGTATTGTTTTCTATAATTATTATATCCTAGTCGTTTTTGGCACTCACCGGCTGCTACCGCGGCACCGTAGGGGTCACAGTTCTAACCTAACCTTACCTTTTTTTCAAGTTAAAATATTTAACCTAGTCTAATTCGGTTCCGAGTACCTAAATAATAAATACTGCACGCACTATGTAACCTGATTCAACAATGTTTTGTCAGGTGAAGGGGTAAGTTATATGAAATATACTAAAAAACAATGTCATTTTAAAAAACCATTTATTTATTTGCTCAAAAATACGTGTCACATATTCCATTCCATTGTGTGATTACTTCTTGTAACTTTGATTTTTATATTTTTAAGGTGTATTTTTTATAGTTTTAAGGTGTATTTTTCTGTTGTAATGCCAATAAACGTAATTTTCTTTCTTTCTTTCTTTCATTCAAGGCAAGGCTCAAGGCATTCCTGTTGGTAAGATGTCTCTACTCATTAGATGATTTATAGTCCTATTACCTTAAAACTGACGTGCGTCATTATTTGTCTACGGGTTATATTGTATTCATATTTAATTATTTGATTATTATTGGTTGCTTTTAATTTACTGTTGACATTTTTTTTTTGACATTATGGTTTTATAATTTATTATGTTTGCATGGTATTTTACATTTCTTTTTTGACTTAATGTAAGTAATATTTCCTAATTTAAATTGAAATGCATGTATTTTAATAAATATTTTTTGTGTATGTTTATGTTTCATTTTGAATTATATTCGAACACAATGTGAATTGTTACTGAATAAATAAATTGAATTGAACATTTGAAAAAAAAGCAAATTGTTCCCATAGAGATATCGGGATATAAAGTATCGTATGTCCTAACTCAGGTCCTGGTCTGCTTATGAGCCAAATTTCATTTAAATCAGCCGCTTTAACGTGACAGCGTAACAAACAAACTTAAAAACATACTCGCGAACATTAAAAAAATCTAATCTTTTCTGTTTATAATATTATTAAAGTTTAGACAAAATACACACCTGCCCAATGAAGTAAATCATACTGAAAAAATATGCTTAATAATAATAAAAGCATAATATTTTGTCACTAAAATTTATCACTGTTTAAAACATGTAAATAGGCTGCCATTTTTATTTAATTTAAGTTGTATTGGCCATTCATAGACGACTCTGCTTTGGAGTGTAAATGTGGTACTGTTCCACAACCGATGGGACTCGTGATATCGTGTCTTGCGTGTCCTGTCGTCTGCACGTTACAGGATCTGATGGACGATAGTGATGGCGTCAAACACGTAGCCGAATTCTGGGCCGAGTCCATTTAAATTGTCATCGACACGCTAAGAAGAAGAAGTAGGCAGCACATGTCCACAGAGTACCAAAAGCATTGTTTTAGTTGTACAAATATTTACATCGGTTTTTAAATTATTTTCACTTTAAAAGGTTTTTCGTCCACTTCGAACTGTTTTTAATCCACAAATTTTACCTAGTAGGTTATTAATATTTTTAAATCAAAACTTTGAAAGTTTAACTAGTGTAGTGCCGTGCGGGGCTTGAAAGTTAATTTAAATTATAAAATTACAAACACGTTTGGATAAATTCGGAAAAAATACATTTTGAAC
Source organism: Omphaloscelis lunosa (assembly GCA_916610215.1). NCBI lineage: Eukaryota > Metazoa > Arthropoda > Insecta > Lepidoptera > Noctuidae > Omphaloscelis > Omphaloscelis lunosa. The sequence continues at coordinate 13,453,424 of OU744270.1, forward strand.
CTCTCAAAAACTTTGTTTTAAACTAGTTTCTATTTTATATAGTTTTATTGTCAATAAAATTGTTGTAATATTTTTATTGGATTAGAAATTAAAGATTGTTGAATGTGCAATGTATAAAATGTTATACGATTCAATAACAATGTTAGACATTTAATATTAAAATGAAAGTGTATACTTGTTTTCTGCTGTTCAAAATATTTGGTAATTTTATTAAATAGTTCGTTTCAAGCTTTATTTTGACCGAGTTTGTGGCAAGATCTATTTCAACTCACTTTCGCTAGTTTACATAATACAGTTTTTATTTGTAGAAACAAACAGTATTAAATATTACTATAGGGATAGAAGTAGAATAAACTTCAGTATTATTGACTTAAATAAAAATCAAATTAATTTGCATTTCTAACACCGTTATAATCCTTGCCTTACCTTTGTATCCTAATTACAAAACAAGATTACCTTAGGATTTATTTATAAACACTTCATTGTACCTACACTACACAACACAAAAAGGACAGACGTATTTAAAACGAGTGTACAATAGGCGGTCTTAGCATTCATCGTAATATAATAATTCACCTCGTATCATACTAAAACTATTCTTGATTATCTTTCAGCTTACACAAACTCAATATCACGGGTCAGACGGAAAGATGACCAAAGAGGCGTCCAGTGTCCACCTTCCACCGTTCCAGAATATAGTAATGAAGAGTAGGTACTCCGAATATACTAACAACTTAGACGATGTACATAAATTAAAAACAAGAGGCACAACTCTTAGTAACAGAAACATGGAATTTGAAACAGTAGCGTACTGACGAAATTTCATCATGAAGGACAATCGTTCGATAGCAGCTCGAACTCCATCAAACGTTCTCAGGACTGACATGAACAGTACAACACACAGCGATATATGATTCTATACACAGAAGAAATATCTTACAAAGTCTTTAATGGAAACAGAAATCGTTCCCATATCTGTGAGTGAGATGAAAAGAAGGCAGAAAGTTGAGAAGCGACTGACGACCACGTCCACACCGAGGGCGGGACACGTATCATCAGACGAGACAAGGAAGTTGAAATGCTAAGAGCAAATCATGTCGCGGATGATAAAAAACATTTGTGGTTCAAGCCACGACACAGAAGATGGCCTTAGACTAGAATTGAAGTATGAACCGAGGGCAAAAGAAAACTATGACAAGCAACGAAAGCATGGTAAGTTAGATAAATCAAGGTCTATGAAAAAACATAAGAACGAACAAATAATTAGCTCGTACGACGCAGTCATTGATGTTCAGTTAGATAATACTGAGTTGTTGAACTTGAAATCTTTGAGAATGTTTGAACCACTCGGGATGGATACGAAGTAAGATTTTGACTAATTTTTCAAAGGACCAGATAATCTCGAATCAAAGTCCCAGTCCTTCGAAGTTTCGAAACTGTATAAGTTTAAAATGTAACAGCAATTCTACTTTTAACGATCTTCTTATCAAAGATAGTTCTATTTGAAACAACTTATAAGAATAGAATTAATTCATTGTCTTGCTCTTGCTCTTATGCCAATTTATTTGAGGTCGGCGCAGGTGTCTTCTTCTTCCATACATCTCTATAGTCATCGCCTTTCTAGTCATATTTACACAATCCGCTCATCGATACTTTGTTTTTTCTCTTATTACCATCCAAATTCTTACTGAACTCCAAACTTGTCTCACAACGATAAATGTTCCTCACTTCTTATATTACATATTGGAATGTACATATGTGCGTAACATTAAACATTGCTTCATTCGTTCCAGATATGACACCACTCTGTATCCGAAGTCTGCTATAGAAACCGAACCATTACCCAGAAAATCTACAAAACGTCTTCGATATATGCGAGCACAAGCACAGATTAAACCTAAGAATCCGACTCCTCCCACAAAACCTTCTTTAAACTTCAAAAGTTACAAATCTTTCTATAGAAATTAGTTCGAATAGTCAAAAAGAAGTATAGTACACAATGAAGGCCACTCTGTTAAAAATGTAAGAAGGACAAAATCTTGAATCAGACATTTTTAGCAAGATGATCCAATAATGATAGTATTGGAGTGAAAGATTTCAACAAATATGTCACTAAAAGAATAAACACTATAAAAAAAGAATTAAACAATTTAAATCAAATTATTAATAAATTAATAACCAAGTATTTAAATAAAAAATCACGCTTCTACTGAGATTCAGACGGAAATAATATAAAAAGAAAAAATGAATGAATCGGGTTTATATAACTACAAGCATTTGCATGAAGCCTAATAAACTACTTACAAAGTTCAACATACCTACATGCATAAAACTCACGCCTTCTTCCCATAGGGAGCGAAACCTGCTACGAAGCAGGTTTCGCTCTACAGTTTCTGCCTACCTCCATGAGAAGAAGGCGTGAGTGAAGGATCGTTCCTTCCATTCTCCTTTTGCTTCGTTCATTTTCATACATGAGGTCATACACGCACGCCGGTTGCGAGTACTACGCTCCTGACCTTTCTGAAGAACTTCACCAATATGGGCCGGTTACTATAAATGTCCTTCTTGGGCGTCTCCTTCCAGCGATTCCACTCACAAATACCTTTTGTTAGTCGCCTTTCATTCATCCTCTCAACATGACCAAACCATCTAAGCATACTCTTTTCAATTTTTGTTACTAAATCTTATACCTTTAAACGAGCAATTCTTGTATATTTATATGGACATAAATTTATTTCTGTGATCTCGGAAACGGCTCTAACGATTTCGCTGAAATTTGGTATATGGGGGTTTTCGAGGGTAAAAAATCGATCTAGATTAGTCTTATGTTTGAGGAAACGCGTGTTTTCGAGTTTTCATGCATTTTTCTTTCCACGCAAAATATGGTCGCTAATTTCTTGCCCGTCTGGTCCATCGGGTTAAGACGCGAATGGCAAGAAACGAGTGTTACTGGTTCGAATCCCACTCGGTGACCTACTTTTGTTTTTTTTTTTTATATTGTTCATAGTAAGTTTATATTTTTTTTTTTAATTTTTATTGTTTTTAGACAAGCTTAAAAAAAATTTGTTAATGTTTGAGATAACAATATATATTTCTCATAAATATGTCTAGCTATACTGATAACGTGAATAAAATTTATGCTTTCGAATTTTTATTTTATTGGGACTTATGAAGCAATAGTGCAAAACGATTTTTTTACAATAAATAGTAATAAGCGAGCAAAGCTCGGTCGCTCAGGTAGTCTTCCTTTAAACTGCAACTTTGCCTTTTCACAATCATTGCCATACTTCGCAAGGAACGCCTTTCCACAGCATTTAATCTACTTTCATGCCTCTTTTGCCAAACCCAACATTCACTTAGTATAGGATCCCGCTATACAACGACCTTCACCGAGATGCTTATTTAATGAGACGTATTTTTTATGTTATTAAATATGCCAATAAATATATCCTATATGGGTTGCCTAACAAATTTCAGTCCAGAGTATTTTTAATTATTTTTATTTTTATATATATTTATTTTTATATATATTTATTTTTATATTTATATATTATATAATTATTTTTATCTACCGATTCCACGTATAATAAATATCGACAGTTACATCAGTTGGCTTTTCAATCCATATCAAATTTCATTGAGACAGAAATAATTGAAAACAACCAAGTTATGTACTTGGCTCAATTATTTTTAAGATACCAAGCTTTATTGCTAGAGTTTGGAAATCATGAAATTGATTTCGATGATATTCAAGATTACCGATGTGAAACCTTGCAAAAAAAGTTAATGAAGAAATTTGGTAATCTTATTACGATTGAAGCGTCAATGGGAATACGTAACAAAAAAATTGTGTACAAAACAGACATGGACGTTTCTGTAATGGCTAACAATTTTAAATTTTTGGAGACAAGAAATGATTATGAGTTTGAAAATGTAGCATATTATTTGAGAAGTTGCATTAAAAATATAGATGTTCATCCGCTTTCTCGCAACGTAACTGCTGATGATGTCATTCGTGGAGAATGTGACATTCCTAAGCAATTAATAGATTTTATGCGAAACCTTATTGAAGGACCTAATCATTCTGATGAAGATTCGAACGGACTGAAAGCTAAAATAACGTCAATATGTAGTGACGTTATTTATGCTGTCACTAGGGGTGCATGTAAGCCTTTTTTACTAAAGATGTGTATATACTTTAGTGTCACATAAACAATAAACATAGATAAATAATTAATTGATTAAAAAATAAAAAATTAAATAACTATTTCAGTATATTAATAATTAACTACTCCAAAATAATGCACAGCATATACGAGTCTATCGCTATCCTTTTCATTTCCAAGCACAAATAGCATGCGCACTCTCCTTCTTTAAATGGGCGGACTTTAAACAGCTGCTACGCTGCGTCCTTTTCTACCGCATGGGATGGTTGGTCTGGGACCTCTCTCTCACACACATTCACTCGCAGCGATATTTTATTATTTAAAATTCGACAACCGTAATTCGGGACTGATTTTTCGCAGGCAACCCTATACCACCGTGTTCCTTATGAAATAATCTTTCATTTTATCTAAGTTTGATTCAATAATCAGACCGTTGCAAAATGCTAGTATAGATTTACCTGTTTACACCTGGCAACCCGTGGTTGTGACCGGAAAAAAATAGGCAACCTAACGTTTGCATATTCTATGGGCTTCAAACTTTCGATTGGTATCAAATTTATTTAATAATCACACCGGTGCAATGTTTAATTTTTTTTTTTTTTTAAATTATTAATTAAAAATACTCTGGACTGAAATTTGTTAGGCAACCCATATAGGATATATTTATTGGCATATTTAATAACATAAAAAATACGTCTCATTAAATAAGCATCTCGGTGAAGGTCGTTGTATAGCGGGATCTTAGACTAACTTCCAAACAGCACGCCATCGCGCCATTGTAAACAGTCAGTCGAACCTTTTTGGACATCAACTGGTTGGTCACAACAGCATATTCAAATTGACTTTAATACTCTAAAAACGTGCTTGGTTGATTTTTATTTTACACCTTTAATTACTTTAAAAACTTTGCACTTCACATATGCGCCATTGCCAATAAAAATTCAATTTTAACTTTTTTCTAATATTTACGACACAATTTTTTTAACATTATATTTTTTTGCCAGTCAAAAGAAGTCTTTGAAAAAAGAAACTACCAAATGTCGTAAACAGCAAAAAACAAGTAGCTATACACATTCATTTCAATATAAAAATACTAACATTTTTATGGAATCATAAAACTTGTTACATAGCACATGCAATATTTCTACAGTTTTATTGATAATGCTGAAATAGTAACGTCTTTTAAACTCAAGTAAAATGTTAAAATATCCGTTTTTAAAACTTATTTGCACGTGAGATTTATGTGAAATGTTAGATTTAAAAACACTGCTTGCTATAAGTTATGGACTAATCAATCAATCCAACAATTCATTGAATATTTTTAAAGTGACCAAAAACTATGCTATTACTAATAATAAGTTTATTTTCACATTATGACTTACTTAGTTGCGTCGATAATGAGAAAGGTATGTATTTTTGTTATTCTTATTTTTAATAGACCAATGGACGTAAAGGTGTCTTTCTGTCTTTAAATATTAACGGTTGAATTTGTGGTTAAATATCTTTCCTATATTTTGACTGTAATCCAACCATCACATTTGTAATTTGTTAAATCAAATTAAATTTGTATATTTACTTAGACAATAATGATCCATATGTTAGTTGGTTAGGTACTAAAAGAAAACTTAAAAGCTATGTTAGTGTGTTACAGTTATAAAGTACTAAGACTAATTCACAGAACAAACAATATTTAGGTACAGTCAAGATACTTTACGCATGCTCAGTTAAGAAAATATTTCTGCGACAGCGCAACTACAACGCCCCTTCCTGGTTTCGCCCAATTAGAGCCAAAATGTATTAGTGTGAGTACAGGGCGTGTAACAAAAATTTGCGAAAGTATTTGATGGCCCTTCTATTAAGCCGTCCTATTGTTTAACCGGATTTTACGACATTCCCACTAAATAACTATGGTACGAAGATAGTAAACTTATTTTTATTAGGTACAGTTGCAAAAGTTAGGCGGCAATAAAAAAAATCTCTGGTCTTTGTATGAACTGCCGTGCACATTAAAATATCATCTCACAAACAAATGCGCATAGTACTTACGCGCTTAGTGTGAGTGTCACACTTTTATACATCATTATATTAATACGAACACGACTAAATACGCTTCGTGCATCCTGTTGGTCAAAACGCATGCATCGGGCGATCGAGTCTTGAGCCGTGCTATACGATTATCATCTTAAACATTTGGTTGCGGAAGAGTGGCCCATTGTGTGTACATACATTTTCCGAATGTAAAAAATCACTCCCGTGTAACCATCACCTAAATGAGGTGATTAATTATCGGCGAGTTAAATTTGTCCGCTATCATCCTCAGAATGCTGTGCATACTTGACCGCGCTCTCTCTAGTAGCGACGCCTTTTTTCTCCGCACCATTGCGTGGAAGCCGTAAACACGCTCCTAAGCGAACATGCCAGAGGCATTACAAAACCGTGGTAGTCTCAAAATAATTCTGAAGCTGTTATTGTATTGGACCATCAGGGCGTTTATTATTTTCCGCGTGTAGCTGACCCACAGGCTGCTCGTGTAGAAGGTCTAGCAGTAAGCTTTAGACAACTATATCTTAACCTCTTTACTACAACAAGAAAACCTGCGAACCAGCGGGCCTTAAAATCGTAATGATCAAAGGCAGCAAGACCAATAAAGAGACAAGTGTTTTAAAAGCAAAATATCTACGTTCCCAACCTTATAGGTGAAGTCAAAACGATCGCAGAAAGCGATAAGACCGCCCATTGTATTTTTGTAGTTTTAAATTTATTTTTTTGCTATTTATTTTCTGCTGTAAAATAAAGTTCATATAAGTATAATAAATATAAGATAAATAAATAAAATAATAGAGCAGTGGTGGCCCAGTGGTAACGGCCGTGACTGACGAGTTGTAGGTCGTAGGTTCGAAGCTTAATAGGCGCTTTACTTTGTGTAAATCATTTCATCACCACTGCTCTCAAAACAGTGAAGGAAAACATCGTGAGGAAATCGGCATGCCCTAGAACCAAAAAACTTTAGACCTGTAACATCTACCAACCCGCACAGTGCCCGCGAGGTGGATTACGGCCCACTCCCTCTCACAGAGAGGAGGCCTGTGGAGGCCAAGCAGTGGAAACATTAAGGCAGATAATATGTATATGCAAAATAAATAAATAAATTACTTATTAACCTGCAAATCCCTTAATTTCAGCAAAATTCGATGAATTCTTACTAATGAAAAGTCATCACCAAAACTATGTCCAAATAAAAGACTTCATCAAAGAAGCACAGCACAAGTTCCACGAAGAGAGATCAGTGTTGAGAGCAGGTGACAACGAACTAGAATCGACGAGAGATGATGAGTTACTGTATAACAACATCACGAAGTGGTGGTGGGACAATACTTCAACGATAGACACGCTGGGCCTGAATACCCCGCAGACTTTCCTTCTCCCTTTAATCAGATCTCGACCTGTATTCCCTATCTCCTTTACACGTTATACCACTGAGTTAAATAACCGACACTTGAATTGGGACGAGATCTTTCCAACTCAAAGTATTTATACTAAACTATCTGAACCTAGACTTCGTACTGGTCCTGATATATCCATCCCTCCTAAAAACCCGTCACTTTCTCAAGCACCTCAACCGAAAGACAAAAAAACTTTTGGTACTACGATCCGACCTCCAATATTACATATATATTCCAGACCATTACATCCCAATACAACTCTTCGTCCTAATACCTCTCTAAGAGGCCATTCAGGCCATGGTTTTGGACCTAACACTACTTTAATAACTCCAAATGAGGTATATAAGAAGATATGGCTTCGGGAAATAACTACATACACACCAGTTGAGGGATGGTTTAAAACTTTAGCTTCACAGACCGGAATGACACCGAGCTACGATTACACTAGTAAGAATTTAATATATGTGCATTTTGTAGTAGAAGTAGTAAGAGAGCCCTTTGTGAAGGAGAGCGTTCAAGGAAATACTATCATCATACCTATGTATATCGGCTGATAAGCAGCGATGCTGTGTTCCAGTTTGAAGGGCATCGATGTCAGGGTAATACAGACACACGACCCATTTAAAAAGAGTTTATTTACAAAGATTTATTCCTGGTATAGCAACGCACTTGCAGTACCTCTAGTATTCCAAATGTCCATTGGCTGCGGTAACCACTTGCCATTAGTCGGGTCCTTTGTTTAGTGTTCAATTATACAAAGACGCGAGGGCGATACTGATTTAAGTTTGGTTCAAAACATAGTTCCATTTGGGCTGAGAATCAACCCTTTGTGATCTCCTAGTTTTCCGATCTTATTAATTTACCTATCTATTGAAAGTGCACTAAAATCTCCATAGTAACCAAACATTTTCCACCCCCCAACCAAAGGCGCTCCGCAACTCGATAGTACTCTTACAAAAGCATCCAGAGCTCAAGCCTTGGTCTTGACGAAACAGCTGAAGAACGATTTCAAGGTCCAACCATCAGGCTTCCTCCACCAGGGTCTTCCAGTTTCTATCAGTCTGACGGAGCTTGAAGACTATACGTACTTAACTGCAAGTACTGCTTCACCCACAACAACACAGTTCTTTAATAAAGATTTGGGTGGAATTCTTGACTTAAGAAATATTTCGGAGAAGGATGATAATAGAACTAAAATGATTGATGAGAGACCAGCGTCTGTACCAAACGATGGTGAGATGAAGGCGACACCGACTACTGTAGGTGTACTGCGTATAGGTATGTATCTATAAGGCCCTATACAGTGTTTGAATAGCCATAGTTATACTCCTTAAGCCTCCTGCCCTTTATCACTTGTTGATATACATGCGTAACATAACAGATTCAAATACATGCTTAACATCTAAGTCGTTTTACAGTAATATTTTAACAAAATGTAATGAGATGTACTTACAATCGTCAATGAATAAAAACATCAGCCTGGCTTTTCCCACTGCTGGGAATAGGCCTCTTAAATCTTCCATAATTTAACATATTCAAAGTCAAAGTCAAAGTCAAATCATTTGTTTCAAATAGGCCCTTGTATGGCACTTTTGAACGTCAAAATTTACAGACTAATATAATTGATTCTAGTCGCCCCTTCCAAAAGGTAGTTTTCGTATGGAGAATAATGAGCAAGAAACTCCACCGTTACGCTTTTAAAATGTTTTACAATAGTTTGTATAAGTACGTACATTAGTTAAATAATTATATGTGAAGACGATGCACCTAGAATAAAATTACTATACCACAATAGGTAAAAAGAATTAAAAATGAAGCAAAGACAGATAATTTAATTATGTGATAGATACATGGTGCTCACATATTTACTAATGTTTTTCCTAATGTTTTTAAAATTAATAAGTCAGTGGGTGAGGAAGTAATCACAGAATTTAAAATCAATGTCATATAACACAAAATTATAAATTTTACAATTAAATTAGCAACCTGTTTGATTTTGTCTTGATTCTAAATTGTCCTATGGAGCAGGACCAGCATGTTTCCAAGCAAGAGTGCTTGGAAACATGCTGGTCCTGATCTTGGATATAATCCTCTAATTTGTAATATGCTTGTTTACAAAGTGTACTTTTAATATGAGTTTTAAATTTTCTTTCATTTAATTGCAATATGTCACAAGGTATTTTGTTGCAACATTTAACACAGTACCCCATAAAAGATGTATGTACTTTAGATAATCTGAAAAATGGTTGATCTAGTTTATCTTTATTTCTAGTATTAAAATTATGTCTATCACTTATTTTATCAAACAGATGTGGATTCCTTGGCTACTCCCATCATGCAGTCATATGAAAATATTATTTGAAAAACATCTTCTGAATCGCCATCGAAATTGCGTGCATTCTGTATAAACTGCGGTCTCTCATCATGTGTTTCAATATATTTTTTCGACTGCCCCCGAAAAAGAGTACCTAATAGTAGCATTTATTTAATTTCACAGAACAAGAGTCAGAGACTCCGGCATCATCTTCTAGAAAATCCAGAAGATTCCATTCAAAAGCCAGGGAGAGAAAACGCCATCACGATTCATTTAAACGATATAAAGCGAGACAGATATACCAAAAACGTAGATACAGACATCCGGAGTATAGTAACGAACACATTTATCGAAGGCGGAAGCATCGTATTAGAGGGATAAAAAAAGTGGCTCAACCATCAGAAAAGTATGTCCTTTCATTTCCCTATAATATTATAGATAATGCCATCCACGAAGACGCGCCCCACTCCGCTCCACTCCGTACTAAAATACAGCTTACAGTACAGTAATCGCGGAGTGGAAATAATAAAAAATACTAGATTAACAATAATAATCAACTACAATATAAAATGAAATAAACAGTCTTCGACGGTTTATATGAACGGGAACCGATCTTGGCTCGATGAATCGCAAGTGACTAGGAGAGTTAGGAATATAATAAATGATTATGGATGGAGGGAAAGTAGAACACCAAAGAAAAGGGATGGATTGTGTGAGAAATGAAAAGGAAGTGAATGATAACATAACAGCGAACAGGGGAGGATAGGTGAGAATAACATTTTGTGTCGACCCCATGTAATAATAAAGGCAGGCAAAAGAATATCTAGATGATAAAAGAGAGTTTGATCTCTGACTAGTTTATTTCCACAGAGATTGTTAGCTATAAATGTCAAACTCATCTAAAAGTTTATTAAAGATGTAACAGAAGTTAATATCATCTAATTCAGCAGGAGACATAGAGAGCCAACGCAGTCTCCAGATGCATTGTTAGAATACTCCGAGCGTGACGACACAGAAGATGAAAAACTTATGAAGTATATTGTAAGAAGTGATGAATCAGTTAGAAACACAGCTCAGAAAGACAAAACATCTTTCTACCACCGAGTTAAAGAGAGTTTATTGCAAGCTGAATCAAAGAAGAAAGCTAAAAGACTGAAATTAAAAGCCGAGCTGCTTCGAAAGATCGTCGAAGGTTCAAGCTACAGTGACGAGGAGGCGTCGCTGACGAAGAACTTGAATCAAGCTCTACAATATGGGAATAAGAACTTCGAGCATAATGTGGCACGGAACAACAGAGACATGATGAAACGGATTATAAGATAAAGTTCTCTCTTGAATATAAATCTGAATTCTCTCCTGAATTTCCCATGGTTCTTAACTGTGAATAATTTTGCTATAATTTATAGTTCTAATTAGCATAATCGGCCTATTATGTTCCCACTGCTGGGACACAGGTCTCTTCTCTTCGAGACGGAGAATATACCATGTAAAAAAATAATAACACAGCTTTTCAGACAAAGTAGAAACGTGATATTCATCATTTTAATTAAATTTTCAGAAATAACATTTGTCAGCAAATCCTGTTTTTATTTATTTGCCAGGGTCTTTTAGAGTAGTTCAATTCAGCTGATCCCACCATTTCCATCTGGGCTTGCCGCGATGTCGCATTGTTTGCCTGACATGCAGCAGATATGTGCAACCCAATTTCATTGAAGCGTGGCAGCTGTCCGCGTGAAGTCGGTTATTCTAGTGATGGAACGGATTGTTATATTTTTCAGTCCAAAACTACAAATCGTAAATACTGATTGAAAATAGAAAGCAACAAGACTACTCACTCAGGCGCTACTCATAGCTAATTTATTAATTTCCCGACTGCGCTACAGCTAAGACAGGGTTAATTTTTTACCCGACTGCCCCAGAAGGAAGGTAATATTTTTCGAGAGTTGTATGTATGTCTATTTCTTTGGCATGCTCTGTAGCCTAAACGGCTTGATGGATTTTCCATAGCGTCTATTCTTTTAATGACATGTGTATTGAAATCTTCTGCCCCAAAAGTATCATCATCAGACCGTATAAGATATTTCTGATTTTGATTTTTGTCCATCATAATTTGGTCTACCGGATGTCCTTCGTTGGGTTGGTATTCAGTTTCTGAGGTCTAATTTAAGCTTGTGCTCGCATAGATCGAGGACGTATTAAAGCGCCGCGCTCTTGCCCGCGGCTTCGCCCACGTAGAGGTCGGAAATTATCCCACGGGAACGTTCTACCGGGATAAAAGTACCCTATATACTAACACATGTGCCTAATTTCATTCAAATCTGTTTAATCGCTTTAGCGTGAAATTACGCTTTCACGCTTTCACGCTTTCACGCAAACAAAAAAAATCTTTCACATTTACTTAAAATATTAGTAAGGAATGTTCTGAAACCTTAAATTCCTCGCCCTCACGTTCTTGACTTATTAAGAGCAAACGTTTCATCCTGCCTGATTAAATTTAAATTCAAACATATAAACTCCATAAGAGAAAAAAGTTTTCAAGCAATTTAACCGAAGATCTATGGGGAATGTCTATCAAAGTTTGTACCTCCATTATTGGGACTATAGCGCCGTACTCAGCCTTAACATTTAATTTGTGTTTGGATCAAGGAGTCTCTCCTGATCTAATGAAATATAGTAAGGTAATACCTTTTTTAAATCCGGGGACAGTAAAGACACCAATAACTATAGACCTGTACTCATGTTGCCGGTTTTCAGCAAGGTGTTTGAAAAGGTAATGTATAATCAAATACTCAATCATTTTAATACCAATAAAATCTTACTTGATCAGCAGTATGGTTTCACCAAGGACGTTGTACGACTAACGCCGGTGTCACCTTATTAAAGCACATATTTACAGCGTGGGAAGAGGCCCAAAACGCAATAGGATTTGTTTTGACCTCTCCAAGGCATTTGATTGCGTCGTTCATCTCGAAACTTGAGCATTACGGATTTGGAATACTTGCACTCAGTTTAGTAAAAAAAATATTTAAATGACAGACAGCAGCAAGTTTAAATAAATGGTGTCAACCCTATTTGTTAAAATCCCATCCACAAATGGTGTTATTTGCTGATGATACTTCCTTAATTTTTAAAATTAATTGACATGCATTAAATCTTGACGTCGTAAATAACGTCGTACTTGACTGCTAATAATCTAGTATTAAATGGGAAAAAACTAAATGCACAATGTAAGATTTTTTTACCAAATGTCAAAAGTAGTAAAAGTGACAGCTGATAGAGATATTTAGAAGAAAAAGACGTGCTACGCCGACCATAAATAAATCAAATATCATTTCTACTTTATTCAAATATATTTCTTTTAATATTATCAATCAAATATCAATAAAATATACAGGAGGATGTAATTAGTGTTTTGTGGTATATTTTACACAGATTATATAAAATTAATAAGCTCTAAAGCTTATCTGGTCAAATATCTTTATTTGTAGTAATCATACTAAATATAAAACGGATTGAAAATATTAATGATTTCGTGCTGAACTCTGAATCAATTGAAATCTTACTTCGTATCCAATTCAGCTGGTTCAAACATTCTCAAAGATTTCAACAACTCGGTGTTAGTTAGCTGAACATCAATGACTGCGTCGTACTGGCTCATTATTTCCACGTTCTTCTGGTTGATCTTAGTCCTTGATTCATTTGCCTTGTCCTGCTTTTTTTGTTTGTCATAGTTTTCTCTTGCTCTCGGTTCATGCTTCGATTCTAGCATCAGGCCACTCTCTGTGTCATGGCCTGAGTTAGAAATATCCAATTTTGTTTCATCCGTGCCATGATTAGCTCTTAATATTTCAATCTTCTCTGTCCTGTTCGACAGTACATCTCTCTCCCTCAGTGTGGTGGACGTGGTCGTCGGTCGCTTCTTAACTTTGGACCTTCTTGTCATCACACTTGCAGATACAGGAATGAGTTCTGTTTCCTTCGTAGTCTTTGTTTTGTAAGATATTTCTTCAGTATATAGAGTCATGTATCGCTGTGTGTTGTACTCTTCATGTCGCTCCTGAGAATTTTTGATGGAGTTAGAGCTGCTATCGAACGATTGTCCTGATGAGATTTCGTTTGTGTTATAATTTATTATCTGTTCCCCAGATTCATCGCTGCTCTCATCCTTCTCAGTTTCATCACGATGAAACTGTTCGCCATATGTATCTATACTAACAAATCTCTCTCTTTTGTGTTTTAATTTTTTTCCCGAATCATTTTTAGAATAAAGTTCAGGATTTCTATCTTCGTTCTTTAATTTTATTATGTTTTCGGAGACCTTGAAGTTATTAATGACTGACTCAATATCTGTATCTGCGTTAGGAATATCATTCATTTCAACGCTTGATGCAGGATTATTTTTGAATCGTTTCCAAAATATTTCTATTCTTTCTTTCAATTCTCTTCTAGTATTAGTGTTAAGTTCAGTGTAAGGATTAAACAAAACAGCTCGGACCCCGTCTCTAATGACCTGTACTAAATTGTTGTGAGTTCTTACAGATTTTGTATTTCTATAATTCTTCAATTCATTTAAAACACTTTGAAAATTCAGTTCAGTGTTTCTGTACAAAGAATTAATATAATCCAGCAATTCTTTAACATGTTTGCTGTATGTTTCATCTCTCATCATGTCCGCGACTTCGTTGATGTTTGCTTTTATATAAGAAACTGGCTTCCCTCTGATCAACTTTAACGACCCGGCCAGTAAACTCCTGGTATCAGAATTTTGCGTCAGTTCGGAAAATTTACAGCCTCGGTAATGATATTTTCTGATTTCGTTGTCTAGAACATGGAAGAAATCTTCAAATGCGGTATCTTCATAAGTATTAAGAATTTTAACGGCTTCCTGAATGAAATCCGTGAGTGTTTCTACTATAGGCGCCCTGGCAACCAGTTTCATATCTTTGTTTTTATCTTCAACTATAGTGGCTTTTGTTATAAAGTTTTGTACATTGTCTAAGTTATTAATATCTCCGGAGTACTCTTCATCACTATATTCGCTAACAGTCTCTTGTGGTAAGTTGACGACTCCGTGATCTCCTTCAGGTCTGATTCGTGATATCGAGTTTGTGTAAGCTGAAAATTAATTTATTATGGTTTTATTATAATAAATAAACAAAAATAAAAATATTTTATTTTTAGGCATCAATGCCCATACGGTGTTAGTATTACATCTTACTTAAAAAACTATATTAGTAACATGCAGGAACACAAAAAGAAAGAAAAAGAAAATCATAATCACAGGAAGGTTTAACAAGCTTTGTTGCAAACATGTAGCTTGATAAACCTCCCGATTGTAGGCCCATCCAGCCTCTCTGCAAAAACCTTCTGAATGCTGTTGCTGCTCCCCCTCACTCGGAATATTACTGAGGCAACTTTCTTCCGCATTATCGCAAAGTAGTCGTCAGTGTGCGCATCAGCGAACATACCTGACGCACTACAGTACGGTAGAAGCCTCAACAGCGCCCTGAAGGCATTGTTATATTGAATGCGCAGGGCATTGTCTGCTTTTAAGGTATGGTTATCCCATAGGCTGCTGGTATAAAATATTTGGCAGTAGGCCTTAAAAAGAGTTAGTTTCACTGGAACTGAAAAACCATGAAACTTTTTGCATATCTTATTTCCCCTCACAGCCAGTGCCCTGCGCTCCCTTTCCATATCCAGGTCGTCTTTTAATTCTTTAGTAACAATGTGGCCTAAATATTTAAAGTGGGCAACTCTCTGCAAAAGTAAACCATTTCATTTTACAGGAGGGACAAATGTTGGATTTTTATTCCTGCCTCGAAACACTAATACCTCACTTTTTGTAGGATTATATTTTAGCCCGTGCCGTTTGGCATATCCTTCACATATGGGGAGTAACTTTCTATTTCCACTGATAGTAGGGCTCAGCAGCACCGCATAACTTAAGTTATTTAAACATACTCCATCTATATGGCATCCGACATGAGTGCTGCTGAGCTCAACAGGCAGTTTATTTACATAAATATTAAAAAGCCTCGGGGAAGTTAGACCTTCCTGCCTAATGCCACACTCGAGTTTATACGGGTCAGACAAGACATTAGACCATTTGACGAAGTTCCTCTGTTTGTCACCAAAAATATAATGTAGACACTAATGCAGTAGGAACGCCCGCCTCCAGAAGCTTCACCCACAAGACATTATAAGAAATCAGGTCGAAGGCCTTAGAAAGGTCCAGGAAACAAGCATACACAGGTGTTTTCCTGACAGTATAATATTTGACAGTATGGTTCAACGCAAGTATAGTACTTTTAGTAGATAGCCCGGCACGAAAACTAAACTACATGTCATCTAACTGGGTGTACCTACTGAGGTGTGAGTCGAGCACACTGTCAAACACTTTGGCTATCACAGTTGCCAGTGAAATAGGCCTGTAGTTACCTTTGTCTGCTATGTCCCCTGTCCGATTCTTCACAATAGGTACAACAATTGTATCCAGTAAATCCTGAGGTAAGTAAGAATGTCCCAAACATAAATTGAAAAACATAGTGAACACTCTCGGCAGATGTCTACCTGCGTTTTGAAGGTGCTCGATGCTAAGCCCATCATGACCAGGAGATTTACCCCTCTTCATGCATTTAATTACAGATTTTAGTTCTTTACATGGAAACCAAAGGGGTGATCCTGATCGACATGTCTCAGCATCGCGCACTATTGGCGCAGACTCAAAAGGTGAACTCACTTTAAAATGGTCTTTAAAACAATTGGCTATCTCAGCGTTATCGTTTTTACCATCCACGCTAACTGGTAGGCTTGAAAGATTATTTAGCCTCTTAGTACCCTTCCAAAATGATGAAAAACGTTTCTCTGAATGGAGTGAAGCCAAAATATCCATTTCTATTCTTTCTTGGTTTTAAATGCACCATTTCAATATTGATTTAAATATTTTACGACTTAATGTAATCCTCAAAAATAGGACCACTACTGGGTTGCCCGTACCACACCCATAATTTAAATTTAATTCTTGCCTGTGTGTAAAATTCTTTTAAATGTTTGTTCCACCCTTTTATACCCCTTTTTCCTACAATGCCTTTTGGGATTCTGCTTGTACTAGTAGCTTTACTTAAAATAGACACAATTTGAGTATACATTTTATGATTTTATCCAATAAATATTTATGGTAGTTATTATCACAAAATTTATCAGCACATAGTTCAAACTCTTTAGGAAAATCCAAGTTCTTTAATTTATGGTTACATATAGAAGAGTATTGACTGATTTCCCCTGGTTTTCGTTCCTCCCAACAGACACCATTATACGAAGATTTAGTTACAGTAGTTTTCACTCTAATAACATTAATATCACATTCTATTTTTAAAGGAAAGTGATCAAACCAAAACGTATCGTAAATAACTTTAACGTTTACAATTGTTTTTCCTGCCGAGTGTGTAACAAGAAAGTGGTCAAGCCAACGCTTACACCCGTGTGCGTCACTGATAAAAGTACAAGTTGGCGATAACATGCTTAGGTAATCAATGTCCGCACATACTAATTCTTGCTCAGTACAAAAACTAAGAAGCTCGTTACAAAATGACTCACCCGGGTGCGCGTTGAAATCTCCCAATAGAAATATGATTCAACATTACTATTTTGTATGATAGAATACATTTCTCTGAGACATCCCGTAAAATGTGGTAAGTTATCACTACAATCTGTTGGCATATACATATTTATAACCATAAAAAATCGGTTACTTATCATTACATTTACTGCACAAATTCGGGTATTGTCACACTGCACCACAGACACGTTGTCAACTGCACTTTTTCGCCACAATATGGCAAGACCTCCGTAAGGTCTACCTTCACAAATACCAGCTGACGTGTCCACTGAAGACTTTGCGGTGTAACTGAAGTCTTGATCTATATTTTCCAGAAAGGATAAATCATGTGGATATAACCGCGTTGCTTGTAACAAAACAATGTCAGCTGTTTTGCATAGTAAGCGCACACAGTTAACAGATCTGTTAATGTTTTTACAGTTGAATGTTATAATGTTCAATTTCGATGTACTATCCATTGACAGAAGGTGAATTGTTAATCATAATAAAGTAGTGAATATTATTGAGGCAAACTCAGTCAAAAGGAGGCTTGAAAATAAACTATAAAATAAAACTACCAAATATCCCGAAGAGCAAAAAACAAGTACACACTTTCATTGTAATAAAAAAATACTAACATATTTATTAAATCAAAAAACTTCAAGGTGCAATATTTTTTATTTATAACTAGCTGTTGCCCACGACTTTGTCTGCAATCCAGGATAAAAAGTAGTCTATGTCCTTTTCCAGGTCATGGTTTATCCATGTGCCAAATTTCATCCAAATACGTTCAGCTGTTTTAGCGTGAAAGCGTAACAAACAAACAAACACACTTTCGTATTTAAAATATTGGTAAGGATTCAATAAAAATGTTACTACAATTTTATTGCCAATAAAACTGAAATAGGAACTACTTTTAAACAAAGTTAAATATTTTTGCGAGTTAAAAGATGGCCTTTGAATAAAAAAAATGGTCAGGCCTTGCGTGGCCAAACACCAGTTTATTTTTCAAATATTTGATCTAAAAATACTTATCATAAATTGTACATTTCAAACAGTGGGCAAAGTGAACGTAATATTAAATCCTTGTTCTTTTCAATACTTGAAGAATTCAATAATTATTTCGACGCTGTGTGGACATGTACTTGCTACTAAAAGTGTAATTTATATAACTGTAATTTAAAACGAAATTAAACGAGCGTAAACTGGGAACATTTTTCAAATATACTCGATAACATTTCAACTCTCCTTCTGAGGCAGTCGGGTAAAAACATGGCAGTACTACATGTTTTAAATAGGAATACATTTTAAAGGGGCGAAACACTATGCTGTTGTTATTTTTAAATTTATTATTTTATTATGATTTATTTCATTGTGATGTATTTGAGAAAGGTAAGTATTTTGTTTTTGTCATTATTTCAGTGTCCCCTTTACTTGCCGTGTAACTAATATGGTAACGCTCAAACAAGCATGATTAAAAATTTAAAAGTTCACAGGGCGTCAAACAAATTGGCTGGCAACATTGCCACGTTGAATGGCATTACTGTTTCTAATTTTATTTAGCGCATATTACTTACAAATAAAAACAGTTACCATGGTAGCTTACCTGCAGTATCTGGTTGGAGTGAATGGACCAAGTCTTTGTGTGTCAAGGAGTCATTGGAACAAGTTTGTTCGGATACAAGGACTAAGTTTATTTATTAAGGAAATTATATATATGCATTCAATTATCATAATAGTGTCCATGATTTATTAATTAGCATGCAGACTGACTTCCTTATGAATATTAGAAACCTAAAATGGATACAGTTGAAAAGTAAAACTAACAACAACCTGTTTCCAGCTAACATTAACTAAAACGGAACCCTAACAACTGAACATGAAGCGACAGAAAACCACAACTTCATGAAGAGTACTCCAGGAACATTTCAGATGAACTCAATCACTCCTCATTACTCCTTCCTCCCTACACAAATCGACCATGGAGTGTACATACAGAGTCCTATTGGTCTAACGTCCAAAGGACCACCTTTCAGTAAGTAGTATTTGCAATAAGTAATCTTGCTGAAAGGTGGGCTCGTGGCTAAATGATAACAGCTGCTCGGGACGATTGAAGGCTAAGCTACGCTTGCCGCGGTCGGTTCGTTGATGGGTGAATATCCATTACACATCGAGACTTCTCCGACCCTCGGAAAATACTTTAAGCCGTTGGTCCCGGCTGTCATTCAAAGATTTTTGACAGTTGTTACGGGTTGTCAGAAGCCCAAAAATCTGACAACCAGTCTTATCAAGCGGTATCGTGTCACCTAGTAATTGTGTTGTGAAAGTAGAAGAAGATAGGTAGTCGCTCCATGTAAAATATTCAGTTGCATCCGGTTAGACTGGAAGCCGACCCCAACATAACTGGGAAAAGGTTAGGTACACACACAAATCTGATTACAGTAATCTGAATACATTTGCAATAATGCATAGACCTTTATCGAATAATTGAATCGGAATCTTTAGTCAGTTAATATGTCACCATATATAACTCAAAAATCCGCAACAACTAATCAGAAACCTTTCATCATCAGCTAAAAGGTTCCCACAAGCAATAATACGGAATCAGAAGATACACCAAATACCCCAGGGGATCACAGTGCTTGAGATATCTAAGAGAAGATACCCTGAAGCGTCATCATACCCAGCTTTGCGTAGGATCAAACGTTCACAGACACTTTCAACTGGAACCAAGAAAAGACTGTACCCTGATCTTCTTCTAAGCGATGGGAAGCAAATAATAGGTGATAATATTAACATTGATGATGAAGATGAATTCGAGAAGAAGATTACACAAATGGATGCAGTAGAAGAGATCTTGGGGATTCGTGAACTAACAGAGATGACGAAGAAGTTGTGGTATTCAGATCGGAAGAAAACGTTGGCAGCGACAACAACCAGACAGTTTCTTAGACGTATGTACCGTTACTGAGATTGTTTGGGAAAAGCTTATGTAATAAATATGTTATTACTAAAGCACTTCTTAAACAATCATTATCGCTTTAACAAACAATGTTAATACTGAGAATCACTTATGTGAAAGCCTGAAGAAGTAAATAAAAGTAAAAAATCATATTTATCATCTCTGTATTGGTGGTGTACAATTCGGCTCAAAGAACCAATACGTTTGCCAGCCAAACGTACCCAGATATCCGAAAAGATAGAGAGGTTTGGGAGAATTTTCTAAGTAACTGGATACTTTTCAGGCTATCAAAAAGTGCATGTGCTGCCTGGTCCTATTGCCCTTATTCTGTCATAATTGACAGCATTGTTTTACACACAGCTGAGTATAGGACTGCTTCCTTTTACGCCATGATGAACAATGCTGTTATTATTTTTCAAGAAAATACGGCTACGCATTCGTACTTTGAAATGATAGAAACACTTCAAGAAGGATATATGATGGTGTTTCTGATAGAGCTAACTCGACTCATAGCTACGAAGGAGAGGAAAGCAGTCCGTGATGTGGTCAAGCATACAGACCAGATTATACACGGGTATTTATCATTTAATGTATTAATTTATAACTCATCTGCCTTTTTCCAACTACATATGTTGGAGTTGACTTCCGGTCTGACTAGGTGCAGCTGAATACTAGTATTTTACATGAAGCGACTTCCTATCTGACCTCCACAAAATATGTAGTTACTGGATAATACGATACCCCTTGGCAACTTATAAGAAAGTAGATTCACGAAGCAGCGTTGCTGTGTTCCGGTTTGAAGGAAGCATTTAAGCTTTGTTTGGCATTTTAGCTTTGTTTCTGTGATGGCAATGCATCTATGCTACCTCTGCTATGAAAGATAATATTATACATCGACCACATATCATCAGTTGGGCCGGCTGCTTGTTTCCCAGAAGATAGTTTTAAGATGTATCTTGTTACAGCTTATACCAAAGCGGACAATTACTGTTGTTTGGTAAGCCGCTCATAAATGTCACGAGGAAGATCGCTAGATTACTTAAGGAATCGGAGATAGATGTCATACAGAGTAAGTTTTCTAATTTTAAATCTAATCGGCTCAGTATAATCTATGGTTTCTATTCTCTGGTCGGGCAAAGTATTATAGAGCTTTTCCGTCAAGAATTTCTTAGAAACAGCCTGGAGTTTGGATTTGTGTCCGATTGGTAGATAATCTTGCACACACGGGACTTCAACATAATTGGTGAAATGTGGCTGTATTATGAAAAAAAGAACAAGCCTTACAGTATCCGCATATGATGTGCAACATCTGACATCTCACCAAGTAAATTCTATTGTGTCTCGTTAAAGACAGTTGAACGTATAATCAAAATTAAGGTAATTAGCATCATTAAAGGGGCTGGGCCTCTTTAAGGTCATTTTTGACACCCAACTCTAATGGTCAAATCAAATAACGCGCGCTTGCCCGGCTTCCTGTTACACACTTCCGTCCCTTGTCACGAAATCACTCCCAAAGATTGCAGGATCCTTCTAGAAAAATGTACTGGCCTAATGTGGATATTCTAAGTAGGTCCTAGCTGTTGCGTTGTGGGGCAGCTAGTTTTTGACATTATCATGTTTCATACCACCAGATCACGCCGCTAATTTGCATCACATGCTGAGTCAGCGACATCAGGAGCTGTCAGTGGAAGTGAACACAATCCTTGAATATGCTGACATGTTGTATGACGACGATGAAGGAAGACTCCTGTTTGATGCTCTGAAGGAGTTCGCGGCGTATCCTAACAGTACGTAGACCATCATCCCATCTGTAATGGGATGACTTCCAGTCTAACTGGATGCAACTGAATACCAGTATTTTACATGGAGCGGCTGCCTTTCTGACCTCCACAACTCAGTTACTGGATAACACGACCCCTTAGTAAGAGTAGCTGTCAAACTAAGAATAAAATAAATAAATTGGCGTTTTCTCATTCCAGTTTCATTAACTGGATATTGGCTCTGCAATAGCCTCATATATAACTTCCTGAGACCGTATCGACGTCTGAAAGACACGCAACAACGTCAAGAGTTGATGGACTCCGTGAACTTGGTGTTAAAATCTAATAAAAAGACTCCACTGCGGAGCGGTGATGTCAGACAAGCGGACGACCCACCTGATGGTTAGTAGTCTCCAACATATAAATGCAATACCAGAGACATCGCAGATGTGCCATCACAAAAACACAGATGAAAATTCTCATGCGCCTGTAATCCCACACACATACCCATCAAACCGGAACACAGCAACGCTTGGCGGCAGATATATTTATGGTAATAGTACTTCCCCGGACGAGCACCTTCACTAAGAGCTCTAGTACTACAAAGTCTAAAATGAGACGATTTAAATTAACATATTATTTATTCCAACAGATAATCAACCTTCACTTCAGACTGAGCCCGTGACTCAAACAGAACCTCACAGCGATACCGCACGGTCACCAAAAGAAAGGAAGAGAAAGCGACATCATCGAACACACAAGAGGAAAAGAGAGAGTAAACAACATCGGATACTTAGAAACAGACCACAGTACAGACAAAGATACTACCAGAAACACGTTTTGGAAAGAATGACGAAGATGGGTAGCGCATAAAAATAAAATGACCATAGATGTAAATAAAATAACAAAGAAAATACAAAATGTAAAAATTACTATCAAAATTATTTTGGTTATCCAAATTATTTTGGTAGTTACTTTATTTTGTAAATATAAATTAATTTATGTTTAATTAATTGAGTTTAATTTTCTTTTTCTGTACTTCCGAAAATTTGTTTGGATTGGATTGCAAACGAAAGAGCTCAGTTACTGCGACCAATTAATTGGTCACAGTTCCAACCTAACCTATCACAACTATTGTGTATTCCATTCACAGAGAGGAGGCCTGTGTCCCAGCAGTGGGAAGATTGTAAAGCTGATTATGCTGCTACACCTACTATTCTATTCATACTTACTGATGCCAAGATGTCTTACAAAGACGCGTCTTATAGTAACAGCGCTTAGGTAATTATTGTTGTGATGTTTACAAGAATTATGGCATGCGCATTGAGAGACTTCTTATATTGTTCAATATATATCCGGTGTTGCATGATTGGTCAATTATTTGTTGGGAAAAAGTATTTGAAGTATTTGGATAACAGTATTTGCTTTGCAAAAAGGTGAGAAGTGCATGTTACTTTAGAGTATTTTTGTGGTCTTTGATACAGAATTTAAAATTGGAATAAGGTACAAAAAGCGATGGATGGACTGTGTGAAAGATGATATGGTTAGAAAGGGGGTGAGTACTGAGATGACGACTGATAGAGATATATGGAAGAAGAAGACATTGCGCCGACCACTAATAGATTGAGATAAGGAGGATGATTATTATGAGGATATGTACGTCTGCAATAATAGATTAATTGTTAAATTTACATTTTTTTTTTTAAGTTGAAAATTGTATCCCAACTATGACATAAACGTCAACTAAAAAGGTATAATATAAACAAGAAATACGAAGAGTGTTTAGGAGTTATGAGAGAACCACTGAACATACATACATAGACTGTTAAAATCATAACCCTCCTTGGGCTTTGCCATAATCGGGTAAAAATGCAGACAACCTATTATAAAACTGCAGGCGTCACGCGTCCTTACATAGAGAGAGTACAAAAATAAATAAAACACAAGTTACAGCACGCATTTATATGTACAATATAAGTAACACTAACTAGAAAATGAACCACAGTCGGTCGTCAGTTCCTTAGACAGTCGTCACGGGAGTCAAAAGCTCGAAAGTCAAACAACCTCTCATATTACCTAGTAACTGAGTTGTGGAGGTCAAATATTCAGTTGATCCATGGCAAATACTGGTATTCAGCTGCATTTGTTTAGACTGGAAGCCGACCCTGACATAGTTGGGAACAGGCTAGACTCGACAGATGATGAAGAAACGACGTCACGTCGATATCTTGTCTCTTCAACAAAGTCAACAGCCCTGTTCCCATATTTAAGTGCTTCATTCAAGTTCTTGGTCAATAACACCTCTTCATCACTGTAGCTTGAACTTCCAGTAATCTTTAACAGTAGCTCAGCTTTTAATTTCAGTCTTTTATCTTTCTTCTTTGACCCAGATTCTTTTAACCGCTCTTTCATTTGGTAAAAAGGCTTTTTCTCTTTCCGAGGTCGCTTCGACCAGTTTGGTGAATGGAATTCGCTGAATGCGAGAAGCACAGGACCGGCCGATGTGGTGACACTTCGGGGTGGCCTATGTCCTACAGTGGACGTTTTTCGGCTGAAATGATGATGAGGACGAACTGTTTTCTTAGTACTTTTATAATTTTTTCTGTCAAAGTAATCAAGTTCCGCTTGAAATGGCGATGTTTTTGGGTAGCTTGGCTTTCTATTTCTGGTTGATGGAGTCACTAGGTTCAAGTAGGCAGTTGTTAGTCTTCTATTATTCGTTCTGAAGCTTTTTTTTGTGACGCCTCTGAACCTTGCCTGGTCACTTGTTACTGGTATCATAGTTCTCAAAACGGATTCCTTAAAGTCTATATATTGGCTGTATTGCTTTCCATACATATTTTTATTGTTATACTCTAGTTTCCGCTGTCTCTTTCTCTCCCGATTCTTTTTGTATGGATGATGATGTAGTTTTCTCTTTCTTTTTCTGAAACGGGATCCATTCTTTGGGCTTGCTGTGAATATAAAAGATAAATGTCAAGTAAGGGAAAAATAATTTTTTATCTAATTAAGTTTCAACTTAAATTGTCCGTTTAATCACGATTGCCATTTTTAAACAGTTGTATGAAATGTCTATAACGCAGAAACACAGAAATTAATATCCCTGGCTGTACTATTGTGGGTTTGTTCTGAGTAGAGAATGCTTTAATCGGCACCTTTTTCACAAAGCGTTTGTGATTTAAGAACATCTAATCTAAGACATGGTAAAAATTGAACCTTGCATAATCAGCCTATAATGTTTCTTCAGTTGGAACTCAGATCTTCTGTCGTACGACTTACGGTCTACTTCCTCTTACAGAGAAGACTTATACGAGGAGATTCACACTTGCACAGAACCGGGCGATGTGTTGACGCTTGGGGGATGCCTACGTCTAGCAGTAGATCGCTGAAATGATGATTATGGTCAAAGACAGAAGTACCTGTCCCAGCAAGAGTTCCTTCATTGTATTCTTTCATAAGTAGAGGAAAGCGTTGCTTTAAGCCTCTGTTAATTGAGTCGATCAGTCGTTGACGGCGACTCGTGCCGGACAGGCGTCGGAACGGCATTAAGAAGCTTTCTATAAGGCTGTTGCAGAGCCAATAACTGTTTTTAGTTGCTGAAATCAGAGATTAAACACAAGTTAATTTAAAATGGTTGGTGAAACTTCACAAACTTTGACTTGCATTCGAATAAATTGTGTAGTTACTTGAAATTATACAGCTGATTCTTATGTTTTTGTTTTATCACCATAACATTATCGATATTTGCCGCATCTGTAAGTCCCGCTATCTAATTTATCTTGACCTTTTAAATGGCATTATTAAAATAAAAACCAAACAAACGTAACATTGTAATTGAAAAACACAATTTTTACGCACAATATTGGGAGATATACCATGTTATTTTAAGATCATAGACTTTTTATAGGTTTGCCTGTAATGTATAAGTATACAATTATTTTTTGTATTTTTTTTTCAAAATTTTAAGCTCTGAGGTTTCGGAGATAAGGGGGGAATGGTCAATTTTGATCAATTTTCTTAAATATCTTTAAAAGTTTTTATATTTATTATTTAACCATTTATAAAAAAAAAAAAAAAAAATCTTTAATTCGGATAAGCAACAGCCATATGCACACACATATAAACAGACAAGAAGAAAGGAACAGAAAAATACGTATCTTTTAATTATAAAAATATATATTTGAAATCCTCACAATAATCCCTTTCATTTGACATATCACACAGGACACACAGTAGGTACAGTTTGCAAAACGTTATTTTTGAATTTTTTAATTTGCCTCGGAAAAGTGACTCCCTTATTAAAAAATCATTTATTTTCGTTACACTTCCGTGTTTGGGTCACAGAAATTGATATGTGTACTAAATTTCAACTTAATCGGTTCATTAGATTCGGAACAAATTGGCTGTGATAGACGAACAGACAGAAATACACGAATGGGTTCCGTTTTTTTCCTTTTGAGGTACGAAACCGTAAAAACGTGCGAATAGACGTTTTTCTGATTATATGATTTTTCCAAAATCTGTGAATGCAATTAACAATTACTCAAAAAGTTATGACAGTCTCTTAAGAATGTTTGCCTTTAGCCACAACGGTTAAGGTTCCTGCCGTTACTGTCTGTATCTACCTGTTCTTACTGCCTTGTCCTAAAATTCTACCCTGTGTAGTCAAGCACATTTTATGACCACGATCTACTCACTCTTAGGATAATCTTCAAACTGCTTCAAGGTGTGTAAGAGGCGGTCTCCTTCGTCATCATTATAGAGCAAACCAGCGTCATCAATGATGGAGTTCACCTCTGCAGATAGCACCTGTTTCCTTTGTAGCAGCATGTGGAACATCATTGATGCGTAGTCTGGCGGAACGATAAGAATATTAGGAATAATCGATCATCACCATCTGCCTAACCTATACTTTTTTTATACATGCTATTGCTGGTCAATTAAAATTAATGGAGGTAAGATAGTAGCGCTCCATGTAACATTCTCGTATTCAGCTACATCCAGTAAGATTGTAAGCTGACCCCAACATAGTTGGGAATAGCTCTTTTCAAACTGTTATATTTTTATTTACTGACAGTCTTCGTATTATATACTTGTTCATTATGATTTGTCAATTATTAATGAGTAATTATTTCAACTGATTTTCTCGAATACGGCAGAAGTTTAGGTTTTCGGCGACAGCGATGGCCGCCAAAAACGACCGCCCCGTGACGGCTGTCATGGGAATGATGGCATCAGGGTTTAACTTTACGGTGTCAAAAGCGCTCTCTAGGGAAACGCACCAACTTACTTTGACAAAAAACGTTTCAGTGACGTCATTTTACGGTAAATTGCGGACGTTATGTGGCTTCATGAAATTCAATTATTTGCGTAAAATAAAAATATCAGTCTGTATGTCAGTTATTTAGATTTACAACGATACATAAATAAAACACAAGTTACAGCACGCATTTATATGTACAATATAAGTAACACTAACTAGAAAATGAACCACAGTCGGTCGTCAGTTCCTTAGACAGTCGTCACGGGAGTCAAAAGCTCGAAAGTCAAACAACCTCTCATATTACCTAGTAACTGAGTTGTGGAGGTCAAATATTCAGTTGATCCATGGCAAATACTGGTATTCAGCTGCATTTGTTTAGACTGGAAGCCGACCCTGACATAGTTGGGAACAGGCTAGACTCGACAGATGATGAAGAAACGACGTCACGTCGATATCTTGTCTCTTCAACAAAGTCAACAGCCCTGTTCCCATATTTAAGTGCTTCATTCAAGTTCTTGGTCAATAACACCTCTTCATCACTGTAGCTTGAACTTCCAGTAATCTTTAACAGTAGCTCAGCTTTTAATTTCAGTCTTTTATCTTTCTTCTTTGACCCAGATTCTTTTAACCGCTCTTTCATTTGGTAAAAAGGCTTTTTCTCTTTCCGAGGTCGCTTCGACCAGTTTGGTGAATGGAATTCGCTGAATGCGAGAAGCACAGGACCGGCCGATGTGGTGATACTTCGGGGTGGCCTATGTCCTACAGTGGACGTTTTTCGGCTGAAATGATGATGAGGACGAACTGTTTTCTTAGTACTTTTATAATTTTTTCTGTCAAAGTAATCAAGTTCCGCTTGAAATGGCGATGTTTTTGGGTAGCTTGGCTTTCTATTTCTGGTTGATGGAGTCACTAGGTTCAAGTAGGCAGTTGTTAGTCTTCTATTATTCGTTCTGAAGCTTTTTTTTGTGACGCCTCTGAACCTTGCCTGGTCACTTGTTACTGGTATCATAGTTCTCAAAACGGATTCCTTAAAGTCTATATATTGGCTGTATTGCTTTCCATACATATTTTTATTGTTATACTCTAGTTTCCGCTGTCTCTTTCTCTCCCGATTCTTTTTGTATGGATGATGATGTAGTTTTCTCTTTCTTTTTCTGAAACGGGATCCATTCTTTGGGCTTGCTGTGAATATAAAAGATAAATGTCAAGTAAGGGAAAAATAATTTTTTATCTAATTAAGTTTCAACTTAAATTGTCCGTTTAATCACGATTGCCATTTTTAAACAGTTGTATGAAATGTCTATAACGCAGAAACACAGAAATTAATATCCCTGGCTGTACTATTGTGGGTTTGTTCTGAGTAGAGAATGCTTTAATCGGCACCTTTTTCACAAAGCGTTTGTGATTTAAGAACATCTAATCTAAGACATGGTAAAAATTGAACCTTGCATAATCAGCCTATAATGTTTCTTCAGTTGGAACTCAGATCTTCTGTCGTACGACTTACGGTCTACTTCCTCTTACAGAGAAGACTTATACGAGGAGATTCACACTTGCACAGAACCGGGCGATGTGTTGACGCTTGGGGGATGCCTACGTCTAGCAGTAGATCGCTGAAATGATGATTATGGTCAAAGACAGAAGTACCTGTCCCAGCAAGAGTTCCTTCATTGTATTCTTTCATAAGTAGAGGAAAGCGTTGCTTTAAGCCTCTGTTAATTGAGTCGATCAGTCGTTGACGGCGACTCGTGCCGGACAGGCGTCGGAACGGCATTAAGAAGCTTTCTATAAGGCTGTTGCAGAGCCAATAACTGTTTTTAGTTGCTGAAATCAGAGATTAAACACAAGTTAATTTAAAATGGTTGGTGAAACTTCACAAACTTTGACTTGCATTCGAATAAATTGTGTAGTTACTTGAAATTATACAGCTGATTCTTATGTTTTTGTTTTATCACCATAACATTATCGATATTTGCCGCATCTGTAAGTCCCGCTATCTAATTTATCTTGACCTTTTAAATGGCATTATTAAAATAAAAACCAAACAAACGTAACATTGTAATTGAAAAACACAATTTTTACGCACAATATTGGGAGATATACCATGTTATTTTAAGATCATAGACTTTTTATAGGTTTGCCTGTAATGTATAAGTATACAATTATTTTTTGTATTTTTTTTTCAAAATTTTAAGCTCTGAGGTTTCGGAGATAAGGGGGGAATGGTCAATTTTGATCAATTTTCTTAAATATCTTTAAAAGTTTTTATATTTATTATTTAACCATTTATAAAAAAAAAAAAAAAAAATCTTTAATTCGGATAAGCAACAGCCATATGCACACACATATAAACAGACAAGAAGAAAGGAACAGAAAAATACGTATCTTTTAATTATAAAAATATATATTTGAAATCCTCACAATAATCCCTTTCATTTGACATATCACACAGGACACACAGTAGGTACAGTTTGCAAAACGTTATTTTTGAATTTTTTAATTTGCCTCGGAAAAGTGACTCCCTTATTAAAAAATCATTTATTTTCGTTACACTTCCGTGTTTGGGTCACAGAAATTGATATGTGTACTAAATTTCAACTTAATCGGTTCATTAGATTCGGAACAAATTGGCTGTGATAGACGAACAGACAGAAATACACGAATGGGTTCCGTTTTTTTCCTTTTGAGGTACGAAACCGTAAAAACGTGCGAATAGACGTTTTTCTGATTATATGATTTTTCCAAAATCTGTGAATGCAATTAACAATTACTCAAAAAGTTATGACAGTCTCTTAAGAATGTTTGCCTTTAGCCACAACGGTTAAGGTTCCTGCCGTTACTGTCTGTATCTACCTGTTCTTACTGCCTTGTCCTAAAATTCTACCCTGTGTAGTCAAGCACATTTTATGACCACGATCTACTCACTCTTAGGATAATCTTCAAACTGCTTCAAGGTGTGTAAGAGGCGGTCTCCTTCGTCATCATTATAGAGCAAACCAGCGTCATCAATGATGGAGTTCACCTCTGCAGATAGCACCTGTTTCCTTTGTAGCAGCATGTGGAACATCATTGATGCGTAGTCTGGCGGAACGATAAGAATATTAGGAATAATCGATCATCACCATCTGCCTAACCTATACTTTTTTTATACATGCTATTGCTGGTCAATTAAAATTAATGGAGGTAAGATAGTAGCGCTCCATGTAACATTCTCGTATTCAGCTACATCCAGTAAGATTGTAAGCTGACCCCAACATAGTTGGGAATAGCTCTTTTCAAACTGTTATATTTTTATTTACTGACAGTCTTCGTATTATATACTTGTTCATTATGATTTGTCAATTATTAATGAGTAATTATTTCAACTGATTTTCTCGAATACGGCAGAAGTTTAGGTTTTCGGCGACAGCGATGGCCGCCAAAAACGACCGC
Organism: Omphaloscelis lunosa; assembly: GCA_916610215.1. NCBI lineage: Eukaryota > Metazoa > Arthropoda > Insecta > Lepidoptera > Noctuidae > Omphaloscelis > Omphaloscelis lunosa. The sequence continues at coordinate 13,484,364 of OU744270.1, forward strand.
CCCGTGACGGCTGTCATGGGAATGATGGCATCAGGGTTTAACTTTACGGTGTCAAAAGCGCTCTCTAGGGAAACGCACCAACTTACTTTGACAAAAAACGTTTCAGTGACGTCATTTTACGGTAAATTGCGGACGTTATGTGGCTTCATGAAATTCAATTATTTGCGTAAAATAAAAATATCAGTCTGTATGTCAGTTATTTAGATTTACAACGATACATAAATAAAACACAAGTTACAGCACGCATTTATATGTACAATATAAGTAACACTAACTAGAAAATGAACCACAGTCGGTCGTCAGTTCCTTAGACAGTCGTCACGGGAGTCAAAAGCTCGAAAGTCAAACAACCTCTCATATTACCTAGTAACTGAGTTGTGGAGGTCAAATATTCAGTTGATCCATGGCAAATACTGGTATTCAGCTGCATTTGTTTAGACTGGAAGCCGACCCTGACATAGTTGGGAACAGGCTAGACTCGACAGATGATGAAGAAACGACGTCACGTCGATATCTTGTCTCTTCAACAAAGTCAACAGCCCTGTTCCCATATTTAAGTGCTTCATTCAAGTTCTTGGTCAATAACACCTCTTCATCACTGTAGCTTGAACTTCCAGTAATCTTTAACAGTAGCTCAGCTTTTAATTTCAGTCTTTTATCTTTCTTCTTTGACCCAGATTCTTTTAACCGCTCTTTCATTTGGTAAAAAGGCTTTTTCTCTTTCCGAGGTCGCTTCGACCAGTTTGGTGAATGGAATTCGCTGAATGCGAGAAGCACAGGACCGGCCGATGTGGTGATACTTCGGGGTGGCCTATGTCCTACAGTGGACGTTTTTCGGCTGAAATGATGATGAGGACGAACTGTTTTCTTAGTACTTTTATAATTTTTTCTGTCAAAGTAATCAAGTTCCGCTTGAAATGGCGATGTTTTTGGGTAGCTTGGCTTTCTATTTCTGGTTGATGGAGTCACTAGGTTCAAGTAGGCAGTTGTTAGTCTTCTATTATTCGTTCTGAAGCTTTTTTTTGTGACGCCTCTGAACCTTGCCTGGTCACTTGTTACTGGTATCATAGTTCTCAAAACGGATTCCTTAAAGTCTATATATTGGCTGTATTGCTTTCCATACATATTTTTATTGTTATACTCTAGTTTCCGCTGTCTCTTTCTCTCCCGATTCTTTTTGTATGGATGATGATGTAGTTTTCTCTTTCTTTTTCTGAAACGGGATCCATTCTTTGGGCTTGCTGTGAATATAAAAGATAAATGTCAAGTAAGGGAAAAATAATTTTTTATCTAATTAAGTTTCAACTTAAATTGTCCGTTTAATCACGATTGCCATTTTTAAACAGTTGTATGAAATGTCTATAACGCAGAAACACAGAAATTAATATCCCTGGCTGTACTATTGTGGGTTTGTTCTGAGTAGAGAATGCTTTAATCGTCACCTTTTTCACAAAGCGTTTGTGATTTAAGAACATCTAATCTAAGACATGGTAAAAATTGAACCTTGCATAATCAGCCTATAATGTTTCTTCAGTTGGAACTCAGATCTTCTGTCGTACGACTTACGGTCTACTTCCTCTTACAGAGAGGACTTATACGAGGAGATTCACACTTGCACAGAACCGGGCGATGTGTTGACGCTTGGGGGATGCCTACGTCTAGCAGTAGATCGCTGAAATGATGATTATGGTCAAAGACAGAAGTACCTGTCCCAGCAAGAGTTCCTTCATTGTATTCTTTCATAAGTAGAGGAAAGCGTTGCTTTAAGCCTCTGTTAATTGAGTCGATCAGTCGTTGACGGCGACTCGTGCCGGACAGGCGTCGGAACGGCATTAAGAAGCTTTCTATAAGGCTGTTGCAGAGCCAATAACTGTTTTTAGTTGCTGAAATCAGAGATTAAACACAAGTTAATTTTAAATGGTTGGTGAAACTTCACAAACTTTGACTTGCATTCGAATAAATTGTGTAGTTACTTGAAATTATACAGCTGATTCTTATGTTTTTGTTTTATCACCATAACATTATCGATATTTGCCGCATCTGTAAGTCCCGCTATTTAATTTATCTTGACCTTTTAAATGGCATTATTAAAATAAAAACCAAACAAACGTAACATTGTAATTGAAAAACACAATTTTTACGCACAATATTGGGAGATATACCATGTTATTTTAAGACCATAGACTTTTTATAGGTTTGCCTGTAATGTATAAGTATACAACTATTTTTTGTATTTTTTTCAAAATTTTAAGCTCTGAGGTTTCGGAGATAAGGGGGAATGGTCAATTTTGATCAATTTTCTTAAATATCTTTAAAAGTTTTTATCTTTTAATTATAAAAATATATATTTGAAATCCTCACAATAATCCCTTTCATTTGACATATCACACAGGACACACAGTAGGTACAGTTTGCAAAACGTTATTTTTGAATTTTTTAATTTGCCTCGGAAAAGTGACTCCCTTATTAAAAAATCATTTATTTTTGTTACACTTCCGTGTTTAGGTCACAGAAATTGTGTACTAAACTTCAACTTAATCGGTCTATTAGATTTGGAACAAATTGGTTGTGACAGAAGGACAGACAGAAACACGCGAATGGGTTCCGTTTTTCCTTTTGAGGTACGGAACCCTAAAAACGTGCGAATAAACGTTTTTCTAGCTGATTGTATGATTTTTCCAAAATCTGTGAATGCAATTAGCAATTACTCAAAAGGCATTAGCCTTTTGAGTAATTGCTAATCCTAAGAATGTTTGCCGTTAGCTACAACGGTTAAGGTACCTGCCGTTACTGCCTGTTTCTGTTCTTACTGCCTTGTCCTAAAAATCTACCCTGTGTAGCCAAGCACATTTTATGATCACGGTCCACTCACTCTTAGGATAATCTTCAAACTGCTTCAAGGTGTGTAAGAGGCGGTCTCCTTCGTGATCATTATAGAACAAGCCAGCGTCATCAATGATGGAGTTCACCTCTGCAGACAGCACCTTCTTCCTTTGTAGCAGCATGTGGAACATCATTGATGCGTAGGCTGGCGGAACGATTTGAATATTAGGAATAATCGATCATCACCATCTGCCTAACCTATACCTCTTTTATATATTAAAATTAATGGAGGTAAGATAGTAGCGCTCCATCTAACATTCTCGTATTCAGCTACATCCAGTAAGATTGTAAGCTGACCCCAACATAGTTGGGAATAGCTCTTTTCAAACTGTTATATTTTTATTTACTGACAGTCTTCGTATTATATACTTGTTCATTATGATTTGTCAATTATTAATGAGTAATTATTTCAACAGATTTTCTCGAATACGGCAGAAGTTTAGGTTTTCTGCGACAGCGATGGCCGCCAAAAACGACCGCCCCGTGACGGCTGTCATGGGAATGATGGCATCAGGGTTTAACTTTACGGTGTCAAAAGCGCTCTCTAGGGAAACGCACCAACTTACTTTGACAAAAAACGTTTCAGTGACGTCATTTTACGGTAAATTGCGGACGTTATGTGGCTTCGTGAAATTCAATTATTTGCGTAAAATAAAAATATCAGTCTGTATGTCAGTTATTTAGATTTACAACGATATATAAAAGGAAAGAAAATGTATTGATTGAGACTCGCACAGGAAGATAATCACACCAACTAAGAAATTACACAGAAATAGAAAAAGTCCTGTGCGACACCAAAAGCACACTTGGAAGCCACTGATACGTGAAGCACAGGACCGGTCGTTGTGGCGACGCTTGAGGGAGGCCTATGTCCAGCATGACGTCTGCCGACTGAGTGATGATAATGATGATGAACTTACTCCGCACGCGATCTATATCTTTTTCTGACTTTATTATTGACAGTTTCCTAATGACAGTTTCAAGTGGGTCTCCGATCCAAGCGAGGCGGCCAGTGTCCCACAAACTAAAAAGAAAAATATGACGTTAACATAATCAGCATATACAATGTCCCTACTGCTGGCACTCAGGACTCCTCTCTGTGAGAGGGAGTGGGCCATAATCCCATGGCCGTAAGGGATTATGAAACGCGTATGGTGGACCACGTGGACACAGTGAGGGTTGGTATAATATATCGACGAATTAACACATAACATAACATCACGCCTTGTTTCCCCGAAGGGTTTGGCAGAGGTGTCCCTGTAGCAGGTTCACCCACATTTCGCCAGTTATGTTTAACGTCCCATGTAATAGGGGGCGAGCCTATTGCCATCAACCGGGCACAAATCCGGACTCCAGGCTGCTACTGAGAAATTTCAGATAGAAAAACCCAATAACACTTTGCCCGACCTGGGAATCGAACCCAGGACCTCATGCTCAGTAGTAGCGCTTGCGACCACTAGACCAACAAGGCAGTCAAATAGGCGAGGCGGTCAGTCGACGAAACTTTATGCACAAGTAAAAACAAACCGTATTAATTAATTATTGCCTGAGGTATTTTCTACCTTAGGGTGATGCAAAGATAAAACAAAGAAAAGAAAAAAACAAAAGGCAACGACACAGTACGTGCGACATTATAGAACATAAACTGAATACACATACAGGTACCTACATAAACTCGCGCCTTTTCTCCATGGGGAAGGCAGAAACTATGCTATTTATAAATAAATAACAATAATAAAAACATAGATACCTACATCTTACATACCAACAAATAAAATCTAAGTCAAGAGATAAAAACACGTTGATTGAGAAAAATTTATCAACTCCGCGTTATTCTGCTATTAAGTCTTCGGATGTTTGGTTCTACGAGAAGCTGGCATCCTCAACCGTCCGGTGAGTGATGATCTTTGCCCATCTCTTCGGGTGAATTCGTGCGACACTGCGACAGCCCACTTCAACGTGATTGTTTTTCATCTAACATCCGCTTCTTGAGTTATGGAGCGCAATATGTAACGCTTCTTTCCAAAATTAACACACAACTAACACAAAACTAATAATATGGCACGTACCGTTTGTAGATCATCTCCGTATAGTACAGTACGTCTCGCACCTCCCGCCTGTCCTTCACGGCGATCATTCTGCACAGCTCTAACATGAACACCATCATGTAGCCTTCATCGAGCTGCTTCATCAAGTCGAGGTAACGTTGCTTCGGAAAAGGTGTTGATGATGGCTTCGGTACCGTGATTTCTGTAAAGAAATACTTGGTATAACTGACGTTTCAGTCGAGTGAAGTTTATATTTTTGATTCATTTCACATTCACATGACGTCGACAAAATTAGAAACGTTCATCTGTTCATTGCTTTACAATTTTTTGATCATTCGGTAGGCAAGAGCCGAAAACTATCATCGTTAGATCGGTTCACTAATGAATATTTTATTTACTATCGACCCATTTTGTATTCAGACGTCTGATAGATAAGTAGCTTCAGCACTGTGTTCCGTTTTTTTCTTTTGAGGTATGGAACCCTAAAAAGACATACTACAGCAACCACAAATAGATTGAGATAAGGACAGAAGATCGATGATGAGTTATAATAAACTAGCTGCTGCCCGCGATTTCGCCTGCAATCCAGGATGAAAAGTTACCTATGTCCTTATCCAGGTCAAGTTCTACCCTTGTGCTAAATTTTATCCAAATCCGTTCAGCCATTTTAGTGTGAAAGCGTAACAAACAAACAAACACACTTTCACATTTATAATATTAGTTAGGATAACAGGTATTTATACAAACTTCCATGCAGCACATCTCCAGCCATAGTCGACATCCAGTTCATACTAGGGTCGTCCGTTTGAATTTTTATTTCATTCTTCTCTGGAAGAGACACGTTAAGGAATCCATGCTCATCCTCATTGAATAGTACTGTGGTCTTTTCGCTGCGGTCGGGTGGTGACTGGTCTTTTGAAGGGATTTTAGTTTTTTCATTAATAGGTGTATACGGAGTGATCTGTTGCAGCCAAATCTTCGCGTTGTGACCCATAGGTGAGATCCATATAGTTGAAGAAGGAATGTTAACATGTGGAGGAGGACTTACGGCTAGATCGGAAATAAGTGGAGAAATAGCTGGAAAAAGAGGATTTAACAGGTGGGGATTTTTTTTAAGATAATGGTTTACTGCATAAAGAAACGGTAGTCTTTTAGGTCTAGGAGGACCTTTTGTATACAAAGGGCTTAGCATATAAGGACCAGGTGGTCTTAGATAAATGTTTTGGTATCTATAGTCTGAAAGAAAACTAGGAGGCAGTCTAGGATACAGTGAATGGACTGGTCTTAATAGGTATCCAGGATAGGGGAGCTCAGGTCTTTGTCTAGGATTTTTTAACGGGGATGATAGCCGAGGTATAACTAAAGCAGGAAATGGTACTTTAAAATCTGGAAAAACAGGTGGCAACCAGTGCAATAGACCTTGACGACGATCAGAAAGGTTGTATTGTGGAGACGGGTAAAAATTTGCATTTGGATTCTGGTCTGTTTGGTCTATCCCCGGGGCTTTGCTCCAATTGGTGATGTCGTCGTAAACAATCTCCTCGTCTCTTGTTGTTTCACTTTTGTAGTCGCCTTCTATTAACACTGATTTTTCGTGTAGTTTTTTCTGCACATCTTTGAGAAAACCGTTTACTTGGAGAAGGTTTTGATTATATTTATCTATTATCAAGGATTCATTAAAAATTGCTGGAAGTGAAAGGTAAAAATCATGATCAATTAAAGATGGAATAAAAAAAAACTGTAATTTCAATTCGTCCTTCCATTCAAGGAATTCTGGTCCTTTGTTACAATGGGAGATATATTATGACAACAATAAAAAACAACACGTACCATTGACAGAATAACACGTACCGTCGCAGTGAAATAAATCGTAACAAAAATAGAAACTTAATAAAAATATTAGCATAGTGTTTTGTCACTTTTATGTTGATTACAATTTAGGTGCAGTATTTGACTTGTTTATGGTCAACTGCCATAATATTCTTTGTCTCCACACATTTAAAAAAATCTCCCATTTTTTTCCAACAAACGTAATGATTTATTTTACATTTCTGAGTTTTCAAATGTTATAAATTAAAGTTCAAATATCAAACACATGCTGTTCTGTACACATTCCTAAAATAATTATTTTTAAAGTCAGTTAAAATATTAAAAATAACAGCACAGATTTTATTCAACGACATTCACAAGTTTGCAGCTCACTGTGCCCTTGAGAGGGCTAAGAAACCATGAGTTGAACGACTGACTAATTCTCAATTAATATCTCGAATATTTTTTAGCTGTGATGTAAAATACCATTGATTTAAACCATGTGTTTCATCGATCACTGATCGATGATGTGTTTCAAAGATTTAAAAACTAGGGTTCGTTTATATTTCAAAAAACATCAAAACGTAACTTTATTTAAAAGTAGTTACTGTTTCTGTTTTGTTATCAATAAAACTTTATTGTGCCTAATAATATTTTTATTGTATTAGAAATAAAAAATAGTTGCGTGTGCAATTTAAAACAAGTTTTATGATACAATAAAAATGTTATATGTTTATATTAATATGAAAGCGTGTACTTGTTTTCTGATGTTCACAATATTTGGTAGTTATTGTGTGTTTCATTTCAAGAATTTTTATTACGATAGAATTTAAATGACAATCAGTAAATTGATGCCAAAGTTTTGTTCATTAGTAAAAAAGCACCCAATCTGCGTTCATATAAAGTTCGTTTTTAGGGTTCCGTAGTCAACAAGGAACCCTTATAGTTTTGCCATGTCCGTCTGTCTGTCCGCGGTCTAGCTCCAAGACTCTTAGTACTGGAAAATTGTAATTTGACATGGGTTTACATATAAACGTGGGGTATCGTTGGAAAGGTCTTTCTAAAACATTGTGAGTTAAAACTCGGGGCATTAACAAGTGATAATTATACAATACGCACATGAATCCGAAAACTCAGAGGTTTAGGTTCTGGAGCCTTAGGTTCGAACTCGAGACCTATGACTTGGCAGTCTGACGGTCATACCACTAGGCTATCACTGCTCGCAGCACCATTATTGATACCGTTTTATGTTGATTTGGCTCGAAGGACCAACATTTTGAGGACGACTTGGACATTGAAATATTCTTAGCGTATAAAAATGATCTAGACAGTCTCTCTGAACGTTGATTAAAGTAGTGATTAATTTACCACCATTTCTTTTTTATGATGACATTTTTATTGACTTTGTTACATGCTTTGACAGAATAATGTCGCAGTGACTTTTTTGGTGATCTGAGTGAAACAAAACAGATCGGCAACGTTTGGATGTGTGTGTATGTGTGCGTTATTTGCGCGTACCTACTACACACAAATCGGCAACCTTTGCTAAGCTTTTAATGTTAGTTCGTTGTCCATCAGAAATTATTATTGTGAAAATATTATTGAGAAATATGCGTCTTAAGTTCGCCTATTGTTATATGGGTTAGGAAGGTCACTCGGAAGGTTTTGAAATATTGGATTATTTGGAATTTAAAACAACTAAGATATTTATTATAGTTATGGTTTAAGACATTTATTTCTTAAAAACAGCGTAGAATTATTCACATAGAATGAGAAACACTGGTTACATACATTTAAACGTTCTTTGGAATGAGTATCGGAACGGCAGGTTCAAAATGTTAGAAGTAGGTACAATATTTTTAGTCACTAACACTTAAAATAATTGTAATTATTTACATATATTTATTTATTTATTTAGGTTAACCAACAATTGTTTACACGTATACATTTCTAACTTAATTGCTAGGGTAACATTTACAAGTGCAACAATTAATTAAAGGTTAACACCACATGCACTAAAGAGTAAAAACGGCTTCAAATAACATAAGTACATAAAAAATTACTAAACATACAAAAAATTAAATTAAAATTATATACTTAAAGAAAATTAAAAATAAATTCAAAAACATTTTTAAAAAAATTTATGAAACAATCAAAATGTCTTATTAAACTACAATTAATATATGATTGATTAATTAATAATGAAAACAAAATTAAAATGATTATGTATTATAAATTAAAAAATATTAAATTAAAAGATTACAATTGAAAATAACAGTAATATAATAATAAAAACATGTATAAAATTAAATTAAGTCTACATTGGATTATTAATTATAAAAGCTCGTATAAATTTATTAATATTGTCGTGGTGTACATCTACTATGTCACTGCGGCCATTAATGATTTTGCACAATCTAGGTATTGAAGAATTCGCACCAAGCACAGACTTTCGAAGTGGTGGACACAGGAGTGTTATTTTATTCCTGGGATATCTAGAGGGCACATGGAACCTGATGAGCTTCACTAAACTGGGGCAGTCGATCTTATTGTGCAACAGTTTGTAAACAAATAAAGCATCGGTTATATCTCTGCGCATAGATAACGATTGCATTTTAAAATGAGATAGGCGGGCTTTGTAAGAAGGCAAACGCTTAGATTTCCCCTCACTAAAGGCTAAATGCCATACAAAACGTTTCTGTATCCTTTCCAGACGCAACATGTGAGTGGCATAGTGAGGTCTCCACACAACACTGCAATTCTCCATAACACTGCGCACTAGGCTGTAGTATAACATTATTTTGGTACTATTTTTCCGAAAGCCTTTGGTGTTACGAAGTAGGAACCCTAGCATTATTGATGACTTTTTAATAATATATTCAATATGGGGCACAAAAGTGACCTTTTTGTCAAAAAGTACTCCTAGATCCCTTATTGTTTCGACTTCTTGGACTCGCTCCTGGTCTATGAAGTACTCTGTGTCAATACAGTTTATTTTTAGAACAGAATTATTACAACAGAAAAGCGGCAAAAAGTATGTTGTGGATAGTTGATTTTGACAATCTGCAGTCTCTGCCTACTCCTATGGTATTATGGTCGTGATTATACATATGTATGTATTTATATCATCGGGTAAGTATACCCAAATCGAAGTTATTTCAAAGAAAAAATAATCACCCCTGATGAAAAACAAATAGCAGTATCACATTTAGACATCGAATCTTATAATGAAATATTTACCGAATGATCTCACTAAATATCACCAAAAGTTTTCTCTGGTCCTTTTAAGAGTATTCTCCTTTAAATAAAAACCTTTTAAAAACAAGCTTTAATGAACTGAAAGGTACTAAATATAACTTACGTATGCATAGAACTCTAATATTTTCTTAAAAGCTTGAGGCCACAAAAAAAAAAACAAAGTCAAGAGTTCTTTTTCACGTTGCAGTATTTTGTTAGGAAGTAGGATGGTACGTACCCTACACATTCTTATACCACTACTTGATGTAAGCAACAGTGACAGGAAGTATTATAACATCATCAAGATACACAAAGTGGATTAACCGTATAGTTCGGAAGCGCCCCCGATTGAACCCGAACACACAAACCTCCGCCGGCTCGGTAGTGAGTCCAATTGGACCCCTGAATAACGACATACGACACCCTTAATTGATTATGTGCAAATATTTATCAAGCTACCCATCAAATCTTATGAATGTGCATTAATTAAGAGAGTTGGACAAAAAACTCCTATGTTTACGCCATTAAATCACTCATATTTAGCGCGCATGATTATTTACCTTTATAAAATTCAAGTCTGTAAATGCGATAATCGTCATTTTGATGACAGTCGAGGCTAAAAAACATAAAAATTGGGGATTTTGAACATCCAAACTCCACCACAGGGGCAGTGGATACTACATCATTTTATTATTTGACGAATTCATCCATTGTTCAAGTTAATTATGTAGCGTTAATGAAGTTCTTTTGATATCTAAAGTCGAAGTTTCGCGCCAATAGTGAGTGTTTACATTTTAACTTTTCACAAATATCATATATACACATGTAGATACGATTTAAAATAAGTCAAATATTATAAACAACTAGAAAATGCCCAAATTTTAACGTAATATACGAACACAGGTCCAATAACACGTAATGTTCATGACTACTACTCAATTTGTGTTAAAAATCGCCGAACGCCGAGCATTATTGTTTTTTTTTATTGTAATGATGTGCGAAAACGATTATGCCAATTTTTTTATTTTTTATTTTATTCGACTCGATGAAATAATATGTCGATTATCAAAAATCGATACTTGGAAATTGAAATAAAATTGTTTTAAGCATTAAATACAATAAGCATTGTTAATAATAATTATTTATACTTTTCTAATGTAATTTTAATCGTTTTTTGGACATTATGTATAAAACGACATAGGATAGGACGGGGATAAATACTTACCTAATTTATTGAATTTCGCGCTGAATTGTTTCCATATTTGAATTTAAATTCGGAATGCGCTCGCTGTTCAATGTTATTTGAATTTATTGGACAATTATTTACCGTGGATTTTATTTTTGATAGTTTGCTACAGAATGCCCAGTATACATTTTTAAGGTAGACTTACAAAATTTTGTTTCGGAATGATGATAAATTAATTCTATTAATTGGGTTGGTATTCCGCAAACAGTTTTAAATGACGTATTTTTACCATTAATTTATCTCAAGAACAAACTTAAGCTTGTACGCACTATATTGAGAGATTTACCTTATTATTTTACGACCATCGACTTTTCATAGATTTTCCAGGAATCTGTAATCAACTAATCAACTATCAATGTCCAGTATTCTGAAAAAATAATCTATGGCTCCGGAGATAAGTGGCTAAGTGGCTATTTTCTATAATAATTAAAAAATAAAACGTGTGCGTCCGTTCGTCGGTTAAGTTTTTTTTCACGTATAATTTCAAACAAAAACAAAGTTTTTGCAGCCACCCTTGGACTTACATTTTGACGTCACTATCGACTTTAACACGCTTAAAAACTGTGAAAACGATACCCATGATGAAAAATTTGAAAATTTTCGGAGCCGTCATCTTGAATGTACATTTTAACGTCACTAATATCGGCTTTATCTCCTTTGAAAACCATGAAAACGACACACATGACGAACAATTTGAAAATTTTCGCAACCGCCATCTTGGATTTACATTTTGACCAAATTCACACTTTCTCCCACTCTCTCTATCAAATTAGAAGAAGACAGTCGCAAGTATGAACACTTATTCGCGTGACGATTTATGCCAGTTTACTCCTACCGCAAGTCGCGTTAAAGAACTTCGTTCCGAAAATAATATAGAATAATGAACATAAATATTTGAGACCCTCACAATAAGCCCTTTCATTTGATATGTCACACGGTACAGTTTGCAAAACTTTTTTTGAAGTTAAAACTTCTTTAGGCGCGTTGGGCATTTTTGAAATGGGAAAAAACTATTGAACTCGCGACACCGTTACCGACACCTCATTAAAAGTATTTCCTGCACGGTAAAATTGTTTAAGTTTTCACTTCTGTCGGCACTCCCTTTCTTTTCAACTGTCTAATTTGCCCCCCAAAAGTGACCCCATGTTAAAAATTAATTTATTTACGTTACACTTCCGTATTTGGGTTACAGAAATTCATTATGTGTACTAAATTTCAACTTAATCTGTCCAGTAGATTTGGAGCAAATTGGCTGTGACAGACCGACACACGAGTAATCCTTTATGCGTTCCAATTTTTTCATTCGTATGTAAGGAACCCTAAAAAGTTACTGCCCTATGCACACTGTACATGTATACTTACTAATAAATTTCTTAATATTAAAAATTAAATAATTCTTAGAAAATATACCAAAGAGTCTTTATTCGGTTTCTAACACTTTTTTCATATTCGATTTTATTACGAGTATCGATTAGACTGAATGCAACTTTTGAATCGAAATAAGATAATTGGATAGACGGTCAGCACTATGAAGTGTCACGTCTCAACACAATTTTTAGTAATTTTTATCAAGATTTGATCGTGTTTTTTATGTAGTTTATGTATGAAAAATGGCAAAGTAAGAATGCAGAGAGGATGATAATATCATTATTTATCCCTTTTGCACATTTTCAGCAAGAGAGTAGGTTGTTTATGTACATATTTTCAGCAAGTTTAAATTACCTACCTTTTGATAGGTGTAGTAATACCAACTCTATAAAACTTTCGCTGTGTACTGACACAGTTTGACTGATCTCAACATATAATTAAAGATATTTGCCACAAACATATTGTACAAAACAGGAGCAGTAACATATTTTTCTGAATAAATCTGAACGCTGAAAGTTGATGTAAATTCCTGAACTTCATGACGTTTTTCGCAACATCTCGTCGAGTCAGCTGGTATGGCATATGTCAAAATCTAGTCGAGCAGAGAGTTTAAATATGTATTATCGAAGCTAACTCAAAAACAACCCGAGCAAAGTTAAAAAAATTTATATGGGACCACCGCGCAACGAGGTTTTTTTTTTTTTTTTTTCAAAGTCTGTATTCAATTGATGCAAATATCGATGAAAATACATGTATGCATTCCGTATGGGAGAACATGTTTGTCAACTACAATATTAAGTTTGTTCTTGGGATAAATTTATCCCAACTACGGAACCCTTGATTTCCGACACGCACTAAGCCGGTTTTTATTTATCTATTGAGGACTTTTAACAAAAGATGTCACAATTTAAAGACATCTTAATAAAGGGCTTATCGCGAGGACTTTAGTGTTTTTTTTATTATTTTAAAATAAATAAATTTAAAGATATTTAAGAAAGTAAATGAAAATTTACCATTCTTCCCTCCCTTATCTACAAAACTACTGAGACAACATTTTTGGAAAAATACAGAATATGGTTTTTTACTCATAGATTACAGGAAAATTTATAATAAGTCTATGGTGATAAAATAACATGGTAAATCTCTCAATATTGTGCGTACAAACTTACATTTGCAATTGGAATGTATAGGAGAACATGTTATTATTATTAATAATTTTATTTCAGATAAAAAATAATCCATAAAATTACAAAATGATAAAAATACAGTGAAAAAAAAATACAGAGTCATAAATAATTATTATAGGTACCTATTGTGTTAGTAAAATCTTATACACTATGTTAGTCAACACCCATCACAATATGCATCCATTTGATCTGGATAGGGCAATCCGTACGAGATACAACCATCTGCAGGATACTGTTACTACTGCCTCGCACGCGCTGCAACAAGGAGGCTACTTTCTTCCATATAACCGCATGAAAGCCGTCCGTTTGCGCCTCCGTAGACATTCCGGACGCATTACAATAGCGAGGCAGCATTAGCATCCTGAAGATTTTGTTGCATTGGACACGCAGGGCTCTAGCAGCCCGGCGAGTATAGGCTACCCGCAGACTGCTCGAGTATAACGATTGGCAGTACGCCTTGAAAAGAGTAATTTTCACTGCCCTCGAGCAGCGAGCAAACCTGTGTGCAAACCATACCACATTCCCCCTGACTGTTAATGCTCTGCTCTATGTCTGCTTCATCCTACAACTTGTGTCATAATGTGGCCCAGATACTTGATGCTGCTCACCACCCGCAGAGCCGCACCATTAAACATAATAGGCGGAACATCCACACTTTCCACTCTTGAAAACGAGCAATTCGCTCTTCTTCGAGTAATACTTCAGTCCATGTTCCGCCGCGTACGCCCCACAGATTGACACAAGCTTACGAATCGCTCCCACCGACGGTCCGACGGTCCCAGCAGTACCATATCGTCCGCATAACTGATGTTATATACGCTTACTTCGTCTACAAAGCAACCCATATGAGTACCGCTGAGCTCACCGATGAGGTCATTAATATATAGATTGAATAACAGAGGAGAGGTTATCCCCCCAGCCGCACGCCACACTCCATGCCATATGCATCAGATAGCGCACCAGCCCATCTGATGATTTCAGTCGGCACACCCGCTCCTTCCAATTTGGCCATATAATATCAAAGGCCTTGCATAGGTCCAGGAAACACGTATACACGGCGTCTTCCTCTCCATGTAGTACCCGACAGCCTGCTTAAGACACAAGATGGCGCTCTCTGTTGATAGTCCACTCCTCAACACTAGTTGTTATTCAACTACAATGTTAAGTTTGTATTTGGGATAAATTCATCCCAACTACGGAACCCTTCATTGTGCGTGGTCCGACACGCAAATGGCCAGATTTTTTTCATTATGTTTTATGTCATTGTGATTACTTGAGAAATATATATATTTGGTTTCTTATCATTATTCCAGTGTTCTCTTTATTTGCCGTGTAACTAATATGGTAACACGCACACAAGCACGATTAAAAATAAATATATATAAAAGCTCATAGGGAGTCAAACAAATTGGCTGGCAGGAATGCCACGTTGAAAGGCATTACTGTTTTTATTTTCATTATATTTAGCGTAAGGTACAAATAAAAACAGTTATCATGGTAGCTTACCTGCCGTATCTGGTTGGGGTGAATGGATCAAGTCTTTGTGTGTCAAGGAGTCTTTGGACCAAGTTTGTTGGGATGCCAGGACCATTTTTTTTTAAATGGAAATTATGCATTTAATTATAACAATAGTGTTCATGAGTATTAAAGTTATAGTTGTTAGTAGCTGTTAGAGGAGCTCGTGGCTAAGTAATAACAGCCGCACGGGTCGATCCTTGTTTGCCAATAACAGAAGTAGTGAATATGGTTTCACGATGTATCTTGTTACAGCTTATATCAAACTAGACAATTACTGTTGTTCGTTAAGCCGCTCATAAATGTCACGAGGAAGGTCGCTAGATTACTTAAGGAATCGGAGATAGATGTCATACAGAGTAAGTTTATTAATTTATAATCTAATCGGCTCAGATCATGATCTGACTAAGATTATGTCTGTACTTTAAAAGAGACTTTGACCCTTGAGTTTGTGCTGCCTATTCTTCTCATGTCTTATCAAATAGGAAATTTCGACTCTATCTAGCTATTTTATTAAATTATACTATATAAAGCTCGATTACCACTCACTCACTCACTGACTGACTGACATAATTGTTCTCCCAGATGGTGAAGGGGGAGGTGGGTATATTTTTACAGATTCGTATAGAAGTAACTCTCACGAGTATGGGAAAAATCCCAAACCTCCCCTTTTCCACCCCACTCTCCCCCCTCCCTATCGTATCTCGGAAACTAAGAGTCCCGTGTTTTGTTGTTTTACGGATTCGTATAGAAGAGGCTCGGAAAAGTAAAATCCATTTTTCAAAGTTGCCCCCGTGCCCCCCTTCTCCCCCCCTCTAGGTAGATCTCGGAAGTTAAGAGACTTGGAACATTTTTTTTTTCAGATTCATATCAAGGGGCCTAGAGTTGGTCAAAATCATTTTTCAAAACTCCCCCCTCTCCCCACCTTCACCCCTCCCCCCATCGTATCTCAGAAATTAAGAAACCTGGGTTTTGTTTTTTTACGGATTCGAATAGAGGAGGCTCGGAAAAGTAAAAACCATTTTTCAAAATTCCCCCCATTCTCTCCCCCTTCTCCCCCCTTTAGGCGGATCTCGGAAGTTAAGAGACTTGGAACATTTTTTTTTTCAGATTCATATCAAGGGGCCCAGAGTTGGTCAAAATCATTTTTCAAAACTCCCCCCTCTCCCCCCTTCACCCCTCCTGGGTTTTGTTTTTTTACGGATTCGTATAGAGGAGGCTCGGAAAAGTAAAATCCATTTTTCAAAGTTGCCCCCCTTGCCCCCCTTCTCCCCCCCTCTAGGTAGATCTTGGAAGTTAAGAGACTTGGAACATTTTTTTTTTTCAGATTCATATCAAGGGGCTCAGAGTTGGTCAAAATCATTTTTCAAAACTCCCCCCTCTCCCCCCCTTCACCCCTCCTGGGTTTTGTTTTTTACGGATTCGTATAGAGGAGGCTTGGAAAAGTAAAATCCATTTTTCAAAGTTGCCCCCCTTGCCCCCCTTCTCCCCCCCTCTAGGTAGATCTCGGAAGTTAAGAGACTTGGAACATTTTTTTTTTCAGATTCATATCAAGGGGCTCAGAGTTGGTCAAAATCATTTTTCAAAACTCCCCCCTCTCCCCCCCTTCACCCCTCTTGGGTTTTGTTTTTTTACGGATTCGTATAGAGGAGGCTCGGAAAAGTAAAATCCATTTTTCAAAGTTGCCCCCCTTGCCCCCCTTCTCCCCCCCTCTAGGTAGATCTCTGAAGTTAAGAGACTTGGAACATTTTTTTTTTCAGATTCATATCAAGGGGCCCAGAGTTGGTCAAAATCATTTTTCAATACTCCCCCCTCTGCCCCCCTTCACCCCTCCTGGGTTTTGTTTTTTTACGGATTCGTATAGAGGAGGCTCGGAAAAGTAAAAACCATTTTTCAAAATTCCCCCATTCTCTCCCCCTTCTCCCCCCTTTAGGCGGATCTCGGAAGTTAAGACTTGGAACATTTTCTTTTTCAGATTCATGTCCGTGGGCCCAGAGTAGGTCAAAATTAGTTTTTTTCAAAACTCCCCCTCTCCCCCCCTTCACCCCTCCCCCCATCGTATCTCGGAAACTAGGTAGCGGGAAAGCGAAGCGTAGCGTAGGGATAAGGTCACGATAGCTTTCCGGTGGTAGGTAGGTCCTGAGTGGAGCGAACCTGCGAGACCGAGTGGAGCGAAGGGGGGAGGAATACTAACATGGCGGACAGCGTTTTTGTTTGGGGTGCGTTTAAGTCAATTATTCAGTTTAAAATTGACTGCCTAAACGTCAAACACCCCGTTTAAGCACACCGCGAGGTGAAAAATTAATCTGACTAAAATTGAATCTGCTCCGTTTACGGTCGTCCGCTGGTATAAGTTTTCGCGTGGGGTACGTTTAAGCCGGGGAAATTTTCGCCGGTTAAAAATTAAACTATGGATAATTAACGAATTTTTAAAATAAAGTTTTCCTGTTTTCTAGGTCTCAAAGAAATATGGTAATATTTTTTTTGAGATAATCCAGAAATTATTAATCATTTAAATATGACCTATTTAAAAAAAGAGTCGATTAACATATTTCCAACAATCAAACAATCGACCATAGAGTCCATCAATTTGAATTTTGAACTTGACATTGAATTTTAAAAAAAACTTGAAAAGAGCGCCAAAATGAAGCGTCCTGCTTCTGTCGTGAACTCGTGAATCGAGGTTTCTTGTTGCAAGTTGCAAGTTGATATTGATTGATAATTATTATCAAAATAATCAATTTCCAACATGAAACGAGCAAGTACTGAAGAGTTATCAACTGTTCCGCGTCGCGGAGGCACAGCTGTGGAATATTCAGAATGTCTTATTTCTGGTGAGTTTCTGAATAGTTCTGTTAAGTGAATAACGTAACCTTATTAGCAGGCTTCCAAACCTAGGTACTGGCGTCTCGGGAGCTTTGGACCATGGACGTTTGTGTTGCAGCGTTTAGCCTTACTTGCCCATGGACAAGATTTAGTGCATCTATTTTGCGTCGGTCTTTGAGGCGAACCGTACCTACATGTTTCTGCGCCGTACAGAAATATTGGAAAAACCAAACTTCTCGGCAGGCGGACTTTTGTGGCTTTGGTGATATTATGATTGGCCCAGACTCTTTTGAGCTTATCAACGGCAGATGTTGTGTTAGCACATCTCCTTAGAATCTCATCCTCACACCCCCCAGTGTGTGATTAATTGATTATGGAACCAAGGTACTTACTAACATATAAGATTGAACAATCTCACAGTTGCCAATCACATGAACAAGTTGGTTTAGTCAGGCTCGGTCCACGATAACAGACATAGAGACAGAGATAATGATCGTTAAATTATTAATTGGTTGCAACTAAAAAGCCGCTCACATATTTTAAAATCTAGCTTAAAAGTAAAGTATTAAACATGATTGTAATTAAGGCAAAATGAAGGTCGTATACATGTACCTATGTATCTTTATTTGCATAAAATGTGAAGAAATAGGACATTACAGTTATTTCAGTGCAGAACACACAAGTAATGAATATTACATATCACAGTACCTACATCATAGCTATACTATCTATGTAAAAATTTTAAACAAGACAATAAATAATACACACATCATTTAATTATAATACAAAAAAATACTAAAGTACAAACATCTGTATCAATAAATACAATAATATACACAAATACTTTCTTCAAACAAGGCAAAATTATCAATTATTGAAATACTAACATGAAAATCAACGTTAAAATTAAATTTCACACTGCATTTTTAATATAGGAAGAATGAGATGAATAATGGTAACTATGTTAGTGTGTTACTAACATAGTTTTTTGTAAGTATATTGTTAATAACACTATCGAGTCTTGTTGCTTGAATTAAATGATTTAATAATAAATTTAATTTGGTTGAATTTGCCATTGGTACAAAATAAATAGAGGATTGGTTAACTACTTTCTTCGATATAACATTATAAATTAATGGAATAACTTTAAAATAAACGGGTCATTCTCCTTCAAACATGTTTCAGTTATTCAAACCTTGGTTGATGAGCTTTGTATACTTATTGAATATTTTGGAATTATTTTGCACACAAGCATTTCTTTTATGTCACTTAAACTTGTAATAACTCTGCTGTGTATCCCTTACAACTATAGTACGGTAATATTAAATATTGTAACACTGCAATTACATACATTTATATTGAAAGAATCTTATCAATATTACATACACTACACTCACATTTCACTCAGTTTGATTTTCTGCTTGTCCTTTGTCATTCTTTTACTGGTAGTCCCCAGCTCCGTGGAGGTCGGAGGTTCTTTTTAGTGTGAACAGCTACACACTACTTCCCAAAGCTTTGGTATGGTACGACACAAGGAATCCGCATGATTAAAATGAAAAATCCCTTGAATCTGCTTATTTCTGTATCCTGACGGAATACCAATGTTTTATGCAGCTCCTACAGCCATCTCTTCAAACTTGTCGAATTCCAGTATCATTTCGTAGATACTCAGACGTCTGTAAATCCGCTCCAAAGACGAGCCACTGACCGTGAATGTAGAAGTATATCCAGTGGGGTAGCAGCTTCAGCCACAAAGCAGAGGTACTGTACTCTTAGCTATCAATAAAAAATGCTTGAGAAAATACCATTGTCCATTGCACAGAGTACATTTTTATACAGGTCCATTGTTAATAGAACAGAAACAAAATAAACAAAACGTCAAAACCAATGACTTGACAAGTTTAACACTAAACCAATGTTGCAAGGAGGCAAATTTTAATTTCCTTAAATATTTTTTTTTTTTTACACGTTTGTAGCCTTACTTAAGTACGAGTTTTCATGTAAAATAGTGCCTTCAAAATAAGGCTTTTATTATAGTCTATTTTTATTGAACCATGTTTTCTATTTTTCCCCATAATCAAGGAGATTTTATTTTCGTTATTCGCTGCCGTACCGATTTACTTTTATTATCATTGGTACCGATATGTCAAGTTATTGTACATCTTGGCTCGCTAACTTGGATGTAGAGACTTGCGTTTCTCACGAGCGTCGTTATTGCAACAGAATTTTTTCGTTATTAGGTATTATTACAATCGCAAGTTTGCGACAGCGTCATTACCTACTAATGTCGAGACTGCTGAAATAATATTCAAGTATAAATATATGATCTCATAGCTCCTTCATCAAATAATTCTATGCTAGAACAAATTAATGTTTGATTAATTTAAGTAGGTAAGTACATATCAATTAACCCTTAATTGGACTAAAGGAGAATGCTTCCCCTTAGAGCATTTAACCTATATGTCAATTATTATACGAACAAACAATGTGTCTTTGCCCTAATGTCAAAGTTGAAACGGAAAGTAACAGAATTTTTTATCGTGGGTAGTCAAAAAACCGGCTGTTTGTTTACGTTGAGTTGTGAGCCAAAATTATAGTGCAAATACAAAATAAAATTATAATGTCGCGGAAAAATGTGGTAAGTTTATTTGACTTAGTATTATTTGTAGGTTTTGAGTTGTTTTATGGATATCAATGTTTTTTTTTTTTTGTGATTGTTTCAATATCAGTGTAATTATTGAGCTTCAAAACATGTGGGAACTATAATACTTTAGACCACAACAGACTCTAATTTTAGCTAATACGAAAATATACAACTAACATAATTATGTGTTTCAGAGAAAAATACTAGATCTCTCAAAGGGAGACAATGTGCAAAGGGCACTGTCAATATTGATGTCTTCAGAAGACGACGAATCTGACCACCTTAGTGAAGATGAACATCCATTAGTAGATGATGTATCACATATGAATACAATGTTAGACCAAATTCAAAAATCATTTTCCCAAGAGGACTTGATTACTATTTTGAGTGGTAAGTAGATATGTTTTGAACAATTAGGTAAGAATATAATTTTTTCAGTACTTAGTTTTATAGTACCTGTATTTTTCCAGGTGAAATAAATGCAGACGCAACTGAAACTGTGCAATATGCAGATGAACAAGTACTTGTCAACAGGCCTGAATGTACCCCACATGCTTACATTCCTTATGGAGTGCCTGTTGCCAGTGCAAGCTCTCAAATAGTTATTCAGCCTCTTGATGAACAGTTTTCTACCAGGAGCTTAGATGTAAGTACTGTATTTCAACAAATTCAAATGAACAATGAAGCAATGGACATAATAGATACACAGTCCAATCTGCAGGAGCCTGTGTTGAATATGCCTCCTGAAAGAAGAAACTTTTCATCAAATACTCCGAGACCAAGTTATTCTGAGATGCAAAATAGAGAGCGTTTATGTACCACATTTGTTGGAGACTTGAATATCCCTTCATTTGACAAGCCATTGCAAGTAAGAAAAATATATACTAATAGGAGTACCCCAAAAGATTACTTTTTGGACATGTTTCCGGAATCTATGCTAAACTTAATTGTAGAAAATACAAACATATATGCAAATGAAAAAAGATCACATGGATGGCAAGATGTCACAAAGGAAGAGATCTCTGCATATTTAGGTATGATGATACTGATGTCAATCAATCCAATTTCTGACAGCCAGCTATATTGGTCCACAGATGTGTTTTATAAAAACCCAATTATTTCTGGTGTCATGACCCTAAGACGGTTCAAAAAAATCACTGAAAATTTTCATATATCTGACATAAGAACAGAACTACCAAAAACATCCCCCAACTATGACAAACTGTGTAAAATACAACCACTCATTCAAAAACTAAATCAGACCTTTGCTGAAGCTTGCACATCATCTCAAACACAGTCCATGGATGAATCTATGATCAAATTCAAAGGTAAAAGTACCATGAAGCAATATATGCCCAAAAAACCCATAAAAAGGGGGTACAAGTGTTGGGCCAGGTGCGACTCCAAAAGTGGCTATCTGTTCCAGTTCCAATTTTACACAGGTAAAGTTGGTAGTACATCTGAAGAAAACTTAGGTTACCGGGTGGTATTAGATCTTGCAGATGATGTGCCAGAAAATACTCTCTTGGTATTTGACAATTTTTTTACGAGTTTGGGGCTAATGACAGCTTTGTTTGAAAAAAAAATATTTTCAATTGGCACTGTTCGCATAAACAGAAAGGGCCTACCAGAATTGATTACCAAGAAATCTAGAGAGACAACACTAAAACCTGGTGAATTTATTTACCAATATTCGGCGCCGCTTTCAGTTTTCAAATGGAGAGACACCAAAGATGTATTTGTGTGTACTACTGCTTTCAATCCCAAAGATATTATTGAAATAAAGAGGACTCAAAAAGATGGTTCAAAGAAAAATATGTTTTGTCCATTGGCCATAAAAAAATATACAGAGTTCATGGGTGGAGTTGACCTTTTTGACCATTACAGGTCTTCCTATCCTGTAGGTCGAAAATCCAGAAAAAATTGGCACCGAATATTCTGGTTTTTACTGGAAGCTGCCATTATAAATTCATATATATATAGTATATATGACTACTCTTTCAATACGAAGAAACATCCATAAAGAATTCCGTTTACGTCTTGCACGTGCACTTATTGATAATTTTAGTAGCAGAAAGAAGCAGGCTGCAGTATTCAAAACGAAAAAAGGGGCTGTTATGGTGTGCCAGAAGAGACTCGTTTATCAAATGTTGGACTACATATGCCACGCATTAGTAAATATAGAAGGTGTCGATTCTGTAGCACTCGGGCAAAAGAGCAGAGGACAAAATATTCTTGTTCCATATGTTTGGTATCCTTATGTGCTGCTCCATGCTTTGAGAATTATCATTCTACACCAGCATTCTCCAACATGTAGATTATTTCCCACATAGAGCTCAATTCATTTAGCCCTACACTTGCAGTAGGAGTATATTTCCCACGTTGTTTTTTTTTTTAATAATAAAAAAAAATAAAAACAAAAAAAAGAATTTTAATCTCATACCTAAATAAAAAATTCCCACTAGGTTTATAAATCCGAGTAGAACCCACACACGCCATGCCCAATTAAGGGTTAATAAGTTATAGGTACTTAAAAAGCAGTTTCATCATCAGCCAGCTAATATACTTAGGGATATTTTTTTTGTTGTTTTGTTTTTAAATAATTTAGAAAATTGACATAATTAGGTACTGATCATTATAAATAATGCTTATAAGAGACACCATATTATTAGCCATGCAGACTTTTGAGCTCATTTTGCAGTCAGTTCAATGTCATCCTGTGCTACAATGTGAAATAGATATTTTTCGAATATTTAATGCATACATAATGTTTTTGGTTTTTTCCTTTGTTCTGCTCCTAAATGTACTGCACAAAAAATGAGTGGGAAATACATAATTTTTTTTTTCATATATATTATAAATTTTGTTTTGTGCCAGAAACCCTCGCGTTCTAAAATCCTACCAGTTTCTTCACAACCTGATCAATTGTTTAAGACAGTTTAGAGGTAAAACATACAAACATTATTAATTGATAGGGTGTCGTACCTTTTTTTTTTTTTTTTTTGAGGGTGGGAAATCATCAAATAACTTCTCCCGCTCTGGGCGGAGCGGGAGGGCGTGTCAGACTCTTACTGACTAAAACCCACCCGTGTTCCTTCGGCTGCCCTGTTGCCGGGGGCCACGATCTCCCTTTCGGTTTTCTTCGCAACCCCGGCAGGCATCGGCCCTAGTGGACCCCTTCGAATCTGCTGACATCTCTTTGAGGCGCGCGTGGAACACAACGCGCCGTCGACCCGGGCCTGGTCCTTATCGGACGGTGAGCCACCCATTGCTCACCGCCCGCAAGCCCGCGCCTACGGTGGCCGGAAATCGCCTCGCGATTCCCGACGCCCTGGGCGTCTCCTCCTGCGGCGGTTAGGGGCATGAGGGCGCGAAATTTGCCTCTCCCTCACGCGTTCCGCCTCCTCCTTCGCGAGCATTACCGCTTCGCAGAAGGAGGTGACGGCCTCCCATTTCCTCTCGCTCCGTACCATGGCCTGAACCAGGGCCGGACGCGAGAGATCACCGCCGCCGATCGCCTCCACGAGGACACGGCGATGCTCCGCCCAAGCAGGGCAGACCTCCACCGTATGCTCCACCGTGTCCTCCGGGCGATCCACACAATGGTGACACCCGGGCGTTTCCTCCTGCCTTATCCTGTGCAGGAACCTCCCGAAACTGCCGTGTCCGGTGAGGACCTGCGTCAGGCGGAAGGTGAGGACGCCGTGGCGCCTCTCTAGCCACTCCTCAAAGAGGGGTCTTATCGCCGCAATTGTGGCGTGCCCAGCGCTGGGTTGCGACAATCGCACTCTCCATGACGCCATGAGATCCCGCCGGAGCTCTGTCCGCTGTGCCGCGATTTCTCGCGGCAGCGGAGTTAAGCCCCGGCGTTTCGCCTCCTCGCGCCACTCCCAAATGTGCGCGAGGACCTTTGCCTCCAGATCCCATGGCGGTAATCCGGCAAGGAGGCTCGCCGCCTCGCAGGAGACCGTGCGGTATCCTCGGGCCAGCCGGATGGCCATGACCCTCTGGGACGCGTTCAACCGGCGGGCTGGCCGCAGCCTTAGTGAACGCGCCCACACCGGTGCCCCGTAAAGGGCCATGGACCGCACGACCCCCGCGTAGAGCCTCCGGCAGGAGGCGTTTGGATCCCCTAGATTGGGCAGGAGCCGCTTCAACGCAGCCCCGGCCCGCTCCAGTCTGGGAGCCAAACGTCGGAAGTGTAGGGTGTCGTACCTGAAGGGTAAAAACTACAGAATCTTGTTATGTACTAAGACTGCTGTTCGTCCGTCTGTCCATCTGTCTGTTAGCGGGCTGCAGCTCATGATCAAGAATGTGGATTTCGGTTGCCGCTATACATAATAAAAATAAGTTAAAAATTGGAAGCAGGTTCCCCAGTAAATAAAAATAAATATGTTGTTCTTTGCTTACTGTCGTCTCTGTCAGCGAGCTGTCTGTAACCCATTAATCCAATCAATGGGGACAAAAAAGACGCTTTGCCTTACAAAGGGTGGTGTAGATGATTTTTGTCATTACAAAATATTCTCCCTCTTGTAACATTATATCTACCTTGCACTTGACCTTGTATTTTTGTTAATGTTTTAGGAACTACACACCAAGGGAGTAGCAATTATAAGGGTAATAACGCTCAATGCGTGGCAATGTCCGCTTGCGCGGCAGTATTGTCAGTTTGCAGACATCGGAATCTGACTTGTCATGATATCGATGTCATTCTCCAAAGTGGAGACATATGTCGGAGATCAGGAGATATATGTCGCTTAAATCAATTCTACCGAAGGTGTCATATTTTTGAACCCCGAGGAATTGCCTACGGAGATTGTCGTCGGAAACAATAGAGCTCAAATTGAAAATATGACCGCCAATTGGATTACAAATGGAGTATTTCCTCAAATTTCAGAAAATGAATACGGTATTTTAACTCTTGCAAACATAATTGAATCCAATGTTTTCGACGCAAACCACAATGATGAGACGGATAGCGTGGTATTTACCGGGCAAGACTATACAGTTTCTTTTTGGAGATTCGATAGTGCATTCTATTTATTTAACAGTCACGCAGTAGATGAATATAACAAATTAAATTCTACATGCGGAGTAGCACGTTTGTTTAAATGTTATTCGATTCACGAATTAGCCAGATTGCTGTTATTGCGAAATATAGGTGTAGGTCAGTATTCAATACACAGACTACGCGTTCTCAATTATCAAACAATTGAAAATTTAGTTGTAGGATCTGCATTGCCATTGCCAGCGTCTGTCGAGTCTATAATAGACTTCGAATGCCCGGCATCAACAGATCATAGTCAATTATCGGAATCACAATCTATATTGTTTGGTTTTCAAAAAACCCCTGAACCGGTAGTAGTTGACACCCATGTGGCGTCAACAAAGAGAGGTCGACCCAAAAAACAAAAACGTGGCAGGAAATGTAGTACAGTAAACGCCCATTTGGATGCGGTTAAAAAGTATAATAAAAAAAACCGCAAATTCATCGCGATGCCGTTAAAAAATATACAACTGAAAATCCACAAATAAATCGCGATGCTGTAAAAAAATATACAACTGAAAATCCACAAATAAATCGCGATGCTGTAAAAAAATATACAACTGAAAATCCACAAATAAATCGCGATGCTGTAAAAAAATATACCACGGAAAATCCAGAAATTAATCGCGATGCTGTACACCGTTATATCAAGCAGAACCCTGAAATAAATCAAATAGCCACTGACAAATATAATAAAAACAGCCGTCGTATTGACATACCACTACGTCAATCTAAAAACCTAATAGCACAGAAGAGGGACGCTGAGTTAGACGTAATAAAATTATTTTCTTTAAAAAAAACGTCCTTGCTTTCTTCAGACACTTTTAGGTGTCCATCTTGTAATGCGCGTCTGTTTGAAGAAGAAAAATCTCGAAAACAATGGTGTTGTGGGTCGGGCGCGTACAACATACAAAATTTAATTCCGTTAACCGAGGATTTTTACTCACCCGTCTTTTCTGAGTAGACCGCGAGCTTACAATAATTTATTTGCCTTCAGTGCCTTGGGCGTTTCTCACGGGTACCAACAACCAACGGGAATATCTTTTCTTAAAATTCAAGGTCGAGTCTATCATAGAGTTTTTGATTTAGCTTACACTGGTAGCGTAAATAATTTAGGACTATACATTAACGATACAAGCGAACGCGAGCAAATAGCCGCAAATATGAAACTTGATAGGCAGGTAATTAGTTGCATAACTAACTTTTTACATAACGTCAATCCGTTTATCGAATGTTTTAAACAATTAAGTAGGGAACCATCCGATCAGGCCTTTATTAAATTTCAGCAAACGTCTCGCTCAATCCACGGTAACATTTTAGGAGATTTACCTGTTGGTAAAGAAGTCGCGGCCATTATTAGTAGGTACAGAACGCGAAAATTTTATACCTCATTGCATAGCAGTTTGGAAAATCGGTGATAGGAAACCGCACACTGTAGATATAATGCATCCGTTATATGAAAGTTTTCAGTATCCACTATTTTATCCTGAGGGTAATGCGGGTTGGTACCCGAACAAAGTAGATAATAACGGAAATAAATGAACTCAAGCGAAATACGTTCGCTGCTTGTTATTGTCGGAGCCACGATTTTCCGATATAGGCAGGCTATCGGAAGAATGGTTAGTTGACATGCATTGCCGAATCATAGAAGAACACCTACGTTTTATATCAAGTCTACAAAAACATAACTCGAGTAGTGCACTGAGGTCCGCTCCACTTCAAGAAGTTGAAATGAGCATTGAAGTCGCGCGTCAAATTCGTCAAGATGAAACCATTCAGGGAGAGGGATTCGTACCAGGTCGCGTTTATTTGCCCAGCACTTTTACGAATACGATACTTTTACGATACATGAAAGGAAAATATAGTGATGCTATTGCAATAGTAAGCAGATTGGGGAACCCATCATTTTTCTTGACGTTTACTTGTAATCCCAAGTGGCCAGAAATTCAACAATCCACTCAAAGCAGCTATGTATGTGCTAGAGTTTTTAATTTAAAGCTAGCAGAATTATTAAGAGATATCCGAGGTGGTAATTGGTTTGGCAAATGTATTTATATGATGCACGTAATAGAGTTTCAAAAGCGAGGTTTACCACACGCTCACATTTGTTTTAGGGTTGAAGGTGGCGGGCCTGTCCAAAATATAGATATTGATAAATTTGTTAGAGCAGACATTCCTGATGCATCAGAGGCAGAGGGAAATACATACTTAATATAGATGAAGTTTAGATTTGTTTTAGTGTTATGTAAATCGAGTAGTTTAGGTGGATTAGGCCTCTAATATCTTTAGTTTTTGATATACATACCTACTTGATATAGATGTAGTTTAGATATGATTTAGTGTTATGTAAATCGAGTACTTTAGGTGGATTATGCTTATAATGGGGATACCTTGAAATAAAACGCACCAGGAACCAAATCTTCTGGTAGCGCGGAAATTACTATCTTGTGAGTGAATCGAACCAGGAAATAAAAAATCAATGCGACCTTGGTAATATTGCATACTCCCATACACATGCTAAATAAATAAATAAATGTTACCCTGGGGTAGAGTAGTTTTGAAAAGCATAAAAGTAGGAACTTATTTCATTATTTACTTACCCCCGAATACTGAATCGTCACTCAACATTTAAGGGCTGCTTAAAATTTGAGCAGTTAAACCTAAACTTTAAATTTTGTATAGCCAAACGTCACTTTTGAGTAACTGTTAAATTTAAGTGCTACTTAAATTTTGAGTGACGTTTCAGCATTCGGGGGATAGTCACTTACAAGGAATATTATTTTATAGTTTATTCGTACTGACTTTTATGTAAATCAACTGTAGGAATAAAACAACATTCAGTTGATTTACTTAAAAGTCCATACATAAATCCGTACAAAATATTTAAGAGATTTTATTACAAAATCCTATAAGTGCTAAGGATTACTGTCCAAAGGGTAAGAAATACTCCTCAAAAACACGACCCCGCGAGCTGCTTGCAGCTCGCGCAACGCCCAAATACTAGTATTATTATACAACCACACATTTATTTATTGATTAAAAAAAATAGCCTTTATACATTACACCATAGTTATACTTATCTATTATTTTCTTCGGGAGCTCCGTACCAGTCAACGTTCCAAGCAAAAGTGACCCCATGAATTTTTCTTTCTGTAGGGCATCTCGTAGCTGACCTCTGAGGTCATGACTACTTAACCGGTCAATCCTGTGGTTGCCTTAAGCTGCTACACTCAAAGCCTCCAGCCAGGGGTACCCCATGAAGTCGGAACACTCGCTTTTATAAGCGGCGACAAACAAGTATGATTCATGTTTCCATAAACGATGACAAGCAAAGATGATTCATACTTATTTGCTACACAAAATTTAAACACACCTTTAAATGATGTTATTTACTATACTTTTACTGCATTTAACTAGAAATTAATTATTACTTTATATTACAATATGAAATACGTTGTTATGTATTAATTACATCGGTATAAATCGCTTCACCGGGTTCTACCCAGTCCCGTCCCTTTTCAAGAAATCACTCCCATAGATGACAGGGAAGCGAGAGGAAAGATGTAACACATCAATAAATCACGTAAACTTACCTTGTCCTACTTGACTGCAATGAAATAAGTCATAATTTGAAAATAAACTTATTAACATTAATAGCATAGTTTTTTCTTACTTTATCACTAGGCTTTATTTGAATATTGACTGTCATTTATTTTGTATCTATCAAGTAATTTTAAAAAAGATCACCATCTTTTGTACCTAACAATTAAAAAAATACCACTAAGAAGTTAATATTTTTATAGATTTTTATTTATAAATTATTGTGTAAATATACAAAAAATATTAAATTGTTCATAATGACGAAGACGATATTAAAAAACTGCACTGTTTTTTTGTATGATATTCACTACTTCTGTAGATATTTTTTTGTAAAATAATCTTAACTATAAACCGATGAGTTGTTTCGTGTTGTCGATTCACAATATGTACATATACACAAGCGGTATATATACATATACACAATAGCGAATTATACACAAACAATAAGATTTATTGAACCGCGTGTTCCGTTATTTAAAAAACCAACCGTGTTCTAGTTTTTAAAAGTTACATTGAATACAGATTTTTGTTAAAAAGTAGTTACTATTTCCGCTTTATCTATACTAATATAATGAAGTTGAAGAGGTTGTCTGTTTGTTTTTTTGTTTAAATGCGCTAGTCTCTGGAACTACCAGTTGGATTTGAAATATTTCTTTTGCATTTGATAGTCCAATTCTTAAGGAAGGTTATAGGCTGTTATCATCACGCTACGACCCTTAGGAGCCGCCGAGAAAAATTAAAAAAGACAGTGAGAACGCTAAGCGAAAACGAAGATATAACGCGGGCGCGAGCTGCGATGCGACGCGGTGGGTCGGGGGCCAATGGAGTTTTATAAAAATGTGGCCGTTATTTAGTATATTGTGTATCTCACAACTTCCACGTGAACGAACAAAGTCGCGTGTAGAAGGTAGTTATCAATAAAATTGTAATAACATTTTTATTGAATCTATAAACCGCCGCCTCCGCAGAATAAATGCGAAAGTACTATTGCGACGGTTTTGATGTTAATCCAAATTCATTATACATCACCTCAATTGTTTCCAGATTTTTAAATCAAGTATTTACGAAGTTACATACACAAGATATACTGTAAAATAATATTATAATTCCGATCTTGATGATATATTACCCAGAACAAAAATTTAATCATTATTAGAAAAATTTCGACTGACAGAATAAACGCGTAATAGCCCATTAACGGTAACATTGTACTGCAAACACGCAAAGAAAATTCAAGAAGCAACACAAAAAAGAAACAATAATTGACGAGAAAAAACAACTCAAAGTAACATAACAATATAAAAAAAAAACTAAAATATTTCTGTAAAATGATTTTCTATCAATAACTCAAAAACGGTACCTGTTTAACACTTAATATTAATTAAAATATCTTTAAAAAATCTTTTAAACGACATAAAAAACAAATTTTTATTCGGTGTAGTCATAAAGTTATGCATCAATTTAGGTTTTTTATTTTTCCTGTAAAATTGACTTTTTACACTTGCGCGTTTATTCTGCGGGGGCGACGAAAATATTATTAAAAAAAGTCGCTGTTGGTGTTTGTCTCTGTGACCGCGTTCTTCCACTAATCTACGGTTTTTATGCGGGTTTCACCATCATTTAGAAAATTTATTCCAGAAGGTTGTTCTTATTGTAGTAATATTAAATTTTTATATAATAAAGAAATCTCGAAGTTTTATCAAGTCGTAAAAACCGTTCGAAGCAGGGTCAGATCGCTAGTAGGAAATAACAAATTGTTGCATGTGCAATGTTACAAGTTTTATGATACGATCAAAATGTTAGTATATTTATATTAAAATGAAAGTGTGTACTTGTTTTCTGCTGTTCGGGATACTTGGTAGTTATTTTGCGTTTATTTCGTCTTTTCTTAACTCAGTTTGCGCCAAAAGGTTTACGAACTTCCTTCTCTCGTGTAACTAATGCTCGGTTCCTATAAAACAAGAAACGAATCGTTTTGTTTAGCAATGGTAGCTTTTTTTATTGTCAAATAGGGTTTTTTTTGTAATTAATAATGTATATGTCGCCGCGAAAGCGTCTACTGTAAAGATTATAACATAATATTATGCGTAACTATTTATTACAATTGTTATTGACCATAAAGTCGTTGATCCTGCTCTCTATGAGTTACTGTTTAATACTGTTACAACCGTTTGGATGCATGCTGTGAATGATATCGATTCCTTTGAGATCAAATGCCATCTATTACCAGGAAATTGAACTTATAGTATAATGCTGGAAGAGTAATTATTAAACTAATTTCGATGTTGAAGTTAAAACTAAAGTTAAAGTAAAAAGGGGACATTTATTTAACGATTTTTGTGTTTTTATTCATATTAACAAGTGGTCATTTTGACATAGTAAATTTGTTTATGATAAAGCGCTACCATATGTGACGAAAATGGCGCGAATTGCGAAAATTATGATTTAAGGCTCGTGCAGACCAGCGCGACTTGTCGCGCGACGCGATTCTGCGATATATCCGTAGAACAATTTCTATGAAAACGCGCGCGACACTTCACACAGGAGCGACCTGTCGCGCTGCAACTCAGATATATGCTAGAACATTGCGACACGCGAATCGCAGCGCGGCACCGACAAAGGAATGTTTCTTTGTTATTATCGCGCTGCGAATCGCGGCGATATCGCGTAGCGGAGGCGATTCGCAGCGCTACACCTGAAATAGGAACATTTTGTATGGTGTCGCCGCGATATCGCGTTGGCAGCGCGACGCGACAGCAAGAGAGTATAAATAGCGGTGCAAACCAAGCTGAGCTCAGTAGACGATCTTCGTCAGAGGACGAAGGCAGGTCTGTGCGCGTAGGCTGAGCGTGGGGTCCTACGTTCGATTCCCCGGTCCGTCATTTAAACCCAACCTAACCTAGGTAGATACCTAAAATTGTCCGTGCTAACCAAAGGCTTAATTTTATTTAACGTTTTATTTTAAAAAGTAATAACAGCGTCACGGGTCGATCAATCCGCCGTAGACCCGTAGTGTGAGTTTCTTTTAACCATGTCGACTGTATACGCATCGACCGCGTACGGCGCTCCGATTGGCCCTTCACTGACCTACACTGGTGAAAGGCCAATTGGAGCGCCGAACGCGGTCGATGCGTTAGGTCGAGATGGTTAAAAGAAACTCAGACTAGGGCCTCTGACTGTACTTCGCTTGGCAGGGGTTGGTGGATGAGTGACGATCTTTACATACCGAGACTCTTCCGTGCCTCGTGGTCTCAGCTGCCATTCGAAGATATTTGACAATCGTTTCGGGTCGTCAGAAGCCCGAAAGACTGTTCTCGTATAACCCAGGTATTAGGTATCTAGTGGAGGTACCCTAATTGCGTAATACTCGATCAATCATAGTTTGTTTCGATTTAAAACAGATTGCTAATCCATTGCTTTATAAGTTGGAATACAAATTCTGCTCAACAAGGTAAATAACGCAATGAATGTTGTTGAAGTGTCAAAATGAAACAAATTTGTCATGATTATTTACGAAAATAAATTACGCAATAAATTACGCAATTGAAATAGTTGGGAAAAAGCTAGGCGACTGACAGACTATTACCAAAGTATTATAATACTAGCTGTGCCCGCGACTTCGTTCGCGTGGATGTCGGAACTTAACAATATATTTTGTGTGCGTCGGTATCCTCCAACAGTGCGAAGCGCTATTGGAGGATACCGATTCAAATCTTTATTTTTTATTTATGCTAGTGCTTCTCTATAAACAACGTTAGCTGTGGAACCATCTGGAGCGTACACAAAAAGGTTATTGGGGTTGTTTACGCGTGAAAGAGCTACTTATAGTTGACCATGGGAAAAGCATCCAATACTTAGGTCCACCCCCGCAACGGATAATATCTGGCCCTGAGCTTTATTAATCGTCATGGCATAACAAAGACTGACTGGGACTTATTGATTTGACCTTATTGACTAAAATTTCAAACTACGAAGTAAATAAAACCACTTGACTCAAATTGCAAGTTATTATTTACTTCGCACTTAAAATTTAAATCAAACGAATGTATTCAAAACTAACTACGAAGGTACGATACGAAGTAATTAAAACTACTTGATTCAAATAGCAAACTACCTATTATTTACTTCGCACTGCACTTTAAGATCGAACGAATCTACCCAAATCAAAACTTTCGAAAAACAAAACCATTTAACGTACGATTTACGACACTATTATGACCTTTTAAAAACTAACCTTTTGAAAGACAGAACTTTCAAGACACCTACTATTAACTCAAAATTGGCCGATAGAATTGGCGAAGGTGGTTCTTTCAAGGAAAAAAATGACGTCACTGCACAACGCCATCTATCGAAGTGCTATTAATATTCGATACTGCACGCAGTTGTTCAAAACATTTTTTAGGTGTGAACTGATTACGATGAAATAAAAACTCAATGTTACTTCAATTTATAATTTTTAAGGCAAATATTGTTGTGTATAAACGTGAAGTTGTGAGACCAAGTACACATTACCACACATTAACTAATTTTGTCCATAGATGGCGCTGTTTTAATATCTATTTCTGAAACTTATAATTTTCTAATTTACATTTTTTAGGTGTGAACTGATTACGATGAAACAAAAAACTCAATGTTACTTCAATTTATACAATTATTATCGCAAATATTGTTGTGTATAAACGTGAAGTTGTGAGACCAAGTGCACAATAACACACGTTAACTAATTTTACTTCTGAAACACTTTAAATTCAAAATTTTTTTGATAGACTGAACCGATTGCAATGAAACAAAAACTAAATGTTACTTCAAGTTACGCTAAATCGTTGTGTATAAAAGTTATCTACATTGATTTCGTACATTTTACGTGATGCTCGGATAACTAAACATACAAACAGACAAACAGACAAAAATTCTAAAAATGCTGGAAATGGGTTCTATTGGTTGTCCTTTAACACCCTGGCTATATTTTTTTATTTTATTTTTAATGTACAAAATCTTTTTTTCTACAGTTTTATTAGTATAGATTACCGTGACCAAAGTGAAATAAAATCATAAGCAAAATAGTTAGTCATTGCAATGTGACTCTTTTCTCATTGTTTTAAGGTATAAATTAGGATGTTTGACTATTTTTACAAAAAAATAATCATTTCTCCATTTCCAAATAAAAAAGTCCTCGCAGATATCAATCATTCTAACTTATACTTTATTGTAATCTCTTAAGAATTACTTTGCATTGACGTACTAATGGATTGGCGGGCGCGCGGCGGCGGCGGCGGCGGCGGCGTGGTCAAAGGACTAGGTACATTTTGAAGCTACCGCAAGTCAGCCGCTCAGTGTGGCTCAGTCCTGCGCCGCGTGGCTGCTTCTATGTGAAAGAGATGCGCGCGACGACCGCGCTTTTTTTAGTCTTGTGGTCCGCGTCCGCGCGAATACAGCGCCTGTTTTTATTTTGCATTTTTTAACCGACTTTTAAAAGGAGTAGGTTATCAATTCGGATATTTATACTATTCTTATTTTTTTTGGTTGGGCTTTTCTGCGTCATTCATTACATAGACGGATCAGCAAAATATTTTTTGTTTGAAAGGGTACTTATACTTCTGAGGTGGTCCCACTGTAATTTGGTCACGATCTGATAATGGGATCCTGGAGAAATCGAGGGAACTCTTCAAATATTACAGGCACACCTATAGCTATTTGGGTATTTTTAAAGTACAATACGCGCCATGAAAGATGAGACTTGACCGCGCCTCCCGCCGCTTCTTCCGCCGCCTCGATGACGCCACGGCGCAGACTTCATAGGTACCGCTAAGGAGACCCATAAATCGTCTACTGCGCAAGTCAAACGACGTGGTGCGTCAAGTCTCATCTTAAATGGCACGACTAGTATCTGCCTAACTGGTGCAGTTGCTCTCGAATAGCACCATTTGGTGGAAGTAGAAGTAGTAAAACTGATGATGAAGAACACAGACGGTTAGTATTTCACGGATTGTGATTCGATTGCTTTAATATTATGGTTGCCAAGCAATTTATGCTCGTCACAATACATTATGAAGAGGTGAGCTGATGGTGAAGTAGCTGAAGAACTCCTCAACGATGAACGTACCAGCATCGGGAAAATAAATATTTTGCAATAGGCGATGAGCAGTTCACATTAGGCTGATTAGGCTAACTTAGATAGGTAAATTACAAACTGAAAAATGGCTAAAAAAAAAAGCGGTGGCACTCCGGGAGTGCTGACAGGACTGAAAACCTGAACAAGATCGCCTTGGTGGAAGAAAAATACTTATATAGAACATTGGTCCGTAATCTTATTCAAATAAAGAGCACAATCGCGTTTACAAAAATGAGGTGTCGTCATGGTGTCGCGAAAATGGTTTAGTCCCATCTCAGAAATGCCCAACGCACCTAAAGAAGTTTTCATTTCAAAATATTTTGTCAAACATTTTTATTCGAATATGCAGGAAGTACCTAATTTAGTTGGGCTTTTCAACATTAGTCAGCCAACTTGCCTGCAACTCATAAGTATGTACCTACTTAAGACATCTTAAATCAAAATGATCTATTCAATGCAAATATTGTTGGATGAAATGAATAAAATGCTTAACACTTTCAGGGACACTAAACGCCCATAGGCGTCATAAGTTCATAACATAAAACTTCTATCGTGTCTCGTTCAGTGTCCTAGAATTCGTTTATAAACAATTTATTTTATTTTATCACTATTGATAGGTACCTACTTAACTCTAAATAGGCGGGCAACGGGAGTTGAAATGGTCTGCATTTGTCGTAGGTAGGTACTTTTTAGCGGACGCGGTCTGCTGCGCGGGCGGCAGAGTAGGGCTCCGCTAGCAGTCGAGTGCGTGATATCAGCTGTGCGAGAGTCAGTTCGAGTACATCGTCTGAATGCGCACGGCTGTGTTACATTACAAGTGCCAGGAGCTCACGCGCAGTTGCTACTTGCGACCACTAGACCAACGAGGCAGTTTGTTAGTAGTAGTTAAGGGGCCGTGCACGAAATGTACTGATTTTGATCAATCTTGTTCATTGATTGTGAGAAAGGGAAAAAGAATTTAAACAAAACTATTTATCAAATCATAAATAGTTTTGTTTAAATTCTTTTAAAAGCCAAAATGATATGAAATTGAAATGAAATGAAATTGTTTATTCTGTAAATAGGATATCGAAATCACTTTTACACGTCGTATTAAAAAAAAAAATAAGCTAGTTGAGTTCGGCGTTTCCTATCTGACTACTCTGAGAAGAAAGGCCGAAACAAACTCAGAGGTTCTTTGTTTTGCTTGTGGCTGAAAGGGATTTTTCAAATAAATTAAGTATTCATGGAAAATCACTAATAGGTATTTGCAACAAGTTTTCCGAAAAATGACGCGAGACTGACTTTTGACCATTTTGTTGTAAGAAACTTCTTTTGATTTTGAAAATTATAAAATATCATTACATGGTCATATGGCTCAACCACTTTGATCAACTTCCATACAAAATATAGAACAAAATTATATTGAAAAACCTATATTTTTAAAAATCCTGTCGGGCAAGTATTTTTTCCTATTATTTAGCAAACCATATCAAAATTAAAAAATCAGACCATGGCCTTCAGCTATCCTTGAGATAAAATCTAATTTTTATTTTAAATTTAAACAATATCTATATTCATTAAGTAACTCAAAGGCGAAATATACCATATTTTCGAGAGCGCAAAAGTGATACAACTACACCTGACTGACACGAATGATATACAGATATACATAATCTTTCAATTATTTCAAGCTTTCTCACAATTAAATAAGTAATTGACAAAAGAGGGTTTTTTCGTGCACGGACCCTTAAGTACTTACTATCCTAATTAATATTATAAATGCGAAAATGAGTTTGTTTGTTTGTTACGCTTTCACGCTAAAATGCTGAACAAATTTGGATGAAATTTAGCACATGGGTAGATCATGACCTGGATTAAGACATAAGATACTATTTATCCCAATATCCGAGTATTTATGAACATCGGAGTAGGTATTTCTTAAATATCATGCCTGTAATCCCCAAAAAATTAGGCAGAGGTGTAGCTACCTACTTATAGTACAGCCGCATTTCGCCAGTTATATGCGTATTTATTCATCTGTGGTACTATACCTACATGTCATATTGAGCACAATTTTATTAGAGTAGAATTCACGGAGATACGGAATTAGTTTGATAAGTAAATTAAAAGTAAGTAGGTACCTAGGTTAGTGCCAATATACTTACTCGTATGTTGTCACCTATTCGGGTGGTTAAATTAAGATGATTTCAAAATGATAAGTACCTACGTAAGTTTCTACCTACTCATAAACAACAGGCCATAAAAACGGGCTGCAACCGAAAGTAAATTTTATACCAGTGTATGTATAAATGAAGTTATTTTTACTAAATCACATAGATTGGAAACTAAATTAAAAATCTCGATTTTTAAATATATAGGTACTTCGTATAAAAAGACCGAATTCGCCAGTTTCGTCATTCGTGCGTGTGTCTCTACCTACGCTGAGGTACCTACTTAGGTTAGGTTGGGTTTTGTTGACCGATCGGAGGAGACTCGAACCTAGGACCCCACAATGAGCAAACAAGCACAGACTAGACTTCGTCTTCTGACGAAGATCGTCTACTACTGAGCTCAGCTCGGTTTGCACCGCCATTTATACTCTCTTGGAGTCGCGTCGCGCTGCCAACGCGATATCGCGGCGATATCGCGGCGACACCATACAAAATGTTCCTATTTCAGGTGTCGCGCTGCGAATCCAAGAGAGTATAAATGGCGGTGCAAACCGAGCTGAGCTCAGTAGACGATCTTCTTCAGAGGACGAAGGCAGGTCAGTGCGTGTTTGCTGAGCGTGGGGTCATTTAAAACCCAACCTAACCAAAGTAGGTGTCTAAACTTGACCAAACGAGTACGAAAGTGACGAATTCGGACGTGCTAAGTGACGTACGAAGTGCTAAGTAGAAGACGAGACCATGATAGATTCTTCATCAGATGACGAGGACCTTTTGCTATTAGCAGTAGCTATTGATGAAGATAGAAGACAAGAACGTCGACGCAATAGGCGCAGGTAAGTCGCAATATGAAATTATATATTTGTCTGACCGTTGCACGCGTTGTTGCTATGTACGTTTGAATACCTACACAGTTGGGATGCAATGTATCACGTAATTAGCTTCACTGTAATAAAGCTCACGGCTGAAGTTCCGTTTAATACCAACCTACTACTTTATTTTGGTAGGTGTTTTATGATTAGATTTGATTACATAACCATAAGCTGGCCTCTTTCGGCTTTATCTTATGCGCCCCACTGTTCCTAAGCTACGGTACTTACTTAAAAATATTTGACGCAATGAAATGCGATAAATAGTACCTAACATCAATATTGTAGTTTATGATTTGATCATTGTGTTACTTGTGGTTTAGACCTAGGTAGGTACTACATATTTATAATTCGATCACACTTTAGATGTTTCTTCTTTCAGGAAATTATGGGTCCACCCAATAAATGCCAAGAGGGAGCAGTATGGCGAGTTCTATACTTTGGTCCCTGACCTGGTGAAAGATGAGAAGAGATTTTACGTTTATTTTAGAATGTCAATCCGGTGTTTCGATGAGATACTTAAGAAGATAAGAAACGATATTGTGAAACAAAACACTAATTGGCGTAGAGCAATTCCGCCAGAGGAACGTCTCGCGATTACATTAAGGTAAATCCTAACTTAATAATAATATTATAAATGCGATAGTGAGTTTGTTTGTTGGCTAAAACGATTGAACAGGTTTGGATGAAATTTGGCACATGCGTAGACCTAGACCATGACCTGGATTAGGACATGATACTTTTTATCCCGATATTACCTAGTTATTATTTTTGTAGTTTTTGGTTAATATTATTTTGCAGCAGGTATTCTGAGATCAACCCAAAGTTAGATATTTACCTACTATGCATTTTTAACCATGAAACAAAACATTTATTTACTATAACCGCTTATTATAATTTAAAACTATTGAATATAGTATAAATATTCAGCGAATATGAAATAACTTGCATTGCAAGGAAAGATCCCGACACCGAAAAAAGCTGATTATTTGCAAATTACAGATTTTCACGAAACAGGGTTAAAATGAAATGAATATTTAATAAAATCAAAGATTTATTAAAGTTGTTGCAAAACAACACAAAAGTTTAAAGAATGATTCTTTTGCTAGCGTGTTGAAAATCGTCGTTGATACTTCGTCTCGGGCTGTAATCCCATCTCGAGTGCAATGACAAAATCTGACACGTATCAAACGACGATTTTATTTATTAACTTATTTACATAAAATTCCAGCGTGCATAGCATTGATAACAATATCTTGCTGCCTTGTAATTAAATATACTAAACTAAAATAAAAAAGTAAAAAACAAAAAAAAACCACTTTCAAGGGAAACAAAAAAACTTTGCTCACTTGCTTCATAATGTACTTACCTATTATTTCTTTATTCAACAGATATCTAGCCACAGGGGACAGCTTGTCTACTGTAGCGCATAGCTTTCGAATGGGAGTATCAACTACATCTCAAATAATATCCGAAGTTTGTGAAGCTATTTGGAAAAACCTGAAGACACAGTATATGCCAGATGTTACTAAAAGTCGCTGGGAAACAGTGGCACAAAAATTCCAAGAAAAATGGGGATTCCCGAATTGTATCGGGGCCATCGATGGTAAGCATGTGACAATAAAGTGTCCCGATAACGCCGGATCGGCATATTTTTCATATTTAAAAAAACACAGCATCGTCCTCTTAGCTGTTGTTGGTCCTGAATATGAATTTATCAGTATTGATGTTGGGGGGTACGGCCGGAACAGCGACGGAGGAGTGTTCGAAGAGTCGCTAATTGGTCAAAAATTCAAAAGGGGCGAATTTAATATTCCCGATGACAGGCCTTTACCTGGCCAAGTGGAACCTTCTCCACATGTACTAGTAGGAGATCAGGCGTTTGCTTTGTCAACTTATTTATTGCGGCCCTACCCCTACGTACAGTCTAGAGAGGATTTACGGAAGGATACTTTTAATAAACATTTATGTATAGCACGACGTGTTGTAGAAAATGCATTCGGCATTTTATCAATGAAGTTTAGGATATTTTTAAGACCAATAGAATTAAAAGCTGATAAAATATCTCTTCTTGTGTCTTCTTGTTGCGTTCTTCATAACTATTTAAGATTTCAAAACTGCGAAGGCAGTTACCAACAGGCTTTGCTGACAGAATCTCCAGATCGTCAAATGATTGATATTGATCCCTCTCAAAACAGAAGGGCACCTAGTGTGGTTTATCGCATACGTGATAAATTCGCAGATTACTTTTACAACCTCTAATTTATGTTATTATAGGTAGTACAAGAAACAGGGACAGTTGAAATGAGCCCTGAGAAGGAACGCTACAATAAAGTTACCATTTTGTAGCCTTCCCCTTCTAAGCGAACCTTAACAATCGAGTTTTATAGCGAATCGAGCGGTTGTGAATAGCTGTCTTCTTCTTTGTCGTGTCGATATATTATATAGCATCTAGTTCTTCTAACTGAACAGACAGTTGTGCTGCTGGGGAGTTTGTTGCGCCACTTCTTCTTCCCAGCTAAAGCACTAGGAAGTGGTGAAGGGTGGGCGTTTTTGGGGGACTGTCTTACGTAATTTTGACGTTCAAAAATAGTTGCTGATTCGCAGCCTAGTTTGAATAAATGACTTTTAATTATGATACTTAATAGCACGACGGAGCTTACCTCGTTTTTTTTTGAACGACGTTTTCTAAAAATGAAACCTAGCTAGATCGATTCGCCCCTGAAACCCCCTACATACCAAATTTAGTTGTTCACGATCACCAAGTTTGTTGTAGTTTCGAGTCTTCAAGTCTTTTGTTTATTTGCCTTTGTTACCCTCCAACATCACATTTTAACGTGACAACTGAGTTGAGCCACTTTACTGGCACATGCATGACCGGACAGGTCCAATCAAATCTGTGTAGGGTTTAATTTATAAATTAGGACTTAAGGCTCTTTCAAACAGGCGCGACACGCGACGCGACTGCGCGACGAGCGGTGTCTCGTGTCGCGTCGCGTGTCGCGCCTGTTTGTAGGAGCCTTAATTTAATTTATCAATGTAATGAAAATTTTT
Source organism: Omphaloscelis lunosa (assembly GCA_916610215.1). Taxonomy (NCBI): domain Eukaryota; kingdom Metazoa; phylum Arthropoda; class Insecta; order Lepidoptera; family Noctuidae; genus Omphaloscelis; species Omphaloscelis lunosa. The sequence continues at coordinate 13,525,959 of OU744270.1, forward strand.
GTATGCCGATACATAGGCTAAACATGACTGGACTCGAATTGTCTGAAGTTCACTTTCGAATTTTGTACATTAAGGCTTGTGCAGACCAGTGCAATATCGCGGGCGCTACAAGGGTCGCGCTGCCTGTAGCGCCCGCGTCATTGCGCCAGTTTGCACGAGCCTTGATTCTCATAATTTTATTGTTACTTATTCCTTTATAAACCATCAGATTTGTATATTACAATTTATTTATTTTCTAAATATTTTGTTTTACTTTTCCCTTGTTGCGTAGTTTGCTTACACTGTTGCTTTCTTACAACGATAGATAGATACAGACGGTGACAAGGGTGCCCATTATTTTGGATCCATCAGATCTAATCGCGACCTTAACTTTGTGCCCAAACACCAATTGCGCAGGGGCAACCCAGTAGCAGAGTGAAATGAATTACGATGCGATCGTAGTAATCATTATCGTAGTATCCATATCATAGTATCGCGCTATGAGTCGACATAATACAAGACTTTATTCCCTTAAAACGGCCTGACCGTGACCGTTCCTAGATGGGTGATAGACCGGTGAAGTGACGTCATATGCAAAATTAGGCTAATATTGTAATCTACAAAGTAGTACGGTTTTATATCGTTTATCTTCGGTGGCCAAACATTCAAAATAAAGTCTTTTACTATAGTCTTAAAACTATGTCCCTACCTTGTCTCCTAGTGTAATTTATCTAACGTAAGAGCGGTTTCACACTACGGCTGATCCGAATCCGAGAAATGTCGGTCCAAATTAGCCATAGCACTATTTGTAAATTATTCGGATTGAACTCTGATCTTGAATTCGAATTCAGATCGGACGTAGTGCGAAACCGCTCTAACGGGTATGCTTCCATCTACAACAAAACAAACATAATACACCCTGATTCAAAGTTAATGGCGGCTCGGAACATGAGGCGAGTCGCTGGGCATTAACGAATTTATGGGTCAGCGGGGGTGAGGGGTGGGGTACTGCGTAACGAGTAGCACACTTCCGAGCCGCTATTAAGTTTGAATCGATTTGTAGGTACTTCGCAATCATTACAACACTTCACTGTTCGGTGCACGCGCACTCGGGTACCGCGCGCGGCAAGCTCGTACGGAAAAAATAATCCACACTGTTATCAGTGCTGCGAATCCTTGAATGAATGGATATAATACAGCTTACCGTCATCGTCATCCTCACCCTTGTCACCGCCATCCACCTGTATTTAATTCACTTTCGGACACATTTTACAAAAGATATAAAAATTATATTTCTATGCATTTTATACAAGTGGCGGTCAGTGGGTTGGCCTTTTGGCCCACGTGACACATTTTACGAACTTAACTTGCGAGTCTACAGTCAGCCGATTTATAATTCGTATAACCACAACACTACATTTCACCTTCACTACACTAGCTGCTACCATTTTTTTCTTTATCCGTATCTTGAAGAACTGCTCGTCTGCTACAGACGCCTGTGCCAGCGCTCCCACACTGGCCGCGGCGGCAACGCGCGAACAGATTTTCTGCCATCTCTACGACCTTGGCCAGCGTGAGTTCGTCCAGGTCTTTCGTGTACAGCTTCGCCTTCTCTCGTCCTGACTGCGGGCCTGTCGCGATTCGCCTCCTCCACGTTGAGAAAGCCACACCTAAAACGACCCACTGATCCGCATTTTTCTGTCAGCCCTCGCAATCTCGCTGCCCATTGAGAATGAGATTCCCCTGCTTGTTGAGGCGCCGCGTAGAAGATGTGATGCTAACCAAACTCGACACATTTGGCGGTAAAATGGTTGTCCAGTAGTGATAAAAGGTCTTCGTAGGACACATCTTCAACGACTTTAGGTAAAACTAAATCCGTTGTTAGTTTGTAGGTACCCTCAGTGAATGCGCTGAGTAAGATGGCCTTTCGTTTTTCACCCGTAGAATCCGTCTTCTCCATAGGTTATGGTCGAACGTATTTAGAATATAGAATTCCAAATTGCACATACCTAACTAGACATTTGAAATACGTGGTAGGAAAAAATCTCATCCCCTGATAAGTACGTGGGTGCGGGGAAGTGTACACAACTGAAATGCCCGTTAGCTATACAGAGACGGTGAGACGTTTCCTGAGGTAGCTGCGTGGTGCGGGCGGGGTGTGGTGGGTGGCGTAACTGTCACCCCTCCCGCACCGCGCAGCTACCGTAGACCTATAGCAACGCACTGGTTTTTTACGGAGTTGGACTCGCCGGCGCCGATACAGTAGTTGGCGCGCGGGAAGCGGGCACCTTGCACACATACATAACAATCGTGCATGCTCTTGTATGTAAGTACCTAATCTATACGCATTATTTAAGCCCTTCACTGACGTAGCGTATAGTAGGTGAACGGAGTAGAAGCCTATGGCATAGTCACATTTTTTTTAATAACGTATCAGGAAATTGGTCTATCAATAAATACTACCCATTTGAAGTAAACTTTTCATACTAAAACAATAAAAACAGAAATATTACAAAAAAATGAATAAATCGATGAAAAAATATCCAATGCGCAATGAATTCGTAGATGCGTTCCTTTGCGGCCGATAGGTACTCGCCGCACTTGCCGTCGGCACGGTAATAATAATATTACCGTGCCGTCGGCTTCTTTGATAGCTATTTTACCTGTATCAATAAAATATGTTATATAAATTGGGTTTTTAATTTAGATTAGAATGTCTTGACATCATTTATCATTTAAATGATTCGTTTTAAAGATTTCTGAAGAGAAATTTAAAATTACGCGAAACAAAAAAATACGGTTGACGGCAACGTGGGCGTAGCGGTAAGAATCAATGGTCTTTTCCTCGGCTATTAGGTATGTAATACCGGTACCTAGTACGTTCCCGTAGAATATTTTCCGACATCCACGCGGGCGAAGCCGCGGGCAAAAGCTAGTATATTATAATTACTGTCTAAAGTATTAATAATGTTGTGAAGACGATGTACCATGAATAAAAAATTCTAGGTACACTACCTCAGACCAAATAGACATTTTGGTCAGAGTATACTACAACAGGTACAAGTATTCAAAATTAAGCAATGACAGATGGTGTTCACATATTTACAAATATTGCAACTGTAGATGATTTTTCCTAACATTTTAACAAATAATAGTGCGTGACTTCAGGTAATCCTAGAATTCGGACCGAGTTTTGGAGTACCTACCTATCTAGTGCAATGTTTGCAAGCGTTCTTATCTAGACCCATATGAGAACCATGTAGATTAGTGTCTGAAATGGTCTTTGAACCACACAGATTTGAGTGGACCTGGATCCAGTCAGTGCAAGCATTTGTCAGTAACTGTGGAGCTCAACTCGACGAACAATACCAAAGAAAGGACATTAGGGTAGGCCGCGTAAACTACTCAAACTGCCAGACCATCATTAAAACTAGCAGAGAAATAAAAATAATAATAATATCCACATAGTCCTCACATTCACAATAATTAAAATAATATAATACTTTAAAAAGTAATCATGTCATTTTAAACATAATTTTCAAATGTCAATGTGTATATAAAACTAGTGTATTGATATTACGTAATAATTAAAATGTCAATTTTTATGGTTTTATCACAAGGCTTAGCAGAGCGAGCTGCTCAATCCCAAGCTTTTTTTCTTCTAAATAATCTGACTTTTTATAGTACCCTTTTTTTACAAAGTTTGATTTTAATACAGATTTTTAATCGTTTAATGGATAGAAGCTTTCATAATATGCATTTAGTAAATAGCTGTTATTTTGAGGTTACAAACAGAGACTTCAATTATAATTATTTGTATGCACAGAAGACGAAAAAGTTACTCGCTTATAGCCTAGCTAGAGAAAAATGTCCGAATTGAAGTAGTTCCTTCTTGATATGGGTCAGTGCCAAAGGATGGTGAATGTGTGGTAGTGTGTGGTGTCTGTGTTTGGTTGGTGTTACCGTGTGGTGCGTGGTGCTGGGAGAGTGATGTGTTAGTATGTGGTGTTTGTGTTTGATTGGTGTTACCGTATGGTGTGCGTTGCTTGGAGAGTGAGGTGTTAATATATGGTGTCTGTGGTTGATTAGTGTTACCGTATTGTGTGTGTTGCTGGGGGAGTGAGGTGTTAGTATATGGTGTCTGTGCTTGGTTGGTGTCACCGTATGGTATGTGTTGCTGGGAGAATGAAGTGTTAGTATGTGGTGTCTGTGTTTGTATGGTGTTACCGTATGGTGTGTGTTGCTGGGGGAGTGAGATGTTAGTATATGGTGTCTGTGTTTGGTTGCAGTTATCGTATGGTGTGTATTGCTGAGAGAATGAGGTGTTAGTATGTGGTGTCTGTGTTCGATGGATGTTACCGTATGGTGTGTGGTGCTGGGAGAGTGATGTGTTAGTATGTGGTGTCTGTGTTTGGTTGGTGTTACTGTATGATATGTGGTGCTGGGAGAGTGATGTGTTGGTATGTGGTGTCTGTGTTTGGTTGGTGTTATCGTATGGTGTGTGGTGCTGGGAGAGTGATGTGTAAGTATGTGGTGGCTGTGTTCGGTTGGTGTTACCGTATGGTGTGTGCTGCTGGGAGAATGAGGTGTTCGTGTTAGTATGTGGATTCTGTGTTTGGTTGGTGTTACCGTATGGTTTGTGTTGCTGGGATAACGAGGTGTACGTCGTGTTATGGCCGTATGGTGAGTGTCGCTGTGAGTATGAGGTGTTAGTGTTTGGTGATTGTGGTGGGTTATTGTTGATGGATGGTAAGAGTGGTGGTAATTGTGAGTAATTGGATTGATCTGGTAAGGAGATAAGAGAATGGTAGGGTGGTGGAGTGGTAGTATGAGGTGGGGGTGAGGGGGTATTTCTGTACGATGGAGTAGTGTTGGTGTGTGTTGGGGTGGTCGTGACTGGTGAATAAGATGGTTCGATATCTAAAGCTTCTCTTATATGAGCAAGCTCCTCCTCCCTTATTAATTGAGCAATTTTAAATTTTATGCCTGACTGCCGCAGGGGGGAAAACGGTTTGATTGCTCTGGCAAATGCCAAAAACATAAGATCGGTGGCATCTGCTGCTTGGAATTGTTTTTTTTTTTGCGGCAAGATACTCCAAAACTCGGTCCGTATTCAAAGTAGGGTTTTCCGGTAAATTTTCTGAAGTACGAAGATGTCGTCCGCGTCGTCGCGGCGTCGTTGCCTGTACTGTAGATACGTGTTCTGGAGTCGTTTCTTCAGACACATTCTCAGAAACATTAGAAATGGTCGGTGCGAAGCTAAGATGGGGTTTCATAAACTCCATGGCTTCGGCCCATTGCCAGTTTACGTAACATCTGGCTCCTTGGCCAGTAGTTGATTTTTGGGTTCTTAAGTGACGCGAGTAACTGTCACGAAGACCCTTCCACTTAAGCTTTACCGCATCACCTAAAAATAAAAAATAAATGGAATAAAAGCTCGTGCAGACCAGCGCGATATCGCGGGCGCTACTGGCAGCGCGACCCTTGTAGCGCCCGCGATATTGTGCTGGTCTGCATGAGCCTTAAACGTTATAAATATATTGCTTTCAACACACTTGCTCGAAAAGTGGCCTTTTTTGCACCGCTCGTGCTTGTGGTTTCCAACGTAGTGTATTGAACTCGCGTGCTATTAATTTTAGTGTGAGAAAGTACGCTACAGATAACTATGTATATAATGTATGCTAGTTAGAGATGTGCGATATTTTTATAATCACAGCAAAGAACCTTGCTTTTTTAAAGTTCGTGCAGACATGCGCGATATCGCGGGCGCTACAGGCAACGCGACCCTTGTAGCGCCCGCGATATCGCGCTGGTCTGTACGAGCCTTTATGCTTATAAATTTTGTCTATGTAGGTAAATAAAATATAAACTGAGATCTAAGAAGTCAAAAAGATAAACAAGAAAAGCGACTTTGTTTTTCTATCTTTGTGACCGCTTAGATCTTCTAATCTGCACAATTGATTTTGAGCCACTTTGTTTTACAATGATTATGACTTTGTTACCTAGATGTCAAGTTATTATGTTTGTGATTTTTAATATTGTTTTTTTTTTAATGTTAGTTAAAATCCATGCCATGGCGGCAGTGCATAGGTACGGGCTGTGCAAATTGAATCGAACAGAACGCGTTAAGGCGTTGTCCTATTTGGCTACGATTGTACGAGTAAGGGCTCCCACAAAAAACTGCGAATTCGCATTGCATTGCAAAAAGCAAGTTTTGTGTGGGAGCCCTAAACGATGCGATTTCGTTGCACGACGAGATTAAACACACACATTTCTTTAGAGTGTTCTAATTGAAGCTTGCAAATCATCGCGCGAGCACAGGAATTGTTTATAACGATCGTACGATGTGTTTGATCGTGCGATCGTGCAATCAAAGCTACAAATCTCTTTTTGCGTGTACAATTTGGTTGCGCGTCATCATCGCGCGAGCATAGGAACGAGCATAGGAGCACAGGACACCATTTGACCATCGCACGATCATTTTGTTGGCAAGACTGGTTGTCAGACTTTCGGGCTTCAGACCACCCGTAACGTAACGACTGTCAAAGATCTACGAATGATAGCCGCGACCAACTATAAAGGCCCATTCAGTTATAGTGATATCACTGTCGCACTCGGTAGCGATTTAAATACTGGTCCAAAGTGACTAACCCAGAAAATGAACCGAAAGTTACCGAGCGCGACAGCGATATCGCTTATCATACCTATCTAAATAGGCCTTCTATGGAGGTACCGAATTCAGATTTTAATCATTGTAAGTAATCTAAAGAAGTACCTACTTGTTGATTGCAACTCCGTTGCAATTTCCCTCCATAGCCTGTCTTTGAGTCTGTTATCCTTATATGAAGCACTCCTCACATCATATAGGACAGGCTTCCCCTGTACTAAACTAATTAATAACTCAACGTTCATTGATAAGAATTTTATAAATTTTTACTTTTTCTTCTGTCAACCGTAGCGGCTCGTGCACAGAACAGCTCAGATTCAGCTCGGAAGTCGTTGGTCGAACTCGGCCGATCAACCAACGAACGAGTCAAAGCTTGTTTAGATTTCTCGTCAAATTAAATTACAATAATAAAAATAGGTACAATTTTTTAAATAGTTACCAATTTTTAATACAGCTAGGATAATGAAATAAAAATAAAAAGTAGTAATATTTTATGAAAAACCGCTCTTCTTTTGACTCCATCTTTTCTGCACAAGTAGTGCTGAGCTAAAACAGAATCGATCATTTAAGTCGATCGACTGAATAACGCATTGAGTCAAATATAATATTTTGTGGGACCTTGGGGCGTTAAAATTTTTCGTAGGTGATAAAAAAAATCGGCTGTTCCATATATTTTGACTACGTGGGTATTGCACTTTTCTATGAAACAGCTGTTTTTTTTAAAATAACGGACGAAAAATTCAACGCCCCCTGCGTTAAAAGTTTTCGAATCGGAATCATTTATTGAATCCATGATAACAGTTTTCGCGTCGATGTCCCGCCTACCTTATATACATGTTATTAAAATAAGAATTTTATTTCAAATCATGTTCAACATATTTAATAATGATCCTTAATTTACATACTGTATTAATCAAACTAATTTAGGAATTACAAAATAGTTCGGACTTACGTACACGTTGATACTTGTTACTTACCCTTTTTTAACAAACTGTAGGTGACTACCTACTTGGTTACCTACAGTTATGGATTCGTTGAGAACTACATGCAAACTGGAGCTCGATCAACTCAACTCGTGAAACGCCTTGTAATAAACGCTCGTTTGCTGCTTGATTGCTTTTCCGTCTCCGCCGTCATCACGCCCTCGAAGAAGTTATTTGATAATTTCACACCCAAAAAAAAAGGTGGCTGACGTGACGTTATAAAGCCTTTTTTAAATAAAACGCGTTGATAACAATTTTAGTATGAGTAAATACTTATTCGAACTGAAGAGTTTTATCTAAGTAGATAACCTACCTAACCTAACCTACCTAACACATCCACGTTACAAATAATTTATAAATTAATGTTTTATGTTATAATTATCTTGAAATATTCTGTTCCACCTTACCGCATCAAACAATTTACTGCCTGTCGCAATATCTAATTGAATCGATCGATTTATTTATTGTTTTCAATGCAACTGCACAGCCCTATATGATCCTATGTAGTAGTAGTTCCAGTGTGATTCGCTAGATGACGCTGATACGCCATTTAGCGAATTATATCATCTTCAAATGCCATTAAAATTATCTGATAATAAAGACGTGTTAATTTATAAAATTCATTATTAAAAAAAACTTTATTTTACGAACAATAAAAATTTATAAACTTAATAAAATAAATTTATTGCCGGCGTAACTACGCGGATCGGCGCGCGGCGGCGGCGGCTTCACTTTGAAAAAGATGCGCGTAGTGTCCCGTGTCCGTGCGATTGCGCCTTCTGTTTTGAATTTTTAGGGTTCCGTACGTCCGAATGAAAAAACGAAACCCTTATAGGATCACTTGTGTGTCTATTTGTCTGTTCGTCTGTCACAGCTCACAGCAAATTTGCTCCCGAATCTACTGGATCAATTTAGTTGAAATCTGGTACACATATAAATTTCTGTATCCCAAACACGGACGTGCGATGTAAATAAATAGATTTTATTTATTTTTATTTGAGAAGTCTATGATCTTACAAACTTACATTTGTAGTTGGAATGTAAACTGTATGGAAGAACACTTTTTTCAACTATAAAGATAAGTTTGTGCATCATGTGCTTGGGATAAAAAACATGGTAGATACTATATTTATCGTACGGAACCCTCACCATGCGAGTTCAATTGGCACTTGTCCATTTTTTTTCAACAATATTATGCTTTTGGCGGGATTCATTAATAAAAAATACTTGTCGAACATTTTTATTCAAATTTACTGCGAGTTTCGTCGTCGTCGAGTTGAGCTCCCTAAGTTCTGAGTTGAGCTCCACGATTACTGACAAATGCTTGCACTGACTGGACAGGTCCACTCAAATCTGTGTGGTTCTTTCCTCAAAAGACCATTTCAGACACTAATCTACATGGTTCTCATATGACCTGACCAAGATTATGTCTGGACTTTAAAAGAGACTGTGTCCTTTGAGTTTGTTTCGGCCTTTCTTCTCAGAGTAGTCAGATAGGAAACGGCGAACTCGACTAGCTTATTTTTAATATTTTTTTAATATGACGTGTAAAAGTTATTCCGATATGTATACTATTTACAGAATAAACAATTTCACTTCACTGCGTAGGCACGCGTAGGACCGTAGGTACCTATATTACACCCGCATTTCGCCAGATATGCGTATTATACATATTGAGCATAATATTAAGATATTTGCACATCAAAGATGTTTATATGGTTCTTCGGGCAAAGTTTCCCTTGGGGGCAATGTTGGCATATTTCACGGCATATCATATGCGTTATAACAATAAAACTTCTATTGAGTCTCGTTCAGTTTCCTTGAATATTTAAACAAATTACCATTTTTTATAACTAATAGTAGGTACCTAGGTAAGTACTGGATCTAAATGGGCGGGCAGCGCCCTTTTTAGCGGAAGCGGTCTGATGCGCGGGCACGCGGATGGCGCGGCATGGCGGCAGAGCGCTAGGGCTCCGCTAGCAGTCAAGTGCGTGATATCAGCTGTGCGAGAGTCTGTTCGAGTACAACGTCTGAAATGCGAACGGCTGTGTTACATTAAAAGTCCTAGGACGACACACGCACTTGTACTACCTACTTGTACTTGCGACCACTAGACCGACGAGGCAGTTTGTTAGTAAGAAAGAAAGAAAGAAATATGCATTTATTGGCATAACAGCAAAGACAATTCACCTTATAACTATAAAAAACAGAAAACAATGATTGTAAATGCCAAAAGGGTCAAGGAAAGGGAAGTAGTAAGAGTTGCTTACCTACTACAATTTTATAATTGGATTAGGTACTCATTCATTAGACATATTAAGTGATTACCGAGTATTTCTTAAACATCACGCTTGTACCTAATCCCTAAAGTATTAGGCAGAGGTGTAGGTACCTATAGTACATCCGAATTTCGCCAGTTATGCGTATTATAATATTGAGCATATTCACGGAAATACTGAATTAAGGCTCGTGCAGACCAGCGCGATATCGCGGGCGCTACAGGCAGGCAGCGCGATCCTTGTCGCGCCCGCGATATCGCGCTGGTCTGCACGAGCCTTTATGTAGTTTGTAAATTAAAAGTAAGTAGGTACTAGGTACCTAGGTTAGTTCGAATATACCAACCCGTATGTTGTCAACTATACGGGTGTGTAAATAAATATGATTTCAAAATGATAAGTAAATAGGTAGGTAGGTACCTACATACTTATAAAAAGGCCAAAAAACATGTTGCAGCCGAAAGTACACTAAGCTATTTTTCGAAATCAGTTAAATATGTATAGGAAAGTAGGTACCTACATCAATTAAAAAATCTTAATAAATACCTACTTAATCCAAACCTATCGTACCAATCCCCTTCAACCAAATACGCAGGTGGCTACAGGAATTCACCCTCACACAAGCGGAGTACTGGTGGACCTCGACACCGGGCTGCAGGCAGTCCAAGGTAGCTATGCCATCCCTGGATAGCAAGTTAACCAGGAGTCTTTTACGCCTGGACAGGAACGGCCTGCGCCTGGTGACGGGGACCATCACAGGACACTGCTCGCTAAACAAACACTTCCACACGATAGGCATAACGGACAGTCCTCTGTGCAGGGCGTGCATGGAGGCTGAGGAAACCGTTGCGCACGTGCTCTTTGAATGCACAGGCGTCACCCAGATTAGAACAGAAACCCTCGGGTCACCCAGATCTTTCACAGATGTTCTGAACAGACCAGGAGTTTTGATTAACTTCTGGAGGGAGGTGGGCTGGTTGGAATAACCCCCCAAGCGGCCGCCATGGCCCACGTACAATGGTCCACCTGACGGACTAAGTGCGGAAACCAAACCCCATAACATAGAACATAGAACATACCTACTTAATTCGTAAAACACGACCGAATTCGCCAGTTTCATCATTCGTACTTGTGTGGTCAAGCTTAGGTACCTACTTAGGTTAGGTTGGGTTATGTTGACCGACCGGAGACTCGAACCTAGGACCCGCACCCAAACTGAGCAAACACGCACAGACCAGCCTTCGTCTTTTGACGAAGATCGTCTACTACTGAGCTCTGCTCGGAATGCACCGCCATTTATACTTTCTAGGTGTCCTTTGTCGGTGTCGCGCTGCGAATCGCGGCGATATCGCGTAGCGGAGGCGATTCGCAGCGCTACACCTGAAATAGGAACATTTTGTATGGTGTCGCCGCGATATCGCCGCGATATCGCGTTGGCAGCGCGACGCGACAGCAAGAGAGTATAAATAGCGGTGCAAACCAAGCTGAGCTCAGTAGACGATCTTCGTCAGAGGACGAAGGCAGGTCTGTGCGCGTAGGCTGAGCGTGGGGTCCTACGTTCGATTCCCCGGTCCGTCATTTAAACCCAACCTAACCTAGGTAGATACCTAAAATTGTCCGTGCTAACCAAAGGCTTAATTTTATTTAACGTTTTATTTTAAAAAGTAATAACAGCGTCACGGGTCGATCAATCCGCCGTAGACCCGTAGTGTGAGTTTCTTTTAACCATGTCGACTGTATACGCATCGACCGCGTACGGCGCTCCGATTGGCCCTTCACTGACCTACACTGGTGAAAGGCCAATTGGAGCGCCGAACGGGGTCGATGCGTAAGGTCGAGATGGTTAAAACAAACTCACACTAGGGCCTCTGTCTATACTTCGCTTGGCAGGGGTTGGTGGATGAGTGACGATCTTTACATACCGAGACACTTCCGTGCCTCGTGGTCCCAGCTGCCATTCGAAGATATTTGACAATCGTTACGGGTCGTCAGAAGCCCGAAAGACTGTTCTCGTATAACCCAGGTATTAGTTATCTAGTGGAGGTACCCTAATTGCGTAATACTCGATCAATCATAGTTTGTTTCGATTGAAAACAGATTGCTAATCCATTGCTTTATAAGTTGGAAAACAAATTCTGCTCAACAAGGTAAATAACGCAATGAATGTTGTTGAAGTGTAAAAATGTAACTAATTTGTTATAATTATTTACGAAAATAAATTAATCAATTAGGGTACAGATAGGTAGTCGGTCCATGTAAAATACTGGTATTCAGCTGCATCCGGTGAGGCTGGAAGCTGACACCAACATAGTTGGGAAAAAGCTAGGCAGACTGACAGACTATTACCAAAGTGAAATAAAATCATAAGCAAAATAGTTAGTCATTGCAATGTGACTCTTTTCTCATTGTTTTAAGGTATAAATTAGGATGTTTGACTATTTTTACAAAAAAATAATCATTTCTCCATTTCCAAATAAAAAAGTCCTCGCAAATATAAATCATTCTAACTTATACCTTATTGCAATCAGTTAAGAATTACTTTACATTGACGTACTAATGGATCGGCGGCGCGCGCGGCGGCGGCGGCGGCGTGGTCAAAGGACTAGGTACATTTTGAAGCTACCGCAAGTCAGCCGCTCAGTCACGGTAATATTATAATTTTTTAACCGACTTCTAAAAGGAGTAGGTTATGAATTCGGATGTTTATACTATATCTTTTTTTTTTGTTTGGTTGGGCTTATCTCCGTCATTATATAGATGGATTAGCAAAATAATTTTTGTTTGAAAGGGTGTATTTCCGAGGTGGGCCCACTGTAATTTGGTCACGATCTGATGATGGGATCCTGGAGAAATCGAGGGAACTCTTAAAATATTACATGCACACCTATAGCTATTTGGGTATTTTTAAAGTATCTGCCTAACTGGTGCAGTTGCTCTCGAATAGCACCATTTGGTGGAAGTAGAAGTAGTAAAAAAAGTAAAAAAAAAAAAAAAAAGTAAAAAAAGCAGTAAAAACTGATGATGAAGAACACAGGCTGTTAGTATTTCACGGATTGTGATTCGATTGCTTTAATATTATGGTTGCCAAGCAATTTATGCTCGTCACAATACATTATGAAGAGGTGAGCTGATGGTGAAGTAGCTGAAGAACTCCTCAACGATGAACGTACCAGCATCGGGAAAATAAATATTTTGCAATAGGTGATGAGCAGTTCACATTAGGCTAACTTAGATAGGTAAATTACAAACTGAAAAATGGCTAAAAAAAAAAAGCGGTGGCACTCCGGGAGTGCTGACAGGACTGAAAACCTGAACAAGATCGCCTTGGTGGAAGAAAAATACTTATATAGAACATTGGTCCGTAATCTTATTCAAATAAAGAGCACAATCGCGTTTACAAAAATGAGGTGTCGTCATGGTGTCGCGAAAATGGTTTAGTCCCATCTCAAAAATGCCCAACGCACCTAAAGAAGTTTTCATTTCAAAATATTTTGTCAAACATTTTTATTCGAATATGCAGGAAGTACCTACCTAATTTAGTTGGGCTTTCCAACATTAGTCAGCCAACTTGCCTGCAACTAGGGATGTTCCGATACCATCAAAGTATCGATACCTACTCATTTCGATAATAATAAAATCTTTTTTCGATACTACTTAAACAAGTACTCCTAAAGTATCGATACTTACTGATATCGATACTTTTTAGTACTTTTTATTTTTATTTATTTTGAGGATGCTAACAATGAACGTTGAAGGACAATAATTAAAACAAAATTGAAAAGAAAAAAAAAACTATTTATTACAAATCTTTTGCGTCACGTGCATACTTTAAACAAAAAACTCTTCAGCATTAAGATTCCCCAAAAACAGTAACTGTTCAAGGTATTTTGGAGACAATCTGTTCCTTGTTTGAGACATTGTTGCACCGGCTTTGGAAAGAAGGCACTCGATAGGAACTGATGTTGCAACAACAATTAAATATTGCTGTGTATACTACAAGTATCAAGTTTTGGAGATAAGCGGTTTCGGATTTTTGTGATTGTACTTCCTGCTTAAGAAAATAATCGTTCTGAAGGCACTGACGTCGCAGGAATTGATATTCTCGTGCCAATATGTATAATTTTGAGAACACAACTTTCATATCATCCCATTGTTTCAAGGGATCTAAGGAAAGTGGTGAAATCTGTGCAGATAAGTAATAGCTTAATTCATCCTTATTTTCAGACTGTGATGAAGATGAAGAACTTGGTTTTTGTTTTATTTTTTCGTACTTCTTATGGTGACTCAAGAAATCGGTGTTGTTTCGATAGAAGAATCAAATAATAGTCAAGCAAAATAATGATCAACCGTATTAATATAGTAGAAAAACAAAGCGCGAAACAGTTACGATAAAATTAAATGAGAACGGTGAACGATTGAGTGAATGAGTGATTGATTAGTTTAGTAAATGAATGAAGGAAAGGTTAGGAATTTAACTGTGAACGGAAGGAACGATTTCGAGCAAAGATCGATGTAATGTTTTAGAAGATTCAGAACGAGTGAACTAGATGGCGTTGCCATAATCATAAACATAAAAGCTCCTACAGACAGGCGCGACACGCGACGCGACACAACGATACCGCTCGTCGCGCGACGCGACGTACCTTTGTGTCGCGTCGCGTGTCGCGCCTGTTTGTAGGAGCCTTAAGCCGTAAGGTCGCAAGTTTTAAATGGGTAATTTCTAAGATTACCCAATTAAAATTTAATTTCTTATTCAATACGATACTTGCCAAAAAGTACTCATTGAGTAAAAGTATCGAATGCAAAGTATCGAGTATATCGGTTTCGAATGGAAATGTACTCGATACCATAAAGTATCGATACTTTTTTCGTCTCCCTAACTGCAACTCATAAGTATGTACCTACTTAAGACATCTTAAATCAAAATGATCTATTCAATGCAAATATTGTTGGATGAAATGAATAAAATGCTTAACACTTTCAGGGACACTAAACGCCCATAGGCGTCATAAGTTCATAACATAAAACTTCTATCGTGTCTCGTTCAGTGTCCTAGAATTCGTTTATAAACAATTTATTTTATTTTATCACTATTGATAGGTACCTACTTAACTCTAAATAGGCGGGCAACGGGAGTTGAAATGGTCTGCATTTGTCGTAGGTAGGTACTTTTTAGCGGACGCGGTCTGCTGCGCGGGCGGCAGAGTAGGGCTCCGCTAGCAGTCGAGTGCGTGATATCAGCTGTGCGAGAGTCAGTTCGAGTACATCGTCTGAATGCGCACGGCTGTGTTACATTACAAGTGCCAGGAGCTCACGCGCAGTTGCTACTTGCGACCACTAGACCAACGAGGCAGTTTGTTAGTAGGAGTTAAGGGGCCGTGCACGAAATCTACTGATTTTGATCAATTTTGTTCATTGATTGTGAGAAAGGGAAAAAGAATTTAAACAAAACTATTTATCAAATCATAAATAGTTTTGTTTAAATTCTTTTAAAAGTCGAGTCTTTGTTTTGCTTATGGCTGAAAGGGATTTTTCAAATAAATTAAGTATTCATGGAAAATCACTAATAGGTATTCGTAACAAGTTTTCCGAAAAATTACGCGAGACTGGCGTTTGATCATTTAGTTATAAGAAACTTCTTTTGATTTTGAAAATTATAAAATATCATTAATGGTCATATGGCTGAACCAATTTGCTCAACTTCCATACAAAATATAGCAAAAAAATAATATTGAAAAATCTATATTTTTAAAAATCCTGTCGGTCATGTATTATTTCCTATTATTTAGCAAACCATATCAAGAAATTTAAAAATCAGACCTTGGCCTTCAGCTATCCTTGAAATAAAATCTGATTTATTGTTTTAAATTTAAACAATATTTATATTCATTAAGTAAATCAAAGGCGAAATATACCATATTTTCGAGAGCGCAAAAGTGATGCAACTACACCTGACTGACACGAATGATTTAGTACCACGAAAACTGTACTTTTATAGTCAGATAATACTTAATCTTTCAATTATTTCGAGCTTTCTCACAATTAAATAAGTAATTGACAAAAGAGGGTTTTTTTCGTGCACGGACCCTTAAGTACCTACTATCCTAATTAATATTATAAATGTGAAAGTTTGAGAGAGTTTGTTTGTTTGTTACGCTTTCACGCTAAAAGGCTGAACAAATTTGGATGAAATTTGGCACATGGGTAGATCATGACCTGGATTAGGACATAAGATACTATTTATCCCAATATTCCCATGAGATCGAGACATATGTGGGTGAAACCGCGGGGTGCAGCTAGAAATTTTATAATTTGATACTCATTATCATTATTTACAATTAAGTTATCACCTAGTATTTATGAACATCGGAGTAGGTATTTCTTAAACATCACGCCTGTAATCCCCAAAAGATTAGGCAGAGGTGTAGCTACCTACTTATAGTACAGCCGCATTTCGCCAGTTATATGCGTATTTATTCATCTGTGGTATTATACCTACATGTCATATTGAGCACAATTTTATTAGAGTAGAATTCACGGAGATACGGAATTAGTTTGATAAGTAAATTAAAAGTAAGTAGGTACCTAGGTTAGTGCCAATATACTTACTCGTATGTTGTCACCTATTCGGGTGGTTAAATTAAGATGATTTCAAAATGATAAGTACCTACGTAAGTTTCTACCTACTCATAAACAACAGGACATAAAAACGGGCTGCAACCGAAAGTAAACTTTATACCAGTGTATAAATTAAGTTATTTTTACTAAATCACATAGATTGGAAACTAAATAAAAAAGTGTCGTTTTTTAAATAAATAGGTACTTCGAAAAAGACCGAATTCGCCAGCTTCGTCATTCGTACTTGTGTGGCACCTACACTACCTACGCTGAGGTACCTACTTAGGTTAGGTTGGGTTATGTTGACCGACCGGAGACTCGAACCTAGGACCCCACACTGAGCAAACACGCACAGACCAGCCTTCGTCTTCTGACGAAGATCGTCTACTACTGAGCTCAGCTCGGAATGCACCGCCATTTATATACTTTCTTGGTGTCGCGTCGCGCCAGCTACGCGATATCGCAGCGTTTTGCAACAACAAAGGAAATTCCTTTGTCTGTGTCGCGCTGCGATTCGCGCGCGATGTCGCGCTAGTGTGAAAGGTGTTGCGTGGCGATAATATCGCAGAATCGCCACGCGACACGTCGCGCGACAAGTCGCGCTGGTCTGCACGAGCCTTTATCATAATTTTCGCAATTCGCGCCATTTTCGTCACATATGGTAGCGCTTTATCATAAACAAATTTACTATGTCAAAATGACCACTTGTTAATATGAATAAAAACACAAAAATCGTTAAATAAATGTCCCCTTTTTACTTTAACTTTAGTTTTAACTTCAACATCGAAATTAGTTTAATAATTACTCTTCCAGCATTATACTATAAGTTCAATTTCCTGGTAATAGATGGCATTTGATCTCAAAGGAATCGATATCATTCACAGCATGCATCCAAACGGTTGTAACAGTATTAAACAGTAACTCATAGAGAGCAGGATCAACGACTTTATGGTCAATAACAATTGTAATAAATAGTTACGCATAATATTATGTTATAATCTTTACAGTAGACGCTTTCGCGGCGACATATACATTATTAATTACATTTTTTTTAAATGCCCTATTTGGCAATAAAAAAGCTACCATTGTTAAACAATCCGATTCGTTTTTTTGGTTTGTAGGAACCGAGCATTAGTTACACGAGTGAAAGAAGTTCGTAAACGTTTTGGCTCAAACTGAGTTAAGAAAAGACGAAATAAACGCAAAATAACTACCAAGTATCCCGAACAGCAGAAAACAAGTACACACTTTCATTTTAATATAAATATACTAACATTTTGATCGTATCATAAAACTTGTAACATTGCACATGCAACAATTTGTTATTTCCTACTAGCGACCCGACCCTGCTTCGAACGGTTTTTACGACTTGATAAAACTTCGAGATTTCTTTATTATATGAAAATTTATAGTAATGTGATAAGCACATAGACCTTCTGGAATACATTTTCTATAAGATGGTGAAACCCGCATAAAATCTCATACGTAGATTAGTGGAATAACGCGGTCACACAGACAAACACCAACAGCGACTTTTTTAAATAATATTTTCGCCGCCCCCGCAGAATAAACGCGCAAGTGTAAAAAGTCAATTTTACAGGAAAAATAAAAAACCTAAATTGATGCATAACTTTATGACTACTCCGGATAAAATTTTGTTAAAGATATTTTAATAAGATTTTTTTAAAGATATTTTAATTAATATTAAGTGTTAAACAGGTACCGTTTTTGAGTTATTGATAGAAAAACATTTTACAGAAATATTTTAGTCATTTTTATCGTTAATGTTACTTTGAGTTATTTTTTCTTGTCAACTATTGTTTTTTTTGTTTGTTTTGCAATGTAATATAGCTTGATATTTTTTGCGTTTTTCGCAGTGCAGTGATACCGTTAATGAGCTATTACGCGTTTATTCTGGTACATTCGAAAATTTTCTGATAATGTAATAGGTGATTAATTTTTTGTTTTGGATAATATTATCATCAAGATCGGAATTATAACATTATGTTACAGTATATCTTGTGTATGTAACTTCGTAAATACTTTATTTAAAAATCTGGCAAATATTGAGGTGATGTATAATGAATTTGGATTAACATCAAAACCGCCGCAATGGCACTTTCGCATTTATTCTGCGGGCGGCGGTTTATAGATTAATAAAAATGTTATTACAATTTTATTGATAACTACCTTCTACACGCGACTTTGTTCGTTCGCGTGGAAGTTGTGAGATACACAATATACTAAATAACGGCCACATTTTTATAAAACTCCATTGGCCCCGACCCACCGCGGCCGCGTCGCATCGCAGCACGCGCCCGCGTTATTACTTCGTTTTCGCTTAGCGTTCTCACTGTCTTTTTTAAGTTTTCTCGGCGGCTCCTAAGGGTCGTAGCGTGATGATAACAGCCCATAACCTTCCTTAAGAATTGGACTATCAAATGCAAAAAGAATATTTCAAATCCAACTGGTAGTTCCAGAGACTAGCGTGTTCAAACAAAAAACAAACAGACAACCTCTTCAACTTTATTATATTAGTATAGATAAAGCTGAAATAGTAACTACTTTTTAACAAAAATCTATATGCAATGTAACTTTTAAAAACTAAAATACGGTTAGTTTTTTAAAAAAACGGAACACGCGGTTCAATAAATCTTATTGTTTGTGTATAAATCGCTATTGTGTATATGTATATATACCGCTTGTGTATATGTATATATTGTGAATCGACAACACGAAACAACTCATCGGTTCATAGTTAAGATTATTTTACAAAAAAATATCTACAGAAGTAGTGAATATCATACAAAAAAACAGTGCAGTTTTTTAATATCGTCTTCGTCATCATGAACAATTTACTATTTTTTGTATATTTACACAATAATTTATAAATAAAAATCGATAGAAATATTAACTTCTTAGTGGTATTATTTTAATTGTTAGGTACAAAATATGGTGATCAATTAAAAATTACTTGATAGATACAAAATAAATGACAGTCAATATTCAAATAAAGCCTAGTTATAAAATAAGAAAAAACTATGCTTTTAATGTTAATAAGCTTATTTTCAAATTATGACTTATTTCATTGCAATCAAGTAGGACAAGGTAAGTTTACGTGATTTATTGATGTGTTACATCTTTCCTCTCGCTTCCCTGTAATCTATGTGAGTGATTTCGTGAAAAGGGACGGAAATGTGTAACAGGAAGCCGGGGAAGCGCGCGCTATTTGATTTGACCAATGAGCGCGTGCGGTGCTTGAGTTGGCTGTCAGAAACGACCTTGACGAGGCCCCACCCCTTTAATGTTGTTTATTACCAAGGTGAGAGGTCAGATGTTACACATCACATGCGACTACTGTAAGGCTCGTTAAATTATTTTTATTTTTAATCCATATGTTTACGAATTTCCGTGACCTAGAAATGTTTTTAGTTCCTATCTAAAATGATAAGTGTGTCGCATACAATAGCAAAACATGAATGTAATAATAATATTTTATATATATATCCATTTAATGCCTACTACACAATATTGCTAACTGTGGAGGCTTGTAAATGGCTTATCGTCAATAACCTCACTGTTACTTCTGTATTGATAAAGTCAAAGTCAAAATCAAATCATTTATTACAAATAAGCCATGTATGGCACTTTTGAACGTCAAAATTAGCAAAATAATATAATTGATTCTAGTCGCCCCTTCCAAAAGGTAGTTTTCGTATGGAGAAGAATGGGCAAGAGACTCCACCGTTACTCTTTTAAATTGTTTTACAATACTTTGTATAGGTAGGTACCTAAAATAGTGAAATAATTATATGTGAAGACGATGCACCACAATAGGTAAAAATAATTAATGATACATGGTGCTCACATATTTACAAACATTGTAAAAGTAGCCGATTTTCCTAAAATTTTATAATTAATAAGTCAGCGTGTGAGAAAGTAATCACAGAATGTAAAATCAATGTCATGTATCAAAAAATAATAAATTTTACAATTTACTAAGCAACCAGTTTGATTTTGTCTTTGATTCTAAATTATTGTCCTATGGAGCAGGACCAGCATGCTTCCAAGCACTCTTATCTTGGATATTTAATCCTCTAATTTGTAATAAGCTTGATTATAAAGTGAACTTTTAAGAGTTTTAAATTTTCTTTCATTTAATTGCAATATATCACAAGGTATTTTGTCGTAACATTTAAAAATAAAAGTTTTCATAAAAGATGTATGTACTTTAGATAATCTGAAAAATGGTTGATCTAGTTTATATTTATTTCTTGTATTAAAATTATGTCTATCACTTATATTATTAAAAAGATGTGGATTTTTCCTTACATACACAATATTTTCATAAATGAATTGGCAAGGTACCGTCATAACATTAATCCTTTTAAATAGGTCCCTGAGAGATTCGTGGCGACGTAGATTATATTAGAAATGGCTCTAACAGCTCTCTTTTGCTCTTGATAGCTGTAAGCTACTCAAACACAATAAAATTAAAATTAAAAATTAATATTGTGTAGCTGGTAATAATGGCAGAGACCGACTACGTATTATTACATAGGACTATTCTATAGATTATATAACGTGTTCCTTTTGATGTCCCATAACTCTAAGGTTATATATTTATATATATAATTAGCCAAAATAATACAAAAAGTCCTAGAACAAAGTGTTTCAAAAATACATAACTATGTAATTTGATTGATAACATAACACTAGACTCTCGATGTGTGTATCTAAGTTTCATTGATAAGTACGAGTAAATAATTTTCATTCAAACCAATAATTCATATTATTTTATAGCTAAGAAAAAGCGACATTTTCATAAGTTTTTTACATAAATAATCGTGAGTTTGTCAAATTATTTTGTATGAAAAATGAAAAAAAAAAAATTACAATTGTTGAAAAATAATTCATAACAATTATTATACCAGTTGATTCTTGGAAATGGTCTCATTAACACCCTAGAGTTATGGGATATCACAAGTAGCACGTTCTATTGTAATCTGTGTTATTTGGCCTCCTTGACATTTTTATACTCTTTGACATCTCAAATAAAACACGATATAATAAAGTAGTAACTTTAAATCACAAAATGAGACGGAAACGATTACATACGCTCTTGAGCCTGAATGTAACGACATGAAATGGTGTGAATGAATAGATTCAAACATATATTACTAGTTACTAGTCACTGCAATACAGTAATATATATAGCAACTGTTGCTATGCCACAATTCACACAGTGACCCATAGTTTCAACAAAAATCGCAAAGCGGCGGTAAAATCCAAAATAACAATTCCAAGTCAAACGTACGATTGATCTTCGGTGTCCAGTGTGAAAGCAAGGGTCAGAATCCGTAAAAAAAAAGCAGTGGTCATTGAAAATGAAAAATAATCGGGAAAGCACTCAAAACACATCGGAAAACATGAAACAAGTGGCAACAGTCTAGTTGTACGGGTGGGCGTTGCGACAATCATTCTTCGAATTACTTGGTGCGATTTTTATTTGACACCTAATAAAATACAGTCGAGAACACAATGATTCAACTATCTATCACACTCGTCGCGTCATCGTCCTTAATGTTCCGCGATCGTATACAAAACGGTCCTTACAATAAAAAGTGAACTCTTTGTCAACGAAATACAGTCAATAATTTATTACCAGTTAATGCTGTCGTTCGTGATGCGAAAAAACCATTTCATACATGTCAAATCGTTGATAGTTGTAAGAAACTGCACTCGAAGAAAATGCAATTCTATTCCATGTTGGACAAGTTTCATCCTTCAACCGTTTTCTGTAACCGTTATCGTCGTCGGGAAAACGGTTTAGTCCGTCAAAATTTGACAACCAGCCTCCACTACTGTCTAGTTGGCTCATGCCAGTGCAGAACATGCACTGCCAGTGACATAGATTAAAAATATATGACAAATTTGATTCGATACGAAATCGATGTAATCATTATTTTGGTTTTTCAGCAATTAATCGATGTTTTATTTATTAATATGACTAATTAAATGCACTATATTATATATCAATTTATATTGTGCATTAAATTACTTTAAGATAGTCAAGTATGACAGTTTTCTTTTTGTAATTGGGTAATCGATTACTCAATTTATCGATAATCTCACAAAAATTATCTTTATCATATTTCTCCGCTTCCAGATTGAGAATTGAGCTGATTTTTGATATTCAAGGATAAAAAAATATCAATTTTTTTTAGATCATATCTCAACTTATTACATTTGGGCTCACCGTTTTTCATCTCCTTTCAAATGCACTTTTCGGTTAAAAATTAAAGTCTACTAATGAGATCAATATACAAGGTGGGGCAAAAGTAATGTCATAATATGAATATAGGTACCAACATTATTGCGTCATAATGTCATTGTAAATTTTGACATATATTGTAAACAGATAGAGAATTAGTTAACAATGCAATGGATATGCGATACACACAGCTTAGGCAATGTCAGCGATTTAAAAACACCAATTTCTGGTTTGTATAATCTCTCGTTTTGGCGATTTGAACTCGCTGGCCTGATCACCAAATCTGACAGCGCCAGACTTCTTCCTTTGGAGCTTTTTGAAATCTTGCGTTTACTATCATAAACCACAAAACATGCAATTATTGAAAGCCAACATTGAAGAAAGAAATCACCAAATTGGAGCCAGATTAATTCAAAATGCCGTAACTGTGCTTAACTCAAAAGGTGGTCATGTGAACGATTTTTTTTTTGAGATATTGTCATCAAATTTTATACCTTTAAATAATCTTTCCACCAAATCAAGGCCCAATTTCTTAAATTTTAACAAAATTGCATGAGCCACCTTTTACCTAGTTCTCATTTATTTCTTTTCAACGAAAACAGTAGTTCTTACTAAAATAACAACAAAAGAAAATACGAAACAGTTGATCCAGCTGCCCAACGAGAGCTTCCTCAGGTGTTGGTCGAGGCTCTTGGCTCTTAAACCATTGGCCGTCACGACTATCGGCAAAATGATCTCAGAGTTCACATCCCACATGTCGACAACCTGGCGAGCCAAGTCAATATACTTGATTTGTTTTTCTTTCTCGGCTTTCACGAGGTTCCCGTCACGTGGAACCGCTATGTCAATATCATTGTACGCCGCTCTATTCGATCCACCAGTATATCAGGTTTATTGGCAACAATAGCCCTGTCAGTGATGATGGATCGATCCCAGTACAGTGTGATATTTCCATTGTTTTGTCTGTGCAAGTAAATGTCTTAAAAAAGTAAATGTTTACTTCACAGTGTAACTGGCATACAAGCTACTGCTCCATTTTACAGGCATGTTTACTTACGTCATTCGTTTATAATCTATCGGTATTATTTCCGGTTTAGATTATTAACCGTCGAAAAATTGTGAAGAGGGTGAAATGGGTTAGGTTAGGTTAGAACCGCGCTTCTTCCAAGTTGTTCGCAGCTTGGTAAGCTGTTTAATTTAGTATTAGCGCAAGATGCATGACGTGTCGCAAGCAAGTTTGATACCAGTTCACAATTACCTTTTTTTTTGTTTCCCATGAATAGATTATAAACTATCAAAAATAATGCGTTAAATTGTAAATGGTTTGTTGCAGTTCACAATTTTTCTACAGTTTATAATTTTCCGTTAGGAAAGAACAACGATAGATTATAAAGTCACATATACCTACATCTACTAACTTAATGAATAGTAGTAAGGTATGTTATACTCGTGCCAGTTCACGAATGCAAGTTGAAATGCATATTTGCCTGTAAATCAGCCGTATAAAAGACAGCAACAGTTCAGTTCTTTCTCCACAAGTGACTATTAATATTTTTCACGCATGGTCAAGTTACTTAGATATTCATACCTTCTTGATATTCCAGCTAACTTTAACAAAACACAACTATCAGCACAGATGCACAGATCTATTCGCGAGATCGACACACTCCTCAGAGATTTCCAACAAGAAATACAAAAACAAAAGTCAGTGCTAAGGACAGTCGACCTTGAAGACAACTTAAAAGATGTGGGTCTCTTGGACTATAGCATTACGCCTATGTGGTGGGGAGGAACTCCTGGAGTTGACCAAATAGGACTGAACAATCCGGCCATAACTTCTGTAGGACATGGGATGGCTAACTCTAACGAAGATAAAGACCCGCAACACACAAAGGATCTTTGGGAAAATCTCAACCCGTTACCAGGAGTCCAGCTGAACTCCTCCATAGCATTGCCTCCACTTGATCCCTACCACTTAACTTTTTACACTTCTAACGCTACTTCTATGTCTTTCACTCGTGCCGCGTTTCCCTTTTTCGTGCCTCCGCGCACAGCACCCAGTCCCTCTCCTATGCCTGCGCGTGATAGAGAGGCGTATTTGGATGGTTCTCCTTCAACTTGGATTGATCCTTTAAAACCGAGTGGTCCCACACGACCACCTAAAGATATGTATATACCTACAACCACGAAGGCTGTTACTAGTTTCTACTTGTTTCCTAGCCCTCCGCTTTCAATCTCTGTCTTAAGAGGACCGCTCACATCTAATCCTAAAACCAGCACAATTTTCAACTTCTTCACGATATGGAAACGGATGAAAGAACGGACTGATTATACCCCAATCAAACGAATTACAAAAGCAAATCGAATCACACCGATGAGTGAGTATGTAACAGAGGGGCAATTCCCGTAATTTTGAGGAACGTTCGCATTCTAATCTTATTCGCAATCTGCCAAAAATGCAAACAATTTACCAACATTTTTGACAAGTTTGACAGATTGCGACTTGAATGTGAACGTTTTTTTAATTACGGGAATTGGCCTTCAGAGCTTTAAATTAAAATGTACACAGCCTGTTTAGTAAACAAGTTTGACAATTTCGATAATGATTTACCTAATTATATAATGGCTGAGCGTTTTTCGTATTAAATATTTAAAAACTAAATCTCACTCTTCACCTGTCAATACTCAATGCAGCCACTAATTACACTATTTCCACCAACAGCCCAACGACCTCAGCAAATCGGACGCACACTCTCCAAAGCACAAGCTTGGGTCCGCAACAGACAGTGGATAAAAACCCCCATGGCCGGAAGGACCAACATAGGAAGGATCAATAATGGAACGACCAAAGAATTAAGGACAACAGTTACAGTACCGGATCTTCTGCCAACTACTGTCTATAGGGCAGAAACTGGAACAGCGTTTACGGGAAACCTGTTCCTAGAGGATGATCAAGGCTTCTTGTTTGTGACACTTCCGACTGCCATAACTGAGGCTGTTACTAGTCCACCGACTGTGGCGGGCGACGTGCTGCACTACGGTTTGTATATTAGCCTCTACTGGTTTCACACAGGGTGACAGCTTACAAATTATAAAAGTACAGTTTATATTATATGTTCAATCAATAAATTACAGTTCCAGCGGTAAAGTCAAATCAACTTCAAATCGCATAATTCAATTACACCATTAATGAGCACTTTTGAACGTCACAAATTACAAGAAATAAGAAGAATCGATTCTAGTTACCCCTTCCGATAGATAGTTTCGTATGGAGAAGAACGGTACGTTATTAGTGCGGCCCGTACAAAACTGTACTTCAGACAGATGTGCTGCTGGGGTGTTTGTTACGCCACTTCTTCCCAGCTAAAGCAGTAGAAGAAGGGAGTGAAGCAGTAGAAGAAGGAAGTGGTGAAGGGCGGGCGTTTTTGGGGGACTATCTAATATAATTTTTACGGTCAAATATTGCAAAAATGCCGTGGTCGCATACATGTACACCTACAAATTTTTTCTTGACGATTTCTGTATCTATGTCTTAATTTCTGTCAGAAATATTTTCTTGTTTTATACTTTTAAGAGCGTGATTTTTCAATAGTCGGGTTTTAGTTTTTAAACTTACTTTTTTATTTAATGTGCCGTCATATAGACTATACCCAGCGGACGATCAAGACGCTTCCAACGATACCTCATTTGTTAAATTATTATGAGTAGTTTAGAAGTTTATTTTTATTTTTTTTATTCTATTTTAATTTGAGACTTTTATAACCACAATGCGTATGACAGTCCCATCATACCCTAAACAAATAATAACAAAATACACTGCTATGGATTACATTTGGGCCATAAACCTGAACAGACTCTTCGCATCATCACCATTTGGTTGAGACAGAATTTTATCTAATGTGCCTAAATCAAGTCGGTTCAAACTCTTTCAAGGCCCCAAACACACCATTTCACTTCAAAAACAATTTGGAGGTTGTTTTGCAACTCGAGCAACAATTCAAAATGCCGTACAATGAGCACAAAGGTGCATCAACTCAGGAGGTGTTCATTTGATCGATACCATTTTTTCGACATATTGTAATAAATTTTACACCTTTTAATAAACTTTCCGTGAAAACAGAGCCTAACTTTTTTCATTTCAACAAAATGGCAACCAATTCACAATATGACATTACTTTTACCCCACCTTGTATAAATAAATAAAAAACATGATTTTCAGTCGACTCTAATTTTTACAAACCAACAATTATTTATTTCTAGCTCGTAACTTCACAAGAAGACCTGCTGTAGGCTCCCCTAACCAGGTGTACCACACCCTGATGGACGAGTGGGATGAAGGTTACATGATGGTGTTCCTGATAGAGATCACCCGACTGGTCTCTCTGAAGAAACATAGTGAAGTCAAGGATGTTCTTTATCATTCTGAATTTATCATGAACGGGTAGTTACCTATTTACTTATAGCATGTATTTAATCGACCGGGCAGTCGTTCCATGTAAAAACTGGTATTCAGCTGCATTCTCTCAAATCCGTTCGGTGGTAGTAGGCCCCGGACGAGCTCCTTCACAATGAGCTGTTACTTCTTTACCCACATGATGCGGTGCTTTGTTTCAGGTTTACCTACTCTGATGAGATTGCTTGGGTTGGTCAAACAATCATGAATATGGCTACGAGAATCTTCAGGATCTGCTCTGAAGAAAGCACACATGATATAAAATACTTACGAAGTGAGTCACTACTGCCCGTTTTATGGAGTTTCATGGAAAGTATCCTGAACGACTCGAGTTGAAGCGAAACGGATCCCGTGCAGTGCTTATACGTGTGTTGTGTCCTTAATTTTATACTTTAAACATAAAATGCTTCATTCCACCAGGCTTCGCGGCCATGTTCAATCAAATGCTGAAGGAACGCGACACGGCTGTGTCAGTCGAAGTTAACTCAATCATAGACTACGCTGACTTAATGTATGAAGACGATGAGGGAGAGGCCCTCTTTGACGCGCTCAGGGAGTTTGAGGAATATCCTAATGGTAAGAAGACAATTTACTCGCGAAAATGCATGAAAAATACCCGTATACATGTATAATAAATAGTGTTCATATTCACAAACTCACGCCTTTTTCCCATGGGGGTAGTCAGAAGCTGTGTAGGTACCTACGTAGCAATGAACGGTCGACTTAACTCTTTTAAATTATTGACGCGGCGACGCAACAAACGAATATATAATTTTAAACAATTAAAGGGAGTGCGCGGGGTCAGAGCGAGTAAAAGGACGAGTCCCGAACCGCCATTTTGATTTGCAATGACGCAGTGCCATATCCAACGCCCCGGACAGTGCACGCTTCCTAACCTACACTTTTGTTATGCAACCCCTTTTTTTTTTGGGTGGGAAATTATCAAATAACTTCTCCCGCTCTAGGCGGAGCGGGAGGGCGTGTCAGACTCTTACTGACTAAAACCCACCCGTATTGCTTCGGTTGCCCTGTTGCCGGGGGCCACGATCTCCCTTTCGATTTTCTTCGCACCTCCGGCAGGCATCGGCCCTAGCGGACCCCGTCGATACTGCTGACATCTCTTTGAAGCGCGCGTGGAACACAACGCGCCGTCGACCCGGGCTGCTCCTTATCGGATGGCGAGCTACCCATTGCTCACCGTCCTCAAGCCCGCGCCTACGGTGGCTGGAAATCGGCCTACGATTCCCGACGCCCAGGGCGTCTCCTCCTGCGGCGGTTAGGGGCGTGAGGGCGCGAAATTTGCCTCTCTCTCACGCGTTCCGCCTCCTCCTTCGCGAGCATTACTGGTGACGGCCTCCCATTTCCTCTCGCTCCCTACCATGGCCGGAATCAGGGCCGGACGCGAGAGATCATCGCCGCCGATCGCCTCCACGAGGACACGGCGATGCTCCGCCCAAGCCGGGCAGACCATCGTATGCTCATCATCATCCACCGTATGCTCCACCGTGTCCTCCGGGCGATCCACACAATGGTGACACCCGGGCGTTTCCTCCCGCCTTATCCTGAACAGGAACCTCCCGAAACAGCCATGTCCGGTGAGGACCTGCATCAGGCGGAAGGTGAGGACGCCGAGGCGCCTCTCTAGCCACTCCTCAAAGAGGGGACTTATCGCCGCGATTGTGGCGTGCCCAGCACTGGGTTGCGACAATCGCACTCTCCAAGACGCCATGAGATCCCGCCGGAGCTCTGTCCGCTGTGCCGTGATTTAAGTCCCAGCGTTTCGCCTCCTCGCGCCACTCCCAGATGTGCGCGAGGACCTTTGCCTCCAGATCCCATGGCGGTAATCCGGCAAGTTATGCAACCCTACAGTTTTGAAATATAGATCTTTTGCACAACATGCGTAGTTTTGCCATCGATCCACACCGTTAACAATTATTTTATTAGTTATATATTTTTATTTAAGTGACAAAAACCAGCCGGGCAATTTGTTTAAACCTTATGATGAACTTCATAAAACCGTATCAACGCCTGAGAACAACTGGCCGTTGTAAGCGACTGCTGGACTTGGTAAACAGTGCCATAATCCAACGGTTCGGTGACAGGAGGACTAATATCAGGAGTTCTCCCCTGATAATAGGCGGTACAGGTATGTCTGACTTAGGCCCGCCGTTTAAAACGCTACTTATCAGTTACCAGTTACGAATTAAAATCATCCAGAATATCATAGCACTAGTATTTCAATGGCAGTTCGAAAACGACGCTACTCACTGACGCCTTATTAACTAATTTGTGGTTCGTTGCGTCAATTAAGCATTAATTTTAAAAGAGGCCTAAAAGACAACAATTGAAAATTATTTATTCATTTTACAGCAACCACAGAACCTAACCATTTAATAGAGAGAAAGCGCATACACAATTCACTTAAACAAAGAATTAGCATCAAGAGACATCTAATAAACCGTACGAAGCACCACGATAGCAAAGAAGACACATATTGAAGACAGCTCACCCAAGCAGCTGAATACCCGATGTTGAGAAGCAACCTACCAATAACCAGACACCAGAAACGATTCAGAGTTATGACTCCGAGGCAGTTGAGATTAAACGCGTACTTGAACATTGAAAGACCAACAAAGGATTATTTCTCTAGAAGACTTGGTAGACCAATCCATCCACTTAATGGGATGTTACAGTTTTTTTCTCAAGCAACAAAAGAAACGGAAAACAAAAGACGTGTGCAGCCAACTGAAGGTAAAAGAATATTTTTTGAGGCTGCCCATGTACCACAGATGTGCTAAGCTGCGTAGCGATGGATATCAACCAATAGGATCTTCAGTCATACACTAGACACAGTATCACGAACAAATACTCATTGCTCAGCCGGCCGTGATTGGTAGTACTGTACTGCCAGAATATAAAATGGTGGTCACATTAAGAGTGTGCATTCTGAAAGTGGGCAACGTCGCAAATAGATGTCAAATATGGAATATGTGGAAATATGGCTAGTTAGTGAACTAAAGTATTGATTATGAAAAGCAATAATTACCACAGGTGGTAATCGTAACATCGGATATATAGTTTTAGATGTAAAAAATAGTATTTTGAAACTTTCCAAATGCGTTTTTTACACCTATTAATAGTGTAGTTCACTAGTTAGAAATTTTAGTATTTTTTTTTTCTAGTTAGTAATATTGCCAAATTAATGCAAATAGACGTTGCCAACTCATAAAATAAACACACTTAAGGGCTATTTTTGTCTGCTTATTGCGCGGTAGAACCTGCTTTACTAAGTCAGCTTTGTATGTATATTGCGTTTTAATGTCCGCAGAATGACATTCAACCATCTGCTTTACATGTCAGACTGAATAAAATGAGACACTGGCAGACTCTAAATTGAATTGAATTATTTCCGTTCGTTACACTCAAGACACTCAACTCCAGCTACTTGTTTGGCCATTTGCTGAATTGGGGCCAAATTTTGCACTACCGCGAGGCACACAAATTAATTAATGTAATTTTGCATGCTATTTTTAGCGAATTGTTTTAGAACTTGTTAAAAAACCCGACCATCTGTATGTACTACAATTCTTGCAAATAAAATTTCATTTCATTTCTTTTCATTTCATTCCATTTCACATTTTTTCGTTTTGTACTTATGACATGTCCCAAATAAATAAACATGTTTTTTTTTTTTTTCTCATCCACCAAGTGACGCACCATCTCAAGGAGTCACAGTAGAGACCTGGACGAATGAAAGCCAAGCTAATCAGAAGTATTTTCTAAAACTCAAACTACAGTGATGAAGACGCTCTGCTCAAATCGAAACTGTGGGCACTGATGAGTACAGATCGTTCACGGCGCAAAATAATTTAAATAAAAAGCGACTTTTGCTATGACTCAATAAAGTGCAATTCAGGTCGCATAGTGCTAATTACCTCCAGTTATATTCACCTAGAAGTTGCCTCTCTTTCTATCGCGTAATTCTTATATCTTCTGACTACGTTACTCTCACTGAATTGGCCCGACAAGACGAGCTCGCCGCGTACTTGTAGCTTCATACCTAAAATGCGGAGTGCGCCTTCTGAACTATTCTGTGCTGTGTTTATGTGAAATAAAATACTTTGATTTGATTTGACGAATTTTTATAGCTTTTTAGATTAAGAATTTCCTTCAAAATCTTTCAGAATGTGACAGAACCTGTGTTACACTATTGGGCTTCTGCTTGAAGCTCTACATGGAATCAGATCTTCAACCCTCTTATTAATAAGCCCGGAGTAAAGTCGAACGTCCACTACTACGTAAGTGCACGGAGAGGTTTGCCACGATAGCTGCGCGCTTCATTTGTTCGCCAACCACGCATCCGTACGTAGCGTGGCCATGGGCTGCAGTGGACGATGTCGGCTACATTTCATGCAAAGTGAAGCTAAGTAAACGTGTGTAGCTTAGCCGTGGGCTGCTGTGGAGCAGCGCCTTGTAGTTACGCCAAACTTAAACCTCGAAATATATACGGTTAAACTGAAGTTGGATCTAGTGTAACTTTACTGTAAGTTTATTAATAAGGGGGCTAGAATAAACGCTGCCACGCCAAATAAGTCAAAGCATGATCATCTGCCCAGCCTTTTCCCAAATAAGTTGTGGTTGGCTTCCAGTCTAACCGGATGCAGCTGAATACCAGTATTTTATATGGAGCGACTGTATATCTGACATCCAGAACTCAGTTACTGCGTATCACTCGCTAAACAAAGAAAAGGAATCGCAGAAACATAATTACCATGACACAACATCACGCCCTTATCCCCGAACGAAGGAATGGCAGAGATGTATAGTAAATAGACCAGTAGACCATTATTTAAATATAATCGAAACCTCAAAAAAATTATCGTACATGGCTTGTTGTTTTTGTAAATATAAATGAAGTATGTATCTAAGTAATGAGACATAACAAGTGAGTTTTATTTTTCCTTTAGTACAAAGAGTTCAGAATGTTCCACCAATTACTATAATAGTCTGGAACTCTGGAGTACTCGTGTACTCTAATGCATGTTTTTTTTCTAATATCCATTATGAAAGCTTAGTTAAAACAACAGAGCTAATTATTATGAATATACCATTCTTTTTCTTGGTGGAGGCCTATGTCCGGCAGTGGACGTCTGTCGACTGAAATAATAATACCATCTTTACATAAAATAAAATCGTAGCGACGTAAAAACTACATTGAACGCCTCCGCCCCTACGGCATTAGAGGTAGATAATGTCTTGAATTTAACTAATCTTATTTACGGAACAGGAAACCAAATTAAACTATTCAACATAGTTTTAAAATTAAATATCAACGAATCTATAAGTCATATCATCGAAAAATTACATATGGCGTACCCCAGGGCAGTGTTTTAGGGCCTCCTATGCTGATCTATATAAATTCTGTTCGTTGGTAAGCACACCACTTGAGAGCGGCTGAACTGATTTGGCAATTTTTTTGTTATGAAATGTTATAAATTTTTTGTCCTATCAAAAGTATCTCTACGAGAAAAGTGTACCTACGAGGAATAATTCTTCTGAATTATTCCTATAAGGTTATTATACTTTCGCCGCTTGAGGTTTTCCGCAGCCGCAGCGGCAGCGCCAGCACAGCACGCTGAGCCTGGAAGATGGGATGGCGCTGGATTATCGTTACACGTTGCGTCCCACACTAAAGGCCTACCCACCTTCCATGGATCATATGTATTTTATACGCCATATTTTAGTTTAGTTTTAGTCTAATAGTTTTAGTTAGGTTAGGATACAATGTCTATTGTATTTTACCAATAAGTTATCATTTAAATATTATTAGTTAGTTCCTTACTTCTGTGATTATATCATAATATTATGTAAATTAAAAAAATATATTATTTTGTAAATGTTGACGTTCAAAAGTGCCATACATGGGCCTATTTGAAATAAATGATTTGACTTTGACTTTTACCATCTGTAATTTCTTAATAGCCCGGAGTCTGGATTTGTACCCGGTTGATGGCAATAAGCTCGCCTCATATTACATGGGACTTAAACATAACTGGCGCAATGTGGGTGTAGTATCACTTCTGCCCAACCCTTTGCGGAACACAGTCGTGATGATATTTATGATGTTACTTACTAACAAACGAATCAGTAAGTCTGTCTGCGCTTTATAAACTTACCTCACAGCATATGGCTTGGTAGGTTCAATTTTGAGATAGCTGTTATTTTTTGAGAGAATTCAACCAACAAGGAAATAATCTTGAAAGCACAGAAAAAGTGTATTCAGGACATTGCAGGTCATAGATACATCAATCTGCCGAGCCTTTTCTCAACTATATTGGGGTCAGCTTCCAGTCTAACCGGAGTAGAGCGACTGCCTATCTGACCTCCGCAACCCAGTTACTGAGTAACACGATACCCCTTGGCACGACTGGTTGTCAGACTTTCGGGCTTTTGACTACCCGTAACGACCAATTCCAGCCGGGGCCAACTACTTCACGTGCTTTCTGAGGCACGGGGGGGTCGCGGTATGAGATTGATGGTCACCCATCCACGGACCGACCTCAACAAGGCTTAACCTGAAAGATCGCACCGTGCGGCTATAATTATTTAGCCAGCAACCCCCATACATACATGTAAATCAGTATTATGTTTGTGATTGACCAACAATCCTATGTTTAATTGTGTTTTGGCAGGTTCGGTAAATAATTTATGTAATGTATTTTCCTATTTCTAATAAGGAAAACCACAAAATTTAATAATTTTGAGTAATACATATGTACGTAAGATAAGCGCAATGGTGGCCCAGTGTTAACGGCCGCGAATTACGGTTGTGGGTTCGATGCCACAACGGTGACGGAAAACATCGTGAGGAAACCGGCTTGTGGGTTCGAAGCCAAAACGGTGACGGAAAACATCGTGAGGAAACCGGCATGTCCTAGAAAAAAAAATCGAAGATATGTGACATCCACCAAACCGCACTGAGCCCGCGTGGTGAATTACAGCCCTCTCAGAGAGAGGAGGCCTGTGTCCCAGCAGTGGGGACATTGTAGGCTGAAAATGTATGTAAGTAAGTGACACTAATACCATTTAACACAAAGTTAGCGCTTCACCTTATCATGTCGAACAATAAAGCTTGAATACCATAACAAGATATTTTTGACTTCGCTATAAAGCTGTTTTATTATAAAATACATAGAATCACCCTCGAAGGGTTAGGCAGAGGTGTACCCTACTGTACACACACTTGGAAATTATATGTATAAGTCCCATGTAATAGGGGGCGAGCCTATTGCCATAAACCGGGGGCAAATCGCCGCCTCTGTGGTCTAATGGTTACACAACTTGTCTCAGACCCAGAGGTCCCGGGTTCAATTCCAGTGGATACATAATTTTCTGGTCGGTTTGGATGGTGGTAGGGTATGTTCTAAGCCCGCCTGGCTAGCTACCACCATCTTATCTAAGTCCGTCGCCATAAGAACAATGTTGACAGCATTGTTGTGTTTCGGTAGTTACAGGTAAGATAGCCAGTTCCTCTGTGGTTGAGGATGAGCTCGCTTCCAACTTAGGCCTGATCATCACTTACCACCAGGTAGGAAGCAAGCCAAGAGGTTTCCCGTAGTGGTTAAAAAAACCCTTACTCCGGGCTGCTACTGAGAAACTCAGCAGTATCGCTTGCGACCACTAGACCAAGAGTACAAACTTACAGCTGTTTTATCTCCGAAGAAGAAACTGGAACTGCAGGTAACCCAATAGACGTTGTCCTGTCAACATTTCAACATGGTCTTGAGTTCATACAACAATCTCTTAGAAAAAAGGACGTTCAGTTTCTCCCACATTTGTAAATTTTTCGGGAATCTGCTCTCAATTTTTTTTCCATTAAACTTAATTCGGACTATTACGAACATTTTACAAAACAAAAAATAACCAAATCAGTCCAGCCGTTCTCAACGAACAGCATTTCATTTTTAATTACGAGTATCGATAGATTAACTGATATAGAGAGATATGTATGTACTTCTCGTTCCTCGCAATGAGACGCCACTCTATCTCTACCCGAGGGTATCGTAATGATGATGCAGCAGCATCCTCCTGTCTGCTAATAACAACATACTGCGATAGAAAGAAAAGAAAGGAATAAATAAATAAAAACATTTATTTGAACACAGTTCGTGAAACACAATTAACAAAGATAAAATAAATAATAATATTTAAAAACAACAGTGTGTGCCTCACGGCTGCGCCAAAAAGCCACCACCACTCCTTGTAAATATATCTTCAATAACTTTATTGTAGCTGGCATTTGGAGATTGCTCAGCAGTTGGTACGTTTACGGGTTTAAAATAATAACTTACTGTGTGTTTCATGTACAGGCTGACCTAACAGAATTTATAGTTAACTAGCAGCGTCCCGCGGTGTCACCCGCATAAGTCTCGATTCCGTGTGAATATCGGGATGAAAGGTGTCCTATGTGTTAATCCAGGTTATAAAATATCTTAATAGTTTTTGCGTAAAAGAGTAACAAACATCCATCCTCACAAACTTTCGCGTTTATAATATTTAGTTTATATAGAGTTAATCATCATAATATATGATAACCGTTAGCGATAATAATATTATTATTATCGCTAGCGGTTAGCATTTGCTGTGGTTTTCCTACTAATATTTGGAGGAAATTTTGTATAATAATAGATTTTATAAAAGCCACAACGAAACTTTTTTGTTACTGATTCCAGTTTGTTTTGTCTTTGTAGATATACGTTTATTCAATTATATAATGTAGTGTAAATAACTGCTTAAAAAGAATTATAGACAACTTACCCTCACTCACAATATTTAATATACCTCATTTTGTGTCTGTTTTTAAATGAAGATGCAGAGATTCATTTACTTTTTTATGATATTTGCTATGAGTTTGGCTACGGACGTGTCTGTTTATAATGCCTCTGATTTTTGTAAGTAACGTTATCTTGATTTTGAAGCATTGATATAAAGGTACAATTTCGAAGGTCTGCATTACGGTTACGGTTGTGCCGCGGCGGTTTGCGGTCGCCAGTCGTTTTGGGTTGTTCCATATGATTTTTCCGTATAAACCACCTGCACAATCTGGATTGCCTATTGACTGGCTGAAGTCTACCAACAATATGATAACTTTTACTTGAATAGGTACTGTAGGTAAATGTGTTCTTCCGAAAATATAAAGGATGTAAAAAGAACCTTCATGAAGCCGTCATCTAAGCATCAAACTAAGTAACTTGGCGCAAAAATAACTGCTGGGAAATGATTTATTTATAGTTTGAAAATTCGCAGATTACGGGAGTGTTCAATGTAACGCACGCTAAATATTATGCTTAGGCTGCATGCAACGGTATAAGGGTCGTGGATGTATTCAACGTTAAGGAAGATCCTCAGTGCTAGCCCGCGAAATTAACATTTTCTCACGTTTTTTGAAATTTGCAGGTCAGTGTCAGGTGTCATAACAAATATGTATTTACAGAATTATAATCATTAGAATTATTAATACATGTCTCTAAGTTAGATTTGTTCTCAAATGTTTTGATTTCATGAAAAAGTAATTCAGTCAGTACAAATTAATTTTATAACCGAATTACTTCCTCTTACAGAGCGAATTCTATCTCTAAATAGATAACTTCGTACCACGTGAGATCAATATTTTTCCGCTGTTCCTTTGGGCTTTTCCTTCATTTATTTTTTCCTAAACCACCCCAGGATTTAGGAGAAAAAAAAAAACAGTGAACAATTTGAAAAAAAAAAAAAAAATCGGCATTGTGGTAATCAACGCGTTGATGTTTTTTAAGCCACGCACCGAGGTAATCAACGCATTGATGTCTTTTTAATGGTCAAAAGCTGGTGTCATCACGGTGTCGCGAAATCAATGATTTAGTCCCATCTCAAAAATACCCAACGCGCCTAAAGAAGTTTTCACTTCAAAAAACAAATTGGTCGAGCCATTTTAGAGTTTTTGCGAGACTAATGCATGGCAATTGCTAGTTTAGCTTATTTTAACAAGTCACATGGTTTTATTTTGTTTCAGACACAAAACTTCTGACTGACACCATGACTGAACATAAACCTGTATCTTGTTATACTTTCGGGTATCACCTGAGTAATCAGTTACATATGCGTATATATATTACGAACAAACCACCAAGTATGACTGCGATCAATGTAATATATCAGTCAGGTAAGTTTCTGCCTTTCTACCTAAGACCAGATAGAACATAAGTATCTTAATTTTCCGTGAGTTTTGTGAGACGAGAACTAAATATAGAAGAATGTGTTTATATGTACATGATTTAAACCCATTCTTACTTAAAACTTTTAAAATTTAATGACAACATTTTAATGTACAATTGTAAAGGTGATGCGGCAGACCGCAAAATGAAGCAGCAAAGCCGCCCAACCACATTGACAGAGCACAGCGATACTACTGGTTTCTATATAACTCTATGAAAACGCTTCCGTACAAAGCGAAATTGCCGCGTACTGCTGCGGTCACTCTCAAAACGGTGAAGGAAAATAGCGTGAGGGAACCAGCATGTCCTGGAACCATAATTCAAAGACATGATGTGCCATCCACCAACCCAAATTAGCCCCGCTGGGTGGATTACGGCCCACTCCCTCTCACAGAGAGGAGGCCTATGTCCCAGCAGTGGGAACATTATAGGCTGATTATGCATATGTAATCATGCATGCTGTCAGTGGCTGTCACTAACAGAGCAACAAGACGTTCGAAATCAAAACTTCAGCGGCACTGTAGCTTGCAGTTATTGTCAACCGCAAAACCGCTGCCGTCTGCGGTCTACCGACGCCTTAGGAAGTGTACTTTCGCACGCTGTTTGGTCGAAACACTAGATTTTATTTCCGAAATATCCGCCGGATTTATTTTTATATAATACACATAACTTGTGTTCAGATATAATAGTAGCAGAAGGAATGAATGTCTCGACATCAAATAACGAGATAGCTGAGGAGACATATAGAGGTACGACAATGTAATATTGTGACAATGAGTGCTAGTTTCTGCGATGCTTTGGGTGCAGTAGATAAAAGTCATTTCATCATACACATGCTATATATTACATGCGTAAACTCACGCCTTCTTTTCATGGGGGTAGACAGAAACTACAGAACGCCACCTGCTACAATCCTTACATACTACTTTTGTTTCGTTTACGTTCTTACATACACGTCGGTTGCGAGTTCTACTCACCTGACCTTTGTGGATAACATCAACAATAAGGTCACGTTATGTCCGTCTACGACGTTTCCACTCCCATCTGCCTTGACACAAAATAATGCTAAATTCAAGCAGATGCTACCTAGTAGTAGCACACAATTAGCATGTGTTTTATGTTATTCGAAAACAGTATGATTATTTTAACCACACGGAGAGCATTTTATAATTAAGTATACTTACTACTAACTAGCAAACAAGCATTCTTTTCAATAGCATGTGTATGTCAGCTTGTATAGCTGTCATTAGGAACATCAAGTGCAAATAAACGATGTATTGTCGATTGGTGTTGTTTTCTTACAGATATTTGTTTAAAAGCCACACCCTGTGTGCTGATGATAGATTTGAAACACGAATGTGAAGGTAAGCCTCTCTATACTCTCTACAAACACTTATAATTAATATACAGTTTTCTGTTGTAACATTATTCACGATTCTAATATTTAAAAAACGCTTAAATATTTATTTATCATGTGTATCTTTCCAATTTATAAAAAAAGAATGAATTACGGATTTTAATCAATAGCGACCATTCGACTGTGAGAGCGCCTTTACGTCGGAGCAGTAGTGGCGCATTCCGTGATGTCAACTGGTGTACGGTCGATTGCATGTACCTACATAGATCGAACGACAGTTTTGAATGTGACATACCTAGTTACAGTCAAAAGTGTAGATCGGTCAAAACGCGTTTGTGTCGCCTAGTGGTAACGGCTACGACCTACGAGTTGTAGGTTCGTAGGGTTCGATCCCAAGCAGGCGCTTTACTTTGTGTAAATTGTTTCATAACCACTGCTCTAAAAACGGCGAAGGAAAACATCGTGAGGGAACCGGCATGTCCCAGAACCAACAATTCGAAGACATGTGACATCTACCAACGCGTACGAGGCCCGCGTGGTGGATTATGGCCCACTCCCTTTCACAGAGAGGAGGCCTGAGTCCCAGCAGTGGGAACATTATAGGCTAAAGCTACGTTATCAATCAACACAAAAAATGAATTGTTTTAAAGTATCAAACTCAAACACAGAACTCAAACTCAACCCAAACTCATGTATAACAGACATGTACAGAGTTAAAGTTAACATAGTTTGTCAAGCACTCATTATACGGAGGAGAGAAAATGTCTTCTTACTCTGATTTTTCTTGAATGAAAATATATTAATTAACTGAATAGTTATAATAATTAAGTCCTACAAATTCCTGTAACCAATGCCTGTGACAACAGGCATTGCAAAAAGGCTTTACTGCATTTGCTCGCATCTCTGGTTTTAGACTCGTTCGAGTAACAACTCGAACGAGTCTAAAACCAGAGATGCGAGCAAATGCAGTAAAGCCTTTTAATAGTTTACAAAACAATAAATAATACTTTTAAGTCTAACGTGCTAAGATTACCACAATAAATATTAAAACAACAACGACTTACAAAATGATTGCACCTGTTACTAATGAGTTCTAAATATTTCTCATACATATATTACTCACTAGAGTGAATGTTCGTATAATTCCACGTTCACACGACATCGACAAAATTATTTACAAATTAACGTTCATGCTCGTTTTTCGATCATTCGGAGCGTAATTGGATGATACCGAATACCGAAATCCAACATCATTTTATTGGTTCAATAATTAATTCATTTTTACTTTTGATCATGCTCACTGGCTCCCTTTGTCACCATCACAAGGACTATTTCCACATCGGAGCAAATAATGACATTGTCTATTGCAGGTCCTTCAATTGTTACACGAATGAGTGAAAATCCTAAGACAGCAACGCCTATAACTGATTTATCACCGTCGCCACATGAAAACATGAAAACATCGATGAACAGCTCTCCAAATAATACTGGTAAGTATGTTAATTTGCTCCGACTTTTCCCGACTATGTTGTGATCGGCTTAAAGTCCAATCAGATCCAGTTAAATATTAGTATTTTACATGGAGCGACTGCCTATCTGTCCTCCATATCCCAGTTACTGGGTAATACGATACCGCTTGGTAAGACTAGTTTCATTGCAGGTGTTGTTACTGAAATAGAGATGAAGACAAAGACAGTGAAGCCAGTTACGGATTTAGAAAGTTGGAGACATAGTAGTTTTAACTGGAGTTATGTTCCAACAACGACACAATATTATGAAAACATAAGAAAAACAACTAACGATGCTGGTAAGTATGAATGGAAGGTATTATACTAGCGAGTCGCCTCACAGCTTCGCACGGGTGATATACTGATGTGGCGACTCGCTAAAAGCTCGACATTTCTACACTGTACCAAAATTAAATATTAATGTGAGCTCTGCTCTAGTGAATATAGAGAATGCTTTTTTAATAATGTAGGATAGTACCTACTAGTTCCATACTGTCATGATCATTATTCTAATGTCAGTAATGTCATGTCATTATTTATTATCTTGTTCCAAACTAGTGTTGCCCAAATTCAGTCTTGGTCTTGCAGTCTTGGTCTTGTTCTTGCGTTTTTGCAAGACCAAGACCAAGAACAAGACCGCGTATTTTTAGCAAGACCAAGACCAAGACTGACCGTGCAAGACTTGAGCAAGAACAAGACATAGCCTGCAAGACTCTTGCGTCTTGCGTCTTGCAGCTAGGACTTAGCGCTATTTCACTGAGTAGTTAGGTGTAACAGTTCGGTGTATAGGTAGGTACGCTTAGGAATTCTATGAGACGCAAAAAAACTGTATCAAAGAATATGAAAAACTGGACCTATGCGCATTACGACTAATACCATAAACATAACGAATAAAAAAATATCTATTAAAATCAAACTGAGTGCATGCATAGTTATGTTTTAACCATCGGCACTTTGATAATGCGGCATCAAAGGTTTTGTACTTACTTCTCAAAGAAATTTGCCGCTTTTCGGAAGTACATGGTTATGATACACGCGCCGGCGGCTTCTTTTGAAATCTAAAACAATCGTTGCCGCCACGCCGAAATCATAACATTTGTGACACTATTTGATTGCCGCCATAGGGCGTAGGTATACTCATGCAAAATAATTTCGAATTTTTTTAAGAGTACCTACAGGTGTTCCAAAGAATAAATAAGTTTCAGAGTGCTTAGAATGAAAATGAATACATTATACTGATCACGCAAGTAGTATTATGATTAGGATAAAATGGTAAGGATAGGTAGTAGATGTCATATTAATTCATTCTAGTAAGTATATATTATAATATTGATTACTTATATGGTTTTAAACTAATTACTTAGGTACTATTATTGTACATTTAGTCATTATATTTCTTAAGTTTTTACAAGAAAAAATAGCAAAAAAGTGTTCAAATATCACCCGTTTAATAAATATTGTAGCCACTTTTAAATATACTTGAAACGTGTAAAAAAATTCTACAAAACTAATAAAATAATATAAAAAGCGTAGGTACTTACCTACTAATAAAATAAAAAGCCTGCGATAAGAGTTTTGTATTACTTACCAGCCCGAATATCTCTGAGAGAGATGATGAGAGTAAGTATTTACTAGCTGTGCCCGCGACTTCGTCCACGAGGAATAGTAACTTTGGAGGTATAGTGACGTTCAGGACTTATTTATTTATTTTAAAACTTCTGTCATCAAACATACAAACGAACTCTTCAGCTTTATAATATTAGTATAGATGTACGCCAAAACAAGAGTAAGTATTTACTAGCTGTGCCCGCGACTTCGTCCACGAGGAATAGTAACTTTGGAGGTATAGTGACGTTCAGGACTTATTTATTTATTTTAAAACTTCTGTCATCAAACATACAAACGAACTCTTCAGCTTTATAATATTAGTATAGATGTACGCCAAAACATTCACTTATATGTAAAGAATAGTGATTGGCACTATTCTGTACAAGTAGGTAATATTTAGTGTGTGTTTGTACGCCGCACGCGGCATTGTTTGATTTGCGGCGGCATCCTTTTCATAGAGCCTGCACGTGGCGAGGCGGCGCGGTAGAAAGCAAGGAAACGTACTTTAAATAAAGGAATTATTTTAATTCCAGTCACACTCTGCGCCTGGCATCGGACGCGGACGGACGTGCTGCGCTGCTGATCGTGGTTGTGATCGTGGTTCCTGATAGTGACTCAAGCGATCCTGTTGCTGAGTCATCGCTGCGACGCTCTTCATAGTCGATTATTATTAATCGACTATCGTCGACCAATTAATCGGAGTCTTTTTCAAGATACGATTAATTATCTGTTTCTTTATCGGAGTATCGTCAACTGACTCTTCAAGTCATTTTGCCCCTTCAGGGAAAAACCACAGTTTCGTGGTCCTCGGTGGAAACCATACGGTGCCAACGAAACCGAGGGGGTGTTGACCCAATCACACCCGCCGAGCCCCTTCAGGGTTAGGCAGTCAATTGGCCGGGTCCCAGTGTTCGGCCTTGGGGGGTCTCCTAGTCGGCATTGGTGACAGTTTTCCTTTCACAGCTACACACCTAGTGTCGGTCGGGTGTGTCTACACCCGGCGCACTAGACTGGTCAGGACCCCGTTGCACATTAAGATAGGCAACGGGCAAAAGCAAGCTTAGGGCTCACCATTAGGGTCACTGAGCCGTTCAGGTCCTCCACCCAGTCATCCCTGGGCGGGACAAAGTACGGCTCAGCGACCACGGCGATGTTAATCGACCACTGCGCCATGCTCTGGAGCAATAGATCCTGAGCGGCGGCGCAGTGGTTGATGTTCGCCTGGAGGAGGCGTAATGGGGCCATTATTGGCACTCCATGTCTACCCCCTCCTGAGTCCCCTGTGAGGGCACTGCCGCGGTGGGAACGACGGCGGCGACAACGGTAGAGGCGGCAGCGGCTACGGCTGTAGTGGCGGCGGCTGCGGCGGTGACGGCGGTGGCGGAGGACTTGCCTCTGCCTTTGGCCTTGGCGGGTGGAGCGCAGGCCTTGCTCCCAGCCCGGTGATCGGCCGGCTTGCCAGCCGCCGCACATACAACACAGTGCGGCGGGGCGTTACACGAGCCGGCCTTGTGACCGGGCTGACCACAGCGGAAGCAGTGGCCGCTGCGGTCAACCTCCGAGGTGCACTTGACCCCCACGTGGTGTCCCACCTGGCAGCGGAAACACCTCAGAGGTCTGGGCTCCAGCAGTTTGACCTGCGCGGAAACCCAGCCCACCAAGAGCCGTCGGCCCTCCCCGGCTATCTTTTTGGCCGCCGTCACGGGGCAGCTCACCCTAATGGCTCGCATCCCCGCGAAGTCAGGATGGATGGCGCCCGCCCTAACCTGCTCGGCAGGGCACCCTCCAGCCTTAGAAATTAATTATTTAAGAAATTAATTATAATGTTAATAATGTTAATGAATTTTTAAATGATAAATCGCTCGCATGACTATTGACGTATTTAATTTAATATTATTTTAATTGTTGTTTTATTTATATTATTGCTCATTGTATCTTAATTTTGAATCCTATAGTCTTTCAACCTAATTTGTACACCAGCCATGTTCAAACGGGTTCCCTCTATCTTGCAGAATTTTGATGTTCCGAAATTATTTGGCATAACACCCTTGGCATAATCTTCTTTAAACGAATATATATATGGCATAAAAATCATTTAATATAATTATTGTTTGGCCGAATGTTTATATGTCCGAATTTACAAAGGCATACTTTTAAGATGGCAGAATTTTATTTGGCATAATTATATTTGGCAAAGCTTAATTTCGCATAATTTCGTTTCACATAACGTTTATTTAGAGCGACGATTATTTGGAATAATTAATTTCACTTGGCATATTGAGAAGATGGCAGAATATCATTTGTAATAATTTTATTAGGCATAATTATTGTCATTTCTATAAAATGTAATCATATTCTTAACCTTAACTTAAAATTAAAATATTGTCTTAAAAAGTAAATATGTTGTACTACAAAAGTTAGTGAAGTGACAGACCCGAATCGCTGCAAAACCGGCCAGCAAGCCGAAGCTGCTGTGGTGAGCGTTACAACCATCTGCGACGAGAAGCTTGCGTGGGACCGCCGGAGCCCCGCAGCGCCGGAGCCGTGACAGAAACCATGCCTGCTGCATGT
This sequence comes from Omphaloscelis lunosa, assembly GCA_916610215.1. Lineage (NCBI taxonomy): Eukaryota > Metazoa > Arthropoda > Insecta > Lepidoptera > Noctuidae > Omphaloscelis > Omphaloscelis lunosa. The sequence continues at coordinate 13,570,506 of OU744270.1, forward strand.
TGCATGCTTGCTTGCATGCTTGCTTGCATGCTGCATGTTTGCTTGCATGCTGCATGCTTGCTTGCATGCTGCATGCATGGTGTGTGCTTTTTGCATATTTGCATGCTACATGCTTGATGCATGCATGGTGTAAGCTTGTTTGCAAGTTTGCATGCTTCTCACAGGTAAATAAGAACCACATAAATGTTCACAATCAACGGTTTAATTGAGTTCAGTAAGTAATACAAAGTAATACATGCAGACAGATAATTAAATAAGCATTTAAACAAAAAAACTTTTTACAAAAAAAAAACAACCGACTTCCAAAGAAGACACTAAAAAGTCAAAAACAAATTTTAATTTCGGAAGTTGGTATATTTGGTTTTGAAATTTCGTTGTTTGCCACCATCTTCCAAAATTAAAGTTATTTTTTACTTTGTAGTTTCTTTTTTGGAAGAATGACCTAACGAACAAAAATAGAATCTTCAAAATCAATTTATAATTGGCGGAGTAATCGCGTAACAAACATACAAAAAAAAATCAACATACAGTCGAATTGAGAACCTCCTCCTTTTTGAAGTCGGTTAAATTTAAAGTCAATTTTCGTTAAACTAATCTCAAATTAGCTCCTATTGCCTTCAAAATCCCAGTTTCAGTGTAATCTGACTGATTATTTAATATAATTTCTATGCGACACTTTTTATCCAACACTTTTTTCTTTTTGCTGGTACTGGGGCGCCTGTACCTAGTTTATCAATTTCTATGATTGAGTATTTTATTTCTTTGATTAGTTGATTTGATATATTATAGAATCCCACATGATTTGCGCTCACTATGGTATTTATCATGTGATGCCACGATTCAGCATAATTTTGTGTTCTAGGGATATCCTGGTCGATTAAATCTTTTTACTCCAGTGGCTAGGCTGATATTTTGGTGGCGAAGAATTTGTTCCCCAAATATAATTATCGCTAAACCATTGTGTAATAATGTCCGCCTCAGGGAATATAATTTTGCGCCATTCATCAAAATACTTTGGTATATAAGGCGATAAGTAAGAAAGAGCAAATAAACATTTCATTTCCATGGCAAATTTAGCATTATTACCGTATAATATTTGGAAGCCACGTTTCTGTATTTTCCGGTATATTATTTGCCCTAAATGGAAATTGCATCCTTTGATTATAACACTATCGAAATAATTTTTAAAAGTAATTTGGGGCGCTTGTTCAAAGTTCATTATTATATAACGGGGTGATAGGACTATATCAGCGGATGCACAACATTCTAATAACATTTCAATAAATGTATCATAGCTAGCCTTATCCTTATTAGTCATTAGTGCAAGTACCATCGGAAATGTTACATTATGATATTACAGATCCATATATCACATACAGTTGACGGAATATTTTTGGTAAAATTTTGAATGTGCCGTCTGCAAGCCAATATTTGGATCGGCTTAGATGATGTAATAATTTATTTGTTGTGTACATAATTATCCGACGTCCGTTCTTTGATTGATCCTTTATAACCAAATCATTCTCCAAATAGTCACAATGTTACTTATTCATATCGAGTTGAAAATCTATTGATTCTGGTTCAGTAATTGGCTTTTTCCCTTTTTTTTATTTCTATATATAATTTGCTTTAAATTTTTGATTATTGGTAAATGTGCTGAAATCTCGTCTGATGTTGTAGATAAGCAATCGTTTATTATCTGACTTGGTTTTTTCCCATCGATATGAATGGATTCTTCTTTAATCAAATTTACAATATTAGCGACCTTTGACTTTATAACATCAGGGTCATGATTATGGTTAAGTATTTTTTTGGTTTTCAATGTATGCATATTACTTTCACTGTTATATATGGTGATTATTCTTACGTTACAATTATATTTTTTGTTCCGTCTCATTTCACACAACCAATAGTATTTGTCACTTTGCACTTTATTTTTTCGTAAATAAATCCATCCATTTCTAACTTAATTCCACCTTTGCTTGATCTAAACACTTTTAAATTACTTTCTGCAGAATTTTCCATATTTAATATACTTTAGCTTGATTTTGCTCAACGCAATAAAACGATATGACAACTACCTCCTACTATAGCAAAAGTAAAAATAATTTGATTAACGTCGTAAGTCCGTGGCGAAAAAAAAAAAGTGTTCATTCAATGGTAAGAAATACAAAATTATTCTAACTATGAATTTTCCGTAATGTGATAGATGAGTCTTTCAATTATTATGGATATGAAAAGTATGCCAAAACTATGATTCTAACTGTAAACTTTCTGAGATATGATAGTTCTACCTTTTAATGATTATCGATATGAAATGTATGTATGCCAAAAGACGATTCTGACAGTGAACTTTCTGCAATATGATGGTTCTACTTTTAATTATTATGGATATGAAATTTATGCTTAAAGATGATTCTGACTTACAAAATTATGCGTTTTTAATGTATTATAAATGAGTGTATGCCAAACGATTTTCTGCGAAATGATTTTTATGCTATGCGCTGTTATGCAAAATAATATTATTACATAAAAAGTTCTGCTATAAAGGGTAGACCCTGTTCAAACATGTTGAGCCGAAAAATACCTTGTTACACCTATAATAAGCATCATACCATGTATATTATCTACACATATTTTTGCAAATAAATGAATCTGATTCTGAATCTGAATCTGGAGTTCTCAGTAGCAGCCTGGAGTCTGGATTTGTGCCCGGTTGATGGCAATAAGCTCGCCCCGTATTACACGGCACTTAAACATAATTGGCGAAATGTGGGTGTAGTATAGGGACACTTCTGCCCAACCCTTTGCGGAACACAGTCGTGATGATATTTAAGATGTTACTTATTAATAAACGAATCAGTAAGTCTGTCTGCGCTTTATAAACTTACCTCACAGCATATCATGGCTTGGTAGGTTCAGTTTTGAGATAGCTGTTATTTTTTGAGAGAATTCAACCAACAAGGAAATAATCTTGAAAGCACAGAAAAAGTGTATTCAGGACATTGCAGGTCATAGATACATCAATCTGCGAAGCCTTTTCTAAACTATATTGGGGTCAGCTTCCCGTCTAACCGGAGTAGAGCGACTGTCTATCTGACCTCCGCAACCCAGTTACTGAGTAACACAATACCCCTTGGCACGACTGGTTGTCAGACTTTCGGGCTTTTGACTACCCGTAACGACCAATTCCAGCCGGGGCCAACTACTTCACGTGCTTTCTGAGGCACGGGGGGGTCTCGGTATGAGATTGATGGTCACCCATCCACGACCTCAACAAGGCTTAACCTGAAAGATCGCACCGTGCGGCTATAATTATTTAGCCAGGAACCCCCATACATACATGTAAATCAGTATTATGTTTGTGATTGACCAACAATCCTATGTTTAATTGTGTTTTGGCAGGTTCGGTAAATAATTTATGTAATGTATATTCCTGTTTCTAATAAGGAAAACCACAACATTTAATAATTTTGAGTAATACATATGTACGTAAGATAAACGCAATGGTGGCCCAGTGTTAACGGCCGCGAATTACGGTTGTGGGTTCGAAGCCAAAACGGTGACGGAAAACATCGTGAGGAAACCGGCATGTCCTAGAAAAAAAATCGAAGATATGTGACATCCACCAAACCGCACTGAGCCCGCGTGGTGAATTACTGCCCACTCCCTCTCAGAGAGAGGAGGCCTGCGTCCCAGCAGTGGGGACATTATAGGCTGAATAAGTATGTAAGTAAGTGACACTAATACCATTTAGCACAAAAGTTAGCGCTTCACCTTATCATGTCGAACAATAAAGGTTGAATACCAAAACAAGATATTTTTGACTTCGCTATAAACATGTTTTATTATAACATACATAGAATCACCCTCGAAGGGTTAGGCAGAGGTGTACCCTACTGTACACACACTTGGAAATTATATGTTTAAGTCCCATGTAATAGGGGGCGAGCCTATTGCCATAAACCGGGGGCAAATCGCCGCCTCTGTGGTCTAGTGGTTACACAACCTGTCTCAGACCCAGAGGTCCCGGGTTCAATTCCAGTGGATACATAATTTTCTGGTCGGTTTGGATGGTGGTAGGGTTTGTTCTAAGCCTGCCTGGCTAGCTACCACTATCTTATCTAAGTCCGTCGCCATAAGAACAATGTTGACAGCATTGTTGTGTTTCGGTAGTTACAGGTAAGATAGGCAGTTCCTCTGTGGTTGAGGATGAGCTCGCTTCCAACTTAGGCCTGATCATCACTTACCACCAGGTAGGAAGCAAGCCAAGAGGTTTCCCGTAGTGGTTAAAAAAACCCTTACTCCGGGCTGCTACTGAGAAACTCAGCAGTATCGCTAGGGACCAATAGACCAACGAGTATAAACTTACAGCTGTTTTATCTCCGAAGAAGAAACTGGAACTGCAGGTAACCCAATAGACGTTGTCCTGTCAACATTCCAATATGGTCTCCAGTTCATACAACAATCTCTTAGAAAAAAGGACGTTCAGTTTCTCCCAAATTTGTAAATTTTTCGGGAATCTGCTCTCAATTTTTAATTCCATTAAACCTAACCTAACCCATTTTTAATTACAAGTATCGATAGATTATGTGATATAGAGAGATATGTATGTACTTCTCGTTCCTAGCAATGAGAGGCCACCCCATCTATACCCGTGGGTATCGTAAGATGAGATTAGAGAATTACGATGAGAGGTTATGCAGCAGCTTCCTCCTGTCTGTTAATAACAACGTACTGCGATCACCACTCCTTGTAGATATATCTTCAATAACTTTATTGTAGCTGGCATTTGGAGATTGCTCAGCAGTTGGTACGTTTACGGGTTTAAAATAATAACTTACTGTGTGTTTCATGTATAGGCTGACCTAACAGAATTTATAGTTAACTAGCAGCGCCCCGCGGTGACACCTGCATAAGTCTCGATTCCGTGTGAATATCGGGATGAAAAATATCCTATGTGTTCATCCAGGTTATAAAATATCTTTTTGCGTGAAAAAGTAACAAACATCCATCCTCACAAACTTTCGCTTTTATAATATTTAGTTTATATAGAGTTAATCATCATAATAATATATGATAACCGCTAGCGATAATAATATTATTATTATCGCTAGCGGCTAGCATTGCTATGGTTTCCTATTAATATTAGGAGGAAATTTTGTATAATAATAGATTTTATAAAAGCCACAACGAAACTTTTTTGTTACTGATTCCAGTTTGTATTGTCTTTGTAGATATACGTTTATTCAATTATATATAATAAAAAAAAATAAAAAAAAAAAAAAAAAAAGGTTTATTGCAGACATATATAATGTAGTGTAAATAACTGCTTAAAAAGAATTATAGACAACTTACCCTCACTCACAATATTTAATATACCTCATTTTGTGTCTGTTTTTAAATGAAGATGCAGAGATTCATTTACTTTTTTATGATATTTGCTATGAGTTTGGCTACGGACGTGTCTGTTTATAATGCCTCTGATTTTTGTAAGTAACGTTATCTTGATTTTGAAGCATTGATATAAAGGTACAATTTCGAAGGTCTGCATTACGGTTACGGTTGTGCCGCGGCGGTTTGCGGTCGCCAGTCGTTTTGGGTTGTTCCATATGATTTTTCCGTATAAACCGCCTGCACAATCTGGATTGCCTATTGACTGGCTGAAGTCTACCAACAATATGATAACTTTTACTTGAATAGGTACTGTAGGTAAATGTGTTCTTCCGAAAATATACAGGATGTAAAAAGAACCTTCATGAAGCCGTCATCTAAGCATCAAACTAAGTAACTTGGCGCAAAAATAACTGCTGGGAAATGATTTATTTATGGTTTGAAAATTCGCAGATTACGGGAGTGTCCAATGTAACGCACGCTAAATATTATGCTTAGGCTGCATGCAACGGTATAAGGGTCGTGGATGTATTCAACGTTAAGGAAGATCCTCAGTGCTAGCCCGCGAAATTAACATTTTCTCACGTTTTTTGAAATTTGCAGGTCAGTGTCAGGTTGTATCTTGATCGAAATATGATTCGCGACTATAACAAATATGTATTTACAGAATTATAATCATTAGAATTATTAATACATGTCTCTAAGTTAGATTTGTTCTCAAATGTTTTGATTTCATGAAAAAGTAATTCAGTCAGTACAAATTAATTTTATAACCGAATTACTTCCTCTTACAGAGCGAATTCTATCTCTAAATAGATAACTTCGTACCACGTGAGATCAATATTTTTCCGCTGTTCCTTTGGGCTTTTCCTTAATTTCTGTTTTCCTAAACCACCCCAGGATTTAGGAGAAAAAAAAAAAACAGTGAACAATTTGAAAAAAAAAAAATCGGCATTGTGGTAATCAACGCGTTGATGTTTTTTAAGCCACGCACCGAGGTAATCAACGCATTGATGTCTTTTTAATGGTCAAAAGCTGGTGTCATCACGGTGTCGCGAAATCAATGATTTAGTCCCATCTCAAAAATACCCAACGCGCCTAAAGAAGTTTTCACTTCAAAAAACAAATTGGTCGAGCCATTTTAGAGTTTTTGCGAGACTAATGCATGGCAATTGCTAGTTTAGCGTATTTTAACAAGTCAAATGGTTTTATTTTGTTTCAGACACAAAACTTCTGACTGACACCATGACTGAACATAAACCTGTATCTTGTTATACTTTCGGGTATCACCTGAGTAATCAGTTACATATGCGTATATATATTACGAACAAACCACCAAGTATGACTGCGATCAATGTAATATATCAGTCAGGTAAGTTTCTGCCTTTCTACCTAAGACCAGATAGAACATAAGTATCTTAATTTTTCGTGAGTTTTGTGAGACGAGAACTTAATATAGAACAATGTGTTTATATGTACGTGATTTCTACCAATTCTTACATAAAACTTTTAAAATTTAATGACAACATTTTAATGTACAATTGTAAAGGTGATGCGGCAGACCGCAAAATGAAGCAGCAAAGCCGCTCAACCACATTGACAGAGCACAGCGGTACTACTGGTTTCTATATAACTCTATGAAAACGCTTCCGTACAAAGCGAAATTGCCGCGTACTGCTGCGGTCACTCTCAAAACGGTGAAGGAAAATAGCGTGAGGGAACCAGCATGTCCTAGAACCAAAATTCAAAGACATGATGTGCCATCCACCAACCCAAATTAGCCCCGCTGGGTGGATTACGGCCCTCTCCCTCTCACAGAGAGGAGGCCTATGTCCCAGCAGTGGGAACATTATAGGCTGATTATGCATATGTAATCATGCATGCTGTCAGTGGCTGTCACTAACAGAGCAACAAGACGTTCGAAATCAAAACTTCAGCGGCACTGTAGCTTGCAGTTATTGTCAACCGCAAAACCGCTGCCGTCTGCGGTCTACCGACGCCTTAGGAAGTGTACTTTCGCACGCTGTTTGGTCGAAACACTAGATTTTATTTCCGAAATATCCGCCGGATTTATTTTTGAAACGTATGGACAATCTTTGAATGAGGCTCTATTGATAGAATTTAGTGTATTTACACTTTTGTACATTTATTTGAAGATGTAAAGTGCAATGTTGGACTTCTTTCAGGTCTAGAAACTGCGGTGATGTCGAAGGACGTTGAAATCGAAACTGGTGAAGAATATTATTGGGTCCGTCGTGTCTTAAGCTACCCCGAAGTAAAAATTTCCATAAAATTATATAATACACATAACTTGTGTTCAGATATAATAGTAGCAGAAGGAATGAATGTCTCGACATCAAATAACGAGATAACTGAGGAGACATATAGAGGTACGACAATGTAATATTGTGACAATGAGTGCTAGTTTCTGCGATGCTTTGGGTGCAGTAGATAAAAGTCATTTCATCATACACATGCTATATATTACATGCGTAAACTCACGCCTTCTTTTCATGGGGGTAGACAGAAACTACAGAACGCCACCTGCTACAATCCTTACATACTACTTTTGTTTCGTTTACGTTCTTACATACACGTCGGTTGCGAGTTCTACTCACCTGACCTTTGTGGATAACATCACTAATAAGGTCACATTATGTCCGTCTGCGACGTTTCCACTCCCATCTGCCTTGACACAAAATAATGCTAAATTCAAGCAGATGCTATCTAGTAGTAGTACACAATTAGCATGTGTTTTATGTTATTCGAAAACAGTATGATTATTTTAACCACACGGAGAGCATTTTATAATTAAGTATACTTACTACTAACTAGCAAACAAGCATTCTTTTCAATAGCATGTGTATGTCAGCTTGTATAGCTGTCATTAGGAACATCAAGTGCAAATAAACGATGTATTGTCGATTGGTGTTGTTTTCTTACAGATATTTGTTTAAAAGCCACACCCTGTGTGCTGATGATAGATTTGAAACACGAATGTGAAGGTAAGCCTCTCTATACTCTCTACAAACACTTATAATTAATATACAGTTTTCTGTTGTAACATTATTCACGATTCTAATATTTAAAAAACGCTTAAATATTTATTTATCATGTGTATCTTTCCAATTTATAAAAAAAGAATGAATTACGGATTTTAATCAATAGCGACCATTCGACTGTGAGAGCGCCTTTACGTCGGAGCAGTAGTGGCGCATTCCGTGATGTCAACTGGTGTACGGTCGATTGCATGTACCTACATAGATCGAACGACAGTTTTGAATGTGACATACCTAGTTACAGTCAAAAGTGTTGATCGGTCGCATTTGTGTCGCCTAGTGGTAACGGCTACGACCTACGAGTTGTAGGTTCGTAGGGTTCGATCCCAAGCAGGCGCTTTACTTTGTGTAAATTGTTTCATAACCACTGCTCTAAAAACGGCGAAGGAAAACATCGTGAGGGAACCGGCATGTCCCAGAACCAACAATTCGAAGACATGTGACATCTACCAACGCGTACGAGGCCCGCGTGGTGGATTATGGCCCACTCCCTTTCACAGAGAGGAGGCCTGAGTCCCAGCAGTGGGAACATTATAGGCTAAAGCTACGTTATCAATCAACAAAAAAAATGAATTGTTTTAAAGTATCAAACTCAAACACAGAACTCAAACTCAACTCAAACTCATGTATAACAGACATGTACAGAGTTAAAGTTAACATAGTTTGTCAAGCACTCATTATACGGAGGAGAGAAAATGTCTTCTTGCTATGATTTTTCTTGAATGAAAATATATTAATTAACTGAATAGTCATAATAATTAAGTCCTACAAATTCCTGTAACCAATGCCTGTGACAACAGGCATTGCGAAAAGGCTTTACTGCATTTGCTCGCATCTCTGGTTTTAGACTCGTTCGAGTTGTTACTCGAACGAGTCTAAAACCAGAGATGCGAGCAAATGCAGTAAAGCCCTTTAATAGTTTACAAAACAATAAATAATACTTTTAAGTCTAACGTGCTAAGATTACCACAATAAATATTAAAACAACAACGACTTACAAAATGATTGCACCTGTTACTAATGAGTTCTAAATATTTCTCATACATATATTACTCACTAGAGTGAATGTTCGTATAATTCCACGTTCACACGACATCGACAAAATTATTTACAAATTAACGTTCATGCTCGTTTTTCGATCATTCGGAGCGTAATTGGATGATACCGAATACCGAAATCCAACATCATTTTATTGGTTCAATAATTAATTCATTTTTACTTTTGATCATGGTCACTGGCTCCCTTTGTCACCATCACAAGGACTATTTCCACATCGGAGCAAATAATGACATTGTCTATTGCAGGTCCTTCAATTGTTACACGAATGAGTGAAAATCCTAAGACAGCAACGCCTATAACTGATTTATCACCGTCGCCACATGAAAACATGAAAACATCGACGAACAGCTCTCCAAATAATACTGGTAAGTATGTTAATTTGCTCCGACTTTTCCCGACTATGTTGTGATTGGCTTAAAGTCCAATCAGATCCAGTTAAATATTAGTATTTTACATGGAGCGACTGCCTATCTGTCCTCCACATCCCAGTTACTGGGTAACACGACACCGCTTGGTAAGACTAGTTTCATTGCAGGTGTTGTTACTGAAATAGAGATGAAGACAAAGACAGTGAAGCCACTTACGGATTTAGAAAGTTGGAGTCATAGTAGTTTTAACTGGAGTTATATTCCAACAACGACACAATATTATGAAAACATAGGAAAAACAACTAACGATACTGGTAAGTATGAATGGAAGGTATTATACTAGCGAGTCGCCTTACAGCTTCGCACGGGTGATATACTGATGTGGCGACGCGCTAAAAGCTCGACATTTCTACACTGTACCTAAATTAAATATTAATGTGAGCTCTGCTCTAGTGAATATAGAGAATGCTTTTTTAATAATGTAGGATAGTACCTACTAGTTCCATACTGTCATGATCATTATTCTAATGTCAGTAATGTCATGTCATTATTTATTATCTTGTTCCAAACTTTGGGCGACCGAGCTCTGCTTGGGTGAAAATACGGAGAAAATTAATTTTCCGAGGTATGAGACCCAGCTAGATCGATTTTTTGCCCCCGTAAACCCCTATTATTGCAACTTTCATCGAAATCGTTAGAGCCGATTTCGAGAACGTGAATAGGTACAAATATTGATATAGAAACAAATACATATACATACAAATCTGGCTCGTTTAATAATGTAGGATAACACATAAACTTTCCTTAATAAACTGTCAAAGTTATAGTAAAAACTTCATCGGAATCCATTGTATAACTTAGAAGAGCTAAGCGCATACAGTCTGACATGAAACTCAACTTTGTAGTTTTTATATGTAGATTTTATTTCTCACCATTGTACGAGCTGTTTTCATAAAGTTGGTCTTACTTACTATTACAGAACATAAGAAAAGCCTTTTATCATATGAGTTTATTGTTTTTGTTTTCAGAAAGTGCTGACCGACAGCCGTCTCCTCAAAATGTGTTGATATACGTGATAACATCCGCCATAGTGATGTGTGTTATAATATTGGTCACTTATTTATGTGTCAAAACAAAATATTGTTATAGAAATACGCACTCAGTAGAAACAATGAAAATTAATACATATGTAAGTTCAGCGACAACCTTTGCTTATCTCCAGGAAATCAGCTTGGTGTGTCATGCACCTCGTATTCCTGCGTTACCCAGACCCGCTGCACTATTGACGTGAACCTTCTCTTCTCATAGTCTTTTTAGCGCGACAAGGTCGGAAAGCGACATCATTTCGAACATAATTACAAACTCGCAAACCTTCCTGTGAAAGTCGCATCAAAATCGATTCAGCCAATTCGATCGTTCGAGCAGATAGAGACTCAAACATAAAAAATGAGATTTCATTTGCCAAAATCATTCATGTTGAGCAGAAGAGACTTCAAAAGCACAAACAAACTTATGATATAGTAAGGCGAGAAGAAAACTCTTTTTAAGATAGGTATTTTAATCATTGTTTTTTTTTTCAGGCCCCCGTTAATGAAGTTGTATATGCAGACCTCAGCTTGATGCTCGGAGACAATCAACCACCAAGGCATAAGGAAGAATCGCCATATGCTCAAATAATTGGGGTGATGAAACCTGTTGATGGAAAAACGATAAATAAATAAATCTTCATTGTTCAAAGTTTTTCTTTGTCATTATTCGTATAAAAATGGAAATTGTGGTATTTGAAACACCAACTGACTATGTTGAGTCTACAGAAGTGCTTTTTGCAGACCAACAACTGCCATGACCCACCAGTGGGCCGCTGTTGATACAACTTAGTTGCCACGTCACAGACGATGCCTCACTCCTGTCTTGCTCTGAGTGCACGAACTCCTGCACAATGAAGGACCTGTGCGAGCTCACTGCACGTAGCTTATTGTGTTCGATGTGGCTGAGTTCTCGTCAAGTTAATTTAATTTAGCAAAAATGTTAAATCTGCGGCGTAGTTTATGCGTAGCTCGAGAAGATTAGAATGATCAATCAAAGGATATTTTCATTTGCTTCCAAGATTTGAGACTTTTATATATTTCATTTAGAACTGGAAAAGACAAAGAAATACGAAGTAATATTGGTCGGTTTTGTTTCCTATTTTATTCTTGGTGCGGACCTTCGTTTTTTTTATGGTTGGGAAATTATCAAATAACTTCTGACTTCTGAGGGTGTGTCAGACTCTTACTGACTAAAACCCACCCGTGTTCCTTCAGTTGCCATGTTGCCAGGGGCCACGGTATCTTTTTCGGACTTTACCGCAACCCCGGCAGGCATCAGCCCTAGTCATCGTCTCTGAGGCGCGCGTGGAACACAACGCGCCGTTGACCCGGCCCTGGTCCTTATCGGACGGCGAGCTACCCATTGCTCACCGTCCGCAGGCCCGCGCCTACGGTGGCCGGGAATCGGTGCGATCTTCTAAGGTGCCAAAAAATTGGTTTACCACTTAACATGTTCAATAATAAGTAGCTTCAGTATATTAGTATTTGTTCCCCTACAAATTACACTCACACGGGTCGATCCAAGGTTAAACTACGGTTTCCCAGGTTGGTCCGTGAATGAGTTACCATCCATTAAATCTTTGACAGTCACTACTCATATACACTATTCATAAGATCAAAAGTCTGACAATTAGTCTCACTAAGGGACATCGTGTTACTGGGTAGTAACTGGGTTGTGGATGTCAGATAGTCGCTCCATGTAAAATACTTGTGTACAGCTGCGTCCGATTAGGCTGGAAGCCGACCCTGATATAGTTGGGAAAGGCAGATTGATTGAAGTAATTTCAGTATTTGTGGTAAGTACATTTTCTTGCCAGAACATAAAACAACACTCAAATTAAAAGCATGTATTAAGGTGTTCAGTTGGCTCGTTAGGTATCTAATTTGATTTTGTTATTTTCCGATCTCACTTTTATTTTATCATACGACTAGGAAAACGATTATTTTTCGTGGTTATCCCTCTAAATGCGATCAAAACAATATTTTTGATAAATATTTTGGTATGACCAGCTTAATTACATGAAATGTACTCTAAATATAACCAGCATTTAAAATTATTTTTATCCTCACTACATTACTTCCTTACTCGTTGGTTTATGAATTTGACTATAATAATTTACAATATTTGAAGTGAAAACTTCTTTAGGCGCGTTGGCCATTTTTGAGATTGGATTAAACCATTGATTTTGCGACATTGTGACGACACCAGCTTTTGACCATTAAAAAGAAATCAAAGTGTTGATTACCGCGGTGCCGATTTTTTGGCACTCCCAGCCACTGTTTTTTTTTTTAATGGCATTGAAAACAGATTTACTCTGAGACTAGAATGAGAACGTTATTAAAAATACGGGAATTGTCCCTCAGGTCAAATTGTGATGGCTACACATTACAATTATCTGCGTGGTTCAGAATGATGAGCCACAAAATGTTGAGAAAATTTATATAAATAGAAAATTAAATGAGTACGTAATAGGAAGCTTGAGAGTGGCGCTGGTAACCAGGCAGTTGTGTGGATATAGAAGTGTAACGCCGAGCGTGACGCCGAAACTGAATGTATTGTGATAATAATGATATCTTCTGGGTTGAGTGGCTCGCGGCTAAAAAACAACGGTCCGCCAAGCAGCGGTTGCCGCGGTAATTTCTTGGATAGGTACCATGTTCTTAACATATTAAGACGCAGCGTCTCTCTCTCCCCGGTCGTAACGGATTGCGGTCCCATCGAACTAAGAGAGAAAGGAAAGAGAGAGTGCACCTGTGTCTGCGCCCACACTTGTGCAATATTATTATCTCTTGCGTACTTGTCTAGTCTCCGTTAAGATTGGCCGCCGTGACCGAAATCCGGTTGGGGGAATATTATTATTTTCAGTGTTTTAGTTTGCAAGGTGAGAGTGAAAAAAAGTGGCTTTAAAAAAAAATACGTCGGTTATCCCCAGATCAAGTCACATCATCATTTCAGCCGAAAGACGTCCACTGCTGGACAAAGGCCTCCCATGTGTATGCGCTTGCTACTCACACATAGTTCATATATTGTGAATGTGTGTTTGGACCCTTTTCCCCACCGTAACTTCATCGTAACCTGCTCAATTCTTCTTCGAGTTCGATGATTTTCTCGTCGGTCCGGAGAGCACGCGTGTTGTATGTTGCCAGGTCTTGTTTCCGGTGATTGTGGTAGACGGATTTCTTCCGGGGATTCTTTACACCCCTTGCCTCACCGTGACCTTAACCGCTACCGTAGCCAAGGGTAGGTGGGCTGCCGGGCACTAAGGGCCGTTTCTTTTTGGTGCTTGTCATTTTTGGGGGGATATGCCATAATCACCATGCTTAGCAGGCGGGTTGGTGATCGCAGTATGGTGTGATAAATGCATACAGAACGTTGCTGCCCATTATCTAGTAAGTCCCTTAGTCGCATTTTACGACACCCACGGGAAGAAATTATTGTTGTAAGTTTATTGTCAAAATGAAACACGAAGGACATGTTTGTTGTTTTATAAAACTTAGAGGATGGTCTGATACCTAAATTTTAAATCTCAAATTCCGAAATCAAATGTTAACTTTATTACACCCGCATTAAATTACAAAAATGTCAATGAATACAAACATTTATTTAAAGTTTTTGTTACAAAAAACACAAAATATAGAAATTTAACTAAAAATTAATAACATTTATTTCCACCCCTGGTTCTGATCACCACCTGCATGCGATCAGGCATGCTCTGGATGATGTTCTTGTTTACTTGGGGAATTTTGTCGCAGGCAAACATCAGAGCGGTTTTTAAAATAAGACTGAGACACTGATTGTTTCAGGGCTCTAAACTAATGATAGTCTGATGGTGCGAGGTCTGGAGAGTAAGGTGTGTGGGGTGTCGTCTCCCAGACCAAGTTCTGCAGCTGTTGGCGAACGGCAGATGCGACGTGAGGTCGAGCGTTATCATGTAGTAAAATTACATTGACTCGTCTTCGTCGTTTCTTCTTGATAGCAGAAGATAGTTCGGTGAGCTGGGTTGAATATTTTTTAGCATCTACAGTTTCATTGTGTAATAGTTCATGAAACAGCATGCCTTGCGCGTCCCAGAAACAGCAAAGCAGAACGTTTAAGCGGTTCTTTTGACTCAGCTTCGGTTGAGTTGGTGACGTTTCTTCTCGAGGCAGCCAAAAAGCACGGCGATCGTTCTCATAATAAATCCATGATTCATCTCCCGTAACCAGATCTGACAAAAACTCTTTACGTCGTGGTCGCAGCAAAAGTGATTGACAGATGGCGACACGGACTGTACGACTGGCGTCGGTAATGATGTGCGGTACCCATCGAGCCAAAACTTTTCGATACCCAAGCTCATGCAGATGGTATTCCGCGTGGTGACTGCAGTTAAGTGCTTCTGCTAATTCATGAGATGTAGCATCCGGATTCGACTTCAGTTCGCGGCGTAAATCGTCATCATTGAATGCAGGTGGTCGTCCTGAGCGTGACTGACTTTCAAGACTCCTGTCTCCTGATTTAAAACGGTCAAACCATCTGGACACCGTGGCATGGCTAGTACTTCCAGCGCCCAATGCAGTGTTGATATTGTCAGCCGCAGCCCGCGCACTGTGGCCTAACAAGTACTCGTATAAGTATAGTGTTCGAACTTGTCGCTCGTCCATTTTTCTTCAAACAGACTAAACCAATCGCGAGGGCGGCTTTATATACCCTCACATTAGAAGTACCTAGAATGTTCTACAACATACTAGAATATTATCGAAAACAATTAACTTAAGAAAGGAAATGTATAGCGTTTTGTAGTGTCTCATTACTTTTGTGCCAACCCAATATAATTTGATCTGAACTATACACGGTTTTTCTATTGCGCAATAATCAACACTATCCACAGTATGCTCACAGTAGTTAAAATATGGCTGATAGTAACGAGAGAGACACCTACCCTCTCCGTCATATATATATATACAAATATTGCTCGTTTAATAGTTTAATTTTTAAGTTTAGTTTAATAGGATGATAATTTAGTTGTGTGTAAGGACTAATCAATTAATAATGAATACAATTTAATATCATCATTCTTAGCGCTTAGCATTTACTGTGGTGTCAATTATAGTAGGAGGAAATTACTGATAAATATATAAGCGACCACGAGCCGATTTTGTTACTAATTGCAGTTTGTTTTGTTCCACAGTTCACGTATAAGTAATCATTTTAATTACGTGTCATTTGTGTCAGTGTCATACGATTGCAAAATATTACTTTAAATTAATTAATTAATTATATAAATTTAAAATGCCATCAACTGCCTTTGTTTTATTATTTTCTCTACGGACTATCAGTTTGGCTGCGGACGTGACCATTTATAATCGTTTTGATTATTGTAAGTAACGTTTCCATGTTTCCTATGCATTGATAAAATAAATACATAATATTAGAGGCTGGCAAACATGTTTGTGATATTGGTATTTGAAACCCAATAAAAGTACATCGATTATTTTTATGTGATCTACTTTGTTTGATTTGTTGTATGCTACCGCTATGATGCACAACAAAAAAAAGCGGCATCAACGCCTCTACCGGTAGATAATCTAACTATTTTTCGATATGATCACTAATGTTTGGCCACATCATGAAGTATTCGTGCGTTTAACTGTTCATATCGTCAAACGTTGAGTGTTCAATGATCTGGCCAGACCACATCATGATGTGACTAGCGGTCGATGTTCATTTCATGAAATGATTTATTTATTTATTTAAACATTTCTCGCTCGAAAATAGGTGGTATTGAAATGATAAATTAATTAGAATTATTAATACATCTCTCTAAGTTAAGATTTGTTCCATTGAATAACTTTTTCATGAAATCATGCCATTTGAGAACAAATCTAAAGAGATGTATTAATTAAACTAATGATTATAATTCTGTAATACGTAATATTTCTTAAGGTCATATTCGAATCATATTTTAATCAAGGTGCAACCTGACACTGACGTGCAAATTGCAAAAAACGCAAGATTTGAATTTCGCGCGCTACCACTGCGGGTCCTCCTTAAGGCAATGCTTAACTCATAAAATCATTGAGAAATTGGTTCTTTATAATATGTTGGTATCACATTATAGTAATGCGGTGTTACTGTACTAACTACACTTCAGGTTGATTATTACTGAATTGTTTCTTCACTTCACAATGCAATTTTAGTGAATTCATATTTGAAAATGTCGCATAACTAAAATTCTCATTTTTTTTTAGATAACGCAAAAAATGGTACTGAACAAAAATCTATTGCAGAATCTCAGTTTCCGTGAGAGTTCAGTTATCACTCGGATGATTGGGTCTCTATAAGTATATATTGGCAAAATAAATCTCCGAGTGTGACTGCGATGAATGTTACTTATATTACAGGTAAGCTTCAAGTTTCTATTTTCCTAAGACTAGATGGAACGGACTCGCTCTTCGTGAGTTTTGTAACAGACGAGTAAGAAATATAGAAGCATGTATTCCTGTGCTGAACCATGACTAAATTTTTGAGCACGATTTCTGACCTACCTTTGTTCAACTCCATGACTTGTTTGACAGAATTGAGTAATAGGCACATTAACCTTGTTGCGGAGGTTTCTTAACCGGAGTTTATTTATACAGAAATGCTGATAACTTTATCAAATGTACCTATTGAGAGAGTTTATGGAGAACGTCAGGAACGGCACAACAAGGGAGGGCAAGAGAGGGCAAATTTCGGCCAGGCGGCAGGGAGGGATTTTAATACGACTCGCCGACCGATGGCGACATCATTATGATAGTAATTAATCTTGGCGATTAACGTTTTTCAGGCAGCTGATGAAAAGAGTTTGCCCACGCCTGCACTAGAGTATTGTCCACTTCTGTCTTCGATCAATTCTGTACAATTATTTCAGGATGTAAAGAGTCATTTTTCTTTTATAATACGTTTCAGACTCCGGAACTTTCTCGGCCAACAATGGTACAGCAAGTCAAGGACCGAGAAGAGGTGAAGAATATTATTATTTAAATAGCAATGAATTAATGAAGTCCACTCAAATAGAAATTGTGCTAAACTTATACAAGTCATATATCTCGTGTTCGTCCATCTCAGTTGCTAAAGGGAGGGAGGTCGCGAACATATCGAACGAGGCATTTCAATGTAAGAGAATGTCATATTGTTACAATAATGAGAGCTTTTAACTGTTCCTGCCACGCTGTTCAGTCAATTGTCATCAGTCTATTGACCATTACAGCTGTCATAAAGCAAAGCTAATTAGAGGAAGGTAACTATTGATTCGTGTTATTTTCTTACAGCTGATAATATTCTGGCAAAATACGGCTGTGTGCTTGTGGTGGATCTTCTCAACCAATGTGACGGTAAGCCTTTCTATACCTATGTTATTATGTGTTAGGTTAAACGATGGACATACTTTAAGGGAGTGCAGTAATCATGAGAATGCTCCATAATATATACACTGACCTTCAAAACTTAGTACCACACTTTTAAAATTGCAATTTCTCGTAAACTATAGGAGTCAGAGTTTTTAAATAAAAAACGTTTTAAAGCAAATTTCATCAACTTACTTTGAAATTGTAGTTTAGTATACATTAGTATGGTTTTTAACTAAAAATACTGGCCCTGTGCGTGTCGAACCACGCGCAATGAAGGGTTCCGTAGTTGGAATGAATTTATCTCAAATACAATCTTAACATTGTAGTCGAAAAACATGTTCTCCCATACATTCCCACTGCAAATGTAAGTTTGTACGCACAATATTGAGTGATTTACTGATTTACTATGTTATTTTAAGACCATAGACTTCTCATATGTTTTCCTGTTATCTATGGGTAAAGAACCATACTCTGTAATTTTTTTCAAAATTTTAGGCTCAGTAGTTTCGGCGACAAGGGGGAATGGTAAATTTTGATCTCTTTTCTTAAATATCATTAAATGTATTTATTTTAAAATTACGAAAAAAAAAAATTTAAAATCCTCATACCAAATCCTTTCATTTGATATGTTACACGGTATAGTTTGGAAAACTTTTTCTTTCTCATGTTTGCCCCCCAAAAGTGATTCAAAATTAATTATTTACGTTACACGTCCGTGTTTTGGTCACAGAAACACATATGTGTACCAAACACAACAGACACCAAACAGACTCGAAGAGTTCGCTGCAACACTTGGCTCGGTGCACTTCACCCGTGCGAGGAGTACTGATAGCCTACATGACTTAGGAGTCTATATTTAAATTAGATCAAAGATAGTTTTACAATGGATCCCATCTCATGTACAGATTTAGTACAATGAAAGAGTGAATATTCGTCCTTTATATACAGATTATATAAAAATTATAAAACAGCAGTGTACGGATGTGTGGAGTGAATACTTTAACCAGAGGTCAACAGAAAAGGGAATTTGGTACAAGACCATCCAACCACAGCTTCCAGTGTATAATGGGATCGATCAAAATGAACTTAGCAGAAGTTGACATAGTTATGCCATTAAGGCTTCGTTCCGGTCACATTCCATCAAGAAAATTTGGTTTTCTGATGAAAAAGGATACGTCACCCAACTGTGAAGAATGTGGAGTAGTCGAAGAAGTGCAACATGTTTTGATGGAGTGTGTGCGGAATGAAGCTTTTGCGATTTAATTTACTTGGTCCAACAACCAAGTACGACATTGGAGCACACTATCCTGGCTTTTCCTTTATTGGAACTAGCTAGGATAATGTACCAATTGGCATTTTTTGTTTTAAAGTAAGTATGCAGTAATAATAGTAATGTTAGAATTAAAAAGTGTTTTTAGGTTTAGTTATTTTGCTGATGTTACAGGGCGACGTTATCGCTCAGCGATAAAATAAAGCCCTTAAAATAAAGATTTAAAAAAAAAAAAAACTTACTGGCAAAAAACTAAAACAACATTTATAAGTATGTTTTACGCCTTATTTACATTTTAATAACTGGTATTGCCTCCTCGGACTCTGATTACACCTTCGAGCCGGTTTGGCATACTGAATACGAGGTTTCGGAGGCGAATTTAGAATCAAGACAAAATCAAACAGGTTGCTAATTTAATTGTAAAATTTATAATTTTGTGTTATATGACATTGATTTTACATTCTGTGATTACTTCCTCACACACTGATTTATTAATTTTAAAAACATTAGGAAAATCGTCTACTTTTACAATGTTTGTAAATATGTGAGCACCATGTATCTATCAAATAATTAAATTATCTGTCGTTGCTTCATTTTTAATTCTTTTTACCTATTGTGGTATAGTAATTTTATTCTAGGTGCATCGTCTTCACATATAATTATTTAAGTAATGTACGTAGGTACTTATACAAACCATTGTAAAACATTTTAAAAGAGTAACGGTGGAGTTTCTTGCCCATTCTTCTCCATACGAAAACTACCTTTTGGAAGGGGCGACTAGAATCAATCATATTATTCTGTAAATTTTGACGTTCAAAAGTGCCATACATGGGCCTATTTGAAATAAATGATTTGACTTTGACTTTGACTTTGACTTTGACTTTGACTTTGATGTTGGGGAATATTCTCCCATTCTTTCATCAGGACCTGTTTTAAGCGATCAAGTTAAAACCAACCTCCTGAATGTGCTACTGTACGATCCGAACAGCCGTTATCCTGCATTAGTATCGATCCATCACCCATATTTACAAAATATGGCTCTGCATACTCATTAAGGATCTCTTGAGCATATCTTTCCCCAGTAAGGGTGCCATTTTATATGGCCACTAGCTTTGTGCGACCTTCTGAAGAGATGCCAGCCCATACATGTACAGAGTCTCCACCGTATTGGACTCTTTCTGTGAAGCAGGTTTGAATGTATCGCTCACCAGGTCGCCTGTACATTCTTCGCCTACCATCGGAAGTGAATACTGAGAATCGAGACTCGTCAGTGAACTATCTTGTGTAGTTTGACATGCTTGTGCTTCAATTCATATTTAACACCCCTGTATACCATGTTTTACGCAAATAAATATTCTATTCTATTCTAAAAGTTATTACAATTTCAAAAGTGTGGTACCAAGTTTTGAAGGCCAGTGTATTTTTGATCGTATTAATGTTCAACTTTGTATGGATCAGCTTTTTTCATATCGGATTTGGTCTCTTACTTTTCTTGAGGCTTCACTCCTTTGAAGTTTGTGCCTAGTCTAACCTAACACACTGAATACTATTTACAACCTTTGTTATTCAGTTATTTCTGTAATCAAATATCTAATAAAGTTAATCAAACAAACATACCTACATGAATGAGTATGTCTTAAGGCGCTCACAAAACCCAAATCCTCCAAAAAGGTAATTTGTTTTAACTTTTTTTTGCCAAATCTATTTACTTTGTGGTAACGGAAACAATAACTAAGTATATGATGAAACTAAAAAAAGCTGACGACACTTTTGATGTAATTCCTAAGCTGATGATCCAAAAGTGTTATTACCTACAAATAATGATATTATATATTGCAGATCACCCTTTAGTTAGTGAAAGAAATATGAGTACAACAGTTACTACAGAAGAAACTATTCATCCTAATACGAATACTGGTACGTCCAATTCATCAAAAAACTTAGAAATAACGACTAACAAAACTTCAGCAACTGATCCTGGTAAGTATTATCTTTGCAGTCTTCCTTATTGACTGACTCATTCTGGTGGTCTGCACAAGCTGTTCTCCTATAGTTTGCCTTACTATTACAGACAGAATATAGTAATTTATTTCTGGACTATTTGCCTTGTGTTTTTTAATGTTATATATCCCTTTTTATTTATGGCTTTAGTTTGCGAGCAATAACCAGTAACCTTGTAGTTATCAAAATGTCAGCCTGTGTAACGTCATCGCAAAGCAAAGACATCTGCGAACTACAAGAAGTTTATAGATAAAAGTGGATGCGACACTCAAAATAGCTTAGTGAAGACGACTGTGGTCAAATGCTCTCTTTCTAAATACACACATAAGAACGAGACAGTGATATATGTTTTCTTTATCTGATGTATGTTTTCAGAAAGAGAGTGTCCGACCACAGTCGTCTTCACTTAGGTATTTAGTGTTGCCTCCACTTTTATCTATAAGCTTCTTGGTGAACAAGCACTGATCGCAGTGCTTGCTCACTACCTTTTGGTAACATATGCCCAGATTTTCTGTAAATATTACCTTGTGGTACGGTCCATCGCGCGTCACACAAAAGTAACAGAACTATGAAAACTTACAGCTCTATGCTCGTGCAGTTAACTGAACTATTATAAGAATGATCACATAATTAGATGTTAAATTGTAAATTTACTTTTATTTTTCAGAAAATGCTGATCAACAGCCTTCTCAAAACAACGTGTTAATATACGTGATACCATCTGTGATAGGAATGTGTGTTATAATATTGGTGGTTTATTTATTAGGGGTTAAAAAATATTGTCTTCGGAATTCGCATCCAGTAGAGATAATGGAATTGAATACTTACGTAAGTCTTAATTTTTGTATGTTCAAGTTCAATTAAATAAATTCTGCTATGAAACTAATGAGTCATGTGTTTGGTATAAAGGGGGTTGTGGCGCAGCCTTTGGGAGACCTGTGTCCTTTTTGTATGTTCAAGTTCAATTAAATATATTCTGCTATGAAACTAATGAGTCATGTGTTTGGTATAAAGGGGGTTGTGGCGCAGCCTTTGGGAGACCTGTGTCCAGCGGTGGACTGCTATAGGCGTTTGTTGATTGATTGATTGATGTGCCTAGTATGTATTTCTCCGGATCTCAGTCCCGTCAAAATCGTATCTAGTGCAAAGTGATCAATCAGAAAACAGTAAAAGAAACGAGCGAGTCTTACAGTAGTTGCATGTGATGTGTATCATCTGATATCTCACCTTGGTGTTGGTAATAAGCAATATTACGGAAATAAGCAACATTGAAAGGGCGGGCAAGGTCGTTTCTGACGGCCTTCTCTAGCAGCGCGCGCGCTCATTGGTCAAATCATATAGTACGCGCTTTCTCGGCTTCCTGTTACACAATTCCGTCCCTTTTCACTAAATCAGTCCCACTGATTTCAGGAAAGCGAGAGGAAAGATGTAACACATCAAAAACGGGTCTAAAAACCATAATTGTGAGCTTTATGCGAACTGTCATGCAATTGTTTAACTCATGTTGTTTTTATCCAGGCCATCGCAAATGAAGTTGTATATGCGGATCTCAGCTTCGTGCATGGAGATAGTCAACCTCTAAGACACGACGAAGAATCGACATATGCCCAAATAATTGGGGTGTTAAAACCTACTGATGGAAATGTAAAAAAATAAATAAAAGTTATTTTTTCTTTTTTCTTTTCACATTATGTAGCTAAGTAAAGTATGGCGTCTAAAACACCTTCCAGCTGACTATGTTGAGTTTGCAGAAGAGCTCCCAGCAGACCACCAACTGCCATGACCCACCAGGAAATCTTTCAACCGACTTCTTCCGAAGTACTAATGCAAACGTTAAGGCGTAGCGCAAACTTCGCTACGGCGTAGCTCGCGCTGTGCTATGACACAGCTTACACTGAGGCTATGATTTTCTATAAAAGCCGTCGGCCGCTTACAGCGTCACGTCAGAAAGTCTGGCACAACGGCTTAATTTATAAGCTTTACAAACTCGGTGTGCCAGATCGTCTGGTGCTCATCATACGAGACTACTTGTCGAACCGCACTTTTCGCTTCCGTACTGACGGAACCCTTTCCTCCCCCCGCCTCATAAGGGCAGGAGTCCCTCAGGGCTTAGTACTAACTCCCCTCGCATTCACGCTATTCATTAGCGACATCCCCTGACACAGATCGACGCAGTTGGCTCTGTTCGCAGACGATACAGCGACCATCTGTAAAGGCAATTCAGCTAACATGCTCCTAAACCTACAAAGGGCTGTCAACAACCTTGGCGCCTGGTTTAAGAAATGGCGAATTGAAGTGAATCCCGACAAAAGTCAAGCGGTTATATTTTCTAAACCGAAAACCAGATCCCTCCTTTCCCCCGACCCATTACCATGTCCGGCAAGCCGATCCCTTGGGAGAGGCGCGCCCAATACCTCGGTGTTATCCTCGACTATCATCTCTTCTTTTCTGAGCACATAAAGATGGTTCGCTCGCGAGCCGCTTTCGCTCTAGGTAGACTCCACTTCGTTCTAAATGCACGCAGCAAATTGTCACTAAAGTGCAAATTGCGAATTTTCACAGCGTGCATTCGACCTATCATGACCTATGGGGGTGCAGTATTTGCTCACGCCAAACCCCATTCCATCCATAGGTTGAAAGAAGAAAGAAATAAAAATAGGTTGCAGAACCGTTTCCTTCGTAAGGCCACGGGAGCCCCCTTCTATGTCAGAAACGAGATCCTCCATCTCGACTATAAAATCCCCAAGATTCGTCAGTTCCTAAAATGCATGTCCAAGCGTTACTTTGACTCCGCTTCCAGACATTGCAACCCTCTGGTTGTCGAGGCAGCTAATTATGTCCCCTCTACAATCAGTCAGATCCGCCGTCCGAGGCATGTCCTTTCCGACCCAGATGACCCCATTACACTCTTCCAAGGGAAGAATAGGGCCACCAGTACAGTGCACAAACACAGACGCCTCCCGTCATTCCGACCTCGCAGCCGAGGTTCTTTGCGATCGCGACCGTGTCTCCGAGTAAATCATACTCCTCCCCGACCCTTGCTCGAAAACGAGGTGCCAGCAGTTGTTGCAGCTGAGCACGTAGCTTTAAATACCCCGCCTAATAATCATCATGATGATAATCAAATTTTGATCTACCCTGTCCCCTCTTGCGTACCCCACAGCGTGCCCTTAGCGAGCGTTCAGCTAGCTTTAATTTAGAATAGTTTACTTGCTCCTGGCTGGAGGCTAAAAGTGTAGTAGCTTAAGGTACTGCTCGCTCTGCTAAGCCTTGTGATAAAACTTAACATTTTAATTATTTTGTAAAATCATGAAAATATACCAGTTTTATATACACATTGACATTGTTGAAAATTATATTCAAAATGACATGATTACTTTGTAAAGTATTATATTATTTTATTTAATTATTGTGAATGTGAGGACTATGTGGATATCATTATTATTTTCATTTTTCAGTTAGTTTTAATTATGGTCTGGCAGTTTGAGTAGTTTATGCGGCCTATCCAAATGTCCTTTCTTTGGTATTGTTCGTCGAGTTGAGCTCCTTAAGTTCTGAGTTGAGCTCCACGATTACTGACAAATGCTTGCACTGACTGGACAGGCTCACTCAAATCTGTGTGGTTCTTTCCTCAAAAGACCATTTCAGACACTAATCTACATGGTTCTCATATGGCCTGACCAAGATTATGTCTGGACTTTAAAAGAAACTGTGACCTCTGAGTTTGTTTCGACCTTTCTTCTCAGAGTAGTCAGATAGGAAACGCCGAACTCAACTAGCTTATTTTTATTTTTTTTAATATGACGTGTAAAAGTGATTCTGATATCCTATTTACAGAATAAACAATTTCATTTCATTTCATTTCATTTCATTTCATTTCACTCACAGGAAAGTTCGGTTAAGCAGTCAAGACCTTAGTGGTCAAAACTGCGAGTTGACAGGTTAAAAAAAAAATACAGCGTCACGTCGTACGCCGCGTCACGATATTTACTATACAAATGTACTGTTGTGGTCTCTTTCACACGTCGACGTCGGCGTCCTGTTGCGTTCAGACGTCGATCGGAAAGTAGACGCTCAAACTCAAACTCAAAGCATTTATTTCAATTAAACCATTTACAGGCATTTTTGAATTGTCAAAGAGTCGGTCAGTTAGTTAGAAAGTTGAAGCTAGTTGCCCATTCCAAAACGTAGATCTCTATGGAGAAGAACGGGCAAGAAACTCCAAGGACACTCTTTTAAATATTGATATTACAAAATCCTGGGTACATCATTCTTGTTGCTTCTATATGTGAGAACAATGTACAAAAAATAATCAAAAGCAATTGAAAATATAAGATTAAAAATAAGCCCTGGCAGATAAGAGATGACCAGTTTCAACTGACGGCGCCCGTTCACGAACATGACGCGTGGATCAGCACCATCCAGCTCAACCATTTTGTGGGGAACCGAATGATCCAACACACGCTGAAGTCGGACGTCGCATTCAGCATAAAATAGGAGACCAAAGCCTAATAGCGTGGCTCGAAAACGTTAGAGTGATTAAAGGATTGATAATTGTTCACACCAAAGTTTTCCATCAGCTGATTGCTATAACTTGATCATTTTATTTATAACATTAGCCGTTCCCAGAATCGTAATATTGTAACAATAGCCTTTAAAAATCATGTAACAATTCATATTTACAAATTTTGGCTTACCATAATTTAATCACAAACCGCACTTTTTATTTGCAAAAGTTGCCTTTACTAAAAATCAAGTAATCCTTTGTATTGCCAGCATAAAAACCGGCCAAGTGCTTGTCGGCCAAGAACAAATTTAACGTTGTATTTTTTTTTCGAATATGTCATCAAACTATGGCACACTTACACTTCAAAACAGTAAATGCATTTAAAACGTCGTTCTTTTTCTGTCAATCGTGTGAAGATGATAGAGATAGAATGATGCTATAGCGCTTAGCTTTATAATATGCATTCATTTGGTGATTCGTGGCGCAAGTGGACCTAAATGGCGCACTAAGGCTTGTTACATAAAATAAATCAGTCATTAACTTAAATTGGTAAATAAATAACTGTAATCATAATCATAAATCTTTATTTATTTCAACATCATATTTATTACAGGCACTGGTTAATAAAATTCACAATCTTAAATAGAGAAAGGTTTCTGAGGTAGGAGGTTCCTGAGTTACAGATCACCCGGCTTTCTTAGATAGGACATGTTAATTTACAAAAAAAGAGTCAAGATAATATTGGTATAACAAAAGTTTGAAAACCCTAAGAAAATTAAAACAAAATCAAAGAAAAGCAGCAAGTCAACATAAACATCAAAGAAATATACGTACCTATATTATTATTCATCAATACATACTTATGAATCTAAATAAAAAGCAAAATAATAATGAGCATAACAAAAAATTAAGAATGGAAATGGGGACATGAATAATTTTGTGTGTATTGAATGTTTGTAAGTGTAGGTGTGCGAGTGTAAATGTGTGGGTGTTAAGACATTGGTTTTAATAAATTTTCAGTGGCAATGTAGTCCAGATTTAATAGCCAAAAGCGTAATTTTCTTTTACAAATAGATCTAGTATGGGTGTAGACAGATATTTTGTTATTAATTGAATTTAAAAAAAAGTGCCAAGAAAACAGAAAATCTTTTGGGAGAAACTAGTATTATAACGGATGATTGAACAAACATTTGTTGATCGTCTATTTTGTGTTGGTCAATCGTGATCTAAGGGAACTTCAGTGTGTTTTTTTTAGTACTCTCATGAAAATAAACAGTTGCCGAACCATTAGCAGTTGGCAGCGTTGGTATAGTTCGGAAGTTGGATAGAGGACAGGGAAAAAGCAACTAAACTTTTAATATAGCTCTTTGGGCTCTGACTCTCTAAATATATCATATAAGTTTTAGACGTACCGCCCTAAGTGGTAATGCAATTTACTAGCAAAGACTGTCACAGTGCCAAGTAAACTGTTTTAATAACTAATGTATCAGATATGTCTTAGATTTTTAAATATGTAGATTAATTTTCAGATTCGTTTAACAAGGGTTTCAATGTGTTGTTGAAAGCTGAGACGGTAATTTATGATTATGCCAAGATATTTGAAAGAATTCGTTTTATCTAATACAGGACAAGAACAATGGTTGATGGAATTACATAAGTGGGCTTTCAAGTTAAAGTTTGGTTCTTACAGGGGTCTAAGGGAATATGTCATGTATTTTATCTTATCGACGTTGAGGGTAAGCAAATTGGAATATGACCATTTATAACTGTATCAAGACCTTGCTAAGCATATTTTTTAACCTCATCCCACGTGTTAGCATCGAATATTAAGGCAGTGTCATCGCCGCAAGTGACGATTTTACCGTTTTGTAGCTTGATGTCACATAAGTCGTTTATATAAACTAAGAATAATGTGGGGCCGAGGATGCTACCTTGAGGAACTCCGTACTGATTAGGAAGTTTATCGCTAATCTAATTATCTACTTTAGGAATTTGTGTTTTGGCAGATAAATAGTCTATGAATAGTTGAAGTGGTAGACTTCTTACTCCCATATTCTCTATTTTTTTTACCAAAATAGGAATATATATTTTATCAAATCTAGGTAAATGGTTAAGGTCTTTTTTTATTATCTGGTTTGTTGACTATGTGATCTGTTAGTTCGTGGACGGCTTCCGCTGTTGACCTGCCAGATCGAAAGCCAAACTGAGATTGAGATAAATGAGAATTTTGTTCAAGGAATTTAGTAAGTCTGGTATTCATTAATCGTTCTAAAATTTTCGACAACGTTGGTAGTATGGATATTGGTCTATAATTATTGACACAGTGTCTGTGTGGATTTGAATATGGGTACAATTTTGGATTTTTTAATACATGCTGAAATATTCAGATATATTAATATTCCAGTATAGAAAGTGAGATTGCATATGTACGTAAGTGGAGAAACAATAATAATATCATCCAATCGAGGGTGTAGTCCTTACCGAAATGTGTGGTCACCAAAAGGTTGGTCGTAAAGTGGTGGGAGAAGAAAATTCTAACACTCTTCTATATCCACGAGGAGAGTTATCTTTCGTAACATAATTATCATTCCCTGTATTGTTGATTCTTTTTGGTTTTACTTCTTCAGTTACATTCAAAGTTGTATTACGAACCTGTTTTGTGACTTTGAATGTAGTTTTAGTAACTATCTTAAGGTTATCATTATCTGTTGTATTACTAGCATTGTGCTTAGCAGTTGGCACTAGTTTTAAAGATCTACTAACTGGGATGTTTACTGATGTCACTGCATAAGTGGTACTCTTATGTTTTTTGTCTGTTTTTGTTGCTTTCGTTGATTTACTTCTCAAGAACTTTTTCTGTTTTTTCAGTTTGTACCCATGCCCATTGGTGGTTTTTACTATTTTCCTAATACTTTCTAAATTTTGTACATCTTCATTCACAGAATTTGTTTTTTTTACTTTAGTTTCCCTCACTTTATGTTTACTTTTCTTTGTCTCAGCTGTTGCTTCATCCTCATAATATTCTCTTTCAGAGACATGTTTAGTTTTTTCAATCTTCTTTCTTTCTTTCTTTCCTTTTATCTTTATGTTTCTCATCTTTTGCCTTTTTAATCTTTTTGCTTTTTTTCCTTTTATTTTTATCTTTATATTTCTCATCTTGCGCCTTTTTATTTTTCTTCTTTCTTGTTATTCGCTTTTGTTTTTTCATTATTTTATCTCCGTTCACGTTCATCCTACTATTTTGATTAAATTCATCAATTTTCTTTAATTGGTTTACTTTATTTTGGAGATTATTCATTCTTTTAATGTAAACCTTCATCCCATGCTCCATAGTAGTAATTTTGTTACTCTTTGCTAGTGACTTTTGTCGTTTTCTTTCATCTCTGTCAAATACATCAATAGAAAGCTCTTCGTCAGGCATAGGAGGCAGTATACTCCTTCTGAGGTCCTCGTCGCTCTTGAATCTAAAATGAAATGAATGTTATGTTTAATGTTGACAATTAATCAAGTTATATAATGTGTTTCCAGTATAAGCTGACCTCGCATCGTATAGGCTTTAAATGAAATGCCAGCTTATACTAGAACAGTATAGTTTGATGTGTCATGCGTACCTTAGCTTGTTCGTGGTGGTTGGTTGTACTGTTGATAGCCTACCTGTAGACTCCTCTAGCAACATCCTCTGCACTAGCTTGCTCCTCATCAGAGATTTATAAATGATTTCTGGTTTCTCCGTATTCTTGTAAGATATTAGAGCTGCATATGGCTGTGATTTAAATTTACGCTGTCGCTCCAAAGATAACTCTGTAAAGTTTCCTTCTACTGTTACATCTGATGATTGGTCTGTTCTTAAATATGTTATTTGTAGTTGTTGACTGTTACTCTCTTCTTTAGAAGTTTCAAATTTTGTTGCATCTTTTTGATGTTTTTCGTAACTTTCCTTTAATAAAAAGATGTTTTTGTTGTCAACAGTTGATTTTGGATCTATTTTTAGAAATAGTTCGGGCTTTTCATCTTCAATAGCGATATTATATTCATGGATCTTGACAGTATTCTCTGATTCTATGACTGCAGGTTTATAGGGAAATAAATTATTTTTTAAACTTGACGATGGAGCGTCTCTGATTTTTTTCAAAAATGTTGCTATTTCATTTTTCAATTCTCGTCTAATATTAATATTAAGATCTGTGTAATGATCAAAAATATTAGCCCGGACGCCCTCTCTAATTATCTTAACTAAATCATTTTTAGGCCTTTCAGATTTTGAGTTGTCATAAACCTTAAGATTTGTTAAGACTTTTCCAAACTTTTCTCTGGCATCCTCTCTGTACAAAGAATTGATATATTCCAGCAATCTCTTAACGTTTTTGTTGTATTTTTCATGTTTAATCATGTCCGCCACTTCATTGATTTCTGCTTTCAAAAGGGGAACTGATTTCCTTTTAATCAAATCTAATATCTCGGCCAGTAGATTCCTTAATTCATAATTCTCAGTCAATTCGTAAAATTTGCAGCCTCTATAATGATATTTTCTGATTTCTTGATCTAGTATGTCGAAGAAATCTGCGAATGCAGTATCTTTATAAGTGATGAGTATGTTAGCGACTCCCTGAATGAAATCCGTGAAGGTTTCAACCCTCTGCGCTCTGAAGTCAGGTCGAGGGATCTTGTTTTCATTAATTACCGTTTCATTTGTTGCTGCAAAGACATTTTGTGAGTCTTCTTCTACGTTTAATTCTAGAACACCATCAAATGCTAGAATGCTGCCTCCATTAGATAGATTGCTAGATTGCTGTTCTTTTGGTGTGTTAAAAGGGCTTGAGTTGGTATAAACTGAAACATAATTAAGAATGTAGAATGTCATATTAAAACAGGTGGTGATCGTTACTTGTAAACTAATAATAAGAATTTTATATATAGATAAAATTGTTAGTTTGTTTTTAAGAGGTAATCTCTAGAAGTACTGATCCGATTACAAAAAGTTATAGCAAGCGATACTATTTCCTGGTGACATAGGATATGTTTTGTAGTAAGGTGACTTTCATGCGATCGGAAGTAAAAAACGGAGCTTGCAACTTGTTATACCTATAGAGGCATGAGGAACAGGGTGTAAAGTTCACTCATCCTCTATAGAAAAGGGAGGATCCGCAGACCAGATGGGTGTCGTGTCTGGCGACGATTGATGTCGGGAAATTTTGTATTTCTTGATCCCACGGTAAACCCTGCTTGCGCGATGCACGATTTTACGTAACGTCAGCGCGATGCGTAGTTTGCATGTGGCGATGTAAATGCTGCCACGCTGCTGTAAGTTGGTTACCATTTTACCACCCCGTTGGATATAATTTAACGAATTGTTGATAGTTCAAAGTAGTTGGGATTTAAAATAAACAATTTAAATTCGATATTGAAATCATTCTTGAAATGAACGCAAAATACCTACCAAATATCCTGAACAGCAGAAAACAAGTACACACTTTCATTTTAATATAAATATACTGACATTTTGATGGAATTATAAAACTTTTTACTATGCATTGCACATTCAATAATTTCCATTTATAACGAGCTGCTGTCCGCGGCTTCGCCCGCGGGGACCCCAATTCTTTTTTTCTAAAATAAAAGTAAGTTACTCTAAGTTACTTCTTATAACATCAGCTATCTGCCAGTGGAAGCACCGTCAAAATTGGTGCAGTCGTTTTGGAGATTAGCCGGGACAAACAGACAGACAGACCGGCAGAAAGGCAAAAATTTTAAAAATATTATTTTTGTTATAAGTTCCGAAAATAATTTCATATGCATTTAGTAAAAACTAGCTGACCTAGCCCGGCTTCGCACGGGTAGCATTAAGGACTTATCTACGGCGCACCTACCCAACCTACCCAACCTACCCTACCTACCCACCCTACCTACCTACCTACCCTACCTACCTTACCTACCCTACCTACCCTACCTACCCTACCTACCCTAACTACCCTACCTACCCTACCTACCCTACCTACCCTACCTACGCTACCTACCCTACCTACCCTACCTACCCTACCTACCCTACCTACCCTACCTACCCTACCTACCCTACCTACCCTACCTACCCTACCTACCCTACCTACCCTACCTACCCTACCTACCCTACTTACCCTACCTACCCTACCAAGCCTACCTACCCTACCTACCCTACTTACCCTACCTACCCTACCTACCCTACTTACCCTACCTACCCTACCTAGCCTACCTACCCTACCTACCCTACCTAGCCTACCTACCCTACCTAGCTTACCTACCCTACCTACCCTACCTACCCTACCTACCCTACCTAGCCTACCTACCCTACCTACCCTACCTAGCCTACCTACCCTACCTAGCTTACCTACCCTACCTACCCTACCTACCCTACCTACCCTACCTATTAGGATTATTAGGATTTATGGCATATATACCGGGATATCATAAATGCAAAATTTATAAAAACATTTTTCTTCATATCTTTTTTTTTTTCGTCCATTTTTCCTAAATTTTCTTTGCTATAAACCTCACGGAGCCCGAGACCTTTCCAACGAATGTAAAACCGTGGAAATCGGTTCGTGCGTTCTGGAGTTATAGCGTCAGGAAGGAAAACCCGACTTATTTTTATATAGTAGATATGTTATTTTGACATTACAAACAGACACTTCAATTTTATTTATTTGTGTAAAGATTTTAAAGACTCAATAAAAATATTACTACCATTTTATTGATAATAATAAAACTGAAATAGTAAATTCTTTTTAAAATAAAGTTATGTTTTTAGAAATTTAAACAAACCCAATTTTTTACTCTTTGATATAGTTTAAAATTTACTGCGTTTTAGAATTCGCGAGTTATTTGTGGAAATATTAAAAAAATACTCTATATGGTTTAAATTGTGGATTAATCAGTCAGTCAATGGCTTACTAGTGTTCTCATAGGCACTAGGTGCAATTATTTTCAATATTTTGACTTAAAAAAAAAACGAGTGTGAAGAAATATGAACACGTGGTGCCAGAATTTTTATATTTAACCAAACTCTTCTTCTATTTTTTTTTAAATTAAAATAAATAACTACTTATGCAACTCAACATGCGAGCTTTTTTAAAATATTTGGCGGCAAGACGCAGTAAACTATTATTTTATAAAAAAATATTTTTATTAACAAAATAATTTATCTAAACAAAATTGTAATTAATATAAAATTAACTAAACACTATGCTACTATTTTTATTCGGTTTTTATTTAAATTACTATTTATTTAATTGCCATGAACATGAGACAAATGGTTCGTTATTTTTTATTGTTATCATAATAATTATAAATTGGAATCCAATTGAAGTGACAGCTGTATTCCTTCTCAAATTCAACATGATTTTTACTTTTCACTTCCAGTAAAATTCAACGAATCCTTAATAATAGATAAACATCATCAAAACCTTGTACGCCTTTCTTAAAAATGTGCAGAAAAAACTAAAATCAGTGTTGCGAAGTGTTAGAGACGAGGAGATTGTTTACGATGATATCACCAATTGGCGGAGGAGCAAAGCCCCGGGAATAGACCAAATGGACCAAAATCTAAAGGCACATAAAAAACTTCCACCTGACTTTCATCCCTTTCCACGATACAACCCTTCTGATCGTCGTCAAGGTCTATTGCACTGGACACCACCTGGCCTTCTAGGTTTCAAAGTACCATTACCTCCATTAGTTATACCTCAACTATCGTCACCGAATCAAAATAGGCTTTACTCCCGTTAAAAAATCCTGAACAAAGACCTGGGCTCCCCTATCCTGGATACCTGTTAAGACCGAAGTATTCGAAGTATCCTAGACTGTCTCCTAGGTTTCTTTCAGACTATAGATACCAACATACTTATGTCAGACCAGCTGGTCCTCATTTACCAAGTCCTTCTTATACACCAGGTGCTACTAGACATAAAAGACTTCCGTTTCTTTATGCAGTAAACCATTATTTAAAAGAAAATCCCTACCTATTAAATCCTCTTCGTCCTACTATTTCTCCACCAATTTCCGATCCCGCCGTAAGTTCGAAGACCCCTCCACCAGTTACCATTCCTTCTTCAACTGTATGGACCTCAACAATTGGTTACAATGCAAAGATCTGGCTGAAAGAGATCGCTCCGTATACACCTGTCAAAGCAAAATTTAAGAACCCCTCGAAAGAGTCACCGCATCGCAGCAAAAAGACCACCGGAGTGCCTATTGCTAACGGAATTTTCAAGAAAAAAGTCTATTGGTTCTCAACTGGAACAGCCAATACGGGGCAACTCTTCAATGAGGATGAGCATGGATTTCTTTACGTGACTCTTCCAGAGAAAGATGGAATATCAGATCAAATAACAAACGACCCTAATAAGAACAGGGTGTCGACTATGGCTGGAGATGTGCTGCATGGGAGTTTGTATCTTTACCTATATTTAATACGTCATTGTCATCCTCCTTTTTTTTTTGGGTGGGAAATTATGAAATAACTTCTCCCGCTCTGGGCGGAGCGGGAGGGCGTGTCAGACTCTTACTGACTAAAATCTACCCGTGTTCCTTCGGTTGCTCTTTTGGGGGGGGCCACGATCTCCCTTTCGATCTTCATCGCACCCCCGGCAGGCATCGGCCCTAACGGACCCCGTCAATTCTGTTGACATCTCTTTGAGGCGCAACGCGCCGTCGACCCGGGCCTGGTCCTTATCGGACGGCAAACTACCCATTGTTCACCGTCCGCAAACCCGCGCCGGGAATCCGCCTGCGATTCCCGACGCCCAGGGCGTCTCCTTTGCCTCTCCCTCACGCGTTCCACCTCCTCCTTCGCGAGCATTACCGCTTCGCAGAAGGAAGTGACGGCCTCCCATCTCCTCTTGCTCCGTACCATGGCCTGAACCAGGGCCGGACGCGAGAGATCACTGCCTCCACGAGGACACGGCGATGCTCCGCCCAAGCCGGGCAGACCTCCACCGTATGCTCCACCGTGTATTGTCATCCTCCTGCCCGTATCTTAATTTTATTTATTTGTATTCGTTGCAGTGTGTCTTTTTCTTCTTCTTCCATACATTTCTATTAGGCGCCCTCTCATTATGTATTACAGCTGTTGATACCTCCACGAATGTAGGGATTATAAGCAAATAATAAGCCTATAAAGGGGCTCCCAAACCGGGAGCATTCGCCTGTAATGTAACCATACAAGATTCTACTGTAACGGTTAGGTTTGTAAGTAGACTGCGCAGGCCGTCAACTGCTAGGTAGTGTAGAGAGATAATAGATACCAGCAGGATAGGTTAATATATATAATTAAATAGGTAAAAGAAACATGGCTAGGTCCCAGGTAAAGGTTACATTACCGGCGAATGCTCTCGGCGAGGGAGCGCCTTAATGTTTCCATTGCTGAGACACAGAGCTCCTCTCTGTGAAAGGGAGTGGGCTGATATCTACCACATGTGCCCAGTGCAGGTTGGCGGGTAACAAATGGCTTTGAGTTTTTGGTTCTGGGACATGCTGGTTTCCTCATGATATTTTCGTTTACCAGCTATGAGTGTGTGAATTTCAATATCACGTTAGGGCAACCTGTGAAAGTAGATTAAAGGTATTATAATAAATACATTATTTTGCAGAAATCACGGTACAAAAACCGTCATCGCCGTCACCGAAGCAACGTTACATCGACTTGATGGAGCAGCTCGATGAAGGCTACATGATGGTGTTCATGATAGAGT
Organism: Omphaloscelis lunosa; assembly: GCA_916610215.1. Classification (NCBI taxonomy): domain Eukaryota; kingdom Metazoa; phylum Arthropoda; class Insecta; order Lepidoptera; family Noctuidae; genus Omphaloscelis; species Omphaloscelis lunosa. Next base: position 13,606,342 of record OU744270.1, read on the forward strand.
TGTGCAGAATGATCGCCGTGAAGGACAAGCGGGAGGTCCGAGAGGTTATGATCCATACGGAGTTGATCTACAATAGGTAAGTGTCATTATATTAGCAGTTAATTGTGGTCGTACAAAAGATTTGCCAACAAGCAATGGAGCGCAGCATACTGGATGTTAAAATAACAGATCGTGTCAGAAACACCACGTTGCGCTGTATAACTCACTAGCTCCTGCCCGCGACTTCGTCCGCGAGCCTATAACCTTCCTCAAGAATAGGGATATCCAATGCAAAAAGAATTTTTCAAATCCGATTGGTAGTTCCGGAGATTACCTCCTACGTACAAACTTACAAACAAAAAAAAACCTATTTATAATATCAGTATAGAAGTAGCAGATGTTGGAGAAAAAATAACCGTCTGAAGTGGGAGCGGACTGGGCGGAGGGAGGTCGCCATCAGGTTCAACCGCGGCGAACGTGGTGACAGCCTAGAACCAATCATTCGAAGACATAATAGCAGAATCAACGCGGACTTGATTTGTTGATTGATTTTTCTCCATCAACGTATTTTGACTCTTGACTTGGTGTATTTTTTTGTTTATATGTATCTATCTATTATTCGTAGTCTGTCATATTTTCAAATAATAACATTTTATGATAATATGACAGATTACAAGAACACAGACACTTTAATTTAAGTAAAGTATTTTTTGTGTCTGTGACCGTGTTATAGTTTGTGCCCCATGGGAAAAAGGTGTGAGTTTATGTACCTATGTACGTATTTAGTTTATTTTCTATCATGATGCACTTAATGTTTTTTGTCTCTGCATCACCCTAAGGTAGACTGGTAGAAAATGCGTCGGGCATTAAGTGCGCCTTTATATGGTTTGTTTTTATTTGTGCAGAAAGATTTATTTATAAATTATAATACTTCTACCAAGGCCAACTCACACTGTGCCCGCGTAGTAGATTATGGCCACTCCCTCTCACAGAGAGAAGGCCTCAGTGCCAGCAGTGGCAACATTATAGGTAGGCTTGTCCTAACTATGTAAAATAAATATTAATATAATAAGCCCTCATCGCTGTAACTTAATAACATGCATAATGTATCATGTTTACTTTATTCTATTTAACAATTTAACTTTTACCTAAGTATAAATAATGTTTTTTCTGACAGTTTATGGAACAATGGCCGCCTCGCTTGGATCGGAGAACCGCTTAATACTGTCATTTGGAAGCTGTCAATGAAAATGTCAGATAGAAATACAGATATCGTTCGGAGTAAGGTCATCATCGCCGTCTATGAGCCAACAGAGCAGACGTCCACTGCTGGACATAGGCCTCCCCAAGGCATCACTAAATTGGCGATATTAATTATTGCATTTCGTAATTAATATTTTAGTGCACTAGTTAGCCATTTTTCATATTTCCATACAGTAATATTGCCAAATTAATGATAACAGCAATATATTTGACATCTATTTGCGACGTTGCCCAGTTTTAGAATGAGCGCTCTGTTTTTTTGACGTGATATTGTGCTATGTATATGCTGATCAATTAATATTAATGACAGATTATTTAAAAGGGAATCGTGATACGCAGTCACTGGATTGTGGAGGTCAGATAAGCAGTCACTCCATGTATTCAGCTGCATCGGGTTAGATTGGAAGCTGACCCCGACTGAGTAGGCTAGGCAGATGATGATAATTGATTATTTTTACCCCACTACGGCGAAGCAAAAAGTAGGGTTATGATTTTGACCGGTACGTACAGTAAGCGTTCAAAAGTGGATAGGCACATTAAGAGTCGTTTTGCTGTGAACACGCGGTATAGTCCGTATATCTGTATGTGTAAATAACACGGCACACACACCACAGAGAACGCAGATTTGCGCTTTACACACTGTCGTCACGTACTCGCGAAACAAAAATATATCTCCGTCGCTTTTGTTAGACACGGTAACACACACGCATCATGCGCGTGACCTTGGCCAGTTTATGTCATTGCTAAAATTCAAATTAATCTTATGTGTGCAGATAGCAGAAGACGTTAAACAGTTGGTCTGAGATTCGAGCTGGCTTAGGTTCTGATCTCGTAAAGAATAGCGCGGTTTTTTTTTTATTTTAAAATTTATTATTTTTGTTTTCAAAAATAATATTTTTTAAATATTGCTGCTTTTTTTATTAATTTTGATATTGCAATAAAGGGTTTAGAATAAAAGATATGTGATAACAAAATTAAACAATATTTATTCGTTATATTTATTTTACTTATAGTTAACAAACTGCTACAATTATTTATCATTACTCCAGCTGAATAAGATGTGAAATAGATCTCAAGAAACTTAGAAGCTATTTGTATTATTTTGACATATTTAAATTATGAAATGTTTTAAATTTTAAATGGATTTTTTCACCATAAATATTAAGCTTTGATCATGGTCGAAGTAATTCAGTAATAAATAAGAATATTAGACTACTCAAAATGTAAAAATAAACTACTTACAAAATAGGTGATTTTAAGGTTAAATATGGGCAGTTTGTTTACATTAATTATTTTACATTTTATTTGGCTTTAATAAATATTGGTTGGTTGTAAGTACTGAGGTTATAGCTTAAGTATTCATTTTCTTTACGAAAAGAAGATTGAAACTAAACCACAGATTTTAATTCTAAAATAATAATATTACTAAAATAATCTTAAACATTTTCGGTCAATTTGCAAAAAAACTCAAAAAACTCGTTACCACAAATTCATGCGATAACGAATGTGTTGTTTATTAAGTTGGTACGGTAAATATTTTAAGGTTAAAATATAGCAGTGTCCCTCTTGAAGTCTTAATATTATCGTGCGAAACTTAAACGTTCTTGTTTACGCCTTTTTGTCAGAAATGGTTTCCTAGCTGGTCTTCAGTGATGCAAGCCTTCAGAGTGCACGGAGAACGGTTCATAATACCGTGTTTAATAATTCAGCAACATATCTCGTTGATATGCAACCATTTATTTCATATTTATTCACCATTTGACGTCGCTGCGTCTCGATAACAAGCCTCTTCCTAATATCTCTTAACCTTCACAGTATTTCTCTAGAACAAAGAATAACATTGTATTTATTACACATAATAATTATTTATCATTCACTAATCGAATTAAACCTCATAATAAATTTAAAAACTTTAAAGGCATCTTCTGTCTCAACAATACCTCTGTTCTATCAACAATACCTTTGATTAAGATTTATCTTTAGTCAAATATGAAATATTTAAATGATAATACTCACACTTAGTCCGGTTTCATTCGATATTTGTGTAAATTACATTCACTTTTACGCAGCGCAATAATATTTGATCTCCGTTCAATATTTATATTTGACTGCATTTTGAAAATAATAACCACAAGACCGCTTTTACTTGTCACCAACAATAACCACGAACCAACAAAGTTCTATTAAATGAATACTCGTAACGAACTGCATCTGTCTACCCTACAGAAATCGAAATAATTTACTTAGTTTTCTGAGGTCTACCTGCTAAATTTTAATATTTATGTGAACAAGACGAATGAAACAAAAAACAAATGATTATTGAACTAGTCATAATTTAAAAAATACCAAAAACTACGAATAGTAATTATTAAAAAATGACGGGCTAATCGCACATGAGATTCGAACCCTCTCGGCTCGCCATAATCGCATATACCAAAGCACGTTATCCACTGAGCTAGCATGCTATATACAGTATTGCTCGAAATTATGAACTACTATGAGTTGCAGACAAAGTAAGTACAGTACCGACCAAAAGTCCATAGGCAATCGCACAAAGCAATAGACTGACGCTTCGGTTTGACTTACGACCTTCTTCTATAAGATGTTACAATACTATAGATACACACACACTCACTTTGTCTGCAACTCATAGTAGTTCATAATTTCAATCAATATAGAATACGGCGTGCTAGCTCAGTGGATAACGTGCTTTGGTATGTGCGATTATGGCGAGCCGAGCGAGGGTTCAAATCTCATCTGTGGTTTGCTTGTAATTTTTAATAATTACATTCATAGTTTTTGTTATTTTTTAATAATTATTATTCATAGTTTTTGTTATTTTTTAATAATGACTAGTTCAATAATCATTCGTTTTTTGTTTCGGTCGTCTTGTTCACATAAATATTATGGTTTAGCAGGTAGACCACAGAAAACTAAGTAAATCATTTCGATTTCTGTGGGGTAGACAGACGCAGTTCGTTACGCGTATTCGCGATTGCTACGGTCTGTTCCCAGCCAATCTCAAAACTTTGTTGGTTCGTGGTTATTGTTGGTGACGAGTATTTAAGTATTAGCGGTGTTGTGGTTATTGTTTTCAAAATGCAGTCAAATATAAATATTGAAGGGAGATCAAATATTATTGCGCTGCGTAAAAGTGAATGTAATTTACAAAAATATCTAATGAGACCGGACTAAGTGTGAGTGTTATCATTTAAATATTTCATATTTTACTAAACATAAATCTTAATCAAAGGTATTGTTGATAGAACAGAGGTATTGTTGAGACAGAAGATGCCTTTAAAATTTTAAATTCACTATGAGGTTTAATTCGATTAGTGAATGATAAATAATTATTATGTGTAATAAATACAATGTTATTCTTTGTTCTAGAGAAATACTGTGAGGGTTAAGAGGAATGAGGAAGAGGCTTATTATCGAGCAGTAGCGACGTCAAATGATGGAGGAATATGAAACAAATGGTTTCATACCAACGAGATATTTTGCTGAATTATTAAACACGTCATTATGAACCGTTCGCTGTGCACTCTGAAGACTTGTATCACTGAAGACCAGCTAGGAAGCCGTTTTCGACAGAAAGGCATAAACAAGAACGTTTAAGTTTCGCACGATAATATTAAGACTTCAAGTGGGACACTGCTATATTTTAACCTTAAAATATTTACCGTACCAACTTAATAAACAACAGATTCGTTATTGCATGAATTTGTGGTAACGATTTTTTAAGCAAGTTACAATATGTTGTTTGTCGTATTTCTCGCAGATAGACCGAAAATGTTTAAGATTATTTTAGTAATATTATTATTTTAGGATTACAATTTGAGGTTAAGTTTCAATCTTCTTTTCGTAAAGAAAATGAATACTTAAGCTATAACCTCAATACCAAACAATATTTACTAAAGCCAAATAAAATGTAAAATAAATAATGTAAACAAACTGCCCATACTTTACCTTAAAATCACCTATTTTGTAAGTAGTTTTTTTTTTACATTTTGATTAGTCTTATATTCTTATTTATTGCTTAATTACTTCGACCATGATCAAAGCTAACTAATAATAAGCTAGCTAGTATTTATGGTGAAAAAATCAATTTAAAACATTTCATAATACAAATATGTCAAAATAATATAAATTACTTCTAAGAATTTTGACATCTATTTCACATCTTATTGAGCTGACGTAATGACAAATAATTGTAGCAATATATTATCTATTAGATAAGTAAAATAAATATAACGAATACAATTTTTTAATTTTGCTATCACATATTACGTATTTTTAATTCTAAACCCTTTATTGCAATAACAGCATTAATAAAAAGGCAGCAATAGTTAAAATATAATATTATTGCTAACAAAAATATTAATATTTGCAAAAACTGCACTGTGCTTGACGAGGTTGGAACCTAAGCCAGTTTGCATCTCAGACCAATGCTTAACGCGTTCTGCTATCTGCACACGTAAGTTTGGTTTGAATTTTAGCATTGCCATAAACTGGCCAAGGTCAAGCGCATGATGCGTGTTGTCTAACAAAAGCGACGGAAATATATATTTGTTTCGGTAGTGAGGCGCAAGTACGCGACGATACGACAGTGTGTAAAGCGCAATACTGCGTTCTCTGTGGTGTGTGTGCCGTGTTGTTTACACATACAGATCAACGGACTATACCGCGTGTTCACAGCAATATGATTCTTAACGTGCTTATGCACTTTTGAACGCTTACTGTATGTGTGTGTGTAACAACTTATAGAAGAAGGTCGTAAGTCAAACCGCACCGTCAGTCTATTGGTTTGTGAGATTGCCTATGGACTTTTGGTCGATACTGTATGTATGTATGTAGCTATGTATGTATGTATGTTCATCTGTTCCCTCATATCTTCCAAACTACTCATCATCAAATTTAAATAAAAATAAAAGTTATAAAAACTAAAACCGAACGGCGACAAAAAATTCAACTAAAAAGGTATAAACAAGACATCACAAACAGACAAATTGAAAATCTAGAGTCACACGTGTCTAGACATAAATCGATAGATTTTTAATATGTCAGTCTGTGTTGTCTTGTTTATATTTTTTTAGTTGAATTTTTTGTTGTAGTTGGGTTTTAGTTTTTATAACTTTTATTTTTATAATATTCAAATGGTTCTCTCTACCAGCATACGCATCAATAATGTTCCACTTGCTGCTACAAAGGAAGCAGGTGCTATCTGCAGAGGTGAACTCCATCATTGATGACGCTGACCTGTTCTATAATGATGACGAAGGAGACCGCCTCTTATACTCCTTGAAGCAGTTTGAGGATTATCCTAAATGTGAGTGGACCGTGGTCATAAGAAGTACAATCGTGACTGTATCAAGTTAAATTAAATTGAGTAGCGACACTTCACCGTCGTGTCGAATATCGATATGAAATAATGATAAACCAAAAAAAACAACTGCTGTAGTTATTTGAAATTATGAGCTTAGAAGCTAAAACTTTTTGTTTTTTGTTTTGTCGTCATGATAGATAGCCCGTGACGTATATGAAGGTTTGCCAGCTAATTTTAAATGACCATTGATCTTCTAAACTCATAATTTTAAATACCTAACTAAACATATTTTATCAATGTTCTGTACCCACCAAGCCTGTCAAGTTTCACCAATTAATTTAATTTAACTTGTATTTAATCTCTGATCTCAGCTATCAAAAACAGTTATTGGCTTTGCGACAGCCTCATTGAAAGCTTCCTACTGCCATTTCGACGCCTGTCTGGCACACGTCGCCGTCAACGACTGATCGACTCTATTAACAAAGCCATAGAGCAACGCTTCCCTCGACTGTTGAGAAAACACCATGAAGGAACTCTTGCTGGTAAAGGTACCTACGTCTGTCTTTCGTCGTCATCATCCGTTCAGCCGTCCACTGCTGGACATAGGCCTCCCCCAACGACGCCATACTGATCAATCCTGTGCTTCTCCTACAGAGAGGACTCTGTTAGAGGAAGGCAATAAGTCGCGGTCAGGAGACTTGAGTCTCAAGTGTGGGAACATTATAAGCTGATTTTGTATGCTTCTAATATCAGCATGCCTTAAATTAGGTGTTCTGTAATCACAAAATCCAAACATGTGAGATTAAAGCATTCTAAACTTAGAACAAACCCACAATAAGACATCAGGTAAATTTATTGTTTATCAAATTGATACCTTAACTTCATATGTTTATATTTTATTTTCACAGTAAGCTCTAAGAATGGTTCCCAACCAAAAAATCGAAAGAGAAAACGACATCATCTTCCTCGCAAAGAGAGCGAGAGAGATATCATACACCAGACAGTAAAAATATAGATGGAAAGCAATACAGCGAAGTTACAGACTGTATGAACCGTATAACGAGAACTGTGACACCAGTAACAAGTGACCAGCCGAGGTTCAGAGCCACCGCTAAACAAAGAAGACCAACAACTGCCTACTTCAACCTTGACTAGGTTGCAGTAGGCAGTTGTCGGTCTTCTTTTTTTTCTACCAACCAGAAATAGAAAGCCAAGCTACCAAGAGCATCACTACTTCAAGAGAAACTAAATGCCTTTCACAGTGATATCAGTACTGTGGACAGTTATTTATCATCTTTTCATCCGAAAGACGTACACTGTTGGATGTAAGCATCCCCCAAGCGTCGCCACATCGACAGGTCCTGTGCTTCTTGCATCTAGCGGACACCAAGCCGGTGGAAAGACCTCGGAAAGATAAAATACCATTTTACCAAATGAAAGAAAAGTTATAAGAATCTGGGTCAAAGAAGTAATGTAGAAGACTGAAATTAAAAGCTGAGCTACTGATAAAGGTTTCTGAAGGTTCAAGCTACAGTGATGAAGAGGTGTCTCTGACTATAAAATTGATTGAAGCTCTTAATTATGGGAATAGGACTGCTGACTTTGATGACACGAGATAGCAAAAGTCCTGTATCATCATCCGCCTGCCTTTTCCCAACTATATGGGTCAGCTTCCAATCTAACTGGATGCAGTTGAATACCAGTATTTTATATCTCCACAACCCAATAACTGGGTAACACGATATCAGTGATAAGACTGGTTGTGGAACTTTCGGGCTTCGGACTAGCCGTGACTACTGTTAAGTAAAGAATACTGTAATTAATTTTCTAGGTATTGATATAATAATTATGTACATATGAATGTGTGTTGTAATTGTTGTTTTATTTATTTCTGCACTCTGTATTGAACGGACACGAGACATCGGCAAGTGTATCATAGGTTACCACATTTTACAAGCTACGTCAATCTACCCAGGCTTTTCCCAACTTTGTTAGGGTCGACTTCCAGTCTAACCGGATATAGTCGAATACCAATTTTACATGAAGCAACTGCCTATCTGACCTCCACAACCAGTAACTGGGCAATACGATACCCCTTAGTAAGGGGTTCGGGTTTCTTTATATGGTTTCTTTCGGGTTTCTGACGACCCGTAACGACTTAAAACAACGAATAAAATCTCTAAAAGATTTTATTTTAAAATTATATAAAAAATATGTTTAAGATTCTCGCAACAAGCCCTTCGGTAAGCAAAACTTTTTTTTTTAATTTTCTTAATTAGGATAAAATTATTAATAACAAGACACTTTAATTTACTCACTCCAAGGAGATGGTATTGGGAGTGCCAATGGATTCCAGGTATCGAGTAGCAGTGTTGGCAATGATCATTTACCATCAGGTGGGTCGTCGGCCTGTCTGACATCACCGCTCCGCAGTGGAGTCTTTTTATAAGATTTTAATTGTAAGTTCACGGAATCCATTAGCTTTTGATATTGTTTCGTATCTTTGAGACGTCGATACAGTCTCAGGAAATTATGTTTGAGGCTATTGCAGAGCCAATAGCTCGTTAATCTAACTGGAGTAAGAATAAACATTTATTTTCTTTATTTTGACAGCCGCTCTTACTAATGGGTTTCGTGTTACTCAGTAACTGGGTTGTGGAAGTCAGGTAGACGTCCCTCCGTGTGAAATACTGGTATTCAGTTGCATCCGGTTAGATTGGAAACCGATCCCAACACGGACGGGATGAAGGTCTACGTACTGTTAGGATACGCCGCGAACTCCTTCAGAGCATCAAACAAGAGTCTTCCTTCATCGTCGTCATACAACATGTCAGCATATTCAAGGATTGTGTTCACTTCTACTGACAGCTCCTGATGTCGCTGACTGAGCATGTGGTGCAAATAAGCTACTTGGTCTGGTAGAAAAGAGCATGCACATGAGGAAAAACTAGCTGCTAGTAACAGCAAGTAACTATTTGTAACAACATCACACCATGCCAGTATGCGTTCCCTTAAGAGCTAGGCAGAGGTATATTAGTAGTATTTTATATACAAACACTACGCTTTCTGTATAAGTTCAAGTCCCATGCAATAGGAGACGAGCCTATTGCCTTGTACAGAGCAAATCCAGACTCCGGGCTGCTACTAAGAAAAGACGTAAAATAGAAACCATAGAGGTCATACTGAAATGAAATGAATAGGATAATGGAATCACTTTTATAAGTAATATTTAATAAAATAGCTAGATAGAGTCGAAATTTCCTATTTGATAAGACATGAGAAGAATAGGCAGCACAAACTCAAGGGTCAAAGTCTCTTTTAAAGTACAGACATAATCTTAGTCAGATCATGATCTGAGCCGATTAGATTATAAATTAATAAACTTACTCTGTATGACATCTATCTCCGATTCCTTAAGTAATCTAGCGACCTTCCTCGTGACATTTATGAGCGGCTTAACGAACAACAGTAATTGTCTAGTTTGATATAAGCTGTAACAAGATACATCGTGAAACCATATTCACTACTTCTGTTATTGGCAAACAAGGATCGACCCGTGCGGCTGTTATTACTTAGCCACGAGCTCCTCTAACAGCTACTAACAACTATAACTTTAATACTCATGAACACTATTGTTATAATTAAATGCATAATTTCCATTTTTTTTAAAATGGTCCTGGCATCCCAACAAACTTGGTCCAAAGACTCCTTGACACACAAAGACTTGATCCATTCACCCCAACCAGATACGGCAGGTAAGCTACCATGATAACTGTTTTTATTTGTACCTTACGCTAAATAGAATGAAAATAAAAACAGTAATGCCTTTCAACGTGGCATTCCTGCCAGCCAATTTGTTTGACTCCCTATGAGCTTTTATATATATTTATTTTTAATCGTGCTTGTGTGCGTGTTACCATATTAGTTACACGGCAAGTAAAGAGAACACTGGAATAATGATAAGAAACCAAATATATATATTTCTCAAGTAATCACAATGACATAAAACATAATGAAAAAAATCTGGCCATTTGCGTGTCGGACCACGCACAATGAAGGGTTCCGTAGTTGGGATGAATTTATCCCAAATACAAACTTAACATTGTAGTTGAATAACAACTAGTGTTGAGGAGTGGACTATCAACAGAGAGCGCCATCTTGTGTCTTAAGCAGGCTGTCGGGTACTACATGGAGAGGAAGACGCCGTGTATACGTGTTTCCTGGACCTATGCAAGGCCTTTGATATTATATGGCCAAATTGGAAGGAGCGGGTGTGCCGACTGAAATCATCAGATGGGCTGGTGCGCTATCTGATGCATATGGCATGGAGTGTGGCGTGCGGCTGGGGGGATAACCTCTCCTCTGTTATTCAATCTATATATTAATGACCTCATCGGCGAGCTCAGCGGTACTCATATGGGTTGCTTTGTAGACGAAGTAAGCGTATATAACATCAGTTATGCGGACGATATGGTACTGCTGGGACCGTCGGACCGTCGGTGGGAGCGATTCGTAAGCTTGTGTCAATCTGTGGGGCGTACGCTGCGGAACATGGACTGAAGTATTACTCGAAGAAGAGCGAATTGCTCGTTTTCAAGAGTGGAAAGTGTGGATGTTCCGCCTATTATGTTTAATGGTGCGGCTCTGCGGGTGGTGAGCAGCATCAAGTATCTGGGCCACATTATGACACAAGTTGTAGGATGAAGCAGACATAGAGCAGAGCATTAACAGTCAGGGGGAATATGGTATGGTTTGCACACAGGTTTGCTCGCTGCTCGAGGGCAGTGAAAATTACTCTTTTCAAGGCGTACTGCCAATCGTTATACTCGAGCAGTCTGCGGGTAGCCTATACTCGCCAGGCTGCTAGAGCCCTGCGTGTCCAATGCAACAAAATCTTCAGGATGCTAATGCTGCCTCGCTATTGTAGTGCGTCCGGAATGTCTACGGAGGCGCAAACGGACGGCTTTCATGCGGTTATATGGAAGAAAGTAGCCTCCTTGTTGCAGCGCGTGCGAGGCAGTAGTAACAGTATCCTGCAGATGGTTGTATCTCGTACGGATTGCCCTATCCAGATCAAATGGATGCATATTGTGATGGGTGTTGACTAACATAGTGTATAAGATTTTACTAACACAATAGGTACCTATAATAATTATTTATGACTCTGTATTTTTTTTTCACTGTATTTTTATCATTTTGTAATTTTATGGATTATTTTTTATCTGAAATAAAATTATTAATAATAATAACATGTTCTCCTATACATTCCAATTGCAAATGTAAGTTTGTACGCACAATATTGAGAGATTTACCATGTTATTTTATCACCATAGACTTATTATAGATTTTCCTGTAATCTATGAGTAAAAAACCATATTCTGTATTTTTCCAAAAATGTTGTCTCAGTAGTTTTGTAGATAAGGGAGGGAAGAATGGTAAATTTTCATTTACTTTCTTAAATATCTTTAAATTTATTTATTTTAAAATAATAAAAAAAACATTGAAGTCCTCGCGATAAGCCCTTTATTAAGATGTCTTTAAATTGTGACATCTTTTGTTAAAAGTCCTCAATAGATAAATAAAAACCGGCTTAGTGCGTGTCGGAAATCAAGGGTTCCGTAGTTGGGATAAATTTATCCCAAGAACAAACTTAATATTGTAGTTGACAAACATGTTCTCCCATACGGAATGCATACATGTATTTTCATCGATATTTGCATCAATTGAATACAGATTTTGAAAAAAAAAAAAACTCGTTGCGCGGTGGTCCCATATAATTTTTTTTAACTTTGCTCGGGTTGTTTTTGAGTTAGCTTCGATAATACATATTTAAACTCTCTGCTCGACTAGATTTTGACATATGCCATACCAGCTGACTCGACGAGATGTTGCGAAAAACGTCATGAAGTTCAGGAATTTACATCAACTTTCAGCGTTCAGATTTATTCAGAAAAATATGTTACTGCTCCTGTTTTGTACAATATGTTTGTGGCAAATATCTTTAATTATATGTTGAGATCAGTCAAACTATGTCAGTACACAGCGAAAGTTTTATAGAGTTGGTATAATTACCTATCAAAAGGTAGGTAATTTAAACTTGCTGAAAATATGTACATAAACAACCTACTCTCTTGCTGAAAATGTGCAAAAGGGATAAATAATGATATTATCATCCTCTCTGCATTCTTACTTTGCCAGTTTTCATACATAAACTACATAAAAAACACGATCAAATCTTGATAAAAATTACTAAAAATTGTGTTGAGACGTGACACTTCATAGTGCTGACCGTCTATCCAATTATCTTATTTCGATTCAAAAGTTGCATTCAGTCTAATCGATACTCGTAATAAAATCGAATATGAAAAAAGTGTTAGAAACCGAATAAAGACTCTTTGGTATATTTTCTAAGAATTATTTAATTTTTAATATTAAGAAATTTATTAGTAAGTATACATGTACAGTGTGCATAGGGCAGTAACTTTTTAGGGTTCCTTACATACGAATGAAAAAATGGAACGCATAAAGGATTACTCGTGTGTCGGTCTGTCACAGCCAATTTGCTCCAAATCTACTGGACAGATTAAGTTGAAATTTAGTACACATATGAATTTCTGTAACCCAAATACGGAAGTGTAACGTAAATAAATAAATTTTTAACATGGGGTCACTTTTGGGGGGCAAATTAGACAGTTGAAAAGAAAGGGAGTGCCGACAGAAGTGAAAACTTGAACAATTTTACTGTGCAGGAAATACTTTTAATGAGGTGTCGGTAACGGTGTCGCGAGTTCAATAGTTTTTTCCCATTTCAAAAATGCCCAACGCCCCTAAAGAAGCTTTAACTTCAAAAAAAGTTTTGCAAACTGTACCGTGTGACATATCAAATGAAAGGGCTTATTGTGAGGGTCTCAAATATTTATGTTCATTATTCTATATTATTTTCGGAACGAAGTTCTTTAACGCGACTTGCGGTAGGAGTAAACTGGTATAAATCTTCACGCGAATAAGTGTTCATACTTGCGACTGTCTTCTTCTAATTTGATAGAGAGAGTGGGAGAAAGTGTGAATTTGGTCAAAATGTAAATCCAAGATGGCGGTTGCGAAAATTTTCAAATTGTTCGTCATGTGTGTCGTTTTCATGGTTTTCAAGGGAGATAAAGCCGATAGTGACGTTAAAATGTACATTCAAGATGACGGCTCCGAAAATTTTCAAATTTTTCATCATGGGTATCGTGTTCACAGTTTTTAAGCGTGTTAAAGTCGATAGTGACGTCAAAATGTAAGTCCAAGGGTGGCTGCAAAAATTTTGTTTTTGTTTGAAATTATACGTGAAAAAAAACTTAACGGACGAACGGACGCACACGTTTTATTTTTTAATTATTATAGAAAATAGCCACTTAGCCACTTATCTCCGGAGCCATAGATTATTTTTTCAGAATACTGGACATTGATAGTTGATTAGTTGATTACAGATTCCTGGAAAACCTATGAAAAGTCGATGGTCGTAAAATAATAAGGTAAATCTCTCAATATAGTGCGTACAAGCTTAAGTTTGTTCTTGGGATAAATTATTGGTAAAAATATGGACGTCATTTAAAACTGTTTGCGGAATACCAACCCAATTAATAGAATTAATTTATCATCATTCCGAAACAAAATTTTGTAAGTCTACCTTAAAAATGAATACTGGGCATTCTGTAGCAAACTATCAAAAATAAAATCCACGGTAAATAATTGTCCAATAAATTCAAATAACATTGAACAGCGAGCGCATTCCGAATTTAAATTAAAATATGGAAACAATTCAGCGCGAAATTCAATAAATTAGGTAAGTATTTATCCCCGTCCTATCCTATGTCGTTTTATACATAATGTCCAAAAAACGATTAAAATTACATTAGAAAAGTATAAATAATTATTATTAACAATGCTTATTGTATTTAATGCTTAAAACAATTTTATTTCAATTTCCAAGTATCGATTTCTGATATTCGTCATATTATTTAAACGAGTCGATGAAAGTTAAAAAAAATAGTATGGCATAATCGTTTTCGCACATCATTACAATAAAAAAAAAAACAATCATGGTCGGCGATTTTTAACACAAATTGAGTAGTAGTAATAAATATTACGTGTTATTGGACCTGTGTTCGTATATTACGTTAAGATCTGGGCATTTTCTAGTTTTTTATAATATTTGTCACATTTTAAATCGTATCTACATGTGTATATATGATATTTGTAAAAAGTAAAAATGTAAACACGCACTATAGGCGCGAAACTTCGAGTTTGGACATCAAAAAACTTCATTACCGCTACATAATAAACTTGAACAATGGATGAATTCGTCAAATAATTAAATGATGTAGTATTCACTGCCCCTATAGTAGAGTTTGGATGTTCGAAATCCCCAATTTTGTATGTTTTTTAACCTCGACCTCGACCGTCATCAAAATGGCGAATATCGCATTTACAGACTTGAATTTTATAAAGGTAAATTAATAATCTTGAGCGCTAGTATGAGAGATTTAATGGCGTAAACATACGAGTTTTTTTCCCAACTCTCTTAATTAACGCACATTCATAAGATTTGATGGGTAGCTTAATAAATATTTACACATAATCAATTAAGGGTGTCGTATGTCGTTATTCTGGGGTGCAATTGGACCCACTACTGAGCCGGGGCGGAGGTTTGTGTGTTCGGGTCCAATCGGGTGCGCTTCCGAACTATACGGTTAATCCACTTTGTGTATCTTGATGATGTTATAATACTTCCTGTCACTGTTGTTTACATCAAGTAGTGGTATAAGAATGTGTGTAGGGTACGTACCATCCTACTTCCAAACAAAAACACTGCAACGTGAAAAAGAACTCTTAACTTTGTTTTTTTTTTTGTGGCCTCAAGCTTTTAAGAAAATATTAGAGTTCTATGCATACGTAAGTTATATTTAGTACCTTTCAGTTCATTAAAGCTTGTTTTTAAAAGGTTTTTATTTAAAGGAGAATACTCTTAAAAGGACCAGAGAAAACTTTTGGTGACATTTAGTGAGATCATTCGGTAAATATTTCATTATAAGATTCGATGTCTAAATGTGATACTGCTATTTGTTTTTCATCAGGGGTGATTATTTTTTTCTTTGAAATAACTTCTATTTGGGTATATTTACCCGATGATATAAATACATACATATGTATAATCACGACCATAATACCATAGGAGTAGGCAGAGACTGCAGATTGTCAAAATCAACTATCCACAACATACTTTTTGCCGCTTTTCTGTTGTAAAAATTCTGTTCTACCTATTATGTTTAGGAGATAGATAAACATTGTATAATTTTTACAATTTTTAAAATACATAGTAGGTAGATGTTTATAATAAGTTTATTTAAACCACAACCGGGAAGCCCTTGGCCTGCATCTGGTGGTAACTGATGATCAGGCTAAAGGTGGAAGCGAGCTTCACCCGGAATCCTTAACTACAGAGGAACTGGCTATCTTACTGGCGATCTTCGGCTAGACGGTTGTTGTTTCTGGTGGGCAACTGCCCGTCTGGTCGGAGGATCTTCCCTTTTCTATGGAGGATGAGTAAACTTTTACAGCCTGTCTCTCATACCTCTAAAATGCCACACTTTAGAACGGGCTATCCTAATTGAATGCGTAAACAAAATTTCGTGCGTGTGCTGTTAAAAAAATTCACACTTCTTTAAAATTTAACCCAAGGAAGTAAATCTTTATTACAAAATAATCTTAATAATATACATAGCAAAGTGAGTCATCGCATTTAAATGTATTCCTATTTAAAACGTTTAGGAACAGCCATATTTTTACCTTACTGTCCCAAAAAAAGGGTATATTTTCGAGTGAATTTGTTAAAAATGTTCCCAATTTTACGATCGTTTAATTTCACTGAATAGTTTTTTTTTTATCGTTTTACAGACAGTAATAGCCATTAAAATATGTCCACATAGCACCAAAGGAGTTTTTTGATTGTTCAAATACTTAAAAGCACTACGTCGATTGTATATTATGTACACTTTGCCCAATTTACGAAATAAGCAACATACAATTTAAATATATCTATTGCAATTTTCAGATCAAATATTTGAAATGAAACCATTGTTTTTTGACCACTGACTATTGTTTTTTAAAAAGGCCATTTTTAAAATCACAAAAATCCGTAACTTGTTTAAAAGTAGGCACTATTTCAGGTTTATCGACAATAAAATTTTAGTACTTAATATATTAAATTAGAAATAAAAAATATTGCATCTTGGAGTTTTATGATTTCATAAATATATTAGTATTTTTTTACTACAATGAAAGTGTGTACTTGTTTTCTGCTCTTCGGGATATTTGGTAGTTTTATTTTATCGTTTATTTTCAAGCCTCCTTTTGATTGAGTTTGTCTCAATAATATTCACCACTTTATTGTAATTAACAATTCGCTTTCTGCTATAATAAAACCATTACAAATTAATTTACAGCTTACACAAACTCGATATCACGAATCAGACCTGAAGGAGATCACAGAGACGTCAACTTACCACAAGAGACTGTTAGCGAATATAGTGATGAAGAGTACTCCGGAGAAACTAATAAATTAGACAATGTACATAACTTTATAACAAGAGGCACCACAGTTCAAGATAAAAACAAAAACATGAAACTGGTTTTCAAAGCGCCGAGAGTTGAAACCCTCACGGAATTCATTCAAGAAGCCGTCAAAATTCTCAACACTTATGAAGATACCGCATTTGAAGATTTCTTCCACGTTCTAGACAAAGAAATCAGAAGATATCATTACAGAGGCTGTAAATTTTCTGAATTGACGCAAAATTCTAATACTAGGAGTTTACTGTCCGGGTCGTTAAAGTTGATCAGAGGGAAACCGGTTCCTTTTACGAAAGCAATCATTAATGGAGTGGCGGACATTATGAGAGATGAAACATACAACAAAAATGTTAAAGAAATGCTGGATTATATTAATTCTTTGTACACAAATACTGACCTGAACTTGCATAGTGTTTTAAATGAATTGAAGTATTATGGAAACACAAAATCTGTAAGAACTCATAATAATTTAGTACAGGTTATTAAAGGCGGGGTCCGAGCTGTTTTGTTTAATCCTTACACTGAACTTAACATTAATACAAGAAGAGAATTAAAAGAAAGAATAGAAATATTTTGGAAACAATTCAAAAATAATCCTGCATCAAGCGCTGAAAAGAATGATATTCCTAACACAGATCGAGTTATTAAGTCAGTCATTAATAATATCTCCACAGCCCCCGAAAATATAATGAACGACGTTATAAATCCCAAACATTTAAAAAACAAAAGAGAGATCATTGTTAGTATGGATACTTATGGAGAACAGTTTCAGCATGATGAAACTGAGAAGGATGAGAGTAACAATGAATCTGGTGAACAGGTAACAAATTACAACACAGACATAATCTTATCAGGTCAATCGTTCGATAGCAGTTCGAATTCCATCAAAAACTCTCAGGAGCGACATGAAAAGTACAACACACAGCGATACATGACTCTATACACAGAAGAAATATCTTATAAATCAAAGACTACGAAGAAAACAGAAATCATTCCAATATCTGCGAGTGTGATGACAAGAAAGCCCAAAGTTAAGAAGCGACCGACGACCATGTCCACAACGAGGGAGAGAGATGTATCGTCTGACAGAACAGAGAAGCTTGAAGTGTTGAGAGCTAATCATGAGACGGATGATGCAGAACTGAACATTTTTAACTCGAGCCATGACACAGAAAGTGACCTGACGCTAGAATTGAAGCACGAATCGAGAGCAAGAGAAAACTATGACAAGCAACAAAAGCATGGCAAGGCAGATAAATCAAGGTCTAAGAGCAAACAAAAGAACGTGGAAATAATAAGCCAGTACGACGCAGTCATTGATGTTCAGTTAGCTAATACCGAGTTGTTGAAATCTTTGGGAATGTTTGAACCACTCGGTGTGGATACGAAGTAAGAAATTGTTTGATTCATTCAGAATTTAATACGAAATTTTATGTACATTGTATGTGCTTGGTACTATTAATAATCTCTCAGAAACATAAAAATTACCACTATAACGCATCGAATGACTGAGTTTTATATATAAAGCTACTAAAGTTCGTTTTTTAATCCCAGGTATTAATTTGACGGATGCAAATGTCAAACTCAAAATTAAAAAACAAACAATAAAGATTTGAAATGGTAAATTACTATTTGGGACCAAAAAAACGAACTTTACATTTGTATACAATAAACCATGAAACACCAATTTTGTATATCCTCCTTTATTATTTAAATTTATTTGTGGCGCAGCATTTCTTCTTCTTCCATACATCTTCATCCTACATCATCTCAGTAGTCATATTTTCTAGCCACATTTTACTTTACATAATCCATCCACATTCGTTCCTTTAACCAGTACATTCGTTCTCAAATCTCAAAACTATTGCTTATTTCTTAGAATAGTAAGCATAGGAATATATGAAACAATGCTTCATAAGTTCCAGATATGAGACTACTTTTTATCCGAAGTTCGATAGACAAACCAAACCATTACTTACAAAATCTACAAAACGTCCTCGAGCTATGCGAGCACAAGCAGAGATTAAAGTTCAGAACCCGACTGCTCCCATAAAACCTTCAAGATACTCGAAAAGAAACAAACCTTTCATTAGAAATCAATTACGTGACCTAAAGAAAAGTTTTGCGCCTCCCTTTTCCAACGAAGGACACCAATTTATGAAGGACAAAAATGAAAATCAGAAATATCTTAGACGTTCCGTTAATGATACTATTAGAGCAGAAGATTTCAACACGTATGTCAATAAAAGAATAAACGCTTTGGAAAATAAATTACATGAATTTAAAAAAAATAATGATTTTAGTTTCAGAAGTAAAATGAATGATAATAATACTAATGGGATTGAAGCTAGAAATGTTACTGAAAATTTTGAGGTAACATATAAAGTTGGTAGTAAAATAAAAGATATGAAAGGAAACGACATTGAGAGACTGTTGAATGAAGGCCATGATTTAAATAATGAAGAAGTTAATGATGGACAGAAGCTCTCAACAAGAAATAATACAATGAATACAGACTCTTCTACAAATAACAAGAAATCTCGTAAACCAAACGTTATAAAGAAAGATACAGTGAATGTTACAGTAACTCAGTTAACAGTCATTGATAACGAAAATACAATACAAGTCACAACTAACATAAGCAAAGTCAATGTAAATGTCACTAAGAAATTAAACAAAGAAGTAATTAACAACAATGTCACAACATCTACTATTAGTTTAGTTAAAGTTTCAAACAAAACGAAACTTGAAAGCGTTGTGACTACTCCTACGGTTGGCATTACTAGAAGAACAATGGCTTATTCTGAACCGTCATACGATTACGATTCCCTAGAGGGGAATCGTCCAACTGTTCATGACAGTCAACTTGAATCATTTTTCGATCATATTAATGATGGTATTGATCTTCGTATGTAATTTATGAAAAGGATTATTCAACACCAATGTGGTGCTTTATAGAATAAAATGGCTGAGATTAAAGTTTTTAATAAAACATATATAGTAAAAATGTTTTATTGACAAAAAATAATGTAAAAAATAATGTTATCACCAAATTACAAGCGTAAATTGTAAAAGTAAGAGAACAAGAAACAAATGGTTTATGTATGTATCCGAAAAATAAATAATAACATTTAAAAAAGAACTTGGTTTCTTACGACTACCAAACCCTTTTACCCAATTAGTTTATCTACATAAAATAAGTATCTTAGTTTGCAATTATCTGTATCTTAACTTTGTAATAATACTAGCTTGTGCCCGTGGCTTCGCCCGCGTGGATGTTGGAAAATATCCCACAGGAACGGGATTCAGAGTACCCTTTGTCCTAACCCAGGTCATGGCCTATCCTGTGCCTTTCATCTAGAGATCCATTCAGCCGTTACGGTATGAAAAGGTGACAGGTGGATAATAATCTGTTTTAGGGTTCCGTACCTCAAAATGAAAAATTTATATTCTTAAAGGATGACTTCATTGTCTGTCAAGACCTTTTATCTCAAGAACGCGTGGAGGCATCAAGTTGAAATAGATCGTATCAAAAACTTAAATCTACGGTCTC
This sequence comes from Omphaloscelis lunosa, assembly GCA_916610215.1. Lineage (NCBI taxonomy): Eukaryota > Metazoa > Arthropoda > Insecta > Lepidoptera > Noctuidae > Omphaloscelis > Omphaloscelis lunosa. Next base: position 13,627,077 of record OU744270.1, read on the forward strand.
TTGGATCTGTAACGAAAATTGTAATAACTTTTAACAGAGTGGGCCGATTTTAATGAAATAAAGACTAAATGTTAATTTAAGATAAGGACTATGACTATATTTCCAATCTCTTAAATCTAGACACAAAAATCAATATTACATGTGAATCCCCTTTGGGGGATGATTTTACAAAAACGTTGAAATGCATAATTCTTTATTTCTTAACAAAAGCATACATTTGAATTTACATATCCCTAACTTAAGAAATGCTGGATTTATCATACAAACTCTCATCCCCTGTTTCACTCTCTATAAGATTATTTTTGAGACAAAATGTACCCTATGTCCTTTTCCAAGATTCTATCGAAATTCGTTTAGTTGTTTAGCCGTGAAATGGTAATATACAGACAAACAGTCAGATAGAGTTACTTTCGAATTTATAATATTAGTTAGTTTTTTTTTAAAGTTTTTGTTGAAATTCACCTTTATACGTCAAGCGGTTTTCGATATTTCGTAATTCATGAGTGAGTGAATAACCTTTCACTTTTATATATTTAGATTAAAATGAATGTATGTACCTCCTTTTTTCTGCTGTTTACGACATTTGGTAGTTATTTTGTATTGCTTTCAAATACTTCTTTTGACAGAGTACCTGACAAAGAATACAATGTCAAAAAAGTGTTTTAAATATTATAAAATCAACAAAGTTTAGATAGAACTTCTGTTGATGACGACACATTCCTAAGTGAAGTGGAAAGTGATTAAAGATTTCGTACGTATTCGATCACGTAAGGAAACTCCAAGCATAGCCCTCTCAATTGCCCTTTGGGTGACTTTTAGCCTTCTGATCCCATTGTGAGCGACCACGTTTCAGTACCATAGGTCATTACTGGCAACATGCACTGGTCAAAGACTTTCGTCTTCAGACACTGCGGTATATGGGACGAGAAGATATTGCGTAGCTTCCCGAACGCTGCCGAGCCGAGTTGGATTCGACGATTGACTTCTTCCTCGAAGTTGGAATTACCTAACAGGACTGTTTGGAGAGATCAACCCATGCGGTTGTTATTATTTTATCCACAAGCCCCCTTTGTAAAGACAATCATGTGTACAATATATTAAATAAGAATGTTAATTGTTAAGTTTATTAACATAAACACGTAGCAAAATGTTTGTGCTCGTCTTCAAAGTTTTGGCCCTTCGAGTCGAATTCACCAGTTACAAGTTGACATTAATGAATCATTATATTTGAGACTAAGCATATTTATGAAAATATTATGTCAGATAGACAATGGTCTAAGGCCCTACCGAATGGGTCCCTGTCTCTAAGACGTAAGTGACATCGCGGTATGGCAGATGGAGATGGCGGCTTCGTTCATACTCATCCCTAGTTCGAATTCGCCCGCATTTTTATATACCTATCAGCTGCAATGGTAGAGTTTCTCAGAAAAGTAATACGATGTAGAAAATAAATACTTATCACGTATTAATTTACTGTGGCAGTCTTGATCTTTTTCGATATATTTTTTTAACAAATGGGAACAAGCGGGACGAGCTGAATTCTTTTTATAAAGACTGGTGTTCCTTAGTAGCTGTAGATAGAGATGAGTGGAAGGCGAGAAGGGATGCCGTATTTTTTTACCACTGCTGGTCAAAGGTCTCCCCTATAGCTTTATATTGTTATTTGTGGGTTGCCTGTGTTTGTATACATCAATTATATAATTAAAGTATACAAAATATTTTAAAACATTTCATAAGAGTAACATGGAGTTTCTTGTCAATTCTTTACCATACCAAAAGGAAGGGGAAGTGGCGCCTAGAATCAATTTTATTTCTTTTTTTAGTATTCAAAGTTTTATGTACCTAATTGAAATAAATTATTCGATTTTGACTTCTGCTGTATAGACAGGTTTGTTATTATAAAAATATTGTGAATAGCAAACCCGATTGCTCACTAAGACGCTACTCATAGCTAACGCATACACGGCAAGCGCCACCAGTAATAAAGAAATGAATCTGATAGGACAATTTCACATAATTATTTCAGTGATTCGTTGCATCAGTGGTCATCAACTGAAGGAATCAGCTAAGAGTCTGGGTTTGTGCCTGGGTGACGGTAATAGGCATTTGACTGGTGAAACTGATACGGCAGGTGTATACTTACCCATCTGTGTTGTGTGTGTAAGGTTTGTTAGGAACGTATTCAATATGAATAGTATATAAAACAAAGTCGCTTGTCGTGTGTGTCTGTGTGACTGCGCTGTTCTTCTGAATTAGGCAACGGGTTTGGATGCGGTTTTCACTATCATTTAGAGAATTTATTCTTGATGGTCATAAGTGTCTGTATAATACATAAATATTTAACTTAAATTTTGCTCAGAAATCTCGATGTTTTGACATGTCGCTACGTCAGTACATTGCATGCACTCGTGCTTAGCAGAGGGCGGGTGGCTGTTATGTATAAGCTGCGAACTGGGTTAGCTAAGAACTAACTGAATGAAGCGTCAATCATTAGGAAAACCTCTTTTTCGTATTTATTTTATCCTATACTATTAAACGAGCAATATTTATAATCATGTTTTTCGACATTTCAACGATTTCGATGAAAGTTGTATGGCGGCAAAAAATCGATCTAACTGGGTCTTATATCTAGGAAAATTCATTTTCTCCGTATTTTCACCAGAGCAGAGCTCGGTCGCCCAGGTACTTACTTTCAAGAAAGAAGTATTGAAGTAAAAGACATTGCGCTGACCCCAAATAGATTAGAATAAGGGCAAGAGAATGATGAAGATTTTATTACTTTTAAACATTCCATTATTTTAAGATTTACCTCTCAGTTTGCAATTTACCCTTTGTATGTCAGCGATGACAGCCAATTCTTTTACTTAACTAATTAAAAACGCTTTTTATTTTAGCCATTTTATTCAGTATAAGCACCACAATAGTGTTAATTAATCCTCTTCCTAAATTACACAATATTATCAAGATCATAACCGTCATAAACATGATCAAATGGATCAAGTTCGCTTTTGCCTTTACCTTCAGGCGGGACAGCGAAATCGTAATATGACGGTTTCGAATAAGCCGTTGTTATTCTAGTGATAGCAACCGTGGGAGTAGTCACAACGCTTTCAAGTTTCATTGCATTCGTGACTGAACGAACAGTAGATGTCGCATTATTGGTAATTACTTCTTTCTTTATTTCGTTTGTGTTATTAGTGACATTTACATTGTTGTTTGTGACTCGAGATATGTTTTTGTTATCAATAATTGTTGCGTTGATTGCATCCTTCTTTATAACGTTTGCTTCAGAAGATGTGGTATTAATTGTTGTAGATTCTGTATTAATTGTATTACTTCCGGTACTGTGTCCATCATTAACTGTTTTATTATTTAAATCGTTGTTTTCATTCAACAATCTTTTAATGAGGTTTCCTTTCATATCATTTATTTTAATTTCATCGTTATCTTTTGTTTCGACCTCATATTTATCAGTAATATTGCTAACTTCAAGTTCATCAGTATTATTATCGTTTATTCTACTCCTGAAACTAATTTGATTCATTTGCTTTAATTCGTTTAATTCCTTTTCTATAACATTTATTATTTTAATCACATATTTACTGTAATCTTTTACTCCAATAGTATCATTATTGGATCGTCTTGCTATAAATTTCTGTTTCTGGTTTTTGTCTTTCTTATATTGTTTAACTGAGTGGTCTTTGTTGGACACTAAACCTCTCTTTGACTCATAGAATTGTTTTCTATTTAAAGATCCGTAACTTTTCAAGTATCTTGAAGGAGGTTTTGTGGGAGCAGTCGGTTTCTGAGTTATAATCTGTGTTTGTGCTCGCATAGATCGAGGACGTATTGTGGGTTTTATAGGTAATGGTTCGGTTTGTATAGCAGACTTCAGAAACAGAGTGGTGTCTAATCTGGAACTAAGTAAGCAATGTTTAATGTTATGTATATATATTCTAAATATGTATAAGAAGTGAAGAACATATTTTTGTGATGCAAGTTTTGAGTTCAGTAAGAATTTGGATAGTAATAAGAGAAAAGCCAATGTAATGATGAGTGGATTTTGTAAATATGACTAGAAAGGCGGTGACTACAAAGATGACGTTTGTTAGAGATGTATGGAAGAAGAAAACACGTGTGCCGACCTCAAATAAATTGGGATAGGAGCAAGAGGAAGACAATGAATTAATTCTATTCTTTTAACTTGTTTCAAATAGAACTAGTTTTTGATAAGAAGATCGTGGAATTGCTGTTACATTTTAAACACATAAAGTTTGTTAACTTCATAATCTAGTACTTTGATTCGAGATTATATCAGTCTTTTGAAAACTCAAACAAAATCTTACTTCGTGTCCATCCCGAGCGGTTCAAACATTCCCAATGATTTCAACAACTCGGTATTAGCTAACTGAACATCAATGACTGCGTCGTAATGGCTAATTATTTGCGCGTTCTTATGTTTACTCTTAGAACGTGATTTATGTGCCTTGCCGTGCTTTCGTTGCTTGTCATAGTTTTCTTTTGCCCTCGGTTCATGCTTGGATTCTACCTTGAGACCACTCTCTGTTTCATGGTTTGACTCAGAAATGTCCGGTTGTGTATCATTCTTGTCATGATTTGTTTCTAGTATTTCATTTTTTTTTGTCTTGTCTGACGATAAATGTCTCTTCTTCGGTGTGGACGTGGTTGTCGGTAGCTTTTTAGCTTCCTGCCTTCTTGTCATCAAACTCTTTGATTTGTAAGATATTTTTTCTGTGCATAGAGTCATGTATCGCTGTGTGTTGTACTCTTCATGTCGTTCTTGAGAATGTTTAATAGAGTTCGAGCTGCTATCGAATGACTGTCCTGATGAGATTTCGTCAGCAACGTAATCTGTGGCCGGTTTCCAAAATTGATTGATACTCCCATACACCTCAGGGATATCATCATGAAATTGTTCGTTATCAGTCTCTATACTAACAATTCTGTCACTTTTATTTTTCAATTTAATTTGTGGATCATTTTTAGAATAAGTTTCGGGATTTTTAAGTGCTTTGATGCTTTTAACGACTGACTTAATAACTGAATCTGTGTAAGGAATATCATTCATTTCAGCGCTTGATGCAGGATTATATTTAAATTGTTTCCAAAATGTTTCTATTTTTTCTTTTAATTCTCTTCTCGTATTAGTGTTAAGTTCAGTGTAATGATCAAACAGAATAGCTCGAAGACTGCGTCGTATGATGTGTACTAAATAATTGTAACTTTCTATAGATTTCGTCTTCCTGTAAAACTTTAATTGGTTTAAAACACTAAGAAAATTTGATTTAGTATTTCTGTACAAAGAATTGATATAATCCACCAAGTATTTAACATTTTTGTCGTATGTTTCATCTCTCATCATGTCCACCGCTTCATTGATGTTTGCTTTTGTAAAAGAAACTGATTTCCCTCTGATCAACTTTAACGACCCGGCCAGTAAACGCTTAGTATTAGAATTTTGCATTAATTCGGAAAATTTACAGTCTCGGTAATGATATTTTCTGATCTCACTGTCAAGAACGTGGAAGAAATCTTCGAATGCGGTATCTTCATAAGTATTGAGAATTTTAACGGCTTCCTGAATGAAATCTGTCAAGGTTTCAACCCTCGGCGCTCTGAAGACAAGTTTCATGTTTCTGTTACTATGAGTTGTGCCTTTTGTTTGTACATCGTCTACGTTGTTAGTATCTCCGGAGTACTCTTCATTGCTAAATTCTAGAACAGTTTTTTGTGGAAGGTAGACGCCTCTGTGGTCTCCTTTCTGTCTGACCCATGATATCGAGTTAGTGTAAGCTGAAAGATAATTTAGAATGTTTTTAGTATGATAGGAGGTGAATTATTATATTACGATGAATACTAAGACCGCCCTTTGTACACTCGTTTTAAATATGTTTGTCCTTTTTGTATTGTGTGTACGTACCATAAAGTGTTTAATAAATAAATACTAAATTAGGTAAATTTGTTTCGTTGTTAGGATACAAAACTTGTGGCAAGGATTATAATGTTGTTAGAAAATCGAATTAATTCTACTTCTATTCCTAAAGTAATATTTTTCACTATTTTTATGACCCTTATATCAAAATTAAGATTGAAACAAACGATTAAATAAAACTACCAAATATTCTGAACAGCAGAAAACAAGTACACATTTTCATTGTAATATAAAACGACTAATATTTTTATGGAATCATAAAACTTTTTATACATTGCACATTCGACTATCTTTGATTTCTAATTCAATAAAAATATTACTACATTTTTATTGATAATAAAACTGAAATAGTAGGTAACTACTTTTGAACAAAGTTGTGAGTTAAAAAAAATGTGGAAACGTGTTTGAATTCCTAAAATAAATTATCGGTCGAGCCTCGCGTGTTCTAACACGAGTTTAATTTTTAAAACTTCGATCTAAAAATATTAGGTACAAATGGAGGATTAAAAACTGTGCGAGGTGGACAAAGAACCATAAAAGTTGTGAAAATAATTTAAAAACCGATGTAAATATTTGAGTAACTAAAACAATGCCCTTGGTAGGTACTGTGTGGACCTGTGCTGCCTACTAAAACTATAATTTAATAAAAATCAACGCATAGTCAATCATAAATACTGGGAACATTAAAGAAAAATGGCAGCTAACTATGTTCTAAATAGTGATACAATTTAAAGTGACGAAATACTATGCTTTTATTATTTTTAAGCATATTTTTTCAGTATCATTTACTTCATTGTGGCAAGAAAGGTTTGTATTTTGTTTTTGTTATAATTTTCTAAAGATCCGCTCCTGCTTCACACGAGTGCAATGGTGACAAAACATCGTGATTTGTGTGATATAGTATCTAAGTTAAATATTAATATTATTTACCCATAAAAAAGACGCTCTAAATGATGGTAAACACCGATCAAAATTCATTGCATAGTTTAGAAGATTGTGGTCACAGAAAAAGCGACTTTGTATTATGCTACGTGTTCCATTTGATGTCACATAACTCTAAGGTTATAACATGCTATGAGTTCTAGAGCAAGTGTTCCTAAAATAGTCATAGTTTCGAAGATAACATTAAACTAGACTCTCGATGTTTGTATCTTAGTTTCATTGATAAATCAATTTCATTCAAAACAATCATTCATATGTAAAGCTGAGAAAATATGACGTCGTCATATTTTTGTATGTACAATCTGAATCACGTGTTTTTTTATAGTTCACGTTAGGGTATTTTACATAAATAATTGTGACTAGGTCAAATTACTTTGTACGAAAAATGAAAAAAAAAAACCTATTTTTTTTAATAAATTCAAATTCAAAATTCAAAAGTCATTTATTCAAACTAGGCTGAAAATCAGCACTTTTCGAACGTCAAAATGCCCGTCCCCCAAAACGCCCACTCTTCACCACTTCCTAGTGCCTTTAGCTGGGAAGAAGTTGCGCAACAAACTCCCCAGCAGCACAGCTGTCTGTTCAGTAATTAAAAAAAAAATGATTCTCTACAATAATATGCAAAACAATTTACATTATGCAGCACAAAAAATAATACATTTGCCAGTTAATTCCTTGACATGGTCTCATTAATACCCTAGAGTTATGGGATATCAAAAGAAACACGTTGTATACAATAAGTAGTTAAAGATTATAAAAATTGTTATGGCGGCGCTAATCTTGCCCTCTCACTTGCAAATTCAAGACAGTAAGGTAATATGCGAGTGAAAGGGCCATGATAAACCCCTTTTTTAGCTACGTTTTTTGCCTCCAATTTCAATTGATTTCTGTACCTAATAGTGCAATTGAAATAATCAGTAGGTATTTCAGTTAAAAAAAAAGACCAGAAATCCCTTATATATTTTATTATATTCTCAACTAAACACGTTAAAAAATAACATATGACCGCCCCCGCGGGAATAAACGCGTAAGTGCTGTTGCGGCGGTTTTGATGTTAATCCATATTCGTTATGTGTAGGTCCAAATATATCACCTTAATTTTTTCCAGAGTTGTATATCGAGTGTTTACGAAGTTACATACACACGATGTACCGTAACATAATGTTATAATTCCGACGGAAACTTTTCGAGTGCACCAGAATAAACGCGTAATAACCCATTAACGGTAACACTGTACTGCGAAAAACGCAAGTTATATTACAATGCAAAACAAAAAGAAAAAAGAACAGTTGATCAGAACAAAAAATCTATCAAAAAAAAAAAAAAACTAAAATATTTCTGTAAAATGTTTTTTTATCAATAACTCAAAATTTAAACGACATAAAAAACAAACTTCTATTCGGTGTATTCATAAAGTTATGGATCAATTTAGTTTTTTTATTTTTCCTGTAAAATTGACTTTTAACACTTGCGCGTTTATTCTGCGGGAGCGGCGATATGTACATGCTAAGTACAGGTACGGATTAGGCATTGCACAAGCAAAAGTAAGAGTCATAAATAAATGTATCCACATTAATGTCTACGGGAAAGTGCCCTAAAGTCTATTATCACGTCGTATGGCAATCTAATCACCTAGTCAGCATTGCTTACCTAATTGGTGTAGTTTATTTCCAAGTTATCTTGTCAAGTATTTGTCAGATATAATTGTCATTCGGACGTATCTCAGAGTAAATGGACCAATGCAAGGTGTGTCAAGGAGGCACTGAACCAAGTATTTCAGATGAAAGGACCAATTATAATAATTTTTTCTTGGAAATTATGTAATCAAGGTACAGTACAACTAAGTTCTTAATGTCCCTCGGCAAACCTCGTGCTTCGTCAGTCGTCGGGTTTCTATCAGTTGCCCTTCGCATTTGGTGCAGACCGGACGCTCTCAATCGACGTGGAAGTACATAGAGTTGTTAATACTCTTTTAACTCAATGTAATTAATTTAAAAAATGGTAGGAAAGCTGCTATGTCGCAGGTACAACAGATAGGAAAATAGTTTTACAGCTCTATATAGTTCACACGAAAATCGGAACAAAACAACAATAAAGTACTTAGTTCTGAATTCAAATTATTATACAAGGTAAAACCTAATAATTGATGGACATGGAACTTAGCATTCGTTAGTATTCGGAAATGCGATGATTCCCGAGGGACATTAAGAAAATACTGTACCAAAATGTATGCATCCGTTGAGCATTGTTGTTTTACTTTTGTTTTATTGGCAAACAGACCAGCCGCATCAACCACAGGAAGGACATAAATGCATACTTTTCCAAATCTCTTTATCTTTTATTCAGTAACCTTAAGGAACCTTATTTTCAGCTGTGCACACCCGCACACACTAATAAATTGTGCACTATAATATAATGATCCTCTTCCTTGAGATTTTCCGCCTCAACAAAAATTCGGTCAACAAGTCATTATTGTATGTATCAAGTAAGTAAGTATGATGAAGTACTTGGGGCATTATGTAACCGACTCTCTATCCAATTGGTCATTAATGGCCAAGAGGGAACGTAGGGCGCTGGCAGTCCGATGTAACATGCTGGCTCGCAGGTTTGCACGCTGTAGCAGTCAAGATAACGCTTTTTAAAGCTTATTGCCAAGTGGTTTAAACCTGCAGCGTGTGAACCAACTATACTCAGCGGGCTATCAGCACCCTACGGGTCCAATATAATAACGGGTGGGATGGGGCTGCCCCGTTTCTGCAGTGCATCAGGTATGTTTGCACCAGCACACGTCGATTGCTTCCACGCCGTCGTCAGGCAGAAATCTGCCTCTTTGCTCTGCAGAGTGCGGGAAAGCTCCAACTCCATCCTGAAGACCCTAGCGGGGTACGATTGATACGATTAGGTACGTTTTCCCTTTATTAGGTGACGTGTTCGAAGATGCATTTCGAATAACAGCTTTCTTTCCAAATAGATGATAAGTTCACTAACAAAGATATAAGTTATCTTATTGTTTACTAACACATATGGATGTTGCTAATCCGAAATAAAGTTTTTTCATTTTTATTATTATTTTCAGCAAACGGCAAAGAAGTGTTCATGGACTACAGTATCACAGAGATCTGGTGGAAAAGTACCCCAGGAATCGACCAAACTGAGCGGATATTGAATGCAGATAGAGAAGAACAACATCTGATAGTGTTTCTGATAGAACTGACTCGACTCACAGCTACAAAGGAGAAGGAAGCAGTTCGTAATGTGGTCAAGCATACAAACAAGATTATATACGAGTATTTGTTAATTAATTATTTAGTATATAGATTAAATTAATGAACCCCGAAAGTTCGACAACCAAGGGGTATCGTAGTACTCAGTATCTAGGTTATGGAGATCATAAAAGCAGCCGCTCTATGCATAATACGACTGAAAAACCGATCCCAACATGGTTGGAAAAAGAAAGGCAGATGTAGTTTCAATAAGGTAGTTTTGCTATGTTCCGGTTTGAAGGGTGTCGGTTCTAGTACAGTCTCATAATTAGAAATTCCAGCTTTGTGTCTGTGATGGCAACGCATCTGCGATGCCTCTGGTATTTCAGAAGCCTGCAGGTAGCGGCGACCACCTACTATCAGGAGGGATGTCAGCTAGATTACCACTCAATAGCATGAATAGCAAAGGTACCTAATGATGTATTTTATTACAGCTACTATCGACGTGGTCAGTTGCTATGGTTAGGCACGCCGCTCATAGATATCACTAGGGACGGCGCCAGATTCCTAAAGGAATCGGATATAGATGTCATACAGAGTAAGCTTATACTTTTTATTATTTTTATTTGGGTTCGGTACGTCTGAATTAAAAAACGGGAACCTTACCTTAACCTTTACAGGTCTCTAATGTGTCTGTCTGCCCATCTGGCTGTCATAGCCAATTTGCCACGAATCTAATAGACTGATTAAGTTGCTATTTGGGATATATGAATTTCTATGACTTGAACACGGGCGTGTTACGTAAATAAATATTTTTTTAGTATGGGGGTCACTTTTGGCAAGCAAATAAAAAATAAAGACATTTTGTTAAAAAAGTTTTTCCAACTGTACCGTGTGACAATATTAACATCAAATCAAAGCGCTTACTGTGAGAAACTTGCGATTTTTAAGTTTTTAAATAAATAAATTTATTAGTTGTATAAAACTATTTCATTAAATTTATTTAAAAAATTGATGAAAATTGACCATTCCCTCCTTATCTCCGAAACTACTGAGCCTAGAATTTTGAATAAAATACAGAAAATAGTTCGATACTTATAGATTACAGTAAAACCTATAAAAAGTTTATGGTCTTGAATTAATCTGGTAAATCTCTTAATATTGTGCGTATAAATTTACATTTACAGATTGGAATGTATGGGAGAACATGTTTTTAACTACAATGTTAAGTTTGTTCTTGGGATAAATTCATCCCAACTACGGAACCCTTCATTGTGTGTGATCCAACACGCACTTGGCCTGTTTGATTACTTACCATGATTATTTTAGTTTACATCTGATTGCCTTATTGGTCTCCTGGGTTAGGTTCCCAGGAAGAACAAAGCATTATTGAGTTTTCCTTATGATTTCACAGTAATACCCCAGTGTCTGGATTTGTGCCTTGCCTGGTCTAAGGCAACAGGCTCGTTTCTTATTACATGGAACTTAAACATAGCTGGCGAAATGTAGATGTACTACAAATAGTTATCTGTCTACCCCTTCTTTTAAATGTGCACTCGCGTAATGTTGTTATTCTATATAGGTAGTAGGTACTAGTTGTGGCGTTGCGGGCAGTTAATTTTGTTTTACTTTTATTTGCTTTCTTCAACCAGAACACGCAGCTAATTTGCATCACATGCTGAGTCAGCGAAATCAGATGCTGCCAGTAGAAGTGAACACAATCCTTGAGGATGCCGACATGTTGTATGACAACGATGACGGAAGACTCCTCTTGGATTCCCTGAAGGAGTTCGTGGCTTTTCCTAATAGTACGTAGACTATCATCACTTGTCTGCTTTTAACTTATTGTGTTAGGGTTGGCTTCCGGTCTAACTGACTACAACTGAATACCATTCATACCATTTACCATTTTACAGGGAGCGAATGCCATGGGTAACATGATAAAACTTCATAAGACTCGTAGAAAGACTAATAACAAATAAAAAAGTAATGTTTTTCTTGTTCCAGTTTCATTAACCAGCTATTGGGTCTGCAACAGCCTCATACATAACTTTCTGAGACCATTTCAACGTCTCAAAGGCAGACACCAACGTCAAGAGCTGGTGGACTCTGTGAACTTACTGCTAAAAACCCGATTATATAGTGATAGCTCACCTGATGGTATGTTGTCACCGTCACCTTTGGACATCTGCAATATCAGATGCATTGCCATCCATACAAAGCTAAAAGATATCATGTGCCAGTATTACACCGAAACCTTCAAACCAGAACACAACGCTTGGCGGAGGAAATAAATGTGGTGGTAGTATTTCCTCGGATGAGCTCCTTCACAAAGAGCTCTACTATAGTTTGACCAGGACGGCTGTTCCGTGCGTTAGGAATGTGTGGCGAGGCAGGGGGCAGCGTTGACGAATGAGCGGCAGGTAGGGCGCCATACGCCGCGGGCATTGACGAATGAGCGGTCTGCACTGGCCCACGGCGGTCTTGGTCAAACTATAATACGAAGTCTTCAATGAGACCATTTAAATTCTGTTGTTTATTTTCACAGAAACAAAACTTGCGCCTCAGAAAGAGCTCGTGACTCAAAAAGTACCTCACAGCAACAACATACGGTCACCAAGAAAAATAAAGAGAAAGCGACATCATCGTTCACACAAGAGGAAAAGAGAGAGGAAACGATACACAGATACAAAAATAACCTTAAAGTAAAACTTAAAAAAAATATTCTATGTTTTTTAATATTCATCAAATTTTTATAATTTATTTATTTAGAATTTATTTATTTAGATTTAATAATTGAATAGTATTCATTATTTTATTTAGATAATAATGTCATAGTTAATTAAATTTAAATAGCTAAAGCTAAAATAAATAAATAGATAAATAAATTATGATATTATCTCTAAAACGAAACGATGACGATGAAATGACAAATGACGACGAATTCTAAACAAACTTTAAACTTTTATAATAAATCTCGTTAATAATAGAAAGCACAACGTGAACAGTGACACTAGACACAACACAGTCCGCCATCAAATGTGGAAAATCCTTGTGGGGTTCCTCAACAAACAAAAAACATTTTTACAAAAAATACAACCGACTTCCAGTGTCTTTTGGTCAGTGTTTTAGTTTTTTGACACCGAGTTCCGAAATTAAAGTTATTTTTCACTTTGTAGTTTGGAAGTCGGTTGTATTTTTTGTAAAAAAGTTATTTTTCTTCACTTTTTAGTGAGTTGGTTTGTAATTTATCTAAGGTACAATCGCCTAATGTCAACTGCTCATCAAAAATATCCAAATCGCTGTAGATATGCCTATAATAAGAGCTCCCTCGATTTCTCCAAGATCCCATCATCAGATTGTGACCAAATAACATTGGGACCAACTTGAAAGTATACCCCTTCAAACAAAAAAAGAATTATTCAAATCGGTGCAGCCGTGTTCGAGTAATCGGGGAACATAAAAAAAAAAAACTGACGAACTGAGAACCTCCTCCATTTTTTTGAAGTCGGTTAGCAAAAAGAATAACGGAAATTAGCTAATTAATTGCACAAGTACGATGTACACACAAACAACATGATGTGTTGTTTTTTTTCTATTTGTAAATAATTATAATTATTTTTAGTATTAGTGACTAACAATATTGTACCTACTTCTAACTTCTAACATTTTGAACCTGCCGTCCCGATACTCGTTCCAAAGAACGTTTTAAATGTATGTAACCAGTGTTTCTCATTCTAAGTGAATAATTGTTTTCTGTTTTTGAGAAATATCTTTGTTGTTTTAAATTCAAGATAATCCAATATTTAAAAACCTTCCGAGTGACCTTCCTAACCCATATAACAATAGGCGAACTTGAGACGCATATTTCTCAATAATATTTTCACAATAATAATTTCTGACGGACAACGAACAAACATTAAAAGCATAGCAAAGGTTGCCGATTTGTGTGTAGTAGGTACGCGCAAATAACGCACACATACACACGTTGCCGATCTGTTTTGTTTCACTCAGATCACCAAAAAAGTCACTGCGACATTATTCTGTCAAAGCATGTAACAAAGTTAATAAAAATGTCATCATAAAAAAGAAATGGTGGTAAATTAATCACTACTTTAATCAACGTTCAGAGAGACTGCCTAGATCATATTTATAGGCTAAGAATATTTCAATGTCCAAGTCGTCCTCAAAATGTTGGTCCTTCGAGCCAAATCAACATAAAACGGTATCAATACTGATGCTTAGAGCAGTGATAGCCTAGTGGTATGACCGTCAGACTGCCAAGTCATAGGTCTCGAGTTCGAACCTAAGGCACGCACCTCTGACTTTTCGGATTCATGTGCGTATTGTATAATTATCACTTGTTAATGCCCCGAGTTTTAACACACTCACAATGTTTTAGAAAGACCTTTCCAACGATACCCCACGTTTATATGTAAACCCATGTCAAATTACAATTTTCCAGTACTAAGAGTCTTGGAGCTAGACCGCGGACAGACAGACGGACATGGCAAAACTATAAGGGTTCCTTGTTGACTACGGAACCCTAAAAACGAACTTTATATGGAATATTGAATTTGAAGATTTGCTTCGTACTACAGCTTTCATTTGAACGCAGATTGGGTGCTTTTTTACTAATGAACAAAACTTTGCCATCGATTTACTGATTGTCATTTAAATTCTATCGTAATAAAAATTCTTGAAATGAAACACAAAATAACTACCAAATATTGTGAACATCAAAAAACAAGTACACGCTTTCATATTAATATAAACATATAACATTTTTATTGTATCATAAAACTTGTTTTAAATTGCACACGCAACTATTTTTTATTTCTAATACAATAAAAATATTATTAGGCGCAATAAAGTTTTATTGATAACAAAACAGAAACAGTAACTACTTTTAAATAAAGTTACGTTTTGATGTTTTTTGAAATATAAACGAACTGGTGAAGCGTCAATGCCTTTTTACAATATCAAAAAATAAAATAATAATAATTTAGGATTTCTCCATATATTAGAATATGTTAGTATTTCAAATTAAATATTTTAACTTCTCAATTGATGAATCCTCGCACCATTATCTGTTGACGCAGCGCCCATGTATCGAGATTTTCCTGAGTCTTCTCGCAAGGGCCGATAGATGGCATTAGCGAGTGCGGACAGCTCGCTTGACCGTTTGATGAAGACGGTGTTTTGGCATTAGCGCTCCGCTTTAAAATTCCTTTTTGGTGAAATCTTGACTATACTCGTAAAAATAAATGGACCTGCATCTTTGCTTCATTGAGAACTTATAGTGCAGTGTTGATTTTTGGAGTTTTTAACCATTCCACCGGTGGATTCAAGAGGATTTTGCTCGCCGGCCGGCAGCCCATACCTGCAAGTGCGCATGAACGAGGTATCTTCCCATCTCCCTGGGTCTGAGTGGGATCTCTGGATTGTCAAGGTACGTGGGCATGTTAGCTGCTAATATTTCTCTCTTAGTGGTTTGTCGAGGATTCATCAGTAGGGAAATTGACTTATTTTGAGGTCCGCCATTACACATAAGACATAGGTTCTTATTTTAACTTTTCCTTACAATCTTCAAAAGATGCAGGCTATTTACACGCCTCACCATATTATTTTGGTCCTTCGAGCCGGATTAATAACCCGTTACCTAGATTTTTGCGTAATTGTTTGGTGAAAATCATATAGGTTCAATAACACACAATAGGTATTTAGTCTACATAAACTTTTGGTAAATCATTCCCCTTTAAAACGCAGCATATTTGACAATAGATTTTACGTGGTTATTGGAAAATCTGTTCAATTATTTGTTAGTTAACATAGAAAGACATTACGTATTTATTGGTAAAGTTTATTCTATGTAGGTATCCGTATTTAAAAATACGTTTTGATATTATGAAAATAAGTAGGTAGTCAGTCACCAACGCATCTCGGCTTTGTGCGGAATAATAATAAAAAACCCACTCATAGTTGGTAGGTGCGATAATATTGCAAACCGCCTGGTAGGTATTTTTCTTTGTTATTGTCTTCGTTTGTTATTTAACAAAATGACGGATAAACAACTGAAGCCGGAAGATTTACTAACTGTTCTTCATGAAAAGAAAGGATTGTTATTTAAACGCATTAATCGATTGTACGATTTAACAAAAAATATATCGTCGTTCGATTCGAGGAAAAATGAAAGTTTTATGACTGAGTCAGAGACAATTGATGACATTCGAGATAAATTTGAATCTTTTGTTGATCAAATTAATCAAATAAACATTAGTATAAATCCTGGTGCAAGTGTCGATTATGCTTGTTTAGAGTCCTTTGAAGATTTGTACATTCATATTAAACGTGCTAGGAATAAAATAAACAGTTATCAATCACCATCAACACCCAGTAGTAACTATAAGACTCTTTTTGAACCGCTGAAAATAAAGTTGCCTCCTATCGCGCTGCCGTCTTTCGACGGAAAAACTGAGAATTGGCCTGTTTTCTACGAGTCGTTCAAGTCAAATATTCATGAGAATGAACAGCTGACTGACTCGCAGCGTGTGCAGTACTTGGTAGGTAGACTGACGCACAACGCATTGAAGGTTACCGCTGGAATTGTGCCTACGGGTGATACGTACAAGTTCTTATGGGGCAGTTTAGTTAAAAAATATCAAGAGAAGCGCTCACTAGGTACGCATTATTTAAATAATATATTGGATTTAAAAAGTTGTTCATTTAACGCTAACAGTCTCGATTCTTTCATAGAAACATTTAGTGCATCTATTTCTGCCTTGAAACAACTTGGGATTACGGATCTTGCTGATTTTATTCTTTTGCACTGCGCAATGAGAAAAATTGATTCACAGACTATTCAATCGTTTGAACTTTCCATTCGAGATATTGAAATTCCCACAACGAAATTATTGATAAGCTTCGTTCAAGATCAGGCAAAGATATTGGCACGCTCGAATTTGTCTCATTCGAACGCGAGAAACTTTAGTAGAAACCCCGCTTCCGCGCCTCGCGAGTCACGCACACAGACGAAAGCGTTTGTTGTGAGCGTGTCAGCTGACTCGTCCGCTTGTTCACCTGCGATTGTGGTTCCGTGCTGCGCGTACTGTAATGATAACGCTCATGTTCATTTGTACAACTGCGCTAAGTTTAAATCCGCGTTGACTCCTAGAACAAGGTTCGAGTTTATTAAATCGAAACGCGGGTGTGCGAATTGTCTGAGCACATTGCACGGATTGAGTAACTGCAAATCAACATCAGTCTGTGACTTATGTAAAAAACGCCATCATACACTATTACATTTTGATAAAGAAAATAAACCGCAAACAGCTGACGTTCTAGCGACGAATTGCAATGTAGTCGTCGCGTCGCCTCCTGCGCCGCTGTCTGTCGCGCCTCCCTCGCCCCTCTCGACCCCCGGTTTCCGTCGCGGTGCCGCGCTCTTATGTGCATAGTAATAAGGTCGATATTGCCGCACGGGTGATTGCGTCTGATTTGTGTGATGTGACGCCAGCGTCTTCGGCTCACAACTCGGCCGTGTTATTAGCAGCTGATGCAGCGTGGTCTAAGACGATAGTGCTGTTATCGACAGCTCAGGTTTACGCGCGAGCTAAAAGTGACAGTGCGGGTCACAAAACAATAGTGAGGTGCTTAATTGATAATGGATCGCAGAATAATTTAATAACTACAGCTTGTTGTAGAAAACTTAACTTACTGATAATTCCTTTGAGTAATTCCTTTGTTAAAGGAGTTGGTTCTGTATCGCGACCGATAATAGGATACGTACATTTAGATATCGAGTCTCGTGTAGATCCGGATCAAAAATATACTATTCACGCGTTAGTAGTTGAGTGCATTACGGACCAGCTACCATCGCACCATGTTAATTTGGATAGCCATGTAGACTTCCACGCGCTTCCGCTCGCTGATTTAAGCTGGAATATTCCAGGGGATATTGACCTAGTGTTGGACGCTCAACTGTTTCCGTACATTTACTTGGGGAATAGGGTCGATTTTGGTTCACGCGCCCCACCTGCATTATTGACCACATTCGGGTATGTCTTTATGGGTGATTTTCCGCATAATAGTGATAATTCAAATTTACTTAACTCGTCTCCTTTCACGGCATTGGCTCTCAATGATTTATTACAAAAGTTCTGGGAATTGGAAGAAGTTGAGAATAAACGTTTTTTATCTCCTGAGGAAACCGAATGTGAGAATATTTTTGCCTCGACCGTGTCACGGGACGATGTGGGACGTTATAGCGTCGCGTTACCTTTTAGTAAGGATCCCGCCGAGTTGGGTAACTCCCGCACCGCCGCGTACCGTCGACTTATTGCGCTTGAAAGGAAACTACGCCAATTGCCGATGTTGCGGGAAAATTATAATGCCGTGCTCAAAGAGTATATTGACAGTGGGTACTTAAGTCAAGTCGACGAATCTGCCATTTCCGATGACGGGTACTATATCCCTCATCACGCTGTCGTTCGGCCAGACAAACCGATGCCGCGCATTGTATTGGATGCTAGCGCTAGGACTCATACAGGATTATCTTTAAATGATGTACTGCATATTGGTCCAAATTTACAAACAGATTTGTTTATTCTTTTAATAAATTTTAGATTATTTCCCATCGCTATAAATGCGGATATTAAACAAATGTATTTACGCATTGGTGTACCCGTTGACCAGCGTAAATACCTACGCATTTTGTTTCGATTCAATGAGAACGAACCTGTGTTAACCTTTGCTTTTAATCGCTTACCTTTCGGACTTAAGTCGAGTCCATACATAGCTATGCGCACTGTGCGACAGCTGGCCTCTGACAGTCCGCATTATCCCGAAGCTGCTAAAGTAGCAGAGACCAGTCTCTATATGGACGATCTGGTATATTCTGTGAATAATGAAGATACCGCCATGCAGCTATCGCATGATCTTATAAAGATGTTTAAATCGGGCGATTTTGACCTTATTAAATGGTGTAGCAATTCACCCGTTCTTTTAAACAGTCTTCCTGACTCGCATCGTAAGTCTCTCGATTTTCACGCTGGGAGTGATGTTTCTAAGGTTCTAGGCCTTTCGTGGGAACCTTCTCAGGATAATTTCTTCTTCACTTCCGCTCAAGTGGCTAAGAAATGTACTAAGAGAAATATACTCTCGATAGTCGCACGCTTATTTGATGTTCTCGGTTTGGTCGCCCCCGTGATCTTTTATGCCAAGTTGCTCATCAAAGAGTTATGGCTGAGCAATATTGGTTGGGATGATCCCGCTCCTGACGCTTGAGCTAGATAAGCATGTTATAGTGTGCGTTTACAGACCCCCAAATTATCAAAACTACTCCATATTTGAGTCAGTAATGGAAGATGTTCTAGCAAAACTTGCATCGGGAAAAAAATCACTAATTATCTGTGGTGACTTCAATATTAATATCTTAGAAAATAGTTCAAATAGTAGTCGATTATTAAGTCTCTTTAAATCATTCAATTTATCAAATGTGTTTTCAGAACCAACCCGCATAACTACAAATACTGCTACATGTATCGATAATGTTTATTGTTGTTGTGACTACTTACATAAAGCCATTGTAAATTATCTCCCTTCTGATCATAGTGGTCAAACGGTTACTTTCAAGTCCATTACACCATTACAAAGAATTCAGATACAATCTAGACAAATAACAACCAGCAATATAAGTAGATTTAATAATAACTTAATTAGTAAGTTAAGTATACCGGGTCATATTATAAAAAATGCAAATGAATTATATGAGGAATTCTTTTCGGTAGTGCGCACCGAGTTCAATAATACTTTAAAAAAGAAAACTAAAACTATTTGCCCAATTTTTTTGTTCAGTGATTGGGCAACCAAGGGTATTAGGAAAAGTAGGGAAAAATTGTTTGAGCTGTATGGCCTTAAGCCTTATATTAACTCTGAAACTTTTAATAAATATGTTGCTACTTACTCTAAAACTTTTAAAAATACCTGCAAGGTAGCTAAAGCCTTGTACATTAGCAACAAGATCAAATCAGCCGATAATAAAATAAAGACTGTTTGGAAAATTATCAATGACGAGACTAACAGGAATAAAAGACATAATAATGATTTCACACTAGAAACTTCAAGTGGTCTCATAAGCACTAACAAAGAAGTTGCTCAAGAATTCGTAAATTTCTTTACCAGTATTCCACTTATAACTACTGAAACCTTAAATTCCTCGCCCTCGCGTTCTATTGATTTATTAAGAGCAAACGTTTCATCCTGTCCGATTGAATTTAAATTCAAACATATAAACCCCATAACAGTAATAAAAGCTTTCAAGCAAATAAAGATCAAGTTAACCGAAGATCTATGGGGAATGTCTATCAAAGTTTGTACCTCTATTATTGAGACTATAGCGCCGTACTTAGCCTTAATATTTAATTTGTGTGTGGATCAAGGAGTCTTCCCTGATCTAATGAAATATAGTAAGGTAATACCACTTTTTAAATCGGGGGACAGTAAAGACACCAATAATTATAGACCCGTATCCGTATTGCCGGTTTTCAGCAAGTTGTTTGAAAAAGTAATGCTTAATCAAATGCTCAATCATTTTAACACCAATAAAATCTTACATGAGCAACAGTATGGTTTCACCAAGGGGCGTTGTACGACTGACGCCGGTGTCACCTTATTAAAGCACATATTTACGGCGTGGGAAGAGGCCCAAGACGCCATAGGAATTTTTTGTGACCTCTCCAAGGCATTTGATTGCGTCGTCCACGAAACCTTAATCTCGAAACTTGAGCATTACGGACTTGGAAAACTTGCGCTTAGTTTAGTAAAATCTTATTTAAATGGTAGACAGCAGCAAGTTCAAATAAATGGTGTCAATTCACTTGCTTTAAAAGTAAAAATGGGTGTACCACAAGGATCGATATTAGGTCCTTTCCTCTTTTTAGTATATATTAACGATCTGCCCCATTTGTTAAAAACCCAACCGCAAATGGTGTTATTTGCTGATGATACTTCCTTAATTTTTAAAATTAATAGACGTGCATCAAATCTTGACGACGTAAATAACGCCCTGTTGCAAATCCAAAATTGGTTCACTGCTAATAATTTAGTATTAAATGGTAAAAAAACTAAATGCATAAGATTTTCTTTACCAAATGTCAAAAGTAGTAATTGTGAGATAGTATTGAATCAAGAGAGACTAGAATTTGTCGATAAAACTGTTTTCCTGGGGATCACGCTCGACTCAAGGCTTCAATGGGGTCCTCATTTAACATCCCTTTCAGGACGGCTAAGTTCAGCAGCATATGCTGTGAGAAAAATACGTCAATTTACTGATGTAGATACCGCGAGGCTAGTCTATTTCAGTTACTTTCATAGTATTATGTCGTATGGTATTTTACTATGGGGTCGGGCTGCAGACATCGATTTTTATTCTGCAGAAAAGAGCCATCAGAGCCATATATGGCCTCCGCAGGCGCGACTCTCTAAGGGAACTGTTTAAAGATATTAACATCATGACGGTACCTTGTCAATATATATATGAAAACATTATGTACGTAAGGAAAAATCTACATCTTTTTAGTAAAAGAGGTGCAAGACACAATTATATCACTAGAAATAGGGACCAATTAGTTCAACCAGGTTTCAGATTGGCTAAAGTGGACTCATCTTTCATGGGGTACTGTTTAAAATGTTACAATAAAATACCTCCCCACATACTTCAACTGAATGAAACGAAATTTAAATCTTATATAAAACGCACACTATGCAGCCAAGCATATTATAATTTGGGGGATTACATCGCTGATATAAATGCTTGGCTAAACGCTGGTCCTGCTCCACAAGGGCGCATAAACTAATTGATTAGCATTGGGAAATACTGTTGGAGTTGCTGAAGATTTAGAAACTACTCATCTTTGCATTGTATAAATTCAATCCCTTTCAAATTGTATAATTTCATAACATGTGTGAGTACTATGTACCTACTTTAAAGCTACCATTTACTAGGTACGTCTTTCATTGGATTGAATGTGCCCTTGCGGCTGACAATATGTCATGCTCACTCTAATGTCTCGCTGACGGTGGCGTGTGTGTTGGATCATTTAGCTCCCTTCAAAATGGTTGAGCTGAATGGTGCTAATCCATACGTCATGTTCGTGAACGGGCGCTGTCAGTAGGGACTGGTCATCTTCTAGCTGCCATGGCTTTTTTAATTTGATTTTTGAATTGTTTTATTTTTTATTACGGACGCTTTTATCGTTGTGCATCGTTCTCACATTTATAACTTTAACATGAATGATGTAACCAATATTTTGTAAACATATTGTGATTTAAAAGAGTGTCCATGGAGTTTCTTGCCCGTTCTTCTCCATAGGTACCAACTACGCTTTGGAATGGGCAACTAGCTTCATCTTTCTGACTGACCGACCCCTTGACAATTCAAAAGTGCCTGTAATTGGTTTATTTGAAATAAATGCTTTGAGTTTTGAGTTTTTTGAGTTGAGTTTTGAGTTGAGTTTTAAGTTTTTTTTTGAGTTTTGAGTTTTTGAGTTTTGACGACATTTTTAAACGTTTCTCCATTCTCATGCAAGAGTTTCCATTGCTAGATACATTACGCATACCACGCCATGTGGGTGTTACTGATGATTGTTCCGTTCGTATAGTCGCGTTTGCTGATGCTAGTCTGGGTGAGTACGGGTGTGTGATTTATGTACACTCTACTGGTCCCTCTGGTGTCATAGTCCGCTTACTTTGTGCGAAATCAAAGGTTTCACCTACCAAAGTCACAACTCTTGCACGTCTGGAGCTATGTGCCGCTATGCTCATGTCAAAATTGGTAAAAACTGCTGTTCGCGATACTTACGCTTTACGTGTTCCTATTGCAGGAATTTACGCCTTTTCGGATTCCATGATAGCCTTATCTTGGATACATTCTTCTCCGCACCGCTGGTCAGTTTTTGTCAGCAATAGAGTCGCTCAATGTCAGAAGAACATGGGTTCTCAACATTTTTACCATGTGGCAGGTGTTGAGAATCCAAGCGACTGTCTATCTCGTGGCATCCTTCCTTCCCAGTTAAGGTCACATGAACTTTGGTGGGACGGCCCCTCTTGGCTTCGTTGTGCTCCTGAGGATTGGCCTGTTAAACCGTTTTCTCCTATTAATTGTGGGGAACTTCCCAAGCACAAGGCAAATGTCTTAACAGTGACCACGCAAGTAGAACAACCCCTTCTATATCAACTTGCTCAACGTATCTCATCATGGGATAAATTGTTGCGCATTGTTTCTTATATATTGAAATTCGCTAGACCAAAGGTTCATTGTGAACCTCGTTCTATTCAGGGCTTATCAGCTGCGGAACGAGCGATAGTATGTGCTGTGCAATCTGTGCATTTTGCAAATGACATTAAGCTCATCAAATCTGGGAAATTGCTTTCAAAGAGGCTCCAAAGTCTAGCTGTCTTTTTGGATGAAGAGGGAACATTACGCATTGGAGGAAGGCTTTCGAAGTCGCACCTTCCATTTGACGCTAAGCATCCCTTTTTACTTCCCAAACATGATCATGTTGTGGATCTAATAATCCGTCATTACCATGTGATGAATTGTCACACTGGACCGGGACTACTCATGTCTATTCTAAGACAGCGATTTTGGATACTAGATGCCAGGACTGTCATTAGGTCCAAGTTGCGACAATGCAACACATGTTTTCGGGTAAATCCAACGCATCCCATTCCAGTGATGGCAGACCTGCCTGAATACCGAGTATCGGAAGCAAAGGCGTTTGTCCACACTGGAGTGGATTATGCTGGTCCCATACGCATAACCCTCACTCGGCGCAGAGGCCAGCACGCCCAGAAGGCGTATATCTGTTTATTCGTGTGCTTGGTAACCAAGGCCGTCCATGTAGAGTTAGTCTCTGATTTAACCTCTGATGCCTTTTTAGCCGCGTTTAAACGCTTTATCTCGCGTCGAGGGCCAGTATCTTGTCTTTATTCGGACAATGCGACCAATTTCGTTGGTGCTAAGGCCCAACTAGACGAGCTTTATAGATTCTTATTAAATTCAAGTTTCAATTCGTCTCTTTTACATGAGTTGTCAACCCGCCGCATAATGTGGAAAATGATTCCACCTCGCTCCCCACATTTCGGCTCCATGTGGGAAGCGAATATTAAAACCTTAAAAACGCATCTTTTCATGAGAAGCTGACTTCCGTGATCGGAAGTCAGCTTCTCACTTATGAGGAGTTACAAACTGTACTCATTCAAATAGAGTGCATTATGAACTCGCGCCCTCTGAGCCTTTTGTCTTCCGATCCCCATCCCGAAGTTATTACTCCCGCTCACTTTTTGATGTCGACTCCACTGCAGTATTTGCCGGCAGCCGATTTGTCTGGTCAGCGCATTAATTTATCACAGCGCAAACAGCTGTTAGATAGTATGGTCCAATCCTTCTGGAAGAAATGGCACCTAGAGTATCTGCATACGCTGCAAGTCAGGCAAAAATGGGCAACTCCGGACAAACCCGTAGAAGTTGGAACTGTCGTACTCGTGGGACAGAATAATTCAGCTCCTTTAAGTTGGCCATTAGGAGTTATAACTGAGGTTTATAAAGGCACGGATAATGTCGTTCGTGTTGCAATGGTAAAAACAAAGTTCGGTAACTTTAAACGTGCCGTCGCTAAATTATACCCTATTCCAACGCAATAAACTTTTAACTCTTATACGAACTTCATAGTCTTAAGGTTTAGGAAATATATTAAATAACTTAAATCGTTTGTTTTTTCGTATTCAGTCGTAAAGCTTAATTTTTCTGATCATAATGTAGGTCAGTAAATACTTATAATTTTTTCACTTTCTTTCTGAAAGCACTTGCGTCCTTCCAAAGTCCTTCCCCGAGCATGGTGAAGCGTCAATGCCTTTTTACAATATCAAAAAATAAAATAATAATAATTTAGGATTTCTCCATATATTAGAATATGTTAGTATTTCAAATTAAATATTTTAACTTCTCAATTGATGAATCCTCGCACCATTATCTGTTGACGCAGCGCCCATGTATCGAGACTTTCCTGAGTCTTCTCGCAAGGGCCGATAGATGGCATTAGCGAGTGCGGACAGCTCGCTTGACCGTTTGATGAAGACGGTGTTTTGGCATTAGCGCTCCGCTTTAAAATTCCTTTTTGGTGAAATCTTGACTATACTCGTAAAAATAAATGGACCTGCATCTTTGCTTCATTGAGAACTTATAGTGCAGTGTTGATTTTTGGAGTTTTTAACCATTCCACCGGTGGATTCAAGAGGATTTTGCTCGCCGGCCGGCAGCCCATACCTGCAAGTGCGCATGAACGAGGTATCTTCCCATCTCCCTGGGTCTGAGTGGGATCTCTGGATTGTCAAGGTACGTGGGCATGTTAGCTGCTAATATTTCTCTCTTAGTGGTTTGTCGAGGATTCATCAGTAGGGAAATTGACTTATTTTGAGGTCCGCCATTACACATAAGACATAGGTTCTTATTTTAACTTTTCCTTACAATCTTCAAAAGGTGCAGGCTATTTACACGCCTCACCACGAACCCTAGTTTTTAAATCTTTGAAACACATCATCGATCACTGATCGATGAAACACATGGTTTAAATCAATGGTATTTTACATCACAGCTAAAAAATATTCGAGATATTAATTGAGAATTAATCAGTCGTTCAACTCATGGTTTCTTAGCCCTCTCAAGGGCACAGTGAGCTGCAAACTTGTGAATATCGTTGAATAAAATCTGTGATGTTATTTTTAATATTTTAACTGACTTTAAAAATAATTATTTTAGGAATGTGTACAGAACAGCATGTGTTTGATACTTGAACTTTAATTTATAACATTTGAAAACTCAAAAATGTAAAATAAATCATTACGTTTGTTGGAAAAAATGGGAGATTTTTTTAAATGTGTGGAGACAAAGAATAATATGGCAGTAGACCATAAACAAGTCAAATACTGCACCTAAATTGTAATTAACAAGAAAGTAACAAAACACAATGCTAATATTTTTATTAACATTCTATTTTTGTTACGATTTATTTCACTGCGACGGATCTGTCAATGGTACGTGTTGTTTTTTATTGTTGTCATAATATATCTCTCATTGTAACAAAGGACCAGAATTCCTTGAATGGAAGGACGAATTGAAATTACAGTTTTTTATATTCCATCTAAAATAAAATTGATAATGATTTTTGCCTTTTACTTCCAGCGATTTTCAACGAATCCTTAATAATAGATAAATATAATCAAAACCTTCTCCAAGTAAACGGTTTTCTCAAAGATGTGCAGAAAAAACTACACGAAAAATCAGTGTTAATAGAAGGCGACTACAAAAGTGAAACAACAAGAGACGAGGAGTTTGTTTACGACGACATCACCAATTGGAGGAGCAAAGCCCCGGGGATAGACCCAACAGACCAGACTCCAAATGCAAATAAAAAACTTCCAGCAAATTTTTACCCATCTCCACCATACAACCTTTCTGATCGTCGTCAAGGTCTATTGCACTGGTTGCCACCTGTTTTTCCAGATTTTAAAGTACCATTTCCTGCTTTAGTTATACCTCGGCTATCATCCCCATTAAAAAATTCTAGACAAAGACCTGAGCTCCCCTATCCTGGATACCTATTCAGACCAGTCCATTCACTGTATCCTAGACCGCCTCCTAGTTTTCTTCCAGACTATAGATACCAAAACATTTATCTAAGACCACCTGGTCCTTATATGCTAAGCCCTTTGTATACAAAAGGTCCTCCTAGACCTAAAAGACTGCCGTTTCTTTATGCAGTAAACCATTATGTTCAAAAAAATCCCCACCTGTTAAATCCTCTGCTTCCAGCTATTTCTCCACTTATTTCCGATCCAGCCGTAAGTCCTCCACCGGTTACCATTCCTTCTTCAACTATATGGATCTCAACTGTGGGTCACAACATGAAGATTTGGCTGCAACAGATCACTCCGTATACACCTATTAATGAAAAAACTAAAATCCCCTCAAAAGACCAGTCACCACCCGACCGCAGCGAAAAGACCACAGTGCTATTCAATGAGGATGAGCATGGATTCCTTAACGTGTCTCTTCCAGAGAAGAATGAAATAAAAATTCAAACGAACGACCCTAGTATGAACTGGATGTCGACTATGGCTGGAGATGTGCTGCATGGAAGTTTGTATATTATATCTGTTATCATAACTATCCTTACTAATATTATAAATGTGAAAGTGTGTTTGTTTGTTTGTAACGCTTTCACATTAAAATGGCTGAACGGATTTGGTTCATCCTGGATTGCAGACGAAGTCGCGGGCAGCAGCTAGTTTATTATAATTCATCATCGATCTTCTGTCCTTATCTCAATCTATTTGTGGTTGCTGTAGTATGCCTTTTTAATTTCGTCGACGTCATGTGAATGTGAAATGAATCAAAAATGTAAACATTCACTCGACTGAAAGTCAGTACCAAGTATTTCTTTACAGAAATCACGGTACCGAAGCCATCATCAACACCTTTTCCGAAGCAACGTTACCTCGACTTGATGAAGCAGCTCGATGAAGGCTACATGATGGTGTTCATGTTAGAGCTGTGCAGAATGATTGCCGTGAAGGACAAGCGGGAGGTGCGAGACGTACTGTACTATACGGAGATGATCTACAAAAGGTACGTGCTATTCGTTTTGTGTTAATTGTGCGTTAAATTCGGAAAGAAACGTAACATATTTGGTATTTATTATAACAAGAACACTGCGCTCCATAGCTCAAGAAGCGGATGTTAGATGAAAAACAATCACGTCGAAGTGGGCTGTCGCAGTGTCGCACGAATTCACCCGAAGAGATGGGCAAAGATCATCACTCACCGGACGGTTGAGGATGCCAGCATCTCGTAGAACCGAACATCCGAAGACTTAATAGCAGAATCAACGCAGAGTTGATAATTTTTTCTCAATCAACGTGTTTTTATCTCTCTTGACTTAGATTTTGTTTGTTGGTATGTAGGTATCTATATTTTTATTCTTGTTATTTATTTATAAATAGTATAGTTTCTGCCTTCCCCCATGGAGAAAAGGCGCGAGTTTATGTAGGTACCTGTATGTGTATTCAGTTTATTTTCTATAATGTCGCACGTACTTTGTTTACCTTTTGTTTTTCCTTTTCTTTGTTTTATCTTTGCATCACCTTAAGGTAGACTGGTAAAAAATGCTTCAGGCAATAAGCACGCCTTTGTACGGTTTG
The DNA here is from genome assembly GCA_916610215.1 of Omphaloscelis lunosa. Taxonomy (NCBI): domain Eukaryota; kingdom Metazoa; phylum Arthropoda; class Insecta; order Lepidoptera; family Noctuidae; genus Omphaloscelis; species Omphaloscelis lunosa. The sequence goes on from OU744270.1 coordinate 13,655,433, forward strand.
TTTTTACTTGTGCATAAAGTTTTACTTACTAAATAATAATTATTATTTAGTAATTCGTTTATATATTATACCACCCTCACTGTGTCCACGTGCTCCACCACACGCGTTTCATAACCCATTACGGCCATGGGATTATGGCCCACTCCCTCTCACAGAGAGGAGGCCTGAGTGCCAGCAGTAGGGACATTGTATATGCTGATTATGTTAACGTCATATTTTTCCTTATAGTTTGTGGGACACTGGACGCCTCGCTTGGATCGGAGACCCACTTGAAACTGTCATTAGGAAACTGTCAATAATAAAGTCAGAAAAAGAAATAGATCGCGTGCGGAGTAAGTTCATCATCATTATCATCACTCAGTCGGCAGACGTCATGCTGGACATAGGCCTCCCTCAAGCGTCGCCACAACGACCGGTCCTGTGCTTCACGTATCAGTGGCTTCCAAGTGTGCTTTTGGCGTCGCACAGGACTTTTTCTATTTCTGTGTAATTTCTTAGTTGGTGTGATTATCTTCCTGTGCGAGTCTCAATCAATACATTTTCTTTCCTTTTATGTATCGTTGTAAATCTAAATAACTAACATACAGACTGATATTTTTATTTTACGCAAATAATTGAATTTCACGAAGCCACATAACGTCCGCAATTTACCGTAAAATGACGTCACTGAAACGTTTTTTGTCAAAGTAAGTTGGTGTGTATCCCTAGAGAGCGCTTTTGGCACCGTAAAGTTAAACCCTGATGCCATCATTCCCATGACAGCCGTCACTGCGGTCGTTTTTGGCGGCCATCGCTGTCGCAGAAAACCTAAACTTCTGCCGTATTCGAGAAAATCAGTTGAAATAATTACTCATTAATAATTGACAAATCATAATGAACAAGTATATAATACGAAGACTGTCAGTAAATAAAAATATAACAGTTTGAAAAGAGCTATTCCCAACTATGTTCGGGTCAGCTTACAATCTTACTGGATGTAGCTGAATACGAGAATGTTACATGGAGCGCTACTATCTTACCTCCATTAATTTTAATTGACCAGCAATAGCATATATAAAAGAAGTATAGGTTAGGCAGATGGTGATGATCGATTATTCCTAATATTCAAATCGTTCCGCCAGACTACGCATCAATGGTGTTCCACATGCTGCTACAAAGGAAGAAGGTGCTGTCTGCAGAGGTGAACTCCATCATTGATGACGCTGGCTTGTTCTATAATGATCACGAAGGAGGTCGCCTCTTACACACCTTGAAGCAGTTTGAAGATTATCCTAAGAGTGAGTGGACCGTGGTCATAAAATGTGCTTGGCTTCACAGGGTAGATTTTTAGGACAAGGCAGTAAGAACAGGTAAAGGCAGTAACGGCAGGAACCTTAACCTTAACCACTGTAGCTAAAGGCAAACTTTCTTAGGAGACTGTCATTAACTTTTTGAGTAATTGTTAATTGCATTCACAGATCTTGGAAAAATAATATTATCAGAAAAACGTCTATTCGCACGTTTTTATGGTTCCGTACCTCAAAAGGAGAAAAACGGAAAACATTCGTGTGTCTGTCTGTTCGTCTGTTAGACCCAATTTGTTCCGAATCTAATGGACCGATTAAGTTGAGTGCACATATCAATTTCTGTGACCCAAACACGGAAGTGTAACTAAAATAATTGATTTTTTTAATATGGGGGTCATTTTTCGGGGGCAAATAAAAAAATTCAAAAATAACGTTTTGCAAACTGTACCTAATGTGTGTCCTGTGTGACATATCAAATGAAAGAGCTTGTTGTGAGGATTTCAAATATAACATAACATAACACCACGCCTGTAATCCCCGAAGGGTTAGGCAGAGGTGTACCTATAGTACACCCACATTTCGCCAGTTATGTTTAAGTCCCATGTAATAGGGGGCGAGCCTATTGCCATCAACCGGGCAAAAATCCAGACAGATATTAAATATATTTAAAAGAAATAATTTTAGAGATATTTAAGAAAATATATGAAAATTTACCACTTATCTCTGAAACTTCAGAGCCTAAAATTTTGGAAAAAATACAGAAAATAGTTGTATACTTAAAGATTAAGGAAAACCCATAAAAAGTCTATGGTCTTAAAATAACATGGTATATGTCCCAAGATTGTGTGTCCGAATTTATATTTGCAGTTGGAATGTATGAGAGAATATGTTTTTCAACTACAATGTTAAGTTTGTCCTTGGGATAAATTCATCCCAAGTATGAAACCTTTCATTGTGCGTGTCCGACAGGTTCTTGGCCGGTTTTTATTTTAATAATGCTATGTAAAAAATCACGATAAAATAAAAAGCGGTACGCGGCAAATATCGATAATGTTATGATGATAAAACAAAAAAATAAGAATCAGCTGTATAATTTCAAGTGACTACACAACTTATTTGAATTCAAGTTAAAGTTTGTGAAGTTTCACCAACCATTTTAAATTAAATTGTATTTAATCTCTGATTTCAGCAACTAAAAACAGTTATTGGCTCTGCAACAGTCTTATAGAAAGCTTCTTAATGCCGTTCCGAAGCCTGTCCGGCACGAGTTGCCGTCAACAACTGATCGACTCAATTAACAGAGGCTTAAAGCAACGCTTTCCTCTACTTATGAAAGAATACAATAAAGGAACTCTTGCTGGGAAAGGTACTTCTGTCTTTTACTATCATCATCATTTCAGCCGTCCACTGCTGGACATAGGCATCCCCCAAGTGTCAACACATCGACCAGTTCTGTGCAAGTGTGAATCTCATCTAATAAGTCCTCTCTGTAAGAGGAAGGGGACCGTAAGTCGTAGGACAGAAGATCTGAGTTCCAACAGCAGTAACATTATAGGCTGATTATGCAAGGTTCAATTGTTACCATGTCTTAGATTAGATGTTCTTAAATCACAAACGCTTTGTGAAAAAGGTGACGATTAAAGCATTCTCTACTTAGAATAAACCCACAATAGTACAGCCAGGGATATTAATTTCTGTGTTTCTGCGTTATAGACATTTCATACAACTGTTTAAGAATGGCAATCGTGATTAAACGGACAATTTAAGTTGAAACTCAATTAGATAAACAATTATTTTTCCCTTACTTGACATTTATCTTTTATTTTCACAGCAAGCGCAAAGAATGGATCCCGTTTCAGAAAAAGAAAGAGAAAACGACATCATCATCCACACAAAAAGAACCGAGAGAGAGAGAGACAGCGGAAACTAGAGTATAGCAATAACAATATATATGGAAAGCAATACAGCCAATATATAGACTTTAAGGAATCCGTTTTGAGAACTATGAAACCAGTAACAAGTGACCAGGCAAGGTTCAGAGGCGTCACAAAAAAAAGCTTCAGAACGAATAATAGAAGACCCACAGCTGCCTACTTGAACTTAGTGACTCCATCAACCAGAAATAGAAAGCCAAGCTACTCAAAGATATCACCATTTCAAGATAAACTTGATTCCTTTGACAGAAAAAATTATAAAAGTACTAAGAAAACAGTTCATCCTCATCATCATTTCAGCCGAAAAACGTCCACTGTAGAGCATAGGCCTCCCCTAAGTGTCGCCACATCAATCGGTCCTGTGCTTCTCACATTCAGCGGATTCCATTCACCAAACTGGTCGAAACGACCTCGGAAAGAGAAAAAGCTTTCTTACCAAATGAAAGAGCGGTTAAAAGAATCTGGTTCAAAGAAGAAAGATAATAGACTGAAATTAAAAGCTGAGCTACTGTTAAAGATTACTGGAAGTTCAAGCTACAGTGATGAAGAGGTGTCATTGACCAAGAACTTGAATGAAGCACTTAAATATGGGAAAAGGGCTGTTGACTTTGTTGATGAGACAAGATATCGACGTGACGTCGTTTCTTCATCATCTGTCGAGTCTAGCCTGTTCCCAACTATGTCAGGGTCGGCTTCCAGTCTAAACAAATGCAGCTGAATACCAGTATTTGCCATGGATCAACTGAATATTTGACCTCCACAACTCAGTTACTAGGTAACATGAGAGGTTGTTTGACTTTCGAGCTTTTGACTCCCGTGACGACTGTCTAAGGAACTGACGACCGACTGTGGTTCATTTTCTAGTTAGTGTTACTTATATTGTACATATAAATGCGTGCTGTAACTTGTGTTTTATTTATTTTTGTACTCTCTCTATGTAAGGACGCGTGACGCCTGCAGTTTTATAATAGGTTGTCTGCATTTTTACCCGATTATGGCAAAGCCCAAGGAGGGTTATGATTTTAACAGTCTATGTATGTATGTTCAGTGGTTCTCTCATAACTCTTAAACACTCTTTGTATGTCTTGTTATATTATACCTTTTTAGTTGACGTTTATGTCATAGTTGGGATACAATTTTCAACTTTAAAAAAATGTAAATTTAACAATTAATCTATTATTGCAGACGTACATATCCTCATTATAATCGTCCCCCTTATCTCAATCTATTAGTAGGCGGCGCAACGTCTTCTTCCATATATCTCTATCAGTCGTCATCTCAGTACTCACCCCCCTTCTAACCATATCATCTTTCAGTCCATCCATCGTTTTTTGTACCTTATTCCAATTTTATTTTCTGTATCAAAGACCACAAAAATACTCTAAAGTAACATGCCATACTCCTCACCTTTTTGCAAAGCAAATACTGTTATCCAACTACTTCAAATACTTTTTCCAACAAATAATTGACCAATCATGCAACACCGGATATATATTCAACAATATAAGAAGTCTCTCAAAGCGCATGCCATAATTCTTGTAAACATCACAACAATAATTACCTAAGCGCTGTTACTATAAGACGCGTCTTTGTAAGACATCTTGACATCAGTAAGTATGAATAGAATAGTAGGTGTAGCAGCATAATCAGCTTTACAATCTTCCCACTGCTGGGACACAGGCCTCCTCTCTGTGAATGGAATACACAATAGTTGTGATAGGTTAGGTTGGAACTGTGACCAATTAATTGGTCGCAGTAACTGAGCTCTTTCGTTTGCAATCCAATCCAAACAAATTTTCGGAAGTACAGAAAAAGAAAATTAAACTCAATTAATTATACATAAATTAATTTATATTTACAAAATAAAGTAACTACCAAAATAATTTGGATAACCAAAATAATTTTGATAGAAATTTTTACATTTTGTATTTTCTTTGTTATTTTATTTACATCTATGGTCATTTTATTTTTATGCGCTACCCATCTTCGTCATTCTTTCCAAAACGTGTTTCTGGTAGTATCTTTGTCTGTACTGTGGTCTGTTTCTAAGTATCCGATGTTGTTTACTCTCTCTTTTCCTCTTGTGTGTTCGATGATGTCGCTTTCTCTTCCTTTCTTTTGGTGACCGTGCGGTATCGCTGTGAGGTTCTGTTTGAGTCACGGGCTTAGTCTGAGGTGAAGGTTGATTATCTGTTGGAATAAATAATATGTTAATTTAAATCGTCTCATTTTAGACTTTGTAGTACTAGAGCTCTTAGTGAAGGTGCTCGTCCGGGGAAGTACTATTACCATAAATATATCTGCCGCCAAGCGTTGCTGTGTTCCGGTTTGATGGGTATGTGTGTGGGATTACAGGCGCATGAGAATTTTCATCTGTGTTTTTGTGATGGCACATCTGCGATGTCTCTGGTATTGCATTTATATGTTGGAGACTACTAACCATCAGGTGGGTCGTCCGCTTGTCTGACATCACCGCTCCGCAGTGGAGTCTTTTTATTAGATTTTAACACCAAGTTCACGGAGTCCATCAACTCTTGACGTTGTTGCGTGTCTTTCAGACGTCGATACGGTCTCAGGAAGTTATATATGAGGCTATTGCAGAGCCAATATCCAGTTAATGAAACTGGAATGAGAAAACGCCAATTTATTTATTTTATTCTTAGTTTGACAGCTACTCTTACTAAGGGGTCGTGTTATCCAGTAACTGAGTTGTGGAGGTCAGAAAGGCAGCCGCTCCATGTAAAATACTGGTATTCAGTTGCATCCAGTTAGACTGGAAGTCATCCCATTACAGATGGGATGATGGTCTACGTACTGTTAGGATACGCCGCGAACTCCTTCAGAGCATCAAACAGGAGTCTTCCTTCATCGTCGTCATACAACATGTCAGCATATTCAAGGATTGTGTTCACTTCCACTGACAGCTCCTGATGTCGCTGACTCAGCATGTGATGCAAATTAGCGGCGTGATCTGGTGGTATGAAACATGATAATGTCAAAAACTAGCTGCCCCACAACGCAACAGCTAGGACCTACTTAGAATATCCACATTAGGCCAGTACATTTTTCTAGAAGGATCCTGCAATCTTTGGGAGTGATTTCGTGACAAGGGACGGAAGTGTGTAACAGGAAGCCGGGCAAGCGCGCGTTATTTGATTTGACCATTAGAGTTGGGTGTCAAAAATGACCTTAAAGAGGCCCAGCCCCTTTAATGATGCTAATTACCTTAATTTTGATTATACGTTCAACTGTCTTTAACGAGACACAATAGAATTTACTTGGTGAGATGTCAGATGTTGCACATCATATGCGGATACTGTAAGGCTTGTTCTTTTTTTCATAATACAGCCACATTTCACCAATTATGTTGAAGTCCCGTGTGTGCAAGATTATCTACCAATCGGACACAAATCCAAACTCCAGGCTGTTTCTAAGAAATTCTTGACGGAAAAGCTCTATAATACTTTGCCCGACCAGAGAATAGAAACCATAGATTATACTGAGCCGATTAGATTTAAAATTAGAAAACTTACTCTGTATGACGTCTATCTCCGATTCCTTAAGTAATCTAGCGATCTTCCTCGTGACATTTATGAGCGGCTTACCAAACAACAGTAATTGTCCGCTTTGGTATAAGCTGTAACAAGATACATCTTAAAACTATCTTCTGGGAAACAAGCAGCCGGCCCAACTCATGATATGTGGTCGATGTATAATATTATCTTTCATAGCAGAGGTAGCATAGATGCATTGCCATCACAGAAACAAGGCTAAAATGCCAAACAAAGCTTAAATGCTTCCTTCAAACCGGAACACAGCAACGCTGCTTCGTGAATCTACTTTCTTATAAGTTGCCAAGGTGTATCGTATTATCCAGTAACTACATATTTTGTGGAGGTCAGATAGGAAGTCGCTTCATGTAAAATACTAGTATTCAGCTGCACCTAGTCAGACCGGAAGTCAACTCCAACATATGTAGTTGGAAAAAGGCAGATGAGTTATAAATTAATACATTAAATGATAAATACCCGTGTATAATCTGGTCTGTATGCTTGACCACATCACGGACTGCTTTCCTCTCCTTCGTAGCTATGAGTCGAGTTAGCTCTATCAGAAACACCATCATATATCCTTCTTGAAGTGTTTCTATCATTTCGAAGTACGAATGCGTAGCCGTATTTTCTTGAAAAATAATAACAGCATTGTTCATCATGGCGTAAAAGGAAGCAGTCCTATACTCAGCTGTGTGTAAAACAATGCTGCCAATTATGACAGAATAAGGGCAATAGGACCAGGCAGCACATGCACTTTTTGATAGCCTGAAAAGTATCCAGTTACTTAGAAAATTCTCCCAAACCTCTCTATCTTTTCGGATATCTGGGTACGTTTGGCTGGCAAACGTATTGGTTCTTTGAGCCGAATTGTACACCACCAATACAGAGATGATAAATATGATTTTTTACTTTTATTTACTTCTTCAGGCTTTCACATAAGTGATTCTCAGTATTAACATTGTTTGTTAAAGCGATAATGATTGTTTAAGAAGTGCTTTAGTAATAATATATTTATTACATAAGCTTTTCCCAAACAATCTCAGTAACGGTACATACGTCTAAGAAACTGTCTGGTTGTTGTCGCTGCCAACGTTTTCTTCCGATCTGAATACCACAACTTCTTCGTCATCTCTGTTAGTTCACGAATCCCCAAGATCTCTTCTACTGCATCCATTTGTGTAATCTTCTTCTCGAATTCATCTTCATCATCAATGTTAATATTATCACCTATTATTTGCTTCCCATCGCTAAGAAGAAGATCAGGGTACAGTCTTTTCTTGGTTCCAGTTGAAAGTGTCTGTGAACGTTTGATTCTACGCAAAGCTGGGTATGATGACGCTTCAGGGTTTCTTCTCTTAGATATCTCAAGCACTGTGATCCCCTGGTGTATTTGGTGTATCTTCTGATTCCGTCTGATTGCTTGTGGGAACCTTTTAGCTGATGATGAAAGGTTTCTGATTAGTTGTTGCGGATTTTTGAGTAATATATGGTGACATATTTACTGACTAAAGATGACCTTCAATTATTCGATAAAGGTCTATGCATTATTGCAAATGTATTCAGATTACTGTTATCAGATTTGTGTGTGTACCTAACCTTTTCCCAGTTATGTTGGGGTCGGCTTCCAGTCTAACCGGATGCAACTGAATATTTTACATGGAGCGACTACCTATCTTCTTACTTCTACTTTCACAACCCAATTACTAGGTAACACGGTGCCGCTTGATAAGACTGGTTGTCAGAGTTTTGGGCTTCTGACAACCCATAACGATTATCAAAGATCTTTGAGTGACAGCCGGGACCAACGGCTTAAAGTATTTTCCGAGGCTCGGAGAAGTCTCGATGTGTAATGTATATTCACCCATCCACGAACCGACCGCGGCAAGCGTAGCTTAGTCTTCGATCGATCCGAGCGGCTGCTGTCATTTAGCCACGAGCCCATCTTTCAGCAAGATTACTTATTACAAATACTACTTACTGAAAAATGGTCCTCTGGGCGTTGGACCTGTAGGACTCTGTATGTACGCTCCATGGTCGATTTGTGTAGCGAGGAAGGAGTAATGAGGAATGATTGGGTTCGTCTCATCTGTTCCTGAAGTACTCTTCATGAAGTTCTGGTTTCTTGTCGCTTCATGTTCAGTTGTTAGGGTTCCGTTTGAGTTAATGTTAGCTGGAAATAGGTTGTTGTTAGTTTGACTTTTCAACTGTATCCATTTAAGGTTTCTAATATTTATAAGGAAGTCGGTCTGCATGCTAATTAATAAATCATGGATACTATTGTGGTAATTTAATAATATAATTTCCTTAAAAAATAAATTTGGTCCTTGCATCCGAACAAACTTGGTACAATGACTCCTTAACACACAAAGACTTGGTCCATTCACTCCAACCAGATACTGCAGGTAAGCTACCATGATAACTGTTTTAATTTGTAAGTACCATGCGCTAAATAAAATTAGAAACAGTAATGCCATTCAACGTGGCAATGCTGCCAGCCAATTTGTTTGACGCCCTATGAGCTTTTAAATTTTTAATCATGCTTGTTTGAGTGTTACCAAATTAGTTACACGACAAGTAAAGGGGACACTGAAACAATGCTATGAAACAAAATACATACCTTTCTCAAATACATCACAATGAAATAAATCATAATAAAATAATAAATTAAAAAATAACAACATCATAGTGTTTCGCCCCTTTAAAATGTATTCCTTTTTAAAACATGTAGTACTGCCATGTTTTTACCCGATTGCCTCAGAAGTAGAGTTGAAATGTTATCGAGTATATTTGAAAAATATTCCCAGTTTACGCTCGTTTAATTTGACTGATTCGTTGCTTTTTATCGTTTTAAAATACAGTTATATAAATAACACTTTTAGTAGCAAGTACATGTCCACACAGTGTCGAAATAATTATTGAATTCTTCAAATATTAAAAAGAATTACAACGATTTAATATTACATTTACTTTGCCCACTATTTGGAATGTACAATTTATTATTAGTATTTTTAGATCAAATATTTGAAAAATAAACTGGTGTTTGGCCACGCAAGGCCTGACCATTTTTTTTTTATTCAAAGGCCATTTTTTAACTCGCAAAAATCTTTAACTTTGTTTAAAAGTAGTTACTATTTCAGTTTATTGGCAATAAAATTGTAGTAATATTTTTATTGAATCCTTACCAATATTTTAAATACGAAAGTGTGTTTGTTTGTTTGTTACGCTTTCACGCTAAAACAGCTGAACGTATTTGGGTTAAAATTTGGCACATGGATAGACCATGACCTGGAAAAGGACATAGGCTACTTTTTATCCTAGATCGCAGACAAAGTCGTGGGCAACAGCTAGTTATAAATAAAAAATATTGCACCTTGAAGTTTTTTGATTTCATAAATATGTTAGTATTTTTTTATTACAATGAAAGTGTGTACTTGTTTTCTGCTCTTCGGGATATTTGGTAGTTTAAATTTATAGTTTATTTTCAAGCCTCCTTTTGACTGAGTTTGCCTCAATAATATTCACCACTTTATTATGATTAACAATTCACCTTCTGTCAATGTGTAGTACATCGAAATTGAACATTATAACATTCAACTGTAAAAACATTAAGAGATCTGTTAACTGTGTGCGCTTACTATGCAAAACAGCTGACATTGTTTTGTTACAAGAAACGTGGTTATATCCACATGATTTATCCTTTCTGGAAAATATAGATCAAGGTCAACTGGTATTTGTGAAGGTAGACCTTACGGAGGTCTTGCCATATTGTGGCGAAAAAGTGCAGTTGACAACGTGTCTGTGGTGTAGTGTGACAATACCCGAATTTGTTTAGTAAATGTAATGATAAGTAGCCGATTTTTTATGGTTATAAATATGTATATGCCAACAGATTGTAGTGATAACTTACCACATTTTACGGAATGTCTCAGAAAAATGTATTCTATCATACAAAATAGTAATGTTGAAGCAGTGTTTGTATTGGGAGATTTCAACGCGCACCCGGGGGAGTCATTTTGTAACGAGCTTCTTAGTTTTTGTACTGAGCAAGAATTATTATGTGCGGACATTGATTGCATAAGCATGTTATCGCAAACTTATACTTTTATCAGTGAAGCACACGGGTGTAAGCGTTGGCTTGACCACTTTCTTGTTGCACACTCGGCAGGAAAAACAATTGTAAACGTTAAAGTTATTTACGATACGTTTTGGTCTGATCACTTTCCTTTAAAAATAGAATGTGATATTAATGTTATTAGAGTGAAAACTACTGTAACTAAATCTTCGTATAATGGTGTCTGTTGGGAGGAACGAAAACCAGGGGAAATCAGTCAATACTCTTCTATATGTAACCATAAATTAAAGAACTTGGATTTTCCTAAAGAGTTTGAACTATGTGCTGATAAATTTTGTGATAATACCTACCTTAAATATTTATTGGATAAAATCATAAAATGTATACTCAAATTGTGTCTATATTAAGTAAAGCTACTAGTACAAGCAGAATCCCAAAAGGCATTATAGGAAAAAAGGGTATAAAAGGGTGGAACAAACATTTAAAAGAATTTTACACACAGGCAAGAATTAAATTTAAATTATGGGTGTGGTACGGGCAACCCAGTAGTGGTCCTATTTTTGAGGATTACATTAAGTCGTAAAATATTTAAATCAATATTTAATGGTGCATTAAAAACCAAGAAAGAATAGAAATGGATATTTTGGCTTCACTTCATTCAGAGAAACGTTTTTCATCATTTTGGAAGGGTACTAAGAGGCTAAATAATACTCCAAGCCTACCAGTTAGCGTGGATGGTAAAAAAAATAACGCTGAGATAGCCAATTGTTTTAAAGACCATTTTAAAGTGAGTTTACCTTTTGAGTCTGCGCCAATAGTGCGCGATGCTGAGACATGTCGATCAGGTGTACATCTACCGAGAGTGTTCACTATATTTTTCAATTTTACTGGATACAATTGTTGTACCTATTGTAAAGAATCGGACAGGGGACATAGCAGACAAAAGTAACTACAGGCCTATTTCACTGGCAACTGTGATAGCCAAAGTGTTTGTCAGTGTCAAAAAAAAAAAAAAAGTGTGCTCGACTCACACCTCAGTAGTTACACCCAGTTACATGACACATAGTTTGGTTTTCGTGCCGGGCTATCTACTAAAAGTACTTTACTTGCGTTGAAGCATACTGTCAAATATTATACTGACAGGAAAACACCTGTGAATGCTTGTTTCCTGGACCTTTCTAAGGCCTTCGACCTGGTTTCTTATAATGTCTTATGGGAGAAGCTTCTGGAGGCGGGCGTTCCTACTGCATTATTGTCTACATTATATTTTTGGTGACAAACAGAGGAATTTCGTCAAATGGTCTAATGCCTTGTCTGACCCGTATAAACACGAGTGTGGCGTTAGGCAGGGAGGTCTAACTTCCCCGAGGCTTTTAATATGTATGTAAATTAACTGCTTGTTGAGCTCTACAACAGCAGTCATGTATGCCATATAGATGGAGTATGTTTAAAAAATTCAAGTTATGCAGACGACATGGTGCTGCTGAGCCTTACTATCAGTGGAATTAGAAAGTTACTCCCTATATGTGAAGGATATGCCAAACGGCACGGGATAAAATATAATACTACAAAAAGTGAGGTATTAGTGTTTCGGGGCAGGAATAAAAATCCAACATTTGTCCCTCATGTAAAATTAAATGGTTAACTTTTGCAGAGAGTTGCCCACTTTAAATATTTGGGCCACATTGTTACTGAAGAATTACAAGACGACCTGGATATGGAAAGGGAGCGCAGGGCACTGGCTGTGAGGGGAAATATGATATGCAGAAAGTTTCATGGTTGTTCAGTTCCAGTGAAACAAACTCTTTTTAAGGCCTACTGTCAAATATTTTATACCGGCAGCCTATGGGATAACCATATCTAAAAAGCAGATAATGCCCTGCGCATTCAATATAACAATGCCTTCAGGGCGCTGTTGAGGCTTCTACCGTACTCTAGTGCGTCAGGTATGTTCGCTGATGCGCACACTGACGACTACTTTGCGATAATGCGGAAGAAAGTTGCCTCAGTAACATTCCGAGTGAGGGGGAGCAGCAACAGCATTCAGAAGGTTTTTGTAGAGAGGCTGGATGGGCCTACAAATGGGAGGTTTACCAAGCTACATGTTGGCAACGAAGCTTGTTAAACCTTCCTGTGATTATGATTTTCTTTTTATGTTCCTGCATGTTACTTATATAGTATTTTAGTAAGATGTAATACTAACACCGTATGGGCCTTGATGCCTAAAAATAAAATATTTTTATTTTTGTTTATTTATTATAATAAAACCATAATAAATTAATTTTCAGCTTACACAAACTCGATATCACGAATCAGACCTGAAGGAGATCACCGAGTCGTCAATTTACCACAAGAGACTGTTAGCGAATATAGTGATGAAGAGTACTCCGGAGATATTAATAACTTAGCCAATGTACAAAACTTTATAACAAAAGCTACTATAGTTGAAGATAAAAACAAAGATATGAAACTGGTTGCCAGGGCGCCGATAGTTGAAACACTCACGGATTTCATTCAGGGAGCCGTTAAAATTCTCAATACTTATGAAGATACCGCATTTGAAGATTTCTTCCATGTTCTAGACAATGAAATCAGAAAGTATCATTACCGAGGCTGTAAATTTTCCGAATTGACGCAAAATTCTGATACCAGGAGTTTACTGGCCGGGTCGTTAAAGTTGATCAGAGGGAAGCCAGTTTCTTATACAAAAGCAAACATCAACGAAGTGGCGGACATGATGAGAGATGAAACATACAGCAAACATGTTAAAGAATTGCTGAATTATATTAATTCTTTGTACAGAAATACTGAACTGAATTTTCAAAGTGTTTTAAATGAATTGAAGAATTATAGAAATACAAAATCTGTAAGAACTCACAACAATTTAGTACAGGTCATTAGAGACGGGGTCCGAGCTGTTTTGTTTAATCCTTACACTAAACTTAACACTAATACCAGAAGAGAATTGAAAGACAGAATAGAAATATTTTGGAAGCGATTCAAAAATAATCCTGCATCAAGCGTTGAAATGAATGATATTCCTAACGCAGATACAGACATTGAGTCAGTCATTAATAACTTCAAGGTCTCCGAAAACATAATTAAATAAAAGAACGAAGATAGAAATCCTGAACTTTATTCTAAAAATGATTTGGCAAAAAAATTAAAACACAAAAGAGAGAGATTTGTTAGTATAGATACATATGGCGAACAGTTCATCAGTTCATCGCTCTCATCCTTCTCAGTTTCATCGTGATGAAACTGAGAAGGATGAGAGCAGCAATAAATCTGGGGAACAGATAACAAATTATAACACAAATGAAATCTCATCAGGACAATCGTAAGACAGCAGCTCTAACTCCATCAAGAACTCTCAGGAGCGACATGAAGAGTACAACACACAGCGATACATGACTCTATATACTGAAGAAATATCTTACAAAACAAAGACTACGAAGGAAACAGAACTCATTCCTGTATCTGCAAGTGTGATGACAAGAAGGTCCAAGGTTAAGAAGCGACCGACGACCACGTCCACACTGAGGGAGAGAGATGTACTGTCGAACAGGACAGAGAAGATTGAAATATTAAGAGCTAATCATGACATGGATGAAACAAAATTGGATATTTCTAACTCAGGCCATGACACAGAGAATGGCCTGGTGCTTGAATCGAAGCATGAACCGAGAGCAAGAGAAAACTATGACCAACAAAAAAAGAAGGACAAGGCAAATGAATCAAGGACTAAGATCAAGCAGAAGAACGTGGAAATAATTAGCCAGTACGACGCAGTCATTGATGTTCAGTTAGCTAATACCGAGTTGTTGAAATCTTTGAGAATGTTTGAACCAGCTGAATTGGATACGAAGTAAGATTTCAATTGATTCAGAATTCAGCACGAAATAATTTATATTTTCAATCTGTTTTATCTTTAGTATGATTACTACAAATAAAGATATTTGACCAGATAAGCTTTAGAGTTTATTAATTTTATATAATCTGTGTAAAATATACCACAAAACACTAATTACATCTTCCTGTATATTTTATTGGTATTTGATTGATAATATTAAAAGAAATATATTTGAATAAAGTAGAAATGATATTTGAATTTATTTATGGTCAGCGTAGCACGTCTTTTTCTTCTTAATATCTCTATCAGCTGTCACTTTTACTACTTTTGACATTTGGTCAAAAAAAATCTTATGGATTTAGTTTTTTTTTCCCATCCAATACTAAATTATTAGCAGTCAAGTAAGACGTTATTTACGACGTCAAGATTTGATTCATTTCAATTAATTTAAAAAATTAAGGAAGTATCGTCAGCTAATAACACCATTTGTGGATGGGTTTTTAACTAATGGGGTTGACACCATTTATTTAAACTTGCTGTTGTCTGTCATTTAAATAAAATTTTACTAAACTGAGTGCAAGTATTTCAAATCCGTAATGCTCAAGTTTCGAGATGGACGACGCAATCAAATGCCTTGGAGAAGTCAAAAAAAATCCTATGGCGTTTAGGGCCTCTTCCCACGCTGTAAATCAACCAAAACCTTGCTGAAAACCGGCAACATGAGTACAGGTCTATAGTTATTGGTGTCTTTATTGTCCCCGGATTTAAAAAAGGTATTACCTTACTATATTTCATTAGATCAAGAGAGACTCCTTGATCTAAACAAAAATTAAATGTTAAGGCTAAAGTACGCCGCTATAGTCCCAATAATGGTACAAACTTTGATAGACATTCCCCATAGATCTTCGGTTAATTTGCTTGAAAACTTTATTTACTGTTATGGAGTTTATATGTTTGAATTTAAATTTAATCAGGCAGGATGAAACGTTTGCTCTTAATAATTAAAGAACGTGAGGGCGAGGAATTTAAGGTTTCAGAACATTCCTTACTAATATTTTAAGTAAATGTGAAAGATTTTTTTTTTTGTTTGCGTGAAAGCGTGAAAGCGTAATTTCACGCTAAAGCGATTAAACAGATTTGAATGAAATTAGGCACATGGGTTAGTATGTAAGATACTTTTTATCCCGGTAGAACGTTCCCGTGGGATAGTTTCCGACCTCCACGTGGGCGAAGCCATATATACAACTCTCGAAAAACTTCTGGGGCAGTCGGGTAAAAACTTAACCCTGTCTTAGCTGTAGCGCAGTCGGGAAATAAATAAATTACTATCGTGTATACGTTAGCTATGAGTAGCGCCTGAGTGAATAGTCTTGTTGCGTTCTATTTTCATTCAGTATTTACGATTTGTAGTTTTGGACTGAAAAATATAACAATCCGTTCCATCACTAGAATAACTGACTTCACTCGGACAGCTGCCTCGCTTCAATGAAATTGTGTTGCACATATCTGCTGCATGTCAGGCAAACAATGCGACATCGCGGCAAGCCCAGATGGAGATGGTGGGATCAGCTGAATTGAACTACTCTAAAAGACCCTGGCGAACCAATAAAAACAGGATTTGCTGACAAATGTTATTTCTGAAAATTTAATTAAAATTATAAATATCAAATTTAAATAATGCATAAAGTTTATCTACTCTAATGCCTATCTGTGATTTGGTTTAACATGTATTATTACATATATATTGTGTTGGCAAGTAAGAAGTACCTGGTAGTGTCTACTTTGTCTGAAAAGCTGTGTTATTATTTCTTTACATGGTATATTCTCTGTCGCGAAGAGAGGAGGCCTGTGTCCCAACAGTGGGAACATAATAGGCTGATTATGCTAATTAGAACTACAAATTATAGCAAAATTATGTACAGTTAAGAAACATGGGAAATTCACTAGAGAATTCAGATTTATATTCAGAAGAGTACTTCATCTTATAATCGGTTTCATCGTGTCTCTGTTGTTCCGTGCCACATTATGCTCGAAGGTCTTATTCCCATATTGTAGAGCTTGATTCAAATTCTTCGTCAGCGACGCCTCCTCGTCACTATAGCTTGAACCTACGACGATCTTTCGAAGCAGCTCAGCTTTTAATTTCAGGCTTTAAGCTTTCTTCTTTGATTCAGCTTGCAATAAACTCTCTTTAACTCGGTGGTAGAAAGATGTTTTGTCTTTCTGAGCTGTGTTTCTAACTGATTCATCACTTCTTTCAATAAACTTCATAAGTTTTTCATCTTCTGTGTCATCACGCTCGGAGTATTCTAACAATGCATCTGAAGGCTGCATTGGCTCTCTATGTCTCCTGCTGAATTAAGATGGTATTTACTTCTGTTAAATCTTTAATAAACTTTTAGATGAGTTTGACATTTATAGCTAATAATCTCTGTGGAAATAAATTAGTCAGATATCAAACTCTCTTTTATCATCTAGATATTCTTTTGTCTGCCTTTATTACATGACATGGGATCGACACAAAATGTTATTCTCACTTATTCTCCCCTGTTCGCTGTTATGTTATCATTCACTTCCTTTTAATTTCTCACACAATCCATCCATCTTTTCTTTGGTGTTCTACTTTCCCTCCATCCATAATCATTTATTATATTCCTAACTCTCCTAGTCACTTGCGATTCATCGAGCCAAGATCGGTTCCCGTTCATATAAACCGTCGAAGACTGTTTATTTCATTTTATATTGTAGTTGATTATTATTGTTAATCTATATATATGTAATAGTGCCCTCCACGAAGACGCGCCCCACTCCGCGATTACTGTACTGTAAGCTGTACTTTAGTACGGAGCGGAGCGGAGTGGGGCGCGTCTTCGTGGATGGCACTATTTATAATATTATAGGGAAATGAAAAGACATACTTTTCTGATGGTCGAGCCACTTTTTTTATCCCTCTAATACGATGCTTCCGATACTGATACTCCGGATGTCTGTATCTACGTTTTTGGTATATCTGTCTCGCTTTATATCGTTTAAATGAATCGTGATGGCGTTTTCTCTCCCTGGCTTTTGAATGGAATCTTCTGGATTTTCTAGAAGATGATGCCGGAGTCTCTGACTCTTGTTCTGTGAAATTAAATAAATGCAACTATTAGGTACTCTTTTTCGGGGGCAGTCGAAAAAATATATTGAAACACATGATGAGAGACCGCAGTTTATACAGAATTCACGCAATTTCGATGGCGATTCAGAAGATGTTTTTCAAATAATAATAATAGTCGTTGCTTCATTTTTAATTCTTTATACCTATTGTGGTATAGTAATTTTATTCTAGGTGCATCGTCTTCACATATAATTATTTAACTAATGTACGTACTTATACAAACTATTGTAAAACATTTTAAAAGCGTAACGGTGGAGTTTCTTGCTCATTCTTCTCCATACGAAAACTACCTTTTGGAAGGGGCGACTAGAATCAATTATATTAGTCTGTAAATTTTGACGTTCAAAAGTGCCATACAAGGGCCTATTTGAAACAAATGATTTGACTTTGACTTTGACTTTGAATATGTTAAATTATGGAAGATTTAAGAGGCCTATTCCCAGCAGTGGGAAAAGCTAGGCTGATGTTTTTATTCATTGACGATTGTAAGTACATCTCATTACATTTTGTTAAAATATTACTGTAAAACGACTTAGATGTTAAGCATGTATTTGAATCTGTTATGTTACGCATGTATATCAACAAGTGATAAAGGGCAGGAGGCTTAAGGAGTAGAACTATGGCTATCCAAACACTGTATAGGGCCTTATAGATACATACCTATACGCAGTACATCTACAGTAGTCGGTGTCGCCTTCATCTCACCATAGTTTGGTACAGTCGCTGGTCTCTCATCAATAATTTTAGTTCTATTATCATCCTTCTCCGAAATATTTCTTAAGTCAAGAATTCCACCCAAATCTTTATTAAAGAACTGTGTTGTTGTGGGTGAAGCAGTACTTGCAGTTAAGTACGTATAGTCTTCAAGCTCCGTCAGACTGATAGAAACTGGAAGACCTTGGTGGAGGAAGCCTGATGGTTGGACCTTGAAATCGTTCTTCAACTGTTTCGTCAAGACCAAGGCTTGAGCTCTGGATGCTTTTGTAAGAGTACTATCGAGTTGCGGAGCGCCTTTGGTTGGGGGGTGCAAAATGTTTGGTTACTATGGAGATTTTAGTGCACTTTCAATAGATAGGTAAATTAATAAGATCGGAAAACTAGAAGATCACAAAGGGTTGATTCTCAGCCCAAATGGAACTATGTTTTGAACCAAACTTAAATCAGTATCGCCCTCGCGTCTTTGTATAATTGAACACTAAACAAAGGACCCGACAAATGGCAAGTCGTTACCGCAGCCGATGGACATCTGGAATATTATAGGTATTGCAAGTGCGTCGCCAGACCAGGAATAAATCTTTCTAAATAAACTCTTTTTAAATGGCTTGTGTGTCTGTATTACCTTGACACCGATGCCCTTCAAACTGGAACACAGCATCGCTGCTTATCGGCCGATCTAGGTATGATGATAATATTTCCCTGAACGACCTCCTTCACAAAGGGCTCTCTTACTACTTCTACTACAAAATACACATTAATTAAATTCTTACTAGTAAAATCGTAGCTCGGTATCACTCCGGTCTGCGTAGCTAAAGTTTTAAACCATCCCTCAACTGGTGTGTATGTAGTTATTTCCCGAAGCCATATCTTCTTATATTCCTCATTTGGAGTTATTAAAGTAGTGTTAGGACCAAAACCATGGCCTGAATGGCCGCTTAGGGAGGTATTAGGACGAATAGTTGTGTTGGGATATAATGGTCTGGAATATATATGTAATTTTGGAGGTTGGATCGTAGTACCAAAAGTTTTTTTGTCTTTCGGTTGAGGTGCTTGAGAAAGTGACGGGTTTTTAGGAGGGATGGATATATCAGGACCAGTACGAAGTCTAGGTTCAGATAGTTTAGTATAAATACTTTGAGTTGGAAAGATCTCGTCCCAATTCAAGTGTCGGTTATTTAACTCAGTGGTGTAACGTGTAAAGGAGATAGGAAATACAGGTCGAGATCTGATTAAAGGGAGAAGGAAAGTCTGCGGAGTATTCAGGCCCAGCGTGTCTATCGATGAAGTATTGTCCCACCACCACTTCGTGATGCTGTTATACAGTAACTCATCATCTCTCGTCGATTCTAGTTCGTTGTCACCTGTTCTCAACACTGATCTCTCTTCGTGGAACTTGTGCTGTGCCTCTTTGATGAAGTCTTTTATTTGGACATAGTTTTGGTGATGCCGTTTCATTAGTAAGAATTCATCGAATTTTTCTGAAATTAAGAGATTTGCAGGTTAATAAGTCATTTATTTATTTAGCATATATAATCTGCCTTAATGTTTCCACTGCTTGGACACAGACCTCCTCTCTGTGAGCCGCCCAAGTGACGCCCTGATGGTTTACTACAATTACAGCTTCAGAATGATTTTGAGACTATCACGCTTTTGTAGTGCCTGTGGCATGTTCGCTTAGGCGCGGGTTCACGACTTCCACGCAATGGTGCGGAGAAAAAAGGCGTCGCTACTAGAGAGAACGCGGGCAAGTATGCACAGCATTCTGAGGATGATAGCGGACAAATTTAACTCGCCGATAATTAATCACCTCATTTAGGTGATGGTTACACGGGAGTGATTTTTTACATTCGGAAAATGTATGTACACACTGGGCCACTCTTCCGCAACCTCAACTTTAAGGTGATAATCGTATAGCACGGCTCACGACTCGATCGCCCGATGCATGCGTTTTGACCAACAGGATGCACGAAGCGTATTTAGTCGTGTTCGTATTAATATAATGATGTATAAAAGTGTGACACTCACACTAAGCGCGTACTATGCGCATTTGTTTGTGAGATGATATTTTAATGTGCACGGCAGTTCATACAATGTTATATCAGATGTTTTTTTTATTGCCGCCTAACTTTTGCAACTGTACCTAATAAAAATAAGTTTACTATCTTCGTACCATAGTTATTTAGTGGGAATGTCGTAAAATCCGATTAAACAATAGGACGGCTTAATAGAAGGGCCATAAAATACATTCGCAAATTTTTGTTACACGCCCTGTACTCACACTAATGCATATGGGCTCTAATTGGGTGAAACCAGAGGGGCGTTGTAGCTGCGCTGCCGCAGAAATATTTTCTTAACTAAGCATTCGGAAAGTGTCTTGACTGTACCTAAATATTGTTTTTTTCTGTGAGTTAGTCTTAGTACTTTAGAACTGCAACACACTAATATACCTTTTAAGTTTTCTTTTTGTACCTAACCAACTAACATATGGATCATTATTGTCTAAGTAAATAAACAAATTTAATTTGATTTAATAAATGTGATGGTTGGATTACAGTCCAAATATAGGAAATATATTTAACCACAAATTCAACCGTTAATATTTAAAGACAGAAAGACACCTTTACGTCCATTGGTCTATTAAAAATAAGAATAACAAAAATACATACCTTTCTCATTATCGACGCAACTAAGTAAGTCATAATATAAAAATAAACTTATTATTAGTAATAGCATAGTTTTTGGTCACTTTAAAAATATTCAATGAATTGTTGGATTGATTGATTAGTCCATAACTTATAGCAAGCAGTGTTTTTAAATCTAACATTTCACATAAATCTCACGTGCAAATAAGTTTTAAAAACGGATATTTTAACATTTTACTTGAGTTTAAAAGACGTTACTATTTCAGCATTATCAATAAAACTGTAGAAATGTTGCATGTTGTGCAATGTAACAAGTTTTATGATTCCATAAAAATGTAAGTATTTTTATAATAAAAAATGAATGTGTGTAGCCTACTTGTTTTCTGCTGTTTACGACATTTGGTAGTTTCTTTTTTCAAAGACTTCTTTTGACTGGCAAAAAATATAATGTTAAAAAAATTGTGTCGTAATTATTATAAAAAAGTTAAAATTGAATTTTTACTGGCAATTGCGCATATGTGAAGTGCAAACTAATTAAAGGTGTAAAATAAAAATCAACCAATCACGTTTTTAGAGTATTAAAGTCAATTTAAATATGCTGTTGATGATGCCAACCAGTTGATGTCCAAAAAGGTTCGACTGACTGTTTACAATGGCGTGCTGGTGCCTACATCTGTGTTTGGAAGTGAATGTTGGGTTTGGCAAAAGAGGCATGAAAGTAGATTAAATGCTGTGGAAAGGCGTTCCTTGCGAAGTATGGCAATCAGTGGTGGTACCTTCATAGAAGCCAAAAAGCCCGGCTTGCCCTAATAAAATCATAATTCTCAAGAACAAACCTAGGCCTACCAATAAAAAGAAATAAAAAAAGAAACAGTCAATGAATTGAGCTAGGTTGCCAGATCTACGCACTCATTGAACTCGAATCATTCATTTAGTAATCATATGAATAAAATTTAAATTCAGCGCGCTTTGTTGCGCGCCAATACAATGCATTCAATTGTGCCTTCTCGCTCACACTCGTGGGCTTCTTATCTGGCTTGTCTTACCTTTCTTTGTCTCGCAGTTTTCGCCAACAAATTGCTATAGAAACATTTACATTAGTTGATATATTGGTAAGTACATATACGCAGATTTCTATGAAATTAAAAGCCCGGCTTTTGAGTGCACAGAGTACTTTTTATTTTGAAACGCGACGACGAATTTGCTATTGTATATGTTTTGAAATTAATATTTTGAGACTAGAATTTTATTTTCCACGTGCTGAAATAATGAATTAGTTTTATTGTTTAAAATGATGTGATAGTTATTCCGGCGATGTCATTCCGCGCTTTTGTAAATGATTATAGTGTTATTTTTATCATCAAATTCGGAGACTGTGTTCGTAAAGGTATTTTGAGTTTGGGCATAATTGAGTTTTCTGACAATAAGTAACTCTTTACTTCACCGTAATCAACCACAAATTACTGTAACTATTTCTCGGAAATAAAAAACAGTATCTTTGTTAGTATATGAATATATTGAAATACTCGTAGGCATTCGATTGTCTATTATACAAATTTATATAGGTGAATAGCTACTGCCATGCAAGCACATGAATACCTAGGGTTGTTTTTTATGGAATTCGTAGTTTAAGTAAACCACTGAAAAATAAACCATCTTATGTACTACATCTTGAGATCATAAAACACAATAATGTTAGCATCGAAGAGATTCTTCATAGGTGTTTTGAAATAAATATTAGAGTTGGTTATTGTCATTAAAATAAATTATAAAAAAAAAATTAAGTAGGTAATATCTTATGTTAACGTTTTCAATCGACATTAAATTTTAAACTCGTCAAATTATGCGTACGGCAATAGAACAACAAATTGATCATGCGGGAGCCATCTAGTGGCTTCTGATTGAAAAATTTTGCATGTGACAAGCGAATATGAATTTTGGTAAAAAGGTTCGGCTAAGCGGTGTGATTACGCGTATTCATTAATTTAGATGGCGCTTATGACAATTACCTACTAATGCCAGACCTCTTCGAATTTTAAAGGTTTTCTAACCAAAATTATAATAATGTTGTACCACGAGCAACATATGAAAATCAGTGAATCCCTCACTTGGCTGTTATCTCAAACATTAACTAATTTTTTTTAAACTTGTCTAAAAACAATAAAAATGAAAAAAAAAATATACACTTACTATGAACATATAAAAAAAAACAAAAGTAGGTCACCGAGTGGGATTCGAACCCGTAACACTTGTTTCTTGCCATTTGCGTCTTAACCCACTGGACCAGACGGACAAGTGACCAATACAACGAAATTAGCGAACATATTATTTTGCGTGGAAAGAAAAACGCATGAAAACTCGAAAACACGCGTTTTCTCAAACATAAGACTAATCTAGTTCGATTGTTTACCCCCGACAACCCCCATATACCAAATTTCAGCGAAATCGTTAGAGCCGTTTCCGAGATCACAGAAATAAATTTATATACATATAAATATACAAGAATTGCTCGTTTAAAGGTAGGTATAAGATTTAGTAACAAAAATTGAATAGAGTATGCTTAGATGGTTTGATCATGTTGAGAGGATGAATGAAAGGCGACTAACAAAAGGTATTTGTGAGTGGAATCGCCGGAAGGAGACACCCAAGAAATACATTTATAGTAACCGGCCCATATTGGTGAAGTTCTTCAGAAAGGTCAGGTGCGTAGTACTCGCAACCGGCTTGCGTGTATGACCAGATGTATGAAAGTGAACGAAGCAAAAGGAGAATGGAAGGAACGATCCTTCACTCACGCCTTCTTCTCATGAAGGTAGGCAGAAACTGTAGAGCAAAACCTGCTTCGTAGCAGGTTTCGCTCCCTATGGGAAGAAGGCGTGAGTTTTATGCATGTAGGTATGTTGAACCTTGTAAGTAGGCTTCATGCAAATGCTATTGTAGTTATATAAACCCGATTTATGTATTTTTTCTTTTTATATTATTTCCGTCTGAATCTCAGTAGAAGCATGATTTTTTATTTAAATACTTGGTTATTAATTTATTAATAATTTGATTTAAATTTTTTAATTCTTTTTTTTATAGTGTTTATTCTTTTAGTGACATATTTGTTGAAATCTTTCACTCCAATACTATCATTATTGGATCGTCTTGCTAAAAATGTCTGTTTCAGGATTTTGTCCTTCTTACATTTTTAACAGAGTGGCTTTCATTGTGTACTATACTTCTTTTTGACTCTTCGAATTAATTTCTATAGAAAGATTTGTAACTTTTCAAGTTTAAAGAAGGTTTTGTGGGAGCAGTCGGATTCTTAGGTTTAATCTGTGCTTGTGCTCGCATAGATCGAAGACGTTTTGTAGATTTTCTGGGTAATGGTTCGGTTTCTATAGCAGACTTCGGATACAGAGTGGTGTCATATCTGGAACGAATGAAGCAATGTTTAATGTTACGCACATATGTACATTCCAATATGTATATATAAGAAGTGAGGAACATATCGTTGTGAGGCAAGTTTTGAGTTCAGTAAGAATTTGGATGGTAATAAGAGAAAAACCAAAGTAACGATGAGCGGATTGTGTAAATATGACTAGAAAGGCGATGACTATAGAGATGTATGGAAGAAGAAGACACCTGCGCCGACCTCAAATAAATTGGCATAAGAGCAAGAGCAAGACAATGAATTAATTCTATTCTTATAAGTTGTTTCAAATAGAACTATCTTTGATAAGAAGATCGTTAAAAGTGGCATTGCTGTTATATTTTAAACTTATACAGTTGATAAACTTCGAAGGACTGGGACTTTGATTCGAGATTATCTGGTCCTTTGAAAAATTAGTCAAAATCATACTTCGTATCCATCCCGAGTGGTTCAAACATTCTCAAAGATTTCAAGTTCAACAACTCAGTATTATCAAACTGAATATCAATGACTGCGTCGTACTAGCTAATTATTTGTTCGTTCTTATGTTTTTTCTTAGACCTTGATTTATCTAACTTACCATGCTTTCGTTGCTTGTCATAGTTTTCTTTTGCCCTCGGTTCATACTTCAATTCTAGTCTAAGGCCACCTTCTGTGTCGTGGCTTGAGCCACAAATGTTTTTTATCATCCGCGACATGATTTGCTCTTAGCATTTCAACTTCCTTGTCTCGTCTGATGATACGTGTCCCGCCCTCGGTGTGGACGTGGTCGTCAGTCGCTTCTTAACTTCCTGCCTTCTTTTCATCTCACTCACAGATATGGGAACGATTTTTGTTTCCATTAAAGACTTTGTAAGATATTTCTTCTGTGTATAGAATCATGTATCGCTGTGTGTTGTACTGTTCATGTCAGTCCTGAGAACGTTTGATGGAGTTCGAGCTGCTATCGAACGATTGTCCTTCATGATGAGATCTCGTCAGTATGCTATTGTTTCATAATTCCATGTTTCTGTTACTAAGAGTTTTGCCTGTTGTTTTTAAATTATGTACATCGTCTAAGTTGTTAGTATATTGGGAGATTCTACTCTTCATTACTATATACTGGAACAATTTTTTGTGGAAGGTGGACACTGGCTGCTTCTGTGGTCTCCTTTCTGTCTGACCCGTGATATCGAGTTTGTGAAAGCTGAAAGATAATTAAGAATAATTTTAGTATGATACGAGGTGAATTATTATATTACGATGAATGCTAAGACCGCCTATTGTACACTCGTTTTAAAAACGTCTGTCGTAGGTACAATGAAGTGTTTATAAATAAATCCTAAGGTAATCTTGATAATAACGGTGTTAGAAAAGCAAATTAAATTGATTCTTATTACGTCAATAATACTGAAGGTTATTCTACTTCTATCCCTATAGTAATATTTAATACTGTTTGTTTATACAAATAAAAACTGTATTATGTAAACTAGCGAAAGTGAGTTGAAATAGATCTTGCCACAAACTCGGTCAAAATAAAGCTTGAAACGAACTATTTAATAAAATTACCAAATATTTTGAACAGCAGAAAACAAGTATACACTTTCATTTAAATATTAAATGTCTAACATTGTTATTGAATCGTATAACATTTTATACATTGCACATTCAACTATCTTTAATTTCTAATCCAATAAAAATATTACAACAATTTTATTGACTATAAAACTAAACTACTTTAAAACAAAGTTTTTGAGAAGTTAAAATTGATTTTTTTTTCCGAATTTATCCAAACGTGTTTGTATTTTTATAATTTAAATTAACTTTCAAGCCCCGCACGGCACTACACTAGTTAAACTTCCAAAGTTTTGATTTAAAAATATTAATAACCTACTAGGTAAAATTTGTGGATTAAAAACTGTACGAAGTGGACAAAAAACCTTTTATAGTGAAAATAATTTAAAAACCGATGTAAATATTTGTACAACTAAAACAATGCTTTTGGTACTCTTTGGACATGTGCTGGCTACTTCTTCTTTTTAGCGTGTCGATGACAATCTAAATGGACTCGGCCCAGAATTCGGCTACGTGTTTGACGCCATCCCTATCATCCCTCAGATCCTGTAACGTGCAGACGACAGGACACGCAAGACACGATATCACGAGTCCCATCGGTTGTGGAACAGTACCACATTTACATTCCAAAACAGAGTCGTCTATGAATGGCCAATACAACTTAAATAAAATAAAAATGGCAGCTTATTTACATGTTTTAAACAGTGATAAATTTTAGTGACAAAATATTATGCTTTTATTATTATTAAGCATATTTTTACAGTATGATTTACTTCATTGGGTAGGTGTGTATTTTGTCTAAACTTTAATAATATTATAAAGAGAAAAGATTACATTTTTTGTATGTTTTTAAGTTTGTTTGTTACGCTGTCACGCTAAAGCGGCTGATTTAAATGAAATTTGGCACATGTGGAGACCAGGACCTGGGTTAGGACATAGGATACCTTTTATCCCGATATCCCTACGGGAACAATTCATTTTTTTTTTCAAATTTACAATTCAATTTATTTATTCAGTAAAAATTCACTTAGTGTTCGAATATAATTCAACATGAAACATAACAAATATTTATGCACAAAAAATATTTATTAAAATGCATGCATTTCAATTTAAATTAGGAAATATTACTTACATGAAAACAAAAAAGAAATGTAAAATACCATGCAAACATAATTAATTATAAAACCATAATGTCAAAAAAAAAATCAACAGTAAATTAAAAGCAACCAATAATAATCAAATAATTAAATATGAATACAATATAACCCATAGACAAATAATGACACACGTCAGTTTTAAGATAATAGGACTATAAATCATCTAATGAGTAGAGACATCTTACCATCAGGAATGTCTTGAGCCTTGCCTTTAGAGAATTTGTAATGAGAAACTGAAATAAATATAAAATTAAAACCCAATATCTGTGTATTAGCTACATTAAAATAATAAATCTATCATCTATAAACAGAAAGTACCTTCAATACATAATCGTGTGACTGCGTTCTTCTAAAACTATGAAATGGAGATTGATGCGGTTTTTATAGATTTGTCATACTTTCTGTTAATATAAAAATCAAAGTTACAAGAAGGAATCACACAATAGAATGGAATATGAGACGCGTATTTTTGAGCAAATATATAAATGGTTTATTAAAATGACATTGTTTTATAGTATATTTCATATAACTTACCCCTTCACCTGACAAAACATTGTTGAATCAGGTTACATAGTGCGTGCAGTATTTATTATTTAGGTACTCGGAACCGAATTAGACTAGGTTAAATATTTTAACTTGAAAAAAAGGTAAGGTTAGGTTAGAACTGTGACCCCTACGGTGCCGCGGTAGCAGCCGGTGAGTGCCAAAAACTACTAGGATATAATAATTATAGAAAACAATACTTTATCTTTGAATACTGAAAGGGTTTCCATAAACACCACGCCAGCGGTGTCCAATATTGGAGCCGGCGGAGCATATAATTTTAATCTCGGCTGCCGGCAGTAATGCACTGCCGGTTCCCAATGGCGCTATTTGTGAGTGCCGCCACCGGCAACGGAAGCACTCCCTTATTATATTAACATGTGTTGATACATTGCTGGATAAAGATCTCCCCATACTTTTCCAACTCTCTTTATCTTTTATTTAGTAACATAAGGTTACGTTAAGCACACACCGGCACACTAATATATTGTGAAAATGTGCACTATAATATTTTTCTTGAGATTTTCCTCTTTAACAGAAATTCGGTCAGGAAGTCATTATTATTTTTATTATTTCCAGCAAACGGCAAAGACGAGTTCATGGATTACAGCATCACAGAGTTCTGGTGGAACGGTACCCCAGGAATCGACCAAATGGACCGGATCACTCCGCAGTACTCCTTCCTTCCCACCCCAATGGAATGGTTAATGCCCACTCTATATGATCCCCGTCTAGAATCAACGATTCCTACCGAGGATCAGGAAACGGTTTTTCTGACTCGGCCTTCATTTCCGTTCGATATTGAAAATTACACGTTAATACCACCATCACCACCACCATCACCACCACCACCTAACTCTTGGCATATGCAGTACCCTGGTCTAACGCCTCCTCCAAACTTCCCCTCAGACTATACATACCCAGTTATGTATCCGTACTCACAGTCAAGGTATATTCCAAGTCCCACAGGACGAACACCCAAAGGGCCATCTTTCACTTTACCTGAAGTGGACCGTCCTGAGTGGACATTTCAGACTCCTTCAACTCCAACTGAATACCCGCCGGGGTACGTTCCAGACTACCCTTCTTCAACCGATCCGTGGCTTGAGCTCTCTACGACTGCGTATCCATTACCTCCATACGCGAAGAAATGGCAGCAGGAGATATCTTCATATGCGGCAGCTGATAGTAGGACACCGACCAATGTGGTGCCGTCGCTCAGTCAAATTTTTAATTATGATTACCCAAGTAAGATTTTAAGTTATAATTTAGTATACAAATAGCCTGAAGCTTCTATATTTTTATCTGTGATTCGTATGGTGTACATAATAAAGAGTATTCTATTCTATTCTCTTCTTAAGCAACTGTGGTGCTCAATGCTCGTGTCCTTTGTATATGAGAAGAGGCGTTTGCCCATCAGTGAAACAATTTTATAGATTTGTATTATGAGTAAAATTGGACTAATCTTCTAATGGTGGTTGCAAACGCGACTGCTAAATGTGCGGTCTTGGATTCAATTCCCAGTGTTAGGATAGAGTGTTATTAATATAGCAATTTCCCAGTAAAATCCTGGAGTCTATTTTGAGCCCGGTTAACTGCAATATGCTAGGTAGTGTAGTTATATGTTATTAATTCAAATACATTTTGAGTATTGCCTACAGATATCTTAAATCAGACGTTACCGTTGTAAGACACTTAAAAATGCCACCGTATATTAATCAAAATCCACAACAACTAATCAAAACCTTTCATCATCAGCTGAAGGGGTTCCAGATGCAATCAGACGGATTCCAAAGATATCGCAAGATTCAGGCAGCCGACAGTTGAAGAGCAGCGACTTCGAAGACCAGATACGATCCATCCCACGTGAGGAGATCACAGTGATTGAGAAACAAGAGGCAAGAGACTCAGAGTTTGAAGACGAAGCGTCATCGTATGACCTTGTAAGTCAGTATTTTTAAATAAAAATAAATATATTTATTTTGTTTCGGACAGCTAAAAGATCCATAAATTGTCAGTAACGGTGTGCACTTAAAAATAAAATTTTTAGTAGGTAACATAAACTAAAGACAAATTAATGAGAAGACCACCCAACAACTAGACACAAACGAGAAATGGAAACTATGGTATAAGTCTTCGCATGAATTGCCTTATTATGGCGAAGGAAGTATCTGCTGCCACAGCCAGGATACTATTGCGACTGCTTCTTACTCTGCTCTGGTACCATTTTTTTTGGGATTCAGTCTCTGATCGCATCGGAGTTAAGACGTCGAGGAACTGTACTCGATTCGTTGTGCTCAGTTATTGTGTTAATTGTAATTTGTGATTATTGGGTTCATTTGTGATTTTGACAAACGCCGTGTATCGCACCCAGTGTTATTGTTAGTGTGATTAATTTGATAGTAAATTAAAATGTGATCTAAACTGTAACGGTTTTTCTATTTCGCATTAACCAACACTTCCCACAGTACGCCCACAGTAGTTAGAATATCGCTGATAATAACGAAAGAGTCACATACCTGTCTCCTATCTGTCTCAGTCTCCATGAAATCTATCGGTATGGGTTACCGCGAATATTTCTGAGGCACTGCAAAAACGATGCAGTCGCAACAGAATCCTAAAAAAAATGTCGTATTGCACGCGTAAAACATCCAGCGGCCTTTTCGAGTAGTTGATCCAAAGCTTTTTTTTTTTTAAAAAACTTCGCCCCACACTAGGAATTTCTCCTGTATCGTGGGTGCGTTTCACAAACACTTAAACTCACATACACAAACAGCCAGACCCGGAACATCTACTTGTAGGTCATACAAATATTTGTTCCGTGCGGGGATCGAACCCGCGACACGCAGCGCAGCAGTCAATCGCTTAACCACTGCGCCAACCGTGCCGTCAACAACTACAACAATTACAACAATTTGGTTAGTACACCGAGCAAATCTTCGTGCCAACATATTACCCCTGACCACCAGAGCCCTACAGTCCCTCTTAATGTCATCATGGTCACTGATATCGGCGATAGCAAAATTACTAATATAAATATCTTATTTAAAATTTGTGACCGTTTAGGCAAGTCCGAGGGCATTTTAGGTTTAAAGAATATTATTTCTCATAAAAACAAATTGCAACAGCTCACTTAAAATAAGATACAAAGTGCTAACATGTATGTTATTATATTAATATGTCACTCTGGGGTGTTAGTGACATTACAGGGTGCAAACATGTTTCTTAAGTTTTGTTTTAAAATATGTTTACTTTACTTTGAACGAGACCAGGCTTAGCCTCCAACCTGTGGATTTCCATAAAAGCATTTTATTGGAACGAAGTTCTTTAACGCGGCTTGTAAATATTCATAAATCGTCAAGCTGAAAAGTATTAATACTTGCGATTGTCTTCTTCTAATTAAAGAGAAAGAAAGAGAGAGAGAGAGAACTCCGGCAGAAAAAACAAAAGAAAAGAGTACTGATTACAGTGTCGGGGATACCATTGTACACATCGGCCCGAGTACACCGCATACCGGAGAGAGAGGGAGAGTAAATGAAAATTTGGTCAAAATGAAAATCCAAGATGGCGGCTCTGAAAATTTTCAAATTTTTCGCCTTTGGTGTCGCTTTCATAGTTTTCGAGAGTGCTAAAGCCGATATGAGGTCAATATGTAAATCCAAGATGACGGCTGCAAACATTTTGATTTTGTTTTAAATTATACGTGAGAGAGAACTTCGTTCCTGACGGGAGTCCACCAACCGCACACGTTTTTTTATATTTTACAAACCGCGTACCCGATGGGTTTTACGTTCGGCGAAAATGACAACAAACTTTCATCCCCAATTATAATTTAGTGCCCACCTTTATTATTCAAGGATATCAAGAAGACAACTCCGCGGAAGAATGAAAGTAAAGCTTTAAGGGTCTTGGAGATGGTATCGACGATACCGAAAGAGGAGTGGCAATTGGATCAGACGATGACAACGACACCGACCACTGTCAAAGAGTTACCTATAAGTATGAGTACCTTTACTTTATTTTTATCACCTATATTATTCACTAACCAACTTCACCAACGTATGTACAGTTTATCTATCTATTGGTTGTGCATAATCCGGCTCGAAGTACTATTTTTTTATAGAACAGACAGAAAAGAAAGAATACATTTTTGATGTGTAACATCTTTTCTCTCGCTTTCATGCAATCTGTGGGAGTGAATTCGTGAAAAGGGACGGAAAAGTGTAACAGGAAGCCGGGGAAGCGCGCGCTATTTGATTTGTCAATGAGCGTGCGCGGTGCTAGAGTTGGCTGTCAGAAACGACCTAGATGAAGCCCCCCGTCCGTTTAATGTTCCTCATTACAATAATGTTGCTTATTACCAAGGTGAGATGTCAGATGTCACACACCATAAGCGACTACTATAATGCTCGCTCGTTTTTTTATTGTCACAGAACAAAAATATAAGTAAAATCCTTACATAATAAAACACATAATTATTTAATTTATCTTTTATGTAATAATAACATAATATAAAAACTCAGACTTAATAATATAAAAATTATAATATGTACAAATATAACTATAAAAAGGAGGGAAAATCCGTCCGCATCGCTGTCAACAGGAAAAGTGCCCAAAAGACTGGCAGCATTGCCGCGTTGTATTGCAATTCTATATCTTACCAATGATAAATACTATTCTATTCTATTACATTTTTTCAGGTGATACGGCTGCCCATTCTTACTTCGAAATGATAGAAATACTTCATGAAGGCTATATGATGGTGTTTCTGATAGAGCTAACTCGACTCATAGCTACGAAGGAGAGGAAAGCAGTCCGTGATGTGGTCAAGCATACAGACCAGATTATATACGGGTATTTTATAATTTCAGTTATTAATAAGGTTGTGATTTGTAGGAGTACCCACAGACAGAAGTTATTAGAACACCATGTTATTTGTGTTACTATGTTAAATTATACGTCTGAATGTCGGCGTACAGTACAGTATAAAACGCAGTGATAGCCTAGTGGTGCAGCCTTCGGACTGCCAAGTCGTAGGTCTCCAGTTTAAACCCAAGGCGAGCACGGTCTATAACTTTTCAAATTCATGTGCCTATTGTATAATAATATAACTTGCTTCAAAAACGGTGAAGGAAAACCACGTTAGGTAGCCGGCAAGCCTGAGAGATATTTCTCGACGGCATGTGAAGCCAAGTCAGATGCCCATGGGCGACATAAACATTCTGACATCAGGTTACTCACTAACCACACGAAAAATAAGAAAAGGGCGTACCTCTAGCTATCAGTTCTAGCCTATTAGTTCTCATAAATTCTCTTTAACCAGAAATTGTTGAAATCAACGAAGTGGATGAATGAAGTAGCGCTGCTTAAGGTTTCATGTTGACGGGTATCGGTGCCGGTGTTATTTTGTTAATTATAGACACTTAAATCATTCTGTCTTCGTCTTTGTGATGGCAACGCATTTGCGATGCCTGTGGTAAATTTGCAGATGAACAAAGGTGGCGATGACCACTTACCATCAGGAGGGCCGTTGGCTTGTTTACCATCTACCAACATAAATATAGTAAAAAAAAAAAAAAAAAATTTGTTCTGAAAAATTACAGATTAAGTAAAAAAAAAACGAGCGGGTCTTAGAGTAGTCGCATAAGATGTGTGACATCTGACATCTCACCTTGGCAATAAGCAACATTAAAGGGGCGGGGCCTCGTCAAGGTCGTTTCTGACGGCAATTTCCATCATCGCGCGCGCTCATTGGTCGAATCAAATAACGCGCGCTTCCCCGGCTTCCTGTAAAACACTTCTGTCCTTTTTCACAAAATCACTTCCGCCGATTTCCCACTCCATAGATTGCAGGAAAGCGAGAGGAAAGATGGTACACATCAAAAACTGAAATAAATGTTATTTATAATCGCATGTTTCGAGTACTGGTGATGTTAGTATCATAATATTATTCTGTTACAGGTTCTACCGAAGTGGACAGTTGCTGTGGTCGGGGCCGCTCTTAAAGGTCACCATGAAGGTCGCTAGATTGCTAAAGGAGTCGAAAATAGATGTCATACAGAGTAAGTTTGTTCATTATGATCTAGTTTGCTGGGCTTGGGTTTCTTGGTGCGATCCTCAGGTGTGCCAAAGTGTATTTGGGTTTTTCTGTATGGCATTTCTCAGCAGCAGTCCGATTTTTGCCCTATTCAAGGCAATGAGCTTGCTCCTGTTTTACAGGGTGGCAGGGACATCGACGTGAATACTGTTGCCATGGATTCAGTACATGATTCTGAACCCCCTGCGTTGAATGTTATCGTCGGTTATTTAAAAAAACCTGCAGTTCCATACATTTTGACCGCGTAGGTATTTCACTTTTCTATGAAACACCTGTTTTCTTTTCTAATAACCAACGAAAAATTTCAACGCAGGGTGGTCTAGAATCCATAACAGGTAACAGTTTTCGCGTCGATGTCCCTACCACCCTGTATAGAATCTAAACAACTGGCGAAATGTCTGTAGGTACAGTCCGATTCAAATTTTATGGCAGCTCGGAACATGAGGCGGGTGTCTGCGCAGTAACATATTCATGTGACCGCGGGGGTGAGGGGTGGGGTACTGTTCAGCGAGTAGCTGACTTCAGAGCTGCCGTAAAGTTAGACACGTAGTATACTAAATGATATATAACGTATTTGAAAATTGGTTCAAAAACACTTATACAAATAAAAAAAAAAAACATTTATTATAAACTATGCATCAAAGACCTGACGTCACACAAATCCCACATCGCACAATTAGAGTTTACCGCGCGAACAGCATAAATATAACTTCCCCGAAATCAATCGTTGGCAGTTGCCCACCAGATACGTAAAGAAAACAGAGGTTTTCTATAGAGGATGAGTGAACTTACAGAGTAACAGACAGAGTCACTTTCGCATTTATAATTTTATTATTGATTTTTATGCTTTTTTTTCATAGATCACGCAGCTAATTTGCACCACATGCTCAGTCAGCGACATCAGGAGCTGTCAGTAGAAGTGAACACAATCCTTGAGTATGCTGACATGTTGTATGAGGACGACGAAGGAAAACTCTTGTTTGATACCCTGAAGGAGTTCGCGGCGTATCCTAACAGTACGTAGGCCATCATCATCTGCCTGCATTTCCGACCTATGTTTGTATCTTGGGGTCGGCATTCAGTCTAACTGGGTGCAGCTGAATACTAATATTTTACAGGAAGCGAACGCCTATCTGACTCACACAACCCAGTTCTCGGGTAACCCTTAGTAAGACTGGTGGCAAGCCTAAAAATATAAAAAAGGTTTTTTTTTTTTCTTCTAGTTTCATTAACCGGTTACTGGCTCTGCAATAGCCTCATACATAACTTCCTGAGACCGTATCGACGTCTCAAAGACACGCAACAACGTCAAGAGCTGATAGACTCTGTAAATTTGGAATTAAAAACACGATTAACTTGGAGAGGATTCAAAAAACCCCCACTGCGAGACAGTGATGTTAAACAACTTGACGGCCCTCCAGTTGGTAAATGGTCACCACCACCTTTGGCCATCTGAAATATAACTTGCATTACCTATCATCCATACAAATCTGAAATATCTCATGTGCCTGTTACTACACCGGCACACATACCCTTCCAACCGGAACACAGCAACGCTTGGTTGCAGAAATATGTATGGTGGTAGTACTTCCCCGGAGGAGCTCCTTCACAATGAACTCGTCTTAATACGAAGTCCACAATGAGACAATTTAAATTATGTTGTTTATTTTCACAGAAACAAAACTTTCGACGCAGATAGAGACCGAGACTCAAACAAAACCTCACAGTGACTCCACATGGTCAACAAGAAAAAGAAAGAGAAAGCGACATCATCGATCACACAAGGGGAAAAGAGAGAGAAAACGATACACAGATACAGACCTAACCTAACCTTAAACCTTACAACGAAACGATGACGATGAAACGACAAATGACGACGAATCGAGTATTTAGAAACATAACATACCATCACGCCTTGTTTCCCGAGGGGTTGGCAAAGGTGTACCTAAATAAATAAATAATTAATAAAATAATACATTTTTTACTAACACATGTAAGCTCCATTGTCTCATTTACAAAAATAAAAATGCTTCTAAATCATACAAAATTATAGTTTGCAATGTATTTAAGAAATTGATACAATTTTACCACCAAAAGGAAAGAAAATCATTACTAATTGGAGCATTCAACAATTCACTTGGTAAAACAAAAATAAACATAAAGTTCGTAATGTCAAAAACAAAATTGAAAAAATACTTGTTTGACAATTACAATTTTAGTCCTTTCTAACACAACTTTTCTTGATAATTTTGTTACCCACCACACGCGCCATTTTGTGCGCGCTCCTTTCTTAAGAAATGGGCGGAACTACCGCGTTGTCAAATACAAACTCGTATTACTTAGTTTGGTCAAGAAAACTCACAAACAATGCTAAAATCCTTACCAGTTAATTCTTTTGTAATTAAACAATGCTAATATTCACAAATACAAAGGTTTTTTAGAATTAAAGTTAAATTAGAAGCTTCATTACTTTCTACAACTTTACTATTCCTATTTTTGGCAACACTTTTTGTGATTCAAAGAATTTAATCAAACAACAGTTAATCTTTAGTAAATTGCAGTGTAAAATAATCTTATTACTTTGTAGTTTGTTTTCTATTATTGAAACTTATTTAGTTCTCATATTAAATTATAACATTCAGTTATTTACCATAATATTCGCAATCCGCGCCATTTTTGTCACATGAGGTAGCGCTTTATCATAAACAAAACTATGTCAAAATGACCACTTGTTAATATGACTAAAAACACAAAAATCGTTAAATAAATGTTCCCTTTTTATTTTAACTTTAGTTTTAACTTCAACATCGAAATTAGTTTAATAATTACTCTTCCAGCATTATACTATGAGTTCAATTTCCTGGTAATAGATGGCATTTGATCTCAAAGGAATCGATATTATTCACAGCATGCATCCAAACGGTTGTAACAGTATTAAACAGTAACTCATAGAAAGCAGGATCAACGACTTTATGGTGAATAACAATTGTAATAAATAGTTGCGCATAAGATTATGTTATAATCTTTACAGTAGACGCTTTCACGGCGACATATACATTATTAATTACAAAAAAAAATCCCTATTTGGCAATAAAAAGCTACCATTGATAAACAAAACGATTAGTTTTTTGTTTTATAGGAACCGAGCATTAGTTACACGAGAGAAGGAAGTTCGTAAACCTTTTGGCGCAAACTGAGTTAAGAAAAGACGAAATAAACGCAAAATAACTACCAAGTATCCCGAACAGCAGAAAACAAGTACACACTTTCATTTTAATATAAATATACTAACATTTTGATCGTATCATAAAACTTGTAACATTGCACATGCAACAATTTGTTATTTCCTACTAGCGATCTGACCCTGCTTCGAACGGTTTTTACGACTTGATAAAACTTCAAGATTTCTTTATTATATAAAAATTTAATATTACTACAATAAGAACAACCTTCTCGAATAAATTTTCTAAATGATGGTGAAACCCGTATAAAATCTGATACGTAGTTTAGTGGAATAACGCGGTCACACAGACAGACTCCAACAACGACTTTTTTTAAATAATATTTTCGCCGCCCCCGCAGAATAAACGCGCAAGTGTAAAAAGTCATTTTTACAGGAAAACTAAAAAAAACTAAATTGATGCATAACTTTATGACTACACCGAATAAAAATTGTTTTTTTTTATGTCTTTTAAAACATTTTTTTAAGATATTTTAATTAATATTAAATGATAAACAGGTACCGTTTTTGAGTTATTGATAGAAAATCATTTTACAGAAATATTGTAGTCTTTTTTATCGTTAATGTTGTTTCTTTTTCGCAATTTTTTTAACTCGAATTTTCTTTGCGCTTTTCGCAGTACAATGATATTGTTAATGAGCTATTTCGCGTGTATTCTGATGCAGTCGAAAGTTTCTGATAATGTAAAAGGTGATTAAATTTTTGTTCTAATATATCATCAAGATCGGAATTATAACATTAAGTCACAGTATATCTTGTGTATGTAACTTCGTAAGTATTTGATTTAAAAATCTGGAAAAAATCGAGGTGATGTATAATGAATTTGGATTAACATTAAAACCGCCGCAATAGCACTTTCGCATTTATTCTACGGGGTGGCAGTTTATAGATTCAATAAAAATGTTATTACAATTTTATTGATAACTACCTTCTACACGCGACTTTGTTCGTTCGCGTGGAAGTTGTGAGATACGCAATAAACTAAATAACGGCCACATTTTTATAAAACTCCATTGGCTCCCGTCCCACCGCGTCGCATCGCAGCACGCGCCCGCGTTATTACTTCGGTTTCGTTTAGCGTTCTCACTGTCTTTTTTAAGTTTTCTCGGCGGCTCCTAAGGGTCGTAGCGTGATGATAACAGCCTATAACCTTCCTTAAGAATTGGACTATCAAATGCAAAAAGAATATTTCAAATCCAACTGGTAGTTCCAGAGACTAGCGCATTCAAACAAAAAAACAAACAGACAACCTCTTCAACTTCATTATATTAGTATAGATAAAGCTGAAATAGTAACTACTTTTTAACAAAAATCTGTATTCAATGTAACTTTTAAAAACTAGAACACAATTGGTTTTTTAAATAACGGAACACGCGGTTCAATAAATCTTATTGTTTGTGTATAAATCGCTATTGTGTATATGTATATATACCGCTTGTGTATATGTATATATTGTGAATCGACAACACGAAACAACTCATCGGTTCATAGTTAAGATTATTTTACAACAATCATCTACAAAAGTAGGTAGTGAATATTATAAAAAAAAAATCAATGAAGTTTTTTAATATCGTTTTCGTCATCATGAACAATTTAATATTTTTTTGTATATTTACATAATAATTTATGAATAAAAATCGACAAATTATGTTATTAAGTATTTTTATTTTGTTAGGTATAAAAGATGGTTATCTTATTAAAATGACTTGATAGATACAAAATAAACGACTGTCAATATTCAAATAAAGCCTAGTGATAAAGTAAGAAAAAACTATGCGATTAATGTTAATAAGTTTATTTTCAAATTATGACTTATTTCATTCCAGTCAAGTAGGACAAGGTAAGTTTACGTGATTTATTGATGTGTTACATCTTTCCTCTCGCTTCCCTGTCATCTATGGGAGTGATTTCTTGAAAAGGGACGGGACTGGGTAGGAACCCGGTGAAGCGCGCGCTATTTGATTTGACCAATGAGCGCGCACGGTGCTTGAGTTGGCTGTCAGAAACGACCTTGATGAGGCCCCGCCCCTTTAATGTTGCTGAATACCAAGGTGAGACGTCAGATGTTACACATCATATGCGACTACTGTAAGGCTCGTTAGTTTATTTTTATTTTTAATCCCTATTTGTTTACGAATTTCCATGACCTAGAAATGTTTTTAGTACCTATCTAAAATGATAAGTAATGTCGCATACAATAGCAAAACACGAACATAATAATCATGTTTTTTATTTCTATCCATTTAATGCCTACTACACAATATTACTAACTGTGGAGGCTTGTAAATGGCTTATCGTCAATAACCTCACTGTTACTTCTGTATTGATAAAATCAAAGTCAAAATCAAATCATTTATTTCAAATAGGCTCATGTAATGGCACTTTTGAACGTCAAAATTTACAAAATAATAGAATTGATTCTAGTCCCCCCTTCCAAAAGGTAGTTTTCGTATGGAGAAGAATGGGCAAGAAACTCCACCGTTACTCTTTTAAATTGTTTTACAATACTTTGTACAGGGACCTACCAACATTAGTGAAAGAATTATATGTGAAGACGATGCACCACAATAGGTAAAAATAATTTAAAAAAAATAGTTAAAAAAAACTAAAAAACACGCTTTATATAGAAAACCAAACTAAAAAATAAAAAATAAATTTTAATAAATTTGAATTAAGAACAGTGTAAAAAATTCTAATAAATATAAATGAAAAATAGTGTAAATAAGAAAAAAATGTTTTATTTCAAAAAAATCGTGGGGTGCATGGTTTAAATAGTTATAAATATTTTATTGACAGATATGAGAAGAAGGATTATCATTTTGTTAATATCTTAAAAAAAGCAGCCCACGTTTTTTTTTAATATTTTTTTTTCTTATTTACACTATTATTCATTTATAGAGATAAAAAATATATAAATCGACAAAAATGGAATAATCTTATAAAATTAGTGTTTTGTCATCGGTCCTCGATAAATCTACAAAGCTTAAATGAAATCTGGCCGTTTAAAGTGGGTCAAAATCGCGCCCTAAGGAATCGGTAACAAACATACAAACAAACATACAAGTGAAGCTAATATAAAGCGTGTAAAAAATGTTAAATCAAAACTTAATCCAAATTTAATCAATTTAATTTTCTATTTTTTAGTTGAATTTTCTATAAAAGCGTGTTTTTTAGTTTTTTAAACTATAATTTATTAAGTCAATAACTTATCTGGGAAGTGGGGAAATCGGGCGCCTGCTGCCTTCCTCAGAAGAGCAGCCGTTTCTCAGGTTCCTTCTCCGAAAGGTTTATCTTAATTAAAGTTGGTGACTTTATCGACTGTAGATCCTAGGCTATGCTAATTATTACTAAATGTTATTCCGCAAAATATGAGATTTCTGAGATTTTTGAGATTTCTGTCCTGAATATTTTGTTTTGTTGTATATAAGAAGCGTTTTTGTAAATCACGGTTATCATTATATTATGGATATTATTAAGTCTCTAAAACTGCACGTATGCGTAGTTCGCGCACTCGTTCTATCTCTCTTACTCTCATGCGGAAAGAAATTGATGAATCCTGGCGAATGTAATCAGGATAATCGGATATTTTAATTATTGCATTGTCATCGGTTTTTGACAGGTGTGCAAAATTTGAATAAAATCTGGCCGTTTAAAGTGGGTCAAAATAGCGCCCTAAGGAGTCGGTTACAAACAAACATACATACAAGTGAAGCTAATATAAAGCGTGTAATGTGGCAATGACAGACGATTTAATTATGTGATAGATACATGGTGCTCACATATTTACAAACATAGTAAAAGTAGCCGATTTTCCTAAAATTTTATAATTAATAAGTCGGTGTGTGAGAAAATAATCACAGAATGTAAAATCAATGTCATATATCAAAAAAATTATACATTTTACTATTTATTTAGCAAACAGTTTGATTTTGTCTTGATTCTAAATTGTCCTATGGAGCAGGACCAACATGTTTCCAAGCACTCTTATCTTGAATATAATCCTCTAATTTGTAATATGCTTGTTAATAAAGTGCACTTTTAAGAGTTTTAAAGGAGATGGAAACGATTACATA
Source organism: Omphaloscelis lunosa (assembly GCA_916610215.1). Classification (NCBI taxonomy): domain Eukaryota; kingdom Metazoa; phylum Arthropoda; class Insecta; order Lepidoptera; family Noctuidae; genus Omphaloscelis; species Omphaloscelis lunosa. The sequence continues at coordinate 13,696,731 of OU744270.1, forward strand.
CACTCTTGGGCCTAAATGAACTAGCAAGGTACCGTCATAATATTAATCCCTTTAAATAGTTTCCTGAGATATTCGCGGCGACGTAGATTATAAATGGCTCTGACAGCTCTCTTTTGCTCTTAGCTTAGCTGTAAGCTATTCAAACACAATGAAAAAAATATATATTGCATAGCTGGTAATAATGACAGAGGCCGACTACGTATTATTACATATGACTATTCTATAGATTATATTATAACGTGTTCCTTTTGATGTCTCATAACTCTAAGGTTAAATATATATAATAAGTCAAAATAATACAAAAAGTCCAAGAACATAATGTTTCAAAAATACATAACAATGTAATTCTAAAGAAAGCATAACACTAGACTCTCGATGTGTGTAAATAAGGTTCATTGATACGTACCAGTAAATAATTTTCATTCAAACCAATCATTCATATTATTTTATACCTAAGAAAACGTGACATTTTCATATGTTTTTTACATAAATAATCGAAAGATTCTCAAATTATTTTGTATGAGAAATGAAAAAAACATTAAAGCGAAAATGAAAAAAGTTGATTCTTGGAAATGGTCTCATGAATACCCTAGAGTTATGAGATATCACAAGTAACACGTTCTATTGTAATCTGTGTTATTTGGCCTCCTTGACATTTTATACTCTTTGGCATCTCAAATAAAACACGATATAAAAAAAGTAGTAACTTTAAATCACAAAATGAGACGGAAACGATTACATACGTTCTTGAGCCTGAATTTAACGACATGAAATAGCATGAATTAATAGATTCAAACATATATTACTGTATTGCAGTGACTAGTTGATATCCCACAATTCACACAGCGATCCATAGTTTCAACAATATCCACAAAGCGGCGGTAAAATCCAAAATAACAATTCCAAGTCAAACGTACGAGCGATCTTCGGTGTCCAGTGTGAAAGCAAGGGTCGTACCCTGCTGACCTTGGCAGGGTCAGAATCCGTAAAAACATAGCAGTGGTCATTGAAAATGAAAAATAATCGGGAAAGCACTCAAAACACATCGGAAAACATGAAACAAGTGGCAACAGTCTAGATGTACGGGTGGGCGTTGCGACAATCATTCTTCGAATTACTTGGTGCGATTTTTTATTTGACACCTAATAAAATATAGTCGAGAACACAATGATTCAACTATCTATCACACTCGTCGCGTCATCGTCCTTAATGTTCCGCGATCGTATACAAAACAGTCCTTACAATAAAAAGTGAACTCTTTGTCAATGAAATACAGTCAATAATGTATTACCAGTTGTCAATGCTGTCGTTCGTGATACGAAAAAACCATTTCATACATTTCAAATCTTTGATAGTTGTAAGAAACTGCACTCGAAGAAAATGCAATTCTATTCCATGTTGGACAAGTTTCATCCTTTAACCGTTTTCTGTAACCGTTATCGTCGTCGGGAAAACGGTTTAGTCCGTCAAAATTTGACAACGAGCCTCCACTACTGTCTAATGACAATGTCCGTTAGCTCCATTGAGATAGTAAAAACACGGAGGCGCCGCGATATTCTATACATACGTTTGCTTATACAAATATGGGTGAAAAACGAACTAGAATGTGAAATATCGTGTTATTTCACTCTTTCTAATGTGGTAATCGTATTTGATAAAAGAGACAACAATATTTCAGTTGTTCCTCATAATGGCAACATTTTGTTGAGACGTAGTAACAGTTGTAGGTAAGTGCCATATCCGCCATAATATGCGACAAGTTCATGGTAGTTCTGCTGTCAAGTGGTTGTTTACTTTTTGTTTTATTGAGATTTGTGAGAAAATTACGTGGAGTTTTCCTTTAAAACTACATATATACGTTGGAAAACACCAATTCAACATGCCTGTGTGTTGTATTGTGAAGTGTGGTGCAAGAAAGAAGGAAAATCAACCTCAATTATCTTTGCACAGGTAAGTAGCCGGTTTTCATGCAATAGTACATAAAGTGTTAAACTTTCGATGAAAAAATTGCTAGGTGATCATTAAATACGGCTTAAATTTTAATATATGGGTTTATTTCCGTCCAACAGACCTTTTTATTATTTCATAATTTCATTCGTTTGTTTACAATATGTCATGGTGGAATAGTGTTGTACCGTTTCCGTAATAGTTTCTGATACTAGTTCCTTCGCTGCGCTGAAATGATATTGCTAGGTCCGGCCCGTGGTTTACAGCAAACTGTACTCTTTGGTTCATAGCACCGAGAGACCGTTCCGCAGAGTTTTATGTAGTGTATACGATTTTTTTGTTGAAGTTTTTAAGATGAACAATACTGTAGAACTGATTTTATGTAACTTTTATGATTTCCGCGGCGCACGCTAATAAAGATCCCAGTCCGCATGATTTTATCCGACATCTTCAACAATAATCGTCAAATTTCAGCCAATTTACACAAAACTTTAATGAATTATACACTAAAACCTTCCGCATGAATCACTCCGTCCATTAGTGAAAATTGATTTTTCGCGTTCAAACAGACAGAAAAACAGACAGACGCGGCGGTGTACTTTGTTTTATAATATGTAAGGATGTGTATTATTCCGAATGTTCATTTATGATAAAATTGTTAAAAATTTAATTCACTAATGCCCGTTTTCACCGACAGCTAAGTGACACTTAAATGAATACTTAGTGAAAAAATAACCATTTCAAAATAAAATTACATACCTGGTAGTACAGTGACAGTTTCTTTGCCTGCATTAATAAGGTCAGCATCCACATTTTCTTCTGTTGGGAAAGGACCCAGTCCCAGAATACCATTTTCCGACTGCAGGAGCACCTTAACATTCTGAGTAAAAACCTAATTTGACAAATCGGTCCTACAAACCTAACCTAACCAACGAACTATAAGGGACGAAGACGCGACGCCTGCAGCCTAGGCAACGGTTGCGAAGGCTGCGCCCTGCATGCGCAGCACCCCAGGCCTAGAGCGCGACTGCGCCGCAGCCGTCAAAAAAATAATGGCATTGACAATTTCATTATGTAAATATAGGAAAAGTGTTTGTTTATTTTTTTAGTGTGTGCAAGTTTGTTATTATATTTTTTATGTAAGTTTAATTGTAATTTTAAGTGTTTTTTAATATTATATGTTCAACGCCGGCTGTAGCGACGCCGGGACCTATGCCAGTCAACCTGCCACATCGCTTGATGTCCAGCTGGTAAGATGTCCACATTGCTCACAGGCACGTTTTTTTAGAGGCGAACGGGGGCTGAGGATACACTATGGCAAAATCCACAAACCACATAGTGTACCATTGTGCCCCCCAGCCACATCCCCAACATCAACACCTTTTGAGAAAACCTTATGGAAAACGCTTGCAAAATTAAAAAATTCTACCCCAGTGTTAAAGAGAGTTCCCCGGGGCGCGAGACGGTCTGTTGCACTGAATCTGGCGCAATGTCTCCGTCTTGCGACCCAGGAGAACTCACAAAGTGCCTGGGAGCAATTACTTACATTCCCATATAGGATTCTGCATGTCCAAAAAAATTTGGCAACTAAAAAAACCTTAACAAACCAAATTAAAGAAAATTGTAACAATTCGACCCTAATTTTAGATCCAAAATTACCCGCATTCAATAACCAACCACAAAAAGGCTTATGTTCACATGTGGAATCCAAATTAAGTGAAGGTGACATCAGGGGAGCGGCCAGGATACTGTTCAGCAGCGATGTGGTGGCGCCTTACTCTCCAGAAACGCTAACAGCCCTAGAGAGTAAACACCCCGCGCCTGCGGATAGTCTCACATTTCCCGATCCCCTGACCCTCTTGTCCTAAATTCAACCTCCTTAAATGTTTCGGCACCCCAGCTGATTGCAGCCGTGAGCTCCTTCCGGAGCGGTTCCGCCGGCGGCCTCGACGGCCTGACCCCACAACACCTAAAGGACCTAGTGAGTTCAGGCGCCAGGGACGCTGGTGAGTCGCTTCTGAAGGAACTTGCGGCCCTAATTAACCTCATGCTTACCGGCGGTGTGAACGAGGCCGTCGTCGATGTCTTATATGGGGCAAATCTATGTGCCCTGCGCAAGAAGGACGGCGGCATTCGTCCCATCGCCGTTGGGTGCACCTACAGGCGTACGGCAGCCAAAATATGCTGTAAGGTATACAGCGAATCCCTTACAGCTAAGTTTCAGCCCCTGCAGCTTGGTTTCGGCTCAAGAGGGGGCTGTAAGGCTGCCGTGCATGCCCTTTCCACCTTTTTGAACTCCAAAAAATGTGAGGTTATCCTCAAGGTTGATGTTAAGAATGCCTTTAACTCTGTCAACAGGGACACTTTGTTGGCTGAAGTCAAAAAGGAACTACCCGAAATTTATGGTTTTATGTGGCAGTGTTACAGGTATCCCTCTAAATTACTATACAAGGACAATGTTTTGGAATCTGCAGTAGGATGCCAACAAGGTGACCCTCTCGGGCCAGTCATTTTCAGCTTGGCTATCCATCCAATTATCCAAAAACTAAATTCAAAATTTAACGTGTGGTATTTGGATGATGGAACGCTAGGAGGTGATGTAGACACCGTTTTGAAAGACCTACAACTCCTCAAACAACAATTTAAATCCATTGGCTTGGACCTTAACCCATCAAAATGTGAAATTTTCCTTTCTGACATTACTGACAGACAATTGACCCTTGAAAAATTTAATGAAATAGCCCCACAAATCAAAATTTTAGAAAAAAGTTCACTTCAGCTCCTAGGTTCCCCAATTTTAGAAGACAGTTTTTCTCCTTTCATCAACGAAAAAATCAAAAACTTCAATGACGTTTCGGACAGACTCTCCAAAATTAATTTACATTCGGCATTCACCCTGATTAGATACTGTTGTTTTGGTCCAAATTTTATATATTTTCTACGCTCTTCCCCCTTATGGAAGCAGTCACACCTCTTGAACAAAATTGACCAAATCATTCGCAGCACATTATCATCCATTTTGAATGTGGCCCTGGATGACCGCGCGTGGCTGCAAGCCACTCTACCCATCCGTTTTGGTGGCCTCGGTGTCCGCAAAATTACCAGTATTAGCTTACCCGCGTTCCTGTCCTCTGTCCACAGCACTGAAAAGTTGACCGGGAAAATTTTAGCCCCCTGCCTGGTTAACTCTGAAGTGCCGTGCTTGACCGATGCGGAGAACGCCTGGAAAGCGACTTGCCCGAATACAGATCGGCCAGTGAACCCATCTTCCCAGAGGCAGTGGGATGAGCCGCTCTGCAGGTTGGTACGGAACAATCTTATTAATACGTCCACCAATACTGCTGAGCGTGCCCGCCTGCTGGCTGTGGGTGAGTGGGAGTCGGGCCTCTGGCTTCAGGCGCTACCGTCACCCAACATAGGCACTATGCTGGGTGATACCACCTTCCGGCTCGCTACCTGTCTGCGTCTGGGCGCTCCTTGTGTGGCTCCGCATCTCTGCCAATGCGGTGAAGGTGTCGACTGTCTCGGACACCATGGCCTATCCTGCAATAAGAGCGCAGGTCGGATAGCACGGCACGCCAGCATCAATGACATCATCCGTCGTGCTCTTGTCACCGCCGGAGTGCCAGCTGTTTTAGAGCCCAATGGCTTGGCACGCGACGATGGTAAGAGACCAGACGGAATGACCATGATGCCTTGGAAGGTAGGTAGGCCTTTGGTGTGGGATGCAACGTGTGTCGACACCCTTGCGCCATCCCATCTTCCTAGCACGGCGGGCTGTGCTGGGGCTGCTGCTGCAGGTGCGGAAAACCTCAAACGGCGCAAATATTCCAATCTTATTGGGACTTATATGTTTGAGCCGTTTGGGGTTGAAACACTAGGGCCATGGGGTCCGAGTGCCCACATCGTTTTTCAAGACATTGCCAAGCGACTGGTCGACTCTTCACGTGACCAGAGGGCTGGCCTATTCTTTGGCCAAAGAATCAGCATTGCCATACAACGTGGCAATGCTGCCAGCCTTTTGGGCACTTTTCCTATTGATAGCGATGCGGACGAATTTTTTGATGCCCTATGATTATTCCCCCCCCCCCTTTTTATATACTTGTACATATTATTATTATTGTCTTAGTTTTAAAAATCATGTAAATAATTTTAATTATTAAAATAAACATAACTTTTTTGAAAAAAAAAAAATAAAAAAAAAATCAATTTTTTTTTAGATCATATCTCAACTTATTACATTTGGGCCCAACGTTTTTCATCTCCTTTCAAATGCACTTTTCGGTCAAAAATTAAAGTCTTCTAATGAGATCAATATACAAGGTGGGGCAAAAGTAATGTCATAATATGAATATAGGTACCAATATTATTGCGTCATAATGTCATTGTAAATTTTGACATATATTGTAAACAGATAGAGAATTAGTTAACAATGCAAGGATATGCGATACACACAGCTTAGGCAAAGTCAGCGATTTAAAAACACCAATTTCTGGTTCGTATAATCTCTCGTTTTGACGATTAGATCTCCCTGGCCTGATCGCCAAATCTGACGGCGCCAGACTTCTTCCTTTGGAGCTTTTTGAAATCTTGCGTTTACTATCATAAACCACAAAACATGCAATTATTGAAAGCCAACATTGAAGAAAGAAATCACCAAATTGGAGCCAGATTAATTCAAAATGCCGTAAAAGAGCACAAATGTGCTTAACTCAGAAGGTGGTCATGTGAACGATTTTTTTTTTTTGACATATTGTCATCAAATTTTATACCTTTAAATAATCTTTCCATTAAATCAAGGCCCAATTTCTTTAATTTTAACAAAATTGCATGAGCCACCTTTTATCTAGTTCTCATTTATTTCTTTTCAACGAAAACAGTAGTTCTTACTAAAATAACAACAAAAGAAAATACGAAACAGTTGATCCAGCTGCCCAACGAGAGCCTCCTCAGGTGTTGGTCGAGACTCTTGGCTCTTAAGCCATTGGCCGTCACGACTATCGTCAAAATGATCTCAGAGTTCACATCCCACATGTCGACAACCTGGCGAGCCAAGTCAACATACTTGATTTGTTTTTCTTTCTCGGCTTTCACGAGGTTCCCGTCATGTGGAACCGCTATGTCAATATCATTGTACGCCGCTCTATTCGATCCACCAGTATATCAGGTTTATTGGCAACAATAGCTCTGTCAGTGATGATGGATCGATCCCAGTACAGTGTGATATTTCCATTGTTTTGTCTGTGCAAGTAAATGTCTTAAAAAAGTAAATGTTTACTTCACAGTGTAACTGGCATGCAAGCTACTGCTCTATTTTACAGGCATGTTTACTTACGCCATTCGTTTATAATCTATCGGTATTATTTCCGTTTTAGATTATTAACCGTCGAAAAATTGTGAAGTGGGTGAAATGGGTTAGGTTAGGTTAGAACCGCGCTTCTTCCAAGTTGTTCGCAGCTTGGCAAGCTGTTTAATTTAGTATTAGCGCAAGATGCATGACGTGTCGCAAGCAAGTTTGATACCAGTTCACAATTACCATTTTTTTTTGTTTCCCATGATTAGATTATAAACTATCAAAAAACAATGCGTTAAATTGTAAATGGTTTGTTGACAGTTTATAATTTTCCGTTAGGAAAGAATAACGATAGATTATGAAGTCATGAAATTCATAATTATACTGTGACATATTCATCTAATAACTTAATTAATAGTAGTAAGGTATGTTATACTCGTGCCAGTTCACGAATGCATATTTGCCTATAAATCAGCTGTATAAAAGACAGCAATAGTTCAGTTCTTTCCCCACAAGTGACACTGTACCTATTAATATTTTTCACGCATGTTCAAGTTATTTAGGTATTCATACCTTCTTGATATTCCAGCTAACTTTAACAAAACACAACTATCAGCACAGATGCACAGATCTATTCGCGAGATCGACACACTCCTCAGAGATTTCCAACAAGAAATACAAAAACAAAAGTCAGTGCTAAGGACAGTCGACCTTGAAGACAACTTAAAAGATGTGGGTCTCTTGGACTATAGCATTACGCCTATGTGGTGGGGAGGAACTCCTGGAGTTGACGAAATAGGACTGAACAATCCGGCCATATCTTTCCTCCCAACTTCTGTAGGACTTGGGACGACTAACTCTAGCGAAGATAAAGACCCGCAACACACAGAGATTCTTTGGGAAAATCTCAAATCCTTACCAGGAGCCCAGCTGAACTCCTCCATAGCATTGCCTCCACTTGATCCCTACCACTTAACTTTTTCCATTACTAACGCTACTTCTATGTCTTTCACTCGTGCCGCGTTTCCCTTTTTCGTGCCTCCACGCACAGCACCCAGTCCCTCTCCTGTGCCTGCGCGTGATGGAGAGGCTTATTTGGATGGTTCTCCTTCAACTTGGATTGGTCCTTTAAAACCGATTGGTGTCACACGACCTCCTAACGATATGGATATACCTACAACCACGGTGGCTGTTACTAGTTTCTACTTGTTTCCTAGCCCTCCGCTTTCAATCTCTGTCTTAAGAGGACCGCTCACATCTAATCCTAAAACCAGCACAATTTTCAACTTCTTCACGATATGGAAACGGATGAAAGAACGGACTGATTATACCCCAATCAAACGAATTACAAAAGCAAATCGAATCACACCGATGAGTGAGTATGTAACAGAGGGGCAATTCCCGTAATTTTGAGGAACGTTCGCATTCTAATCTTATTCGCAATCTGCCAAAAATGCAAACAATTTACCAACATTTTTGACAAGTTTGACAGATTGCGACTTGAATGTGAACGTTTTTTTAATTACGGGAATTGGCCTTCAGAGCTTTAAATTAAAATGTACACAGCCTGTTTAGTAAACAAGTTTGACAATTTCAATAATGATAATATAATAATATAATGGCTGAGCGTTTTTCGTATTAAATATTTAAAAAGTAAATCCCACTCTTCACCTGTCAATACTCAATGCAGCCAACACTATTTTCACCAACAGCCCACCGGCCTCAGCAAATCGGACGCACACTCTCCAAAGCACAAGCTTGGGTCCGAAACAGACAGTGGATAAAAACCCCCATGGCTGGAAGGACCAACATCGGAAGGATCAATAATGAAACGACCAAAGAATTTAGGACAACAGTTACAGTATCGGATCTTCTGCCAACTACTGTCTATAGGGCAGAAACTGGAACAGCGTTTACGGGAAACCTGTTCCTAGAGGATGATCAAGGCTTCTTGTTTGTGACACTTCCGACTGCCATAACTGAGGCTGTTACTAGTCCACCGACTGTGGCGGGCGACGTGCTGCACTACGGTTTGTATATTAGCCTCTACTGGTTTCACACAGGGTGACAGCTTACAAATTATAAAAATACAGTTTATATTATATGTCCAATCAATAAATTACAGTTCCAGCGGTAAAGTCAAATCAAATTCAAATCGCATAATTCAATGACACCATTAATGAGCACTTTTGAACGTCACAAATTACAAGAAATAAGAAGAATCGATTCTAGTTACCCCTTCCGATAGATAGTTTCGTATGGAGAAGAACGGTACGTTATTAGTGCGGCCCGTACAAAACTGTACTTCAGACAGATGTGCTGCTGGGGTGTTTGTTACGCCACTTCTTCCCAGCTAAAGCAGTAGAAGAAGGGAGTGAAGCAGTAGAAGAAGGAAGTGCTGAAGGGCGGGCGATTTTGGGGGACTATCTTATATAATTTTGACGGTCAAATATTGCAAAAATGGTCAAATCAAAGCCGTGGTCGCATACATGTACACCTACAAAATTTTTCTTGACGATTTCTGTATCTATGTCTTAATTTCTGTCAGAAATATTTTCTTGTTTTATACTTTTAAGAGCGTGATTTTTCAATAGTCGGGTTTTAGTTTTTAAACTTACTTTTTTATTTAATGTGCGCTCATATAAACTATACCCAGCGGACGATCAAGACGCTTCCAACGATACCTCATTTGTTAAATTATTATGAGGAGTTTAGAAGTTTATTTTTTTATTCTATTTTAATTTAAGACTTTTATAACCGCAATGCGTATGACAGTCCCATCATACCCTAAACAAATAATAACAAAATACACTGCTATGGATTACATTTGGGCCATAAACCTGAACAGACTCTTCGCATCATCACCATTTGATTGAGACAGAATTTTATCTAATGTGCCTAAATCAAGTCGGTTCAACCTCTTTCAAGGCCCCAAACACACCATTTCACTTCAAAAACAATTTGGAGGTTGTTTTGCGAGCAACAATTCAAAATGCCGTACAATGAGCACAAAGGTGCATCAACTCAGGAGGTGTTCATTTGATCGATACCATTTTTTCGACATATTGTAATAAATTTTACACCTTTTAATAAACTTTCCGTGAAAACAGAGCCTAACTTTTTTCATTTCAACAAAATGGCAACCGATTCACATTATGACATTACTTTTACCCCACCTTGTATAAATAAATAAAAAACATGATTTTCAGTCGACTCTAATTTTTACAAACCAACAATTATTTATTTCTAGCTCGGAACTTCACAAGAAGACCTGCTGTAGGCTCCCCTAACCAGGTGTACCACACCCTGATGGACGAGTGGGATGAAGGTTACATGATGGTGTTCCTGATAGAGATCACCCGACTGGTCTCTCTGAAGAAACATAGTGAAGTCAAGGATGTTCTTTATCATTCTGAATTTATCATGAACGGGTAGTTACCTATTTACTTATAGCATGTATTTAATCGACCGGGCAGTCGTTCCATGTAAAAACTGGTATTCAGCTGCATTCTCTCAAATCCGTTCGGTGGTAGTAGGCCCCGGACGAGCTCCTTCACAATGAGCTGTTACTTCTTTACCCACATGATGCGGTGCTTTGTTTCAGGTTTACCTACTCTGATGAGATTGCTTGGGTTGGTCAAACAATCATGGATATGGCTACGAGAATCTTCAGGATCTGCTCTGAAGAAAGCACACATGATATAAAATACTTACGAAGTGAGTCACTACTGCCCGTTTTATGGAGTTTCATGGAAAGTATCCTGAACGACTCGAGTTGAAGCGAAACGGATCCCGTGCAGTGCTTATACGTGTGTTGTGTCCTTAATTTTATACTTTAAACATAAAATGTTTCATTCCACCAGGCTTCGCGGCCATGTTCAATCAAATGCTGAAGGAACGCGACACGGCTGTGTCAGTCGAAGTTAACTCAATCATAGACTACGCTGACTTAATGTATGAAGACCATGAGGGAGAGGCCCTCTTTGACGCGCTCAGGGAGTTTGAGGAATATCCTAATGGTAAGAAGACAATTTACTCGCGAAAATGCATGAAAAATACCCGTATACATGTATAATAAATAGTGTTCATATTCACAAACTCACGTCTTTTTCCCATGGGGGTAGTCAGAAACTGTGTAGGTACCTACGTAGCAGTGAACGGTCGACTTAACTCTTTTAAATTATTGACGCGGCGACGCAACAAACGAATATATAATTTTAAACAATTAAAGGGAGTGCGCGGGGTCAGAGCGAGTAAAAGGGCGAGTCCCGAACCGCCATTTTGATTTGCAATGACGCAGTGCCATATCCAACGCCCCGGACAGTGCACGCTTCCTAACCTACACTTTTGTTATGCAACCCCTTTTTTTTTTGGTTGGGAAATTATCAAATAACTTCTCCCGCTCTAGGCGGAGCGGGAGGGCGTGTCAGACTCTTACTGACTAAAACCCACCCGTATTCCTTCGGTTGCCCTGTTGCCGGGGGCCACGATCTCCCTTTCGATTTTCTTCGCACCTCCGGCAGGCATCGGCCCTAGCGGACCCCGTCGATACTGCTGACATCTCTTTGAGGCGCGCGTGGAACACAACGCGCCGTCAACCCGGGCCTGCTCCTTATCGGATGGCGAGCTACCCATTGCTCACCGTCCGCAAGCCCGCGCCTACGGTGGCCGGAAATCGGCCTACGATTCCCGACGCCCAGGGCGTCTCCTCCTGCGGCGCGGCGGTTAGGGGCGTGAGGACGCGAAATTTGCCTCTCTCTCACGCGTTCCGCCTCCTCCTTCGTGAGCATTACTGGTGACGGCCTCCCATTTCCTCTCGCTCCCTACCATGGCCCGAATCAGGGCCGGACGCGAGAGATCACCGCCGCCGATCGCCTCCACGAGGACACGGCGATGCTCCGCCCAAGCCGGGCAGACCTCCACCGTATGCTCCACCGTGTCCTCCGGGCGATCCATACAATGGTGACACCCGGGCGTTTCCTCCCGCCTTATCCTGAACAGGAACCTCCCGAAACAGCCATGTCCGGTGAGGACCTGCGTCAGGCGGAAGGTGAGGACGCCGAGGCGCCTCTCTAGCCACTCCTCAAAGAGGGGACTTATCGCCGCGATTGTGGCGTGCCCAGCACTGGGTTGCGACAATCGCACTCTCCAAGACGCCATGAGATCCCGCCGGAGCTCTGTCCGCTGTGCCGTGATTTCTCGCGGCAGCGGAGTTAAGCCCCAGCGTTTCACCTCCTCGCGCCATTCCCAGATGTGCGCGAGGACCTTTGCCTCCAGATCCCATGGCGGTAATCCGGCAAGTTATGCAACCCTACAGTTTTGAAATATAGATCTTTTGCACAACATGCGTAGTTTTGCCATCGATCCACACCGTTAACAATTATTTTATTAGTTATATATTTTTATTTTAGTGACAAAAACCAGTCGGGCAATTTGTTTAAACCTTATGATGAACTTCATAAAACCGTATCAACGCCTGAGAACAACTGGCCGTTGTAAGCGACTGCTGGACTTGGTAAACAGTGCCATAATCCAACGGTTCGGTGACAGGAGGACTAATATCAGGAGTTCTCCCCTGATAATAGGCGGTACAGGTATGTCTGACTTAGGCCCGCCGTTTAAAACGCTACTTATAAGTTACCAATTACGAATTAAAATCATCCAGAATATCATAGCACTAGTATTTCAATGGCAGTTCGAAAACGACGCTACTTACTAACGCGTTATTAACTAATTAGTGGTTCGTTGCGTCAAGTAAAGCATTAATTTTAAAAGAGGCCTAAAAGACAACAATTGAAAATTATTTATTCATTTTACAGCAACCACAGAACCTAACCATTTAATAGAGAGAAAGCGCATACACAATTCACTTAAACAGAGAATTAGCATCAAGAGACATCTAATAAACCGTACGAAGCACCACGATAGCAAAGAAGACACATATCGAAGACAGCTCACCCAAGCAGCTGAATACCCGATGTTGAGAAGCAACCTACCAATAACCAGACACCAGAAACGATTCAGAGCTATGACTCCGAGGCAGTTGAGATTAAACGCGTACTTGAACATTGAAAGACCAACAAAGGATTATTTCTCTAGAAGACTTGGTAGACCAATCCATCCATTTAATGGGATGTTACAGTTTTTTCCTCAAGCAACAAAAGAAACGGAAAACAAAAGACGTGTGCAGCCAACTGAAGGTAAAAGAATATTTTTTGAGGCTGCCCATGTACCACAGATGTGCTAAGCTGCGTAGCGATGGATATCAACCAATAGGATCTTCAGTCATACACTAGACACAGTATCAAGAACAAATACTCATTGCTCAGCCGGCCGTGATTGGCAGTACTGTACTGCCAGAATATAACATGTTGGTCACTTTAAGAGTGTGCATTCTGAAAGTGGGCAACGTCGCAAATAGATGTCAAATATTTCGCTGTTTTGATTAATTTGGCAATATTACTGTATGGAAATAAGAAGTATGATTGATTGTCAAAAGCAATAATTAATATCGTAACACCGAATATTTAGTTTTAGATGTAAAAAAAAATATTTGGAAGCTTTCCATCTAAAACTGTTACAACATCAAATTCAGTGTTATAATTGCAATTCATTATTAATAGTGAAGTTAACTAGTTAGCGAAATTTCATATTTCCATACAGTAATATTGCCAAATTAATGAAAACAGGTAAATATTTAACAGCTATTTGCGACGTTGCCAACTTTTAGAATAAGGGCTATTTTTGTCTGCTTATTGCGTGGTAGAACCTGCTTTACTAAGTCAGCTTTATACGTATATTGCGTGTTAATGTCCGCAGAATGACATTCAACCATCTTCTTTACATATCAGACTGAATAAAATGAGACACTGGCAGACTCTAAATTGAATTGAATGGGATCCTGCCGTTTTGCCGAAAAGATTTTGCCAAATTTTCATTACCCAAACAAATTTTAGCAACCTTTTTTTATACCAATGTAATATTTGAAATAATTTTAGTACGCACATTTTCATTTGGTCAAATGTTTACTTGGCAGATTGTTACCAAGGATAATGTTATTAAGGCTTTTGGTCTTTAATGAAATGCTTTATACAAACAATATTTAGACAATAAACGTTTAGTCAAATGACGTTTAGTCAAATGATTATAAAGAATGATTTCATTTTCTGGCAAATAACTTAAAGCCAATAAACATTTTACTTGTTTGTTAAATTTGATGTCATTTGCGTATTTCTTTGTAAGCTTATGTGCTTGAATTTGTCTGAAACAAGTCAAATTTATGGTTACTAGACATAAGGTTATTTATGGAACTAGTTACAGTAGGTTATTAATTTTAAAAAAATGGTTAAGTTAGGTTAAAACTGTGACCATTTACGCCAGAAACGACGATTTTGCGTAAAATATGTTATACCAACTGAAATATTTGCCTAGATAAAAAATGGTAAAAGTACTAGTTGGTGAACAAGTAATTGTTCACTTGCCAAACATAGGTTTTCGTAACAATTATTTGTAAAGAGATTTTTTGGTAAGTAATAATTTGGCAAATGAAATTATGCGAAAATTTGTTTGGGAAGTGATAATTTGGCAATTTCTTTTCGGTAAAACAAGGGAGACCCGATTTCCGTTCGTTACACTCAAGACACTCAACTCCAGCTAGTTGTTTGGCCTTTTGCTGAATTGGGGCCAAATTTTGCGCTAACGCGAGGCACAAAAATTAATAATGTAATTTTGCATGCTAGTTTTAGCGAATTGTTTTAGAACTTGTTAAAAAACCCGACCAATGTACTACAATTCTTGCAAATAACATTTCATTTCATTTCTTTTCATTTCATTTCACATTTTTTTCGTTTTGTACTTATGACATGTCCCAAATAAATAAACATTTTTTTTTTTCTCATCCACCAAGTGACGCAACATCTCAAGGAGTCACAGTAGAGACCTGGACGAATGAAAGCCAAGCTAATCAGAAGTATTTTCGAAAACTCAAACTACAGTGATGAAGACGCTCTGCTCAAATCAAACCTGTGAGCACTGATAAGTACAGATCGTTCACGCCGCAAAATAATTTAAATAAAAAGCGACTCTTACTATGACACAATAAAGTGCAATTCAGGTCGCATAGCGCTAATTACCTCCAGTTATTATTCACCTAGAGAAGTTGCCTCTCTTTCTATCGCATAGCTCTTATGTCTTGTGACTACGTTAAGCTCACTGAATTGCCCCGACAAGATGACCTCGCTGCGCACTTCTAGCTTCATACCTTTTTTTTTTGTGGGTGGGAAATCATCAAATAACTTCTCCCGCTCTGGGCGGAGCGGGAGGGCGTGTCAGGCTCTTACTGACTAAAACCCACCCGTGTTCCTTCGGTTGCCCTGTCGCCGGGGGCCACGATCTCCCTTTCGGTTTTATACCTAAAATGCGGAGTGCGCCTTCTGTACCATTCTTTGCTGCGGGGTTATAGCGAAACACGCTAACCATGTTAATGCCTTTTATTTTTAGGATTACAATATTCATTGCGTAAGTTACGTTGTCGAACTGACGACCTAGCTTCTGACGTTTTTTAAGTGCCCGTGTAGGTTTATGTGAAATAAAATACTTTGATTTGATTTGACAAATTTTTATAGCTTTTTAGATTAAGAATTTCCT
Source organism: Omphaloscelis lunosa (assembly GCA_916610215.1). NCBI lineage: Eukaryota > Metazoa > Arthropoda > Insecta > Lepidoptera > Noctuidae > Omphaloscelis > Omphaloscelis lunosa. The sequence continues at coordinate 13,712,617 of OU744270.1, forward strand.
TCAAAATCTTTCAGAATGTGATAGAACCTGTGTTACACTATTGGGCCTCTGCTTGAAGCTCTACATGGAAACAGATCTTCAACCCTCTTATTAATAAACCCGGAGTAAAGTCGACCGTCCACTACTACGTAGGTGCACGGAGAGGTTTGCCACGATAGCTGCGCGCTTCATTAGTTGGCCAACCACGCATAGCGTGGCCATGGGTTGCAGTGGACGATGTCGGCTAAATTTTTATATTTTATATATATATGGCATAAAAATCATTTAATATAATTATTGTTTGGCCGAATGTTTATATGTCCGAATTTACAAAGGCATACTTTTAAGATGGCAGAATTTTGTTTGGCATAATTACTTTTGGCAAAGCTTAATTTCGCATAACTTCGTTTCACGTTTATTTAGAGCGACGATTATTTGGAATAATTTCACTTGGCATATTGAGAAGATGGCAGAATATCATTTAGAATAATTTTATTAGGCATAATTATTGTCATTTCTATAAAATGTAATCATATTCTTAACCTTAACTTAAAATATTGTTTTAAAAAGTAAATATGTTGTACTACAAAAGTTAGTGAAGTGACAGACCTGAATCGCTGCAAAACCGACTGCACGTAGTCTTGTCTGCCCTACCCCTAGAGTGTAATTTAAGCCCGCGTAGGCGCGGAGGGGCGAGGCGGCCCGCGAGCTGAGGAGCAGGTAGTTTTAACGCTCGCCGCCGCGGCTGAGGCTGGCCTGCTAGGCCGGCCAGCAAGCCGAAGCTGCTGTGGTGAGCGTTACAACCATCTGCGACGAGAAGCTTGCGTGGGACCGCCGGAGCCCCACAGCGCCGGAGCCGTGACAGAAACCATGCCTGCTGCATGTTGCATGCTTGCTTGCATGCTGCATGCTTGCTTGCATGCTGCATGCATGGTGTGTGCTTTTTTGCATATTTGCATGCTACATGCTTGATGCATGCATGGTGTAAGCTTGTTTGCATGCTTCTCACAGGTAAATAAGAACCACATAAATGTTCACAATCAACGGTTTAATTGAGTTCAGTAAGTAATACAAAGTAATACATGCAGATAGATAATTAAATAAGCATTTAAAAAACTTTTTACAAAAAAAAAAAAAACAACCGACTTCCAAAGAAGACACTAAAAAGTCAAAAACAAATTTTAATTTCGGAAGTTGGTATATTTGGTTTTGAAATTTCGTTGTTTGCCACCATTTTCCAAAATTAAAGTTATTTTTTACTTTGTAGTTTCTTTTTTGGAAGAATGACCTAACGAACAAAAATAGAATCTTCAAAATCAATTTATAATTGGCGGAGTAATCGCGTAAAAACATACAAAAAAAAAGCAACATACAGTCGAATTGAGAACCTCCTCCTTTTTGAAGTCGGTTAAATTTAAAATCAATTTTCGTTAAACTAATCGCAATAGGAGCCTATCCTATTGCCTTCAAAAACCCAGTTTCAGTGTAATCTGACTGATTATTTAAGATAATTTCTATGCGACACTTTTTATCCAACACTTTTTTTCTTTTTGGTGGTACTGGGGCGCCTGTACCTAGTTTATCAATTTCTATGATTGAGTATTTTATTTATTTGATTAGTTGATTTGATATATTATAGAATCCCACATGATTTGCGCTGACTATGGTATTTATCCTGTGATGCCACGATTCAGCATAATTTTGTGTTCTAGGGATATCCTGGTCGATTAAATCTTTTGTACTCCAGTGGCTAGGCTGATATTTTGGTGGCGAAGAATTTGTTCCTCAAATATAATTATCGCTAAACCATTGTGTAATAATGTCCGCCTCAGGGGATATAATTTTGCACCATTCATCAAAATACTTTGGTATATCACTAGGCGATAAGTAAGAAAGAGCAAATAAACATTTCATTTCCATGGCAAATTTAGCATCATTACCGTATAGTTTTTGGAAGCCACTTTTCTGTATTTTCCGGTATATTATTTGCCCTAAATGGAAATTGCATCCTTTGATTATAACACTATCGAAATAATTTTTAAAAGTAATTTGGGGCGCTTGTTCAAAGTCCATTATTATATAACGGGGTGATAGGACTATATCAGCGGATGCACAACATTCCAATACCATTTCAATAAATGTATCATAGCTAGCCTTATCCTTATTAGTCATTAGTGCAAGTACCATCGGAAATGTTACATTATGATATACAGATCCATGTATCACATACAGTTGACGGAATATTTTTGGTAAAATTTTGAACGTGCCGTCTGCAAGCCAATATTTGGATCGGCTTAGATGATGTAATAATTTATTTGTTGTGTACATAATTATCCGACGTCCGTTCTTTGATTGATCCTTTATAATCAAATCATTCTCCAAATAGTCACAATGTAACTTATTCATATCGAGTTGAAAATCTATTGATTCTGGTTCAGTAATTGGCTGTTTCCCTTTTTTTTATTTCTATATAAAATTTGCTTTAAATTTTTGATTATTGGTAAATGTGCTGAAATCTCGTCTGATGTTGTAGATAAGCAATCGTTTATTATCTGACTTGGTTTTTTCCCATCGATATGAATGGATTCTTCTTTAATCAAATTTACAAAAGTAGCGACCTTTGACTTTATAACATCAGGGTCATGATTATGGTTAAGTATTTTTTTGGTTTTCAATGTATGCATATTACTTTCACTGGTATATATGGTGATTATTCTTGCTTTACAATAATTTTTTTTGTTCCGTCTCATTTCACACAACCAATAGTATTTGTCACTTAGCACTTTATTTTTTCGTAAATAAATCCATCCATTTCTAACTTAATTCCACCTTTGCTTGATCTAAACACTTTTACATTACTTTCTGCAGAATTTTCCATATTTAATATACTTTAGCTTGATTTTGCTCAACGCAATAAAACGATATGACAACTATCTCCTACTATAGCAAAAGTAAAAATAATTTGATTAACGTCGTAAGTTCGTGGCGAAAAAAAAAAGTGTTCATTCAATGGTAAGAAATACAAAATTATTCTAACTATGAATTTTCCGTAATGTGATAGATGAGTCTTTCAATTATTATGGATATGAAAAGTATGCCAAAACTATGATTCTAACTGTAAACTTTCTGAGATATGATAGTTCTACCTTTTAATGATTATCGATATGAAATTTATGCCAAAAGACGATTCTGACAGTGAACTTTCTGCAATATGATGGTTCTACTTTTAATTATTATGGATATGAAATTTATGCCTAAAGATGATTCTGACTTACAAAATTATGCGTTTTTAATGTATTATTAATGAGTGTATGCCAAACGATTTTCTGCGAAATGAAGTTTATGCTATGCGCTGTTATGCAAAATAATATTATTACATAAAAAGTTCTGCTATAAAGGGTACACCCTGTTCAAACATGTTGAGCCGAAAAATACCTTGTTACACCTATAATAAGCATCATACCATGTATATTATCTACACATATTTTTGCAAATAAATGAATCTGATTCTGAATCTGAATCTGGAGTTCTCAGTAGCAGCCCGGAGTCTGGATTTGTGCCCGGTTGATGGCAATAAGCTCGCCCCGTATTACACGGCACTTAAACATAATTGGCGAAATGTGGGTGTAGTATAGGGACACTTCTGCCCAACCCTTTGCGGAACACAGTCGTGATGATATTTAAGATGTTACTTATTAATAAACGAATCAGTAAGTCTGTCTGCGCTTTATAAACTTACCTCACAGCATATCATGGCTTGGTAGGTTCAGTTTTGAGATAGCTGTTATTTTTTGAGAGAATTCAACCAACAAGGAAATAATCTTGAAAGCACAGAAAAAGTGTATTCAGGACATTGCAGGTCATAGATACATCAATCTGCCAAGCCTCTTCTCAACTATATTGGGGTCAGCTTCCCGTCTAACCGGAGTAGAGCGACTGTCTATCTGACCTCCGCAACCCAGTTACTGAGTAACACGATACCCCTTGGCACTACTGGTTGTCAGACTTTCGGGCTTTTGACTACCCGTAACGTGAAATAGTTGGGGGGGGTCTCGGTATGAGATTGATGCTCACTCATCCAGGGACCGACCTCAACAAGGCTTAACCTGAAAGATCGCACCGTGCGGCTATAATTATTTAGCCAGGAACCCCCATACATACATGTAAATCAGTATTATGTTTGTGATTGACCAACAATCCTATGTTTAATTGTGTTTTGCCAGGTTCGGTAAATAATTTATGTAATGTATTTTCCTGTTTCTAATAAGGAAAACCACAACATCTAATAATTTTGAGTAATGCATATGTACGTAAGATAAGTGCAATGGTGTAACGGCCGCGACTTACGGTTGTGGGTTCGAAGCCAAAACGGTGACGGAAAACATCGTGAGGAAACCGGCATGTCCTAGAAAAAAAAATCGAAGATATGTGACATCCACCAAACCGCACTGAGCCCGCGTGGTGAATTACTGCCCACTCCCTCTCACAGAGAGAGGAGGCCTGTGTCCCAGCAGTGGGGACATTGTAGGCTGAATAAGTATGTAAGTAAGTGACACTAATACCATTTAACACAAAGTTAGCGCTTCACCTTATCATGTCGAACAATAAAGGTTGAATACCATAACAAGATATTTTTGACTTCGCTATAAACATGTTTTATTATAAAATACATAGAATCACCCTCGAAGGGTTAGGCAGAGGTGTACCCTACTGTACACACACTTGGAAATTATATGTATAAGTCCCATGTAATAGGGGGCGAGCCTATTGCCATAAACCTGGGGCAAATCGCCGCCTCTGTGGTCTAGTGGTTACACAACCTGTCTCAGACCCAGAGGTACCGGGTTCAATTCCAGTGGATACATAATTTTCTGCTCGGTTTGGTTGGTGGTAGGGTTTGTTCTAAGCCCGCCTGGCTAGCTACCACCATCTTATCTAAGTCCGTCGCCATAAGAACAATGTTGACAGCATTGTTGTGTTTCGGTAGTTACAGGTAAGATAGGCAGTTCCTCTGTGGTTGAGGATGAGCTCGCTTCCAACTTAGGCCTGATCATCACTTACCACCAGGTAGGAAGCAAACCAAGAGGTTTCCCGTAGTGGTTAAAAAAACCCTTACTCCGGGCTGCTACTGAGAAACTCAGCAGTATCGCTAGGGACCAATAGACCAACGAGTATAAACTTACAGCTGTTTTATCTCCGAAGAAGAAACTGGAATTGCAGGTAACCCAACAGACGTTGTCATGTCAACATTCCAATATGGTCTCGAGTTCATACAACAATCTCTTAGAAAAAAGGACGTTCAGTTTCTCCCAAATTTGTAAATTTTTCGGGAATCTGCTCTCAATGTTTATTTCCATTAAACCTAACCTAACCCATTTTTAATTACAAGTATCGATAGATTATGTGATATAGAGAGATATGTATGTACTTCTCGTTCCTAGCAATGAGAGGCCACCCCATCTATACCCGTGGGTATCGTAAGATGAGATTAGAGAATTACGATGAGAGGTTATGCAGCAGCTTCCTCCTGTCTGTTAATAACAACGTACTGCGATCACCACTCCTTGTAGATATATCTTCAATAACTTTATTGTAGCTGGCATTTGGAGATTGCTCAGCAGTTGGTACGTTTACGGGTTTAAAATAATAACTTACTGTGTGTTTCATGTACAGGCTGACCTAACAGAATTTATAGTTAACTAGCAGCGCCCCGCGGTGACACCCGCATAAGTCTCGATTCCGTGTGAATATCGGGATGAAAAATATCCTATGTGTTCATCCAGGTTATAAAATATCTTAATAGTTTTTGCGTGAAAAAGTAACAAACATCCATCCTCACAAACTTTCGCTTTTATAATATTTAGTTTATATAGAGTTAATCATCATAATAATATATGATAACCGCTAGCGATAATAATATTATTATTATCGCTAGCGGCTAGCATTGCTATGGTTTCCTACTAATATTAGGAGGAAATTTTGTATAATAATAGATTTTATAAAAGCCACAACGAAACTTTTTTGTTACTGATTCCAGTTTGTTTTGTCTTTGTAGATATACGTTTATTCAATTATATAATGTAGTGTAAATAACTGCTTAAAAAGAATTATAGACAACTTACCCTCACTCACAATATTTAATATACCTCATTTTGTGTCTGTTTTTAAATTAAGATGCAGAGATTCATTTACTTTTTTATGATATTTGCTATGAGTTTGGCTACGGACGTGTCTGTTTATAATGCCTCTGATTTTTGTAAGTAACGTTATCTTGATTTTGAAGCATTGATATAAAGGTACAATTTCGAAGGTCTGCATTACGGTTACGGTTGTGCCGCGGCAGTTTGCGGTCGCCAGTCGTTTTGGGTTGTTCCATATGATTTTTCCGTATAAACCGCCTGCACAATCTGGATTGCCTATTGACTGGCTGAAGTCTACCAACAATATGATAACTTTTACTTGAATAGGTACTGTAGGTAAATGTGTTCTTCCGAAAATATACAGGATGTAAAAAGAACCTTCATGAAGCCGTCATCTAAGCATCAAACTAAGTAACTTGGCGCAAAAATAACTGCTGGGAAATGATTTATTTATGGTTTGAAAATTCGCAGATTACGGGAGTGTTCAATGTAACGCACGCTAAATATTATGCTTAGGCTGTATGCAACGGTATAAGGGTCGTGGATGTATTCAACGTTAAGGAAGATCGTCAGTGCTAGCCCGCGAAATTAACATTTTCTCACGTTTTTTGAAATTTGCAGGTCAGTGTCAGGTTGTATCTTGATCGAAATATGATTCGCGACTATAACAAATATGTATTTACAGAATTATAATCATTAGAATTATTAATACATGTCTCTAAGTTAGATTTGTTCTCAAATGTTTTGATTTCATGAAAAAGTAATTCAGTCAGTACAAATTAATTTTATAACCGAATTACTTCCTCTTACAGAGCGAATTCTATCTCTAAATAGATAACTTCGTACCACGTGAGATCAATATTTTTCTGCTGTTCCTTTGGGCTTTTCCTTACTTTCTTTTTCCTAAACCACCCCAGGATTTAGGAGAAAAAAAAAAACAGTGAACAATTTGAAAAAAAAAATTGGCGTCGCGGTAATCAACGCGTTGAATTTTTTTAAGCCACGCACCGCGGTAATCAACGCATTGATGTCTTTTTAATGGTCAAAAGCTGGTGTCATCACGGTGTCGCGAAATCAATGATTTAGTCCCATATCAAAAATACATAACGCGCCTAAAGAAGTTTTCACCTCAAAAAACAAATTGGTCAAGCCATTTTAGAGTTTTTGCGAGACTAATGCATGGAAATTGCTAGTTTAGCGTATTTTAACAAGTCATATGATTTTATTTTGATTCAGACACAAAACTTCTGACTGACACCATGACTGAACACAAACCTGTATCTTGTTATACTTTCGGGTATCACCTGAGTAATCAGTAACATATGCGTATATATATTACGAACAAACCAACAAGTATGACTGCGATCAATGTAATATATCAGTCAGGTAAGTTTCTGCCTTTCTACCTAAGACCAGATAGAACATAAGTATCTTAATTTTCCGTGAGTTTTGTGAGACGAGAACTAAATATAGAAGAATGTGTTTATATGTACGTGATTTAAACCCATTCTTACTTAAAACTTTTAAAATTTAATGACAACATTTTAATGTACAATTGTAAAGGTGATGCGGCAGACCGCAAAATGAAGCAGCAAAGCCGCCCAACCACATTGACAGAGCACAGCGATACTACTGGTTTCTATATAACTCTATGAAAACGCTTCCGTACAAAGCGAAATTGCCACCTACTGCTGCGGTCACTCTCAAAACGGTGAAGGAAAATAGCGTGAGGGAACCAGCATGTCCTGGAACCATAATTCAAAGACATGATGTGCCATCCACCAACCCAAATTAGCCCCGCTGGGTGGATTACGGCCCACTCCCTCTCACAGAGAGGAGGCCTATGTCCCAGCAGTGGGAACATTATAGGCTGATTATGCATATGTAATCATGCATGCTGTCAGTGGCTGTCACTAACAGAGCAACAAGACGTTCGAAATCAAAACTTCAGCGGCACTGTAGCTTGCAGTTATTGTCAACCGCAAAACCGCTGCCGTCTGCGGTCTACCGACGCCTTAGGAAGTGTACTTTCGCACGCTGTTTGGTCGAAACACTAGATTTTATTTCCGAAATATCCGCCGGATTTATTTTTGAAACGTATGGACAATCTTTGAATGAGACTTGATTGATAGAATTTAGTGTATTTACACTTTTGTACATTTATTTGAAGATGTAAAGTGCAATGTTGGACTTCTTTCAGGTCTAGAAACTGTGGTGATGTCGAAGGACGTTGAAATCGAAACTGGTGAAGAATATTATTGGGTCCGTCGTGTCTTAAGCTACCCCGAAGTAAAAATTTCCATAAACTTATATAATACACATAACTTGTGTTCAGATATAATAGTAGCAAAAGGAATGAATGTCTCGACATCAAATAACGAGATAACTGAGGAGACATATAGAGGTACGACAATGTAATATTGTGACAATGAGTGCTAGTTTCTGCGATGCTTTGGGTGCAGTAGATAAAAGTCATTTCATCATACACATGCTATATATTACATACGTAAACTCACGCCTTCTTCTCATGGGGGTAGGCAGAAACTACAGAACGCCACCTGCTACAATCCTTACAAATTCCTTTTGCTTCGTTTATGTTCTCACATACACGTCGGTTATGAGTTCTACCCACCTGACCTTTGTGGATAACATCACCAATAAGGTCACGTTATGTCTACGACGTTTCCACTCCCATCTGCCTTAACACAAAAGAATGCTAAATTCAAGGAGATGCTACCTAGTAGTAGTACACAATTAGCATGTGTTTTATGTTATTCGAAAACAGTATGATTATTTTAACAACACGGAGAGCATTTTATAATTAAGTATACCTACTGCTAACTAGCAAACAAGCATGCTTTTCAATAGCATGTGTATGTCAGCCTGTATTGTCGGCATTAAGAATATCGAGTGCAAATAAACGATGTATTGTAGATTGGTGTTGTATTCTTACAGATATTTGTTTAAAAGCCACACCCTGTGTGCTGATGATAGATTTGAAACACGAATGTGAAGGTAAGCCTCTCTATACTCTCTACAAACACTTATAATTAATATATTGTACAGTTTTCTGTTGTAACATTATTCACGATTCTAATATTTAAAAAACGCTTAAATATTTATTTATCATGTGTATCTTTCCAATTTATAAAAAAAAGAATGAATTACGGATTTTAATCAATAGCGACCATTCGACTGTGAGAGCGCCTTTACGTCGGAGCATTAGTGGCGCATTCGATTGCATGTACCTACATAGATCGAACGACAGTTTTGAATGTGACATACCTAGTTACAGTCAAAAGTGTAGATCGGTCAAAACGCGTTTGTGTCGCCTAGTGGTAACGGCTACGACCTACGAGTTGTAGGTTCGTAGGGTTCGATCCCAAGCAGGCGCTTTACTTTGTGTAAATTGTTTCATAACCACTGCTCTAAAAACGGCGAAGGAAAACATCGTGAGGGAACCGGCATGTCCCAGAACCAACAATTCGAAGACATGTGACATCTACCAACGCGTACGAGGCCCGTGTGGTGGATTATGGCCCACTCCCTCTCACAGAGAGGAGGCCTGAGTCCCAGCAGTGGGAACATTATAGGCTTAAGCTAAGTTATCAATCAACACAAAAAATGAATTGTTTTAAAGTATCAAACTCAAACACAGAACTCAAACTCAACTCAAACTCATGTATAACAGACATGTACAGAGTTAAAGTTAACATAGTTTGTCAAGCACTCATTATACGGAGGAGAGAAAATGTCTTCTTGCTATGATTTTTCTTGAATGAAAATATATTAATTAACTGAATAGTCATAATAATTAAGTCCTACAAATTCCTGTAACCAATGCCTGTGACAACAGGCATTGCGAAAAGGCTTTACTGCATTTGCTCGCATCTCTGGTTTTAGACTCGTTCGAGTTGTTGCTCGAACGAGTCTAAAACCAGAGATGCGAGCAAATGCAGTAAAGCCCTTTAATAGTTTACAAAACAATAAATAATACTTTTAAGTCTAACGTGCTAAGATTACCACAATAAATATTAAAACAACAACGACTTACAAAATGATTGCACCTGTTACTAATGTGTTCTAAATATTTCTCATACATATATTACTCACTAGAGTGAATGTTCGTATAATTCCACGTTCACACGACATCGACAAAATTATTTACAAATTAACGTTCATGCTCGTTTTTCGATCATTCGGAGCGTAATTGGATGATACCGAATACCGAAATCCAACATCATTTTATTGGTTCAATAATTAATTCATTTTTACTTTTGATCATGCTCACTGGCTCCCTTTGTCACCATCACAAGGACTATTTCCACATCGGAGCAAATAATGACATTGTCTATTGCAGGTCCTTCAATTGTTACACGAATGAGTGAAAATCCTAAGACAACAACACATATAACTGATTTATCACCGTCGCCACATGAAAACATGAAAACATCGACGAACAGCTCTCCAAATAATACTGGTAAGTATGTTAATTTGCTCCGACTTTTCCCGACTATGTTGTGATTGGCTTAAAGTCCAATCAGATCCAGATAAATATTAGTATTTTACATGGAGCGACTGCCTATCTGTCCTCCACATCCCAGTTACTGGATAACACGACACCGCTTGGTAAGACTAGTTTCATTGCAGGTGTTGTTACTGAAATAGAGATGAAGACAAAGACAGTGAAGCCACTTACGGATTTAGAAAGTTGGAGTCATAGTAGTTTTAACTGGAGTTATATTCCAACAACGACACAATATTATGAAAATATAGGAAAAACAACTAACGATACTGGTAAGTATGAATGGAAGGTATTATACTAGCGAGCCGCCTCACAGCTTCGCACGGGTGATATACTGATGTGGCGACGCGCTATACTGATGTGGCGACGCGCTAAAAGCTCGACATTTCTACACTGTACCTAAATTAAATATTAATGTGAGCTCTGCTCTAGTGAATATAGAGAATGCTTTTTTTAATAATGTAGAATAGTACCTACTAGTTCCATACTGTCATGATCATTATTCAAATGTCAGTAATGTCATGTCATTATTTATTATCTTGTTCCAAACTTTGGGCGACCGAGCTCTGCTTGGGTGAAAATACGGAGAAAATTAATTTTCCCAGGTATGAGACCCAGCTAGATTGATTTTTCGCCCCCGTAAACCCCTATTATTGCAACTTTCATCGAAATCGTTAGAGCCGATTTCGAGAACGTGAATAGGTACAAATATTGATATAGAAACAAATACATATACATACAAATCCGGCTCGTTTAATAATGTAGGATAACACATAAACTTTCCTTAATAAATTGTCAAAATTATAGTGAAAACCTCATCGGAATCCATTGTATAATTTAGAAGAGCTAAGCGCATACTAAACTACACTTTGTACTTCTTATATGTAGATTTCTCACCATTGTACGAGCTGTTCACATAAAGTTGGTCTTACTTACTATTACAGAACATAAGAAAAGCCTTTTATCATATGAGTTTATTGTTTTTGTTTTCAGAAAGTGCTGACCGACAGCCGTCTCCTCAAAATGTGTTGATATACGTGATAACATCCGCCATAGTGATGTGTGTTATAATATTGGTCACTTATTTATGTGTCAAAACAAAATATTGTTACAGAAATTCGCACTCAGTAGAAACAATGAAAATTAATACATATGTAAGTTCAGCGACAACCTTTGCTTGTCTCCAGGAAATCAGCTTGGTGTGTCATGCACCTCGTATTCCTGCGTCACCCAGGCCCGATGCACTATTGACGTGAACTTTCTCCTCTCATAGTCTTTTTAGCGCGAGGAGGTCGGAAAGCGACATCATTTCGAACATAATTACAAACTCGCAAACCTTCCTGTGAAAGTCGCATCAAAATCGATTCAGCCGATTCGAAGATTAGATCGTTCGAGCAGATAGAGAGTCAAACATAAAAAATGAGATTTAATTTGCCAAAACCATTCATGTTAAGCAGAAGAGACTTTAAAAGCACAAACAAACTTCAATGATATAGTATGGCGAGAAGAAAACTCTTTTTAAGATAGGTATTTTTATCATTGTTTTTTTTTTTCAGGCCACCCTTAATGAAGTTGTATATGCAGACCTCAGCTTGATGCTCGGAGACAGTCAACCACCAAGGCATAAGGAAGAATCGCCATATGCTCAAATAATTGGGGTGATGAAACCTGTTGATGGAAAAACGATAAATAAATAAATCTTCATTGTTCAAAGTTTTTCTTTGTCATTAACATAACATAACATCATCATTTGTCATTATTCGTATAAAAATGGAAATTGTGGTATTTGAAACACCAGCTAACTATGTTGAGTCTACAGAAGTGCTTTTTGCAGACCAACAACTGCCATGACCCACCAGTGGGCCGCTGTAGATACAACTTAGTTGCCACGTCACAGACGATGCCTCACTCCTGTCTTGCTCTGAGTGCACGAACTCCTGCACAATGAAGGACCTGTGCGAGCTCACTGCACGTAGCTTATTGTGTTCGATGTGGCTGAGTTCTCGTCAAGTTAATTTAATTTAGCAAAATGTTAAATATCGGACGGCGAGCTACCCATTGCTCACCGTCCGCAGGCGCGCGCCTACGGTGGCCGGGAATCGGTGCGATCTTCTAAGGTGCCAAAAAATTGGTTTACCACTTAACATGTTCAATAATAAGTAGCTTCAGTATATTAGTATATGTTCCCCTACAAATTACATTCACACGGGTCGATCCAAGGTTAAACTACGGTTTCCCAGGTTGATCCGTGAATGAGTTACCATCCATTAAATCTTTGACAGTCACTACTCATATACACTATTCATAAGATCAAAAGTCTGACAATTAGTCTCACTAAGGGACATCGTGTTACTGGGTAGTAACTGGGTTGTGGATGTCAGATAGTCGCTCCATGTAAAATACTTGTGTACAGCTGCGTCCGATTAGGCTGGAAGCCGACCCTGATATAGTTGGGAAAGGCAGATTGATTGAAGTAATTTCAGTATTTGTGGTAAGTACATTTTCTTGCCAGAACATAAAACAACACTCAAATTAAAAGCATGTATTAAGGTGTTCAGTTGGCTCATTAGGTATCTAATTTGATTTTGTTATTTTCCGATCTCACTTTTATTTTATCATACGACTAGGAAAACGATTATTTTTCGTGGTTATCCCTCTAAATGCGATCAAAACAATATTTTTGATAAATATTTTGGTATGACCAGCTTAATTACATGAAATGTACTCTAAATATAACCAGAATTTAAAATTATTTTTATCCTCACTACATTACTTCCTTACTCGTTGGTTTATGAATTTGACTATAATAATTTACAATATTTGAAGTGAAAACGTCTTTAGGCGCGTTGGCCATTTTTGAGATTGGATTAAACCATTGATTTTGTTTTGCGACATTGTGACGACACCAGCTTTTGACCATTAAAAAGAAATCAAAGTGTTGATTACCGCGGTGCCGATTTTTTGGCACTTCCAGCCACTGTTTTTTTTTTTTTTTATGGCATTGAAAACAGATTTACTCTGAGACTAGAATGAGAACGTTATTAAAAATACGGAAATTGTCCCTCAGGTCAAATTGTGATGGCTACACATTACAATTATCTGCGTGGTTCAGAATGATGAGCCACAAAATGTTGAGAAAATTTATATAAATAGAAAATTAAATGAGTACGTAATAGGAAGCTTGAAAGTGGCGCTGGTAACCAGGCAGTTGTGTGGATATAGAAGTGTAACCCCGAGCGTGACGCCGAAACTGAATGTATTGTGATAATAATGATATCTTTTGGGTTGAGTGGCTCGTGGCTAAAAAACAACGGTCCGCCAAGCAGCGGTTGCCGCGGTAATTTCTTGGATAGGTACCATTTTCTTAACATATTGAGACGCAGCGTCTCTCTCTCCCCGGTCGTAACGGATTGCGGTCCCATCGAACTAAGAGAGAAAGGAAAGAGAGAGTGCACCTGTGTCTGCGCCCCCACTTGTGCAATATTATTATCTCTTGCGTACTTGTCTAGTCTCCGTTAAGATTGGCCGCCGTGACCGAAATTCGGTCGGGGGAATATTATTATTTTCAGTGTTTTAGTTTGCAAGGTGAGAGTGAAAAAAAGTGGCTTTAAAAAAAAAATACGTCGGTTATCCCCAGATCAAGTCACATCATCATTTCAGCCGAAAGACGTCCACTGCTGGACAAAGGCCTCCTGATGTGTATGCGCTTGCTACTCACACATAGTTCATATATTGTGAATGTGTGTCTGGACTCTTTTCCCCACCGTAACTTCATCGTAACCTGCTCAATTCTTCTTCGAGTTCGATGATTTTCTCGTCGGTCCGGAGAGCACGCGTGTTGTACGTTGCCAGGTCTTGTTTCCGGTGATTGTGGTAGACGGATTTCTTCCGGGGATTCTTTACACCCCTTGCCTCACCGTGATCTTAACCGCTACCGTAGCCAAGGGTAGGTGGGCTGCCGGGCACTAAGGGCCGTTACTTTTTGGTGCTTGTCTTTTTTGGGGGGATATGCCATAATCACCATGCTTGGCAGGCGGCTTGGTGATCGCGGTATGGTGTGATAAATGCATAGAGAACGTTGCTGCCCATTATCTAGTAAGTCCCTTAGTCGCATTTTACGACACCCGTGGGAAGAAATTATTGTTGTAAGTTTATTGTCAAAATAAGACACGAAGGACATGTTTGTTGTTTTATAAAACTTAGAGGATGGTCTGATACAAATTTTAAATCTCAAATTCCGAAAAAAAAAAAATGATAACTTTATTAAACCCTAATTAAATTACAAAAATGGCAATTAATACAAACATTTAACTAAAGGTTTTGTAACAAAAAACACAAAATAAAAAAATTTTACTAAAAATTAATAACGTGTATTTCCACCCCTGGTTCTGATCACCGCCTGCATGAGATCAGGCATGCTCTGGATGATGTTCTTGTTTACTTGGGGAAACTTGTCCCAGGCAAACATCAGAGCGGTTTTTAAAATAAGACTGAGACACTGATTGTTTCAGGGCTCTAAACAAATGATAGTCTGATGGTGCGAGGTCTGGAGGGTAAGGTGGTTGGGGTATCGTCTCCCAGCCCAACTTCTGCAGCTGTTGGCGAACGGTAGATGCGACGTGAGATCGAGCGTTATCATGTAGTAAAATTACATTGACTCGTCTTCGTCGTTTCTTCTTGATAGCAGAAGATAGTTTGGTGAGCTGGGTTGAATATTTGTTAGCGTCTACAGTTTCATTGTGTAATAGTTCATGAAACAGCATGCCTTGCGCGTCCCAGAAACAGCAAGCAGAACTTTTAAGTGGTTCTTTTGACTCAGCTTCGGTTGAGTTGGTGGCGTTTCTTCTCGAGGCAGCCAAAAAGCACGACGTGTATCGTTGTCATAATAAATCCATGATTCATCTCCCGTAACCAGATCTGACAAAAACTCTTTACGTCGGAGTCGCAGCAAAAGTGATTGACAGATGGCGACACGGACTGCACGACTGGCGTCGGTAAGGATGTGCGGTACCCATCGAGCCAAAACTTTTCGATACCCAAGCTCATGCAAATGGTATTCCACAGCGTGGTGACTGCAGTTAAGTGCTTCTGCTAATTAATGAATGGTAGCATCCGGATTCAACTTCAGTTCGCGGTGTAAATCGTCATCATTGAATGCAGGTGGTCGTACTGAGCGTGACTGACTTTCTAGGCTCCTGTCTCCTGATTTAAAACGGTCAAACCATCTGCACACTGTGGCATGGCTAGTACTTCCAGCGCCCAATGCAGTGTTGATATTGTCAGCCGCAGCCCGCGCACTGTGGCCTAACAAGTACTCGTATAAGTATAGTGTTCGAACTTGTCGCTCGTCCATTTTTCTTCAAACTGACTAAACCAATCGCGAGGGCGTTTTTATATACCCTCACATTAGAAGTACCTAGAATGTTCTACAACATACTAGAATATTATCGAAAACAATTAACTTAAGAAAGGAAATGTATAGCGTTTTGTAGAGTGTCTCATTACTTTTGTGCCAACCCAATATAATTTGATCTGAACTGTACACGGTTTTTCTATTGCGCAATAATCAACACTATCCACAGTACACCCACAGTAGTTAAACTATGGCTGATAGTAACGAGAGAGACACCTACCCTCTCCGTCATATATATACAAATATTGCTCGTTTAATAGTATAGGATGATAATTTATTTGTGTGTAAGGACTAAGCAATTAATAATGAATACAATTTAATATCATCATCCTTAGCGCTTAGCATTTACTGTGATGTCAATTATAGCAGGAGGAAATTACTGAAAAATAGGGTTATATAAGCGACCACGAGCCGATTTTGTTACTGATTTCAGTTTGTTTTGTTCCACAGTTCACATATAAGTAATCATTTTAATTACGTGTCATTTGTGTCAGTGTCATACGATTGCAAATTATTACTTTAAATTAATTAATTAATTATATAAATTTAAAATGCAATCAACAATTGCCCTAGTTTTATTATTTTCTCTACGGACTATCAGTTTGGCTGCGGACGTGACCATTTATAATCGTTTTGATTATTGTAAGTAACGTTTCCATGTTTCCTATGCATTGATAAAATAAATACATAATATTAGAGGCTGGCAAACATGTTTGTGATATTGGTATTTGAAACCCAATAAAAGTACATCGATTTTTTTTGTGTGATCTACTTTGTTTGATTTGTTGTATGCCACCGCTATGATGCACAAAAAAAAAGCGACATCAACGCCTCTACCGGTAGATAATCTAACTATTTTACAATATGATCACTAAAGTCAAATTATTAATTCACTGGAGTAATCTGACGTTTACGGTGTTACCATTTTTTTATGAAAAGAAAATAGTGTGGTGACAAGAAGATTGACATCAATCACTCGCTCATTCATTCTTTCTAAATCAAATCACATTATTTTATTTATTTTAATAAGAAATTTCCCAGCTTAGTTTTGTTTAATCGATATAAAAATATTAGTAGTTTATAGGCCGATTCTTTCAAAAAGCGAATTATATTAAATGAAACAAAAATGCATTGGATATATTTCTATTCGTCGTCGTCAGACATAATATCAGCACTATCACTGTCGCTGTCAGTAACACTTATTATAAAACGGTCCATAACATTGTCTATTATATGGTCGAGATTGCATATTTTATTTTCTGCTTATTACATGACCCACACAACTGCTCCATCTTTCGGCAGTCACGTTTTTAAGTCCTTCTTCAAACAATTTTTTGACTTCTGTCATTTTAAATGTTGTGTTGTTTCTGGCGACGTATCCTTTCGCCTGCGCCCAAACCAGCTCAATAGGATTGAGCTCGCAGTGGTAAGGGGGCAGGCGTAAGACAGTGACTCCGTGCTCCGCTGCCATCTCATCCACAGCATACTTGTCACGGTGTGAATCCTTGTTCTGCCGAACGATGTCTATAAGAGTGGCCTTTGTCATGTTCTCTTCAAATTGAATATTTTTGCTTGTCAGCCACTCCTGTATTCTTGCTTTAATCCATGACATTGTAGGTAGTGATTCTATCTTCCGGGAATGGTAGGGGGCATTATCCATGACCACTACAGAATTGGGTTTTAGTTTCGGCAAAACCCCCCTAAACCATTCCTCGAAACACTCAGCGTTCATTTCCTTATGGTAATCTTCTGTACCCTTTTTGGCCATTAATAAACTTTCGTCGACAAATCCCTCTTCCCCGCCAATATGGCCGATGATCAGGCGTTTCCCTTTCCCCGAGGGGGCTTTCAAACCAGTGGTCAAGCCATCTAAAAATGCTTGCCGGGATGATTGTATATTTGTATCAACCCACTCCTTCTTTGATGTATGACCTACAAAACAACAAAATATTAAATAAGATAAATACCTCATAGACATGTATGAGCGGAAGTCGGAAGAGGCTACGGAGTAAGGGGACGGTTTGTTTAGCTTTTCAAAAAAATAATTAAGTATGAAAAACACAAAATTTAAATTACGTAGATACCTTCGTTGACCCAGGTTTCATCTTGATAATAGATGTATCTTCCTTCCCTTCGGTAGGCTTTAATTTTTAGAAGGTATCGCTGGCGCCATAATATGATGTCTTGTCTATCAATTAGGATACTTTTCCTTGATTTCGTGGCATATTTGAAATTTAAATGTTTTAAAAATTTTCTCATTGTACCCCATGACAAGTTGGGTAAGTCTGAGTCATCATTAACAGCCTTAAGGACCTGCAAAGAAAAACAAGTATTTATACAAAGCGAGAAACGCAATTTTCTAGCAAGATTAATTAGTCCAGATTAATTTCAAACAAAAAAAGTCAAAAAAATATTACCTTTGCAATGGTGGGAGCTTCATTTGCATAAAAAAATTGGTGAACTTTTCGTCTAATAGCCGCAAACGTAAAATCATCTAATTTATCTTTAAAGTCATGTTTTGGTCCAGTTTTTTGAGGAGATTTAAAGCGTTCATTCTCTTTGTATTCTTTTAACACGCTGTATACAGTGGCTGAGCTAATGCCTAAGATTTCAGCCGTTTTAGACACACATTCTGTTTTTTTCGGAGATTCACACTCTGTTTGTAATAAGGCTGATTTCTCCTCAAAAACGTATTTGTATACATTGCGTAACATCAGTTTTTCGTTGGCGCTAAGAGCAACCTTTGTTCTCTTTTTCTTTGGAGACAGAAAGTCTTGCTGGCGTGATGTTCCTGGTTGAGGATTCATATCTTTCGTATTGATAACGAAGCAACACAAAGACAGGTTAACAAAACAAAACTTAACAATAACAACAAGCACAACGTACAACAACTTAACAATAACAACAAACACAACGTAAAAAAACTTAACAATAACAACAAACACAACGTAAAACAACAATGAACAGCGCGTGGGCAAAAGAAACATTCGTGCACTCAGACCAGAGGTTAGAAGCCGAATGAAAGACAAGCAAAACAAGATGGCCGCGCGGGTGGCGTCCCGCGTCCGTCACGTAGGGAGGCAATAATGCCCGACCCAATAATGTCCAGCCCAATAATTCGTGTACATCGTCTCTGATAGAATTTATGATTACAATTAATTACTTTTTTATAATAAAATGTTCCTATTGACTTTGTGTGAATGAGCTGAATCACAACGAACGGAACGCATCACTTCACTATTACAATAAATGTGGCAACATTATTTTACAAAGTGACATTAGCATCTGTCAGTTTACTCCAGTGAATTAATAATTACACTTTAATGTTTGGCCACCTCATGAAGTAGTCGTGCGTTTAACTGTTCATATCGTCAAACGTTGAGTGTTCAATGATCTGGCCAGACCACATCATGATGTGACTAGCGGTCGATGTTCATTTCATGAAATGATTTATTTATTTATTTAAACATTTCTCGCTCGAAAATAGGTGGTATTGAAATGATAAATTAATTAGAATTATTAATACATCTCATCAAGTTAAGATTTGTTCCATTTTCACTTTTTCATGAAATCATGCCATTTGAGAACAAATCTAAAGAGATGTATTAATTAAACTAATGATTATAATTCTGTAATACGTAATATTTCTTAAGGTCATATTCGAATCATATTTTAATCAAGGTGCAACCTGACACTGACGTGCAAATTGCAAAAAACGCAAGATTTGAATTTCGCGCGCTACCACTGCGGATCCTCCTTAAGGCAATGCTTAACTCATAAAATCATTGAAAATTGATTCTTAATAATATGTTGGTATCACATTATAGTAATGCGGTGTTACTGTACTAACTACACTTCAGGTTGATTATTACTGAATTGTTTCTTCACTTCACAATGCAATTTTAGTGAATTCATATTTGAAAATGTCGCATAACTAAAATTCTCATTGTTTTTAGACAACGCAAAAACTGGTACTGAACGAAAATCAATTGCAGAATCTCAGTTCCCGTGGGAGTTCAGTTATCACTCGGATGATTGGGTCTCTATAAGTATATATTGGAAAAATAAATCTCCGAGTGTGACTGCGATGAATGTTACTTATATTACAGGTAAGCTTCAAGTTTCTATTTTCCTAAGACTAGATGGAACGGACTCGCTCTTCGTGAGTTTTGTAACAGACGAGTAAGAAATATAGAAGCATGTATTCCTGTGCTGAAACATGACTAAATTTTTGAGCACGATTTCTGACCTAACTTTGTTCAACTCCATGACTTGTTTGACAGAATTGAGTAATAGGCACATTAACCTTGTTGCGGAGGTTTCTTAACCGGAGTTTATTTATACAGAAATGCTGATAACTTTATCGAATGTATCTATTGAGAGAGTTTATGGAGAACGTCAGGAACGGCACAACAAGGGAGGGCAAGAGAGGGCAAACTCCGGCCAGGGGGCAGGGAGGGATTTTAATACGACTTGCCGGCCGATGGCGACATCATTATGACAGTAATTAACCTTGGAAATATGTTACTGCGCTCTTGTCGAAAGAAATTGGTAACGTTTTTCAGGCAGCTGATGAAAAAAAGTTTGCCCACGCCTGCACTAGAGTATTGTCCACTTCTGTCTTCGATCAATTCTGTACAATTATTTCAGGATGTAAAGAGTCATTTTTCTTTTATAATACGTTTCAGACTCCGGAACTTTCTCGGCCAACAATGGTACAGCAAGTCAAGGACCGAGAAGAGGTGAAGAATATTATTATTTAAATAGCAATGAATTAATGAAGTCCACTCAAATAGAAATTGTGCTAAACTTATATAAGTCATATAACTCGTGCTCGTCCGTCTCAGTTGCTAAAGGGAGGGAGGTCGCGAACATATCGAACGAGGCATTTCAATGTAAGAGAATGTCATGTTGTTACAATAATGAGAGCTTTTAACTGTTCCTGCCACGCTGTTCAGTAAATTGTCATCATTCAATTGATCATTATAGCTGTCATAAAGCAAAGCTAATTAGAGGAAGGTAACTATTGATTCGTGTTATTTTCTTACAGCTGATAATATTCTGGCAAAATACAGCTGTGTGCTAGTGGTGGATCTTCTCAACCAATGTGACGGTAAGCTTTTCTATACCTATGATATTATGTGTTAGGTTAAACGATGGATATACTTTAAGGGAGTGCAGTAATCATGAGAGTGTTCCATAATATATATACACTGACCCTCAAAACTTAGTACCACTCTTTTAAAATTGCAATTTCTCCTAAACTATAGAAGATAGAGTTATTAAATAAAAAAACGTTTTAAAGCAAATTTCATCAACTTACTTTGAAACTGTAGGTTTTGTATACATTAGTATGGTTTTAACTAAAAAACCGGTACTGTGCGTGTCGAACCACGCACAATGAAGGGTTCCGTAGTACAACAACAACACAAACTTAACATTGTAGTCGAAAAACATGGGAGAACCCATACATTCCCACTGCAAATGTAAGTTTGTACGCACAATATTGAGTGAACTAACATGTTATTTTAAGACCATAGACTTCTTATTATGTTTTCCTATAATGTATGGGTAAAGAACCATACTCTGTATTTTTTCAAAATTTTAGGCTTAGTAGTTTCGGAGACAAAGGTGAATGGTCAATTTTCATCTCTTTTCTTAAATATCATTAAATGCATTTATTTTAAAATTATTTGAAATCTTCGTATCAAGTCCTTTCATTTGATATGTACACGGTATAGTTTGGAAACCTTTTTTTTCTTGTTTGCCCCCCAAAAGTGAGCCCCATATTCAAAATTAATTATTTACGTTACACGTCCGTGTTTGGGTCACAAAAATACAAATGTGTAACAAATTTCAACTTCATCGGTCCATTGTATTCAGACTGACAGACAGATAGACACATGAGTGATCGGTTTTTTCTTTTTGAGGTCCAGACTCGAGAGTTCGCTGCAACACTTGGCTCGGTGCAGTTCGCCCGTGCGAGGAGTACCGATAGCCTACATGATTTTAGAGTCAATATTTAAATTAGATCAAAGGTCAATCTCGATAGTTTTACAGTGGATCCCATCTCATGTAGAGATTCAAGACGATGAAAGAGTTAATATTCATCTTTATATACAGAGTACATAAAAATACTAAAACAGCAGTGTACGAATGTGTGGAGTGAATACTTTAACCAGAGGTCAACACAAAAGGGAATTTGGTACAAGACCATCCAACCACAGCTTCCAGTGGATTGGATCGATTAAAATGTTATTAGCAGAAGTTGATTTAGTTATGCCATTAAGGCTTCGTTCCGGTCACATTCCATCAAGAAACTTTGGTTTTCTGAGGAAAAAGGTAACGTCACCCAATTGTGAAGAATGTGGAGTAGTCGAAGAGGTGCAACATATTTTGATGGAGTGTGTGCGGAATGAAGCTTTGCGATTTAATTTACTTGGTCCAACAACCAAGTACGACATTGGAGACTGTAACACTAACCTGGCTTTTCCTTTATCGGAACAAGCTAGGATAATGTACAAATTGGCACTTTTTGTTTTAAAGTAAGTATGTAGTAATAACAGTAATGTTAGAATTAAAAAGTGTGTTTAGGTTTTGTTATTTTGCTGATGTTACAGGACGATGTTATCGCTCAGCGATAAAATAAAGCCCTTAAAATATAGATAAAAAAAAACTTACTGGCAAAAAACTAAAACAACATTTATAAATATGTTTTACGCCTTATTTACATTTTATTACCTGGCATTGCTTCCTCTGGCTCTGATTACACCTTCGAGCCGCTTTGGCATACTGAATACGAGGTTTCGGAGGCAATTTTCGGGAATATTCTCCCATTCTTTCATCAGGACCTGTTTTAAGCCATCAAGTTGAAACCAACCTCCTGAATGTAATACTGTACGACCCAAGCAGGCGTTAGCCTGCATAAGTATCGATCCAACACCCATATTTAGAAAATATGGCCTTGCATACTCATTAAGGATCTCTTGAGCATATCTGTCCCCAGTAAGGGTGCCATTTTCTAGCCCCTAGCTCTGTGCGACCTTCTGAAGAGATGCCAACCCATACATGTACAGAGCCTCCACCGTATTGGACTCTTTCTGTGAAGCAGGCTTGAATGTATCGGTCACCAGGTCGCCTGTACATTCTTCGCCTACAATCGGAAGTGAATATTTAGAATCGAGACTCATCAGCGAAATTTAAATATCTTGTGTAGTTTTAAAGTTATTGTAATTTCAATAGTGTGGTACTTAGTTTTGAAGGCCAGTGTATTTTTGATCGTATTAATGTTCTACTTTGGTATGGAACAGCTTTTTTCATATCGGATTTGGTCCCTTACTTTTCATGAGGCTTCACTCCTTTGAAGTTTGTCCCTAGTCTAACCTAACACACTGAATACTATGTATAACCTTTGTTATTCAGTTATTTCTGTAATCAAATACCTGATAAAGTTAATCAAACAAACACACCTACATAAATGAGTATGTTTAAGGCGCTGACAAAAGCCAAATCCTCCAAATAAGTAATTTGTTTTAACTTTTCTTTGCCAAATTTATTAACTTTGTGGTAACGGACACAATAACTAAGTATATGATGAAACTAAAAAAATCTGACGACACTTTTGATGTAATTCCTAAGCTGATGATCCAAAAGTGTTATCACCTACTTACAAATAATGATATTGTATATTGCAGATCACTCTTTAGTTAGTAATAATAATAATAATAATAATATTATTTATTCAAAAATTACAAGGCATAAAAATTAGTACAGCTTTGCTTAAATGTAAATTATATTCCTAAGACTTACGTGCCTGAACTAGGTAATCCTGTGTTTCAGGCGAGAAGAGCTTAAATAGACTTAAAAAAAAAAAAAAAATCTGTAGGTTGACAATAGATCACTAATAATATGTTGAGTACCTTAGTATCTAAATTCGAAAAATACTTAACTTAGGTGAAATTTGTACATGTATTCACTTTAATACAGTTAGTAAATTCTCTGTATCTTCATAAGACATACTTTGGAGAGCATCCTTGAGCATTCTCTTACAATTTGTGTAGTTCAGGGAATAAATGTTTGCTTTCGAGTTTAGTTTATTATAGAGAAGAGGGCCGAGGTACAAGTAAAATTTGGATACAAAAGCATGTTTTGATGTATTTTGTGGACAAACTTTATCTTTACGTCTTTTATTAGTGTATGCAGTGCTGTAAGGTAGAGCTGTGTGTTGTTTTAATACAATACCCATTATAAATAGCTGTCGAACTGTTAATACTTCACAATATTTGTAAAGGAGGTTAGTAGGAAAAAGGAAAGGGCGGAAAGTAGACACTTTGAGAATCGCCCTTTGAGCTCTCTCGATGGTTAGTAACATTGTTTTACCTGCTCCACCCCATGTGGTAATACAGTAAGTTAAAATTGATTGACATAGAGCAAAGTAAACTTGTCTAACGATTTTTGGGTCAGCAATATAGCGTAACTTTTTAAAAACAAATATCAACTTGCGAATTCTATTATTTAAAGCTTGTATATGTTGTTTGAACGAAAGTGTTTCATCTATTATAACACCAAGGTATTTTGTTATATTTGTCATTTTAATGTTGGGACAAACACATTGGTTATCTGTAGGAATTGTGCAATAATGAGCATATAATGTCGAGGTAGTGCTTGTTGATGTTTGCTTGCGCATCGAAAACTTAATGTAATTTGTCTTGTCTGCATTTAGTGTTAGTGAGTTATCTTGAAGCCATTTATTAACAATATTGAATCCATGTTGCGCATGCTTGTAGACATTTTTTTCCGAGTCAGCCGAAAATAGAAGGGCAGTGTCGTCAGCATAAGAAACAATTTGGCCGTGATCTAGATTTAGATTACAAAGATCGTTTATGTATATCAAAAAAAGTGTAGGCCCTAAAATACTTCCTTGGAGAACGCCGAAGGACGTGTTTTTTTCAGTATCGCTGAGAATATTACCAATTCTTACACATTGGGTACGATCTTCTAGATAGCTCTTAAATAATTTCAGCTGAGTGCCTCGGATACCCAAGGCTTCAAGTTTGTGCAACAGAGTAGGAATAGAAACCGTATCAAAAGCTTTGGCGAGGTCCAGGAAGATTCCTACCGTGTGGTTACCATTATCAAGTTCTTGTGCTAGATAGTCAGTCAGATGGTGCACGGCATCGTCTGTTGACATTTTAGGCCTAAACCCAAACTGCCGTTTAGATAAAATTGATTTATCCTCCAAGTATTTGTAAAGCCTTTTATTCATAATTTTTTCTAATATTTTAGACATAGTAGGTAGCAAGGAAATAGGCCTATAATTTGTCACTTGATCTTTATTGCCTGATTTGTAAACAGGGACAACAACAGCTTTTTTTAGACACTCGGGGAAAAGACCTGTAGATAAACATTTTTGGAAAATATAAGTTAGGGGCGGTCCCAAAATGTGCCTGAACTGTTTAATAATTTTATTTGATATGTTATCCCAGCCAACTGCACAGTCGTCCTTCAAACTCATAATTATTGTTTCCACCTCAGTCTCGTCAGTGTCTAGCAACACAAAGGATGATGAATTATTGTTACACGTAAATGGTGTGCTTGTTAGATATTGTGACTGGCCCTGAACTTTTTCAGCCAAACATTTACCAACATTGACAAAGAAATTATTCGCAATGTTGGCAGATGCTAACTGTGATGAGTGTGCGTGTAATAAACCTGAAGATGACTGATTTTGTTTCGAGTTATACGTTACACTTTTAATAAAATTCCAGATTTTTTTACTATTTGTACCAGCTTTTTCTAGAGCAATTTTATCGTAGTTGCTTTTTACTTTTCTTAAGAGATTATTGCAGAAGTTACGATATCGTTTATACGACAGTTGCAAAATTAAATTATCTGGATTAGATTTAGTTTTCATATGCAGTTTATCTCTATTTTTCATACAGCGAATGAGTCCTGTCGTGATCCATGGTTTTATGTTGTAGTTTTTGTTATTTCGCCGAGATATGACCGTGTTTTTCTGAATTGCATGTTGTACATTTTTGATTAGATACAACATACAAAACTGTGGATCAGCGGAATCGTAAACTGGGTCAAAGTCGATATTGCGTAAATCTTCTTCAAGTTTATTTACAATTAAACTAGAAATTGTGCGAGTGTCTACTTTGGGTAATTTACAATTTAAAATAAGTAGGGTAGCATTGTGATCGGTTATTGTGGAATTAATTACAAGGGAAAGTGCAGGGAAATTCGACTTGAGCATAATATGGTCCAAACAGGAACCACTTTGATGTGTAAGAAGCGTGTGAGCAGGAAGCAAACCATGGAAAGCGCATAAGTTAAGGTATTCCTCAGCGGATGCGTCAGCACTTTCTGGAAGAATATTGGTATTAATATCTCCAACTGAAATAGTATTTTTGAAAGACGACAGGTTCTGCAAGGTGTTGTTTAGAGAGTCAGTGAAATTGTTTATATTTCTAAAAGAAGGGGGTCGATATAAGGCAATTATAGCTAATTCTAATCCAATTTTAATTAACAATCTGTTACAGTCGTCCATATTTGGTTCCTCGACAGTCAAATTGAGGTGATTTCTTGCGTAAACTATCACCCCATCGTTCTGATTGTAGTTTATGTTACTTTTATACATAGTATATCCCGGAATTAGTGGTATGTTATATTGTTTGGAAAGCCAACATTCGGTTAATACAATAACGTCACAGTTTATGTCTAGTCGTTGTAGAAAAATGCTGAAGTTGTCGAAATTTTTAAAAATACTGCGAATATTTTGGGTTAGTATGGTTAGTGGACTAGTGTTCGAGGAGAGATATTGTTGTTCAACGTCACAAACGCGGGATTCAGATACAGAGAAATTATCTATGTCATTAATTAAATTATTAATCATAATTATAAAAACAGTAACAAGGGCTAAAAAAAATACGTAATTAACGGCGCTCTTAGGCGCCTCCATAATCAACAGAATTAATATATCTTTTTTCAGCCATTATTTTTGCTGGGCATTCAGAAGCACTTGTCCTGTGATTGCTCGGCTTTTTGAAGTGCAAGCAAGTAGCACATTTTGGCTCCTCAGTCTTCTTAGTGCATTCTTTAATGGAGTGACCCTGATCACCGCAGTGGCCACAGGTAACGGAGGTCTCCCGACATGATTTGGCCGGATGTCCGTACTGCTGGCACTTATAACAGCGCGTGACTAGAGTAAAGTCTCTCACAGGGCATGACGACCAATTAACAAACACTCTGCCTTTTGATATCAGGGCTTTGCGTATGTCTGCAGATACTTCTAAAATATAATTACAGGTCTCAGCGTCCTTCTTACCTGACTTATGGCTTAATTTAATGGAGGTCAAAAAGGTCTCGAGGCTGCAATTCTGAAGGGTCTCTGCTAGATTTTGGTGGTATAAACAAGTAAAAACTTCCTTTTCTGGCATGGATGAGGGCACTCCGATAACTACTAGTCTAGGCTTCCTTTTTGGGGGTTCGTCTACTGTAAGGCCTGAATTTGATTGCTGCATCGATTTTTTCACCTTCTCAATATCGTCCTTTGTTTCAGTGCTGATAATGACACCGCCATTTTTCGTCTTACGTAGTCCTCTCACCTGAAGTTTCATTTGCTCGGGGCATATAATTTTTTGAACAAGTGTTTTTGTCTCCTCACTCGACTTCAGCTTGTCGTTAGGGTATATAGCAACTGAGCTTAGATTTATCGGCTGTATAAATTTATTGGTACCTTGTTTAACCATCTCAGCAAAGGAAATTCCCGTTACCGGTTTCATTGAAGCTCCGATTGACAGCTTAAGGGCTTGCAATTGCTGCGACAGATCAATTTGGTCTTCGAGTGTTTGGAAGGTGGAGTGGGCTTGGACGGCTCTACTCTTAAGGGACTGGTACTGGACGGCCATCTGCGACGTGCCGTGGCCAACTTTTCGGCATAGGGTACTTATACGCAGTTTTTGCTCCACGTTTAATTTGCCCTCTGATACAATAGAGCACACTTCATTTAGGCACTGCTCAATGGACGACATCCAGTTCTGGATTTCCGGCGTCGGTATCACTTCCATCATGACATCTTCTCTTTGGCTGGGTGGTTGAGGGTAAGGTGCGGGTTCGTCTGCAGGTGCAGGTGCGGGTGCGGGCACAGGTGTAGGAGGTGGGCTTCGAGCACATCTGCCACCCCTGCTGAAGGGACTGCTTGCCATTGTGATACAAATTTTTACTTGTTAATCACTTATACACATTTTCACATAAACGATTTACACATGTTATGCTTACGGATGACACAGTTTGCTTTACTACCGGCTATTTGGTAAAACCAGGTCACGATTCGGCAAGTAATTATTTATTTATTTTAATAAATGTTCGACACGTCTGTTCACAACAAAGAACACAAGAATCATCCAATTAGTCCATTAGTGAAAGAAATATGAGTACAACACACACGTCAATCCATTAGTGAAAGAAATATGAGTACAACAACAGAGAATACAGTTACTACAGTAGAAACTATTCATCCTAATACGAATACTGGTACGTACAATTCATCAACAAACTTAGAAATAACGACTAACAAATGTTCAGCAATTGATCCTGGTAAGTATTATATCTTTGCAGTCTTCCTTACTGACTGACTTATTCTGGTGGTCTGCACGAGCTGTTGTCCTATAGTTTGCCTTACTGTTACAGACAGAATATAGTAATGTATTTCTGGACTATATGGCTTGTGTTTTTTAATGTTATATATCCCTTTTTATTTAGGGCTTTAGGTTGCGAGCAATAACCAGTAACCTTGTAGTTATCAAAATGTCAGCCTGTGTAACGTCATCGCAAAGCAAAGACATCTGCGAACTACAATAAGTTTATAGATAAAAGTGGATGCAACACTCTAAATACCTTAGTGAAGACGACTGTGGTCGAATGCTTTCTTTCTAAATACACACATAAGAACGAGACAGTGATATATGTTTTCTTTATCTGATGTATGTTTTCAGAAAGAGAGTGTCCGACCACAGTCGTCTTCACTTAGGTATTTAGAGTGTTGCCTCCACTTTTATCTATAAGCTTCTTGGTGAACAAGCACTGATCACAGTGCTTGCTCACTACCTTTTGGTAACATATGCCCAGATTTTCTGTAAATATTACCTTGTGGTACGGTCCATCGCGCGTCACACAAAAGTAACAGAACTATGAAAACTTACAGCTCTATGCTCGTGCAGTTGACTGAACTATTATAAGAATGATCACATAATTAGATGTTAAATTGTAAATTTACTTTTATTTTTCAGAAAATGCTGATCAACAGCCTTCTCAAAACAACGTGTTAATATACGTGATACCATCCGTGATAGGAATGTGTGTTATAATATTGGTGGTTTATTTATTAGGGGTTAAAAAATATTGTCTTTGGAATTCGCAGCCAGTAGAAATAATGGAATTGAATACTTACGTAAGTCTTAATTTTTGTATGTTCATGTTCAATTCAAGAAATTCTGCTATGAAACTAATGAGTCATTTGTGTCTGGTATAAGGGGTGTTGTGGCGCAGCCTTTGAGAGATCTATGTCCAGCAGTGGACTGCTATAGGCGTTTGTTGATTGATTGATTGATTGATGTGCCTAGTATTTCTCCGGATCTCAGTCCCGTCAAAATCGTATCTAGTGCAAAGTGATCAATCAGAAAACAGTAAAAAAAATGAACGAGTCTTACAGCAGTCGCATATGATGTGTATCATCTAACATCTCACCTTGATGTTGGTAATAAGCAATATTACGGAAATAAGCAACATTGAAAGGGCGGGCAAGGTCGTTTCTGACGGCCTACTATAGCAGCGCGCGCGCTCATTGTTCAAATCAAATAGCGCGCGTTTCCTCGGCTTCTTGTTACACACTTCCGTCCCTTTTCACTAAATCAGTCTCACTGATTACAGGAAAGCGAGAGGAAAGACGTAACACATCAAAAACGGGTGTAAAAACCATAATTGTGAGCTTTATGCGAACTGTCATGCAATTGTTTAACTCATGTTGTTTTTATCCAGGCCACCGTAAATGAAGTTGTTTATGCAGATCTCAGTTTCGTGTATGGAGACAGTCAACCTGTAAGACACGACGAAGAATTGACATATGCCCAAATAATTGGGGTGTTAAAACCTACTGATGGAAATGTAATAAATAAATAAACGTTAATTGTTTCTTTGACAAACTTTTCTTTTCACATTATGTAACTAAGTAAAGCATGGCTTCTAAAACACCCTCCAGCTGACTATGTTGAGTTTGCAGAAGAGCTCTCAGCAGATCACCAACTGCTATGACCCACCATTTTCTTTTACAAATAGATCTAGTATGGGTGTAGACAGATATTTTGTTATTAATTGAATTATAAAGAAAAGTGCCAAGACAACAGAAAATCTTTTGGGGGAAACTAGTATTATAACGGATGATTTAACAAACATTTGTTGATCGTCTATTTTGTGTTGGTAAATCGTGATCTAAGGGAACTTCAGTGTGTTTTTTTAGTACTCTCATGAGAATGAACAATTGCCAGACCGTTAGCACTTGGCAGCGTTGGTAATGTTCGGATGTTGGATAGGGGACGGGGATGAAGCAACTAATTTTTAATATAGCTCTTTAGGCTCTCTCTTTTATCATATTAGTTTTAGACGTCCCGCCCCAAGTGCTAATGCAATTTACTAGCAAAGACTGGCACAGTGCCAAGTAAACTGTTTTAATAACGAATGTATCAGATATGTCTTAGATTTTTAAATATGTAGATTAATTTTCAGATTCTTTTAACTAGGGTTTCAATGTGTTGTTGGAAGCTGAGACGGTAATTTATGATTATGCCAAGATATTTGATAGAATTCGTTTTATCTAATACAGGACAAAACAATGGTTGATGAAATTCCAGGAGTGGGTTTCAAGTTCAAGTTAAAGTTTGGTTGATCCTGGGGTCTAAGGGAATATGTCATGTATTTTGTCTTATCGACGTTGAGGGTAAGCAAATTGAAATATGACCATTTATAACCGTATCAAGACCTTGTTAAGCATAATTTTCAACCTCATCCCACGTGTTAGCATCGAATATTATGGCAGTGTCATCGCCGCAAGTGACGATTTTACCGTTTTGTAGCTTGATGTCACATAAGTGGTTTATATAAACTAAGAATAATGTGGGGCCGAGGATGCTACCTTGAGGAACTCCATACTGATTAGGAAGTTTGTCGCTAATCCAATTATCTACTTAAGGGATTTGTGTTCTGTCAGATAAATAGTCTATGAATAATTGAAGTGGTAGACTTTTTACTCCCATGTTCTCTAATTTTTTTACCAAAATAGGAATAGATATTTGGTTCTACATTAGAAAAAAATATATTTTGCGAGAGTATTTTTCTGACAATGCTTTACCTACGTTTGCAAAAAATGAATTTACTCTTTTAATTGATTCAATAGGATTGTCTAACGAGATGAGCTGTGTGGATTGCTGTTTAGCTTTATTAGTATAGGTTATATTTTAATTGCTTCCTATATAATTTTAATTCTTTCATCCTGAGCATAGTCACGCTATCCGCGGCCGTGTTAGTGACAAAACCGACGCCATTAGCTTTCTTTAATCCAACATATTTGGAGGATGTAGGCCTTCCCGAAATGTGTGGTCACCAAACGGTTTGTCGTAAAGTGGTGGAGAAGAAAATTCTAAGACTCTTCTATATCTACGAATAGGGTTAACTTTCGTAACATAATCATCATTCGCCGTATTGTTGATTTCTTTTTGTTTTTTTTTGCAGGATGTAGTCCTTCCCGAAATGTGTGGTCACCTAAAGGTTGGTCATAAAGTGGTGGAGAAGAAAATTCTAACACTCTTCTATATCTACGAGTAGAGTTATCTTTCGTAACATAATCATCATTCGGTGTATTGTTGATTATTTTTTGTTTTTCTTCTTCAGTGACATTAAAAGTTGTATTACGAACCTTTTTTGTGACTTTGAACGTAGTTTTAGTAACTGTCATAAGGTTATCATTATCTGTTGTATTACCAGCATTGTGCTTAGCAGTTGGCAGTCGTTTTAAAGATCTACTAACTGGGATGTTTACTGATGTCACTGCATAAGTGGTACTCTTATGTTTTTTGTCTGTTTTTGTTGCTTTCGTAGATTTACTTCTCAACATTTTTTTCTGTTTTTTCAGTTTGTACCCATGCTCATTGGTGGTTTTTACTATTTTCTTAATACTTTCTAAATCTTGTACATCTTCATTCATAGAATTCGTTTTTTTGACTTTAGTTTCCCTCACTTTATGTTTAATTTTCTCTGTCTCAGCTGTTGCTTCATCCTCTTAATATTCTACATGTTTAGCTTTTTCAATCTTCTTTCTTTCTTTCCTCTTATCTTTATGTTTCTCATCTTTTGCCTTTTTAATCTTCTTGCTATTTTTCCTTTTATTTTTATCTTTCTCATCTTTTGCCTTTTTATTCTTCTTCTTTCTAGTTTATCGCTTTTTTTTTCCTTATTTTATCTCCATTCACGTTCATCCTACTGTTTTGATTAAATTCATCAATTTTCTTTAATTGGTTTACTTTATTTTTGAGATTCTTCATTCTTTTAATGTAAACCTTCATCCCATGTTCCATAGTAGTAATTCTGTTACTCTTTGCTAGTGACTTTTGTCTTTTTCTTTCATCTCTGTCAAATACATCAATAGAAAGCTCTTCGTCGGGCATGGGAGGCAGTATACTCCTTCTGAGGTCCTCGTCGCTCATCAATCTAAAATAAAGTTAATGATTAAAATTATTTTAAGTGATCTCTGAATGCCAAAGAATGTTATGTTTAATATTGACAATTAATCAAGTTATATAATATATTTCCAGTATAAGCTGACCTCACATCGTATAGGCTTTGTTTACAATGAAACGCCAGCTTATACTAGAACAGTATAGTTTGATGTGTTATGCGTACCTTAGCTTGTTCGTGGTGGTTGATTGTACTGTTGATAGCCTACCTGTAGACTCCTCTAGCAACATCCTCTGCACAAGCTTGCTCCTCATCGGAGACTTATAAATGATTTCTGGTTTCTCCGTATTCTTGTAAGATATTAGAGCTGCATATGGCTGTGATTTAAATTTACGCTGTCGCTTCAAAGATAACTCTGTAAAGTTTCCTTCTACTGTTACATCTGATTATTGGTCTGTACTTAAATATGTTATTTGTAGTTGTTGACTGTTAATCTCTTTAGAAGTTTCAAGTTTTGTTGCTTCTTTTTGATGTTTTTCGTAACTTTCCTTTAATAAAAAGATGTTTTTGTTGTCAGCAGTTGATTTTGGATCTATTTTTAAAAATAGTTCGGGCTTTTCATCTTCAATAGTGATATTATATTCATGGATCTTGACAGTATTCTCTGATTCTATGACTGCAGGTTTATAGGGAAATAAATTATTTTTTAAACTTGACGATGGAGCGTTTCTGATTTTTTTCAAAACTGTTGCTATTTCATTTTTCAATTCTCGTCTAACATTAATATCTAATAAGATCTGTGTAATGATCAAAAATATTAGCCCGGACGCCCTCTCTAATTAACTTAACTAAATCATTTTTAGGCCTTTCAGATTTTGAGTGGTTATAAACCTTAAGATTTGTTAAGACTTTTCCAAACTTTTCTCTGGCATCCTCTCTGTACAAAGAATCAATATATTCCAGCAATCTCTTAACATTTTTGTTGTATTTTTCATGTTTAATCATGTCCGCCACTTCATTGATTTCTGCTTTCAAAAGGGGAACTGATTTCCTTTTAATCAAATCTAATATCTCGGCCAGTAGATTCCTTAATTCATAATTCTCAGTCAATTCGTAAAATTTGCAGCCTCTATAATGATATTTTCTGATTTCTTGGTCTAGTATGTCGAAGAAATCTCCGAATGCAGTATCTTTATAAGTGTTGAGTATGTTAGCGACTCCCTGAATGAAATCCGTGAAGGTTTCAACCCTCTGCGCTCTGAAGTCAGGTCGAGGGATCTTGTTTTCATTAATTACCGTTTCATTTGTTGCTGCAAAGACATTTTGTGAGTTTTCTTCTACGTTTATTTCTAGAACACCATCAAATGCTAGATTGCTGCCTCCATTATCTTCTTTTGGTGTGTTAAAAGGGCTTGAGTTGGTGTAAACTGAAACATAATTAAGAATGTAGAATGTCATATTAAAACAGGTGGTGATCGATACTTGTAAACTAATAATAAGTATTTTATATATAGGTAAAATTGTTAGTTTGTTTGTAAGAGGTAATCTCTAGAAGTACTGATCCGATTACAAAAAGTTATAGCAAGCGATACTATTTCCTGGTGACATATGTTTTGTAGTAAGGTGACTTTCATGCGGTCGGAAGTAAAGAACGGAACTTGCAACTTGTTATACCTATAGAGGCATGAGGAACAGGGTGTAAAGTTCACTCATCCTCTATAGAAAAGGGAGGATCCGCAGACCAGATGGGTGTCGTGTCTGGCGACGATTGATGTCGGGAAATTTTGTATTTCTTGATCCCACGGTAAACCCTGCTTGCGCGATGCACGATTTTACGTAACGTCAGCGTGATGCGTAGTTTGCATGTGGCGATGTAACTGCTGCCACATACCTTGTGAAGTGGTGATCTTTTTACCACCCCTTTGGATATAAATAAACGAATTGTTGATAGTTCAAATTAGTTGGGATTTAAAATAAACAATTTAAATTCGATATTGAAAACATTCTTGAAATGAACGCAAAATACCTACCAAATATCCTGAACAGCAGAAAACAAGTACACACTTTCATTTTAATATAAATATACTGACATTTTGATGGAATTATAAAACTTTTTATTATGCATTGCGCGTTCAATAATTTTCATTTATAACGAGCTGCTATCCGCGGCTTCGTCCGCGTTGACCCCAATTCTTTTTTCTAAAATAAAAGTACTCTAAGTTACTTCTTATAACATCAGCTATCTGCCAGTGGAAGTACCGTCAAAATTGGTGCAGTCGTTTCGGAGATTAGCCGGAACAAACAGACAGAGAGACCGGCAGAAATTTTAAAAATATTCTTTTTGTTATAAATTCCGAAATAATTTAATATGCATTTAGTAAAAATATGTTATTTTGACATTACAAACAGACACTTCAATTTTATTTATTTGTGTAAAGATTTTAAAGACTCAATAAAAATATTACTACCATTTTATTGATAATAATAAAACTGAAATAGTAAATTCTTTTTAAAATAAAGTTTGAAATTTAAACAAACTCAATTTTTAAATCTTTGATATATTTTAAAATTTACTGCGTTTTAGACTTCGCGAGTGATTTGTGGAAATCTTAAAAAAATACTCTATAAGGTTTAAATTGTGGATTAATCAGTCAATCAACTCATGGCTTCCTAGTGTTCTCATAGGCACTGTGAAATTATTTTCGACATTTTGACTTAAAAAAAAATGAGTGTGTAGAAATATGAACACGTGGTGCCAGAATTTTTATTTTTAACCAAACTCTTCTTTTATATTTGTTTTTTATTTTTATTTATTTTTTAAAGTAAAATAAATAACTACTTATGCAACTCAACATGCGAACTTTTTAAAAATATTTGGCGGCAAAACTAAAATTGTGATTAATATTAAATTAACTAAACACTATGCTACTATTTTTATTCGGTTTTTATTTAAATTACTATTTATTTAATTGCGATGAACATGAGACAAATGGTACGTTATTCTTTATTGTTATCATAATAATTATATCTCTCAATATATAAAAAAACTGATTTTCTTGGAAATCCAATTGAAATGACAGCTGTATTCCTTCTCAAATTCAACATGATTTTTACCTTTCACTTCCAGTAAAATTCAACGAATCCTTAATAATAGACAAACATCATCAAAACCTTCTCCAAGTTAACGCCTTTCTTAAAAATGTGCAGAAAAAACTACACGAAAAATCAGTGTTGCGAAGTGTCAGTGACGAGGAGATTGTTTACGATGATATCACCAATTGGCGAAGGAGAAAAGCCCCGGGAATAGACCAAATGGACCAAAATCTAAAGGCACATAAAAAGCTTCCAGCTGACTTTCATCCCTTTCCACGATACAACCCTTCTGATCGTCGTCAAGCTCTATTGCATTGGTCACCACCTGGCCTTCTAGGTTTCAAAGTACCATTACCTGTTAAACCTCAACTATCATCAACGAATCCCATGGCGTTATTCCCGTTAAAAAATCCTGGACAAAGACCTGGGCTCCCCTATCCTGGATACCTGTTAAGACCGAAGCATTCGAAGTATCCTAGACTGTCTCCTAGGTTTCTTTCAGACTACAGATACCAACATATTTATGTCAGACCACCTGGTCCTCATTTACCAAGTCCTTTATATACACCAGGTCCTACTAGACATAAAAGACTTCCGTTTCTTTATGCAGTAAACCATTATTTAAAAAAAAATCCCTACCTATTAAATCCTCTTCGTCCTACTATTTCTCCACCAATTTCCAATCCCGCCGTAAGCTCGAAGACCCCTCCACCAGTTACCATTCCTTCTTCAACTGTATGGACCTCAACAATTGGTTACGATGCAAAGATCTGGCTGAAAGAGATCGCTCCGTATACACCTGTCAAAGCAAAATTTAAGAACCCCTCGAAAGAGTCACCGCATCGCAGCAAAAAGACCACCGGAGTGCCTATTGCTAACGGAATTTTCAAGAAAAAAGTCTATTGGTTCTCAACTGGAACAGCCAATACGGGGCAACTCTTCAATGAGGATGAGGATGGATTTCTTTACGTGACTCTTCCAGAGAAAGATGGAATATCAGATCAAATAGCGAACGACCCTAATAAGAACAGGGTTTCGACTATGGCTGGAGATGTGCTGCATGGGAGTTTGTATCTTTACCTATATTTAATACGTCATTATCATCCTCCTTGATCTCCCTTTCGGTTTTCTTCGTACCCTCGGCAGGCATCGGCCCTAATGGACCCCGTCAATTCTGCTGTTATCTCTTTGAGGCGCGCGTGGAACACAACGCACCGTCAACCCGGGCCTGGTCCTTATCGGACGGCGAACTACCGATTGTTCACCGTCCGCAAGCCCGCGCTGGAAATCAGCCAGCCTGCGATTCTCGACGCCCAGGGCGTCTCCTCCTGCAGCGACTAGGGGCGTGAGGGCGCGAAATTTGCCTCTTCCTCACGCGTTTCGCTTTCTCCTTCGCGAGCATTACCACTTTGCAGAAGGAGGTGACGGCCTCCCATCAGCTCTCGCTCCGTGCCATGGCCTGAATCAGGGCCGGACTCGAGAAATCACCGC
This sequence comes from Omphaloscelis lunosa, assembly GCA_916610215.1. Lineage (NCBI taxonomy): Eukaryota > Metazoa > Arthropoda > Insecta > Lepidoptera > Noctuidae > Omphaloscelis > Omphaloscelis lunosa. The sequence goes on from OU744270.1 coordinate 13,749,986, forward strand.
TGCTGATCGGCTCCACGAGGACACGGCGATGCTCCGCCCAAGCCGGGCAGACCTCCACCGTATGCTCCACCGTGTATTGTCATCCTCCAGCCCGTATCTTAATTTTATTTATTTGTATTCGTTGCAGTATGTCTTTTTCTTCTTCTTCCATACACCTCTATTAGGCGCCCTCTCATTATGTATTACAGCTGTTGATGCCTCCACGAATGTAGGGATTATCAGCAAAAAATAAGCCTATAAAAGGGCTCTCGAACTGGGATCATTCGCCTGTAATGTAACCATATAAGATTCTACTGTATCGGCCAGGGCTTTGTAAGTAGACTGCGCAGGCCGTCAACTGCTAGGTAGTGTAGAGAGATAATAGAAACCAGCAGGGTAGGTTAATATATATAATTAAATAGGTAAAAGAAACATGGCTAGGTCCGAGGTAAAGGTTACATTACCGGCGAATTCTCTCGGCGAGGGAGCGCCTTAATGTTTCCACTGCTGAGACACAGGGCTCCTCTCTGTGAAAGGGAGTGGGCTGATATCTACCACATGTGCCCAGTGCAGGTTGGCGGGTACCAAATGGCTTTGAGTTTTTGGTTCTGGGACATGCTGGTTTCCTCATGATATTTTCCTTTACCAACTATGAGTGTGTAAACTTCAATATCATATTAGGGCAACCTGTGAAAGTAGTTTAAAGGTATCATAATAAATACATTACTTTCCAGAAATCACGGTACAAAAACCGTCATCGCCGTCACCGAGGCAACGTTACCTCGACTTGATGGAGCAGCTCGATGAAGGCTACATGATGGTGTTCATGATAGAGTTGTGCAGAATGATCGCCGTGAAGGACAAACGGGAGGTCCGAGAGGTTATGATCCATACGGAATTGATCTACAATAGGTAAGTGTCATTATATTAGCAGTTAATTGTGGTCGTACAAAAGATTTGCCAACAAGCAATGGAGCGCAGCATACTGGATGTTAAAATAACAGATCGTGTCAGAAACACCACGTTGCGCTGTATAACTCACTAGCTCCTGCCCGCGACTTCGTCCGCGAGCCTATAACCTTGCTCAAGGATAGGGCTATCCAATGCAAAAATAATTTTTCAAATCCGATTGGTAGTTCCGGAGATTACCTCTACGTACAAACTTACAAACAAACAAACAAACAAAAAAAAAAACCTATTTATAATATCAGTATAGAAGTAGCAGATGTTGGAGAAAAAATAATCGGCTGAAGTGGGAGCGGACTGGGCGGAGGGAGGTCGCCATCAGGTTCAACCGCGGCGAACGTGGCAGCCTAGAACCAATCATTCGAAGACATAATAGCAGAATCAACGCGGACTTGATTTGTTGATTGATTTTTCTCCATTAACCTATTTTGACTCTTGACTTGGTGTATTTTGTTTGTTTATATGTATCTATCTATTATTCTCGTAGTCTGTCATATTTTCAAATAATAACATTTTATGATAATTAGATTACAAGAACACAGACACTTTAATTTAAGTCGTTTTTTGTATCTGTAACCGCGTTATAGTTTCTGCCCCATGGGAAAAAGGTGTGAGTTTATGTACCTATGTACGTATTTAGTTTATTTTCTATCATGATGCACTTAATGTGTTTTGTCTCTGCATCACCCTAAGGTAGACTGTTAGAAAATGCGTCGGGCATTAAGTGCGCCTTTATATAGTTTGTTTTTATTTGTGCAGAAAGATTTATTTATAAATTATAATACTTCTACCAAGGCCAACTCACACTGTGCCCGCGTAGTAGATTATGGCCACTCCCTCTCACAGAGAGAAGGCCTCAGTGCCAGCAGTGGCAACATTATAGGTAGGCTTGTCCTAACTATGTAAAATAAATATTAATATAATAAGCCCTCATCGCTGTAACTTTATAACATGCATAATGTTTCATGTTTACTTTATTCTATTTAACAATTTAACTTTTACCTAAGTATAAATAATGTTTTTTCTGACAGTTTATGGAACAATGGCCGCCTCGCTTGGATCGGAGAACCGCTTAATACTGTCATTTGGAAGCTGTCAATGAAAATGTCAGATAGAAATACAGATATCGTTCGGAGTAAGGTTATCATCGCCGTCTATCAGCCAACAGACGTCCACTGCTGGACATAGGCCTCCCCAAGGCGTCACTAAATCGGCGATATTAATTATTGCATTTCGTAATTAATATTTTAGTGCACTAGTTAGCCATTTTTCATATTTCCATACAGTAATATTGCCAAATTAATGATAACAGCGATATATTTGACATCTATTTGCGACGTTGCCCAGTTTTAGAATGAGCGCTCTGTTTTTTTGACGTGATATTGTGCTATGTATATGCTGATCAATTAATATTAATGACAGATTATTTAAAAGGGAATCGTGATACGCAGTCACCGGATTGTGGAGGTCAGATAAGCAGTCACTCCATGTATTCAGCTGCATCGGGTTAGACTGGAAGCTGACCCCGACTGAGTACGCTAGGCAGATGATGATAATTGATTATTTTTACCCCACTACGGCGAAGCAAAAAGTAGGGTTATGATTTTGACCGGTATGTATGTATGTATGTAGCTATGTATGTATGTATGTTCATCTGTTCCCTCATAACTTCCAAACTACTCATCATCAAATTTAAATAAAAATAAAAGTTATAAAAACTAAAACCGTTTTAGTTTTTATAACTTTTATTTTTATAATATTCAAATGGTTCTCTCTACCAGCATACGCATCAATAATGTTCCACATGCTGCTACAAAGGAAGCAGGTGCTATCTGCAGAGGTGAACTCCATCATTGATGACGCTGACCTGTTCTATAATGATGACGAAGGAAACCGCCTCTTATACTCCTTGAAGCAGTTTGAGGATTATCCTAAATGTGAGTGGACCGTGGTCATAAGAAGTGCATGGCTGTATCAAGTCAAATTAAATTGAGTAGCGAAACTTCACCGACGTGTTGAATATCGATATGAAATGATTCAAAACAAAAAAAAAAACAACTGCTGTAGTTATTTGAAATTATAAGCTTAGAAGCTAAAACTTTTTGTTTTTTCGTCATGAAGGATAGCTCGTGACGTATATGAAGGTTTGCCAGCTAATTTTAAATGACCATTGATCTTCTAAACTCATAATTTTAAATACCTAACTAAACATATTTTATCAATGTTCTGTACCCACCAAGCCTGTCAAGTTTCACCAATTAATTTAATTTAACTTGTATTTAATCTCTGATCTCAGCTATCAAAAACAGTTATTGGCTTTGCGACAGCCTCATTGAAAGCTTCCTACTGCCATTTCGACGCCTGTCCGGCACGCGTCGCCGTCAACGACTGATCGACTCAATTAACACAGCCATAGAGCAACGCTTCCCTCGACTGTTGAGAAAACACCATAAAGAAACTCTTGCTGGTAAAGGTACCTACGTCTGTCTTTCGTCGTCATCATCCGTTCAGCCGTCTACTGCTGGACATAGGCCTCCCCCAAGCGACGCCATACTGACCATCCTGTGGTTCTCCTACAGAGAGGACTCTGTTAGAGGAAGTGGGTAATAAGTTGTGGTCAGGAGACTTGAGTCTCAAGTGTGGGAACATTATGAGCTGATTTTGTATGCTTCTAATATCAGCATGCCTTAAATTAGGTGTTCTGTAATCACAAAATCCAAACATGTGAGATTAAAGCATTCTAAACTTAGAACAAACCCACAATAAGACATCAGGTGAATTTATTGTTTATCAAATTGATACCTTAACTTCATATGTTTATATTTTATTTTCACAGTAAGCTCTAAGAATGGTTCCCAACCAAAAAAACGAAAGAGAAAACGACATCATCTTCCTCGCAAAGAGAGCGAGAGAGATATCATACACCAGACAATAAAAATATAGATGGAAAGCAATACAGCGAAGTTACAGACTATATATGAACCGTATAATGAGAACTGTGACACCAGTAACAAGTGACCAGCCGAGGTTCAGAGCCACCGCAAAAAAAAGAAGACCAACAACTGCCTACTTCAACCTTGACTAGGTTGCAGCAGGCAGTTGTCGGTCTTCATTTTTTTCTACCAACCAGAAATAGAAAGCCAAGCTACCAAGAGCATCACTACTTCAAGAGAAACTAAATGCCTTTCACAGTGGTATCAGTACTGTGGACAGTTATTTATCATCTTTTCATCCGAAAGACGTACACGGTTGGATGTAAGCATCCCCCAAGCGTCGCTACATCGACAGGTCCTGTGCTTCTTGCATCTAGCGGACACCAAGCCGGTGGAAAGACCTCGGAAAGATAAAATACCATTTTACCAAATGAAAGAAAAGTTATAAGAATCTGGGTCAAAGAAATAATGTAGAAGACTGAAATTAAAAGCTGAGCTACTGATAAAGGTTTGGTTCAAGCTATAATGATGAAGAGGTGTCTCTGACTATAAAATTGATTGAAGCTCTTAATTATGGGAATAGGACTGCTGACTTTGATAACACGAGATAGCAAAAGTCCTGTATCATCATCCGCCTGCCTTTTCCCAACTATATGGGTCAGCTTCCAATCTAACTGGATGCAGTTGAATACCAGTATTTTATATCTCCACAACCCAATAACTGGGTAACACGATATCAGTGATAAGACTGGTTGCTAAGACTGGTTGAAGAAGCACAAGATGCCATTGGAATCTTTTGCGACCTCTCGAAGGCGTTCGATTGTGTAGACCATGAGACACTTCTGCTGAAACTAGAGCACTATGGGATTAGGAATACAGCTCTTGATTTACTTAGATCATACCTGAAAGATAGAAAGGTTAAAGTTCAGGTAAACGGCGTAAACTCATTAGGGTCTGAAATGGCAATGGGCGTTCCCCAAGGTTCGATATTGGGTCCATTCCTCTTTTTAGTTTACATTAATGATTTACCCCAATTATTTCAAAATCAACCGAAGATGGTGTTATTTGCAGATGACACATCATTAATCTTTAAAATAAACCGACGGTCACAAAATCTTGAAGACGTTAATAGCTCTATTCTGCAAGTCCAAGATTGGTTTACGGTAAACAATTTAGTACTAAATAAAACAAAAACCAAATGCATTAGATTTAAATTACCTAATGTTAGAAGTAGCGAATGTGACATCATATTGAATGGGGAAAAACTGGAATTTATTAATCAAACGGTTTTCCTAGGAATCACGCTAGACGAGAAATTACAATGGGGACCTCATATAACATCTCTTGCGGGGCGGCTAAGCTCGGCCGCTTATGCTGTTAGAAAGATAAGACAGTTAACAGATGTAGAAACCGCGCGATTGGTCTATTTTAGCTACTTCCACAGCATTATGTCGTATGGCATTTTACTGTGGGGTCGGGCTGCTGACATTGAATCCATCTTTATTTTACAAAAGAGAGCTGTCAGAGCCATTTATAATCTACGTCGCCGCGAATCTCTCAGGAAACTATTTAAAAGGATTAATATTATGACGGTACCTTGCCAATTCATTTATGAAAATATTATGTATGTAAGGAAAAATCCACATCTTTTTAATAAAATAAGTGATAGACATAATTTTAATACTAGAAATAAAGATAAACTAGATCAACCATTTTTCAGATTATCTAAAGTACATACATCTTTTATGGGGTACTGTGTTAAATGTTACAACAAAATACCTTGTGACATATTGCAATTAAATGAAAGAAAATTTAAAACTCAGATTAAAAGTACACTTTGTAAACAAGCATATTACAAATTAGAGGATTATATCCAAGATAAGAGTGCTTGGAAACATGCTGGTCCTGCTCCATAGGACAATTTAGAATCAAGACAAAATCAAACAGGTTGCTAATTTAATTGTTAAATTTATAATTTTGTATTATATGACATTGATTTTACATTCTGTGATTACTTCCTCACACACTGACTTATTAATTTTAAAAACATTAGGAAAATCGTCTACTTTTACTATGTTTGTAAATATGTGAGCACCATGTATCTATCACATAATTAAATTATCTGTCGTTGCTTCATTTTTAATTCTTTTTACCTATTGTGGTATAGTAATTTTATTCTAGGTGCATCGTCTTCACATATAATTATTTAAGTAATGTACGTACTAATACAAACTATTGTAAAACATTTTAAAAGAGTAACGGTGGAGTTTCTTGCCCATTCTTCTCCATACGAAAACTACCTTTTGGAAGGGGCGACTAGAATCAATTAAATTTTTTTGTAAATTTTGACGTTCAAAAGTGCCATACATGGGCCTATTTGAAATAAATGTTTTGACTTTGACTTTGACTTTGAACTTTCGGGCTTCGGACTAGCCGTGACTACTGTTAAGTAAAGAATACTGTAATTAATTTTCTAGGTATTGATATAATAATTATGTACATATGAATGTGTATTGTAATTGTTGTTTTATTTATTTCTGCACTCTGTATTGAACGGACACGAGACATCGGCAAGTTTATCATAGGTTACCACATTTTACAAGCTACGTCAATCTACCCAGGCTTTTACCAACTTTGTTAGGGTCGACTTCCAGTCTAACCGGATATAGTCGAATACCAATTTTACATGAAGCAACTGCCTATCTGACCTCCACAACCAGTAACTGGGCAATACGATACCCCTTAGTAAGACTGGTTCTCAGACTTTCGGGTTTCTGACGACCCGTAACGACTTAAAACAACGAATAAAATCTCTAAGAGATTTTATTTTAAAATTATATAAAAAATATGTTTAAGATTCTCGCAACAAGCCCTTTCATTTGATATGTCACACGCTACTGTAAGCAAAACTTTTTTTTTAAATTTTCTTAATTAGGATAAAATTATTAATAACAAGACACTTTAATTTACTCACTCCAAGGAGATTGTATTGGGAGTGCCAATGGATTCCAGGTATCGAGTAACAGTGTTGGCACTGATCACTTACCATCAGGTGGGTCGTCGGCCTGTCTGACATCACCGCTCCGCAGTGGAGTCTTTTTATAAGATTTTAATTAAAAGTTCACGGAATCCATTAGCTTTTGATATTGTTTCGTATCTTTGAGACGTCGATACAGTCTCAGGAAATTATGTTTGAGGCTATTGCAGAGCCAATAGCTCGTTAATCTAACTGGAGTAAGAATAAACATTTATTTTCTTTATTTTGACAGCCGCTCTTACTAATGGGTTTCGTGTTACTCAGTAATTGGGTTGTGGAAGTCAGGTAGACGTCGCTCCATGTGAAATACTGGTATTCAGTTGCATCCGGTTAGATTGGAAACCGATCCCAACACAGACGGGATAAAGGTCTACGTACTGTTAGGATACGCCGCGAACTCTTTCAGAGCATCAAACAAGAGTCTTCCTTCATCGTCGTCATACAACATGTCAGCATATTCAAGGATTGTGTTCACTTCTACTGACAGCTCCTGATGTCGCTGACTGAGCATGTGGTGCAAATAAGCTACTTGGTCTGGTAGAAAAGAACATGCACATGAGGAAAAACTAGCTGCTAGTAACAGCAAGTAACTATTTGTAACAACATCACACCATGCCAGTATGCGTTCCCTTAAGAGCTAGGCAGAGGTATATTAGTAGTATTTTATATACAAACACTACGCTTTCTGTATAAGTTCAAGTCCCATGCAATAGGAGACGAGCCTATTGCCTTGTACAGAGCAAATCCAGACTCCGGGCTGCTACTAAGAAAAGACGTAAAATAGAAACCATAGAGGTCATACTGAAATGAAATGAATAGGATAATGGAATCACTTTTATAAGTAATATTTAATAAAATAGCTAGATAGAGTCGAAATTTCCTATTTGATAAGACATGAGAAGAATAGGCAGCACAAACTCAAGGGTCAAAGTCTCTTTTAAAGTACAGACATAATCTTAGTCAGATCATGATCTGAGCCGATTAGATTATAAATTAATAAACTTACTCTGTATGACATCTATCTCCGATTCCTTAAGTAATCTAGCGACCTTCCTCGTGACATTTATGAGCGGCTTAACGAACAACAGTAGGTAATTGTCTAGTTTGATATAAGCTGTAACAAGATACATCGTGAAACCATATTCACTACTTCTGTTATTGGCAAACAAGGATCGACCCGTGCGGCTGTTATTACTTAGCCAAGAGCTCCTCTAACAGCTACTAACAACTATAACTTTAATACTCATGAACACTATTGTTATAATTAAATGCATAATTTCCATTTAAAAAAAAAATGGTCCTGGCATCCCAACAAACTTGGTCCAAAGTCAAAAGTCCAAGGTCAAAGTCCATTCACCCCAACCAGATACGGCAGGTAAGCTACCATGATAACTGTTTTTATTTGTACCTTACGCTAAATACAATGAAAATAAAAACAGTAATGCCTTTCAACGTGGCATTCCTGCCAGCCAATTTGTTTGACTCCCTATGAGCTTTTATATATATTTATTTTTAATCGTGCTTGTGTGCGTGTTACCATATTAGTTACACGGCAAGTAAAGAGAACACTGGAATAATGATAAGAAACCAAATATATATATTTCTCAAGTAATCACAATGACATAAAACATAATGAAAAAAATCTGGCCATTTGCGTGTCGGACCACGCACAATGAAGGGTTCCATAGTTGGGATGAATTTATCCCAAATACAAACTTAACATTGTAGTTGAATAACAACTAGTGTTGAGGAGTGGACTATCAACAGAGAGCGCCATCTTGTGTCTTAAGCAGGCTGTCGGGTACTACATGGAGAGGAAGACGCCGTGTATACGTGTTTCCTGGACCTATGCAAGGCCTTTGATATTATATGGCCAAATTGGAAGGAGCAGGTGTGCCGACTGAAATCATCAGATGGGCTGGTGCGCTATCTGATGCATATGGCATGGAGTGTGGCGTGCGGCTGGGGGGATAACCTCTCCTCTGTTATTCAATCTATATATTAATGACCTCATCGGCGAGCTCAGCGGTACTCATATGGGTTGCTTTGTAGACGAAGTAAGCGTATATAACATCAGTTATGCGGACGATATGGTACTGCTGGGACCGTCGGACCGTCGGTGGGAGCGATTCGTAAGCTTGTGTCAATCTGTGGGGCGTACGCGGCGGAACATGGACTGAAGTATTACTCGAAGAAGAGCGAATTGCTCGTTTTCAAGAGTGGAAAGTGTGGATGTTCCGCCTATTATGTTTAATGGTGCGGCTCTGCGGGTGGTGAGCAGCATCAAGTATCTGGGCCACATTATGACACAAGTTGTAGGATGAAGCAGACATAGAGCAGAGCATTAACAGTCAGGGGGAATGTGGTATGGTTTGCACACAGGTTTGCTCGCTGCTCGAGGGCAGTGAAAATTACTCTTGTCAAGGCGTACTGCCAATCGTTATACTCGAGCAGTCTGCGGGTAGCCTATACTCGCCGGGCTGCTAGAGCCCTGCGTGTCCAATGCAACAAAATCTTCAGGATGCTAATGCTGCCTCGCTATTGTAGTGCGTCCGGAATGTCTACGGAGGCGCAAACGGACGGCTTTCATGCGGTTATATGGAAGAAAGTAGCCTCCTTGTTGCAGCGCGTGCGAGGCAGTAGTAACAGTATCCTGCAGATGGTTGTATCTCGTACGGATTGCCCTATCCAGATCAAATGGATGCATATTGTGATGGGTGTTGACTAACATAGTGTATAAGATTTTACTAACACAATAGGTACCTATAATAATTATTTATGACTCTGTATTTTTTTTTCACTGTATTTTTATCATTTTGTAATTTTATGGATTATTTTTTATCTGAAATAAAATTATTAATAATAATAACATGTTCTCCTATACATTCCAATTGCAAATGTAAGTTTGTACGCACAATATTGAGAGATTTACCATGTTATTTTATCACCATAGACTTATTATAAATTTTCCTGTAATCTATGAGTAAAAAACCATATTCTGTATTTTTCCAAAAATGTTGTCTCAGTAGTTTTGTAGATAAGGGAGGGAAGAATGGTAAATTTTCATTTACTTTCTTAAATATCTTTAAATTTATTTATTTTAAAATAATAAAAAAAACACTAAAGTCCTCGCGATAAGCCCTTTATTAAGATGTCTTTAAATTGTGACATCTTTTGTTAAAAGTCCTCAATAGATAAATAAAAACCGGCTTAGTGCGTGTCGGAAATCAAGGGTTCCGTAGTTGGGATAAATTTATCCCAAGAACAAACTTAATATTGTAGTTGACAAACATGTTCTCCCATACGGAATGCATACATGTATTTTCATCGATATTTGCATCAATTGAATACAGACTTTGAAAAAAAAAAAAAAAAAAACCTCGTTGCGCGGTGGTCCCATATAAATTTTTTTAACTTTGCTCGGGTTGTTTTTGAGTTAGCTTCGATAATACATATTTAAACTCTCTGCTCGACTAGATTTTGACATATGCCATACCAGCTGACTCGACGAGATGTTGCGAAAAACGTCATGAAGTTCAGGAATTTACATCAACTTTCAGCGTTCAGATTTATTCAGAAAAATATGTTACTGCTCCTGTTTTGTACAATATGTTTGTGGCAAATATCTTTAATTATATGTTGAGATCAGTCAAACTGTGTCAGTACACAGCGAAAGTTTTATAGAGTTGGTATTACTACACCTATCAAAAGGTAGGTAATTTAAACTTGCTGAAAATATGTACATAAACAACCTACTCTCTTGCTGAAAATGTGCAAAAGGGATAAATAATGATATTATCATCCTCTCTGCATTCTTACTTTGCCATTTTTCATACATAAACTACATAAAAAACACGATCAAATCTTGATAAAAATTACTAAAAATTGTGTTGAGACGTGACACTTCATAGTGCTGACCGTCTATCCAATTATCTTATTTCGATTCAAAAGTTGCATTCAGTCTAATCGATACTCGTAATAAAATCGAATATGAAAAAAGTGTTAGAAACCGAATAAAGACTCTTTGGTATATTTTCTAAGAATTATTTAATTTTTAATATTAAGAAATTTATTAGTAAGTATACATGTACAGTGTGCATAGGGCAGTAACTTTTTAGGGTTCCTTACATACGAATGAAAAAATTGGAACGCATAAAGGATTACTCGTGTGTCGGTCTGTCACAGCCAATTTGCTCCAAATCTACTGGACAGATTAAGTTGAAATTTAGTACACATAATGAATTTCTGTAACCCAAATACGGAAGTGTAACGTAAATAAATTAATTTTTAACATGGGGTCACTTTTGGGGGGCAAATTAGACAGTTGAAAAGAAAGGGAGTGCCGACAGAAGTGAAAACTTAAACAATTTTACCGTGCAGGAAATACTTTTAATGAGGTGTCGGTAACGGTGTCGCGAGTTCAATAGTTTTTTCCCATTTCAAAAATGCCCAACGCGCCTAAAGAAGTTTTAACTTCAAAAAAAGTTTTGCAAACTGTACCGTGTGACATATCAAATGAAAGGGCTTATTGTGAGGGTCTCAAATATTTATGTTCATTATTCTATATTATTTTCGGAACGAAGTTCTTTAACGCGACTTGCGGTAGGAGTAAACTGGCATAAATCGTCACGCGAATAAGTGTTCATACTTGCGACTGTCTTCTTCTAATTTGATAGAGAGAGTGGGAGAAAGTGTGAATTTGGTCAAAATGTAAATCCAAGATGGCGGTTGCGAAAATTTTCAAATTGTTCGTCATGTGTGTCGTTTTCATGGTTTTCAAAGGAGATAAAGCCGATATTAGTGACGTTAAAATGTACATTCAAGATGACGGCTCCGAAAATTTTCAAATTTTTCATCATGGGTATCGTTTTCACAGTTTTTAAGCGTGTTAAAGTCGATAGTGACGTCAAAATGTAAGTCCAAGGGTGGCTGCAAAAACTTTGTTTTTGTTTGAAATTATACGTGAAAAAAAACTTAACCGACGAACGGACGCACACGTTTTATTTTTTAATTATTATAGAAAATAGCCACTTAGCCACTTATCTCCGGAGCCATAGATTATTTTTTCAGAATACTGGACATTGATAGTTGATTAGTTGATTACAGATTCCTGGAAAATCTATGAAAAGTCGATGGTCGTAAAATAATAAGGTAAATCTCTCAATATAGTGCGTACAAGCTTAAGTTTGTTCTTGAGATAAATTAATGGTAAAAATACGTCATTTAAAACTGTTTGCGGAATACCAACCCAATTAATAGAATTAATTTATCATCATTCCGAAACAAAATTTTGTAAGTCTACCTTAAAAATGTATACTGGGCATTCTGTAGCAAACTATCAAAAATAAAATCCACGGTAAATAATTGTCCAATAAATTCAAATAACATTGAACAGCGAGCGCATTCCGAATTTAAATTCAAATATGGAAACAATTCAGCGCGAAATTCAATAAATTAGGTAAGTATTTATCCCCGTCCTATCCTATGTCGTTTTATACATAATGTCCAAAAAACGATTAAAATTACAAAACAATTTTATTTCAATTTCCAAGTATCGATTTCTGATATTCGTCATATTATTTAAACGAGTCGATGAAAGTTAAAAAAAATAGTATGGCATAATCGTTTTCGCACATCATTACAATAAAAAAAAACAATCATGGTCGGCGATTTTTAACACAAATTGAGTAGTAGTAATAAATATTACGTGTTATTGGACCTGTGTTCGTATATTACGTTAAGATCTGGGCATTTTCTAGTTTTTTATAATATTTGTCACATTTTAAATCGTATCTACATGTGTATATATGATATTTGTAAAAAGTAAAAATGTAAACACGCACTATAGGCGCGAAACTTCGACTTTGGACATCAAAAAACTTCATTACCGCTACATAATAAACTTGAACAATGGATGAATTCGTCAAATAATTAAATGATGTAGTATTCACTGCCCCTATAGTAGAGTTTGGATGTTCGAAATCCCCAATTTTGTATGTTTTTTAACCTCGACCTCGACCGTCATCAAAATGGCGAATATCGCATTTACAGACTTGAATTTTATAAAGGTAAATTAATAATCTTGAGCGCTAGTATGAGAGATTTAATGGCGTAAACATACGAGTTTTTTTCCCAACTCTCTTAATTAACGCACATTCATAAGATTTGATGGGTAGCTTAATAAATATTTACACATAATCAATTAAGGGTGTCGTATGTCGTTATTCTGGGGTGCAATTGGACCCACTACTGAGCCGGGGCGGAGGTTTGTGTGTTCGGGTCCAATCGGGTGCGCTTCCGAACTATACGGTTAATCCACTTTGTGTATCTTGATGATGTTATAATACTTCCTGTCACTGTTGTTTACATCAAGTAGTGGTATAAGAATGTGTGTAGGGTACGTACCATCCTACTTCCAAACAAAAACACTGCAACGTGAAAAAGAACTCTTAACTTTGTTTTTTTTTTGTGGCCTCAAGCTTTTAAGAAAATATTAGAGTTCTATGCATACGTAAGTTATATTTAGTACCTTTCAGTTCATTAAAGCTTGTTTTTAAAAGGTTTTTATTTAAAGGAGAATACTCTTAAAAGGACCAGAGAAAACTTTTGGTGATATTTAGTGAAATCATTCAGTAAATATTTCATTATAAGATTCGATGTCTAAATGTGATACTGCTATTTGATTTTCATCAGGGGTGATTATTTTTTTCTTTGAAATAACTTCTATTTGGGTATATTTACCCGATGATATAAAAACATACATATGTATAATCACGACCATAATACCATAGGAGTAGGCAGAGACTGCAGATTGTCAAAATCAACTATCCACAACATACTTTTTGCCGCTTTTCTGTTGTAATAATTCTGTTCTACCTATTATGTTTAGGAGATAGATGAACATTGTATAATATTTACAATTTTTAAAATACATAGTAGGTAGATGTTTATAATAAGTTTATTTAAACCACAACCGGGAAGCCCTTGGCCTGCATCTGGTGGTAACTGATGATCAGGCTAAAGGTGGAAGCGAGCTTCACCCGGAATCCTTATCTACAGAGGAACTGGCTATCTTACTGGCGATCTCCGGCTAGACGGGTGTTGTGTCTGGTGACAACTGCCCGTCTGGTCGGAGGATCCTCCCTTTTCTATGGAGGATGAGTAAACTTTTACAGCCTGTCCCTCATACCTCTAAAATGCCACACTTTTGAACGGGCTATCCTAATTGAATGCGTAAACAAAATTTCGTGCCTGTGCTGTTAAAAAAATTCACACTTCTTTAAAATTTAACCCAAGGAAGTAAATCTTTATTACAAAATAATCTTAATAATATACATAGCAAAGTGATTCATCGCATTTAAATGTATTCCTATTTAAATCGTTTAGGAACAGCCATATTTTTACCTTACTGTCCCAAAAAAAGGGTATATTTTCGAGTGAATTTGTTAAACATGTTCCAAATTTTACGATCGTTTTATTTCACTGATTAGTTGTTTTTTATCGTTTTACAGTACAGTAACAGCCATTAAAGTTATAGTAGTAGCAAGCATAATCATATATATTATGTCCACATAGCACCAAAGGAGTTTTTTGATTGTTCAAATACTTAAAAGCACTACGTCGATTGTATATTATGTACACTTTGCCCAATTTACGAAATAAGCAATATACAATTTAAGTATATCTATTGCAATTTTCAGATCAAATATTTGAAATTAAACCATTGTTTTTTGACCACTGACTATTGCTTTTTTTAAAGGCTATTTTTAAAATCACAAAAATCCGTGACTTATTTAAAAGTAGGCACTATTTCAGGTTTATCGTCAATAAAATTTTAGTACTTAATATATTGAATAAGAAATAAAAAAAATATTGCATCTAGGAGTTTTATGATTTCATAAATATATTAGTTTTTTTTTTTATTACAATGAAAGTGTGTACTTGTTTTCTGCTCTTCAGGATATTTGGTAGTTTTATTTTATAGTTTATTTCAAGTCTCCTTTTGACTGAGTTTGCCTCAATAATATTCACCACTATAACTAACAATTCACCTTCTGTTATAATAACACCATTACAAATTAATTTTCAGCTTACACAAACTCGATATCACGAATCAGACCTGAAGGAGATCACAGAGTCGTCAACTTACCACAAGAGACTGTTAGCGAATATAGTGATGAAGAGTACTCCGGAGAAACTAATAAATTAGACAATGTACATAACTTTATAACAAGAGGCACCACAGTTCAAGATAAAAACAAAAACATGAAACTGGTCTTCAAAGCGCCGAGAGTTGAAACCCTCACGGAATTCATTCAAGAAGCCGTTAAAATTCTCAACACTTATGAAGATACCGCATTTGAAGATTTCTTCCACGTTCTAGACAAAGAAATCAGAAGATATCATTACAGAGGCTGTAAATTTTCTGAATTGACGCAAAATTCTAATACTAGGAGTTTACTGTCCGGGTCCTTAAAGTTGATCAGAGGGAAACCGGTTCCTTTTACGAAAGCAATCATTAATGGAGTGGCGGACATTATGAGAAATGAAACATACAACAAAAATGTTAAAGAAATGCTGGATTATATTAATTCTTTGTACACAAATACTGACCTGAACTTGCATAGTGTTTTAAATGAATTGAAGTATTATGGAAACACAAAATCTGTAAGAACTCACAAAAATTTAGTACAGGTTATTAAAGGCGGGGTCCGAGCTGTTTTGTTTAATCCTTACACTGAACTTAACATTAATACAAGAAGAGAATTAAAAGAAAGAATAGAAATATTTTGGAAACAATTCAAAAATAATCCTGCATCAAGCGCTGAAAAGATTGATATTCCTAACACAGATCGAGTTATTAAGTCAGTCATTAATAATATCTCCACAGCCCCCGAAAATATAATGAACGACGTTATAAATCCCAAACATTTAAAAAACAAAAGAGAGAGCATTGTTAGTATGGATACTTATGGAGAACAGTTTCAGCATGATGAAACTGAGAAGGATGAGAGTAACAATGAATCTGGTGAACAGATAACAAATTACAACACAGACAAAATCTTATCAGGTCAATCGTTCGATAGCAGTTCGAATTCCATTAAAAACTCTCAGGAGCGACATGAAAAGTACAAAACACAGCGATACATGACTCTATACACAGAAGAAATATCTTATAAATCAAAGACTACGAAGAAAACAGAAATCATTCCAATATCTGCGAGTGTGATGACAAGAAAGCCCAAAGTTAAGAAGCGACCGACGACCATGTCCACAACGAGGGAGAGAGATGTATCGTCTGACAGGACAGAGAAGCTTGAAGTGTTGAGAGCTAATCATGAGACGGATGATGCAGAACTGAACATTTTTAACTCAAGCCATGACACAGAAAATGACCTGACGCTAGAATTGAAGCACGAATCGAGAGCAAGAGAAAACTATGACAAGCAACAAAAGCATGGCAAGGCAGATAAATCAAGGTCTAAGAGCAAACAAAAGAACGTGGAAATAATAAGCCAGTACGACGCAGTCATTGATGTTCAGTTAGCTAATACCGAGTTGTTGAAATCTTTGGGAATGTTTGAACCACTCGGTGTGGATACGAAGTAAGAAATTGTTTGATTCTTTCAGAATTAAGTACGAAATTTTATGTACATTGTATATGCTTGGTACAAGATACAAGATACAAGATACAAGATATTTATTTTGTAAAACATGAGTGTAGAATTGTACAGGTCTGAAAAATAATAAGAGGTAGCTACATGTTTTGCCAATCATGGCGTACAAAATTAGTCGCACTAAGACAACTATTACAAAAAGATAATTATAAAATCGTTAGTAATAAATTAAAACAATGACTTACAAAAAAAATAATAAAAAAAACATAGGATTAAATTAAAATGTCAACAATTTAAATTCAATTTAAGTAAAATACAGATTAGAAAAATAATAACACAGGTACACATTCCAAATTCTATTGCAGAAGATTATCATTTAAAAAGTCATCTACGCTGTAATAGCACTTTTCCAGTAAAAACCCTTGAACGGACTTTTTAAATTTGGTTAAAGGTAAACATTTAACAGCATCAGGTATTTTATTATAGATAATGGGTGCCCTACCAAAGAAGCTCTTTTTCAGTAAGGCAGTTTTGCACTTGATTGGACACAACAAATTCTGATATTGAGAACGAATTGGGGTTCTTTTCACGTCAGAAAATTTATGAAAAAATTGCGGATTTGCTTTTACGAAAAGTGCAGTTTCTAAAATGTACAAAGATGGTAAAGTTAGAATTTTTGATTGTCTAAAGTAATTTATGCAACTATCCGTTGTTCTTAGACCAAACATTGCTCGTATACATCTTTTTTGCATCCTGAATATAAGTTCTTTATTAGTTGACTGTCCCCAAAAAATAACACCATATCTTAAAGTAGAAGCGATCAATCCATGATAGAGTGTCAGTATTTACTTTCCTTGATAATTGGAATAATAAATATGCAGATTTACTAAGGCGCTTGCAGATCTCCTCTGTGTGATGTTTCCAAGTTAGTTCACTATCTATAGTGATACCTAAGAATTTACTCTAGCCTTTACCTTCTGAGAGATTATTATTAGTACCTAGGTACTAATAATAATCTCTCAGAAACATAAACATTACCACTATAACGCATCGAACTGACTGAGTTTCACATATTAGGTCTTTACCTATCAAATTGCCGTTTTTCATTAAATAAGTTAACGCCCTTGTTTCTCCTATATTTTTTTTTTTATTAATCAAACCCATGCAATCAATTCATTTTTGCCAACGTAGTGGTAGCTTATTGATGCTCTTTTTGAAAAAGTCAACAAAATCTTCAAAGTCATTTTGAATTGCTTCTCGATTATTGAATTTTTTCCCCGCCAAGATTATACGAATTCTAGAAAAAGTAGAAGTCTGTAGGGGCAAGGTCTGGTGAGTACGGTGCATGACGGAGAACTTCCAACCCCAGCTCTTGTAACTTGGAGACTAGACAGAGCAGACGCTGTGCAGTATGAGGTCGCGCATTGTCGTGCAGGAGCAGTGGAGCCGAACGACTGACCAAAGCTGGTCGGAGATGTGCGAGTTTCTCCATCATTATGTTCAGTTCTTCACAGTACACATCTGCAGTATTGCTCATCCCGTTTGGTAAGAAACTGTGATGAATGACACCAGCGCTAGACCACCAAACAATGACCATCACTGTTTTAGGGGTTAGTTTTGGTTTGTGGCATTGTTTAGGTGCTGAACCAGGATCTAACCAAATTGCTGAGCGCTTGCGACTGTCGAACATAATCTATTTTTCGTCGCAAGTAACAATGCGATTCAATATGTCTTCGTTGGTGTGCCTGTTGAGCAGTACAAGGCTCAACTCGACGCGTGCTTCGCGCTGACGATCATTCAATTTGTGGAGCACCCATTCGTCAAGGTTTTTTACCTTACCAATCCGTCGCAAATGTACCAATACTGTTTTGATGCTAACATCGAAAGCTGCTGCTAATTCAGCTGTAGATTGAGAATCATCAGCTTCCACAATCGCCTTTAATTCGCCATTTTCGACTAAAGTTTTCGGTTGACCACAGGGGTCATTTCTTAGGTCGAAATTTCCAGAACAGAAGCGGGCAAACCAATAACGGGTGGTGCGTTCGTTAGTAGTGTTCGCTCCGTATACGTCACTAATGTTGCGTGCTACTTCTGCCGCTTTGTTGCCACGACGGTACCCATACTCCATAATCACTCGAATTTTTAACGTATCCGTGATGACGAAAAACGTACAAAGGCGATGAAAACAGAACGCTAACCATTAAACAAATGATTAATTTACAAAAAAGAATTCCATATTTTAAAAATAAAAATAATTTTAACTTAGAAGTCGTAGCGAAAAAAAAGGACTTGAAATAGTCAGTACGGCAGAACGGCAATTCCATAGGTAAATACCTATTATAAAGCTACTAAAGTTCGTTTTTTAATCCCAGGAATTAATTTGACGGGTGCAAATGTCTAAATCCAAATTAAAGAAACAAACAATAAATATTTGAAATGGTAGGTAAATTACTATCTGGGATAACAAAAAAACGAACTTTACATCTCTATACAATACACCATAAAACACAAATTTTGTTTATCCTCCTACATTATTCAAAATATTAGTGGTTGGCGCAGCATTTCTTTTTCTTCCATACATTTTCATCCTACATCATCTCAGTAGTCACATTTACTTTTACATAATCCATCCACATTCGTTCCTTTAGCCAGTACATTCGTTCTCAAATCTCAAAACAATTGCTCATTTCTTAGAATACTATGCATAGGAATATTTGAAACAATACTTCATAAGTTCCAGATATGAGACTACTTCGTATCCGAAGTCCGATAGACAAACCAAACCATTCTTTACAAAACCTACAAAACGTACTCGAGCTATGCAAGTACAAGCAGAGATTAAACCTCAGAAACCGACTGCTCCCACAAAACCTTCAAGATACTCGAAAAGAAACAAACCTTTCCATAGAAATCAATTAAGTGACCTAAGGAAAAATTTTGCGCCTCCCTTTTCCAACGAAGGACACCAATTTATGAAGGACATAAATGAAAATCAGAATTATCTTAGACGTTCTGATAATGATACTATTAGAGCAGAAGATTTCAACACATATGTCATTAAAAGAATAAACATTTTGGAAAATAAATTAAACGAAATAAAACAAATGAATGATTTCAGTTTCAGAAGTAAAATTAACGATGCTTATACTAATGAAGCTGTAGCTAGAAATGTTACTGAAAAGTTTGAGGTAACATATAAAGTTGGTAATAAAATAAAAGATATGAAAGGAAACGTCATTGAGAGATTGTTGAATGAAGGCCATGATTTAAATAATGAAGAAGTTAATGATGGACAGAAGTTCTCAACAAGAAATAATACAATGAATACAGAGTCTTCTACAAATAACAACAAATCTCGTAAACCAAACGTTATAAAGAAAGATGCAGTGAATGTTACAGTAACACAGTTAACAGTTATTGATAACGAAAATACAACACAAGTCACAACTAACATTAGCAAAGTCAATGTAAATGTCACTAAGAAATTAAACAAAGAAGTAATTAACAATAATGTCACAACATCTACTATTAGTTTAGTTAAAGTTTCAAACAAAACGAAACTTGAAAGCGTTGTGACTACTCCTACGGTTGGCATTACTAGAAGAACAATGGCTTATTCTGAACCGTCATACGATTACGACTCCCAAGAGGGGAATCTTCCAACTGTTCATGACAGTCAAATTGAATCATTTTTAGATCATGTTAATGATGGTATTGATCTTCGTATGTAATTTATGAAAAGGATTATTCAACACCGAAGTGGTGCTTTATAGAATAAAATGGCTGAGATTTAAGTTTTTAATAAAACATATATGGTTTTATTGACAAAAAATAATGTAAAAAATAATGTTATCACCAAATTACAAGCGTAAATTGTAAAAGTAAGAGAACTAGAAACAAATGGTTTATGTATGTATCCGAAAAATAAATAATAACATTTAAAAAAGAACTTGGTTTCCTACGACTACCAAACCCTTTTACCCAATTAGTTTATCTACATAAAATAAGTATCTTAGTTTGCAATTATCTGTATCTTAACTTTGTAATAATACTAGCTTGTGCCCGTGGCTTCGCCCGCGTGGATGTTGGAAAATATCCCACAGGAACGGGATTCAGAGTACCCTTTGTCCTAACCCAGGTCATGGCCTATCCTGTGCCTTTCATCTAGAGATCCATTCAGCCGTTACGGTATGAAAAGGTGACAGGTGGATAATAATCTGTTTTAGGGTTCCGTACCTCAAAATGAAAAATTTATATTCTTAAAGGATGACTTCATTGTCTGTCAAGACCTTTTATCTCAAGAACGCGTGGAGGCATCAAGTTGAAATAGATACGTATCAAAAACTTAGATCTACGGTCTCTTGGATCTGTAACGAAAATTGTAATAACTTTTAACAGAGTGGGCCGATTTTAATGAAATAAAGACTAAATGTTAATTTAAGATAAGGACTATGACTATATTTCCAATCTCTTAAATCTAGACACAAAAATCAATATTACATGTGAATCCCCTTTGGGGGATGATTTTACAAAAAAGCATACATTTGAATTTACATATCCCTAACTTAAGAAATGCTGGATTTATCATACAAACTCTCATCCCCTGTATCACTCTCTATAAGATTATTTTTGAGACAAAATGTACCCTAT
The DNA here is from genome assembly GCA_916610215.1 of Omphaloscelis lunosa. Classification (NCBI taxonomy): domain Eukaryota; kingdom Metazoa; phylum Arthropoda; class Insecta; order Lepidoptera; family Noctuidae; genus Omphaloscelis; species Omphaloscelis lunosa. The sequence goes on from OU744270.1 coordinate 13,771,168, forward strand.
GTCCTTTTCCAAGATTCTATCGAAATTCGTTTAGTTATTTAGCCGTGAAATGGTAATATACAGACAAACAGTCAGACAGAGTTACTTTCGAATTTATAATATTAGTTAGTTTTTTTTTTTAAGTTTTTGTTGAAATTCACCTTTATACGTCAAGCGGTTTTCGATATTTCGTAATTCATGAGTGAGTGAGTGAATAACCTTTCGCTTTTATATATTTAGATTAAAATGAATGTATGTACCTCCTTTTTTCTGCTGTTTACGACATTTGGTAGTTATTTTGTATTGCTTTCAAATACTTCTTTTGACAGAGTACCTGACAAAGAATACAATGTCAAAAAAGTGTTTTAAATATTATAAAATCAACAAAGTTTAGATAGAACTTCTGTTGATGACGACACATTCCTAAGTGAAGTGGAAAGTGATTAAAGATTTCGTACGTATTCGATCACGTAAGGAAACTCCAAGCATAGCCCTCTCAATTGCCCTTTGGGTGACTTTTAGCCTTCTGATCCCATTGTGAGCGACCACGTTTCAGTACCATAGGTCATTACTGGCAACATGCACTGGTCAAAGACTTTCGTCTTCAGACACTGCGGTATATGGGACGAGAAGATATTGCGTAGCTTCCCGAACGCTGCCGAGCCGAGTTGGATTCGACGATTGACCTCTTCCTCGAAGTTGGAATTACCTAACAGGACTGTTTGGAGAGATCAACCCATGCGGTTGTTATTATTTTATCCACAAACCCCCTTTGTAAAGACAATCATGTGTACAATATATTAAATAAGAATGTTAATTGTTAAGTTTATTAACATAAACACGTAGCAAAATGTTTGTGCTCGTCTTCAAAGTTTTGGCCCTTCGAGTCGAATTCACCAGTTACAAGTTGACATTAATGAATCATCTACTTAATTATTTTATATTTGAGACTAAGCATATTTATGAAAATATTATGTCAGATAGACAATGGTCTAAGGCCCTACCGAATGGGTCCCTGTCTCTAAGACGTAAGTGACATCGCGGTATGGCAGATGGAGATGGCGGCTTCGTTCATACTCATCCCTAGTTCGAATTCGCCCGCATTTTTATATACCTATCAGCTGCAATGGTAGAGTTTCTCAGAAAAGTAATACGATGTAGAAAATAAATACTTATCACGTATTAATTTACTGTGGCAGTCTTGATCTTTTTCGATATATTTTTTTAACAAATGGGAACAAGCGGGACGAGCTGAATTCTTTTTATAAAGACTGGTGTTCCTTAGTAGCTGTAGATAGAGATGAGTAGAAGGCGAGAAGGGATGCCGTATTTTTTTTACCACTGCTGGTCAAAGGTCTCCCCTATAGCTTTATATTGTTATTTGTGGGTTGCCTGTGTTTGTATACATCAATTATATAATTAAAGTATACAAAATATTTTAAAACATTTCATAAGAGTAACATGGAGTTTCTTGTCAATTCTTTACCATACCAAAAGGAAGGGGAAGTGGCGCCTAGAATCAATTTTATTTCTTTTTTTAGTATTCAAAGTTTTATGTACCTAATTGAAATAAATTATTCGATTTTGACTTCTGCTGTATAGACAGGTTTGTTATTGTTACGAGCTGGGTATGGGATAAATTATTTACTACCAATCAGACAATTTAAATAACTTTATTGAACACAAAACACTTGAAACTTAATCACAAATACACTACTGATCACTATTCACTTAGATATCGCACTTATAGTTCACTTCGATTCGCTTCGTTGTATCGCCTAAATCAGACTGACTCCATCGTGTGTCGGCGCTCTGCTTTTATACCGCTAATATTCACGAACATTCTGGCTAAGTGTAGAACGGTTCCAGAAAAACATCAACAAATAAACATTACCAGGAAATACAAAAGTAGTAGGTATAAAAAATAATAACCTACTTGTACCGAATAAAGAAATAGGTACTTTATGCCCTCGGCGTACGGTCGAAATTACAATGACGAGTTCTAATATTGTTTATAAGTAGTTACCTACTTAACTTCAAACTAATAATAATGGAATGCTTCTCGAAGTTTTTAGCGCAAACACACTGTAATCCGTGCTTTCTCGAAAGATCTCGTACGTACGACGTAACACTGCCCCCTCCTTAGACATGCTCGTCCCGAGCATCATTAGCCCCGTAGTATCGGGCCAATCGGTCTACATGAACAATCTTAGGCGCACCTCGTAGACCCTTCTGTATTCGGTAGGTGACATCGTTGATCCTAGTCACGACTCGGTATGGTCCATCCCAATTTGCTTGCAATTTCGGAGACTTCCCCTTGCTCCGCACTGGGTTATGTAACCACACCAGTGAACCCTCGTCGAAACCCCTACTGTTTGCCTTGCGGTCATAACGGGTCTTCATCTTCTCAGACATCTGTTGGCCGGATTGTCGGATATGCTCATAAACATCATTCAACTTGTTACGCAAATCATTTGCGTAATCTGTTACACTACGTGGAGCATCAGGGGGAGTTCCAGTGATTAAATCTGCAGGCAACCGTAATTCCCTTCCAAAGTTCGCGAAGGCTGGCGTCACAGTCGTACTTTCGTGGACTGCGCTGCGGTAGGACAGCAGAAACGGCTGTATGTGCTTGTCCCAATCCCTCTGCCTGCTTTCCACGACTTTTGCCAGATATCTCTCCAACGTTTGGTTGAATCGTTCCACCATTCCATCAGATTGTGGGTGGTAAGAGGTGGTTCTGGTTTTGTAGGTACCCATCAATCGACAAGTTTCCTGAAATACTTGCGATTCAAAATTCCTTCCTTGATCGCTGTGTATTTCTAAGGGTACTCCAAAACGACAGAAAACTTCCTGAACTAATTTATCTGCGACGGTTGTAGCTTCTTGGTTAGGAATGGCGAAGACTTCTGGCCACTTTGTGAAGTAATCCATGACCACCAGGAAGTACTTGTTTCCGCTCTCACTTTCTGGAAATGGTCCCGCAACGTCTAGTGCTACCCGTTCCCAAGGGGCTCCAACGTTGTACACTTTTAATGCACCTCGGCTGCGTGTGTGGGGTCCTTTCACGGCCGCACAACTGGTACATTTGCGACACCAGTCCTCCACATCATCTCGACAGTGGATCCAGTAAAAGCGTTCTCGAATTTTTAGTAGAGTCCTTTTTACCCCCATATGTCCTCCTGAACATCCATCATGGTAGAGCCGTAGAACTTCCGGCACCTTAGCTTTAGGGACAACCATTTGTAGATGACAGCTGTCCCCTCGAGCGTTTTCCCATTTACGGCACAAGACTCCATCCTGGATCATCAAGCTGTTCCATTGCGCCCAATAACTCTTCGTGATGGAACTCATCGCAGCCACATCACTCCACTTAGGTTTAGGAGCACCAGCTTTGACCCACTCGAAGATCGGTTTGATGTCCGAGTCATTTTGCTGAGCCTGCTGTAGGGTTTCCTTCCATTCATCGCTGAGATCTGTTCTAAGCATCCTCACGGGCACTACTTCCTTAGTCTCTTGCCTGGCACAGTGCTTACAGTCTTCAGGACAAGGTCTTCTTGACAAGGCGTCTGCGTTACCGTGAGTTCTCCCACTGCGATGTTCAGTTATGAAGTCAAACTCTTGTAGTAGTTCAATCCATCTCGCCACTTGCCCCTCTGGATTCTTAAACTGTAATAGCCACTTCAATGCAGCATGGTCAGTTCGTAATTGGAATTTACGTCCCAGCAAATATTTACTGAAGTGCTGCAATGTCTTTACTACAGCGAGTAGCTCCCGTCTTGTAACGCAGTAATTTCTTTCTGGTTTGGATAAAGACTTGCTGAAGTAAGCTATCACAACCTCTTGGTCTCCTTTCCGTTGAGACAGCACGCCCCCAATTCCAGTATTACTTGCATTGGTGTCAACTATGAAGTCATTTTCAGTGTCAGGATATCCCAAAATAGGTGTATTGCAAAGACGTTTCTTTAATTCCTGAAATGCGACGTCGCAGTTTTCGTCCCAACAGAATTGCCGCTTTTCCTCAGTGAGTTTGTGCAGAGGTTTCGCAATGTCGGCAAAATTCTTGACAAACCTTCGATAGTAGGAGCACAAACCCAGAAATGCTCTGACCTGTGTCTTGTCTTTCGGAACTGGCCAATCCTTGACGGCGATTACTTTTTCTGGGTCTGTTTGAACACCTTCCCCCGAAACTATGTGTCCTAAAAAGTTTACTTGTTGTCTGAAAAACGAGCACTTTTTCGGACTTAACTTGAGATTTGCTGTTTGGATTTTCGACAGCACTCGGTTGAGGTTTTTAAGGTGATCTTCAAATGTACGGCCCACGATGATAATGTCGTCTAGATATACAAGACATGCGTCTCCAATCAATCCGGTGAGTACTTGCTCCATCAACCTTTCAAACGTCGCAGGAGCATTGCACAAACCGAATGGCATAACTTTAAACTGCCACAACCCTTTTCCTGTTGAAAATGCAGTTTTCTCCTTATCCTTGGGGTCTATTTCTACTTGCCAGTAGCCACTTTTTAGGTCAAGTGTGGTAAACCACTTCATACCAGTCAGCGTATCCAGTGTGTCATCGATCCTAGGCAGCGGGTAGCTGTCCTTCTTCGTGACGTCGTTCAGTCGTCGATAATCCACACAGAAGCGCATACTGCCGTCCTTTTTCTTTACCAGGACTACAGGAGAACACCATGGACTCGATGAAGGTTCTATAACACCGTCCTTCACCATTCCCTCAATCATGGTTTCCACCTCTTTTTCTCGTGCAACTGGCAGTCTTCTTGGTCGCTGACGGATTGGTAACTCATTGCCTGTATTAATCTTATGCTGAACAAGTCCAGTTCTCCCTATGTCAGCATCGTTTGAAGAGAAAGTGTCGGCGTACTGAAGTAACATCTTCTTAGCCTTGTCCATTTCTCCTTTAGTTAAATCGCAGTTTTCCAAAAGCGTTGACACGTCAAATTTTGCACTACGAATTTTATTTCCGGTAGGCGGATCCTGCAATTGACGCATCCAAGCTACTTCCTCGCAAGTACCGATCAAGGTGCCCTTCTTGATCACATGCTCCTTGTCACTTGGATTCAGTATGCGTACTGCTGAGACGTTGGTGGCCTTGACCAAAGTACGTGCCATCTTCCATGGGAAGTCATTGTTCACCCTTTCTATCAGAACACTTCGATCTTTGTGTCCAGAATTCTGTGGTAAACTAATTGGCACAATTGTTTCTGATCTGCGAGGAAGAACAATCTCTTTCAAGCAGTACACTTTTCCTGATGGTGCACCTTCCATGAAGACTTCATCTGAACCACATTTCAATACTCCTTGATCAACGTCGATCTCGCAACGATGTTTCCGCATGAAGTCCAAGCCCAAGATGCAATCGTCCACTATATCGGCCACGATGACATTGTGCTGGTAAGTTCTATCACCCAATTTTAACTCCACCTCCTTCTTGCCTCGGACGACTATGTGCTGACCGGTAGCTGTTAGTAATCGTATACGGTCGTGGTTATCGACGTAGTCCCCAAGAAACCGACTTGCTAGGTGAGAATTAACGACCGTGTGAGAAGCTCCAGTATCCAACGTCAGTTTGCATGGTGTTCCGTTGACTTCGCCTTTGATGGTCAGGCTGTTCCCATCATGTGCTTGCGAGATCAAGATTCTCGGGGCTCTTTCAATACCAGCCAGCACCCGCCCCCCAGTCCTGGCATTTACTCGTTTCCCTGCTGTGGCTGGGCAGTCACTTCAGCCACCCTTCCCTGCTGATCTTCTCTCGGGTTGCTGCGCTTAGGACAGCTTGACCGAAGATGACCCCTTTCTCCGCAAGTGTAGTACCTAGGACTGTACCCTTGCGGCCGGTCGCGTACAGGTGATGCTAAAACCTCCCTGACGCGGTGCGTTCGGTGGTCCTGCCTCACTGCCTCTACTTCTAAGGCATGGGCCAAGGCGTCTTTCAGCGTCTCATGATGCCCGAGTCTCACAGCGGCTCTAACTTCTAGGTCGCGTATTCCATCAACGAACGCTTGTACCAAATTCCCATCGATAAGTGCAGGGGCAGACTGGTATGCTTTCCGAACCAGCTTTTCAACTTCGAGGGCCCACTGCTGTAGGTTCTCGGCACTACGTTGTACACGATCCTTCAACTTAGCACGAAATACGTGCTCCAGGTGTGCGTCGCCGTATCTGGACTCTAACGCCTCCAGCAGCTGCTCGTAGGTTACATTCTTGCCGAGCGCCTCAAGAATGTTAAGAGCCTGGTCTCGGAAGCCCAAGGTGAGCGCGGTCATGGCTTGCGGTTTTGTCCATCCATTCGCCTTCATAACGGCCTCAAATTGAATTTTATAAGCCGACCACGAAGATGTGCCATCGAATGGAGGCACCTTAAAGCCCCGCGCTGAAGGTGCAGCAACTACTGAAGCTGCAGTCACGTCTCCAGTCTTCAGTTCCCCCAAAGCCTTCTTCACCCCAGCGATCTGAACTTCGGCTTCTGAGAGGCGATTCTCGTGCTGCTGTACTTGATCCTTCATCACCTTTAGCTCTTTGCCAAAAGTTGCATGAAGATCCTTTATGAGGAGCATCTGCTCGTCTTGGCGGCAGACCTGCTCCTCTTTGTCTCGCTGCAACTGCTCTTCCAACCGGCGAGCCTGCTCCTCTTGACGGCGAGCCTGCTCCTCTTGACGGCGAGCCTGCTCCTCTTGACGGCGAGCCTGCTCCTCTTTGTCTCGCTGCAACTGCTCTTCCAACCGGCGAGCCTGCTCCTCTTGACGGCGAGCCTGCTCCTCTTTGTCTCGCTGCAACTGCTCTTCCAACCGGCGAGCCTGCTCCTCTTGACGGCGAGACTGCTCATCTTGACGGCGAGACTGCTCCTGTAGCAGCGCCATTAAAGCTGACAAGTCTGGCGCCATTGATGCTGTAGAAACTGCGGATGGGCCAGCGACTGGCACTGACGTAGGCTGGACACCACCCGGTGTCTGTGTTGGAGAATGTCCAAACCGCCTTTGGTCCATGTCCTGCTGTCGCTGACTCCTGGTACGGATACCGTCCGTGTCGTCCTTCGGTAAAATTGGCATAATTTATCCCTCACTTCTGACACCAAATTGTTACGAGCTGGGTATGGGATAAATTATTTACTACCAATCAGACAATTTAAATAACTTTATTGAACACAAAACACTTGAAACTTAATCACAAATACACTACTGATCACTATTCACTTAGATATCGCACTTATAGTTCACTTCGATTCGCTTCGTTGTATCGCCTAAATCAGACTGACTCCATCGTGTGTCGGCGCTCTGCTTTTATACCGCTAATATTCACGAACATTCTGGCTAAGTGTAGAACGGTTCCAGAAAAACATCAACAAATAAACATTACCAGGAAATACAAAAGTAGTAGGTATAAAAAATAATAACCTACTTGTACCGAATAAAGAAATAGGTACTTTATGCCCTCGGCGTACGGTCGAAATTACAATGACGAGTTCTAATATTGTTTATAAGTAGTTACCTACTTAACTTCAAACTAATAATAATGGAATGCTTCTCGAAGTTTTTAGCGCAAACACACTGTAATCCGTGCTTTCTCGAAAGATCTCGTACGTACGACGTAACATTATTATAAAAATATTGTGAATAGCAAACCCGATTGCTCACTAAGACGCTACTCATAGCTAACGCATACACGGCAAGCGCCACCAGTAATAAAGAAATGAATCTGATAGGACAATTTCACATAATTATTTCAGTGATGCGTTGCATCAGTGGTCATCAACTGAAGGAATCAGCTAAGAGTCTGGGTTTGTGCCTGGGTGACGGTAATAGGCATTTGACTGGTGAAACTGATACGGCAGGTGTATACTTACCCATCTGTGTTGTGTGTGTAAGGTTTGTTAGGAACGTATTCAATATGAATAGTATATAAAACAAAGTCGCTTGTCGTGTGTGTCTGTGTGACTGCGCTGTTCTTCTGAATTAGGCAACGGGTTTGGATGCGGTTTTCACTATCATTTAGAGAATTTATTCTTGATGGTCATAAGTGTCTGTATAATACATAAATATTTAACTTAAATTTTGCTCAGAAATCTCGATGTTTTGACATGTCGCTACGTCAGTACATTGCATGCACTCGTGCTTAGTAGAGGGCGGGTGGCTGTTATGTATAAGCTGCGAACTGGGTTAGCTAAGAACTAACTGAATGAAGCGTCAATCATTAGGAAAACCTCTTTTTCGTATTTATTTTATCCTATACTATTAAACGAGCAATATTTATAATCATGTTTTTCGACATTTCAACGATTTCGATGAAAGTTGTATGGCGGCAAAAAATCGATCTAACTGGGTCTTATATCTGGGAAAATTCATTTTCTCCGTATTTTCACCAGAGCAGAGCTCGGTCGCCCAGGTACTTACTTTCAAGAAAGAAGTATTGAAGTAAAAGACATTGCGCTGACCCCAAATAGATTAGAATAAGGGCAAGAGAATGATGAAGATTTTATTACTTTTAAACATTCCATTATTTTAAGATTTACCTCTCAGTTTGCAATTTACCCTTTGTATGTCAGCGATGACAGCCAATTCTTTTACTTAACTAATTAAAAACGCTTTTTATTTTAGCCATTTTATTCAGTATAAGCACCACAATAGTGTTAATTAATCCTCTTCCTAAATTACACAATATTATCAAGATCATAACCGTCATAAACATGATCAAATGGATCAAGTTCGCTTTTGCCTTTACCTTCAGGCGGGACAGCGAAATCGTAATATGACGGTTTCGAATAAGCCGTTGTTATTCTAGTGATAGCAACCGTGGGAGTAGTCACAACGCTTTCAAGTTTCATTGCATTCGTGACTGAACGAACAGTAGATGTCGCATTATTGGTAATTACTTCTTTCTTTATTTCGTTTGTGTTATTAGTGACATTTACATTGTTGTTTGTGACTCGAGATATGTTTTTGTTATCAATAATTGTTGCGTTGATTGCATCCTTCTTTATAACGTTTGCTTCAGAAGATGTGGTATTAATTGTTGTAGATTCTGTATTAATTGTATTACTTCCGGTACTGTGTCCATCATTAACTGTTTTATTATTTAAATCGCTGTTTTCATTCAACAATCTTTTAATGAGGTTTCCTTTCATATCATTTATTTTAATTTCATCGTTATCTTTTGTTTCGACCTCATATTTATCAGTAATATTGCTAACTTCAAGTTCATCAGTATTATTATCGTTTATTCTACTCCTGAAACTAATTTGATTCATTTGCTTTAATTCGTTTAATTCCTTTTCTATAGCATTTATTATTTTAATCACATATTTACTGTAATCTTTTACTCCAATAGTATCATTATTGGATCGTCTTGCTATAAATTTCTGTTTCTGGTTTTTGTCTTTCTTATATTGTTTAACTGAGTGGTCTTTGTTGGACACTAAACCTCTCTTTGACTCATAGAATTGTTTTCTATTTAAAGATCCGTAACTTTTCAAGTATCTTGAAGGAGGTTTTGTGGGAGCAGTCGGTTTCTGAGTTATAATCTGTGTTTGTGCTCGCATAGATCGAGGACGTATTGTGGGTTTTATAGGTAATGGTTCGGTTTGTATAGCAGACTTCAGAAACAGAGTGGTGTCTAATCTGGAACTAAGTAAGCAATGTTTAATGTTATGTATATATATTCTAAATATGTATAAGAAGTGAAGAACATATTTTTGTGATGCAAGTTTTGAGTTCAGTAAGAATTTGGATAGTAATAAGAGAAAAGCCAATGTAATGATGAGTGGATTGTGTAAATATGACTAGAAAGGCGGTGACTACAAAGATGACGTTTGTTAGAGATGTATGGAAGAAGAAAACACGTGCGCCGACCTCAAATAAATTGGGATAGGAGCAAGAGGAAGACAATTAATTAATTCTATTCTTATAACTTGTTTCAAGTAGAACTAGTCATTGACAAGAAGATCGTGGAATTGCTGTTACATTTTAAACACATAAAGTTTGTTAACTTCATAATCTGTTACTTTGATTCGAGATTATATAGGTCTTTTGAAAACTCAAACACAATCTTACTTCGTGTCCATCCCGAGTGGTTCAAATATTCCCAATGATTTCAACAACTTGGTATTAGCTAACTGAACATCAATGACTGCGTCGTAATGGCTAATTATTTGCGCGTTCTTATGTTTACTCTTAAAACGTGATTTATGTGCCTTGCCGTGCTTTCGTTGCTTGTCATAGTTTTTTTTTGCCCTCGGTTCATGCTTGGATTTTACCTTCAGACCACTCTCTGTTTCATGGCTTGAGTCAGAAATGTCCTGTTGTGTATCATCCGTGTCTTGATTTGCTTCTAGTATTTCATTTTTTTTTGTCTTGTCTGACATTAAATGTCTCTTCATCGGTGTGGACGTGGTTGTCAGTAGCTTTTTAGCTTCCTGCCTTCTTGTCATCAGACTCTTTGATTTGTAAGATATTTCTTCTGTGTATAGAGTCATGTATCGCTGTATATTGTACTCTTGATGTCGTTCCTGAGAATGTTTGATAGAGTTCGAGCTACTATCGAATGATTGTCCTGATGAGATTTCGTCAGCAGCGTAATCTGTGGTCGGTTTCCAAAATTGATTGCTTCTCTCATACACCTCAGGGATATCATCATGAAATTGTTCGTAATCAGTCTCTATACTAACAATTCTCTCACTTTTATTTTTCAATTTAATTTGTGGATCATTTTTAGAATAAGTTTCGGGATTTTTAAGTGCTTTGATGCTTTTAACGACTGACTTAATAACTGGATCTGTGTAAGGAACATCATTCATTTCAGCGCTTGATGCAGGATCATATTTAAATTGTTTCCAAAATGTTTCTATTTTTTGTTTTAATTCTCTTCTAGTATTAGTGTTAAGTTCAGTGTAATGATCAAACAGAATAGCTCGAAGACTGCGTCGTATGATCTGTACTAAATCGTTGTAGCTTCCCATAGATTTCGTCTTCCTATAAAACTTTAATTTGTTTAAAACACTACGAAAAGATTTAGTATTTCTGTACAAAGAATTGATATAATCCACCAAGTATTTAACATTTTTGTCGTATGTTTCATCTCTCATCATGACCACTGCTTCATTGATGTTTGCTTTTGTAAAAGAAACTGATTTCCCTCTGATCAACTTTAACGACCCGGCCAGTAAACGCTTAGTATTAGAATTTTGCATCAATTCGGAAAATTTACAGCCTCGGTAATGATATTTTCTGATTTCACTGTCTAGAACGTGGAAGAAATCTTCGAATGCGGTATCTTCATAAGTATTGAGAATTTTAACGGCTTCCTGAATGAAATCTGTCAAGGTTTCAACCCTCGGCGCTCTGAAGACAAGTTTCATGTTTCTGTTACTAAGAGTTGTGCCTTTTGTTTGTACATCGTCTACGTTGTTAGTATCTCCGGAGTACTCTTCATTGCTATATTCTGGAACAGTTTTTTGTGGAAGGTAGACGCCTCTGTGGTCTCCTTTCTGTCTGACCCATGATATCGAGTCTGTGTAAGCTGAAAGATAATTTAGAATGTTTTTAGTATGATAGGAGGTGAATTATTATATTACGATGAATACTAAGACCGCCCTTTGTACACTCGTTTTAAATATGTCAGTCCTTTTTGTATTGTGTGTAGGTACGTACCATAAAGTGTTTAATAAATAAATACTAAATTAGGTAAATTTGTTTCGTTGTTAGGATACAAAAGTTGTGGCAAGGATTATAATGTTGTTAGAAAATCGAATTAATTCTACTTCTATTCCTAAAGTAATATTTTTCACTATTTTTATGACCCTTATATCAAAATTAAGCTTGAAACAAACGATTTAATAAAACTACCAAATATTCTGAACAGCAGAAAACAAGTACACATTTTCATTGTAATATGAAACGACTAACATTTTTATGGAATCATAAAACTTTTTATACATTGCACATTCGACTATCTTTGATTTCTAATTCAATAAAAATATTACTACAATTTTATTGATAATAAAACTGAAATAGTAGGTAACTACTTTTGAACAAAGTTGTGAGTTTAAAAAAATGTGGAAACGTGTTTGAATTCCTAAAATAAATTATCGGTCGAGCCTCGCGTGTTCTAACACGAGTTTAATTTTTAAAACTTCGATCTAAAAATATTAGGTAAAAATGGAGGATTAAAAACTGTGCGAGGTGGACAAAAAATCATAAAAGTTGTGAAAATAATTTAAAAATCGATGTAAATATTTGAGTAACTAAAACAATGCCCTTGGTAGTTACTGTGTGGACCTGTGTGACTACAAAAACAATAATTTAATAAAAATCAACGCATAGGTAGTCAATCATAAATACTGGGAACATTAAAGAAAAATGACAGCTTACTATGTTTTAAATAGTGATACAATTTAAAGTGACGAAATACTATGCTTTTATTATTTTTAAGCATATTTTTTCAGTATCATTTACTTCATTGTGGCAAGAAAGGTTTATATTTTGTTTTTTTTTTTTTATAATTTTCTAAGGATCCGCTCCTACTTCACACGGGTGCAATGGTGACAAAACATCGTGATTTCTGTGATAAGTTAAATATTAATATTATTTACCCATAAAAAAGACGCTCTAAATGATGGTAAACACCGATCAAAATTCATTGCGTAGTTTAGAAGATCGTGGTCACAGAAAAAGCGACTTTGTATTATGCTACGTGTTCCATTTGATGTCCCATAACTCTAAGGTTATAACATGCTATGAGTTCTAGAGCAAGTGTTCCTAAAATAGTCATAGTTTCGAAGATAACATAAAACTAGACTCTCGATGTTTGTATCTTAGTTTCATTGATAAATCAATTTCATTCAAAACAATCATTCATATGTAAAGCTGAGAAAATATGACGTCGTCATATTTTTGTATGTACAATCTGAATCACGTGTTTTTTTTTTATAGTTCACGTAAGGGTATTTTACATAAATAATTGTGACTAGGTCAAATTACTTTGTACGAAAAATGAAAAAAAAAACATTTTTTTTTTTAATAAATTCAAATTCAAAATTCAAAAGTCAAACTAGGCTGAAAATCAGCACTTTTCGAAATCAGCACTTTTCGAACGTCAAAATGCCCGTCCCCCAAAACGCCCACTCTTCACCACTTCCTAGTGCCTTTAGCTGGGAAGAAGAAGTGGCGCAACAAACTCCCCAGCAGCACAGCTGTCTGTTCAGTTATTAAAAAAAAAATGATTCTCTACAATAATATGCAAAACAATTTACATTATGCAGCACAAAAAATAATACATTTACCAATTAATTCATTGACATGGTCTCATTAATACCCTAGACTTATGGGATATCAAAAGAAACACGTTGTATACAATAAGTAGTTAAAGATTATAAAAATTGTTATGGCGGCGCTAATCTTGCCCTCTCACTTGCAAATTCAAGACAGTAAGGTAATATGCGAGTGAAAGGGCATGATAAACGCCTTTTTTAGCTACGTTTTTTGCCTCCATTCTCAATTGGTTTCTTTCCGTAAGCGTGCGATTTAAATAATCAGTATTTCAGCTAAAAACAAGACCAGAAATCCCTTGTATATTTTATTATATTCTCAACCGAACACGTTAAAAAAATAACATATGGCCGCCCCCGCGGGAATAAACGCATAAGTGCTGTTGCGGCGGTTGTGATGTTAATCCATATTCGTTATGCGTCGGTCCAAATACACTACTTCAATTTTTTCCAGACTTTTATATCGAATGTTTACGAAGTGACATACACACGATCTACCGTAACAGAAACTTTTCGACTGCACCAGAATAAACGCGTATTAACCCATTAACTAACAGTAACACTGTACTGCGAAAAACGCAAGTTATATTACAATGCAAAACAAAAAGAAAAAGAATAGTTGATCAGAACAAAAAATCTATCAAAAAAAAAAAAACTAAAATATTTCTGTAAAATGTTTTTTTATCAATAACTCAAAAATTAAACGACATAAAAAACAAACTATTACTATTCGGTGTAGTCATAAAGTTATGGATCAATTTAGTTTTTTTATTTTTCCTGTAAAATTGACTTTAAGACTTGCGCGTTTATTCTGCGGGAGCGGCGATATGTACATGCTAAGTACAGGTACAGATTAGGCATTGCACAAGCAAAAGTAAGAGTCATAAATAAATGTATCCACATCAATGTCTACGGGAAAGTGCCCTAAAGTCTATTATCACGTCGTATGGCAATCTAATCACCTAGTCAGCATTGCTTACCTAATTGGTGTAGTTTATTTACAAGTTATCTTGTCAAGTATTTATCAGATATCATTGTCATTCGGACGTATCTCAGAGTAAATGGACCAATGCAAGGTGTGTCAAGGAGGCACTGAACCAAGTATTTCAGATGAAAGGACCAATTATAATATTTTTTTTTGGAAATTATGTAATCAAGGTACAGTACAACTAAGTTCTTAATATCCCTCGGCAAACCTCGTGCTTCGTCAGTCGTCGGGTTTCTATCAGTTGCCCTTTGCATTTGGTGCAGATCGGACGCTCTCAATCGACGTGGAAGTACATAGAGTTGTTGATACTCTTTTAATTCAATGTAATTAATTTTAAAAATGGTAGGAAAGCTGCTATGTCACAGGTACAACAGATAGGAAAATAGTTTTACAGCTCTATATAGTTCACACGAAAATCGGAACAAAACAACAATAAAGTACTTAGTTCTGAATTCAAATTATTATACAAGGTAAACCTAATAATTGATGGACATGGAAATTAGCATTCGTTAGTATTCGGAAATGCGATGATTCCCGAGGGACATTAAGAAAATACTGTACCAAAATGTATGTATCCGTTGAGCATTGTTGTTTTACTTTTGTTTTATTGGCAAACAGACCAGCCGCATCAACCACAGGAAGGACATAAATACATACTTTTCCAAATCTCTTTATCTTTTATTCAGTGACCTTAAGGAACCTTATTTTCAGCTGTGCACACCCGCACACACTAATACATTGTGCACTATAATATAATAATCCTCTTCCTTGAGATTTTCCGCTTCAACAGAAATTCGGTCAACAAGTCATTATTGTATGTATCAAGTAACTAAGTATGATCATTATGTAACCGATGACCTTAATGACCAATTGGATTGAGAGGGAACGTATGGCGCTGGCAGTCCGATGTAACATGTTGGCTCGCAGGTTTGCACGCTGTAGCAGGGCCGTCAAGATAACGCTTTTAAAAGCTTATTGTCAAGTGTTTTACACCTGCAGCCTGTGAACCAGCTATACTCAGCGGGCTATCAGCACCCTACGGGTCCAATATAATAACGGGTGGGATGGGGCTGCCCCGTTTTTGCAGTGCATCAGGTATGTTTGCACAAGCACACGTCGATTGCTTCCAAGCCGTCGTCAGGCAGAAATCTGCCCCTTTGCTCTGCAGAGTGCGGAAAAGCTCCAACTCCATCCTGAAGACCCTAGCGGGGTACGATTGATACGATTAGGTACGTTTTCCCTTTATTAGGTGACGTGTTCGAAGATGCATTTCGAATAACAGCTTTCTTTCCAAATAGATAATAAGTTCACTAACAAAGATATAAGTTATCTTATTGTTTACTAACACATATGGATGATGCTAATCCGAAATAAAGTTTTTTCATTGTTTATTATTATTTTCAGCAAACGGCAAAGAAGTGTTCATGGACTACAGTATCACAGAGATGTGGTGGAAAAGTACCCCAGGAATCGACCAAACGGAGAGGATATTGAATGCAGATAGAGAAGAACAACATCTGATAGTGTTTCTGATAGAACTGACTCGACTCACAGCTACAAAGGAGAAGGAAGCAGTTCGTAATGTGGTCAAGCATACAAACAAGATTATATACGAGTATTTGTTAATTCATTATTTAGTATATAGATTAAATTAATGAACCCCGAAAGTTCGACAACCAAGGGGTATCGTAGTACTCAGTATCTAGGTTATGGAGATCATAAAAGCAGCCGCTCTATGCATAATACGACTGAAAAACCGATCCCAACATGGTTGGAAAAAGAAAGGCAGATGTAGTTTCAATAAGGTAGTTTTGCTATGTTCCGGTTTGAAGGGTGTCGGTTATAGTACAGTCTCATAATTAGAAATTCCAGCTTTGTGTCTGTGATGGCAACGCATCTGCGATGCCTCTGGTATTTCAGAAGCCTGCAGGTAGCGGTGACCACCTACTATCAGGAGGGATGTCAGCTAGATTACCACTCAATAGCATGAATAGCAAAGGTACCTAATGATGTATTTTATTACAGCTACTATCGACGTGGTCAGTTGCTATGGTTAGGCACGCCGCTCATAGATATCACTAGGGACGGCGCTAGATTCCTAAAGGAATCGGATATAGATGTCATACAGAGTAAGCTTATACTTTTTATTATTTTTATTTGGGTTCGGTACGTCTGAATTAAAAAACGGGAACCTTACCTTAACCTTTACAGGTCTCTAATGTGTCTGTCTGCCCATCCGGCTGTCATAGCCAATTTGACACGAATCTAATAGACTGATTAAGTTGCAATTTGGGATATATGAATTTCTATGACTTGAACACGGGCGTGTTACGTAAATAAATATTTTTTTTTAGTATGGGGGTCACTTTTGGCAAGCAAATAAAAAATAAAGACATTTTGTTAAAAAAGTTTTTCCAACTGTACCGTGTGACAATATTAACATCAAATGAAAGGGCTTACTGTGAGAAACTTGCGATTTTTAAATTTTTAAATAAATAAATTTATTAGTTGTATAAAACTATTTCATTAAATTTATTTAAAAAATTGATGAAAATTGACCATTCCCTCCTTATCTCCGAAACTACTGAGCCTAGAATTTTGAATAAAATACAGAAAATAGTTCGATACTTATAGATTACAGTAAAACCTATAAAAAGTTTATGGTCTTGAATTAATCTGGTAAATCTCTTAATATTGTGCGTATAAATTTACATTTACAGATTGGAATGTACGGGAGAACATGTTTTTAACTACAATGTTAAGTTTGTTCTTGGGATAAATTCATCCCAACTACGGAACCCTTCATTGTGTGTGATCCAACACGCACTTGGTCTGTTTGATTACTTACCATGATTATTTTAGTTTACATCTGATTGCCTTATTGGTCTCCTGGGTTAGGTTCCCAGGAAGAACAAAGCATTATTGAGTTTTCCTTATGATTTCACAGTAATACCCCAGTGTCTGGATTTGTGCCTTGCCTGGTCTAAGGCAACAGGCTCGTTTCTTATTACATGGAACTTAAACATAGCTGGCGAAATGTAGATGTACTACAAATAGTTATCTGTCTACCCCTTCTTTTAAATGTGCACTCGCGTAATGTTGTTATTCTATATAGGTAGTAGGTACTAGTTGTGGCGTTGCGGGCAGTTAATTTTGTTTTGCTTTTATTTGCTTTCTTCCACCAGAACACGCAGCTAATTTGCATCACATGCTGAGTCAGCGAAATCAGATGCTGCCAGTAGAAGTGAAAACAATCCTTGAGGATGCCGACATGTTGTATGACAACGATGGCGGAAGACTCCTCTTGGATTCCCTGAAGGAGTTCGTGGCTTTTCCTAATAGTACGTAGACCATCATCACTTGTCTGCTTTTTACTTACTGTATTAGGGTTGGCTTCCGGTCTAACTGACTACAACTGAATATCATTTCTACCATTTACCATTTTACAGGGAGCGAATGCCTACCTATCTAATTGACCTACACAACCCAGTTACTGGGTAACATGATAAACCTTCATAAGACTCGTAGAAAGACTAATAAAAAATAAAAAAAGTGATGTTTTTCTTGTTCCAGTTTCATTAACCAGCTATTGGGTCTGCAACAGCATCATACATAACTTTCTGAGACCGTTTCAACGTGTTAAAGGCAGACGCCAACGTCAAGAGCTGGTGGACTCTGTGAACTTACTGTTAAAAACGCGATTATACAGTGACAGCTCACGTAATGGTATGTTGTCACCGTCACCTTTGGACATCTGCAATATCAGATGTCTTGCCATCCATACAAAGCTAAAAGATATCGTGTGCCAGTATTACACCGAAACCTTCAAACCAGAACACAACGCTTGGCGGAGGAAATAAATGTGGTGGTAGTATTTCCCCGGATGAGCTCCTTCACAAAGAGCTCTACTATAGTTTGACCGGGACCGCTGTTCCGTGCGTTAGGAATGTGCGGCGAGGCAGGGGGCAGCGTTGACGAATGAGCGGCAGGTAGGGCGCCATACGCCGCGGGCATTGACGAATGAGCGGTCTGCACTGGCCCACGGCGGTCTTGGTCAAACTATAATACGAAGTCTTCAATGAGACCATTTAAATTCTGTTGTTTATTTTCACAGAAACAAAACTTGCGCCTCAGAAAGAGCTCGTGACTCAAAAAGTACCTCACAGCAACAACATACGGTCACCAAGAAAAAGAAAGAGAAAGCGACATCATCGTTCACACAAGAGGAAAAGAGAGAGGAAACGATACACAGATACAAAAATAACCATAAAGTAAAACTTAAAAAAAATATTCTATGTTTTTTAATATTCATCTAATTTTTATAATTTATTTATTAAGAATTTATTTATTTAGATTTAATAATTGAATAGTATTCATTATTTTATTTAGATAATAATGTCATAGTTAATTAAATTTAAATAGCTAAAGCTAAAATAAATAAATAGATAAATCAATTATGATATTATCTCTAAAACGAAACGATGACGATGAAATGACAAATGACGACGAATTCTAAACAAACTTTAAACTTTTATAATAAATCTCGTTAATAATAGAAAGCACAACGTGAACAGTGACACTAGACACGACACAGTCCGCCATCAAATGTGGAAAATCCTTGTGGGGTTCCTCAACAAACAAAAAACATTTTTATTACAAAAAATACAACCGACTTCCAGTGTCTTTTGGTCAGTGTTTTAGTTTTTTGACACGGAGTTCCGAAATTAAAGTTATTTTTCACTTTGTAGTTTGGAAGTCGGTTGTATTTTTTGTAAAAAAGTTATTTTTCTTCACTTTTTAGTGAGTTGGTTTGTAATTTATCTAAGGTACAATCGCCTAATGTCAACTGCTCATCAAAAATATCCAAATCGCTGTAGATGTGCTTATAATATTTGAAGAGCTCCCTCGATTTCTCCAAAACCCCATCATCAGATTGTGACCAAATAACTTTGGGACATACTTGAAAGTATACCCCTTCTAACAAAAAAAGAATTATTCAAATCGGTGCAGCCGTGTTCGAGTAATCGGGGAACATAAAAAAAAAACTGACGAACTGAGAACCTCCTCCATTTTTTTGAAGTCGGTTAGCAAAAAGAATAACGGAAATTAGCTAATTAATTGCACAAGTACGACACACAAACAACATGATGTGTTGTTTTTTTTTCTATTTGTAAATAATTATAATTATTTTTAGTATTAGTGACTAACAATATTGTACCTACTTCTAACTTCTAACATTTTGAACCTGCCGTTCCGATACTCGTTCCAAAGAACGTTTAAATGTATGTAACCAGTGTTTCTCATTCTAAGTGAATAATTTTTTTCTGTTTTTGAGAAATAAATGTCTCAAACCAAAATTAAGATAAATATCTTTGTTGTTTTAAATTCAAGATAATCCAATATTTAAAAACCTTCCGAGTGACCTTCCTAACCTATGTAACAATAGGCGAATTTAAGACGCATATTTCTCAATAATATTTTCACAATAATAATTTCTGATGGACAACGAACTAACATTAAAAGCATAGCGAAGGTTGCCGATTTGCGTGTAGTAGGTACGCGCAAATAACGCACACATACACACACATCCAAACGTTGCCGATCTGTTTTGTTTCACTCAGATCACCAAAAAAGTCACTGTGACATTGTTCTGTCAAAGCATGTAACAAAGTCAATAAAAATGTCATCATAAAAAAGAAATGGTGGTAAATTAATTACTACTTTAATCAATTCTTCAGAGAGACTGTCTCTTGATCATTTTTATAGGCTCAGAATATTTCAATGTCTAAGCCGTCCTCAAAATGTTGGTCCTTCGAGCCAAATCAACATAAAACGGTATCAATACTGATGCTGAGAGCAGTGATAGCCTAGTGGTATGACCGTCAGACTGCCAAGTCATAGGTCTCGAGTTCGAACCTAAGGCACGCACCTCTGACTTTTCGGATTCATGTGCGTATTGTATAATTATCACTTGTTAATGCCATTCTGTTTTTACTTTCATCGATAGTCTCATTGAATTCCGACTTTTGCAAAACGTCTGCTAACTGAAGAGATGTAGCAACTGGTACAGATACAGATATAGTTGATAATTTAAGTGTGGTAGGAGTGGTTACTGCCGCAGTAGGTTGAACAGTCGTTGTAGTTTCAGTGGTAGATTTTCTGAATGCTGCAGGTATCGACCTCGGGACGAGCTGCTCCTCACGCAGACAACTGCACGTCACTAGCTCTCTCAACACAATCCTGACTCTCTGTATATTTTGGCAGCTGAGAACAAAACTACAAACGTAATATACAGGGAAGTTTTATAAAATTAGTTTTATTAAATGTGGCTGTTAGTTTAGTATATTATTATGGTGTCTTACGACTTCCACGCGAACGAAGTCGCGGGCAAAAGCTAGTTATAATAACAAAATCCATCATAATATTAGAAATGTGAAAGCAACTCTGTCTGTCAGTCTGTTACCTTTTCACACCTTAACGGCTGTACGGATTTTGATGGAAGGCACATAGACCATGGTCGACCATGGCCTGTTTTGGACATAGGATACTTTTAATCCCGTTAGTACGTTCTCGTGGAGGAGCTCGTGGCTAAGTAATATCAGCAGCACGGGTCGAGCCATCAGGTAAAGCTACGCTTGCCGGGGTTGGTCCGCGGATGGGTGATCATCTTTAAATACCGAGACTCCTCCGTGCCTCGGAAAGTACGTTAAACTGTTGGTCCTGGCTATCATTCGTGGATCTTTGGAAAGTCTGACAACCAGTCTTACTAAGGGGAGTCGCTCCATGTAAAATACTGGTCTTCAGCTGCATCCGGTTAGACTGGAAGCGGACCTCAACATAGCTGAGAAAAGGCTAACTAGATTTTTTAATTTTTTCAGTACGTTCCCGTGGTATAATTTCCAATCTTCATGCAGGCGAAGCTGCATGAAGATTGGAAATTATACAGCGAATTTTTGTTACGATTCCGAAGCGCGTTTTCGATCGGGCTGAATTGACTCACGAGTTGGCCTTGTGTCCAGAGCCTATTATGCCATAGATTAGAAAACAAAGCTGAAGGTTCACCTGTTAGCAATTCTGTTACTTCTTACAAGAGCCTTCTGTCTCTTTCTTCTTTCCCTGTCAAATATTTCAATAGAGAGTTCTTCACCAGGCATGGGAGGTGCTATACTCCTCCTAAGGTCGTCGTCACTGATCAATCTAAAATAAAGAAAATGATAGAATATTTTTAAGTGATCTCTGAATGCCAAAATTTTTACTGTTGACGATATTATCAAGGTATACATTTCCAGTATAAGCTGACCTCGCATTGTTACAATTAAATGCCAGCTTATATTAGAACTTTATAGCTTGATGTGTCATGCGTACCTTAGCCCGTTCGTGGTGGTTGATTGAACAGTCGGTAGCCTGCCTGTAGACACATCTACCAACATCCTCTGCACTAGCTTGCTTCTCAAATCAAACTTATACATGATTTCTGGTTTCTCCGTATTTTTACAAGATATTTCTTTCGTGTATAGAGTTGCATATATGGTTGTGAGTTAAATTCTTACTGTCGTTCCGGGGATAGTTCTATAAAATTTCCTCAATTGTTTCATCTGATGATTCGTCTGTAGTTAGATATGTTATTTGAAGTTGTTGACTGTTACTCTCTTCTTTAGAATTTTCGTCATTGCCTTTAATATAAATATGTCCTTGTTGTCAGCAGTTGATTTTGGATCTGTTTTTGAATAATGTTTGGGGTTTTCATCTTCAATAGTGGTACTATATTCATAGATCTTGACAGTATTCTCGGACTGCAGGCTTATAAAGAAATATATTAGTTTTAGAACTTGACGATGGACCTTCTTTTTTTTTTAATTTTGAAATTTCTTTGTTCAATGCTCGTCTGACATTAATGTTAAGATTTGTGTAATGATCAAAAACAATAGCCCGGACGCCATCTCTAATTATCTTGACCAAATAGTTCTTAGGTGTTTGTGACGTGGAGTTGCCATAAGCCTTAAGATCCGATAAGACCTCTGAAACTTTTCTCTTGCATCTTCTCTTTACAATGAATTGATATATTCCAGCAATTCATTAACGTTTTTGCCGTACGTTCCATGTCTTATTACGGTCACCACTTCATTTATATCTGCCTTCTAAACAGGAACTGTTTTCCTTTTAATCATTTCAAATTTATCAGCCAGGTGACTCCTAAATTCATAATTCTCAGTAACTTCGTAAAATTTGCAGCCTCTGTAATGATATTTTCTGATTTCTTCGTGTAGTATGTCGGAGAACTTTGTGAATGCGGTGTCTTCATAAGTGTAGAGTATTTTAGCGACTCTCTGAATGAAATCTGAATGGTTTCAACTCTCGGCGCCCTTAAGTTAGGTTGTGCGATCTTGTGATCGTCAATAACAGTAACTGTTTCATCTGTTGCTTTAAATACATTTTTGACATTTAATTCTAGAACAAATTCCAGTGTACAGGTGCCTTTCTTATCTTATTTCGGTGTGTTAAGAGGACTTGAGATTATGTGAAGCTGAAAATAATAATTCGAATGCCACAATGAAATCAGGCGGTGATTTAAACTTCATATCAAATTTTTGAAATAGGTAAGTTCCATTATACATTTATTCACTTTCTTCAAGATAATATTTACTTCAGTTATTAAAAAAGGTAAAATTGTTTGTTTTTTTTTTTTTGTAAGAGGTAATCTCTGCAAGTTCTGAACCCATTACAAAGTCCGATTCACTGATAGAAAGCTACTCTATTGGCGAGTGGCATTTAGGATTCTTGTTTTATAGTAGAGGTGACTTCCACGTGAACAGAAGTCGAGGGCAGAAGCTAATACCAAATAGGCACCTTGAGAATATACTCCCTGTTATTTACGACTGTTTGTTTAAAGTCAAAGTCGAAATATTTATTTCAAATAGCCCTTTCAAATAGGCCTTTTGGATTCTAGTCGCCTCTTCCAAAACGTTGTTTTCTTATGGAGAAAAATGAGCAAGAAACTCCACCGTTACTCTTTTAAAATGTTTTACAATAGTTAATATAGGTACCTACATTGGTTAAATAATTTAGTGAAGACGATGCACCTAGAATAAAATTACTTTAGGTACCACAATAGGTGAAAGAATTAAAAATGAAGCAACGACAGATAATTTCATTATGTGATAGATATATGATGCTCACATTTACAAACATTGTAAAAAAAGAAGATTTTCCTAAAATTTTATAATTAATAAGTCAGTGTGTGAGGGACTAATCACAGAATGTAAAATCAATGAACAAAAAATAATACATTTTACAATTAAATTAGCAACCAGTTTGATTTTGTCTTGATTCTAAATTGTTCTATGGAGCAGGACCAGCATGTTTCCAAGCACTCTTATCTTGAATATAATCCTCTAATTTCTAATATGCTTGTTGACAAAGTGTACTTTAAATAAGAGTTTTAAATTTTCTTTCATTTAATTGCAATATACAGTACCCCATAAAAGATTTATGTACTTTAGATAATCTGAAGAATGTTTGATCTAGTTTATCTTTATTTCTAGTATTAAAATGTTGTCTATCACTTATTTAATTAAAAAGAATATTTTAGACCTACAGTTATTTTTTATCCCAGAGACTAATTTGACAGGTGCATATGTCAAACTCCAATTTGAAAAAAACAAACAACAATCAATTGAAATGTCAAATTAGTCTCTGGAATTAAAACGACTTCAACGGTTTCACTAAGGCTGCGGCCAGCCCGCCAGTTGAACGCGTCCCAGAGGGTCATGACCATCTGGCGGGCCCGAGGATGCCGCACGGTCTCGTGAGAGGCTTATGTAAGAGTCTATTAACTGCTCCCAAATTACCATATTTATTTTTATCAATTTTTTTTTTACATTCGTCCTTGACATATTCATTCTATTATTTGACATTATATATTTACGAGTTAATTTCAACACTTTATAAGTGGCTTTTTTGCACATGATAATTATTCAAATTTATTACAGTTGTAATAGCAATAATGTAATTGCGTTTAATTAAAAGAGGTTTTTATTTTTATTAATTATATATTTTGTATAGATTCTTTTCTATTTTGTGAATGTGATAACACTGTAGGCTTAGTCGCCTGTAGATTTGTTGACCATTTTCTATTTTCTTAAGAACCTGGTACCTATTGAAATACCTACAGTGTCTATGTGTCTATTTTTAAAAGAGTAACCGTGGAGTTTCTTGCCGGCTCTTCTCCATAGGAAACGACCAATTGGAACCGTGCACCTAGCTTCTGACGTTTCATAAGTGCCCATGTAGGTCTATGTGAAATAAAAATATTTTGAATTTTGAATTTTTATCGCCATGAGATCTGCAGGCAAAGGTCTTCCCACACAACTGGGACTGGTGCACCCCTCTTTGAGGAATGGCTAGAGAGGCGCCACGGCGTCCTCACCTCCCGCCTGACGCGGGTCCTCACCGGACACGGCTGTTTCAGGAGCATCGCCGTGTCCTCGTGGAGGCGATCGGCGGCGGCGATCTCTCTCGTCCGGCCCTTGTCAGGCCATGGTACGGAGCGAGAGGAAGTGGGAGGCCGTCACCTCTTTCTGCAAAGCGGTTTCGCTCGCGAAGGAGAGAGAGGCAAATTTCGCGCCCTTACACCCCTAACCGCCGCAGGAGGAGACGCCCTGGGCGTCGGACCAGGCCGATTTCCGGCCACCGTATGCACGGGCTTACGGGACAGTGAGCAATGGGTAGCTCGCCGTCCGATAAGGACCAGGCCCGGTTCGACGGCGCATTGTGTTTCACGCGCGCCTCAAAGAGATGTCAGCAGAATTGACGGGGTCCACTAGGGCCGATGCCTGCTGGGGGTGCGAAGAAAACTGAAATGGAGATCGTGGCCCCCGGCAACAAGGCAACCGAAGGAATATAGGTAGGTTTTAGTCAGTAAGAGTCTGACACATCCTCCCGCTCTGCCTAGAGCGGGAAAAGTTATTTGATAATTTCCATACATAAAAAAAGGGGGAGGACTTGACTCTAACAAAAATTAGCACTTTAAAGCTTAATATTTCGCAAACGGATCTCTGAATCTAAAAATAGTTTTAACACACTCACATTGCTTTTGAAACACCTTTCCAACGATACCCCATGTTTATATGTATACATATAAACATGGGGTATCGTTCCATGCCAAATTACAACTTTCCAGTACTAAGACTCTCGGAGCTAGACCGCGGACAGAGAGACAGACGGACATGGCGAAACTATAAAGGTTCCTTGTTGACTACGGAACCCTACAAATGAACTTAATATGGAATATTGAATTTGAAGATTTGCTTCGTACTACAGCTTTCATTTGAACGCAGATTGGGTGCTTTTTTTACTAATGAACAAAACTTTGGCTTCGATTTACTGATTGTCATTTAAATTCAATCGTAATAAAAATTCTTGAAATGAAACACAAAATAACTACCAAATATTGTGAACATCAGAAGACAAGTACACGCTTTCATATTAATATAAACATATAACATTTTTATTGTATCATAAAACTTGTTTTAAATTGCACATGCAACTATTTTTTATTTTTAATACAATAAAAATATTATCAGGCACAATAAAATTTTATTGATAACAAAACAGAAACAGTAACTACTTTTAAATAAAGTTACGTTTTGATGTTTTTTGAAATATCAACGAACCCTAGTTTTTAAATCTTTGAAACACATGATTTAAATCAATGGTATTTTACATCACAGCTAAAAAATATTCGAGATATTAATTGAGAATTAGTCAGTCGTTCAACTCATGGTTTCTTAGCCCTCTCATGGGCACAGTGAGCTGCAAACTTGTGAATGTCGTTGAATAAAATCTGTGCTGTTATTTTTAATATTTTAACTGACTTTAAAAATAATTATTTTAGGAATGTGTACAGAACAGCATGTGTTTGATACTTGAACTTTAATTTATAACATTTGAAAATTCAAAAATGTAAAATAAATCATTATGTTTGTTGGAAAAAATGGGAGATTTTTTTAAATGTGTGGAGACAAAGAATAATATGGCAGTAGACCATAAACAAGTCAAATACTGCACCTAAATTGTAATTAACATAAAAGTGACAAAACACTAGATATGCTAATATTTTTATTAAGTTTCTATTTTTGTTACGATTTATTTCACTGTGATAAATCTGTCAATGGTACGTGTTGTTTTTATTGTTGTCATAATATATCTCTCATTTTATAAAAGGACCAGAATTCGTTGAATGGAAGGACGAATTGAAATTACAGTTTTTTTTATTCCATCTTTAATTGATCATGAATTTTACCTATCACTTCCAGCAATTTTCAATGAATCCTTAATAATACAGTAAACGGTTTTCTCAAAGATGTGCAGAAAAAACTATACGAAAAATCAGTGTTAATAGAAGGCGACTACAAAAATGAAACAACAAGAGACGAGGAGTTTGTTTACGACGACATCACCAATTGGAGGAGCAAAGCCCCGGGGATAGACCAAACAGACCAGACTCCAAATGCAAATAAAAAAATTCCAGCAAATTTTTACCCATCTCCACAATACAACCTTTCTGATCGTCGTCAAGGCCTATTGCACTGGTTGCCACCTGTTTTTCCAGATTTTAAAGTACCATTTCCTGCTTTAGTTATACCTCGGCTATTATCCCCGTTAAAAAATCCTAGACAAAGACCTGAGCTCCCCTATCCTGGATACCTATTAAGACCAGTCCATTCACTGTATCCTAGACTGCCTCCTAGTTTTCTTTCAGACTATAGATACCAAAATATTGATCTAAGACCACCTGGTCCTTATATGCTAAGTCCTTTGTATACACAAGGTCCTCCTAGACCTAAAAGACTACCGTTTCTTTATGCAGTAAACTATTATCTTCAAAAAAATCCCCACCTGTTAAATCCTCTTCTTCCAGCTATTTCTCCACTTATTTCCGATCCAGCCGTAAATCCTCCTCCACCTGTTAACATTCCTTCTTCAACTATATGGATCTCAACTGTGGGTCACAACGCGAAGATTTGGCTGCAGCAGATCACTCCGTATACACCTATTAATGAAAAAACTAAAATCCCCTCAAAAGACCAGTCACCACCCGACCGCAGCGAAAAGACCACAGTGCTATTCAATGAGGATGAGCATGGATTCCTTAACGTGTCTCTTCCAGAGAAGAATAAAATAAAAATTCAAAAAAACAACCCTAGTATGAACTGGATGTCGACTACGGCTGGAGATGTGCTGCATGGAAGTTTGTATATATACCTGTTATCCTAACTATTCTAACTTATATTATAAATGTGAAAGTGTGTTTGTTTGTTTGTTACGCTTTCACACTAAAATGGCTGAACGGATTTGGATGAAATTTAGCACAAGGGTAGAACTTGACCTGGATAAGGACATAGGTAACTTTTCATCTTGGATTGCAGACGAAGTCGCGGGCAGCAGCTAGTTTATTATAACTCATCATCGATCTTCTGTCCTTATCTCAATCTATTTGTGGTTGCTGTAGTATGTCTTTTTAGGGTTCCATACCTCAAAAGGAAAAAACAGAACACAGTGCTGAAGCTACTTATCTATCAGACGTCTGAACACAAAATGGGTCAATAGTAAAAAAAATATTCATTAGTGAACCGATTTAACGATGATAGTTTTCGGCTCTTGCCTACCGAATGATCAAAAAGTGTAATGCAATGAACAGAAGAACGTTTCAAATTTTGTCGACGTCATGTGAATGTGAAATGAATCAAAAATATAAACAATATTCACTCGACTGAAATGTCAGTTATACCAAGTATTTCTTTACAGAAATCACGGTACCGAAGCCATCATCAACACCTTTTCCGAAGCAACGTTACCTCGACTTGATGAAGCAACTCGATGAAGGCTACATGATGGTGTTCATGATAGAGCTGTGCAGAATGATCGCCGTGAAAGACAAGCGGGAGGTGCGAGACGTACTGTACTATACGGAGATGATCTACAAACGGTACGTGCCATACTATTAGTTTTGTGTTAATTGTGCGTTCAATTTGGAAAGAAGCGTAACATATTGCGCTCCATAACTCAAGAAGCGGATGTTAGATAAAAAACAATCACGTCGAAGTGGGCTGTCGCAGTGTCGCACGAATTCACCCGAAGAGATGGGCAAAGATCATCACTCACCGGACGGTTGAGGATGCCAGCATCTCGTAGAACCGAACATCCGAAGACTTAATAGCAGAATCAACGCAGAGTTGATAATTTTTTCTCAATCAACGTGTTTTTATCTCTCTTGACTTAGATTTTGTTTGTTGGTATGTAGGTAATTATATTTTTATTCTTGTTATTTATTTATAAATAGTATAGTTTCTGCCTTCCCCCATGGAGAAAAGGCGCGAGTTTATGTAGGTACCTGTATGTGTATTCAGTTTATTTTCTATAATGTCGCACGTACTTTGTCATTACCTTTTGTTTTTCCTTTTCTTTGTTTTATCTTTGCATCACCCTAAGGTAGACTGGTAAAAAATGCTTCAGGCAATAAGCACGCCTTTGTACGGTTTGTTTTTACTTGTGCATAAAGTTTTAATTCGTCTATATATTATACCAACCCTCACTGTGTCCACGTGCTCCACCATACGCGTTTCATAACCCATTACGGCCATGGGATTATGGCCCACTCCCTCTCACAGAGAGGAGGCCTGAGTGCCAGCAGTAGGGACATTGTATATGCTGATTATGTTAACGTCATATTTTTTCTTATAGTTTGTGGGACACTGGCCGCCTCGCTTGGATCGGAGACCCGCTTCAAACTGTCATTAGGAAACTGTCAATAATAAAGTCAGGAAAAGATATAGATCTCGTGCGGAGTAAGTTCATCATCATCATTATCGTCACTCATTCGGCAGACGTTATGCTGGACATAAGCCTCCCTCAAGCGTCGCCAGAACGACCGGTTCCGTGCTTCACGTATCAGCGGAGTCCAAGTTTACTTTTGGCGTCGTACAGGACTTTTTCTATTTCTGTGTAATTTCTTAGTTCGTGTGATTATCTTCCTGTGCGAGTCTCGATCAATACATTTTCTTTCCTTTATGTATCGTTGTAAATCTAAATAACTGACATGCAAGCTAATATTTTTATTTTACACAAATAATTTAATTTAACGAAGCCACATAGCGTCCGCAATTTAGCTTCGGATGACGTCACTGAAACGTTTTTTGTGAAAGTAAGTTGGTGCGTTTCCCTAGAGAGCGCTTTTGACACCGTAAAGTTAAACCCTGATGCCATCATTCCCATGACAGCCGTCACGGCGGTCGTTTTTGGCGGCCATCGCTGTTGCAGAAAACCCAAGCTTCTGCCGTATTCGAGAAAATCATGAATGATTGACAAATCATAATCAACAAGTATATAATACGAAGGCTGTCAGTAAATAAAAATATAACAGATTGAAAAGAGCTGTGCCCAACTATGTTGCGGTCGGCTTACAATCTTACTGGATGTAGCTGAATACGAGAATGTTACAAGGAGCGCTACTATCTTACCTCCATTAATTTTAATTGACCAGCAATAGCATATATAAAAGAGGTATAGGTTAGGCAGATGGTGATGATCGATTATTGCTAATATTCAAATGGTTCCGCCAGACTACGCATCAATGGTGTTCCACATGCTGCTACAAAGGAAGAAGGTGCTGTCTGCAGAGGTGAACTCCATCATTGATAACGCGATCCTAAGAGTGAGTGGACCGTGGTCATAAAATGTGCTTGGCTACACAGGATAGATTTTTAGGACAAGGCAGTAAGAACAGAAACAGGCAGTAACGGCGGGTACCTTAACCGTTGTAGCTAACGGCAAACATTCTTAGGATTATTTAATAAGCATTCACAGATTTTGGAAAAATCATAGAATCAGCTAGAAAAACGTTTATTCGCACGTTTTTAAGGTTCCGTACCTCAAAAGGAAAAACGGAACCCATTCGCGTGTTTCTGTCTGTCCGTCTGTCACAACCAATTTGTTCCGAATCTAATAGACCGATTAAGTTGAAATTTAGTACACAATTTCTGTGACCTAAACACGGAAGTGTAACAAAAATAAATGATTTTTTAATATGGGAGTCACTTTTCCGGGGAAAATTAAAAAATTCAAAAATAACGTTTTGCAAACTGTACCTACTGTGTGTCTTGTGTGATATGACAAATGAAAGGGATTATTGTGAGGATTTCAAATATATATTTTTATAATTTAAAGATAAAAACTTTTAAAGATATTTAAGAAAATTGATGAAAATTGACCATTCCCCCCCTTATCTCCGAAACCTCAGAGCCTAAAATTTTGAAAAATATACAAAAAATAGTTGTATACATTATACAACTTATACATTACAGGCAAACCTATAAAAAATCTATGGTCTTAAAATAACATGGTATATCTCCCAATATTTTGCGTAAAAATTGTGTTTTTCAACTACAATGTTACGTTTGTCCTTGGGATAAATTCATCTTAACTACGGAACCCTTCATTGTGCGGGTCCGACACGCTCTTGGCCGGTTTTTATTTTAATGATGCCATGTAAAAGGTCAAGATAAATTAGATAGCCGGACTTACAGATGTGGCAAATATCGATAATGTTATGGTGATAAAACAAAAACATAAGAATCAGCTGTATAATTTCAAGTAACTACACAATTTATTCGAATTCAAGTCAAAGTTTGTAAAGTTTTACCAACCATTTTAAATTAACTAGTGTTAAATCTCTGATTTCAGCAACTAAAAACAGTTATTGGCTCTGCGACGGCCTTATAGAAAGCTTCTTAATGCCGTTCCGACGCCTGTCCAGCACGAGTCGCCGTCAACAACTGATCGACTCAATTAACAGAGGCTTAAAGCAACGCTTTCCTTTACTTATGAAAGAATACAATGAAGGAACTCTTGCTGGGAAAGGTACTTCTGTCTTTGACCATCATCATCATTTCAGCCATCCACTGCTGGACGTAGGCATCCCCCAAGCGTCAACACATCGACCGGTTCTGTGCAAGTGTGAATCTCCTCGTATAAGTCCTCTCTGTAAGAGGAAGTAGACCGTAAGTCGTACGACAGAAGATCTGAGTTCCAACTGCAGTAACATTATAGGCTGATTATGCAAGGTTCAATTTTTACCATGTCTTAGATTAGATGTTCTTAAATCACAAACACTTTGTGAAAAAGGTGACGATTAAAGCATTCTCTACTCAGAACAAACCCACAATAGCACAGCCAGGGATATTAATTTCTGTGTTTCTGCGTTATAGACATTTCATACAACTGTTTAAAAATGGCAATCGTGATTAAACGGACAATTTAAGTTGAAACTTAATTAGATAAACAATTATTTTTCCCTTACTTGACATTTATCTTTTATATTCACAGCAAGCCCAAAGAATGGATCCCGTTTCAGAAAAAGAAAGAGAAAACTACATCATCATCCATACAAAAAGAATCGGGAGAGAAAGAGACAGTGGAAACTAGAGTATAACAATAAAAATATGTATGGAAAGCAATACAGCCAATATATAGACTTTAAGGAATCCGTTTTGAGAACTATGATACCAGTAACAAGTGACCAGGCAAGGTTCAGAGGCGTCACAAAAAAAAGCTTCAGAACGAGTAATAGAAGACCCACAGCTGCCTACTTGAACCTAGTGACTCCATCAACCAGAAATAGAAAGCCAAGCTACTCAAAGATATCACCATTTCAAGAGAAACTTGATTCCTTTGACAGAAAAATTTATAAAAGTACTAAAAAAACAGTTCATCCTCATCATCATCTCAGCCGAAAAACGTCCACTGTGGGACATAGGCCTTCCCAAAGTGTCGCCACATCGACCGGTCCTGTGCTTCTCACATTCAGCGGATTCCATTCGCCAAACTGGTCGGAACGACCTCGGAAAGAGAAAAAGCCTTTTTACCAAATGAAAGAGCGGTTAAAAGAATCTGGGTCAAAGAAGAAAGATAAAAGACTGAAATTAAAAGCTGAACTACTGTTAAAGATTACTGGAAGTTCAAGCTACAGTGATGAAGAGGGGTTATTGACCAAGAACTTGAATGAAGCACTTAAATATGGGAACAGGGCCGTTGACTTTGTTGATGAGACAAGATATCGACGTGACGTCGTTTCTTCATCATCTGTCGAGTCTAGCCTGTTCCCAACTATGTCAGGGTCGGCTTCCAGTCTAAACAAATGCAGCTGAATACCAGTATTTGCCATGGATCAACTGAATATTTGACCTCCACAACTCAGTTACTAGGTAACATGAGAGGTTGTTTGACTTTCGAGCTTTTGACTCCCGTGACGACTGTCTAAGGAACTGACGACCGACTGTGGTTCATTTTCTAGTTAGTGTTACTTATATTGTACATATAAATGCGTGCTGTAACTTGTGTTTTATTTATTTTTGTACTCTCTCTATGTAAGGACGCGTGACGCCTGCAGTTTTATAATAGGTTGTCTGCATTTTTACCCGATTATGGCAAAGCCCAAGGAGGGTTATGATCTTAACAGTCTATGTATGTATGTTCAGTGGTTCTCTCATAACTCCTAAACACTCTTTGTATGTCTTGTTTATATTATACCTTTTTAGTTGACGTTTATGTCATAGTTGGGATACAATAATGTAAATTTAACAATTAATCTATTATTGCAGACGTACATATCCTCATTATAATCGTCCCCCTTATCTCAATCTATTAGTAGGCGGCGCAACGTCTTCTTCCATATATCTCTTATCAGTCGTCATCTCAGTACTCACCCCCCTTCTAACCATATCATCTTTCACACAGTCCATCCATCGTTTTTTGTACCTTATTCCAATTTTATTTTCTGTATCAAAGACCACAAAAATACTCTAAAGTAACATGCCATACTCCTCACCTTTTTGCAAAGCAAATACTGTTATCCAATTACTTCAAATACTTTTTCCAGCAAATAATTGACCAATCATGCAACACCGGATATATATTCAACAATATAAGAAGTCTCTCAAAGCGCATGCCATAATTCTTGTAAACATAACAAAAATAATTACCTAAGTGCTGTTACTATAAGGTGCAGCGCAGACGACACACTTTTTGTGCGATCGAGTCTGTGGCGCACATTTCGTAATGTGAGCTACGGAGTTAAGATTCAAGTTAATGGTTCCTGTATTTAAATTTTAAAACTGACAGAAGTTACTATCGAGCGACATATCCTATAAAGAATAACCTGCATTCGGAAAAACATCGGGGACAAATAAAACATTTTGTACGCCAGAGACTCGATCGTACAAAAAGTGTGTCGTCTGCGCAGCACCTTAGACGCGTCTTTGTAATACATCTCGGAATCAGTAAGTATGAATAGAATAGTAGGTGTAGCAGCATAATCAGCTTTACAATCTTCCCACTGCTGGGACACAGGCCTCCTCTCTGTGAATGGAGAACACAATAGTTGTGATAGGTTAGGTTCGATATTTATTTACATCTATTTTATACTAGCTTCTGCCCGCGACTTAGTACGCGGATCCTGTTGCTTATGCCAGCGACAACGGGGTCGTCAAAATCGAAGATCTGAAACGTCTGATGTAGAATTCTAAGGCCCGGGGACGGGAAAACAACGGGATGAGTGAGACGATTGGAGTCGTTCCGGATCTTTCATTTTTGTATGTCAACAGGAAATGCCCATCAGACTAAACAACTTTTGCTAAGACGTCACTCCTTAATATGTTATAGTGTCGCTGGGCTTTGTAGTTCCACAACAGGTGTTCCAGATCTTCAAATTTTTTCTCACAGCAGAAAATGCTCTTCACGTGGAATATTTTTTGCTATGGCACCATTTTTATATCTCTTATATCTGTTCATTTTCCAAAATAAATTATGTATAATATAGGCACTCCGTTCTTTATCAACCCAAGGAAGGTCGCCATGCCCTACGGCGATATCTTGAGACACATCCGATTCTTCAGATGATATCGACATTCTGTTCAGAGAATGTCGAAGGCGATCAGAATTCAAACGTTCGTTGCGCTCTTCTTCTGTCTCTTCATGCCGTACTCCAGCAATTCTTTCTCTCTCACTTTCTAACTGATTATGAATATTTTGTTGTGTGCGTGTTCGGGACAATGTATGATAATCTCGATCAGCAGTTAGTCGCGCATCACGTTCATCACTCGTTTCAAAAGACCTGCTAGTAGATGTGCGAATTCGCTGAGAACTCAAGCGTGATTCTGTATCGGTAAACGTCTCCGACTCGCGAGACAATGCGTGACGTTCACGATCAGCGGACAGTCGCGCATCATGTTCCGCACTTGTCTCTTGAGACCTGGATGTAGATGCATAAATACGCTGAGAACGCAAGCGAGCTTCGCGATCCAAAGAGGTTTCTACGG
The DNA here is from genome assembly GCA_916610215.1 of Omphaloscelis lunosa. Taxonomy (NCBI): domain Eukaryota; kingdom Metazoa; phylum Arthropoda; class Insecta; order Lepidoptera; family Noctuidae; genus Omphaloscelis; species Omphaloscelis lunosa. The sequence continues at coordinate 13,805,786 of OU744270.1, forward strand.
AGCGAGTTGCAGCCTGATGTTCTCGAACAGCATCAAGTCTATCCTGACGCTCTTCGGTAGATTCTTGGGATCTTATGATCCTCAATCTTTTAGCTCCTTTGGAACGTTGGGAAAGATTTGACCTCTTTCTAGTCATGGTTATAGTTTTATTCTGAAGATACCTGATCAATTAAAATCTAAATGACTGCTCCCCTGCGTTACCGGGTAGGCTACCGTGTCACGAAGATAAATGGAAAAGGAAATTAAACATTCAAATAACATAAGCCCGAAGGCATATTTACTCGATAAAATAAAATAATAAATGGGAGTTTTAGCCAGTAGAGTCAAATTTTCAATGATTCATAGAATTTTCATCGAAAATCAGTCTTAAACTGTTACCGCCTTCACCGCGTGGAGGTACTCCCAGCTTATGTTATTTTATAATTATACAGTGAAATTAGTGATAGCTTTGATTTCCACATCAGGGGTTCCAGATCTACAATCTTTATACGTCAACATAGAGTGCTCATCAAGCTGAACAACTCTTGCTAAGACGTCATTCCTATATATGTTATAGTGTAGCTGGGCTCTTGGAGTTCCACATCAGCTGTTCCAGATCTTCAAATTTTATACGACAACAGAAAGTGCTCATCAGGCTGAACAACTCTTGCTAAGACGTCATTCCTATATATGTTATAGTGTAGCTGGGCTGTTGGAGTTCCACATCAGCTGTTCCAGATCTTCAAATTTTATACGACAACAGAGAGTGCTTATCAGGCTGAACAACTCTTGCTAAGACGTCATTCCTATATTTGTTATAGTGTAGCTGGGCTCTTGGAGTTCCACATCAGCTGTTTCAGATCTTCAAATTTATTCTCTTAGCAGAAAATGCTCATCACGTGAAACAATTTTTGCTATGGTACCATTTTTGTATCTCTTATAGTTTAGCTGGTCTGTTGCGGTTCTGCATCAGGTGTTCAAGTTTCCAAGATAAATTATAGCCTATATGTTGCCCAGACTTAATACCTATACAAAAAAAAGAAAATCATTCAAATCCGTTCAGTAGTTCCGAAGATTAGCGTGTACAAACAAACAGACAAACAGACAGATTTTTTTTTTTGGTTTCGTGCTCTATTACTGTTTCTAAACCCCCCTCAATTATTTTTTTTTTAATATATTCAATGTACAGACACAGTTTTTTTACTGTTTTATTATATGTATATATAGATTTTATTTAATATTTATTTCTGTATCTATCTATCCGTGACATCACTGCGGGCCCTATCAGAATACCAGGGCTGCGACATTTTTTTTAAATGTCGCAACATATGCTGAGATAGGAGCCTTTTGGCCTCGTGCAGGACTTTCTGTTATTATTTTTTTAATTTGTTTCATTTAATTTTTTATAATGTTTTAATGAGTGTGTTTTAGTTTAATTTGTAATGTCCTGTGCGAGTCCCAATAAATACTGTTTCTTTCTTTCTTTCTAACTGTGACCAATTAATTGGTCGCAGTAAATGAGCTCTTTCGTTTGTGATCCAATCCAAAAAAAATATCGGAAGTACCTAAAAAGAATATTAAACTCAATTTATTAAACACACATTAATTTATATAATTACAAAATAAAGTAACTACCAAATTAATTTTGGATAACCAAAATAATTTTGATAGTAATTTTTACATTTTGTCTTTTCTTTGTCATTTTATTTACATCTATGGTCATTTTATTTTTATGCGCTACCCATCTTCGTCATTCTTTCCAAAACGTGTTTCTGGTAGTATCTTTGTCTGTACTGTGGTCTGTATCTGTGTATCCGATGTTGTTTCCTCTCTCTTTTCCTCATGTGTGTTCGATTATGTCGCTTTCTCTTCCTTTCTCTTGGTGACCGTGCGGTGTCGCTGTGAGGTTCTGTTTGAGTCACGGGATCAGTCTGAAGCGAAGGTTGATTATCTGTTGGAATAAATAATATGGTAATTTAAATCGTCTCATTGTAGACTTTGTAGTACTAGAGCTCTTAGTGAAGATGCTCGTCCGGGGAAGTACTACTACCATACATATATCTGCCGCCAAGCTTTGCTGTGTTCCGGTTTGATGGGTATGTGTGTGGGATTACAGGCGCATGAGAATTTTCATCTTTGTTTTTGTGATGACACATCTGCGATGTCTCTGGTATTGCATTTATATGTTGGAGACTACTAACCATCAGGTTGGTCGTCCGCTTGTCTGACATCACCGCTCCGCAGTGGAGTCTTTTTATTAGATTTTAACACCAAGTTCACGGAGTCCATCAACTCTTGACGTTGTTGCGTGTCTTTGAGACGTCGATACGGTCTCAGGAAGTTATATATGAGGCCATTGCAGAGCCAATATCCAGTTAATGAAACTGGAATGAGAAAACGCCAATTTATTTATTTTATTCTTAGTTTGACAGCTACTCTTACTAAGGGGTCGTGTTATCCAGTAACTGGGTTGTGGAGGTCAGATGGGCAGTCGCTCCATGTAAAATACTGGTATTCAGTTGCATCCGGTTAGACTGGAAGTCATCCCATTACAGATGGGATGATGGTCTACGTACTGTTAGGATACGCCGCGAACTCCTTCAGAGCATCAAACAGGAGTCTTCCTTCATCGTCCAACATGTCAGCGTATTCAAGGATTGTGTTCACTTCCACTGACAACTCCTGATGTCGCTGACGCAGCATGTGATGCAAATTAGCGGCGTGATCTGGTGGCATGAAACATGATAACGTCAAAAACTAGCTGCCCCACGATGCACCTACTTAGAATATCCACATTAGGCCAGTAGATTTTTCTCGAAGGTTCCTGCAATCTTTGGGAGTGATTTCGTGACAAGGGATGGAACTGTGTAACAGGAAGCCGGGCAAGCGCGCGTTATTTGATTTGACCATTAGAGTTGGCTGTCAAAAATGACCTTAAAGAGGCCCAGCCCCTTTAATGTTGCTAATTACCTTAATTTTGATTATACGTTCAACTGTCTTTAACGAGATACAATAGAATTTACTTGGTGAGATGTCAGATGTTGCACATCATATGCGACTACTGAAAGGCTTGCTCTTTTTTTCATAATACAGCCACATTTCACCAGTTATGTTGAAGTCCCGTGTGTGCAAGATTATCTACCAATCGAACACAAATCCAAACTCCAGGCTGTTTCTAAGAAATTCTTGATGGAAAAGCTCAATAATACTTTGCCAGACCAGAGAATAGAAACCATAGATTATACTGAGTCGATTAGATTTAAAATTAGAAAACTTACTCTGTATGACATCCATCTCCGATTCCTTAAGTAATCTAGCGATCTTCCTCGTAACATTTATGAGCGGCTTACCAAACAACAGTAATTGTCCGCTTTGGTATAAGCTGTAACAAGATATATCGTAAAACTATCTTCACTACTTCATTATGTTCCTGGGAAACAAGCAGCCGGCCTAGCTGATGATATGTGGTCGATGCATAATATTATCTGTTTTAGCAGAGGTAGCATAGATGCGTTTCCATCATAGAAACAAAGCTAAAATGTCTCGTATGCCTGTAACTACATCCATACCTATCCTTCAAACCGGAACACAGCAATGCTGCTTCGTGAATCTACTTTCTTATAAATTGCCAATGGGTATCATAATATTATCCAGTAACTAGATATTTTTTGGAGGGTCAGATAGGACGTTGCTTCATGTAAAATACTGGTATTCAGCTGCACTTGGTTAGACCGGAAGTCAATTCCAACGTAGTTAGAAAAAGGCAGATGACTTATAAATTAATACATTAAATGATAAATACCCGTGTATAATCTGGTCTGTATGCTTGACCACATCACGGACTGCTTTATTTTCCTTCGTAGCTATGAGTCGAGTTAGCTCTATCAGAAACACCATCATATATCCTTCTTGAAGTGTTTCTATCATTTTGAAGTACGAATGCGCAGCCGTATTTTCTTGAAAAATAATAACAGCATTGTTCAGCATGGCGTAAAAGGAAGCAGTCTTATACTCAGCTGTGTGTGGAACAATGCTGCCAATGATGACAGAATATGTGGGCAATAGGACCACATAGTACTTGTTTTTTTTTTGATAGCCTGAAAAGTATCCCGTTACTTGGAAAAGTCTCCCAAACCTATCTTTTCGGATATCTTGCCACGTTTGGCTTGCAAATATATTGGTCCTTTGAGGCGGATTGGACACCACCAATACAGAGATGATGAATATTATTACGATTTTTTATTTACTTCTTCAGGCTTTCACATAAGTGATTCTCATTATGAACATTGTTTGTTAAAGCGATGATGATTGTTTGAGAAAAGCTTAAGTAATAACATTTATTACATAAGCTTTTCCCAAACAATCTCAGTAACGGTACATACGTCTAAGAAACTGTTTGGTTGTTGTCGATGCCAACGTTTTCATCCGATCTGAATACCACAACTTCTTCGTCATCTCTGTTAGTTCACGAATCCCCAAGATCTCTTCTCCTGCATCCATTAGTGTAATCTTCTTTTCGAATTTATCGTCCTCATCAGTGTTAGTATCATAACCTATTATTTCCTTCCCATCGCTTAGAAGAAGATTAGGGAACAGTCTTTTCTTGATTCCAGTTGAAAGTGTCTGTGAACGTTTGATCCTATGCAACGCTGGTTCTCTAGACCGCCTTACAGGGTCGTGTGATGACGCTTTAGCTTCAGGGTATCTTCTCTTAGATATCTCAAGCACTGTGATCCCCTGGTGTATTTGGTGTATCTTCTGATTCCGTCTGATTGCTTGTGGAAACCTTTTAGCTGATGATGAAAGGTTTCTGATTAGTTGTTGCGGATTTTTGAGTAATATATGGTAACATATTTACTGACTAAAGATGACCTTCAATGTATTCGATAAAGGTCTATGCATTATTGCAAATGTATTCAGATTACTGTAATCAGATTTGTATGTGTACCTAACCTTTTCCCAGTTATGTTGGGGTCGGCTTCCAGTTTAACCGGATGCAACTGAATATTTTACATGGAGCGACTACCTATCTTCTTACTTCTACTTTCACAACCCAATAACTAGGTGACACGATACCGCTTGATAAGACTGGTTGTCAGATTTTTGGGCTTCTGACAACCCATAACGATTATCAAAGATCTTTGAATGTCAGCCTGGACCAACGGCTTAAAGTATTTTCCGAGGCTTGGAGAAGTCTCGATGTTGTAATGTATATTCACCCATCCACGAACCGACCGCGGCAAGCATAGCTTAACCTTCTATCGACCCGAGAGGCTGTTATCATTTAGCCACGAGCCCATCTTTTAGCAAGATTACTTATTACAAATACTACTTACTGAAAGATGGTCCTCTAGGCGTTGTACCTGTAGGACTCTGTATGTACGCTCCATGGTCGATTTGTGTAGGGAGGAAGGAGTAATGAGGAGTGATTGGGTTCATCTGGTCTGTTCCTGGAGTACTCTTCATGAAGTTGTGGTTTCTTGTCGCTTCATGTTCAATTGTAAGGGTTCCGTTTGAGTTAATGTTAGCTGGAAATAGGTTGTTGTTAGTTTGACTTTTCAACTGTATCCATTTTAGGTTTCTAATATTCATAAGGAAGTCGGTCTGCATGCTAATTAATAAATCATGGACACTGTTGTGATAACTGAATGCATATATATAATTTACTTAAAAATAAAATTGGTCCTTGCATCCGAACAAACTTGGTCCAATGACTCCTTGACACACAAAGACTTGGTCCATTCACTCCAACCAGATACTGCAGGTAAGCTACCATGATAACTGTTTTTATTTGTAAGTACCATGCGCTAAATAAAATTAGAAACAGTAATGCCATTCAACGTGGCAATGCTGCCAGCCAATTTGTTTGACGCCCTATGAGTTGGTATATATTTTTATAATCGTGCTTGTTTGATAATATTAGCCGTCAAATAAAGAGGACACTGAATTAATGCTATGAAACAAAATACATACCTTTCTCAAATACATCACAATGAAATAAATCATAATAAAATAATAAATTTAAAAATAACAACATCATAGTTTTTCGCCCCTTTAAAATGTATTCCTATTTAAAACATGTAGTACTGCCATGTTTTTACCCGATTGCCCCAGAAGGAGAGTTGAAATGATATCGAGTATATTTGAAAAATGTTCCCAGTTTACGCTCGTTTAATTTGACTGATTCGTTGATTTTTATCGTTTTAAATTACAGTTATATAAAGTACACTTTTATTAGCAAGAACATGTCCACACAGTCTCGAAATAATGATTGAATTTTTCAAATACTTATATAAAAGAATTACGATTTAATATTACGTTCACTTTGCCCACTATTTGGAATGTACAATTTATTATTAGTATTTTTAGATTAAATATTTGAAAAATAAACTGGTGTTTGGCCACGCAAGGCCTCACCATTTTTTTTATTCAAAGGCCATTTTTAACTCGTAAAAATCTTTAACTTTGTTTAAAAGTAGTTACTATTTCAGTTTTATTGTCAATAAAATTGTAGTAATATTTTTATTAAATCCTAACTAATATCTTAAATACGAAAATGTGTTTGTTTGTTTGTTACGCTTTCACGCTAAAAGGGCTAAACGTATTTGGATGAAATTTGGCACATGGTTAGACCATGACCTGGAAAAAGACATAAGCTATTTGTCATCCTAGATCGCAGACAAAATCGTGGGCAATAGCTAGTTATAAATAAAAAATATTGCTCCTTGAAGTTTTTTGATTTAATAAATATGTTAGTATTTTTTTATTACAATGAAAGTGTGTACTTGTTTTCTGCTCTTCGGGATATTTGGTAGTTTTAATTTATAGTTTATTTTCAAGCCTCCTTTTGACTGAGTTTGCCTTAATAATATTCACCACTTTATTATGATTAACAATTCACCTTCTGTCAATGGATAGTACATCGAAATTGAACATTATAACATTCAAATGTAAATATTAAGAGATCTGTTAACTGTGTGCGCTTACTATGCAAAACAGCTGACATTGTTTTGTTACAAGAAACGTGGTTATATCCACATGATTTATCCTTTCTGGAAAATATAGATCAAGACTTCAGTTCCACCGCAAAGTCTTCAGTGGACACGTCAGCTGGTATTTGTAAAGGTAGACCTTACGGAGGTCTTGCCATATTGTGGCGAAAAAGTGCAGTTGACAACGTGTCTGTGGTGCAGTGTTTCAATACCCGAATTTGTGCAGTAAATGAAGTGATAACTTACCACATTTTACGGAATGTCTCAGTGAAATGTATTCTATCATACAAAATAGTAATGTTGAATCAGTGTTTGTATTGGGAGATTTCAACGCGCACCCGGGGGAGTCATTTTTGTAACGAGCTTCTTAGTTTTTGTACTGAGCAAGAATTATTATGTGCGAACATTGATTACCTAAGCATGTTATCGCAAACTTATACTTTTATCAGTGACGCACACGGGTGTAAGCATTGGCTTGACCACTGTCTTGTTACACAGTCGGCAGGAAAAACAATTGTAAACGTTAAAGTTATTTACGACACGTTTTGGTCTGATAACTTTCCTTTAAAAATAGAGTGTGATATTAATGTTATTAGAGTGAAAACTGCTGTAACTAAATCTTCGTATAATGGTGTCTGTTGGGAGGAACGAAAACCAGAGGAAATCAGTCAATACTCTTCTATATGTAACAATAACTTAAAGAACTTAGATTTTCCTAAAGAGTTTGAACTATGTGCTGATAAATGTTGTGATAATACCCACCATAATTTTTTATTGGATAAAATGTATAGTCAAATTGTGTCTATATTAAGTGAAGCTGCTAGTACAAGCAGAATCCCAAAAGACATTATAGGAAAAAAGGGTATAAAATCGTGGAACAAACATTTAAAAGAATTTCACACACAGGCAAGAATTAAATTTAAATTGGGTGTGGTACGGGCAACCCAGTAGTGCTTCTATTTTTGATATGACATTAAGTCGTAAAATATTTAAATCAATATTGAAATCGTGCATTTTAATGCGCCATTTCAATATTGATTTAAATATTTCTATTCTTTCTTGGTTTTTAAACAAAGAAAGAATATAAATGGATTTTTGGCTTCACTCCATTCAGTGAAACGTTTTTCATCATTTTGGAAGGGTACTCAGAGGCTAAATAATACTCCAGCAGTTAGCGTGGATGGTAAAAACGATAACGCTGAGATAGCCATTGTTTTAAAGACCATTTTAAAGTGAGTTCACCTCTTGAGTCTGCGCCGAGAGTGCGCGATGCTGATACATGTCGATCAGGATCACCCCTTTGGTTTCTATGTAAAGATATATATATAATTTACTTAAAAATAAAAGAAATAAAATCGGTAATTAAATGCATGAAGAGGGGTAAATCGCCTGGTCATGATGGGCTTAGCATCGAGCACCTTCAAAACGCAGGTATACATCTGCCGAGAGTGTTGACTATGTTTTTCAATTTATGTTTGAGATATTCTTACTTACCTCAGGATTTACCGGATACAATTGTTGTACCTATTGTGAACAATCGGACAGGGGACATAGCAGACAAAGGTAACTACAGGCCTATTTCACTGCTAACTGTGATAGCCAAAGTGTTTGACAGTGTGCTCGACTCACACCTCAGTAGGTACCCAGTTACATGACACATAGTTTGGTTTTCGTGCCGGGCTATCTACTGAAATTACTATACTTGCGTTGAAGTATATTATACTGACAGGTAAACACCTGTGTATGCTTGTTTCCTGGACCTTTTAAGGCCTTCGACCTGGTTTCTTATAATGTCTTGTGGGAGAAGCTTCTGGAGGCGGACGTTCCTACTGCATTAGTGTCTACATTATCTTTTTGGTATGACAGAGGAACTTCGTCAAATGGTCTAATGCCTTGTCTGACCCGTATAAACTCGAGTGTGGCGTTAGGCAGGGAGGTCCAACTTCCCCGAGGCTTTTTAATATTTATGTAAATAAACTGCCTGTTGAGCTCAGCAGCACTCATGTCGGATGCCATATAGATGGAGTATGTTTAAATAACTTAAGTTATGCAGTGCTGCTGAGCCCTACTTTCAGTGGAAATAGGAAGTTACTCCCCATATGTGAAGGATATGCCAAACGGCACGGGCTAAAATATAATCCTACAAAAAGTGAGGTATTAGTGTTTCGAGGCAGGAATAAAAATCCAACATTTGTCCCTCCTGTAAAATTAAATGGTTTACTTTTGCAGAGAGTTGCCCACTTTAAATATTTGGGCCACATTGTTACTAAAGAATTAAAAGACGACCTGGATATGGAAAGGGAGCGCAGGGCACTGGCTGTGAGGGGAAATAAGATATGCAAAAAGTTTCATGGTTTTTCAGTTCCAGTGAAACTAACTCTTTTTAAGGCCTACTGCCAAATATTTTATACCAGCAGCCTATGGGATAACCATACCTTAAAAGCAGACAATGCCCTGCGCATTCAATATAACAATGCCTTCAGGGCGCTGTTGAGGCTTCTACCGTACTGTAGTGCGTCAGGTATGTTCGCTGATGCGCACACTGATGACTACTTTGCGATAATGCGGAAGAAAGTTGCCTCAGTAATATTCCGAGTGAGGGGGAGCAGCAACAGCATTCAGAAGGTTTTTGCAGAGAGGCTGGATGGGCCTACAATCGGGAGGTTTATCAAGCTACATGTTTGCAACAAAGCTTGTTAAACCTTCCTGTGATTATGATTTTCTTTTTCTTTCTTTTTGTGTTCCTGCATGTTACTAATATAGTTTTTAAGTAAGATGTAACTAGCTTTAACTAACACCGTATGGGCCTTGATGCCTAAAAATAAAATATTTTTATTTTTGTTTATTTATTATAATAAAACCATAATAAATTAATTTTCAGCTTACACAAACTCGATATCACGAATCAGACCTGAAGGAGATCACGGAGTCGTCAACTTACCACAAGAGACTGTTAGCGAATATAGTGATGAAGAGTACTTCGGAGATATTAATAACTTAGACAATGTACAAAACTTTATAACAAAAGCCACTATAGTTGAAGATAAAAACAAAGATATGAAACTGATTGCCAGGGCGCCTATAGTAGAAACACTCACGGATTTCATTCAGGAAGCCGTTAAAATTCTTAATACTTATGAAGATACCGCATTTGAAGATTTCTTCCACGTTCTAGACAACGAAATCAGAAAATATCATTACCGAGGCTGTAAATTTTCCGAACTGACGCAAAATTCTGATACCAGGAGTTTACTGGCCGGGTCGTTAAAGTTGATCAGAGGGAAGCCAGTTTCTTATACAAGAGCAAACATCAACGAAGTGGCGGACATGATGAGAGATGAAACATACAGCAAACATGTTAAAGAATTGCTGGATTATATTAATTCTTTGTACAGAAATACTGACCTGAATTTTCAAAGTGTTTTAAATGAATTGAAGAATTATAGAAATACAAAATCTGTAAGAACTCACAATAATTTAGTACAGGTTATTAGAGACGGGGTCCGAGCTGTTTTGTTTAATCCTTACACTGAACTTAACATAAATACTAGAAAAGAATTGAAAGAAAGAATAGAAATATTTTGGAAACGATTCAAAAATAATCCTGCATCAAGCGTTGAAATGAATGATATTCCTAACGCAGATACAGACATTGAGTCAGTCATTAATAACTTCAAGGTCTCCGAAAACATAATTAAATTAAATAACGAAGATAGAAATCCTGAACTTTATTCTAAAAATGATTCGGCAAAAAAATTAAAACACAAAAGTGAGAGATTTGTTAGTATAGATACATATGGCGAACAGTTTCATCGTGATGAAACTGAGAAGGATGAGAGCAGCAATGAATCTGGGGAACAGATAACAAATTATAACACAAACGAAATCTCATCAGGACAATCGTTCGATAGCAGCTCTAACTCCATCAAAAACTCTCAGGAGCGACATGAAGAGTACAACACACAGCGATATATGACTCTATATACTGAAGAAATATCTTACAAAACAAAGACTACGAAGGAAACAGAACTCATTCCTGTATCTGCAAGTGTGATGACAAGAAGGTCCAAAGTTAAGAAGTGACCGACGACCACGTCCACACTGAGGGAGAGAGATGTACTGTCAAACAGGACAGAGAAGATTGAAATATTAAAAGCTAATCATGACACGGATGAAACAAAATTGGATATTTCTAACTCAGGCCATGACACAGAGAGTGGCCTGGCGCTAGAATCGAAGTATGAACCGAGAGCAAGAGAAAACTATGACAAACAAAAAAAGCAGGGCAAGGGAAATGAATCAAGGACTAAGATCAAACAGAAGAACGTGGAAATAATTAGCCAGTACGACGCAGTCATTGATGTTCAGTTAGCTAATACCCAGTTGTTGAAATCTTAGAGAATGTTTGAACCAGCTGAATTGGATACGAAGTAAGATTTCAATTGATTCAGAATTCAGCACGAAATCATTTATATTTTCAATCTGTTTTATATTTAGTATGATTACTACAAATAAAGATATTTGAGCAGATAAGCTTTAGAGCTTATTAATTTTATATAATCTGTGTAAAATATACCACAAAACACTAATTACATCCTCCTGTATATTTTATTGATATTTGATTCATAATATTAAAAGAAATATATTTGAATAAAGTAGAAATGATATTTGAATTTATTTATGGTCGGCGTAGGACGTCTTTTTCTTCTAAATATCTCTATCGGCTGTCACTTTTACTACTTTTGACATTTGGTAAAAACATTCTTACGTCACGTACGTTCGTTCGTACGTTCACGTCAATTAATTTTTTAAATTAAGGAAGTATCGTCAGCAAATAACACCATTTGTGGATGGGTTTTTAACAAATGGGCTTGACACCATTTATTTAAACTTGCTGCTGTCTGTCATTTAAATAAAATTTTACTAAACTGAGTGCAAGTATTCCAAATCCGTAATGCTCAAGTTTCGAAATGGACGACGCAATCAAATGCCTTGGAGAGGTCAAAAAAAATCCTATGGCGTTTTGGGCCTCTTCCCACGCTGTAAATATGTGCTTTAATAAGGTGACACCGGCGTTAGTCGTACAACGTCCTTGGTGAAACCATACTGCTGATCAATGTAAGATTTTATTGGTATTAAAATGATTGAGTATTTGATTAAACATTACCTTTCAAACACCTTGCTGAAAACCGGCAACATGAGTACAGGTCTATAGTTATTGGTGTCTTTATTGTCCCCGGATTTAAAAAAGGTATTACCTTACTATATTTCATTAGATCAGGAGAGACTCCTTGATCCAAACACAAATTAAATGTTAAGGCTGAGTACGGCGCTATAGTCCCAATAATGGAGGTACAAACTTTGATAGACATTCCCCATAGATCTTCGGTTAAATTGCTTGAAAACTTTTTTCTCTTATGGAGTTTATATGTTTGAATTTAAATTTAATCAGGCAGGATGAAACGTTTGCTCTTAATAAGTCAAGAACGTGAGGGCGAGGAATTTAAGGTTTCAGAACATTCCTTACTAATATTTTAAGTAAATGTGAAAGATTTTTTTTGTTTGCGTGAAAGCGTGAAAGCGTAATTTCACGCTAAAGCGATTAAACAAATTTGAATGAAATTAGGCACATGTGTTAGTATATAGGGTACTTTTATCCCGGTAGAACGTTCCCGTGGGATAATTTCCGACCTCTACGTGGGCGAAGCCGCGGGCAAGAGCTAGTAGAATATGTTTGCATACATAACATGAAACAATACTTCATTAGTTCCAGATATGACACTACTCTGTATTCGAAGTATGCTATACAAACCGAACAAGTACCTACCACAGAATCTTTAATACGTCCTCGATCTATGCGAGCACAAGCTTAAATTTGACCTCCGAAACTGAATACTCACACAAAACCTCCTTTAAAATACTCGAAAATAATCAAAACCTTTCCATAGAAAACAATTAATTGACTTATGGAAAAATATAGCACCGCCCTTACCCAACGAAGGACATCCGGTAGACCAAATTATGATGGACAAAAATCAAAATCAGAAATATCTTATACGGTCTGATGATGATACTATTGGGGCAGAAGATTTCAATACACATGTCATTAAAAGAATAAACGCTATGGAAGATCCATCAAGCCGTTTAGGCTACAGAGCATGCCAAAGAAATAGACATACATACAACTCTCGAAAAACATTACCTTCCTTCTGGGGCAGTCGGGTAAAAACTTAACCCTGTCTTAGCTGTAGCGCAGTTGGGAAATAAATAAATTACTGTCGTCGTGTATACGTTAGCTATGAGTAGCGCCTGAGTGAGTAGTCTTGTTGCGTTCTATTTTCATTCAGTATTTACGATTTGTAGTTTTGTACTGAAAAATATAACAATCCGTTCCATCACTAGAATAACTGTCTTCACTCGGACAGCTACCACGCTTCAATGAAATTGGGTTGCACATATCTGCTGCATGTCAGGCAAACACTGCGACATCGCGGGAAGCCCAGATGGAGATGGTGGGATCAGCTGAATTGAACTACTCTAAAAGACCCTGGCGAATAAATAAAAACAGGATTTGCTGACAAATGTTATTTCTGAAAATTTAATTAAAATGATGAATATCACGTTTCTACTTTGTCTGAAAAGCTGTGTTATTATTTTTTTACATGGTATATTCTCCGTCTCGAAGAGAGGAGGCCTGTGTCCCAGCAGTGGGAACATAGTAGGCTGATTATGCTAATTAGAACTATAAATTATTGCAAAATTATTCACAGTTAAGAACCATGGGAAATTCAGTAGAGAATTCAGATTTATATTCAGGAGAGAACTTCATCTTATAATCCGTTTCATCGTGTCTCTGTTGTTCCGTGCCACATTATGCTCGAAGTTCTTATTCCCATATTGTAGAGCTTGATTCAAGTTCTTCGTCAGCGACGCCTCATCGTCACTGTAGCTTGAACCTTCGACGATCTTTCGAAGCAGCTCAGCTTTTAATTTCAATCTTTTAGCTTTCTTCTTTGATTCAGCTTGCAATAAACTCTCTTTAACTCGGTGGTAGAAAGATGTTTTGTCTTTCTGAGCTGTGTTTATAACTGATTCATCACTTCTTTCAATAAACTTCATAAGTTTTTCATCTTCTGTGTCGTCACGCTCGGAGTATTCTAACAATGCATCTGGAGGCTGCGTTGGCTCTCTATGTCTGCTGCTGAATTAGATGATATTTACTTTTGTTAAATCTTTAATAAACTTTTAGATGAGTTTGACATTTATAGCTAACAATCTCTGTGGAAATAAACTTGTCAGAGATCAAACTCTCTTTTATCATTTAGATATTCTTTTGCATGCCTTTATTATTACATGGGGTCGACACAAAATGTTATTCTCACCTATCCTCCCCTGTTCGCTGTTATGTTATCATTCACTGCCTTTTCATTTCTCACACAATCCATCCATCTTTTCTTTGGTGTTCTACTTTCCCTCCATCCATAATCATTTATTATATTCCTAACGCTCCTAGTCACTTGTGATTCATTGAGCCAAGATCGGTTCCCGTTCATATAAACCGTCGAAGACTGTTTATTTAATTTTTTATTGTAGTTGATGATTATTTTTAATCTATATATATGTGATAGTGCCCTCCACGAAGACGCGCCCCACTCCGCGATTACTGTACTGTAAGCTGTACTTTAGTACGGAGCGGAGCGGAGTGGGGCAAGTCTTCGTGGATGGCACTATCTATAATATTATAGGGAAATGAAAGGACATACTTTTCTGATGGTCGAGCCACTTTTTTTATCCCTCTAATACGATGCTTCCGCCTTCTATAAATGTGTTCGTTACTATACTCCGGATGTCTGTATTTACGTTTTTGGTATATTTGTCTCGCTTTATATCGTTTAAATGAATCGTGATGGCGTTTTCTCTCCCTGGCTTTTGAATGGAATCTTCTGGATTTTCTAGAAGATGATGCCGGAGTCCCTGACTCTTGTTCTGTGAAATTAAATAAATGCAACTATTAGGTACTCTTTTTCGGGGTCAGTCGAAAAAATATATTGAAACACATGATGAGAGACCGCAGTTTATACAGAATGCACGCAATTTCGATGGCGATTCAGAACATGTTTTTCAAATAATATTTTCATATGACTGCATGATGGGAGTAGCCACGGAATCCACATCTGTTTAATAAAATAAGTGATAGACATAATTTTAATACTAGAAATAAAGATAAACTAGATCAACCATTTTTCAGATTATCTAAAGTACATACATCTTTTATGGGGTACTGCGTTAAATGTTACAACAAAATACCTTGTGACATATTGCAATTAAATGAAAGAAAATTTAAAACTCATATTAAAAGTACACTTTGTAAACAAGCATATTACAAATTAGAGGATTATATCCAAGATAAGAGTGCTTGGAAACATGCTGGTCCTGCTCCATAGGACAATTTAGAATCAAGACAAAATCAAACAGGTTGCTAATTTAATTGTAAAATTTATAATTTTGTGTTATATGACATTGATTTTAAATTCTGTAATTACTTCCTCACACACTGACTTATTAATTTTTAAAACATTAGGAAAAACATTAGTTAATATGTGAGCACCATGTATCTATCACATAATTAAATTATCTGTCGTTGCTTCATTTTTAAATCTTTTTACCTATTGTGGTGTAGTAATTTTATTCTAGGTGCATCGTCTTCACATATAATTATTTAACTAATGTACGTACTTATACAAACTATTGTAAAACATTTTTCTTGCCCATTCTTCTCCATACGAAAACTACCTTTTGGAAGGGGCGACTAGAATCAATTATATTAGTCTGTAAATTTTGACGTTCAAAAGTGCCATACATGGGCCTATTTGAAACAAATGATTTGACTTTGACTTTGAATATGTTAAATAATGGAAGATTTAAGAGGCCTATTCCCAGCAGTGGGAAAAGCCAGGCTGATGTTTTTATTCATTGACGATTGTAAGTACATCTCATTACATTTTGTTAAAATATTACTGTAAAACGACTTAGATGTTAAGCATGTATTTGAATCTGTTATGTTACGCATGTATATCAACAAGTGATAAAGGGCAGGAGGCTTAAGGAGTAGAACTATGGCTATCCAAACACTGTATAGGGCCTTATAGATACATACCTATACGCAGTACATCTACAGTAGTCGGTGTCGCCTTCATCTCACCATCGTTTGGTACAGTCGCTGGTCTCTCATCAATCATTTTAGTTCTATTATCATCCTTCTCCGAAATACTTCTCAAGTCAAGAATTCCACCCAAATCTTTATTAAAGAACTGTGTTGTTGTGGGTGAAGCAGTACTTGCAGTTAAGTACGTATAGTCTTCAAGCTCCGTCAGACTGATAGAAACTGGAAGACCCTGGTGGAGGAAGCCTGGTGGTTGGACCTCGAAATCGTTCTTCAACTGTTTCGTCAAGACCAAGGCTTGAGCTCTGGATGCTTTTGTAAGAGTACTATCGAGTTGCGGAGCGCCTTTGGTTGCGGGGTGCAAAATGTTTGGTTACTTTGGAGATTTTAGTGAACTTTAAATAGATAGGTAAATAAATAAGATTGGAAAATTAGGAGATCACAAAGGGTTGATTCTCAACCCAAACTGAACTATATTTTGAACCGGACTTAAATCAGTTTCGGCCTCGCGTCTTTGTATAATTAAACACTAAACACAGGACCCGACTAATGGCAAGTCGTTACCGCAGCCGATGGACATCTGGAATATTATAGGTATTGCAAGTGCGTCGCCAGACCAGGAATAAATCTTTCTAAATAAACTCTTTTTAAATGGCTCGTGTGTCTGTATTAGCTTGACACCGATGCCCTTCAAACTGGAACACAGCATCGCTGCTTATCGGCCGATCTAGGTATGATGATAGTATTTCCCTGAACGACCTCCTTCACAAAGGGCTCTCTTACTACTTCTACTACAAAATACACATTAATTAAATTCTTACTAGTAAAATCGTAGCTCGGTGTCATTCCGGTCTGCGTAGCTAAAGTTTTAAACCATTCTTCAACTGGTGTGTATGTAGTTATTTCCCGAAGCCATATCTTCTTATATTCCTCATTTGGAGTTATTAAAGTAGTGTTAGGACCAAAACCATGGCCTGAATGGCCTCTTAGGAAGGTATTAGGACGAATAGTTGTGGTGGGATATAATGGTCTGGAATATATATGTAATTTTGGAGGTCGGATCGTAGTACCAAAAGTTTTTTTGTCTTTCGGTTGAGGTGCTTGAGAAAGTGACGGGTTTTTAAGAGGGATGGACATATCAGGACCAGTACGAAGTCTAGGTTCAGATAGTCTAGTATAAATACTTTGAGTTGGAAAGATCTCGTCCCAATTCAAGTGTCGGTTATTTAACTCAGTGGTGTAACGTGTAAAGGAGATAGGGAATACAGGTCGAGATCTGATTAAAGGGAGAAGGAAAGTCTGCAGGGTATTCAGGCTCAGCTGGCCTATTGATGAAGTATTGTCCCACCACCTCTTCTCGATGCTGTGGTCCAGTAACACATCATCTCTCGTCGATTCTAGGTCGTTGTCACCTGCTCTCAACACTGAACTCTCTTCGTGGAACTTGTGCTGTGCCTCTTTGATGAAGTCTTTTATTTGGACATAGTTTTGGTGATGCCTTTTCATTAGTAAGAATTCATCAAATTTTGCTGAAATTAAGGTATTTGCAGGTTAATAAGTCATTTATTTATTTAGCATATATAATCTGCCTTAATGTTTCCACTGCTGGGACACAGGCCTCCTCTCTGTGGGAGGGAGTGGGTCGTAATCCACCTCGCGGGCACTGTGCGGGTTGGTAGATGTCACATTTCTTAAGTTTTTTGGTTCTAGGGCATGCCGATTTCCTCACGATGTTTTCCTTCACTGTTTTGAGAGCGGTGGTGATGAAATTATTTACACAAAGTAAAGCGCCTACTTAGCTTCGAACCTATGACCTACAACTCGTTAGTCACGGCCGTTACCACTGGGCCACCACTGCTCTATTATTTTATTTATTTATCTTATATTTATTATACTTATATGTACTTTATTCTACAGCAGAAAATAAATAGCAAAAAAATAAATTTAAAACTACAAAAATACAATGGGCGGTCTTATCGCTTTCTGCGATCGTTTTGACTTCACCTATAAGGTTGGGAACGTAGATATTTTGCTTTTGAAACACTTGTCTCTTTATTGGTCTTGTTGGTCCTTTGATCCTTACTATTTTAAGGCCCGCTGGTTCGCAGGTTTTCTTGTTGTAGTAAGGAGGTTAAGATATCGTTGTTTAAAGCTTACTGCCAGACCTTCTACACGAGCAGCCTGTGGGCCAGCTACACGCGGAAAACAATGGACGCCCTGATGGTCCAATACAATAACAGCTTCAGAATTATTTTGAGACTACCACGCTTTTGTAATGCCTCTGGCATGTTCGCTCAGGCACGTGTTCACGACTTCCACACAATGATGAGGAGAAAAACAGCGTCACTACTAGAGAGAACGCGGTCAAGTCCTAACAGCATTCTGAGGATGTTAGCTGACAAATCTAACTCGCCGATAATGAATCACTTCATGCTGGTGTTGGTTAGACAGGAGTGATATATTACGTTCGGAAAATGTATGTACACACAATGGGCCACTCTTCCGCAAGCTCACCTTTAAGGTGATAGTCGTATAGCACGGCTCACGACTCAATCGCCCGATGCATGCGTTTTCACCAATATGATGCACGAAGCGTATGCAGTCGTGTTCGTATTAATATAATGATGTATAAAAGTGTGACACACACACTAAGCGCGTACTATGGTCACTTGTTTGTGACATAATATTTTAATGGGCACGGCAGTTCATAAGTTGTTATCAGAGGTTTTTGTTTATTGCCGTCGCAACTTTTGCAACTGTAATAAAAATAAGTTTATTATCTAAGTACCATTGTTATTTAGTGAGAATGACGTAAAATCTGATTAAACAATAATATGGCTAAAGTCTATTTCATAAAATACGTTCGCAAATTTTTGTTACACGCCCTGTACTCACACTAATACATTTTGGCTCTAATTGGGCGAAACCAGGAAGGGGCGTTGTAGCTGCGCTGCCGCAGAAATATTTTCTTAACTGAGCATGCGTAAAGTATCTTGACTGTACCTAAATATTGTTTGTTCTGTGAATTAGTCTTAGTACTTTATAACTGTAACACACTAACATAGCTTTTAAGTTTTCTTTTTGTACCTAACCAACTAACATATGGATAATTATTGTCTAAGTAAATTAACAAATTTAATTTGATTTAACAAATTACAAATGTGATGGTTGGATTACAGTCCAAATATAGGAAAGATATTTAACCACAAATTCAACCGTTAATATTTAAAGACAGAAAGACACCTTTACGTCCATTGGTCTATTAAAAATAAGAATAACAAAAATACATACCTTTCTCATTATCGACGCAACTAAGTAAGTCATAATGTGAAAATAAACTTATTATTAGTAATAGCATAGTTTTTGGTCACTTTAAAAATATTTAATGAATTGTTGGATTGATTGATTAGTCCATAACTTATAGCAAGCAGTGTTTTTAAATCTAACATTTCACATAAATCTCACGTGCAAATAAGTTTTAAAAACGGATATTTTAACATTGTACTTGAGTTTAAAAGACGTTACTATTTCAGCATTATCAATAAAACTGTAGAAATGTTGCATGTTGTGCAATGTAACAAGTTTTATGATTCCATAAAAATGATAGAATTTTTATATTAAAATGAATGTGTGTAGCCTACTTGTTTTCTGCTGTTTACGACATTTGGTAGTAATTTTTTTTTTTCAAATACTTCTTTTGACTGGCAAATAATATAATGACAAAAAATATTGCGTGTAAAATATTAGAAAAAAGTTAAGATTGAACTTCTGTTGGTAGTGGCGCATATGTGAAGTGCAAAGTTTTTAAAGTAATTAAAGGTGTAAAATAAAAATCAACCAATCACGTTTTTAGGGTATTAAAGTCAATTTTAATATGCTGTTGTGACCAACCAGTTGATGTCCAAAAAGGCTCGACTGGCTGTTCACAATGGCGTGCTGGTGCCTACAGATGTTTGGAAGTGAAAGTTGGGTTTGGCAAAAGACGGATGAAAGTAGATTAAATGCTGTGGAAAGGCGTTCCTTGCGAAGTATGGCAATGATTGTGATAAGGCAAACTTGCGGTTTAAAGGCTCCTACAAACAGGCGCGACACGCGACGCGACACAAAGGTACGTCGCGTCGCGCGACGAGCGGTGTCTTTGTGTCGCGTCGCGTGTCGCGCCCGTTTGAAAGAGCCTTAAAAGAAGAGTACTTGGGCGACCGAGCTTTGCTCGGTTATTTCTATTTATTGTAAAAAAAAAATCGTTTTGCACTATTGCTTTATCATCAATAAAATAAAAACTCGAAAGCATAAATTTTATTCACGTTATCAGTATAGGTAAATGCTAGACATATTTATGAGAAAAATATATTGATATCTCAAACATTAACTACATTTTTTTAAACTTGTCTAGAAACAATAAAAATTAAAATATATATATATAGATATACCTAAACTTGAAAATATAAAAAAAAACAAAAGTAAGTCACTGAGCGGGATTCGAACCCGTAACACTCCTTTCTTGCCGTTCGCGCCAGACGGACAGTGGCCAAAGGATGAAATTAGCGAGCATATTCTGCGTGGAAAGAAAAACGCATGAAAACTCGAAAACACGCGTTTTCCCAAACATAAGACTAATCTGGATCGATTGTTTACCCCCGAAAACCCCCATATACCAAATTTCAGCGAAATAATTAGAGCCGTTTCCGATATCACAGAAATAAATTTATATACATATAAATATACAAGAATTGAGAATAGAGAAGATCAAGTCCTTCTCTATAAAATCGCCAACGGTTTACTAAATGTCCCCGATCTTTTGGAGGAATTAAGTATAGCTGTACCTCGACAGAATGCTATTCGATCTGGTTGCGAGACCATTACATTTGCCACAACTGCAAGTCGTACTAATCTTGGTAGCACCGCTCCCATGAATCGTCTAATGGGAAATTATAATAAGATCGCTACACGAACCAATAGCATCGACATCTTCTCTAACCCTTTTCGTCAATTCCGTTCGAGACTTTTAACCAGCTCGGAGTATCAAGACCTCAGTGCGACACAAGCCGCCTATTAATAAAATTCTATCCACTTCCATTTCCATCTTTTTAAGTCTTTTTTTTTTTGTTATGTAGTTAAATATTTCTGTAATTTCCATTGTAATTTCCATCGTATTTGTGAACATAATTATTTTTTATTCTTTGCAACTAAATCAACTAACGTTAACTAAAACGTCCTGCAATCATTAAGTTCTCTGCTAGTGCTGTGCACTTCTATAAGTGACGAGTTCACAATACCTAAAACTGTATGTGATTTTTGTATATGTATGTTTAAGTGAGTTAGTCGTTGAGGTGCCAAATAAATAAATAAAATAAAAAATTAAATAAAATTGCTCGTTTAAAGGTATAAGATTTAGTAACAAAAATTGAAAAGAGTATGCTTAGATGGTTTGGTCATGTTGTGAGTGGAATCGCCGGAAGGAGACGCCCAAGAAGGACATTTATAGTAACCGGCCCATATTGGTGAAGTTCTTCAGAAAGGTCAGGAGCGTAGTACTCGCAACCGGCGTGCGTGTATGACCAGATGTATGAAAGTGAACGAAGCAAAAGGAGAATGGAAGGAACGATCCTTCACTCACGCCTTCTTCTCATGGAGGTAGGCAGAAACTGTAGAGCGAAACCTGCTTCGTAGCAGGTTTCGCTCCCTATGGGAAGAAGGCGTGAGTTTTATGTATGTAGGTATGTTGAACTTTGCAAGCAGTTTATTAGGCTTCATGCAAATGCTATTGTAGTTATATAAACCCGATTTATTTATTTATTTCTTTTTATATTATTTCCGTCTGAATCTCAGTAGAAGCGTGATTTTTCATTTAAATACTTGGTTATTAATTTATTAATAATTTGATTTAAATTGTTTAATTCCTTTTTATAGTGTTTATTCTTTTAGTGACATATTTGTTGAAATCTTTCACTCCAATACTATCATTATTGGATCGTCTTGCTAAAAATGTCTGTTTCTGGATTTTGTCCTTCTTACATTTTTAACAGAGTGGCCTTCATTGTGTACTATACTTCTTTTTGACTCTTCGAATTAATTTCTATAGAAAGATTTGTAACTTTCAAGTTTAAAGAAGGTTTTGTGGGAGGAGTCGGATTCTTAGGTTTAATCTGTGCTTGTGCTCGCATAGATCGAAGACGTTTTGTAGATTTTCTGGGTAATGGTTCGGTTTCTATAGCAGACTTCGGATACAGAGTGGTGTCATATCTGGAACGAATGAAGCAATGTTTAATGTTACGCATATATGTACATTCCAATATGTATATATAAGAAGTGAGGAACATATCGTTGTGAGGCAAGTTTTGAGTTCAGTAAGAATTTGGATGGTAATAAGAGAAAAACCAAAGTAACGTTGAGCGGTTGTGTAAATATGACTAGAAAGGCGATAACTATAGAGATGTATGGAAGAAGAAGACACGTGCGCCGACCTCAAATAAATTGGCATAAGAGCAAGAGCAAGACAATGAATTAATTCTATTCTCATAAGTTGTTTCAAATAGAACTAGTCTTTGATAAGAAGATCGTTAAAAGTGGAATTGCTGTTACATTTTAAACTTATACAGTTTCTAAACTTCGAATTACTGGGACTTTGATTCGAGATTATCTGGTCCTTTGAAAAATTAGTCAAAATCATACTTCGTATCCATCCCGAGTGGTTCAAACATTCTCAAAGATTTCAAGTTCAACAACTCAGTACTATCAAACTGAATATCAATGACTGCGTCGTACTAGCTAATTATTTGTTCGTTCTTATGTTTTTTCTTAGACCTTGATTTATCTAACTTACCATGCTTTCGTAGCTTGTCATAGTTTTCTTTTGCCCTCGGTTCATACTTCAATTCTAGCCTAAGGCCACCTTCTGTGTCGTGGCTTGAGCCCCAAATGCTTTGTATCATCCGCGACATGATTTGCTCTTAGTATTTCAGTTTTCTTGTCTCGTCTGATGATACGGGTCCCGCCCTCGGTGTGAACATGGTCGTCGGTTACTTCACAACTCCCTGCCTTCTTTTCATGTCACTCACAGATATGGAAACGATTTCTGTTTTCTTTATAGACTTTGTAAGATATTTCTTCTGTGTATAGAATCATATATCGCTGTGTGTTGTACTATTCATGTCAGTCCTGAGAACGTTTGATGGATGGATTCGAGCTGCTATCGAACGATTGTCCTTCATGATGAGATTTCTTCAGTATGCTATTGTTTCATAATTCCATGTTTCTGTTACTAAGAGTTGTGCCTCTTGTTTTTAAATTATGTACTTCGTCTAAGTTGTTAGTATATTCGGAGATTCTACTCTTCATTACTATATACTGGAACAATTTTTTGTGGAAGGTGGACACTGGATGCTTCTGTGGTCTCCTTTCTGTCTGACCCATAATATCGAGTTTGTGTAAGCTGAAAGATAATTAAGAATAATTTTAGTATGATACGAGGTGAATTATTATTATATTACGATGAATACTAAGACGCCTATTGTACACTCGTTTTAAATACGTCTGTCATTTTTGTATTGTGTAGTGTAGGTACAATGAAGTGTTTATGAATAAATCCTAAGGTAATCTTGTTTCGTAGTTAGGATACCAAGGTTGTGGCAAGGATTATAACGGTAGTAGAAAAGCAAATTAAATTGATTCTTATTTACGTCAATAATACTGAAGGTTCTTCTACTTCTATCTCTATAGTAATATTTAATACTGTTTGTTTATACAAATAAAAACTGTAAGGTACCTGGGGGTAATATGGTCAGTCGGTTAATATGGTCACTTTTTTATATCTCAAAAAGTACAAGGACTTTAAAACAGATGGCACTACTAGCAGGGAGCCCATAGACAGGCATGTCAACACACAAGCTTCCATGGCTACTGTTTTACCGACGACATTTTGACAGCTAAAAGAGTACGTACCGGTAGAAACGTGCTCTAGGCTTATTATTTTTGCAAAAAATCAACAAATCTTCAAAAATACAGTTCTAACTGCTGGGATTCATAACATGGGTAAGTGTAAAGATAATTTCTTATATTTTAAGGTGATATTGTGTAGATAACGTCATTAACAAGGAAGGTCTTTGGTATTTTTAAAAGTAGTAGGCAAGTACCAACATGTAAATATGGTCATGACATGACCATATTTCCAGTATGGAAAATATTGAATTTAGGTTTTCGTTATTTTAATGATTTGTGTCTTGTTTCAGGCCATGGTTCGTTACGTGAAGAAAAATTTAAGAGGAAATTGGTGTCAAGAAAACTTGGAAGCCGCCTTGAGCGCTGTAGCTCAGGGAAAAAAGATTAACACTGCGTCAAAAGAGTTTCGGATTCCAAGACGAACATTAAAGCGATACATTTAAAAAAAACTATCGCAGAAGGCTTGTTTGGGCAGAAGAACACTTCTCACCGCAGCACAAGAAGATGAATTAGTGTCGCGTATAAAGCGACTCGCGAGTGTTGGATATCCAATAACACCAAAGTTCCTGAGATTGTCAGTTTATCGTTTCTGCACACTGAACCAAATTCAAATACCTAAACCAACTGAAAACAAAGGTATGATTGGTCGTGACTGGCTTAGAGGATTCATGGGACGCCATGCAGATATTTCTCTCAGAAAGAGCCAAAAGTTGAATCCTGCAAGAGCACAAAAATTAAACAAATTCGTAGTAACGGACCATTTTGAGAAACTACGAAATTCCATGGCGAACTTGGACATAACCGATAAACCAGCTCAAATTTACAACATAGACGGAAAGGGCTGCCAGCTTATGCTCCACAAAAGTCCACAAGTTTTAGCGCAAAAGGGAGTAAAGAGGGTACATATACGTACCCCTGAACATGCTGAAAACGTTACAGTTGTATCCTGTGCAAATGCAATGGGAAACACTATACCGCCAATGATCCTTTTTAAGGGGAAAAGAATGAAGCCTGAATGGCAAGACAATTTGCCCCCAGGGACTATTGTAGTAATGACCCCAAAAGGGAGCATGAACACCGATACTTTCATAAAATGGATGGAACATTTTGCAAAGTTCAAGACCCCAGGTGCATGCTTACTTATCTTTGATGGTGCATCCAGCCACTTAGATTACGACATAGTGGATGTAGCAGAAAAACATGGCATTACTCTGTATTGCCTTCCCAGCAATACAACTCATGAACTACAACCGATGGACAAAGCTGTATTTAGAGCATTCGAGCATTACTGGGATGAAGAACTTCTGAAATTCTGGTATCAGAACAAGGACAAGACTCTGACAAAATAAAGGTTTGGAAGGATTTTCACTCCTGTGTGGGATAAGGCTCTAACTCCTTCCAACATAAAGTCTGGATTTGAAGCAACCGGAATTTATCCTTTTAACCCAGAAAAAATACCAGAATGTGCGTATGCTCCCAGTATTCTAACTTCCCTGCCACTTACACATGAGCAAATTATCAATACAGAAGAAAGCAATGCAGCAATCATCGACGAAGCTTCTGATTTGAATGATGAAGATTTTGATTCCGAGGATGACATTCCCTTGTCTGCAATATCATCAGAAGTCATTAATGAAGCAGTATCATTGACTTATCCAGCTGCTCAGCAACTTGCGCCAGTAAACGTCCTGGATTGTTTTGAGGTACATCCTTCAACTTCTTCGTGTTCTCTTCAGCCAAACAGACCTTCAACATGTGCAGGCAATATGAATGAAACGTTATCCTTCACAGACATATTGAAGACCCCTGAAAAATTTTTAACCAATACGACGCCGCGTCGTAAAGCCATCAACAGTCTAGCACAGCAGTTGAATAAATCAATGTTTTGTGGTCGATCAACTTCCAAAGCCCAACATTCTAAGAAAAAGGAAGGAAATTCAAAGCAAAATGCAAGGAGAAAAGTTAATAAAGATTCGGAATCTTGGTATTGTTACCTCTGTGATGAAGACAGAGTAGCTGATATGAGACTCTGTACTTCTTGTGGTTCCTATATTCATGAAGATTGTGTAGGGCTTACAGCATCGGACAAAGAAACATATGTGTGTCCAAAATGTGAACCTTAAAAATCCATAAGTTTAATATGGACACATCATGACCATATTTCCGACGCCTGCCGGAAATATGGCCACTTTCACTTTTTTTTAAAGTTGATTTTTTCTCCAAGATTCAAACTGTTGCCAAACTTTTTGTGCCTGTATTCTATAATACATTAATCATAGCTTATAACTGTCTTTTATTGTCTCTCTCCTCCTTTAATTTTCGGAGAAATATGACCTTAAACCTTAAGGTGACCATATTACCCCCCTGTACCTTATTATATAAACTAGCGAAAGTGAGTTGATCTTGCCACAAATTCGGTCAAAATAAAGCTTGAAACGAACTATTTAATAAAATTACCAAATATTTTGAACAGCAGAAAACAAGTATACACTTTCATTTTAATATAAAATGTCTAACATTTTTATAGAATCGTATAACATTTTATACATTGCACATTCAACTATCTTTAATTTCTAATCCAATAAAAATATTACAACAATTTTATTGACAATAAAACTAAATAAAATAGAAACTACTTTAAAACAAAGTTTTTGAGAGGTTCAAAATGTATTTTTTCCGAATTTATCCAAACGTGTTTGTATTTTTATAATTTAAATTAACTTTCAAGCCCCGCATGGCACTACACTAGTTAAATTTTTAAAGTTTTGATTTAAAAATATTAATAACCTAGTAGGTAAAAATTGTGGATTAAAAACAGTTCGAAGTGGACGAAAAACCTTTTAAAGTGAAAATAATTTAAAAACAGATGTAAATATTTGTACAACTAAAACAAAGCTTTTGGTACTCTGTGGTCATGTGCTGGCTACTTCTTCTTTTTAGCGACTCGATGACAATCTAAATGGACTCGGCCCAGAATTCGGCTACGTGTTTGACGCCATCACTATCGTCCATCAGTTCCTGTAACGTGCAGACGACAGGACACGCAAGACACGATATCACGAGTCCCATCGGTTGTGGAACAGTACCACATTTACACTCCAAAGCAGAGTCGTCTATGAATGGCCAATACAACTTAAATAAAATAAAAATGGCAGCTTATTTACATGTTTTAAATAGTGATAAACTTTAAATTGACAAAATATTATGCTTTTATTATTATTAAGCATATTTTTTCAGTATGATTTACTTCATTGAGCAGGTGTGTATTTTGTCTAAACTTTAATAATATTATAAAGAGAAAAGATTAGATTTTTTGTATGTTTTTAAGTTTGTTTGTTACGCTGTCACGCCAAAGCGGCTGATTTAAATGAAATTTGGCACATGTGGAGACCAGGACCTGGGTTAGGACATAGGATACCTTTTATCCCGATATCCCTACGGTAACAATTCATTTTTTTTTTCAAATTTACAATTCAATTTATTTATTCAGTAAAAATTCACTTAGTTTTCGAATATAATTCAACATGAAACATAAATATACACAAAAAATATTTATTAAAATGCATGCATTTCAATTTAAATGAGGAAATATTACTTACATGAAAACAAAAAAGAAATGTAAAATACCATGCAAACATAATTAATTATAAAACCATAATGTCAAAAAAAAAATCAACAGTAAACTAAAAGCAACCAATAATAATCAAATAATTAAATATGAATACAATGTAACCCATAGACAAATAATGACACACGTCAGTTTTAAGATAATAGGACTATAAATCATCTAATGAGTAGAGACATCTTACCATCAGGAATGTCTTGAGCCTTGCCTTTAGAGAATTTGTAATGAGAAACTGAAATAAATATAAAATTAAAACCCAATATCTGTGTATGAGCTACATTAAAATAATAAATCTATCATCTATAAACAGAAAGTACCTTCAATACATAATCGTGTGACTGCGTTCTTCTAAAACTATGAAATGGAGATTGATGCGGTTTTTATAGATTTGTCATACTTTCTGTTAAAATAAAAATCAAAGTTACAAGAAGGAATCACACAATAGAATGGAATATGAGACGCGTATTTTTGAGCAAATATATAAATGGTTTATTAAAATGACATTGTTTTATAGTATATTTCATATAACTTACCCCTTCACCTGACAAAACATTGTTGAATCAGGTTACATAGTGTGTGCAGTTTTTATTTTTTACGTACTCGGAATCGAATTAGACTAGATTAAATATTTTAACTTGAAAAAAGGTAAGGTTAGGTTAGAACTGTGACCCCTATGGTGCCGCGGTAGCAGCCGGTGAGTGCCAAAAACGACTAGGATATAATAATTATAGAAAACAATACTTTATCTTTGAATACTGAAAGGGTTTCCATAAACACCCCGCCAGCGGTGTCCAATATGGGAGCCGGCGGTGGCGCCAGCAGCATATAATTTTAATCTCGGCTGCCGGCAGTAATGCAGTGTCGGTTCCCAATGGCGCTATTTGTGAGTGCCGCCGCCGGCAACGGAGGCACTTCCTTATTATATTAACATGTGTTGATCCACTGCTGGATAAAGATCTCCCCATACTTTTCCAACTCTCTTTATCTTTTATTTAGTACACTAATATATTGTGCAAATGTGCACTATAATATTTATAATCATCCTCTTTCTTGAGACTTTCCGCTTCAACAGAAATTCGATCAGGAAGTCATTATTATTTTTATTATTTCCAGCAAACGGCAAAGACGAGTTCATGGATTACAGCATCACAGAGTTCTGGTGGAACGGTACCCCAAGAATCGACCAAACGGACCGGATCACTCCGCAGTACTCCTTCCTTCCCACCCCAATGGAATGGTTAATGCCCACTCTATATGATCCCCGTCTAGAATCAACGATTCCTACCGAGCATCAGGAAACAATTTTTCTGACTCGGCCTTCATTTCCGTTCGATATTGAAAATTACACGTTAATACCACCATCACCACCACCACCACCACCACCACCTAACTCTTGGCATATGCAATACCCTGGTCTAACGCCTCCTCCAAACTTCCCCTCAGACTATACATACCCAGTTATGTATCCGTACTCACAGTCAAGGTATATGTCAAGTCCCACAGGACGAACGCCCAAAGGACCATCTTTCAGTTTAACGGAAGTAGACCGTCCTGAGTGGACATTTCCGACTCCTTCAACTCCAACTGAATACCCGCCGGAGTACGTTCCAGACTACCCTTCTTCAACCGATCCGTGGCTTGAGCTCTCTACGACTGCGTATCCATTACCTCCATACGCGAAGAAATGGCAGCAGGTGATATCTTCATATGCGGCAGCTGATAGTAGGACACTGACCGATGTGGTGCCGCCGCTCAGTCAAATTTTTAATTATGATTACCCAAGTAAGATTTTAAGTTATAATTTAATAAATATTATAAATAGCCTGAAGCAGCAGCCTTCTACATTTTGATCTGTGATTCGTATGGTGTACATAATAAAGAGTATTCTATTCTATTCTTTTCTTAAGCAAGAGTGGTGCTGAATGCTCGTGTCCTTTGTATATGAGAAGAGGCGTTTGCCCACCAGTGAAACAATTTTATAGATTTGTATTATGAGTACAATTGGACTAATCTTCTAATGGTGGTTGCAAACGCGACTGCTAAATGTGCGGTCTTGGATTCAATTCTCAGTGTTAGGATAGAGTGTTATTAGTATAGCAATTTCCCAGTAATATCCTGGATTCTATTTTGAGCCCGGTTAACTGCAATATGCTTGCCTGCTAGGTAGTGTAATAATGTTATTAATTCAAATACATTTTGAGTATTGCCTACAGATATCTTAAATCAGACGTTACCGTTTTAAGACACTTAAAAATGCCACCGTATATTAATCAAAATCCACAACAACTAATCAAAACCTTTCATCATCAGCTGAAGGGGTTCCAGATGCAATCAGACGGATTCCAAAGATATCGCAAGATTCAGGCATCCGACAGTTGAAGAGCAGCGTCTTCGAAGACCAGATACGATCCATCCCACGTGAGGAGATCACAGTGATTGAGAAACAAGAGGCAAGAGACTCAGAGTTTGAAGACGAAGCGTCATCGTATGACCTTGTAAGTCAGTATTTTTAAATAAAAATAAATATATTTATTTTGTTTCGGACAGCTAAAAGATCCATAAATTGTTAGTAACAGGTGTGCACTTAAAAATAAATTGTTTAGTAGGTAACATAAACTAAAGACAAATTAATGAGAAGACCACCCAACAACTAGACCTTGCCTTATTATGGCGAAGGAAGTATCTGCTGCCACAGCCAGGACACTATCGCGACTGCTTCTTACTCTGCTCTGACGCCATTTTTTTTGGGATTCAGTCTCTGATCGCATCGGAGTTAAGACGTCGCGGAACTGTACTCGATTCGTTGTGCTCAGTTATTGTGTTAATTTTAATTTGTGATTATTGGGTTCATTTGTGATTTTGACAAACGCCGTATCGCACCCAGTGTTATTGTTAGTGTGATTAATTTGATAGTAAGTTAAAATGTCATCTAAACTGTAACGGTTTTTCTATTGCGCATTAACCAACACTACCCACAGTACGCCCACAGTAGTTAGAATGTCCCTGATCATAACGAAAGCGTCACATACCTGTTTCCGATCTGTCTCTGTCTCCATGAAATCTATCGGTATGGGTTACCGCGTATATTTCTGAAGCACTGCAAAAACGATGCAGTCGCAACAGAATCTTAAAAAAAATGTTGTATTGCACGCGTAAAACATCCAGCGGCCTTTTCGAGTAGTTGATCCAAAGATTACCGGTGTAAAAACTCTGCCGATAAGCTTTAAAAAGCGTACGTAATCTTTACTTGGTCAGTATAATGAGCAAATTTTCGTGCCAACATATTACCCCTGACCGCCAGAGCCCTACAGTCCCTCTTAATGTCATCATGGTCACTGATGTCGGCGATAACAAAATTACTAAGATATTTAAAATTTGTGACCGTTTAGGTAAGTTCGAGGGCATTTTAGGTTTAAAGAATTTTATTTCTCATATAAACAAATTGCAACAGCTCACTGAAAATAAGATACAAAGTGCTAACATGTAAGTTATTATATTAATATGTCACTCTGGGGTGTTGGTGACATTACAGGGTGCAAACATGTTTCTTAAGTTTTGTTTTAAAATATGTTTACTTTACTTTGAACGAGACCAGGCTTAGCCTCCAACTAAACTGTGGACTTCCATAAAAGCATTTTATTGGAACGAAGTTCTTTAACGCGGCTTGTAAACTTTCAGAAATCGTTACGCTGAAAAGTGTTAATACTTGCGACTGTCTTCTTCTAATTCAAAGAGAAAGAAAGAGAGAGGGAGAGAACGCCGGCAGAAAAAACAAAAGAAAAGAGTACTGATTACAGTGTCGGGGATAACATTGTACACATCGGCCCGAGTACACCGCATACCGGAGAGAGAGAGAGAGAGAAAATGACATTTGGTCAAAATGAAAATCCAAGATGGCGGCTCTGAAAATTTTCAAATTTTTCGCCTTGGGTGTCGTTTTCATAGTTTTCGAGAGTGCTAAAGTCGATATGAGGTCAATATGTTAATCCAAGATGACGGCTGCAAACATTTTCATTTTGTTTTAAATTATACGTGAGAGAGAACTTCGTTCTTGACGGGGGTCCACCAACCGCACACGTTTTTTTGTAAATTTTACAAACCGCGTACCCGATGGGTTTTACGTTCGGCGAAAATGACAACAAACTTTCATCTCCAATTATAATTTAGTGCCCACCTTTATTATTCAAGGATATCAAGAAGATAACTCCGCGAAAGAATGAAAGTAAAGCTTTAAGGGTCTTGGAGATGGTATCGACGATACCGAAAGAGGAGTGGCAATTGGATCAGACGGTGACAACGACACCGACCACTGTCAAAGAGTTTCCTATAAGTATGAGTACCTTTATTTTATTTTTCATCACCTATATTATTCACTAACCAACTTGACCAACGTATGTACAGTTTATCTATCTATTGGTTGTGCACAATCCGGCTTGAAGTACTATTTTTTTTATAGAACAGACAGAAAAGACAGAATACATTTTTGATGTGTAACATCTTTCCTCTCGCTTTCATGCAATCTGTGGGAGTGATTTCGTGAAAAGGGACGGGAGTGTGTAACAGGAAGCCGGGGAAGTGCGCGCTATTTGATTTGTCAATGAGCGTGCGCGGTGCTAGAGTTGGCTGTCAGAAACAACCTAGATGAAGCCCCCCGTCTGTTTAATGTTCCTCATTACCTTAATGTTGCTTATTACCAAGGTGAGATGTCAGATGTTACACACCATAAGCGACTACTATAGTGTGCTGTGGTGCGGCTGTTATTACTTAGCCACGAGCCGAACGAACACGAACCTTTCATGAATGCTCGGATCAATTCATCATTATTGGCAGCTTTGTTCAGAACTGACTTACTCTTTTGTGCCAAACTGAACGGTTTCTGACATAAATGCTTTTTTTGGTGTTCATCCCTGTTACAATATTCGACTTCTATTTGTTTTCATATTTATTTAATTTACACTCCAGGGGTATTTTATGGAGTTAGATATTTAATTTTGATCTACTTTGTTTTATTTATCTTTTATATAATATTAAAATAATTTAAAAACTCACAGGCTTAATAATATAATAATCATATTATGCACAAATATACCTATAAAAAGGAGGGAAAGTAATCATAGGGCATGAAAATATTCGTCCGCATCGCTGTCAACAGGAAAAGTGCCCAAAAGACTGGCAGCATTGCCGCATTGTATGGCAATTCTGATTTTATTTATTCTATTACATTTTTTCAGGCGATACGACTGCCCATTCTTATTTCGAAATGATAGAAATACTTCATGAAGGCTATATGATGGTGTTTCTGATAGAGCTAACTCGACTCATAGCTACGAAGGAGAGGAAAGCAGTCCGTGATGTGGTCAAGCATACAGACCAGATTATACACGGGTATTTTATCATTTCATTTATTAATAAGGTTGTGATTTGTAGGAGTACCCACAAACAGAAGTAATTAGAACACCATATTATTTGTGTTACTACGTTAGAATTATACGTCTGAATGTCGGCGTACAGTACAGTATAAAACGCAGTGATAGCCTAGTGGTGCAGCCTTCGGACTGCCAAGTCGTAGGTCTCCAGTTTCAACCCAAGGCGAGCACGGTCTATAACTTTTCAAATTCATGTGCCTATTGTATAATAATATAACTTGCTTCAAAAACGGTGAAGGAAAACCACGTTAGGAAGCCGGCAAGCCTGAAAGATATTTCTAGACGGCATGTGAAGCCAAGTCAGATGCCTCGGGCTACATAAATATACTGACATCAGGTTAGTCACTAACCACACGAAAAAGAAGAAAAGGGCGTACCTGTAGCTATCAGTTCTAGCCTATTAGTTCTCATAAATTCTCTTTAAACAGGAGATGTTGAAATCAATGAAGTGGATGAATGAAGCAGCGCTGCTTAGGTTTCAGGTTGACGGGTATCGGTGCCGGTGTTATTTTGTTAATTACAGACACTTAAAACATTCTGTCTTCGTCTTTGTGATGGCAATGCATTGGCGATGCCTTTGGTACATTTGCAGATGTCCAAAGGTGCCGATGACCACTTACCATCAAGAAGACCGTTGGCTTGTTTACAATCTACCAAAATAAATATAGGGTAGAAAAAAAAATGGTCTGAAAATGACAGATTAAGTAAAAAAAAACGAGCGAGTCTTGGAGTAGTCGAGCATAAGATGTGTAACATCTGACATCTCACCTTGGTAATAAGCAACATAAAAGGGGCCTCGTCAAGGTCATTCCTGACGGCCAATTCTATCACCGCACGCGCTCATTGATCGAATCAAATAGAGCGCGCTTCCACGGCTTCATGTAAAACACTTTTGTCCTTTTTCACAAAATCACTTCCGCCGATTTCCCACACCATAGATTGCAGGAAAGCGAGAGGAAAGATGGTACACATCAAAAACTGAAATAAATGTTATTTATAATCGCATGTTTCGAGTACTGGTGATGGTAGTATCATAATGTTATTTTGTTACAGGTTCTACCGAAGTGGACAGTTGCTGTGGTCCGGGCCGCTCTTAGAGGTCACCATGAAGGTCGCTAGATTGCTAAAGGAGTCGAATATAGATGTCATACAGAGTAAGATTGTTCATTATGATCTAGTTTGCTGAGCTTGGGTTTCTTGGTGCGATCCTCAGGTGTGCCAAAGTGTATTTGGGTTTTTCTGTATGCCATTTCTCAGTAGCAGCCCGATTTTTGCCCTATTCAAGGCAATGAGCTTGCTCCTGTTTTACAGGGTGGCAGGGACATCGACGCGAATACGGTTGCCATGGATTCAGTACATGATTCTGTACCCCCTGCGTTGAAAGTTATCGTCGGTTATAAAAAAAAACCTGCTGTTCCATACATTTTGACCGCATAGATATTGCACTTTTCTATGAAACAACTGTGTTATTTAAAAATAACCGACGAAAAATTTCAACGCAGGGCGGTCAATCTACGCATCAGAGACCTGACGTTACACAAAATCCTGACGTCACAAAAATCCCGCATCGCACAATTACAGTTTACCGCACGAACAGCATAAATATAACTTCCCCGAAATCAATCGCTGTCAGTTGCCCTCCAGATACGTAAAGAAAACAGAGGTTTTCTATAGAGGATGAGTGAACTTACAGAGTAACAGACAGAGTCACTTTCGCATTTATAATCTAATTATAGATTATTATTGTTTTTTTTCATAGATCACGCAGCTAATTTGCACCACATACTCAGTCAGCGACATCAGGAGCTGTCAGTAGAAGTGAACACAATCCTTGAGTATGCTGACATGTTGTATGAGGACGACGAAGGGAGACTCTTGTTTGATACCCTGAAGGAGTTCGCGGCGTATCCTAACAGTACGTAGGTCATCATCATCTGCCTACATTTCCTAACTATGTTTGTATCCTGGGGTCGGCATTCAGTCTAACTGGGTGCAGCTGAATACTAATATTTTACAGGAAGCGAACGCCTATCTGACCCACACAACCCAGTTCTCGGGTAATCCTTAGTAAGACTGGTGGCAAGCCTAAAAAATAAAAAAGGTATTTTTTTTCTTCCAGTTTCATTAACCGGTTACTGGCTCTGCAATAGCCTCATAAATAACTTCCTGAGACCGTATCGACGTCTCAAAGAGACGCAACAACGTCAAGAGCTGATAGACTCTGTAAATTTGGAATTAAAAACACGATTAACTTGGAGTGGATTAAAAAAACTACCACTGCGAGACAGTGATGTTAAACAACTTGACGGCCCACCTATTGGTAAGTGGTCACCGCCACCTTTGACCATCCGAAATATCACTTGCATTACCTATCATCCGTACAAAGCTGAAATATCTCATGTGCCTGTTACTACACCGGCACACACACCCTTCAAACCGGAACACAGCAACGCTTGGTGGCAGAAATACGTATGGTGGTAGTACTTCCCCGGAGGAGCTCCTTCACAATGAACTCGTCTTAATACAAAGTCCACAATGAGACAATTTAAATTCTGTTGTTTATTTTCACAGACACAAAACTTTCGACTCAGATAGAGACCGACACTCAAACAAAACCTCACAGTGACTCCACATGGTCAACAAGAAAAAGAAAGAGAAAGCGACATCATCGATCACACAAGGGGAAAAGAGAGAGAAAACGATACACAGATACAGACCTAACCTAAACTTAAACCTTACAACGAAACGATGACGATGAAACGACAAATGACGACGAATCGAGTATTTAGAAACATAACATACCATCACGCCTTGTTTCCCCGAGGGGTTGGCAAAGGTGTACCTAAATAAATAAATAATTAATAAAATAATACATTTTTTACTAACAAATGTTGGTATAACTCATCTATCCTAAATAAAAACACAATGTACAGAGTTTTGAGTATTTTTAACTCTAACGAAGATATCTGTGCTAGTGTTAACTGTGTGACAGACACCAGCGCCTTCCTCCTACAGTAAGCTAAGCCGTTACATGATTTTAAACTTTTTACAAAAAAGTTTTTACAATACGTACTGTAATATTGCCAGCGAAACGTAGATGTAGTTTACACCTCTGCGTATGCCCTCAGTGTATATAGATAGACGTGATATTTTTTTATACACAGCATGCAATAAACGTACGTAGTAAAAGCAAGTACAGATTTTTATGGTTGTCGGCTGCTTATCCTGTGATGCCTCATCATCATACACGCTAAGCGCCTGACCACGGTCTTAGGGCGCTGCTGGGGGGAGGACAGCGAAATAAAATCTGGAACCAAATTAACAAACACAGAGAGTTCTGATGAACAATTATATTTTTTCTTAATAATATGACGTCGTGGGAGTTACAACGCGTTGAAGATTTGTCAGATTCTTAATTATTAATTCACTTGTTACTTCCTTAGTGATATTTAGAGTGCTTTTACTAACGTCTGCAACCTGTGATGGGTTGTTGGTCATTATGTTTTTACTTTTATCGACAGTCACATTGATTTGAGCCTTTTGCAAAACGTCTGCTAGCTTAGGAGATGTAGCATCTGGTACATAAATAGATATCGTTGATAATTTAAGTATGGTAGGAGTTGTTACTGCCACAAAAGGTTGAATAGTCGTTTTAGTTATAGTGATCAATTTTGTAGCCTTTGCTGTTCTCGATGAGGCTACTTTTTTGCTCTCAGTTTCTGTTTCTTTCGATACATCTTCGTCAACATAGTCATTCATCGTAACTATAGTTCCTCTATCTTTTGCTTTAGAATTTACGTCGCCGATGTTAGTGTGAATTATTTCTGGTTTCTTCTCTTTTTTATTATTTCTTGCAGTTCAGTAACTTTCTCGATTTCATTATCGTCCTTTACTATTTCTTCTTTGTTTTTAAAATCCTTGTCTTCAACGTCTGTTTTGTTATCTGGATTTCCCGCTTCCTTTGTTTTGTCTGTTATTTCCTTAAAATTATTAGGGATCATATTTACATCGGATTTGAACTTAGTTTTGGACTTTTTAACTTTTTGCATGTCATCTTCTATTTCGTTGATTGTAGAATCTTCGTCTTTAACATATTTTTTTTCAATTTTATGCTTAGTTTTGTTATCTGCAGTTCCTGCCATCTTTAATTTGTCTTGATTAACCTTATAATCATTGTAAAAATTGTTTACATCCGATCTGAACCTAGTTTCTGACTGCTCACGTTGTACCACGTCATTATTTGCCTCAAAACGATGCGTTTCTTTTCTTGCAGTCACCATATCAGTATATACATTAATTCTACTTTTAACTTCATTCAACTGTCTTTCAAGATTTTTTATTCTTTCAATGACATTTGGGTCGTTTTTTAAGCTGCAAGATGTTATTTTAGCATTGCGTCTTTTATCGTCTTTTATTTCAGATATTTCTACGGTCATACCTTCGTCGGACGATGACGGCTGTTCTAGACTTTTCTTGAAGTGCTTTTCGGGTTTCCAGGATAACATTTTGTTCCTTTTAGAGTATGCCCTAGGGACTGCAAGAGTCAACCTTCTCATGGAAAAATTAGTTGGTAAAGGAGGTGAAGTGTGCAAAATTGGTCTCATACGTCTTATTTCATTTAATTTTACTTGTGGCGCAGCAATTCTCCTAGCTCGTGGAGATTTCACTGTTGTACCCGATTTTGAAGGTATCATTACATCTAAAACCTCCAGGAACTTCTGCGCTTTTGTCGAAGCTATGTCCCATCGTTTGTTTTGTCTAGAATTAATAAAGCAATATTATTTCAAAGTAATGTATTAAGTTCTATTCTTAAAACAGTTTTGGTGTTTGAATACGAAGATATGCATAGAGTAACATAATTTATGAAAACTGGTCCTTCGGTCTAAAGATTTTTTTTTTCTATAACAAGGGCAAATAGATTGAACAAAAATTATAGCGATTTCTAAATAAATTACATCAAAATCTTACTTTAACTCCAGTCTTAACGGCCCCATACTTTTTTTGTATTGATGTGCCTTCATATTAAAAACCGAGTCGGTAGTTCGAACATAATTTTGCCTGAAAAAATCTCTATTATGTACTAATATAAATGGGTCGTTGGGCTCTGAGGTCTTGTCAAACTTGTGTT
Organism: Omphaloscelis lunosa; assembly: GCA_916610215.1. Classification (NCBI taxonomy): domain Eukaryota; kingdom Metazoa; phylum Arthropoda; class Insecta; order Lepidoptera; family Noctuidae; genus Omphaloscelis; species Omphaloscelis lunosa. Next base: position 13,844,037 of record OU744270.1, read on the forward strand.
TTTTATCTTTTTTGATTTTTGTATTTGCCTTGATTTTGTTTCGTTCTTCGACAAATGTTTCATGGCGTGTTTCTTGTCATCCTTTTTTCCATACATCTTGACATACTTGGGTTCATATATTTTCCCATGCCACGTTTTTTGGTCTTTATCATATTTCTTCTTATGCTTATAACTATGCTTGTTTAACGACTTATACGTCTTGTTATATCTCGATTCATGTCCGCTCTTGACTGCTAATAGATCGAGTACAACTTTCGGTAGTCTTTTCGTTGACTCTTCTATCCATATCTTCTTAACTTTATTTTTTGTAGGCATTCCCGTCGATAAATTCAGAGTTTCGAATTTGTCTAGTTTTTTTGTTAAGTTCTTTGTAGATTTTTGAGTTACTTTATTTGGGATTATCGCAATGTGTTGCGATGTTTCATGCTGAGGCTCTTGGTAAAACTCTATAGAGCTGAATGATTCGCCAGAAAAACTACCTATATTTGGCTTTTGGTGTTCGTTCTTGGTTCTTTGTTGGTCTTTTATAGGGTCAGTATGCTGAGAACTTACTGTTTTTTCCTTCTCTTGAATATCAACTTCGTCAACGGTGTCATTTCTAGTATTTTTATATCGTTTCTTTTCATTTTTCACGTCATCTCGCTTCTTTTCATTGTTTTTATATTCAGTCTGTTTTATTTCGGTCCTGTCTCTATTATTTTTCTGTTTTTTTTATAACTTTAATATTTTTATTTCCCTTTTTATTGGCGATATTCATAAGGTCTTTTCTTGAAACAGATTTGAACTTCGTAACTTCGTTCATAATATTTTCAGAGTTCTTGGCATTATTTCTGGATTTGAAATAAGGTTTAACGTTTTGTTTATTACCCTTTAATGGAATTTTATTTATAAATTGTTTCCAAATTGTTTCTACGCTTTGTTTGACGTCTCGTCTTACATTAGTATTTAGGTTTGTGTAGTGATCGAAAATAATTGACCGGACCCCGTTTTTAATAATCTTACCCAAATTATCGTTGGCCCTTTTAGATTTCGACCTGCCATAAGCCTCCAGATCAGTTATGACCTTTTGGAAATCCTCTTCAGCCTCCTGTTTGTACAAAGAATTGATATATTTCACGACTTTTTTGACGTGTATGTCATAATTGTCATCTTTTAACATATCCGAAATTGCATTGATGTTTGCTTTCATAACAGAAGTTGGTTTCCCTTTAATCAAATCTAACTTTGCGGCTATTAGCTTTCTGATTTCATAATTCTCTGTCAATTCGTAAAATTTGCAGCCTCTGTAATGATAATTTCTGATTTCTTCATCTAGAATATTAAAAAATTCTTCAAATGCGGTATCTTCATAAGTGTTGAGTATGTGAATGACGTCCTGAATGAATTTCGTGAAGGTTTTAACTCTCGGCGCTTTGATGTTACGTCGTGAGTTGTTACCATTACTATTTTCATCAATAACTGTTTTAACTTTTGTTATGAAATTCTGTACATTGTTTAATAACTTTATGTCGCCATCTTTATCTTTATTACTGAATTCTAGAACAGTTTCTAGTGCTAGGTTGACACTTCTTTCATTCGATTGTGGTGTGTTAGATGCGAAGGAATATGTGTAAGCTGAAAGATAATTCAGAATGTAATTTATCATTTAAGTGTTTATAATTAATACGAGCGAACTGAACTAAAACGCTTCAGAACAGTTTCTCAGTTATAAGTCTCTGTTTGCCGATGACAGTACAATAACTGTGCCTAGTAATGAAAGGGATTTTCATAAAGAGGTCATGAATATTTCATTAAAAGATACTATAGAATGGTTAGATAATTATAATTTAAAAATAAATTTAGATAAGACTGTAATTATGCATTTTAGCCAGCGCGCATTGACTCTTTCTAATCTTGACATAACATACAATGACATTATAATTGATACAGTTAATACAACTAAGTTTATAGGACTTACAACAGATCGCAATTTAAATTGGGAGGCATATGTAGAGACCCTGACTAAAAGAATACGCAGTAGTGCGTACGCTTTGTATATTCTGTCACGCATTGTTCACATAGATGCGTTACTAACTGCTTATTACGGGCTAACTGAATCTGCTCTCAGATACGGTGTTATCTTTTGGGACACCTCAACTAACAAAAAAGTTGCATTTAAAGACCACAGGGGATGCCTCAGAGCCATTTTTAAGTTTAAAACTATTGAAACTTGTAAGCCCTATTTCATACGCTATAAAATATTGATATTGACATCTCTTTATTATTCTGGAATCAGTAATGTTTGTTAGGATAGTAATTTATTTTCGCGAATGGCAGATAAATTTTCCAGAAACAGGCGTGATCAAAGTCAGCTCTGTCTGCATATTAGTAGGACTGCACTTATGCGCAGGAGTGTTTTTTGCGTGGCCCCCATTATTTATAATAAGTTACCGAAAACTCGGAGAGAGCTTATAATATACAATTGAAGAAACAATTGTATATTATTGAGTTCTCTCCGAGTTTTTTTTTAAGTCATTTCTAACCGCTGACATAAACATTTATTTTGACATGGTTTTTTTTAATGATTTTTATTTACTGTTGACATTTATAATTTATTAATGTTTGCTAAATTCAAGGTTAACTATGATTTATTGACTTGACTACTTAAATTATCAGCAATCATAATTATAAATATTTGCATGCCAAAGAATCTGTATATTATTATTTTTTATGGTATCCTGCATGCACGTTTTTATTTCTGTATATGTACACATGTGTGAGCAAATAATTATAATTATCTTATTTTATCTTATCTAAGATTTTTCTTCTTTCACCCGTCATAAAGAGAATGTTAGTAGGTATCGAAAAGGCCTATGTAACTATTCTCCTTAAAATTGACCTACGGCCGATTTCTATAAATTACGGACTGTTATTGGTTAATAAATAATAATTTATTTAGGAACACAAAAGTTTTGTAGTACATGAGGGATTTACAAAGTATATGATACGACAGGGAATACCTCCTGTGCCGTTTCTGACCAGTCTCTAGTGTAATTCTTCGTTGCTGGTAGATATAGGTAGTTGGTTTTCAATCACACGCAACAGTTAACTCAAACTCAACGCATTTATTTCAATTACAACATTTACAGGCACTTTTGAATTATCACTTCATCACTTATCAAGGAGTCTTTCAATTTGAGTTGGCGAAGCTATCGCCCATCCCAAAACGAAATAGGTTTCTGGTGGAGAAGAACGGGCAAGAAACTCCATGGACACTCTTTTTAATAAAAAAAAAATATGTTACAGAGTTTACTCCAACTCACACTCAAAGCATTTGACACTCGAAGCATTTATTTCAATTACACCATTTACAGGCACTTTTGAATTGTCAAAAAGTCTGTCAGTTAGTCAGAAAGTTGATACTAATTGCCCATTCCAAAACGTAGATCTCTATGGAGAAGAACGGGCAAGAAACTCCAAGGACACTCTTTTATAGATATTACAAAATCTTGGGTACATCATTCTTGTTGCTTCTATATGTGAGAACAATGTACAAAAAATAATCAAAAGCAATTGAAAATATAAGATTAAAAATAAGCCCTGGCAGATAAGAGGTGACCAGTTTCAACTGACGGCGCCCATTCACGAACATGACGCGTGGATCAGCACCATCCAGCTCAACTATTTTGTAGGGAACCGAATGATCCAACACACTCGCCACCATCAGCGAAATATTTAAGTGAGCATGACATATTCTTAACTGCCATGCTGTTTCAAGTCAACATACATCTTAATAACTTAATAAACGGCTCCATGGTCTCATTTACAAAAATAAAAATGCTTCTAAATCATACAAAACTATAGTTTGCAATGTATTTAAGAAATTAATACAAATTTACCACCAAAAAGAAAGAAAATCATTACTAATTGGAGCATTCAACAATTTACTTGGTAAAACAAAAATAAACATAAAGTTCGTAATGTCAAAAACAAAATTTAAAAAAAACTTGTTTGAAAATTACAATTTTAGTCCTTTCTAACACAACTTTTCTTGATAATTTTGTTACCCACCACACGCGCCATTTTGTGCGCGCTCCTTTCTTAAGAAATGGGCGGAACTACCGCGTTGTCAAATACAAACTCTTATTACTTAGTTTGGTCAATAAAACTCACAAACAATGCCAAAATACTTACCAGTTAATTCTTTTGTAATTAAACAATGCTAATGCATTCACAAATATAAAGGTTTTTCAGAATTTAAGTTAAATTGGAAGCTTCATTACTTTCTACAACTTTACTATTCCTATTTTTGGCAACACTTTTTGTGATTCAAAGAATTTAATCAAACAACAGTTAATCTTTAGTAAATTGCAGTGTAAAAATTAAATAATCTTATTACTTTGTAGTTTGTTTTCTATTATTGAAACTTATTTAGTTCTCATATTAAATTATAACATTCAGTTATTTACCATAATATTCGCAATCCGCGCCATTTTTGTCACATGAGGTAGCGCTTTATCATAAACAAATTTACTATGTCAAAATGACCACTTGTTAATATGACTAAAAACACAAAAATCGTTAAATAAATGTTCCCTTTTTATTTTAACTTTAGTTTTAACTTCCACATCGAAATTAGTTTAATAATTACTCTTCCAGCATTATACTATGAGTTCAATTTCCTGGTAATAGATGGCATTTTGATCTCAAAGGAATCGATATCATTCACAGCATGCATCCAAACGGTTGTAACAGTATTAAACAGTAACTCATAGAGAGCAGGATCAACGACTTTATGGTGAATAACAATTGTAATAAATAGTTACGCATAAGATTATGTTATAATCTTTACAGTAGACGCTTTCGCGGCGACATATACATTATTAATTACAAAAAAAAATCCCTATTTGGCAATAAAAAAGCTACCATTGTTAAACAAAACGATTCGTTTTTTGTTTTATAGGAACCGAGCATTAGTTACACGAGAGAAGGAAGTTCGTAAACCTTTTGGCGCAAACTGAGTTAAGAAAAGACGAAATAAACGCAAAATAACTACCAAGTATCCCGAACAGCAGAAAACAAGTACACACTTTCATTTTAATATAAATATACTAACATTTTGATCGTATCATAAATCTTGTAACATTGCACATGCAACAATTTGTTATTTCCTACTAGCGACCCGACCCTGCTTCGAACGGTTTTTATGACTTGATAAAACTTCGAGATTTCTTTATTATATGAAAATTTATAGTAATGTGATAAGCACATAGACCTTCTGGAATACATTTTCTAAATGATGGTGAAACCCGCATAAAATCTCATACGTAGATTAGTGGAATAACGCGGTCACACAGGCAGACACCAACAGCGACTTTTTTAAATAATATTTTCGCCGCCCCCGCAGAATAAACGCGCAAGTGTAAAAAGTCAATTTTACAGGAAAAATAAAAAACCTAAATTGATGCATAACTTTATGACTACTCCGGATAAAATTTTGTTAAAGATATTTTAATAAGATTTTTTTAAAGATATTTAATTAATATTAAGTGTTAAACAGGTACCGTTTTTCAGTTATTGATAGAACATCATTTTACAGAAATATTTTAGTCTTTTTTATCGTTAATGTTACTTTGAGTTGTTTTTTCTTGTCAACTATTGTTTTTTTTTTTTTGTTTTGCAGTGTAATATAACTTGAATTTTTCTTTGCGTTTTTCGCAGTAAAGTGATACCGTTAATGAGCTATTACGCGTTTATTCTGGTACATTCGAAAAGTTTCTGATTATATAAAAGGTGATTAATTTTTTGTTCTGGATAATATATCATCAAGGTCGGAATTATAACATTATGTTACAGTATATCTTGTGTATGTAACTTCATAAATACTTAAATTAAAAATCTGGAAATAATTAAGGTGACGTATAATGAATTTGGATTAACATCAAAACCGCCGCAATAGCACTTTCGCATTTATTCTGCGGGGGCGGCGGTTTATAGATTCAATAAAAATGTTATTACAATTTTATTGATAACTACCATCTACACGCGACTTTGTTCGTTCGCGTGGAAGTTGTGAGATACACAATATACTAAATAACAGCCAGTTTTTTATAAAACTCCATTGGCCCCCGACCCACCGCGTCGCATCGCACCACGCGCCCGCGTTATTACTTCGGTTTCCCTTAGCGGTCTCACTGTCTTTTTTAAGTTTTCTCGGCGGCTCCTAAGGGTCGTAGCGTGATGATAACAGCTTATAACCTTCCTTAAGAATTGGACTATCAAATGCAAAAAGAATATTTCAAATCCAACTGGTAGTTCCAGAGACTAGCGCATTCAAACAAAAAACAAACTGACAACCTCTTCAACTTTAATATATTAGTATAGATAAAGCTGAAACTACTTTTTAACAAAAATCTATATTCAATGTAACTTTTAAAAACTAAAATACGGTTAGTTTTTTAAAAAACGGAACACGCGGTTCAATAAATCTTATTATTTGTGTATAAATCGCTATTGTGTATATATATATATACCGCTTGTGTATATGTATATATTGTGAATCGACAACACGAAACAACTGATCGGTTTATAGTTATGATTATTTTACAAAAAAACATCTACAGAAGTAGTGAATATCATAAAAAAAAACAGTGCAGTTTTTAATATCGTCTTCGTCATCATGAACAATTTAATATTTTAAATATATTTTGTATACTTACACAATAATTTCTAAATTATAATCGATAAAAATATTAACTTCTTAGTGGTATTTTATAATGTTAGGTACAAAATAAATGACAGTCAATATTCAAATAAAGCCTAGTTATAAAGTAAGAAAAAACTATGCTATTAATGTTAATAAGTTTATTTTCTAATTATGACTTATTTCATTGCAGTCAAGTAGGACAAGGTAGGTTTACGTGATTTATTGATGTGTTACATCTTTCCTCTCGCTTACCTGTAATCTATGGGAGTGATTTCGTGAAAAGGGACGGGACTGGGTAACAGGAAGCCGGGGAAGCGCGCGCTATTTGATTTGACCAATGAGCGCGCGCGGTGCTTGAGTTGGCTTTCAGAAACGACCTTGACGAGGCCCCGCCCCTTTAATGTTGCTTATTACCAAGGTGAGAGGTCAGATGTTACACATCATATGCGACTACTGTAAGGCTCGTTAGTTTATTTTTATTTTTAATCCCTATATGTTTACGAATTTTCATGATCTAGAAATGTTTTTAGTACCTATCTAAAATGATAAGTGATGTCGCATACAATAGCAAAACACGAACATTATAATCATGTTTTTTTTATATATATCCATTTAATGCCTACTACACATTATTGCTAACTGTGGAGGCTTGTAAATGGCTTATCGTCAATAACCTTACTGTTACTTCTGTACTGATAACTGTAAGACACCCAAACACAATAAAATATTGCGTAGCTGGTAATAATAGCAGAGGCCGACTACGTATTATTACATAGGACTTTTCTATAGATTATATTATAACTTGTTCCTTTTGATGCCCCATAACTCTAAGGTTATATATATAATAAATAAAAATAATACAAAAAGTCCTAGAACAAAGTGTTCCCAAAATACATAACTATGTAATTTGAAAGATAACATAACACTAGACTCTCGATGTGTGTATCTAAGTCTCATTGATACGTACGAGAAAATAATTTAAATAATTTTCATTTAAGCCAATCCATTCATATAATATTTAAAGCTAAGAAAACGCGACATTGTCATATTTTTTACATAAATAATCTTGAGTTTGTCGAATTATTTTGCATGAAAAATTGAAAAAAAAAAAAAAATTGTTGAAATATAATTCATAATAATTATTATGCCAGTTGATTCTTGGAAATGGTCTCATTAATACCCTACAGTTATGAGATATCACAAGTAACATGTTCTATTGTAATCTGTGTTATTTGGCCTCCTTGACATTTTATACTCTTTGGCATCTCAAATAAAACACGATATAAAAAAAGTAGTAACTTTAAATCACAAAATGAGACGGAAACGTAATCGTTTCCGTCTCATTTTGTGATTTAAAGTTCTTGGGCCTGAATGTAACGACATGAATGGTGTGAATTAATAGATTCAAACATATATTACTGTATTGCAGTGACTAGTTGCTATCCCACAATTCACACAGCGATCCATAGTTTCAACAATATCCACAAAGCGGCGGTAAAATCCAAAATAACAATTCCAAGTCAAACGTACGAGCGATCTTCGGTGTCCAGTGTCAAAGCCACACAATGGTGACACCCGGGCGTTTCCTCCCGCCTTATCCTGTGCAGGAACCTCCCGAAACTGCCGTGTCCGGTGAGGACCTGCGTCAGGCGGAAGGTGAGGACGCCGTGGCGCCTCTCTAGCCACTCCTCAAAGAGGGGTCTTATCGCCGCAATTGTGGCGTGCCCAGCGCTGGGTTGCGACAATTGCACTCTCCATGACGCCATGAGATCCCGCCGGAGCTCTGTCCGCTGTGCCGCGATTTCTCGCGGCAGCGGAGTTAAACCCCGGCGTTTCGCCTCCTCGCGCCACTCCCAAATGTGCGCGAGGACCTTTGCCTACAGATCCCATGGCGGTAATCCGGCAAGGAGGCTCGCCGCCTCGCAGGAGACCGTGCGGTATCCTCGGGCCAGCCGGATGGCCATGACCCTCTGGGACGCGTTCAACCGGCGGGCTGGCCGCAGCCTTAGTGAACGCGCCCACACCGGTGCCCCGTAAAGGGCCATGGACCGCACGACCCCCGCGTAGAGCCTCCGGCAGGAGGCGTTTGGATCCCCTAGATTGGGCAGGAGCCGCTTCAACGCAGCCCCGGCCCGCTCCAGTCTAGGAGCCAAACGTCGGAAGTGTTCGACGAAGTTCCACCGGCTGTCGAGGACAAGTCCCAGATACTTCATCGTCGACTCGACGCCGATGTGAACCCCTCCCGCCATTACCTGGGAACCCGACGGTGGCGCATTCCGAGGTCCATGAAAACCCATGGCCTCGGACTTGTGCAGGGCCACCTCGAGTCCCAGCTGCCGGATCCTGTCGACGATTGTCGCAACCCCGCGTGTCGCTAGTTCGGCCGCCGCCTGGTACGACCCCCTCTGTGCCAGGACCAACGTGTCGTCAGCGTAGCAGACGACGCTGACGCCGCTAGGGAGGTCGGCGCGCAGCACCCAGTCGTATCCGATGTCCCACAGATGCGGCCCCAGGACCGATCCCTGTGGGACACCGCACGACATCTCTCGCCGGTTCCACTCTCCTTGGTGACCGGGGTAGATGACGGCTCTGTCCGTCAAATAGGCCTCGACCACACGACAGAGGTAGGTCGGCATACGGTGATACCGGAGTGCCTCCCTGATGCAACTCCAGGGCAGGGTGTTGAAGGCATTGGCGATGTCTAGAGACACCGCCAAGACGACCCCACCCCGGGCCACAGCATCCCCCGTCGTGAGGGCCCGCACGCGCATGATGGCGCCCACCGTAGAGCGCCCCTTGCGGAAGCCAAACTGGCTCTCCGCCAGATCCGGCCCCACCCGCACCAGCCGCTCGACGAGGCGGTCTGCAATGACTCTTTCAAAGAGCTTGCCCACCTCGTCGAGCAGCACGATGGGCCGATAAGCGGACGGAGAGTCCGCTGGGCGCCCCGGCTTCCTGATGAGGACCAGTTTCCCCGTCTTCCAACGAAGTGGGAACTGGCCCCTCTCCATGCATGCGCTTAGGAGCCCCCTTAGTCGAGGCCGGAGAGCCCCCAAGGCCAGGACCCAGGCTTTTCCAGGTATGCCGTCGGGTCCTGGGGCGGTATTTTTCGCATTCATCTTGCGTACCGCCACTCTCATTTCTACCTCGGTCACCTCCGAAGCATCGTCGTCGTCGTCGGCGGTGTGGTCCGCATCGGGCACCGCAGTAGGCGGAGCCATGGGCGGGGGAGCGTGTTCCCCTCTTGGGGGGAACAGAGCGCTCACCACGTCCCCCACAAGCTGGGGCCGGAGACTCTGCGTCAGCGGGGGAGCCCATGGGCGGAGTTTCTCCCGCACCATCTTATATGGGCGTCCCCACGGGTCCCTGTTTAGAGTCTCCAGCAACTCCTCACGGCCATTGCCCTGGCCCGCAGGATCTCCGCTTGGAGGGCGGTCTTCGCCGCTCTGTACCCCTCCTACAGCTCCGCCTGAATGGCTTCCGTATCCGGAGGGTGGATACGGAGCCTGCGGTGCCTGGCGTACCGGCGTCGCTCAGTAACGCACGCCCTGCGCAGGGTCTCCAACTCGTGCGACCACCAGTACACCTGGCGCGAAGCACGTCCGGGCCGGACCCGGGGCATAGCCACGTCACATATATTGGACATGGCCTCCCGGAACCACTCCACCTCGTCGTTGATGTCAGCAGGCCTGTCCGGTGATGAAACCCAGGCCTGGACAATTGAGGCTTCCAGGAGGAGCTCCCGGTCCAGCCGCTTCAGCGCCCACCGCGGACCACTCGGGCCTGTCGGACCGGCGCGCTCGAGGTCTGGGCGGAGACGTCAAACCGGATGTACCGGTGATCGGAATAGGTCTCCACCCCCTCCATGACGCGCCAGTCAATGACACGCGGTGACAGAGCGGGGCTGGCGAACGAAATGTCCACCACCGATTCACCCCGCATCCGCACACACGTAGGGACAGAACCCCGGTTTAGGACGACTTACGACGGTTTACGACGCCTGTCTCCAGAGCCCAGTCCTCCACCATCCTGCCCCGTGTGTCCGTGTACCGGGAACCCCAAGCCAAATTCTTGGCATTGAAGTCCCCGAGGACGAGCACGGGGAGGGAACAGAACCCGACGACGACGACTCTCAACTCCGCAAGGGAGTTGTGGAACTCGGCGAGAGTTCGGTTCGGGGAGAAGTATACCCCCACCACGGCAATCTTCCCGAACCGTGCATTATACGGGCCAAGTCAATATACTTGATTTGTTTTTCTTTCTCGGCTTTCACGAGGTTCCCGTCATGGGGAACCGCTATGTCAATATCATTGTACGCCGCTCTATTCGATCCACCAGTATATCAGGTTTATTGGCAACAATAGCCCTGTCAGTGATGATGGATCGATCCCAGTACAGTGTGATATTTCCATTGTTTTGTCTGTGCAAGTACCTAAATGTCTTAAAAAAGTAAATGTTTACTTCACAGTGTAACTGGCATGCAAGCTACTGCTCCATTTTACAGGCATGTTTATTTACGCCATTCGTTTATAATCTATCGGTATTATTTCCGTTTTAGATTATTAACCGTCGAAAAATTGTGAAGTGGGTGAAATGGGTTAGGTTAGGTTAGAACCGCGCTTCTTCCAAGTTGTTCGCAGCTTGGCAAGCTGTTTAATTTAGTATTAGCGCAAGATGCATGACGTGTCGCAAGCAAGTTTGATACCAGTTCACAATTACCATTTTTTTTTGTTTCCCATGAATAGATTAGAACGCATTATTTTTGATAGTTTATAACTATCAAAAATAATGCGTTAAATTGTAAATGGTTTGTTGCAGTTCACAATTTTTCTACAGTTTATAATTTTCCGTTGGGAAAGAACAACGATAGATTATAAAGTCACATATACCTACATCTAATAACTTAATGAATAGTAGTAAGGTATGTTATACTCGTGCCAGTTCACGAATGCAAGTTGAAATGCATATTTGCCTGTAAATCAGCCGTATAAAAGACAGCAACAGTTCAGTTCTTTCTCCACAAGTGACTATTTATATTTTTCACGCATGTTCAAGTTACTTAGATATTCATACCTTCTTGATATTCCAGCTAACTTTAACAAAACACAACTATCAGCACAGATGCACAGATCTATTCGCGAGATCGACACACTCCTCAGAGATTTCCAACAAGAAATACAAAAACAAAAGTCAGTGCTAAGGACAGTCGACCTTGAAGACAACTTAAAAGATGTGGGTCTCTTGGACTATAGCATTACGCCTATGTGGTGGGGAGGAACTCCTGGAGTTGACGAAATAGGACTGAACAATCCGGCCATATCTTTCCTCCCAACTTCTGTAGGACTTGGGACGACTAACTCTAGCGAAGATAAAGACCCGCAACACACAAAGAATCTTTGGGAAAATCTCAAATCCTTACCAGGAGTCCAGCTGAACTCCTCCATAGCATTGCCTCCACTTGATCCCTACCACTTAACTTTTTCCATTACTAACGCTACTTCTATGTCTTTCACTCGTGCCGCGTTTCCCTTTTTCGTGCCTCCACGCACCAGTCCCTCTCCTGTACCTGCGCGTGATAGAGAGGCGTATTTGGATGGTTCTCCTTCAACTTGGATTGGTCCTTTAAAACCGATTGGTGTCACACAACCTCCTAAAGATATGGATATACCTACAACCACGGTGGCTGTTACTAGTTTCTACTTGTTTCCTAGCCCTCCGCTTTCAATCTCTGTCTTAAGAGGACCGCTCACATCTAATCCTAAAACCAGCACAATTTTCAACTTCTTCACGATATGGAAACGGATGAAAGAACGGACTGATTATACCCCAATCAAACGAATTACAAAAGCAAATCGAATCACACCGATGAGTGAGTATGTAACAGAGGGGCAATTCCCGTAATTTTGAGGAACGTTCGCATTCTAATCTTATTCGCAATCTGCCAAAAATGTAAACAATTTACCAACATTTTTGACAAGTTTGACAGATTGCGACTTGAATGTGAACGTTTTTTTAATTACGGGAATTGGCCTTCAGAGCTTTAAATTAAAATGTACACAGCCTGTTTAGTAAACAAGTTTGACAATTTCGATAATGATATAATAATATAATGGCTGAACGTTTTTCGTATTAAATATTTAAAAAGTAAATCCCACTCTTCACCTGTCAATACTCAATGCAGCCTACACTATTTTCACCAACAGCCCACCGGCCTCAGCAAATCGGACGCACACTCTCCAAAGCACAAGCTTGGGTCCGCAACAGACAGTGGATAAAAACCCCCATGGCTGGAAGGACCAACATCGGAAGGATCAATAATGAAACGACCAAAGAATTTAGGACAACAGTTACAGTATCGGATCTTCTGCCAACTACTGTCTATAGGGCAGAAACTGGAACAGCGTTTACGGGAAACCTGTTCCTAGAGGATGATCAAGGCTTCTTGTTTGTGACACTTCCGACTGCCATAACTGAGGCTGTTACTAGTCCACCGACTGTGGCGGGCGACGTGCTGCACTACGGTTTGTATATCAGCCTCTCCTGGTTTCACACAGGGTGACAGCTTACAAATTGTAAAAGTACAGTTTATATTATATGTCCAATCAATAAATTACAGTTCCAGCGGTAAAGTCAAATCAAATTCAAATCGCATAATTCAATGACACCATTAATGAGCACTTTTGAACGTCACAAATTACAAGAAATAAGAAGAATTGATTCTAGTTACCCCTTCCGATAGATAGTTTCGTATGGAGAAGAACGGTACGTTATTAGTGCGGCCCGTACAAAACTGTACTTCAGACAGATGTGCTGCTGGGGTGTTTGTTACGCCACTTCTTCCCAGCTAAAGCAGTAGAAGAAGGGAGTGAAGCAGTAGAAGAAGGAAGTGGTGAAGGGCGGGCGTTTTTGGGGGACTATCTTATATAATTTTGACGGTCAAATATTGCAAAAATGGTCAAATCAAAGCCGTGGTCGCATACATGTACACCTACAAAATTTTTCTTGACGATTTCTGTATCTATGTCTTAATTTCTGTCAGAAATATTTTCTTGTTTGATACTTTTAAGAGCGTGATTTTTCAATAGTCGGGTTTTAGTTTTTAAACTTACTTTTTTATTTAATGTGCGCTCATATAAACTATACCCAGCGGACGATCAAGACGCTTCCAACGATACCTCATTTGTTAAATTATTATGAGGAGTTTAGAAGTTTATTTTTTTATTCTATTTTAATTTAAGACTTTTATAACCGCAATGCGTATGACAGTCCCATCATACCCTAAACAAATAATAACAAAATACACTGCTATGAATTACATTTGGGCCATAAACCTGAACAGACTCTTCGCATCATCACCATTTGGTTGAGACAGAATTTTATCTAATGTACCTAAATCAAGTCGGTTCAACCTCTTTCAAGGCCCCAAACACACCATTTCACTTCAAAAACAATTTGGAGGTTGTTTTGCGAGCAACAATTCAAAATGCCGTACAATGAGCACAAAGGTGCATCAACTCAGGAGGTGTTCATTTGATCGATACCATTTTTTCGACATATTGTAATAAATTTTACACCTTTTAATAAACTTTCCGTGGAAACAGAGCCTAACTTTTTTCATTTCAACAAAATGGCAATCAATTCACATTATGACATTACTTTTACCCCACCTTGTATAAATAAATAAAAAACATGATTTTCAGTCGACTCTAATTTTTACAAACCAACAATTATTTATTTCTAGCTCGTAACTTCACAAGAAGACCTGCTGTAGGCTCCCCTAACCAGGTGTACCACACCCTGATGGACGAGTGGGATGAAGGTTACATGATGGTGTTCCTGATAGAGATCACCCGACTGGTCTCTCTGAAGAAACATAGTGAAGTCAAGGATGTTCTTTATCATTCTGAATTTATCATGAACGGGTAGTTACCTATTTACTTATAGCATGTATTTAATCGACCGGGCAGTCGTTCCATGTAAAAACTGGTATTCAGCTGCATTCTCTCAAATCCGTTCGGTGGTAGTAGGCCCCGGACGAGCTCCTTCACAATGAGCTGTTACTTCTTTACCCACATGATGCGGTGCTTTGTTTCAGGTTTACCTACTCTGATGAGATTGCTTGGGTTGGTCAAACAATCATGGATATGGCTACGAGAATCTTCAGGATCTGCTCTGAAGAAAGCACACATGATATAAAATACTTACGAAGTGAGTCACTACTGCCCGTTTTATGGAGTTTCATGGAAAGTATCCTGAACAACTCGAGTTGAAGCGAAACGGATCCCGTGCAGTGCTTATACGTGTGTTGTGTCCTTAATTTTATACTCTAAACATAAAATGTTTCATTCCACCAGGCTTCGCGGCCATGTTCAATCAAATGCTGAAGGAACGCGACACGGCTGTGTCAGTCGAAGTTAACTCAATCATAGACTACGCTGACTTAATGTATGAAGACGATGAGGGAGAGGCCCTCTTTGACGCGCTCAGGGAGTTTGAGGAATATCCTAATGGTAAGAAGACAATTTACTCGCGAAAATGCATGAAAAATACCCGTATACATGTATAATAAATAGTGTTCATATTCACAAACTCACGCCTTTTTCCCATGGGGGTAGTCAGAAACTGTGTAGGTACCTACGTAGCAATGAACGGTCGACTTAACTCTCTTAAATTATTGACGCGGCGACGCAACAAACGAATATATAATTTTAAACAATTAAAGGGAGTGCGCGGGGTCAGAGCGAGTAAAAGGGCGAGTCCCGAACCGCCATTTTGATTTGCAATGACGCAGTGCCATATCCAACGCCCCGGACAGTGCACGCTTCCTAACCTACGCTTTTGTTATGCAACCCCTTTTTTTTGGGTGGGAAATTATCAAATAACTTCTCCCGCTCTAGGCGGAGCGGGAGGGCGTGTCAGACTCTTACTGACTAAAACCCACCCGTATTCCTTCGGTTGCCCTGTTGCCGGGGGCCACGATCTCCCTTTCTTCGCACCTCCGGCAGGCATCGGCCCTAGCGGACCCCGTCGATACTGCTGACATCTCTTTGAGGCGCGCGTGGAACACAACGCGCCGTCGACCCGGGCCTGCTCCTTATCGGATGGCGAGCTACCCATTGCTCACCGTCCGCAAGCCCGCGCCTACGGTGGCCAGAAATCGGCCTACTATTCCCGACGCCCAGGGCGTCTCCTCCTGCGGCGGTTAGGGGCGTGAGGGCGCGAAATTTGCCTCTCTCTCACACGTTCCGCCTCCTCCTTCGCGAGCATTACTGGTGACGGCCTCCCATTTCCTCTCGCTCCCTACCATGGCCCGAATCAGGGCCGGACGCGAGAGATCACCGCCGCCGATCGCCTCCACGAGGACACGGCGATGCTCCGCCCAAGCCGGGCAGACCTCCACCGTATGCTCCACCGTGTCCTCCGGGCGATCCACACAATGGTGACACCCGGGCGTTTCCTCCCGCCTTATCCTGAACAGGAACCACCCGAAACAGCCATGTCCGGTGAGGACCTGCATCAGGCGGAAGGTGAGGACGCCGAGGCGCCTCTCTAGCCACTCCTCAAAGAGGGGACTTATCGCCGCGATTGTGGCGTGCCCAGCACTGGGTTGCGACAATCGCACTCTCAAAGACGCCATGAGATCCCGCCGGAGCTCTGTCCGCTGTGCCGTGATTTCTCGCGGCAGCGGAGTTAAGCCCCAGCGTTTCGCCTCCTCGCGCCACTCCCAGATGTGCGCGAGGACCTTTGCCTCCAGATCCCATGGCGGTAATCCGGCAAGTTATGCAACCCTACAGTTTTGAAATGTAGATTTTTTGCACAACATGCGTAGTTTTGCCATCGATCCACACCGTTAACAATTATTTTATTAGTTATATATTTTTATTTTAGTGACAAAAACCAGTCGGGCAATTTGTTTAAACCTTATGATGAACTTCATAAAACCGTATCAACGCCTGAGAACAACTGGCCGGTGTAAGCGACTGCTGGACTTGGTAAACAGTGCCATAATCCAACGGTTCGGTGACAGGAGGACTAATATCAGGAGTTCTCCCCTGATAATAGGCGGTACAGGTATGTCTGACTTAGGCCCGCCGTTTAAAACGCTACTTTTAAGTTACCAGTTACGAATTAAAATCATCCAGAATATCATAGCACTTGTATTTCAAAGGCAGTTCGAAAACGACGCTACTTACTAACGCGTTATTAACTAATTTGTGGTTCGTTGCGTCAAGTAAAGCATTAATTTTAAAAGAGGCCTAAAAGACAACAATTGAAAATTATTTATTCATTTTACAGCAACCACAGAACCTAACCATTTAATAGAGAGAAAGCGCATACACAATTCACTTAAACAGAGAATTAGCATCAAGAGACATCTAATAAACCGTACGAAGCACCACGATAGCAAAGAAGACACATATCGAAGACAGCTCACCCAAGCAGCTGAATACCCGATGTTGAGAAGCAACCTACCAATAACCAGACACCAGAAACGATTCAGAGCTATGACTCCGAGGCAGTTGAGATTAAACGCGTACTTGAACATTGAAAGACCAACAAAGGATTATTTCTCTAGAAGACTTGGTAGACCAATCCATCCATTTAATGGGATGTTACAGTTTTTTCCTCAAGCAACAAAAGAAACGGACAACAAAAGACGTGTGCAGCCAACTGAAGGTAAAAGAATATTTTTTGAGGCTGCCCATGTACCACAGATGTGCTAAGCTGCGTAGCGATGGATATCAACCAATAGGATCTTCAGTCATACACTAGACACAATATCAAGAACAAATACTCATTGCTCAGCCGGCCGTGATTGGCAGTACTGTACTGCCAGAATATAACATGTTGGTCACTTTAAGAGTGTGCATTCTGAAAGTGGGCAACGTCGCAAATAGATGTCAAATATTTCGCTGTTCTGATTAATTTGGCAATATTACTGTATGGAAATAAGAAGTATGATTGATTGTCAAAAGCAATAATTAATATCGTAACACCGAATATTTAGTTTTAGATGTAAAAAAATATATTTGGAAGCTTTCCATCTAAAACGGTTACAACATCAAATTCATTGTTATAATTGCAATTCATTACTAATAGTGTAGTTAACTAGTTAGCGAAATTTCATATTTCCATACAGTAATATTGCCAAATTAATGAAAACAGGTAAATATTTAACAGCTGTTTGCGACGTTGCCAACTTTTAGAATAAAAACTCTTAAGGGCTATTTTTGTCTGCTTATTGCGCGGTAGAACCTGCTTTACTAAGTCAGCTTTATACGTATATTGCGTGTTAATGTCCGCAGAATGACATTCAACCATCTTCTTTACATATCAGACTGAATAAAATGAGACACTGGCAGACTCTAAATTGAATTGAATGGGATCCTGCCGTTTTGCCGAAAAGATTTTGCCAAATTTTCATTACCCAAACAAATTTTAGCAACCTTTTTTTATACCAATGTAATATTTGGAATAATTTTATTACGCACATTTTCATTTGGTCAAATGTTTACTTGAAAGATTGTTACCAAGGATGGCATTAAGGCTTTTGGTCTTTAATCAAATGATTTATTACAGCAAACAATATTTAGACAATAAATGTTTAGTCAAATGACGTTTAGTCAAATGATTATATAGAATGATTCCATTTTCTGGAAAATAACTTAAAGCCAATAAACTTATATAATAACATATAAATATATATAATACAATATCTTATGTGCTTGAATTTGTCTGAAACAAGTCAAATTTATGGTTACTAGACATTAGGTTATTTATGGAACTAGTTACAGTAGGTTATTAATTTTTAAAAAATGGTTAGGTTAGGTTAGGTTAAAACTGTGACCACTTACGCACGAGCCGAGCGAGCGAAGCGAGCGGTGCCGCGGCAGCGGCCGGCGAGTGCCAGAAACGACGATTTTGCGTAAAATATGTTATACCAACTGAAATATTTGACTGGATAAAAAATGGTAAAAGTACTAGTTGGTGAACAAGTTATTGTTCAAACGTTCACTTGCCAAACATAGGTTTTCGTAACAATTATTTGTAAAGAGATTTTTTGGTAAGTAATAATTTGGCAAATGAAATTATGCGAAAATTTGTTTGGGAAGTGATAATTTGGCAATTTCTTTTCGGTAAAACAAGGGAGACCCGATTTCCGTTCGTTACACTCAAGACACTCAACTCCAGCTAGTTGTTTGGCCTTTTGCTGAATTGGGGCCAAATTTTGCACTAACGCGAGACACAAAATTAATAATGTAATTTTGCATGCTAGTTTTAGCGAATTGTTTTAGAACTTGTTAAAAAACCCGACCAATGTACTACAATTCTTGCAAATAACATTTCATTTCATTTCTTTTCATTTCATTTCACATTTTTTTCGTTTTGTACTTATGACATGTCCCAAATAAATAAACATGTTTTGTTTTTTCTCATCCACCAAGTGACGCAACATCTCAAGGAGTCACAGTAGAGACCTGGACGAATGAAAGCCAAGCTAATCAGAAGTATTTTCGAAAACTCAAACTACAGTAATGAAGACAGATCGTTCACGCCGCGAAATAATTTAAATAAAAAGCAACTCTTGATATGACACAATAAAGTGCAATTCAGGTCGCATAGCGCTAATTACCTCCAGTTATATTCACCTAGAGAAGTTGCCTCTCTTTCTATCGCATAGCTCTTATGTCTTGTGACTACGTTAAGCTCACTGAATTGCCCCGACAAGATGACCTCGCTGCGCACTTCTAGCTTCATACCTTTTTTTTTTGTGGGTGGGAAATCATCAAATAACTTCTCCCGCTCTGGGCGGAGCGGGAGGGCGTGTCAGGCTCTTACTGACTAAAACCCACCCGTGTTCCTTCGGTTGCCTGTCGCCGGGGGCCACGATCTCCCTTTCGGTTTTATACCTAAAATGCGGAGTGCGCCTTCTGTACCATTCTGTGCTGCGGGGTTATAGCGAAACACGCTAACCATGTTAATGCCTTTTATTTTTAGAATTACAATATTCATTGCGTAAGTTACGTTGTCGAACTGACGACCTAGCTTCTGACGTTTTCTAAGTGCCCGTGTAGGTTTATGTGAAATAAAATACTTTGATTTGATTTGACGAATTTTTATAGCTTTTTAGATTAAGAATTTCCTTCAAAATCTTTCAGAATGTGACAGAACCTGTGTTACACTATTGGGCTTCTGCTTGAAGCTCTACATGGAATCAGATCTTCAACCCTCTTATTAATAAACCCGGAGTAAAGTCGACCGTCCACTACTACGTAGGTGCACGGAGAGGTTTGCCACGATACCTGCGCGCTTCATTTGTTGGCCAACCACGCATAGCGTGGCCATGGGTTGCAGTGGACGATGTCGGCTATATTTCATGCAAAGCGAAGCTAAGTATACATGCATAGCTTAGCTGTGGGCTGCTGTGAAGCAGCGCCTTGAAGTTACGCCAAACTTAAACCTCGAAATATATACGGTTAAACTGAAGTTGGATCTAGTGTAACTTTACTGTAAGTTTATTAATAAGGGGGCTAGAATAAACGCTGCCACGCAAAATAAGTCAAAGACATGATCATCTGCCCAGCCTTTTCCCAAATAAGTTGTGGTCGGCTTCCAGTCTAACCGGATGCAGCTGAATACCAGTATTTTATATGGAGCGACTGTATATCTGACATCCAGAACGCAGTTACTGCGTATCACTCGCAAAACAGAGAAAAGGAATCGCAGAAACATAATTACCATGACACAACATCACGCCCTTATCCCCGAACGAAGGAATGGCAGAGATGTATAGTAAATAGACCAGTAGACCATTATTTAAATATAATCGAAACCTCAAAAAATTTATCGTATATGGCTTGTTGTTTTTGTAAATATAAATGAAGTATGTATCTAAGTAATGAGACGTAACATGTGAGTTTTATTTTTCCTTTACTACAAAGAGTTCAGAATGTTCCACCAACTACTTACTATAGTCTGGCACTCTGGAGTACTCATGTACTCTAATGCATGTTTTTTTTCTAAAATCTATTATGAAAGCTT
The DNA here is from genome assembly GCA_916610215.1 of Omphaloscelis lunosa. NCBI lineage: Eukaryota > Metazoa > Arthropoda > Insecta > Lepidoptera > Noctuidae > Omphaloscelis > Omphaloscelis lunosa. The sequence continues at coordinate 13,864,765 of OU744270.1, forward strand.
AGTTAAAACAACAGAGATAATTATTATGAATATACCATTCTTTTTCTTGGTGGAGGCCTATGTCCGGCAGTGGACGTCTGTCGACTGAAATAATAATACCATTTTTACATAAAATAAAATCGTAGCGACGTAAAAACTACATTGAACGCCTCCGCCCCTACGGCATTAGAGGTAGATAATGTCTTGAATTTAACATATCTTATTTAAGGAACAGGAAACCAAATTAAACTATTCAACGTAGTTTTAAAATTAAATATCAACGAATCTATAAGTCATATCATCGAAAAATTACATATGGCGTACCCCAGGGCAGTGTTTTAGGGCCTCCTATGCTGATCTATATAAATGCTGTTCGTTGGTAAGCACACCACTTGAGAGCGGCTGAACTGATTTGGCAATTTTTTTGTTATGTTACAAATTTTTTGTCCTATCAAAAGTATCTCTACGAGAAAAGTGTACCTACGAGGAATAATTCTTCTGAATTATTCCTATAAGGTTATTATACTTTCGCCGCTTGAGGTTTTCCGCAGCCGCAGCGGCAGCGCCAGCACAGCACGCTGAGCCTGGAAGATGGGATGGCGCTGGATTATCGTTACACGTTGCGTCCCACACTAAAGGCCTACCCACCTTCCATGGATCATATGTATTTTATACGCCATATTTTAGTTTAGTTTTAGTCTAATAGTTTTAGTTAGGTTAGGATACAATGTCTATTGTATTTTACCAATAAGTTATCATTTAAATATTATTAGTTAGTTCCTTACTTCTGTGATTATATCATAATATTATGTAAATAAAAAAAATATATTATTTTGTAAATGTTGACGTTCAAAAGTGCCATACATGGGCCTATTTGAAATAAATGATTTGACTTTGACTTTTACCATCTGTAATTTCTTAATAGCCCGGAGTCTGGATTTGTGCCCGGTTGATGGCAATAAGCTCGCCTCATATTACATGGGACTTAAACATAACTGGCGCAATGTGGGTGTAGTATAGGGACACTTCTGCCCAACCCTTTGCGGAACACAGTCGTGATGATATTTATGATGTTACTTACTAACAAACGAATCAGTAAGTCTGTCTGCGCTTTATAAACTTACCTCACAGCATATCATGGCTTGGTAGGTTCAATTTTGAGATAGCTGTTATTTTTTGAGAGAATTCAACCAACAAGGAAATAATCTTGAACGCACAGAAAAAGTGTATTCAGGACATTGCAGGTCATAGATACATCAATCTGCCGAGCCTTTTCTCAACTATATTGGGGTCAGCTTCCAGTCTGACCGGAGTAGAGCGACTGCCTATCTGACCTCCGCAACCCAGTTACTGAGTAACACGATACCCCTTGGCACGACTGGTTGTCAGACTTTCGGGCTTTTGACTACCCGTAACGACTAATTCCAGCCGGGGCCAACTACTTCACGTGCTTTCTGAGGCACGGGGGGGTTTCGGTATGAGATTGATGGTCACCCATCCACGGACCGACCTCAACAAGGCTTAACCTGAAAGATCGCACCGTGCGGCTATAATTATTTAGCCAGCAACCCCCATACATACATGTAAATCAGTATTATGTTTGTGATTGACCAACAATCCTATGTTTAATTGTGTTTTGGCAGGTTCGGTAAATAATTTATGTAATGTATTTTCCTGTTTCTAATAAGGAAAACCACAAAATTTAATAATTTTGAGTAATACATATGTACGTAAGATAAGCGCAATGGTGGCCCAGTGTTAACGGCCGCGAATTACGGTTGTGGGTTCGATGTCACAACGGTGACGGAAAACATCGTGAGGAAACTGGCTTGTGGGTTCGAAGCCAAAACGGTGACGGAAAACATCGTGAGGAAACCGGCATGTCCTAGAAAAAAAAATCGAAGATATGTGACATCCACCAAACCGCACTGAGCCCGCGTGGTGAATTACAGCCCTCTCAGAGAGAGGAGGCCTGTGTCCCAGCAGTGGGGACATTGTAGGCTGAAAATGTATGTAAGTAAGTGACACTAATACCATTTAATACAAGTAGCGCTTCACCTTATCATGTCGAACAATAAAGCTTGAATACCATAACAAGATATTTTTGACTTCGCTACAAAGCTGTTTTATTATAAAATACATAGAATCACCCTCGAAGGGTTAGGCAGAGGTGTACCCTACTGTACACACACTTGGAAATTATATGTATAAGTCCCATGTAATAGGGGGCGAGCCTATTGCCATAAACCTGGGGCAAATCGCCGCCTCTGTGGTCTAGTGGTTACACAACCTGTCTCAGACCCAGAGGTACCGGGTTCAATTCCAGTGGATACATAATTTTCTGCTCGGTTTGGTTGGTGGTAGGGTTTGTTCTAGGCCCGCTTGGCTAGCTACCACCATCTTATCTAAGTCCGTCGTCATAAGAACAATGTTGACAGCATTGTTGTGTTTCGGTAGTTACAGGTAAGATAGGCAGTTCCTCTGTGGTTGAGGATGAGCTCGCTTCCAACTTAGGCCTGATCATCACTTACCACCAGGTAGGAAGCAAGCCAAGAGGTTTCCCGTAGTGGTTAAAAAAACCCTTATTCCGGGCTGCTACTGAGAAACTCAGCAGTATCGCTAGGGACCAATAGACCAACGAGTATAAACTTACAGCTGTTTTATCTCCGAAGAAGAAACTGGAACTGCAGGTAACCCAACAGACGTTGTCCTGTCAACATTCCAATATGGTCTTGAGTTCATACAACAATCTCTGAGAAAAAAGGACGTTCAGTTTCTCCCAAATTTGTAAATTTTTCGGGAATCTGCTCTCAATTTTTCCTTCCATTAAACCTAATCTAACCCATTTTTAATTACGAGTATCGATAGATTATCTGATATAGAGAGATATGTATGTACTTCTCGTTCCTAGCCATGAGAGGCCACCCCATCTATACCCGTGGGTATCGTAAGATGCGATTAGAGGATTACGATGAGAGGATATGTAGCAGCTTCCTCCTGTCTGTTAATAACAACGTACTGCGATCACCACTCCTTGTAGATATATCTTCAATAACTTTATTGTAGCTGGCATTTGGAGATTGCTCAGCAGTTGGTACGTTTACGGGTTTAAAATAACAATTTACTGTGTGTTTCATGTACAGGCTGACCTAACAGAATTTATAGTTAACTAGCAGCGCCCCGCGGTGTCACCCGCATAAGTCTCGATTCCGTGTGAATATCGGGATGAAAGGTATCCTATGTGTTAATCCAGGTTATAAAATATCTTAATAGTTTTTGCGTGAAAGAGTAACAAACATCCATCCTCACAAACTTTCGCGTTTATAATATTTAGTTTATATAGAGTTAATCATAATATATGATAACTAGCGGTTAGCATTTGCTATGGTTTCACTATTAATATTAGGAGGAAATTTTATATAATAATAGATTTTATAAAAGCGACAACGAAACTGTTTTGTTACTGATTCCAGTTTGTTTTGTCTTTGTAGATATACGTTTATTCAATTATATAATGTAGTGTAAATAACTGCTTAAAAAGAATTATAGACAACTTACCCTCACTCACAATATTTAATATACCTCATTTTGTGTCTGTTTTTAAGTGAAGATGCAGAGATTCATTTACTTTTTTATGATATTTGCTATGAGTTTGGCTACGGACGTGTCTGTTTATACTGCCTCTGATTTTTGTAAGTAACGGTATCTTAATTTTGAAGCATTGATATAAAGGTACAATTTCGAAGGTCTGCATTACGGTTACGGTTGTGCCGCGGCGGTTTGCGGTCGCCAGTCGTTTTGGGTTGTTCCATATGATTTTTCCGTATAAACCGCCTGCACAATCTGGATTGCCTATTGACTGGCTGAAGTCTACCAACAATATGATAACTTTTACTTGAATAGGTACTGTAGGTAAATGTGTTCTTCCGAAAATATACAAGATGTAAAAGATCCTTCATGAAGCCGTCATCTAAGCATCAAACTAAGTAACTTGGCGCAAAAATAACTGCTGGGAAATGATTTATTTATGGTTTGAAAATTCGCAGATTGTTCAATGTAACGCTTAAATATTATGCTTAGGCTGCATGCAACGGTATAAGGGTCGTGGATGTATTCAACGTTAAGGAAGATCCTCAGTGCTAGCCCGCGAAATTAACATTTTCTCACGTTTTTTGAAATTTGCAGGTCAGTGTCAGGTTGTATCTTGATCGAAATATGATTCGCGACTATAACAAATATGTATTTACAGAATTATAATCATTAGAATTATTAATACATGTCTCTAAGTTAGATTTGTTCTCAAATGTTTTGATTTCATGAAAAAGTAATTCAGTCAGTACAAATTAATTTTATAACCGAATTACTTCCTCTTACAGAGCGAATTCTATCTCTAAATAGATGACTTCGTACCACGTGAGATCAATATTTTTCCGCTGTTCCTTTGGGCTTTTCCTTAATTTCTTTTTTCCTAAACCACCCCAGGATTTAGGAGAAAAAAAATCAACGCGTTGATGTTTTTTAAGCCACGCACCGAGGTAATCAACGCATTGATGTCTTTTTAATGGTCAAAAGCTGGTGTCATCACGGTGTCGCGAAATCAATGATTTAGTCGCATCTCAAAAATACCCAACGCGCCTAAAGAAGTTTTCACTTCAAAAAACAAATTGGTCGAGCCATTTTAGAGTTTTTGCGAGACTAATGCATGGCAATTGCTAGTTTAGCGTATTTTAACAAGTCACATGGTTTTATTTTGTTTCAGACACAAAACTTCTGACTGACACCATGACTGAACATAAACCTGCATCTTGTTATACTTTCGGGTATCACCTGAGTAATCAGTTACATATGCGTATATATATTACGAACAAACCACCAAGTATGACTGTGTGACTGTACCTGAATTACCCTAGGCTGATAAAATTTTCGTTTTTCCTAATTATGCCAATATTAGTGGTTAGGTCGGTTCCCCTTACGGGGAAGAACAGCGCCCCTCCTTTCCGCACTGTTCTGTAGGGCTCGTCCCAGACTGGTCACCCTCCCACCGATATAAGATAGAATGGATTCCGATAATCTAAACTGCCTTGTTCCGATTGAATTAAGTTTAGGGGGGGAATGGATACAAGGCGAGACTAGTATTAGGGATTTACAGTTAGTAAACATAAGTATTATAATATGAAGCTAAGAAGATAAGAGGGTATGCAAAAGTATATAATATAATATTATGTTTTAGTATTATAAATATTGGAACGCCAACGTCTCCTCCTCCTGCAGTTGAGCACCAATATCTGAAATACAGTCTTGGTAAGATGAAGGGATAAAGGGACCGTTGCGCTTGCGCTTTAAATCACTATTTATAACTACGTTAATTTGTCTGTTTACGATGTACCCACTGTAGTGAGACCGGGAACCGTTTTACAACGTTTTGTCTCATTGTACGTGTTCTGCTAGACCTAACGCATAGAACCTCTGAGGGACGATACGATTTAACGGAACACGTTCCCTAAGCATTAAATAAATGTCTTACTCAATCCTATGACAGAGTACTGCGAAGTCACTGTTATTGAGGAAGGCAAGTATTGAGTGATTTTAATCGCGTACTTATGTGAAACACACCTTTACGGCGGCCTAGCCCCTTTCTTATTAAAATAATACAAAACTTGCACAAGCGCACCGTAGACTCAGTCTCTAGCAGAATACATTACGATCGTACCTGGTGAACGCCGAAGTGGTGGTTCGTCACTTCTCATTCCCTTAATCTGCCCATTTAGAGGATGCGGTGCGGCTGTTAGCGGCTTTGCGTCCCAATAGCGTGTCTCAATAAATAGTGTCGATTCAGTATATGCCTACAAACGGCGGGGTGGGGTTTTATTGAGATACGGTCCCTAGCGTTCTTAGAACGACTACCAATTCAGTTTGGGGTACTTGGTGAAGCCTACCCCCGCTCCCTGGAAATGTGCGTCAACAAGCCTCACGCAAAGTATTCTGTGGCGAGACCTTTTTGGATACAGAAATCATCACTAACGTTTGGTTGTTTTATAATGCAATAACGCATTGGCTTTATAGCCTAGTTCAGCTTTAAATGAGCTGTGAGTATTTATGGTTCTGCCTTCCAATTGTAGTGCGTCAGCTCAAGGTCAATAGTCGTCATAGGTCAGGAGCATTAGTGCTCAGAGTCAAGTATGGTGGAAGGCCTTCACCATTTCCCTATAGCCAAATGCAAGTGACAATAATCTGCCAAGGTACGGATTAGGATATGGACACGTAATACACGGGAATGTAACATTAATTATGAAATACGATACTAAATAAGAGTTATTCAGCCATTCTGGAATAAAGTATCATTAACAGCTGGTCAGCGATATCACGTAACTGTTACCTATAATAACAATACAATCAACTTGCAAGGATAATTGTAATGATGAGAGAATTAGATTACAACTCACTTACAAAGTACTGCACACATTACCAGTTTTGCCTCAGATTCAGCTCCCGCTCTCTCACCACCAGTCGCACCAACAAACACACACTCACACATATTACATTAAGTACTAAATAAGTCTAATCTGGGCCTTAACCCAACTATATTTAACTTAATAACTAATACTCGTTATCTCGCGACAGCCCACTCGGACATGGCCTCTTGGTATTCACCAAGTCTACTAATTTAACTAGCCTAGATTCGGAGATCCGCACCCTATCGTGGTCGAAACCCGATTCCCTTCAATCCTTCAAAATTCCTAAAATCACCACGTTCATCTCAGCCCCTTTTCCCACAGTTTCGCAGAATAGTTTAATGGTCGTTTTTGTACAAAATCTCGATTGTTTTAAAAGGTTCGTTGGAATTGCCTGAATAGATTGGGTCTCCGGGACACTTGTGATTAGCAGATGTGGCTTTAACAATGTCCGCTGCGTTGAGTCCAGGGACTGCCAACCTTTGAGACGGTATAGCCAAGAGTTACAATTTATATATATTTTATTATAAAACATTCAATTATGTCTTAGCACAAAATCGATTAGAGTAGCTATGATTCTAGCTAACCGCTAGAATAATAAAATAATTAATCTAATAATATAACTACAGTTATCGGATATTAAATAGTAGCATTAATGACTTATCAATTTATTATGCCTTTTGAAAGTTTGTTTGAATCTGACTCATAAGTTGTTGTTTTAAATATCAAGTATGACTCTAGATTTCTATTTGTTAGTTGATTTCCATTCCTTACTTTTTATTATATTCATGCAAGACTACGCTTGCTCGCACTTTGAGAACCGCGTGTTGTTTATCTCTGCCTTTGTCTCAGTTCTTAGAATTAGCAGGGTTGTTACCCATAAAGTATAAATGAATAGGTTTCTAAGAGGTTCAATATCTTTTTCAATTTTAAAGTAAAAGGATATTTTGTTATTAATTAGGGTAACGTGTCAAACTGTCAGACCATAAAATATAGATTTAATGTATTTCTGAGAAGCCCGAACCATGTGCCGATTTTAAAATATTTTTTTTTTTTTTTTTTTTTTTTTCTGTAGGGCATCTCGTAGCTGACCTCTGAGGTCATGACTACTTAACCGGTCAATCCTGTGGTTGCCTTAAGCTGCTACACTCAAAGCCTCCAGCCAGGGGCATACAAAACTAAGCTAAAAAGCTAGGTGAACGCTCGCTAAGGGCACCCCCTGTGGGGTACGAGCCTCGGCTTAGGGCGTCACCGGAGGGAGGACATCAAAGATGGGACGGGCTGGATCAAAGTTTTGATCATTATTATTAATCGGGGAATTTAAAGCTACGTGCACAGCTGAAACCACTGCTGGCACCTCGTTATCGAGCAAGGGTCGGGGAGGAGTATCATTTACTCGGGGGCGCGGTCGCGATCGCAAAGGACCTCGACGGCGAGGTCGGAATGACGGGAGGCGTCTGTGTCTGTGTATAGTACTAGTGGCCCTATTGCTCTCCTGGAGGAGGGTTATGGGGTCATCAGGGTCGGTGAGAATGTGCCTAGGTCGGCGGGTACGGCTAATCTTACTTGGGACATAACTGGCGGCCTCGACAACCAGAGGGTTGCGATGTTTGACCGCGGAATCGAAGTAACGCTTTGCAAGGCGTTTTAGAAATTAGTGGATCGTGGGAATTCTAAGGTCGAGATGGAGGCTCTCGTTCCTAACATACCAGGGGGAGCCTGTGGCCCTGCGGAGGAATCGGTTTTGGAGCGTTTGCAACCTATGGATATGATGGGGTTTTGCATGAGCAAAGACGGCACCCGCATAAGTCATGATGGGACGAATACACGCTGTGTAGATTCGCAATTTGCACTTAAGTGACATCTTGCTGCGTGCGTTTAGGACGGAATGGAGCCTACCGAGAGCGAAAGCGGCTCGCGAACGAACCTTCTTTATGTGCTCAGCGAAAGTGAGATGGTGGTCGAGGAAAACACCTAGGTATTTGGCTCGCTTCTCCCAAGGGATCTGCTTACCGAACATAGTGAGAGGTCGGGGGAGGGGGTCTCTAAGCCTTGTGCGCGGTTTCGAGAAGAGAACCGCTTGGCTTTTTTCGGGATTGACTTCTATGCGCCACTTTCGAAACCAGGCAGCGAGTCGATTGACTGCGCCTTGGAGAGTGTGGGCGATATTGTCGGGGTATCTAGACCTAAAGTAGATGGCCGTATCGTCTGCGAACAGAGCGAAATGCGTCCTTCTACCTGGGTTTGGAATATCGCTAGTGAATAGCGTGAACATGAGGGGAGCTAGCACGGAGCCCTGAGGGACTCCTGCACGAATGGGGCGGGGAGAGGAAAGTGCTCCTTCAATGCGATAGCGGAATACGCGATTCGATAGATAGTCTCGTAAGATGAGTACGAGACGATCCGGCACGCCGAGTTGGTACAGCTTGTATAATAAGCCGTTGTGCCAGACTTTATCGAATGCTTTCGCAATGTCGAAGAAAACTGCACCCGTCAAAGAGCCGCGTTGGAAACCATCGCTTATGAACTCAATGATGCGGTGGGCCTGATGCACGCTAGAGTGCTCAGTTCGAAAGCCGAACTGTTCGTTGGGGATGAGGCCCTTGGTCTCGGCGAAGTCTCTGAGACGCTTGTAAATAAGCCTCTCATAGATTTTTCCGAGAACCTTGAGCAAACTGATGGGACGGTAGCTAGAGGGCTCGGTACTGGGTTTACCGGGCTTTCTGATACCTATAACTGTGGCTTCTTTCCACGACTGGGGAAAGAAGTTGTTGCTTAAGGCACCATTGAAGATGGTAGTCAAAAGCATTATCAGGTGGGCAGGGAATAATTGGATCACCCTATTGGTGAGTCCATCTGAACCGGGAGCTTTACGAGCTTTAAGACCTTTGATAATGTCATGCACCTCGTCTGGAGCGACGGGAGGCAGTGGACAATCAGGGTCATCGACGGGAGGGAGAGAGGCTCTACGTTCGACTTCAGCGTCGACCTTTAGGAGGTGAGCTTGGTCTACTGGCAGGGAGCTGGGTGAGCATTGGGCCTCGAGGGTGTCGGCCAGGCATTCTGCCTTTTCAACGTCCTCGAAGGCTATGGTCTTGTCGGGACGAGTCAGGGGGGCATGGAGGAAGATTGAGGGGATCTGAGTTTCCTCTGAAGTTCCCAAAATGCCAGATGGTTGGGCTCTAGTTCGCCGAGCATCTTGTCCCAGCCCGCGTCACGCAGCTCCTGTATGCGTGTCTTTACAGATCTCTGTAAATAGCGCATATGGGCTTTGTTTGCGGGGCAGGGGAAGCTACTGTAGGCACGGACGGCCGCGTTCTTCTCAGTCAGTAATGCACGCACATCGTCCGGCAAGCTCCAGTGACGGTCGTCCGTCACTGTAACCTCCCTTGAACATTCGTTCAGGACGGTTTGTACGTGATTAGTGAGTGAGTCGATCGCGGACGTCGTGTCTGCGATAGAGTTGAACAGGTCGGGAATAGAGTCTAACTGAGGGGACGTGTTGGATTTCAGCTGAGTGCATACTTTCTTCCAGTCCGTGATCCTCTTAGTGATAGGGGGAGAGTTTGGGTCGCGGAGACCTATGCGGGGGTCTAATCTCATGACTACCGGACGGTGATCAGAGTCGAGCTCGTTAATAGCTTCTATGGAGTCTAGTCTTAGGTTGACGTTCTTAAGGAGCGCCACATCTAAGATATCAGGGGCATGATTTACGTTAACCGGAAAGTGAGTGGGAGTCATTGGAGCGATGACGTCAAAGGTCAGAGAGTGGGAGAGGTCGAACAAGTGTCGGCCTCTTGTAGTAGTTACCGAACTATTCCAGGAGGGATGTTTGGCATTGAAATCGCCCGCTAAAATGAGCGAGTTACTCATAGTGAGTAGAATCGAGAGGTCGTCAGAGAGGAGTTGGAAATTCTCCGAAGTATTAGCGGGGGGGAGATAGACCGACACGAGAGTGATCGGCTGGTGGCCTGACATGCCGAGGCGGCAGGCCGAAACTTCTAATCGTGAGAGGGGAGGAGGGTCAATTGGGATGCAGTGAAGCTGCTTTTTGTAGTAAATCAGGGTACCTCCTCTATGGCAACGTGACCTATCGTTGCGAACTATCCGGTAGTTAGCTATTGATGGGTTTCGGTTGCAAGGTTTTAGAAAAGTCTCTTGGACTAAGAGAACGTCTATTTGATGATCGCGGAGGAAAGCCGCAATCTCTTCGCGTTGATTTTTAATGCCGTTTGCATTGAAATAACCTATTATTAGGGATCGCGGTTTGAACCTAGCTAAGACCGTGTTATCCATAATGGGGTTTAGTAGCGAGGGAGGTTAGGGCTTGCGTAATGTCCGGATACGCGTTATAGATGGCCTGGATCTGGAGGAGATTGCCATGGGCCGCAAGGATTTCGTTGGCCATTGTCTTTGCGCGAGGGGAGACGAAGGCCAAGAAGGTTGACGTAATTACGTTGAACGAGTCAACGGAGACGTTGGGGCTAGCCACGGGAGTGGATTGAGAGGGACGAGTAGCTTTAGGAGCGGACGTGGGTTTCGCGGGGGGCGCGGCGGGCGCCGGAGGCGCAGAGGGCGCAGGGGGCGCAGAGGGCGCAGGGGGCGCGGGTGGCGCGGCGGCGCGAATACGGGGATCCATAAGGCGGGGGAGGGGAGCGGGGGGAGGGGGAGGGAAGTTACTGAATTGAGAGGGCACCATGGCAGGGAAAGACTGCTGGTGATGGAGATAACTCCACGGACTAGGCCTCTGAGGGCTTAGTCGTTGGGGCAAATGGGATGAGGGAATCCTATAAGAGGAGGGAGCTTCCCTTTGCTGGCGGGCGTCGAAACGCTTGGCCAGTTTGGGAGAAGAGGCCTTAGGGGCTTTGGGGCAACCACGGTAGTTGGCCGGGTGGCCTTGTTTGCCGCATAGGACGCAGCTGGGAAGGTCGGTACAAAGGGAACGATCCTTTGGACGGGGGCAGTCGGAAGTGCCGTGCTCACCTAGGCACTTGACGCATCTAGGTGTAGCATGGCAGTTCCTCTGCGAGTGACCATATAACTGGCAGCGGTGGCATTGGCCGACAATGCCACTCTTGTGGGGTTTTTCAATTTCGAACCCTGTGAGCTTGCACAGGGAACGAATTTGAAAGATCGGGTGATGGCCCTCTACGGGCGGGCAGATGACGAGGACCATGTCGTATGACTCTCCGCCTCTAGAGCGGTGCATGCGATGGACCTCATCTACGGGGACTTTCTGTGACTGAAGGTCCTCTAGAATGTCGGATGGGAGGATTTCGTGAGGGATACGCTTGATCACTACGCGGATCTGTTTTTCCTCTGGGAGTGAATAGGTGTGGTATGACACACCTCTCATTCTCAGAAGACGGGTTAGGTCCCTATAGTCGCGCGACGTGGGGACATTGACTTTAATACCCTGCTGGGTATTTCGGGCGCTGGAGAAATTTATTTTGTGGTCGACACACCATTTGGATATGTCGGTCCACTTTCCCTTGTCCTGGATGAACAAGGGAGGCGGGAGAGGGATCTTTTTAGCGTTTGCGTTAGGCGCGGGGGTATCCTTCGCGGAGGATGACGCAATCAACCGAACGGTGGAGGGGGAAGCTACTGTAGCGCAGCTAGCGGATGACGTAATCGGACGAGGGGTGGTGGGGGAAGCTACTATAGCGCAAGTCGCGGGGGTAGCGGGAGAGATTTTTGAGGACGGTACCAGTGGTGCGGGCGACGAGGGAGCAAAGTCTAAGTCCTCAAGGGCAACGACCTTGCTGGCCTGGGACGAGCTTTGCTTCTTGTTCTTCCTCTTCTTGCCCTTTCCTTGGACGGTTGTAAAACCATCGTCGGATTGGGAGGAGGATGAGGAAGAAGAAGAAGCGGCGGACTCTGCTTCGTCGTCGTCCGAACCATAAGGGTACGGGGTGGTGGGCCGCTTTGAGGAAGCGGCGCTGATGGGGGCGTCAGTGTCCATGGACTCTGACGGACTAAGGGGTCTAGATGGCTCAGTAGCCGGGGGGGATTCTAGAGCATCGCTAAAGCTAGCGATGCTATTGTCAGAGGGACATGACTGGGACTCTGACTCAGCTTGGAGCCTGGCGAACCGAGCTCCATACTTTGTCTTCAGGGCGGGCTCTTCTTCGAGTACACCCTGGAAGAACTTGATAAAGAGCGCTAGGCACTTTACCGGGTCCTTCATAATGACGGGGGAAGAGAGACTTTACGCGTGAATTTTTCCCTAACTAACTTCCTACTATCCTAACTCCCCGGTGAGTATGCCGGGGATGTGTAATCCCTCCCTGTCGGGTGTAGACAGGGAGGATGTGTGCCTATGGGTGAGCCCTAAGCTTGCTTTTGCCCGTTGCCTATCTTATTGTGCAACGGGGTCCTATCCAGTCTAGTGTGAAGGGTATCGATATACCCGACCACGCTAGGTGAGTCGCTGTGGAGGCAAAACTGTCACCAGTGCCGACTAGGAGACCCCCCAAGGCCGAACACTGGGACCCGGCCAATTGACTGCCTAACCCTGAAGGGGATCGGCGGGTGTGATTGGGTCAACACCCCCTCGGTTTCGTTGGCACCGTAAGGTATCCACCGAGGACCACGAAACTGTGGTTTTGCCCGGAAGGGGCCAAAATTGCCTCGACGAACGTTTTTGAACGACAATCTTAAAGAAAGTCGATATTAATTGTGTCTTGAAAAAGACCCCAATTAATAGACGTGATCGTAGTCGGGTGACTACGGAGACGACTCGGGAACCACCAAGGAACGCTTGAGCCGGAAAATCGGGAACTCTTGTACACAGCAGCGCAGCGCAACACGACCGTCCGCCACCGGTGCCGGGCGCAGAGTGTGTTAAAATAAATATAATATTTTGTTATTAAATAGGAGCAAATGGCAGACAATCACATTCCCCCCTCTGAAAATCAGACGCGTGACGCCAGTACAGCGGATGAGCTTTCATAATAGGATGGACTCTGCCTTTCAATGAAAGCGATATAAAATATATATACCCATAGCTATCTGATATGGTCATCGATCCAATAATAATTGTTATTCTAGTTGGATTACGAATCCAATAAGATCTTAATAAGATGCAATGTCTGTTATAATTTAATACTGCTTTGCAGAAGCATCTTCAATCGATACAGATACAATTGCACTATAATATTTGAACTATTATTGTTCTTACAAATACTCTTTTCATGATAATTTAAATAACATTACCGCGCCTCAGTTAAGTTCAGGAAACCTGTGCATGCTTATAATGTTGTTTTACATACCAGGGTCTCTTTTAAGAGTATTTGTGTTTGCGTGGCACGCTACCTACAGTGCTCCCTCGTTCTAAACTCAGCCTATCGGAGTTCCCGGTGGACAGAGGCCTCTCCTTATGCAGCTCGATGCTGAGTCTGCTTAATCAGCTGCCCGCATTCGTATCCAGGAGTAGCTGAAATAGTCCGCACATGAACATATTAGATTGTATTCCAATTGGTCGCCCCCCTCTGATTCTAAGAGGTTAGAGTACTTTTTGAAATCTAATAAGAGTTGGAAAGTTTTACTGATTAGAAAATAAAGGCATTCTAGATTGTCCAAACGATTATTAACTTAATAGCACACAATGCTATTAACTATCCCCTCAGATTATAAAATGTTGACAAGAACAATCTATGATATATTTTTGAACTGATAACTATAGTACCATAACCCTAAAAAATATAAACCTATAATATTAGGTGAGATAACAAAATCATACCACTTAGCTAAGAGTAACTGGAATGTCTGATAAAAGTGAAACTTAAATTCATAACTGAAGTGTCTGATAAAAGTAAAACTTAGCTTCGTAACTGGAGGCACGCTACAGCAACTGCTGTTGAAGTCAGCCGATGTCGGCTGATTTTGAGGAAACTTTAAACCAATCGCAACGCATAACCCAAAGGTTAAGGCATAGCGTAGGCGCAGCCAAGTGGAGACTTAAATATCCTGGAATTTGAAATAAGGCCACACGAGTATCTATTCAATTATAAAGCATAGGCTGCTGATTGCAGAGTTAGACAGATTTGTTTACGTACTATGACGATAATAAATGTACCTTGCTGGTAAATTAACTGTGAATTTATAAGCTTCACGCTTCGTAGGTCTTACTTACTAATAATACTAGGTTTACCCATTTTAAGGGTGTGTCTTATAGCTAAACTCACTCCACACACACGCAAATAACTCTCAAACGCACAAACACATTTCATATTCACAAACCGTCAGATACAAAAGTCACGTTTGCAGGGAGTCGAACCCGTTATAATAGTAACACAAGAACCCAAACAACAATCATACCATAACCTACTTAAATTACATCCGTGCATCTGGGAATCGAACCCACTATCAGTAGCATCGGAACCAATGCCCTACAATGAACTAATCATGCAGGAATTGAACCCACAAGCCGTGAGACAGGAATCCAAGCACTTATAAATCAATACATCAGGCGGGAATCGAACCCAAGATTCGTTTACACAAATATAAGCAAATTAACCAACAAATTATGCGGGAGTTGAACCCGCTACCAGTAGTTGAAGAATTCAAACACCATCATCAAACCCTAACTTAATTAAACATAAGTTATTGTAACGTTGTATACTCTTGCCGTTTCTAACAATTAATAGGACCATAAAATTACGTTGTGTTTTTATTGTAGTAACCCATAAGTTGTTCTTTCTCGTTGCACTGAAGTAAATCAGTACATTTAATGACGAGAATCCTGGTCACGGCACCACATGTGACTGTACCTGAATTACCCTAGGCTGATAAAATTTTCGTTTTTCCTAATTATGCCAATATTAGTGGTTAGGTCGGTTCCCCTTACGGGGAAGAACAGCGCCCCTCCTTTCCGCACTGTTCTGTAGGGCTCGTCCCAGACTGGTCACCCTCCCACCGATATAAGATAGAATGGATTCCGATAATCTAAACTGCCTTGTTCCGATTGAATTAAGTTTAGGGGGGGAATGGATACAAGGCGAGACTAGTATTAGGGATTTACAGTTAGTAAACATAAGTATTATAATATGAAGCTAAGAAGATAAGAGGGTATGCAAAAGTATATAATATAATATTATGTTTTAGTATTATAAATATTGGAACGCCAACGTCTCCTCCTCCTGCAGTTGAGCACCAATATCTGAAATACAGTCTTGGTAAGATGAAGGGATAAAGGGACCGTTACGCTTGCGCTTTAAATCACTATTTATAACTACGTTAATTTGTCTGTTTACGATGTACCCACTGTAGTGAGACCGGGAACCGTTTTACAACGTTTTGTCTCATTGTACGTGTTCTGCTAGACCTAACGCATAGAACCTCTGAGGGACGATACGATTTAACGGAACACGTTCCCTAAGCATTAAATAAATGTCTTACTCAATCCTATGACAGAGTACTGCGAAGTCACTGTTATTGAGGAAGGCAAGTATTGAGTGATTTTAATCGCGTACTTATGTGAAACACACCTTTACGGCGGCCTAGCCCCTTTCTTATTAAAATAATACAAAACTTGCACAAGCGCACCGTAGACTCAGTCTCTAGCAGAATACATTACGATCGTACCTGGTGAACGCCGAAGTGGTGGTTCGTCACTTCTCATTCCCTTAATCTGCCCATTTAGAGGATGCGGTGCGGCTGTTAGCGGCTTTGCGTCCCAATAGCGTGTCTCAATAAATAGTGTCGATTCAGTATATGCCTACAAACGGCGGGGTGGGGTTTTATTGAGATACGGTCCCTAACGTTCTTAGAACGACTACCAATTCAGTTTGGGGTACTTGGTGAAGCCTACCCCCGCTCCCTGGAAATGTGCGTCAACAAGCCTCACGCAAAGTATTCTGTGGCGAGACCTTTTTGGATACAGAAATCATCACTAACGTTTGGTTGTTTTATAATGCAATAACGCATTGGCTTTATAGCCTAGTTCAGCTTTAAATGAGCTGTGAGTATTTATGGTTCTGCCTTCCAATTGTAGTGCGTCAGCTCAAGGTCAATAGTCGTCATAGGTCAGGAGCATTAGTGCTCAGAGTCAAGTATGGTGGAAGGCCTTCACCATTTCCCTATAGCCAAATGCAAGTGACAATAATCTGCCAAGGTACGGATTAGGATATGGACACGTAATACACGGGAATGTAACATTAATTATGAAATACGATACTAAATAAGAGTTATTCAGCCATTCTGGAATAAAGTATCATTAACAGCTGGTCAGCGATATCACGTAACTGTTACCTATAATAACAATACAATCAACTTGCAAGGATAATTGTAATGATGAGAGAATTAGATTACAACTCACTTACAAAGTACTGCACACATTACCAGTTTTGCCTCAGATTCAGCTCCCGCTCTCTCACCACCAGTCGCACCAACAAACACACACTCACACATATTACATTAAGTACTAAATAAGTCTAATCTGGGCCTTAACCCAACTATATTTAACTTAATAACTAATACTCGTTATCTCGCGACAGCCCACTCGGACATGGCCTCTTGGTATTCACCAAGTCTACTAATTTAACTAGCCTAGATTCGGAGATCCGCACCCTATCGTGGTCGAAACCCGATTCCCTTCAATCCTTCAAAATTCCTAAAATCACCACGTTCATCTCAGCCCCTTTTCCCACAGTTTCGCAGAATAGTTTAATGGTCGTTTTTGTACAAAATCTCGATTGTTTTAAAAGGTTCGTTGGAATTGCCTGAATAGATTGGGTCTCCGGGACACTTGTGATTAGCAGATGTGGCTTTAACAATGTCCGCTGCATTGAGTCCAGGGACTGCCAACCTTTGAGACGGTATAGCCAAGAGTTACAATTTATATATATTTTATTATAAAACATTCAATTATGTCTTAGCACAAAATCGATTAGAGTAGCTATGATTCTAGCTAACCGCTAGAATAATAAAATAATTAATCTAATAATATAACTACAGTTATCGGATATTAAATAGTAGCATTAATGACTTATCAATTTATTATGCCTTTTGAAAGTTTGTTTGAATCTGACTCATAAGTTGTTGTTTTAAATATCAAGTATGACTCTAGATTTCTATTTGTTAGTTGATTTCCATTCCTTACTTTTTATTATATTCATGCAAGACTACGCTTGCTCGCACTTTGAGAACCGCGTGTTGTTTATCTCTGCCTTTGTCTCAGTTCTTAGAATTAGCAGGGTTGTTACCCATAAAGTATAAATGAATAGGTTTCTAAGAGGTTCAATATCTTTTTCAATTTTAAAGTAAAAGGATATTTTGTTATTAATTAGGGTAACGTGTCAAACTGTCAGACCATAAAATATAGATTTAATGTATTTCTGAGAAGCCCGAACCATGTGCCGATTTTAAAATAAATATAATATTTTGTTATTAAATAGGAGCAAATGGCAGACAATCACAACTGCGATCAATGTAATATATCAGTCAGGTAAGTTTCTGCCTTTCTACCTAAGACCAGATAGAACATAAGTATCTTAATTTTCCGTGAGTTTTGTAACGGACGAGAACTAAATATAGAAGAATGTGTTTATATGTACGTGATTTAAACCCATTCTTACTTAAAACTTTTAAAATTTAACGACAACATTTTAATGTACAATTGTAAAGGTGATGCGGCAGACCGCAAAATGAAGCAGCAAAGCCGCCCAACCACATTGACAGAGCACAGCGATACTACTGGTTTCTATATAACTCTATGAAAACGCTTCCGTACAAAGCGAAATTGCCGCGTACTGCTGCGGTCGCTCTCAAAACGGTGAAGAAAAATAGCGTGAGGGAACCGGCATGTCCTGGAACCAAAATTCAAAGACATGATGTGCCATCCACCAACCCACATTAGGCCCGCTGGGTGGATTACGGCCCACTCCCTCTCACAGAGAGGAGGCCTATGTCCTAGCAGTGGGATCGTTATAAGCTGACTACGCATATGCCATTATGCATGCTGCGGTCGAGTGGCGACCGCAGACGGCATACCAGTAGTGCTGTCAGTGGCTGTCACTAACAGAGCGATAAGACGATCGAAATCAAAACTTCAGCGGCACTGTAGCTTGCAGTTGTTGTCAACCGCAAAACCGCTGCTGTCTGCGGTCTACCGACGCCTTAGGAAGTGTACCTTCGCACGCTGTTTGGTCGAAACACTAGATTTTATTTCTGAAATATCCGCTGGATTTATTTTTGAAACGTATGGACAATCTTTGAATGAGACTTGATTGATAGAATTTAGTGTATTTACACTTTTGTACATTTATTTGAAGATGTAAAGTGCAATGTTGGACTTCTTTCAGGTCTAGAAACTGCGGTGATGTCGAAGGACGTTGAAATCGAAACTGGTGAAGAATATTATTGGGTCCGTCGTATCTTAAGCTACCCCGAAGTAAAAATTTCCATAAACTTATATAATACACATAACTTGTGTTCAGATATAATAGTAGCAGAAGGAATGAATGTCTCGACATCAAATAACGAGATAACTGAGGAGACATATAGAGGTACGACAATGTAATATTGTGACAATGAGTGCTAGTTTCTGCGATGCTTTGGGTGCAGTAGATAAAAGTCATTTCATCATACACATGGTATATAAGACATACGTAAACTCACGCCTTCTTTTCATGGGGGTAGACAGAAACTACAGAACGCCACCTGCTACAATCCTTACAAATTCCTTTTGCTTCGTTTATGTTCTCACATACACGTCGGTTATGAGTTCTACCCACCTGACCTTTGTGGATAACATCACCAATAAGGTCACGTTATGTCCGTCTACGACATTTCCACTCCCATCTGCCTTGACACAAAATAATGCTAAATTCAAGCAGATGCTACCTAGTAGTAGTACACAATTAGCATGTGTTTTATGTTATTCGAAAACAATATGATTATTTTAACCACACGGAGAGCATTTTATAATTAAGTATACTTACTACTAACTAGCAAACAAGCATTCTTTTCAATAGCATGTGTATGTCAGCTTGTATAGCTGTCATTAGGAACATCGAGTGCAAATAAACGATGTATTGTCGATTGGTGTTGTTTTCTTACAGATATTTGTTTAAAAGCCACACCCTGTGTGCTGATGATAGATTTGAAACACGAATGTGAAGGTAAGCCTCTCTATACTCTCTACAAACACTTATAATTAATATACAGTTTTCTGTTGTAACATTATTCACGATTCTAATATTTAAAAAACGCTTAAATATTTATTTATCATGTGTATCTTTCCAATTTATAAAAAAAGAATGAATTACGGATTTTAATCAATAGCGACCATTCGACTGTGAGAGCGCCTTTACGTCGGAGCAGTAGTGACGCATTCCGTGATGTCAACTGGTGTACGGTCGATTGCATGTACCTACATAGATCGAACGACAGTTTTGAATGTGACATACCTAGTTACAGTCAAAAGTGTAGATCGGTCAAAACGCGTTTGTGTCGCCTAGTGGTAACGGCTACGACCTACGAGTTGTAGGTTCGTAGGGTTCGATCCCAAGCAGGCGCTTTACTTTGTGTAAATTGTTTCATAACCACTGCTCTAAAAACGGCGAAGGAAAACATCGTGAGGGAACCGGCATGTCCCAGAACCAACAATTCGAAGACATGTGACATCTACCAACGCGTACGAGGCCCGCGTGGTGGATTATGGCCCACTCCCTCTCACAGAGAGGAGGCCTGAGTCCCAGCAGTGGGAACATTATAGGCTTAAGCTAAGTTATCAATCAACACAAAAAATGAATTGTTTTAAAGTATCAAACTCAAACACAGAACTCAAACTCAACTCAAACTCATGTATAACAGACATGTACAGAGTTAAAGTTAACATAGTTTGTCAAGCACTCATTATACGGAGGAGAGAAAATGTCTTCTTGCTATGATTTTTCTTGAATGAAAATATATTAATTAACTGAATAGTCATAATAATTAAGTCCTACAAATTCCTGTAACCAATGCCTGTGACAACAGGCATTGCGAAAAGGCTTTACTGCATTTGCTCGCATCTCTGGTTTTAGACTCGTTCGAGTAACAACTCGAACGAGTCTAAAACCAGAGATGCGAGCAAATGCAGTAAAGCCTTTTAATAGTTTACAAAACAATAAATAATACTTTTAAGTCTAACGTGCTAAGATTACCACAATAAATATTAAAACAACAACGACTTACAAAATGATTGCACCTGTTACTAATGAGTTCTAAATATTTCTCATACATATATTACTCACTAGAGTGAATGTTCGTATAATTCCACGTTCACACGACATCGACAAAATTATTTACAAATTAACGTTCATGCTCGTTTTTCGATCATTCGGAGCGTAATTGGATGATACCGAATACCGAAATCCAACATCATTTTATTGGTTCAATAATTAATTCATTTTTACTTTTGATCATGCTCACTGGCTCCCTTTGTCACCATCACAAGGACTATTTCCACATCGGAGCAAATAATGACATTGTCTATTGCAGGTCCTTCAATTGTTACACGAATGAGTGAAAATCCTAAGACAGCAACGCCTATAACTGATTTATCACCGTCGCCACATGAAAACATGAAAACATCGACGAATAGCTCTCCAAATAATACTGGTAAGTATATTAATTTGCTCCGACTTTTCCCGACTATGTTGTGATCGGCTTAAAGTCCAATCAGATCCAGTTAAATATTAGTATTTTACATGGAGCGACTGTCTATCTGTCCTCCATATCCCAGTTACTGGGTAATACGATACCGCTTGGTAAGACTAGTTTCATTGCAGGTGTTGTTACTGAAATAGAGATGAAGACAAAGACAGTGAAGCCAGTTACGGATTTAGAAAGTTGGAGACATAGTAGTTTTAACTGGAGTTATGTTCCAACAACGACACAATATTATGAAAACATAAGAAAAACAACTAACGATGCTGGTAAGTATGAATGGAAGGTATTATACTAGCGAGTCGCCTCACAGCTTCGCACGGGTGATATACTGATGTGGCGACGCGCTAAAAGCTCGACATTTCTACACTGTACCAAAATTAAATATTAATGTGAGCTCTGCTCTAGTGAATATAGAGAATGCTTTTTTAATAATGTAGGATAGTACCTACTAGTTCCATACTGTCATGATCATTATTCTAATGTCAGTAATGTCATGTCATTATTTATTATCTTGTTCCAAACTTTGGGCAACCGAGCTCTGCTTGGGTGAAAATACGGAGAAAATTAATTTTCCCAGGTATGAGACCCAGCTAGATCGATTTTTCGCCCCCGTAAACCCCTATTATTGCAACTTTCATCGAAATCATTAGAGCCGATTTCGAGAACGTGAATAGGTACAAATATTGGTATAGAAACAAAATCCATATACTTACAAATATGGCTCGTTTAATAATATAGGATAACACATAAACTTTCCTTAATAAATTGTCAAAATTATAGTGAAAACCTCATCGGAATCCATTGTATAATTTTAGAAGAGCTAAGCGCATACTAAACTACACTTTGTACTTCTTATATGTAGATTTCTCACCATTGTACGAGCTGTTCACATAAAGTTGGTCTTACTTACTATTACAGAACATAAGAAAAGCCTTTTATCATATGAGTTTATTGTTTTTGTTTTCAGAAAGTGCTGACCGACAGCCGTCTCCTCAAAATGTGTTGATATACGTGATAACATCCGCCATAGTGATGTGTGTTATAATATTGGTCACTTATTTATGTGTCAAAACAAAATATTGGTATAGAAATTCGCACTCAGTAGAAACAATGAAAATTAATACATATGTAAGTTCAGCGACAACCTTTGCTTGTCTCCAGGAAATCAGCTTGGTGTGTCATGCACCTCGTATTCCTGCGTCACCCAGGCCCGATGCACTATTGACGTGAACTTTCTCCTCTCATAGTCTTTTTAGCGCGAGGAGGTCGGAAAGCGACATCATTTCGAACATAATTACAAACTCGCAAACCGTCCTGTGAAAGTCGCATCAAAATCGATTCAGCCGATTCGAAGATTAGATCGTTCGAGCAGATAGAGAGTCAAACATAAAAAATGAGATTTAATTTGCCAAAACCATTCATGTTAAGCAGAAGAGACTTTAAAAGCACAAACAAACTTCAATGATATAGTATGGCGAGAAGAAAACTCTTTTTAAGATAGGTATTTTTATCATTGTTTTTTTTTTCAGGCCACCGTTAATGAAGTTGTATATGCAGACCTCAGCTTGATGCTCGGAGACAGTCAACCACCAAGGTATAAGGAAGAATCGCCATATGCTCAAATAATTGGGGTGATGAAACCTGTTGATGGAAAAACGATAAATAAATAAATCTTCATTGTTCAAAGTTTTTCTTTGTCATTATTCGTATAAAAATGGAAATTGTGGTATTTGAAACACCAGCTATGTTGAGTCTACAGAAGTGCTTGTTGCAGGCCAACAACTGCCATGACCCACCAGTGCGCCGCTGTAGATATAACTTACTTGCCACATCACAGATGATGCCTCACTCCTGTCTTGCTCTGAGTGCACGAACTCCTGCACAATGAAGGACCTGTGCGAGCTCAATGCACGTAGCTTATTGCTGTCGATGTGGCTGAGTTCTCGAACTCGAACGTTCTCAAACACACAGACAGTGTGCAGGGTTGGCTGTCTCGCAACCTTCATGCTTGTCAATTAAAAGTATATAGAACCACCTTTGACAATTCCTTAGCCAAGATCATAGAAATGTGACTTACCCCTGGTGACGAGTACATACCAGCGTTAGCTATGTAGAATAACATCGCTAAGTGCATCACGTGCTACATTGGTAGTTTCATATTCAGCTGGTAACGTAGAATTTGCGTTACTGAGAGCATCTCGTGCTTACTGGAGGGGTAATGCTGACAAGCGCGTACCAGCTAGCTATGTACAGTTACATCGCTAAGGGCATCACGTGCCTCTCTGGTATCTTCTCATCCAGCTAGTAACGTGGAGATAACGTTACTAAAGACATCTCGTGTCCACTGGAGAGATAGGTAAGGCTTTAACAAGTTGTGTTGTGTTAATGTCCACCATAGTGCTTGTAAAACACTGTCAGTATCACGTACAAAGTGGTCAGTTAAAGCCAGGCATTCTCGCGCATTAGGATTGTGGGAGGCCTCCGGGTCTAAGTACATCTAATGTGGGTCAGGAACTCAAGACTAAAGCTGCTTCTAGTTAGTTCTGATGTAGGTAATTTATCAGCTTTCCTGTTAATATCGTTGATGGACGCCTTGTCCGTCTCAGGTTTTCACTAACGATGCACTTATTGCACTTTCTATCACTTAACATAATTAACATTTGTTATTTTAGTAAAAAGTTTCGTAAACTTATTTTAAATGAATAATTTTACGAGAGCAAATTTTTTCGTCGCGATGAAAAAACGCGTGCGAAAAAAAAGTGACATTCCTGTATGTGTTGCCACCAAGGACGATAATTCTATTTAAAAAAAATATATTTATATCTAAACAAACGCGATGTCTACGCTGCGCATAAGAATTACTACTTTGTTAAATGAATTATATTTCAGATCGCCGTGAAGTAAAATCTACATGGTCCTCATATGGCCTGACCAAGATTATGTCTGGACTTTAAAAGAGACTGTGACCTCTGAGTTTGTTTCGGCCTTTCTTCTCAGAGTAGGCAGATAGGAACCGCCGAACTCAGCTAGCTTATTTTTATTTTTTTAATATGACGTGTAAAAGTGATTCCGATATCCTATTTACAGAATAAACAATTTCATTTCATTACGCTGCGGTACCTACCTACTTAGGTTAGGTTGGGTTATGTTGACCGATCGGAGACTCGAACCTAGGACCCCACAATGAGCAAACAAGCACAGACTAGACTTCGTCTTCTGACGAAGATCGTCTACTACTGAGCTCAGCTCGGAATGCACCGCCATTTATACTTTCTAGGTGTCCTTTGTCGGTGTCGCGCTGCGAATCGCGGCGATATCGCGTAGCGGAGGCGATTCGCAGCGCGACACCTGAAATAGGAACATTTTGTATGGTGTCGCCGCGATATCGCGTTGGCAGCGCGACGCCACACCAAGAGAGTATAAATAGCCGTGCAAACCGAGCTGAGCTCAGTAGACGATCTTCGTCAGAGGACGAAGGCAGGTCTGTGCGCGTTTGCTGAGCGTGGGCTCCTAGGTTCGATTCCCCGGTCCGTCATTTAAACCCAACCTAACCTAGGTAGATACTTACCTAAAATTGTCCTGCTAACCAAAGGCTTAGTTTTATTTAACGTTTTATTTCAAAAAGTAATAACAGCGTCACGGGTCGATCAATCAGAGGCCGTAGACCCGTAGTGTGAGTTTCTTTTAACCATGTCGACTTTACGCATCGACCGCGTACGGCGGCGCTCCGATTGGCCCTTCACTGGCCTACACTGGTGAAAGGCCAATCGGAGCGCCCGCCGAACGCGGTCGATGCGTAAGGTCGAGATGGTTAAAAAAGAAACTCATACTAGGGCTTCTGACTGTACTTCGCTTGCCAAAGGTTGGTGGGTGAGTGACGATCTTTACATACCGAGACTCTTCCGTGCCTCGTGGTCCCAGCTGCCATTCGAAGATATTTGACAATCGTTACGGGTCGTCAGAAGCCCGAAAGACTGTTCTCGTATAACCCAGGTATTAGGTAACTAGTGGAGGTACCCTAATTGCGTAATATATGATCAATCATAATTTGTTTCGATTTAAAACAGATTGCTAATCCATTGCTTTATAAGTTGGAAAACAAATTCTGCTCAACAAGGTAAACAACGCAATGAATGTTGTTGAAGTGTCAAAATGAAACAAATTTGTCATAATTATTTACGAAAATAAATTACGCAATTAAAATAGTTGGGAAAAATCTAGGCAGACTGACAGACTACTACCAAAGTGAAATACAATCATAAGCAAAATAGTTAGTCATTGCAATGTGACTCTTTCTCATTGTTGTAAGGTATAAATTAGGATGTTTGACTATTTTTACAAAAAAATAATCATTTATCCATTTCCAAATAAAAAAGTCCTCGCAAATATCAATCATTCTAACTTATACCTTATTGCAAATACATAAGAATTACTTTGCATTGACGTACTAATGGATTGGCGGCCCGCGCGGCGGCGGCGGCGGCGTGGTCAAAGGACTAGGTACATTTTGAAGCTACCGCAAGTCAGCCGCTCAGTGCCGCGTGGCTACGCGTCTATGTGAAAGAGATGCGCGCGACGACCGCGCTTTTTTTATTAGTCTTGCGATCCGCGTCCGCGCGAAAACAGCGCGTTTTTTTTGCATTTTTTAACCGATTTCTAAAAAGAGTAGGTTATCAATTCGGATGTTTATACTTATCTTTTTTTTTTGTTTGGTTGGGCTTTTCTGCGTCATTCATTAGGTATATAGACGGATTAGCAAAATAATTTTTGTTTGTAAGGGTATATTTCCGAGGTGGTCCCACTGTAATATGGTCACGATCTGATGATGGGATCCTGGAGAAATCGAGGGAACTCTTCAAATATTACAGGCACACATAGTACAAAAATACACATAAGTACTTACTTTAAAAATACCCAAATAGCTATAGAGCTATTTGGGTATTTTTAAAGTATCTGCCTAACTGGTGCAGTTGCTCTCGAAAAGCACCATTTGGTGGAAGTAGAAGTAGTAGAACTGATGATGAAGAACACAGACGGTTAGTATTTCACGGATTGTGATTCGATTGCTTTAATATTATGGTTGCCAAGCAATTTATGCTCGTCACAATACATTATGGAGAAGTGGAGCTGATGATAAAGTACCTGGAGAACTCCTCAACGATGAACGTCCCAGCATCGGGAAAATAAATATTTTGCAATAGGTGACGAGCAGTTCACATTAGGCTAACTTAGATAAATTTCAAACTGAAAACTGGCTGAAAAAAAAAAGTGGTGGCACTCCGGGAGTGCTGACAGGACTGAAAACCTAAACAAGATCGCCTTGGTGGAAGAGAAATACTTATATAGAATATTGGTCCGTAATCTTATTCAAATAAAGAGCACAATCGCATTTACAAAAAAATAATACTTCCGAAACCTTTAAAGTAAAAATACTTGCATAGACCATTGATCCGTAACTTAATATAAATAAAGAGCACAATTGCGTTTACAAAAATCTCAAAAATGCCTGACGCACCTAAAGAAGTTTTCATTTCAAAATAAGTATTTTGTCAAACATTTTTATTAAAATCTGCAGGAAGTACTTACCTAATTTAGTTGGGCTTTTAAACATTAGTCAGCCAACTTGCCTGCAAGTTGGCTGATTAATGTTTTGCAGGCTGCAACTAGGGACACGGTATCGAATAGAAAGTATCGACACTATACTCATGAGTAGTATCGAAAAAAAAAATATCGTACTCATAAAAGTGTCGATACTTTAAGGTATCGAGTACTTTTCTTAGGGCTTAATGCGCATAGAGCTTAGGTCAATATCAGTCAGTAAATAACGTCAGTTTAACTTCAGTAGGGCAGGACATGATAAAACAAATGGTACTGGTAGTCTGGTACACAAACTTAATACAATAATAGAAAAAGACAACTGTAACTTCAAACAAAATTAAATTATTTAGTACTTTAGGCATTTAAAGTTCCCATTCCTCCTCTATACAATCACTTAACAATAGAAGTTTATTGAGCCGTTTTGGAGGTGAGCCGTTTCGGATTTTTGTGATTGTACTTCCTGCTTTAGAAAATAATCGTTCTGAAGGCACTGACGTTACAGGAATTGATATTCTCGTGCCAATTTGTATAATTTTGAGAATACAACTTTCATATCATCCCATTGTTTCAAGGGATCTAAGGAAAGTGGTGAAATCTGTGCAGATAAGTAATAGCTTAATTCATCCTTATTTTCAGACTGTGATGAAGATGAAGAACTTGGTTTTTGTTTTATTTTTTCGTACTTCTTATGGTGACTCACGAAATCGGTGTTGTTTCGATAGAAGAATCAAATAATAGTCAAGCAAAATAATGATCAATCGTATTAATATAGCAGAAAACAAAGCGCGAAACAAATACGATAAAATTAAATGACAACGGTGAACGATTGAGTTAATGAGTGATTGATTAGTGTAGTAAATTAATGAAGGAAAGGTTAGGAATTTAACTGTGAACGGAAGGAACGATTTCGAGCAAAGATCGATGTAATGTTTTAGAAGATTCAGAACGAGTGAACTAGATGGCGTTGCCATAACCATAAAAGCCGTAAGGTCGCAAGTTTTAAATGGGTAATTTCTAAGATTATACCCAATTAAAATTTAATTTCTTATTCATTACGATACTTGCCAAAAGGTACTCATTGTGAAAAGTATCGAATGCAAAGTATCGAGTTTAAAAGTATCGGTTTCGAATGGAAATGTACTCGATACCACAAAGTATCGATACTTTTTTCGTGTCCCTAACTGCAACTCATAAGTATGTACCTACTTAAGACATCTAAAATCAAAATGATCTATTCAATGCAAATATTGTTGGATGAAATGAATAAATGGTTAACACTTTCAGGGACACTAAACGCCCATAGGCGTCATAAGTTCCAAACATAAAACTTCTATCGTGTCTCGTTCAGTGTCCTAGAATTCGTTTATAAACAATTTATTTTATTTTATCACTATTGATAGGTACCTACTTAACTCTAAATAGGCGGGCAACGGGAGTTGAAATGGTCTGCATTTGTCGTAGGTAGGTACTTTTTAGCGGACGCGGTCTGTTGCGCGGGCGGCAGAGTAGGGCTCCGCTAGCAGTCGAGTGCGTGATATCAGCTGTGCGAGAAACAGTTCTAGTACATCGTCTGAATGCGCACGGCTGTGTTACATTACAAGTCCCAGGAGCTCACGCGCAGTTGCTACTTGCGACCACTAGACCAACGAGACACTTTATTAGTAGTTAAGGGGCCGTGCACAAAATCTACTGATTTTGATCAATTTTGTTCATTGATTGTGAGAAAGGGAAAAAGAATTTAAACAAAACTATTTATCGAATCATAATTTTGTTTAAATTCTTTTAAAACTCGAGTTCTTTGTTTTGCTTATGGCTGAAAGGGATTTTTCAAATAAATTAAGTATTTATGGAAAATCACTAATAGGTATTCGTAACAAGTTTTCTGAAAAATTACGCGAGACTGACGTTTGATCATTTAGTTATAAGAAACTTCTTTTGATTTTGAAAATTATAAAATATCATTATATGGTCATATGGCTGAACCACTTTGATCAACTTCCATACAAAATATAGCAAAAAAATAATATCGAAAAATCTATATTTTTTTGAAATCCTGTCGGTCATGTATTTTTTCCTATTATTTAGCAAACCATATCAAGAAACTTAAAAATCAGACCTTGGCCTTCAGCTATCCTTGAAATAAAATGTAATTTTTATTTTAAATTTAAACAATATTTTTATTCATTAAGTAAATCAAAGGCGAAATATACCATATTTTCGAGAGCGCAAAAGTGATGCAACTACACCTGACTGACACGAATGATATACAGATATACATAATCTTTCAATTATTTCAAGATTTCTCACAATTAAATAAGTAATTGACAAAAGAGGATTTTTTTCGCGCACGGACCCTTAAGTACCTACTATCCTAATTAATATTATAAATGCAAAAGTGAGTTGGTTTGTTTGTCACGCTTTCACGCTAAAATGCTGAACAAATTTGGATGAAATTTAGCACATGGGTAGATCGTGACCTGGATTAAGACATAAGATACTATTTATCCCAATATCCGAGTATTTATGAACATCGGAGTAGGTATTTCTTAAATATCACGCCTGTAATCCCCAAAAGATTAGGCAGAGGTGTAGCTACCTACTTATAGTACAGCCGCATTTTGCCAGTTATATGCGTATTTATTCATCTGTGGTATTATACCTACTTGTCATATTGAGCATAATTTTATTAGAGTAGAATTCACGGAGATACGGAATTAGTTTGATAAGTAAATTAAAAGTAAGTAGGTACCTAGTAGTCGGTGCCAATATACTTACTCGTATGTTGTCAACTTTACGGGTGGTTAAATTAAGATGATTTCAAAATGATAAGTACCTACGTAAGTTTCTACCTACTCATAAACAACAGGCCATAAAAACGGGCTGCAACCGAAAGTAAACTTTATACCGGTGTATAAATTAAGTTATTTTTCGAAATCACATCGATTGGAAACTAAATTAAAAATCTCGGTTTTTAAATAAATAGGTATACTTCGTATAAAAAAACCGAATTAGCCAGTTAGTTAGTTAGTAGTAGTGTGGTACCTACACTACCTACGCTGAGGTACCTACCTACTTATGTTAGGTTGGGTTATGTTGACCGATCGGAGACTCGAACCTAGGTCCCCACAATGAACAAACAAGCACGGACTAGACTTCGTCTTCTGACGAAGATCGTCTACTACTGAGCTCAGCTCGGAATGCACCGCCATTTATACTTTCTAGGTGTCCTTTGTCGGTGTCGCGCTGCGAATCGCGCGCGATATCGCGTTATTGTGAAAGGTGTTGCGTGGCGATAATATCGCAGAATCGCCACGCGACACGTCGCGCGACAAGTCGCGCTGGTCTGCACGAGCCTTAAAGGCTCTTTCAAACAGGCGCGACATGCGACGCGACACAAAGACACCGCTTGTCGCGCGACGAGCGGTGTCTTTGTGTCGCGTCGCGTGTCGCGCCTGTTTGAAAGAGCCTTAACACATAGGACAGTTTTTATCTCGATTTTCCCGTGGGATAATTTTCGAGTTGTAGCGGTTGAAACCGCTGACAACAACTAGTAATGTATATTATATGTATAAAAAATTGTATTTGTTTGTACTATAGTAATACATAGTCCGTTCCCTTACTATTTATGGATTGCGATGAATTTTGGCGTTGTGGATTAAACGCCCTGGAACTACACTGCGTAAGTAGGTTGGCTATGTGAGTAAGTAGGTGAGATAGATGGGTAGGTTGTTATAATAAAACCAGTCTGTAATAAAAAATCTATAATTACCTAATGTAATACTACCTACTGTAAAACCTTGCTTGTTTTACAATTTTACAAAAACATACAAAAGCGCAGAGAAACGTGGTATATTTATTATACAGGGTGTAACGGAGAGGTGTGGTCTTATTATAAAAATTGCTACTGCCCATGTTAATAAAAAAAAAAAAACTCCAGAAAACTCAAAGGCATTAATCCCAAAAAATAATTCTGAGTTTCCAAATTTGTCATCAGCTGAGCAAAATTTGTGTGAGAATACAATAAAAAAACTGTAAAAGAAACAAGAATGGTAATATCAATCTCATTCAAAAAACGTAATAGTTATTTCCAACCACAAAGATAAACTATACGGTATACAAAAAAAAAATGCACATTTGCGTATCGGCCTTTTTTTTTTTTTTGGGTGGGAAAACATCAAATAACTTCTCCCGCTCTGGGCGGAGCGGGAGGGCGTGTCAGACTCTTACTGACTAAAACCCACCCGTGTTCCTTCGGTTGCCCTGTTGCCGGGGGCCACGATCTCCCTTTCGGTTTTCTTCGCAACCCCGGCGGCAGGCATCGGCCCTAGCGGACCCCGTCAATTCTGCTGACATCTCTTTGAGGCGCACGTGGAACACAACGCGCCGTCGACCCGGGCCTGGTCCTTATCGGACGGTGAGCTACCCATTGCTCACAGTCCGCAAGCCCGCGCCTACGGTGGCCGGAAATCGGCTTGCGACTCCCGACGCCCTGGGCGTCTCCTCCTGCGGCGGTTAGGGGCGTGAGGGCGCGAAATTTGCCTCTCCTTCACGCGTTCCGCCTCCTCCTTCGCGAGCATTACCGCTTCGCAGAAGGAGGTGACGGCCTCCCATTTCCTCTCGCTCCGGACTGAACTTGAACTTACGAATTTTGGTGCATAATGGAAGATTGTGTTCATGTGATTTATGACGCTTTTCTTTTGCGTTTTGTTATATCTTTGGATTCTAATTTTCGTTTTGAATCTTTTTGATTGATTGCATCAAGAATATATTTAGGTTCCCTGATATCCATTTGCTTATCTAACCGAGAATCAAGGATTTCAGGCAGTAAGCAATCAAAATAAAAAACTTTCAATTTTTCTTCCATTTTACACCAAAATTCTTTATCTTCCTCAATAAGTTCAACCTTCATGTCCACTTCAGTCCAAACGGCAAATATGCATGTTTTTCTTTGTGTAATATGAAGTTGTCCTTGTGCTTGGAAGTACCAATCATGATTTTTGTTTAGATTGATATTACCTTCCTTGTCTCTTTTCCAAAAAAATATTTTCTATATATATTGTTCCATCGTCGTGGGCGGAGTAATGACACTCTGGAAACCTATAACACGATACCCATATCGAATGTTTGACAAAAATTTGCATCCGCCATTTTGGATTTTAAAATTAATGTCAGATTTGCAATCGCCACCCCCAAAAACCTATTACACGTTACCCATATCGAATGTTTGAGAAATATTGAATATAAGAGATTACATCCGCCATTATGTAAGGTAAAAGGAAATAATATAATAAAAAAAAAAAACTGAAATATGTACTTTTTCTGAGACCACATTTTTTTCGGAAATTAGCGCCAACTTTCTTCTTATAATATCTTTCTTTACGCTTTCCCATTTTAATAAAACACATATTAAAAAAAAAAAGTTACAAAAATATGTATAGAATACTAAAAGAATTAAACAGTAAATATTAGATTTATGCACAATAAAATATGTCATTAGGTATCAACTCAAAAAATAAAAAATATGACTTACCTTATTTAACCGTTTGCGTTTGGCAAGGTATAAGTACACAAAAGATCGCGAAGTATCGTTAGCGGCGTGTCGCTCCCCGATGAGACGTGACCACTCTCCGAGCTCTCGAGGACGACTGAATTTTCGACCGGTGTACGTTGCGTATGATTCAAAACAGCGCGCGCAATGGCTCAATTTTAAACAAAATAATGTCTAAAATAACCAAGTGACATTTTAGAAAATGTTAAAACGACAAATTGTAGTATGATTATTATACATTGATATGAATTAAAGTTTGTGAAAAAATTCAACAGTTTACTATCAAAATGCAACTAAATACGACCATGCTATTTTAATATTTTGGTCCATTTTTACGTATTTTTGTTATTTAAACTAGACAATAATTATAATTTTTGCCAACGAAAAATTGTTAACACATTCATTGTGTTGCTCAAAACATATTTTTTATGGTAATTATGGCAATAGTATTGATGAAATCCCTTTAACCGTGACGGTCGTTTTGTATTATTTTGCTTGACGCAGTCTTAACAAGGGTTTCAATGTGTTGTTGAAAGCTGAGACGGTAATTTATGATTATGCCAAGATATATGAAAGAATTAGTTTTATCTAATACAGGACAAGAACAATGGTTGATGGAATTACATAAGTGGGCTTTCAAGTTAAAGTTTGGTTCTTACAGGGGTCTAAAGGAATATGTCATGTATTTTATCTTATCGACGTTGAGGGTAAGCAAATTGGAATATGACCATTTATAACTGTATCAAGACCTTGTTAAGCATATTTTTTAACCTCATCCCACGTGTTAGCATCGAATATTAAGGCAGTGTCATCGCCGCAAGTGACGATTTTACCGTTTTGTAGCTTGATGTCACATAATTCGTTTATATAAACTAAGAATAATGTGGGGCCGAGGATGCTACCTTGAGGAACTCCGTACTGATTAGGAAGTTTATCGCTAATCTAATTATCTACTTTAGGAATTTGTGTTTTGGCAGATAAATAGTCTATGAATAGTTGAAGTGGTAGACTTCTTACTCCCATATTCTCTATTTTTTTTTACCAAAATAGGAATATATATTTTATCAAATCTAGGTAAATGGCTAAGGTCTTTTTTTTTATTATCTGGTTTGTTGACTATGTGATCTGTTAGTTTGTGGACGGCTTCCGCTGTTGACCTGCCAGATCGAAAACCAAACTGAGATTGAGACTCATTTATCTCAATCTCAGTTTGGTTTTCGATCTGGCAGGTCAACAGCGGAAGCCGTCCACAAACTAACAGATCACATAGTCAACAAACCAGATAATAAAAAAAAAGACCTTAGCCATTTACCTAGATTTGATAAAATATATATTCCTATTTTGGTAAAAAAAAATAATTTTGTTCAAGGAATTTAGTAAGTCTGGTATTCATTAATCGTTCTAAAATTTTCGACAACGTTGGTAGTATGGATATTGGTCTATAATTATTGACACAGTGTCTGTATCCGGATTTGAATATGGGTACAATTTTGGATTTTTTAATGCATGCTGAAATATTCAGATATATTAATATTCCAGTATAGAAAGTGAGATTGCATAATTATGTACGTAAGTGGAGAAACAATAATATCATCCAATCGAGGGTGTAGTCCTTACCGAAATGTGTGGTCACCAAAAGGTTGGTCGTAAAGTGGTGGGAGAAGAAAATTCTAACACTCTTCTATATCCACGAGGAGAGTTATCTTTCGTAACATAATTATCATTCCCTGTATTGTTGATTCTTTTTGGTTTTACTTCTTCAGTTACATTCAAAGTTGTATTACGAACCTGTTTTAGTAACTATCTTAAGGTTATCATTATCTGTTGTATTACCAGCATTGTGCTTAGCAGTTGGCACTAGTTTTAAAGATCTACTAACTGGGATGTTTACTGATGTCACTGCATAAGTGGTACTCTTATGTTTTTTGTCTGTTTTTGTTGCTTTCGTAAATTTACTTCTCAAGAACTTTTTCTGTTTTTTAAGTTTGTACCCATGCCCATTGGTGGTTTTTACTATTTTCCTAATACTTTCTAAATTTTGTACATCTTCATTCACAGAATTTGTTTTTTTTACTTTAGTTTCCCTCACTTTATGTTTACTTTTCTTTGTCTCAGCTGTTGCTTCATCCTCATAATATTCTCTTTCAGAGACATGTTTAGTTTTTTCAACCTTCTTTCTTTCTTTCCTCTTAACTTTATGTTTCTCATCTTTTGCCTTTTTAATCTTTTTGCTTTTTTTCCTTTTATTTTTATCTTTATATTTCTCATCTTTCGCCTTTTTATTCTTCTTCTTTCTTGTTATTCGCTTTTGTTTTTTCATTATTTTATCTCCGTTCACGTTCATCCTACTATTTTGATTAAATTCATCAATTTTCTTTAATTGGTTTACTTTATTTTGGAGATTATTCATTCTTTTAATGTAAACCTTCATCCCATGCTCCATATTAGCAATTCTGATACTCTTTGCTAGTGACTTTTGTCGTTTTCTTTCATCTCTGTCAAATACATCAATAGAAAGCTCTTCGTCAGGCATGGGAGGCAGTATACTCCTTCTGAGGTCCTCGTCGCTCATGAATCTAAAATGAAATGAATGTTATGTTTAATGTTAACAATTAATCAAGTTATATAATATATTTCCAGTATAAGCTGACCTCGCATCGTATAGGCTTTAAATGAAATACCAGCTTATACTAGGACAGTATAGTTTGATGTGTCATGCGTACCTTAGCTTGTTCGTGGTGGTTGGTTGTACTGTTGATAGCCTGCCTGTAGACTCCTCTAGCAACATCCTCTGCACTAGCTTGCTCCTCATCGGAGAGTTATAAATGATTTCTGGTTTCTCCGTATTCTTGTAAGATATTAGAGCTGCATATGGCTGTGATTTAAATTTACGCTGTCGCTCCAAAGATAACTCTGTAAAGTTTCCTTCTACTGTTACATCTGATGATTGGTCTGTACTTAAATATGTTATTTGTAGTTGTTGACTGTTACTCTCTTCTTTAGAAGTTTCAAATTTTGTTGCATCTTTTTGATGTTTTTCGTAACTTTCCTTTAATAAAAAGATGTTTTTGTTGTCAGCAGTTGATTTTGGATCTATTTTTAGAAACAGTTCGGGCTTTTCATCTTCAATAGCGATATTATATTCATGGATCTTGACAGTATTCTCTGATTCTATGACTGCAGGTTTATAGGGAAATAATTTTTTTTTTAAACTTGACGATGGAGCGTCTCTGATTTTTTTCAAAAATGTTGCTATTTCATTTTTCAATTCTCGTCTAATATTAATATTAAGATCTGTGTAATGATCAAAAATATTAGCCCGGACGCCCTCTCTAATTATCTTAACTAAATCATTTTTAGGCCTTTCAGATTTTGAGTTGTCATAAACCTTAAGATTTGTTAAGACTTTTCCAAACTTTTCTCTGGCATCCTCTCTGTACAAAGAATTGATATATTCAAGCAATCTCTTAACGTTTTTGTTGTATTTTTCATGTTTAATCATGTCCGCCACTTCATTGATTTCTGCTTTCAAAAGGGGAACTGATTTCCTTTTAATCAAATCTAATATCTCGGCCAGTAGATTCCTTAATTCATAATTCTCAGTCAATTCGTAAAATTTGCAGCCTCTATAATGATATTTTCTGATTTCTTGATCTAGTATGTCGAAGAAATCTGCGAATGCAGTATCTTTATAAGTGATGAGTATGTTAGCGACTCCCTGAATGAAATCCGTGAAGGTTTCAACCCTCTGCGCTCTGAAGTCAGGTCGAGGGATCTTGTTTTCATTAATTACCGTTTCATTTGTTGCTGCAAAGACATTTTGTGAGTCTTCTTCTATGTTTAATTCTAGAACACCATCAAATGCTAGATTGCTGCCTCCATTAGATAGATTGCTAGATTGCTGTTCTTTTGGTGAGTTAAAAGGGCTTGAGTTGGTATAAACTGAAACATAATTAAGAATGTCCTAAAGATACTTGTAAACTAATAATAAGTATTATATTTATATAGATAAAATTGTTAGTTTGTTTGTAAGAGGTAATCTCCAGAAGTACTGATCCGATTACAAAAAGTTATAGCAAGCGATACTATTTCCTGGTGACATAGGATATGTTTTGTAGTAAGGTGACTTTCATGCGATCGGAAGTAAAGAACGGAGCTTGCAACTTGTTATACCTACAGAGGCATGAGGAACAGGGTGTAAAGTCCACTCATCCTCTATAGAAAAGGGAGGATCCGCAGACCAGACGGGTGTCGTGTCTGGCGACGATTGATGTCGGGAAATTTTGTATTTCTTGTTCCCACGGTAAACCCTGCTTGCGCGATGCACGATTTTTCGTAACGTCAGCGCGATGCGTAGTTTGCATGTGGCGATGTAAATGCTGCCACGCTGCTGTAAGTTGGTCACCATTTTACCACCCCGTTGGATATAATTAAACGAATTTTTGATAGTTCAAAGTAGTTGGGATTTAAAATAAACAATTTAAATTCGATATTGAAATCATTCTTGAAATGAACGCAAAATACCTACCAAATATCCTGAACAGCAGGAAACAAGTACACACTTTCATTTTAATATAAATATACTGACATTTTGATGGAATTATAAAACTTTTTATTATGCATTGCACATTCAATAATTTCCATTTATAACGAGCTGCTGTCCGCGGCTTCACCCGCGGGGATCCCAATTCTTTTTTTCTAAAATAAAAGTAAGTTACTCTAAGTTACTTCTTATAACATCAGCTATCTGCCAGTGGAAGTACCGTCAAAATTGGTGCAGTCGTTTTGGAGATTCGCCGGGACAAACAGACAGACAGACCGGCAGAAAGGCAAAAATTTAAAAAAATATTATTTTTGTTTTAAGTTCCGAAAATAATTTCATATGCATTTAGTAAAACCTAGCTGACCTAGCCCAGCTTCGCACGGGTAGCATTAAGGACTTATCTACGGCGCACCTACCCAACCTACCCTACCTACCCTACCTACCCTACCTACCCTACCTACCCTACCTACCCTACCTACCCTACCTACCCTACCTACCCTACCTACCCTACCTACCCTACCTACCCTACCTACCCTACCTACCCTACCTACCCTACCTACCCTACCTACCCTACCTACCCTACCTACCCTACCTACCCTACCTATTAAGATTATTAGGATTTATGGCATAAATATCGGGATATCATAAATGCAAAATTTATAAAAACATTTTTCTTCATATAATTTTTTTTTTTCGTGCATTATTCCTGAATTTTCTTTGCTATAAACCTCGCGGAGCCCGAGACCTTTCCAACGAATGCAAAACCGTGGAAATCGGTTCGTGCGTTCTGGAGTTATAGCGTCAGGAAGGAAAACCCGACTTATTTTTATATAGTAGATATGTTATTTTGACATTACAAACAGACACTTCAATTTTATTTATTTGTGTAAAGATTTTAAAGACTCAATAAAAATATTACTACCATTTTATTGATAATAATAAAACTGAAATAGTAAATTCTTTTTAAAATAAAGTTATGTTTTTAGAAATTTAAACAAACCCAATTTTTAACTCTTTGATATAGTTTAAAATTTACTGCGTTTTAGAATTCGCGAGTTATTTGTGGAAATATTAAAAAAATACTCTATATGGTTTAAATTGTGGATTAATCAGTCAGTCAATGGCTTACTAGTGTTCTCATAGGCACTGTGCAATTATTTTCGATATTTTGACTTAAAAAAAAAAACGAGTGTGTAGAAATATGAACACGTGGTGCCAGAAATTTTATTTTTAACCAAACTCTTCTTCTATTTTTTTTTTTTTTTTTAATTAAAATAAATAACTACTTATGCAACTCAACATGCGAGCTTTTTTAAAATATTTGGTGGCAAGACGCAGTAAACTATTATTTTATAAAAAAATATTTTTATTAACAAAATAATTTATCTAAACAAAATTGTGATTAATATAAAATTAACTAAACACTATGCTACTATTTTTATTCGGTTTTTATTTAAATTACTATTTATTTAATTGCCATGAACATGAGACAAATGGTACGTTATTCTTTATTGTTATCATAATAATTATATCTCTTAATATATAAAAAAACAGATTTTCTTGGAAATCCAATTGAAATGACAGCTGTATTCCTTCTCAAATTCAACAAAATTTTTACCTTTCACTTCCAGTAAAATTCAATGAATCCTTAATAATAGATAAACATCATCAAAACCTTGTACAAGTTAACGCCTTTCTTGAAAATGTGCAGAAAAAACTACACGAAAAATCAGTGTTGCAAAGTGTTAGAGACGAGGAGATTGTTTACGATGATATCACCAATTGGCGGAGGAGCAAAGCCCCGGGAATAGACCAAATGGACCAAAATCTAAAGGCACATAAAAAACTTCCAGCTGACTTTCATCCCTTTCCACGATACAACCCTTCTGATCGTCGTCAAGGTCTATTGCACTGGTCACCACCTGGCCTTCTAGGTTTCAAAGTACCATTTCCTCCATTAGTTATACCTCAACTATCGTTACCGAATCCCATGGCTTTACTCCCGTTAAAAAATCCTGAACAAAGACCTGGGCTCCCCTATCCTGGATACCTGTTAAGACCGAAGTATTCGAAGTATCCTAGACTGTCTCCTAGGTTTCTTTCAGACTATAGATACCAACATACTTCTGTCAGACCAGCTGGTCCTCATTTACCAAGTCCTTCTTATACACCAGGTGCTACTAGACATAAAAGACTTCCGTTTCTTTATGCAGTAAACCATTATTTAAAAGAAAATCCCTACCTATTAAATCCTCTTCGTCCTACTATTTCTCCACCAATTTCCGATCCCGCCGTAAGTTCGAAGACCCCTCCACCAGTTACCATTCCTTCTTCAACTGTATGGACCTCAACAATTGGTTACAATGCAAAGATCTGGCTGAAAGAGATCGCTCCGTATACACCTGTCAAAGCAAAATTTAAGAACCCCTCGAAAGAATCACCGCATCGCAGCAAAAAGACCACCGGAGTGCCTATTGCTAACGGAATTTTCAAGAAAAAAGTCTATTGGTTCTCAACTGGAACAGCCAATACGG
The DNA here is from genome assembly GCA_916610215.1 of Omphaloscelis lunosa. NCBI lineage: Eukaryota > Metazoa > Arthropoda > Insecta > Lepidoptera > Noctuidae > Omphaloscelis > Omphaloscelis lunosa. The sequence continues at coordinate 13,904,077 of OU744270.1, forward strand.
GGCAACTCTTCAATGAGGATGAGCATGGATTTCTTTACGTGACTCTTCCAGAGAAAGATGGAATATCAGATCAAATAACAAACGACCCTAATAAGAACAGGGTGTCGACTATGGCTGGAGATGTGCTGCATGGGAGTTTGTATCTTTACCTATATTTAATACGTCATTGTCATGCTCCTTTTTTTTTTTTTGGGTGGGAAATTATGAAATAACTTCTCCCGCTCTGGGTGGAGCGGGAGGGCGTGTCAGACTCTTACTGACTAAAATCTACCCGTGTTCCTTCGGTTGCTCTTTTGGGGGGGGCACGATCTCCCTTTCGATCTTCATCGCACCCCCGGCAGGCATCGGCCCTAACGGACCCCGTCAATTCTGTTGACATCTCTTTGAGGCGCAACGCGCCGTCGACCCGGACCTGGTCCTTATCGGACGGCAAACTACCCATTGTTCACCGTCCGCAAACCCGCGCCGGGAATCAGCCTGCGATTCCCGACGCCCAGGGCGTCTCCTTTGCCTCTCCCTCTCGCGTTCCGCCTCCTCCTTCGCGAGCATTACCGCTTCGTAGAAGGAAGTGACGGCCTCCCATCTCCTCTTGCTCCGTACCATGGCCTGAACCAGGGCCGGACGCGAGAGATCACTGCCTCCACGAGGACACGGCGATGCTCCGCCCAAGCCGGGCAGACCTCCACCGTATGCTCCACCGTGTATTGTCATCCTCCTGCCCGTATCTTAATTTTATTTATTTGTATTCGTTGCAGTGTGTCTTTTTCTTCTTCTTCCATACATTTCTATTAGGCGCCCTCTCATTATGTATTACAGCTGTTGATACCTCCACGAATGTAGGGATTATAAGCAAATAATAAGCCTATAAAGGGGCTCCCAAACCGGGAGCATTCGCCTGTAATGTAACCATACAAGATTCTACTGTAACGGTTAGGTTTGTAAGTAGACTGCGAAGGCCGTCAACTGCTAGGTAGTGTAGAGAGATAGTAGATACCAGCAGATATATATAATTAAATAGGTAAAAGAAACATGGCTTGGTCCCAGGTAAAGGTTACATTACCGGCAAATGCTCTCGGCGAGGGAGCGCCTTAATGTTCCCACTGCTGAGACACAGGGCTCCTCTCTGTGAAAGGGAGTGGGCTGATATCTACCACATGTGCCCAGTGCAGGTTGGCGGGTAACAAATGGCTTTGAGTTTTTGGTTTTGGGACATGCTGGTTTCCTCACGATATTTTCGTTTACCAGTTATGAGTGTGTGAATTTCAATATCACGTTAGGGCAACCTGTGAAAGTAGATTAAAGGTATTATAATAAATACATTATTTTGCAGAAATCACGGTACAAAAACCGTCATCGCCGTCACCGAAGCAACGTTACATCGACTTGATGGAGCAGCTCGATGAAGGCTACATGATGGTGTTCATGATAGAGTTGTGCAGAATGATCGCCGTGAAGGACAAGCGGGAGGTCCGAGAGGTTATGATCCATACGGAGTTGATCTACAATAGGTAAGTGTCATTATATTAGCAGTTAATTGTGGTCGTACAAAAGATTTGCCAACAAGCAATGGAGCGCAGCATACTGGATGTTAAAATAACAGATCGTGTCAAAAACACCACGTTGCGCTGTATAACTCACTAGCTCCTGCCCGCGACTTCGTCCGCGAGCCTATAACCTTCCTCAAGAATAGGGATATCCAATGCAAAAAGAATTTTTCAAATCCGATTGGTACTTCCGGAGATTACCTCCTACGTACAAACTTACAAACAAAAAAAAACCTATTTATAATATCAGTATAGAAGTAGCAGATGTTGGAGAAAAAATAACCGTCTGAAGTGGGAGCGGACTGGGCGGAGGGAGGTCGCCATCAGGTTCAACCGCGGCGAACGTGGTGACAGCCTAGAACCAATCAATCGAAGACATAATAGCAGAATCAACGCGGACTTGATTTGTTGATTGATTTTTCTCCATCAACGTATTTTGACTCTTGACTTGGTGTATTTTGTTTGTTTATATGTATCTATCTATTATTCTCGTAGTCTGTCATATTTTCAAATAATAACATTTTATGATAATTAGATTACAAGAACACAGACACTTTAATTTAAGTAAAGTATTTTTTGTGTCTGTGACCGTGTTATAGTTTCTGCCCCATGGGAAAAAGGTGTGAGTTTATGTACCTATGTACGTATTTAGTTTATTTTCTATCATGATGCACTTAATGTTTTTTGTCTCTGCATCACCCTAAGGTAGACTGGTAGAAAATGCGTCGGGCATTAAGTGCGCCTTTATATGGTTTGTTTTTATTTGTGCAGAAAGATTTATTTATAAATTATAATACTTCTACCAAGGCCAACTCACACTGTGCCCGCGTAGTAGATTAAGGCCTCAGTGCCAGTAGTGGCAACATTATAGGTAGGCTTGTCCTAACTATGTAAAATAAATATTAATATAATAAGCCCTCATCGCTGTAACTTAATAACATGCATAATGTTTCATGTTTACTTTATTCTATTTAACAATTTAACTTTTACCTAATTATAAATAATGTTTTTTCTGACAGTTTATGGAACAATGGCCGCCTCGCTTGGATCGGAGAACCGCTTAATACTGTCATTTGGAAGCTGTCAATGAAAATGTCAGATAGAAATACAGATATCGTTCGGAGTAAGGTCATCATCGCCATCTATCAGCCAACAGACGTCCACTGCTGGACATAGGCCTCCCCAAGGCGTTACTAAATCGGAGATATTAATTATTGCATTTCGTAATTAATATTTTAGTACACTAGTTAGCCATTTTTCATATTTCCATACAGTAATATTGCCAAATTAATGATAACAGCGATATATTTGACATCTATTTGCGGCGTTGCCCAGTTTTAGAATGAGCGCTCTGTTTTTTTGACGTGATATTGTGCTATGTATATGCTGATCAATTAATATTAATGACAGATTTTATTTAAAAGGGAATCGTGATACGCAGTCACTGGATTGTGGAGGTCAGATAAGCAGTCACTCCATGTATTCAGCTGCATCGGGTTAGACTGGAAGCTGACCCCGACTGAGTAGGCTAGGCAGATGATGATAATTGATTATTTTTACCCCACTACGGCGAAGCAAAAAGTAGGGTTATGATTTTGACCGGTATGTATGTATGTATGTAGCTATGTATGTATGTATGTTCATCTGTTCCCTCATAACTTCCAAACTACTCATCATCAATATTAAATAAAAATAAAAGTTATAAAAACTAAAACCCGTTTTAGTTTTTATAACTTTATTTTATAATATTCAAATGGGTCTCTCTACCAGCATACGCATCAATAATGTTCCACATGCTGCTACAAAGGAAGCAGGTGCTATCTGCAGAGGTGAACTCCATCATTGATGACGCTGACCTGTTCTATAATGATGACGAAGGAAACCGCCTCTTATACTCCTTGAAGCAGTTTGAGGATTATCCTAAATGTGAGTGGACCGTGGTCATAGGAAGTGCATGGCTGTATCAAGTCAAATTAAATTGAGTAGCGAAACTTCACCGACGTGTCGAATATCGATATGAAATGATGATAAACCAAAAAAAAAACAACAGCTGTAGTTATTTGAAATTATAAGATTAGAAGCTAAAACTTTTTGTTTTTTGTTCTGTCGTCATGATAGATAGCTCGTGACGTACCTATATGAAGGTTTGCCAGCTAATTTAAATTTACCCACAAAACTAAACAAGAAGTAGGTATACATCTTCTAAACTCATAATTTTAAATACTCAACTAAAAATATTTTATCAATGTTCTGTACCCACCAAGCCTGTCAAGTTTCACCAATTAATTTAATTTAACTTGAATTTAATCTCTGATCTCAGCTATCAAAAACAGTTATTGGCTTTGCGACAGCCTCATTGAAAGCTTCCTACTGCCATTTCGACGCCTGTCCGACACGCGTCGCCGTCAACGACTGATCGACTCAATTAACACAGCCATAGAGCAACGCTTCCCTCGACTGTTGAGAAAACACCACGAAGGAATTCTTCCTGGTAAAGGTACCTACGTCTGTCTTTCGTCATCATCATCCGTTCAGTCGTCCACTGCTGGACATAGCAGCATAGCCTCCCCCAAGCGACGCCATACTGATCAATCCTGTGCTTCTCCTACAGAGAGGACTCTGTTAGAGGAAGTGGGCAATAAGTCGTGGTCAGGAGACTTGAGTCCCAAGTGTGGGAACATTATAAGCTGATGTTGTATGCTTCTAATATCAGCATGCCTTAAATTAGGTGTTCTGTAATCACAAAATCCAAACATGGAGATTAAAGCATTCTAAACTTAGAACAGACCCACAATAAGACATCAGGTAAATTTATTGTTTGTTAAATTGATACGCTAAGTCAATTTTCTGTGTTCAAACCATTCCATAGAACTGTCAAAGAATGGCAGTTGTAATTTGAATATAGATATTGATTTCCTTGACTTCATATTTTTATATTTTATTTTCCCAGCAAGCCCTAAGAATGGATCCCAACCAAAAAAACGAAAGAGAAAACGACATCATCTTCCTCACAAAAAGAAGCGAATGAGAGAGAGATAAATCATACACCAGACAATAAAAATATAGATGGAAAGCAATTCAGCCAAGTTACATACTATATGAACCGTATAACGAGAACTGTGACACCAGTAACAAGTGACCAGCCGAGGTTCAGAGCCACTGCTACAAAATGCCACAAGAAAAAAAGAAGACCAACAACTGCCTACTTCAACCTTGACTAGGTTGCAGCAGGCAGTTGTCGGTCTTCTTTTTTTCTACCAACCAGAAATAGAAAGCCAAGCTACCAAGAGCATCACTACTTCAAGAGAAACTAAATGCCTTTCACAGTGATATCAGTACTGTGGACAGTTATTTATCATCTTTTCATCCGAAAGACGTACACTGTTGGATGTAAGCATCCCCCAAGCGTCGCCACATCGACAGGTCCTGTGCTTCTTGCATCTAGCGGACACCAAGCCGGTGGAAAGACCTCGGAAAGATAAAATACCATTTTACCAAATGAAAGAAAAGTTATAAGAATCTGGGTCAAAGAAATAATGAAGAAGACTGAAATTAAAAGCTGAGCTACTGATAAAGGTTTCTGAAGGTTCAAGCTACAGTGATGAAGAGGTGTCTCTGACTATAAAATTGATTGAACCTCTTAATTATGGGAACAGGACTGCTGACTTTGATGACACGAGATAGCAAAAGTCCTGTATCATCATCCGCCTGCCTTTTCCCAACTATATGGGTCAGCTTCCAATCTAACTGGATGCAGTTGAATACCAGTATTTTATATCTCCACAACCCAATAACTGGGTAACACGATATCAGTGATAAGATTGGTTGTGGAACTTTCGGGCTTCGGACTAGCCGTGACTACTGTTAAGTAAAGAATACTGTAATTAATTTTCTAGGTATTGATATAATAATTATGTACATATGAATGTGTGTTGTAATTGTTGTTTTATTTATTTCTGCACTCTTTATTGAACGGACACGAGACATCGGCAAGTTTATCATAGGTTACCACATTTTACAAGCTACGTCAATCTACCTTGGCTTTTCCCAACTTTGTTAGGGTCGACTTCCAGTCTAACCGGATATAGTCGAATACCAATTTTACATGAAGCAACTGCCTATCTGACCTCCACAACCAGTAACTGGGCAATACGATACCCCTTAGTAAGACTGGTTCTCAGACTTTCGTTTCTGACAACCCGTAACGACTTAAAACAACGAATAAATTCTCTAAAAGATTTTATTTTAAAATTATATAAAAAATATGTTTAAGATTCTCGCAACAAGCCCTTTCATTTGATATGTCACACGCTACTGTAGGCAAAACTTTTTTTTAAAATTTTCTTAATTATGATAAAATTATTAATAACAAGACACTTTAATTTACTCACTCCAAGGAGATTGTATTGGGAGTGCCAATGGATTCCAGGTATCGAGTAGCAGTGTTGGCAATGATCATTTACCATCAGGTGGGTCGTCGGCCTGTCTGACATCACCGCTCCGCAGTGGAGTCTTTTTATAAGATTTTAATTGTAAGTTCACGGAATCCATTAGCTTTTGATATTGTTTCGTATCTTTGAGACGTCGATACAGTCTCAGGAAATTATGTTTGAGGCTATTGCAGAGCCAATAGCTCGTTAATCTAACTGGAGTAAGAATAAACATTTATTTTCTTTATTTTGACAGCCGCTCTTACTAATGGGTTTCGTGTTACTCAGTAACTGGGTTGTGGAAGTCAGGTAGACGTCGCTCCATGTGAAATACTGGTATTCAGTTGCATCCGGTTAGATTGGAAACCGATCCCAACACAGACGGGATGAAGGTCTATGTACTGTTAGGATACGCCGCGAACTCCTTCAGAGCATCAAACAAGAGTCTTCCTTCATCGTCGTCATACAACATGTCAGCATATTCAAGGATTGTGTTCACTTCTACTGACAGCTCCTGATGTCGCTGACTGAGCATGTGGTGCAAATAAGCTACTTGGTCTGGTAGAAAAGAGCATGCACATGAGGAAAAACTAGCTGCTAGTAACAGCAAGTAACTATTTGTAACAACATCACACCATGCCAGTATGCGTTCCCTTAAGAGCTAGGCAGAGGTATATTAGTAGTATTTTATATACAAAAACTACGCTTTCTGTATAAGTTCAAGTCCCATGCAATAGGAGACGAGCCTATTGCCTTGTACAGAGCAAATCCAGACTCCGGGCTGCTACTAAGAAAAAACGTAAAATAGAAACCATAGAGGTCATACTGAAATGAAATGAATAGGATAATGGAATCACTTTTATAAGTAATATTTAATAAAATAGCTAGATAGAGTCGAAATTTCCTATTTGATAAGACATGAGAAGAATAGGCAGCACAAACTCAAGGGTCAAAGTCTCTTTTAAAGTACAGACATAATCTTAGTCAGATCATGATCTGAGCCGATTAGATTATAAATTAATAAACTTACTCTGTATGACATCTATCTCCGATTCCTTAAGTAATCTAGCGACCTTCCTCGTGACATTTATGAGCGGCTTAACGAACAACAGTAATTGTCTAGTTTGATATAAGCTGTAACAAGATACATCGTGAAACCATATTCACTACTTCTGTTATTGGCAAACAAGGATCGACCCGTGCGGCTGTTATTAGGTACTTAGCCACGAGCTCCTCTAACAGCTACTAACAACTATAACTTTAATACTCATGAACACTATTGTTATAATTAAATGCATAATTTCCATTTTTTTAAAAATGGTCCTGGCATCCCAACAAACTTGGTCCAAAGACTCCTTGACACACAAAGACTTGATTCATTCACCCCAACCAGATACGGCAGGTAAGCTACCATGATAACTGTTTTTATTTGTACCTTACGCTAAATAGAATGAAAATAAAAACAGTAATGCCTTTCAACGTGGCATTCCTGCCAGCCAATTTGTTTGACTCCCTATGAGCTTTTATATATATTTATTTTTAATCGTGCTTGTGTGCGTGTTACCATATTAGTTACACGGCAAGTAAAGAGAACACTAGAATAATGATAAGAAACCAAATATATATATTTCTCAAGTAATCACAATGACATAAAACATAATGAAAAAAATCTGGCCATTTGCGTGTCGGACCACGCACAATGAAGGGTTCCGTAGTTGGGATGAATTTATCCCAAATACAAACTTAACATTGTAGTTGAATAACAACTAGTGTTGAGGAGTGGACTATCAACAGAGAGCGCCATCTTGTGTCTTAAGCAGGCTGTCGGGTACTACATGGAGAGGAAGACGCCGTGTATACGTGTTTCCTGGACCTATGCAAGGCCTTTGATATTATATGGCCAAATTGGAAGGAGCGGGTGTGCCGACTGAAATCATCAGATGGGCTGGTGCGCTATCTGATGCATATGGCATGGAGTGTGGCGTGCGGCTGGGGGGATAACCTCTCCTCTGTTATTCAATCTATATATTAATGACCTCATCGGCGAGCTCAGCGGTACTCATATGGGTTGCTTTGTAGACGAAGTAAGCGTATATAACATCAGTTATGCGGACGATATGGTACTGCTGGGACCGTCGAACCGTCGGTGGGAGCGATTCGTAAGCTTGTGTCAATCTGTGGGGCGTACGCGGCGGAACATGGACTGAAGTATTACTCGAAGAAGAGCGAATTGCTCGTTTTCAAGAGTGGAAAGTGTGGATGTTCCGCCTATTATGTTTAATGGTGCGGCTCTGCGGGTGGTGAGCAGCATCAAGTATCTGGGCCACATTATGACACAAGTTGTAGGATGAAGCAGACATAGAGCAGAGCATTAACAGTCAGGGGGAATATGGTATGGTGTGCACACAGGTTTGCTCGCTGCTCGAGGGCAGTGAAAATTACTATTTTCAAGGCGTACTGCCAATCGTTATACTCGAGCAGTCTGTGGGTAGCCTATACTCGCCGGGCTGCTAGAGCCCTGCGTGTCCAATGCAACAAAATCTTCAGGATGCTAATGCTGCCTCGCTATTGTAGTGCGTCCGGAATGTCTACGGAGGCGCAAACGGACGGCTTTCATGCGGTTATATGGAAGAAAGTAGCCTCCTTGTTGCAGCGCGTGCGAGGCAGTAGTAACAGTATCCTGCAGATGGTTGTATCTCGTACGGATTGCCCTATCCAGATCAAATGGATGCATATTGTGATGGGTGTTGACTAACATAGTGTATAAGATTTTACTAACACAATAGGTACCTATAATAATTATTTATGACTCTGTATTTTTTTTTCACTGTATTTTTATCATTTTGTAATTGTATGGATTATTTTTTATCTGAAATAAAATTATTAATAATAATAACATGTTCTCCTATACATTCCAATTGCAAATGTAAGTTTGTACGCACAATATTGAGAGATTTACCATGTTATTTTATCACCATAGACTTATTATAGATTTTCCTGTAATCTATGAGTAAAAAACCATATTCTGTATTTTTCCAAAAATGTTGTCTCAGTAGTTTTGTAGATAAGGGAGGGAAGAATGGTAAATTTTCATTTACTTTCTTAAATACATTTAAATTTATTTATTTTAAAATAATAAAAAAAACATTGAAGTCCTCGCGATAAGCCCTTTATTAAGATGTCTTTAAATTGTGACATCTTTTGTTAAAAGTCCTTAATAGATAAATAAAAACCGGCTTAGTGCGTGTCGGAAATCAAGGGTTCCGTAGTTGGGATAAATTTATCCCAAGAACAAACTTAATATTGTAGTTGACAAACGTGTTCTCCCATACGGAATGCATACATGTATTTTCATCGATATTTGCATCAATTGAATACAGACTTTAAAAAAAAAAAAAAAAACTCGTTGCGCGGTGGTCCCATATAATTTTTTTTAACTTTGCTCGGGTTGTTTTTGAGTTACCTTCGATAATACATATTTAAACTCTCTGCTCGACTAGATTTTGACATATGCCATACCAGCTGACTCGACGAGATGTTGCGAAAAACGTCATGAAGTTCAGGAATTTACATCAACTTTCAGCGTTCAGATTTATTCAGAAAAATATGTTACTGCTCCTGTTTTGTACAATATGTTTGTGGCAAATATCTTTAATTATATGTTGAGATCAGTCAAACTGTGTCAGTACACAGCGAAAGTTTTATAGAGTTGGTATTACTACACCTATCAAAAGGTAGGTAATTTAAACTTGCTGAAAATATGTACATAAACAACCTACTCTCTTGCTGAAAATGTGCAAAAGGGATAAATAATGATATTATCATCCTCTCTGCATTCTTACTTTGCCATTTTTCATACATAAACTACATAAAAAACACGATCAAATCTTGATAAAAGTTACTAAAAATTGTGTTGAGACGTGACACTTCATAGTGCTGACCGTCTATCCAATTATCTTATTTCGATTCAAAAGTTGCATTCAGTCTAATCGATACTCGTAATAAAATCGAATATGAAAAAAGTGTTAGAAACCGAATAAAGACTCTTTGGTATATTTTCTAAGAATTATTTAATTTTTAATATTAAGAAATTTATTAGTAAGTATACATGTACAGTGTGCATAGGGCAGTAACTTTTTAGGGTTCCTTACATACGAATGAAAAAATGGAACGCATAAAGGATTACTCGTGTGTCGGTCTGTCACAGCCAATTTGCTCCAAATCTACTGGACAGATTAAGTTGAAATTTAGTACACATATGAATTTCTGTAACCCAAATACGGAAGTGTAACGTAAATAAATTAATTTTTAACATGGGGTCACTTTTGGGGGGCAAATTAGACAGTTGAAAAGAAAGGGAGTGCCGACAGAAGTGAAAACTTAAACAATTTTACTGTGCAGGAAATACTTTTAATGAGGCGTCGGTAACGGTGTCGCGAGTTCAATAGTTTTTTCCCATTTCAAAAATGCCCAACGCACCTAAAGAAGTTTTAACTTAAAAAAAAGTTTTGCAAACTGTACCGTGTGACATATCAAATGAAAGGGCTTATTGTGAGGGTCTCAAATATTTATGTTCATTATTCTATATTATTTTCGGAACGAAGTTCTTTAACGCGACTTGCGGTAGGAGTAAACTGGCATAAATCGTCACGCGAATAAGTGTTCATACTTGCGACTGTCTTCTTCTAATTTGATAGAGAGAGTGGGAGAAAGTGTGAATTTGGTCAAATTGTAAATCCAAGATGGCGGTTGCGAAAATTTTCAAATTGTTCGTCATGTGTGTCGTTTTCATGGTTTTCAAAGGAGATAAAGCCGATAGTGACGTTAAAATGTACATTCAAGATGACGGCTCCGAAAATTTTCAAATTTTTCATCATGGGTATCGTTTTCAGTTTTTAAGCGTGTTAAAGTCGATAGTGACGTCAAAATGTAAGTCCAAGGGTGGCTGCAAAAATTTTGTTTTTGTTTGAAATTATACGTGAAAAAAAACTTAACGGACGAATGGACGCACACGTTTTATTTTTTAATTATTATAGAAAATAGCCACTTAGCCACTTATCTCCGGAGCCATAGATTATTTTTTCAGAATACTGGACATTGATAGTTGATTAGTTGATTACAGATTCCTGGAAAACCTATGAAAAGTCGATGGTCGTAAAATAAAAAGGTAAATCTCTCAATATAGTGCGTACAAGCTTAAGTTTATTCTTGAGATAAATTAATGGTAAAAATACGTCATTTAAAACTGTTTGCGGAATACCAACCCAATTAATAGAATTAATTTATCATCATTCCGAAACAAAATTTTGTAAGTCTACCTTAAAAATGTATACTGGGCATTCTGTAGCAAACTATCAAAAATAAAATCCACGGTAAATAATTGTCCAATAAATTCAAATAACATTGAACAGCGAGCGCATTCCGAATTTAAATTCAAATATGGAAACAATTCAGCGCGAAATTCAATAAATTAGGTAAGTATTTATCCCCGTCCTATCCTATGTCGTTTTATACATAATGTCCAAAAAACGATTAAAATTACATTAGAAAAGTATAAATAATTATTATTAACAATGCTTATTGTATTTAATGCTTAAAACAATTTTATTTCAATTTCCAAGTATCGATTTCTGATATTCGTCATATTATTTAAACGAGTCGATGAAAATTAAAAAAAAATAGTTTGGCATAATCGTTTTCGCACAACATTACAATAAAAAAAAAACAATCATGGTCGTCGATTTTTAACACAAATTGAGTAGTAGTAATAAATATTACGTGTTATTGGACCAGTTTTAGTATACATATTACGTTAAGATCTGGGCATTTTCTAGTTTTTTATTATATTTGTCACATTTTAAATCGTATCTACATGTGTATATATGATATTTGTAAAAAGTAAAAATGTAAACACGCACTATAGGCGCGAAACTTCGACTTTGGACATCAAAAAACTTCATTACCGCTACATAATAAACTTGAACAATGGATGAATTCGTCAAATAATTAAATGATGTAGTATTCACTGCCCCTATAGTAGAGTTTGGATGTTCGAAATCCCCAATTTTGTATGTTTTTTAACCTCGACCTCGACCGTCATCAAAATGGCGAATATCGCATTTACAGACTTGAATTTTATAAAGGTAAATTAATAATCTTGAGCGCTAGTATGAGAGATTTAATGGCGTAAACATACGAGTTTTTTTCCCAACTCTCTTAATTAACGCACATTCATAAGATTTGATGGGTAGCTTAATAAATATTTACACATAATCAATTAAGGGTGTCGTATGTCGTTATTCTGGGGTGCAATTGGACCCACTACTGAGCCGGGGCGGAGGTTTGTGTGTTCGGGTCCAATCGGGTGCGCTTCCGAACTATATGGTTAATCCACTTTGTGTATCTTGATGATGTTATAATACTTCCTGTCACTGTTGTTTACATCAAGTAGTGGTATAAGAATGTGTGTAGGGTACGTACCATCTTACTTCCAAACAAAAACACTGCAACGTGAAAAAGAACTCTTAACTTTGTTTTTTTTTTGTGGCCTCAAGCTTTTAAGAAAATATTAGAGTTCTATGCATACGTAAGTTATATTTAGTACCTTTCAGTTCATTAAAGCTTGTTTTTAAAAGGTTTTTATTTAAAGGAGAATACTCTTAAAAGGAACAGAGAAAACTTTTGGTGATATTTAGTGAAATCATTCAGTAAATATTTCATTATAAGATTCGATGTCTAAATGTGATACTGCTATTTGTTTTTCATCAGGGGTGATTATTTTTTTCTTTGAAATAACTTCTATTTGGGTATATTTACCCGATGATATAAATACATACATATGTATAATCACGACCATAATACCATAGGAGTAGGCAGAGACTGCAGATTGTCAAAATCAACTATCCACAACATACTTTTCGCCGCTTTTCTGTTGTAATAATTCTGTTCTACCTATTATGTTTAGGAGATAGATAAACATTGTATAATTTTTACAATTTTTAAAATACATAGTAGGTAGATGTTTATAATAAGTTTATTTAAACCACAACCGGGAAGCCCTTGGCCTGCATCTGGTGGTAACTGATGATCAGGCTAAAGGTGGAAGCGAGCTTCACCCGGAATCCTTAACTACAGAGGAACTGGCTATCTTACTGGCGATCTTCGGCTAGACGGTTGTTGTTTCTGGTGGGCAACTGCCCGTCTGGTCGGAGGATCTTCCCTTTTCTATGGAGGATGAGTAAACTTTTACAGCCTGTCTCTCATACCTCTAAAATGCCACACTTTAGAACGGGCTATCCTAATTGAATGCGTAAACAAAATTTCGTGCGTGTGCTGTTAAAAAAATTCACACTTCTTTAAAATTTAACCCAAGGAAGTAAATCTTTATTACAAAATAATCTTAATAATATACATAGCAAAGTGAGTCATCGCATTTAAATGTATTCCTATTTAAAACGTTTAGGAACAGCCATATTTTTACCTTACTGTCCCAAAAAAAGGGTATATTTTCGAGTGAATTTGTTAAAAATGTTCCCAATTTTGCGATCGTTTAATTTCACTGAATAGTTTTTTTTTTTATCGTTTTACAGACAGTAATAGCCATTAAAATATGTCCACATAGCACCAAAGGAGTTTTTTGATTGTTCAAATACTTAAAAGCACTACGTCGATTGTATATTATGTACACTTTGCCCAATTTACGAAATAAGCAACATACAATTTAAATATATCTATTGCAATTTTCAGATCAAATATTTGAAATGAAACCATTGTTTTTTGACCACTGACTATTGTTTTTTAAAAAGGCCATTTTTAAAATCACAAAAATCCGTAACTTGTTTAAAAGTAGGCACTATTTCAGGTTTATCGACAATAAAATTTTAGTACTTAATATATTAAATTAGAAATAAAAAATATTGCATCTTGGAGTTTTATGATTTCATAAATATATTAGTATTTTTTTACTACAATGAAAGTGTGTACTTGTTTTCTGCTCTTCGGGATATTTGGTAGTTTTATTTTATCGTTTATTTTCAAGCCTCCTTTTGATTGAGTTTGTCTCAATAATATTCACCACTTTATTGTAATTAACAATTCGCTTTCTGCTATAATAAAACCATTACAAATTAATTTACAGCTTACACAAACTCGATATCACGAATCAGACCTGAAGGAGATCACAGAGACGTCAACTTACCACAAGAGACTGTTAGCGAATATAGTGATGAAGAGTACTCCGGAGAAACTAATAAATTAGACAATGTACATAACTTTATAACAAGAGGCACCACAGTTCAAGATAAAAACAAAAACATGAAACTGGTCTTCAAAGCGCCGAGAGTTGAAACCCTCACGGAATTCATTCAAGAAGCCGTTAAAATTCTCAACACTTATGAAGATACCGCATTTGAAGATTTCTTCCACGTTCTAGACAAAGAAATCAGAAGATATCATTACAGAGGCTGTAAATTTTCTGAATTGACGCAAAATTCTAATACTAGGAGTTTACTGTCCGGGTCGTTAAAGTTGATCAGAGGGAAACCGGTTCCTTTTACGAAAGCAATCATTAATGGAGTGGCGGACATTATGAGAAATGAAACATACAACAAAAATGTTAAAGAAATGCTGGATTATATTAATTCTTTGTACACAAATACTGACCTGAACTTGCATAGTGTTTTAAATGAATTGAAGTATTATGGAAACACAAAATCTGTAAGAACTCACAATAATTTAGTAAAGGTTATTAAAGGCGGGGTCCGAGCTGTTTTGTTTAATCCTTACACTGAACTTAACATTAATACTAGAAGAGAATTAAAAGAAAGAATAGAAATATTTTGGAAACAATTCAAAAATAATCCTGCATCAAGCGCTGAAAAGAATGATATTCCTAGCACAGATCGAGTTATTAAGTCAGTCATTAATAATATCTCCACAGCCCCCGAAAATATAATGAACGACGTTATAAATCCCAAACATTTAAAAAACAAAAGAGAGAGCATTGTTAGTATGGATACTTATGGAGAACAGTTTCAGCATGATGAAACTGAGAAGGATGAGAGTAACAATGAATCTGGTGAACAGATAACAAATTACAACACAGACAAAATCTTATCAGGTCAATCGTTCGATAGCAGTTCAAATTCCATTAAAAACTCTCAGGAGCGACATGAAAAGTACAACACACAGCGATACATGACTCTATACACAGAAGAAATATCTTATAAATCAAAGACTACGAAGAAAACAGAAATCATTCCAATATCTGCGAGTGTGATGACAAGAAAGCCCAAAGTTAAGAAGCGACCGACGACCATGTCCACAACGAGGGAGAGAGATGTATCGTCTGACAGGACAGAGAAGCTTGAAGTGTTGAGAGCTAATCATGAGACGGATGATGCAGAACTGAACATTTTTAACTCAAGCCATGACACAGAAAATGACCTGACGCTAGAATTGAAGCACGAATCGAGAGCAAGAGAAAACTATGACAAGCAACAAAAGCATGGCAAGGCAGATAAATCAAGGTCTAAGAGCAAACAAAAGAACGTGGAAATAATAAGCCAGTACGACGCAATCATTGATGTTCAGTTAGCTAATACTGAGTTGTTGAAACCTTTGGGAATGTTTGAACCACTCGGTGTGGATACGAAGTAAGAAATTGTTTGATTCTTTCAGAATTAAGTACGAAATTTTATGTACATTGTATATGCTTGGTACTAATAATAATCTCTCAGAAACATAAACATTACCACTATAACGCATCGAACTGACTGAGTTTCACATATTAGGTCTTTACCTATGAAATTGCCGTTTTTCATTAAATAAGTTAACGCCCTTGTTTCTCCTATATTTTTTATTTTTATTAATCAAAGCTATTAATCAAACCCATGCAATCAATTCATTTTTGCCAACGTAGTGGTAGCTTATTGATGCTCTTTTTGAAAAAGTCAACAAAATCTTCAAAGTCATTTTGAATTGCTTCTCGATTATTGAATTTTTTCCCCGCCAAGATTATACGAATTCTAGAAAAAGTAGAAGTCTGTAGGGGCAAGGTCTGGTGAGTACGGTGCATGACGGAGAACTTCCAACCCCAGCTCTTGTAACTTGGAGACTAGACAGAGCAGACGCTGTGCAGTATGAGGTCGCGCATTGTCGTGCAGGAGCAGTGGAGCCGAACGACTGACCAAAGCTGGTCGGAGATGTGCGACTTTCTCCATCATTATGTTCAGTTCTTCACAGTACACATCTGCAGTATTGCTCATCCCGTTTGGTAAGAAACTGTGATGAATGACACCAGCGCTAGACCACCAAACAATGACCATCACTGTTTTAGGGGTTAGTTTTGGTTTGTGGCATTGTTTAGGTGCTGAACCAGGATCTAACCAACTTGCTGAGCGCTTGCGACTGTCGAACATAATCTATTTTTCGTCGCAAGTAACAATGCGATTCAATATGTCTTCGTTGGTGTGCCTGTTGAGCAGTACAAGGCTCAACTCGACGCGTGCTTCGCGCTGACGATCATTCAATTTGTGGAGCACCCATTCGTCAAGGTTTTTTACCTTACCAATCCGACGCAAATGAACCAATACTGTTTTGATGCTAACATCGTAAGCTGCTGCTAATTCAGCTGTAGATTGAGAATCATCAGCTTCCACAATCGCCTTTAATTCGCCATTTTCGACTAAAGTTTTCGGTTGACCACAGGGGTCATTTCTTAGGTCGAAATTTCCAGAACGGAAGCGGGCAAACCAATAACGGGTGGTGCGTTCGTTAGTAGTGTTCGCTCCGTATACGTCACTAATGTTGCGTGCCACTTCTGCCGCTTTGTTGCCACGACGGTACCCATACTCCATAATCACTCGAATTTTTAACGTATCCGTGATGACGAAAAACGTACAAAGGCGATGAAAACAGAACGCTAACCATTAAACAAATGATTAATTTACAAAAAAGAATTCCATATTTTAAAAATAAAAATAATTTTAACTTAGAAGTCTTAGCGAAAAAAAAAGGACTTGAAATAGTCAGTACGGCAGAACGGCAATTCCATAGGTAAAGACCTATTATAAAGCTATTAAAGTTCGTTTTTTAATCCCAGGAATTAATTTGACGGGTGCAAATGTCTAAATCCAAATTAAAAAAACAAACAATAAAGATTTGAAATGGTAGGTAAATTACTATCTGGGATAAAAAAAAAACGAACTTTACATCTCTATACAATACACCATAAAACACAAATTTTGTTTATCCTCCTACATTATTCAAAATATTAGTGGTTGGCGCAGCATCTCTTTTTCTTCCATACATTTTCATCCTACATCATCTCAGTAGTCACATTTACTTTTACATAATCCATCCACATTCGTTTCTTTAGCCAGTACATTCGTTCTCAAATCTCAAAACAATTGCTCATTTCTTAGAATAGAATGCATAGGAATATTTGAAACAATACTTCATAAGTTCCAGATATGAGACTACTTCGTATCCGAAGTCCGATAGACAAACCAAACCATTATTTACAAAATCTACAAAACGTCCTCGAGCTATGCAAGTACAAGCAGAGATTAAACCGCAGAAACCGACTGCTCCCACAAAACCTTCAAGATACTCGAAAAGAAACAAACCTTTCCATAGAAATCAATTAAGTGACCTAAGGAAAAATTTTGCGCCTCCCTTTTCCAACGAAGGACACCAATTTATGAAGGACATAAATGAAAATCAGAATTATCTTAGACGTTCTGATAATGATACTATTAGAGCAGAAGATTTCAACACATATGTCATTAAAAGAATAAACACTTTGGAAAATAAATTAAACGAAATAAAACAAATGAATGATTTCAGTTTTAGAAGTAAAATTAACGATGATTATACTAATGAAGCTGTAGCTAGAAATGTTACTGAAAAGTTTGAGGTAACATATAAAGTTGGTAGTAAAATAAAAGATATGAAAGGAAACGTCATTGAGAGATTGTTGAATGAAGACCATGATTTAAATAATGAAGAAGTTAATGATGGACAGAAGTTCTCAACAAGAAATAATACAATGAATACAGAGTCTTCTACAAATAACAACAAATCTCGTTAACCAAAAGTTATAAAGAAAGATGCAGTGAATGTTACAGTAACACAGTTAACAGTTATTGATAACGAAAAAACAACAAAAGTCACAACTAACATTAGCAAAGTCAATGTAAATGTCACTAAGAAATTAAACAAAGAAGTAATTAACAATAATGTCACAACATCTACTATTAGTTTAGTTAAAGTTTCAAACAAAACGAAACTTGAAAGCGTTGTGACTACTCCTACGGTTGGCATTACTAGAAGAACAATGGCTTATTCTGAACCGTCATACGATTACGACTCCCAAGAGGGGAATCTTCCAACTGTTCATGACAGTCAAATTGAATCATTTTTAGATCATGTTAATGATGGTATTGATCTTCGTATGTAATTTATGAAAAGAATTATTCATCACCGATGTGGTGCTTTATAGAATAAAATGGCTGAGATTTAAGTTCTTAATAAAACATATATAGTAAAAATGTTTTATTGACATAAAATAATGTAAAAAAAATTATCACCAAATTACAAGCGTAAATTGTAAAAGTAAGAGAACTAGAAACAAATGGTTTATGTATGTATCCGAAAAGTAAATAATAACATTTTAAAAAGTTCTTGTTTTCTTAGGACTACCAAACCCTTTTACCTAATTAGTTTCTCTACATAAAATAAGTAGCTTAGTTTGGCAATTATCTAATGCCCGTGGCTTCGCCCGCGTGGATGCTGGAAAATATCCCACAGGAACGTGTTACCGGGATTCAGAGTACCCTATGTCCTAACCCAGGTCCCATGGCCTATCCGTTTTTTTTTTTTTTTGGGTGGGAAATCATCAAATAACTTCTCCCGCTCTGGGCGGAGCGGGAGGGCGTGTCAGACTCTTACTGACTAAAACCCATCCGTGTTCCTTCGGTTGCCCTGTTGCCGGGGGCCACGATCTCCCTGTCATGGCCTATCCTGTGCCTTTCATCTAGAAATCCGTTCAGCCGTTACGGCATGAAAAGGTAACAAATCTGTTTTAAGGTTCCGTACCTCAAAATTAAAAATTTAAATTCTTAAAGGATGACTTCATTGTCTGTCAAGACCTTTTATCTCAAGAACGCGTGGAGGCATCAGGTTGAAATAGATACGTATCAAAAACTTAGATCTACGGTCTCTTGGATCTGTAACGAAAATTGTAATAACTTTTAACAGAGTGGGCCGATTTTAATGAAATAAAGACTAAGTGTTAATTTAAGATAAGGATTATGACTATATTTCCAATCCCTTAAATCTAGACACAAAAAAAAAATTACATGTGAATCCCCTTTGGGGGATGATTTTACAAAAACGTTGAAATGCATAACTCTTTATTTCTTAACAAAAGCATACATTTGAATGTACATATCCCTAACTTAAGAAATGCTGGATTTGTCATACAAACTCTCATCCCCTGTATCACTCTCTATAAGATTATTTTTGAGACAAAATGTACCCTATGTCCTTTTCCAGGATTCTATCGAAATTCGTTTAGTTGTTTAGCCGTGAAATGGTAATATACAGACAAACAGACAGACAGAGTTACTTTCGAATTTATAATAATAGTTTGTTTTTTTTTTTTAAGTTTTTGTTTAAATTCACCTTTATACGTCAAGCCGTTTTCGATATTTCGTAATTCATGAGTGAGTGAGTGAATAACCTTTCGCTTTTATATATTTAGATTAAAATGAATGTATGTACCTCCTTTTTTCTGCTGTTTACGACATTTGGTAGTTATTTTGTATTGCTTTCAAATACTTCTTTTGACAGAGTACCTGACAAAGAATACAATGTCAAAAAAGTGTTTTAAATATTATAAAATCAACAAAGTTTAGATAGAACTTCTGTTGATGACGACACATTCCTAAGTGAAGTGAAAGGTGGTTAAAGATTTCATACGTATTCAATCACGTAAAGGAACTCCAAGCATAGCCCTCTCCATTGCCCTTTGGGTGACTTGTAGCCTTCTAATAAGGCCCATTGTGATCGACCACGTTTCAGTACCATAGGTCATTACTGGCAAAATGCACAGGTCTAATTTATTTATTTTTATTTATTTATTTATTTATTTATAGTTAATTAAAACGGTACACCATTAATAATATAACATTTATTAACATAGAAACAATTACAATCTTGACAATAGATGACAAAAAAATCGATCTAGCTGGGTCTTATATCTGGGAAAATTCATTTTCTCCGTATTTTCACTCGAGCAGAGCTCGGTCACCCATTGGTACCTAAGAATTATTTATTTATTTTTATTTATTTATTTATTTAAAGTTAATTGAAACGGTACACTTTTAATTATATGACATTAATTAACATAGAAACAATTACAATATTGACATTAATTTAATTTTAAACTAACATGGAACAGTGGACTCCCTAGCATACTTTCTCTCATAGACCCACCAGACATATACGCATAATTTTTTTCCATTCATCCGCAAACACACAGCAATAATGACATAGCAGCATCGAATTAGTATGTGCTATCAAGGCAGCATGGATTAGTATGAAGTTTCCTATACTATTAAATGAGAATTCTCTATTTTCACCAGAGCAGAGCTCGGTCGCCCAGGTACTTACTTTCAAGAAAGAAGTATTGAAGAAAAAGACATTGCGCTGACCCCAAATAGATTAGAATAAGGGCAAGAGAATGATGAAGATTTTATTACTTTTAAACATTCCATTATTTTAAGATTTACCTCTCAGTTTACAATTTACCCTTGTATGTCAGAGATGACAGCCAATTCTTTTACTTAACTAATTAAACCCGCTTTATATTTTAGCCATTTTATTCAGTTTAAGCACCACAATTGTGTTAACTAATCCTCTTCCTAAATTACACAATATTATCAAGATCATAACCATCATAAACATGATCAAATGGATCAAGTTCACTTTTGCCTTTACCTTCAGGCGGGACAGCGAAATCGTAATATGACGGTTTCGAATAAGCCGTTGTTATTCTAGTGATAGCAACCGTGGGAGTAGTCACAACGCTTTCAAGTTTCATTGCATTCGTGACTGAACGAACAGTAGATGTCGCATTATTGTTAATTACTTCTTTGTTTATTTCGTTTGTGTTATTAGTGACATTTACGTTGTTGTTTGTGACTCGAGATATGTTTTTGTTATCAATAATTGTTGCGTTGATTGCATCCTTCTTTATAACGTTGGCTTCAGAAGATGTGGTATTATTTGTGGTAGATTCTGTATTAATTGTATTACTTCCGGTACTGTGTCCATCATTACCTGTTTTATTATTTAAATCGTGGTTTTCATTCAGCAATCTTTTAATGATGTTTCCTTTCATATCATTTCTTTTACTTTCATTGTTATCTTTTGTTTCGATCTCATATTTATCAGTAATATTGCTAACTTCAAGCTCATCAGTATTATTATCATTTATTCTACTCCTGAAACTAATATGATTCATTTGCTTTAATTCATTTAATTCCTTTTCTATAGCATTTATTATTTTAATCACATATTTACTGTAATCTTTTACTCCAATAGTATCATTATTGGATCGTCTTGCTATAAATTTCTGTTTCTGGTTTTTGATCTTCTTATATTGTTTAACTGAGTGGTCTTTGTTGGACACTCTCCAACCTCTCTTTGACTCATAGAATTGTTTTCTATTTAAAGATCCGTAACTTTTCAAGTATCTTGAAGGAGATTTTGTGGGAGCAGTCGGTTTCTGAGTTATAATCTGTGTTTGTGCTCGCATAGATCGAGAACGTATTGTGGGTTTTATAGGTAATGGTTCGGTTTGTATAGCTGACTTCAGAAACAGAGTGGTGTCTGATCTGGAACTAAGTAAGCAATGTTTAATGTTATGTATATATATTCTAAGTATGTATAAGAAGTGAAGAACATATTTTTGTGATGCGAGTTTTGAGTTCAGTAAGAAATTGGATGGTAATAAGAGAAAAACAAAAGTAACGATGAGCGGAAAAATGATGGATGAGGATGAATGAAAACACGTTCGTCGACCTCAAATAAAATGGGATAAGGGCAATCGTGGAATTGCTGTTACATTTTAAACACATAAAGTTTGTTAACTTCATAATAAATATATAAACTTTGTTTGTACTTTGATTCGAGATTATATCAGTCTTTTGAAAACTCAAACAAAATCTTACTTCGTGTCCATCTCGAGTGGTTCAAACATTCCCAATGATTTCAACAACTCGGTATTAGTTAAATGAACATCAATGACTGCGTCGTAATGGCTAATTATTTGCGCGTTCTTATGTTTACTCTTAGAACGTGATTTATGTGCCTTGCCGTGCTTTCGTTGCTTGTCATAGTTTTCTTTTGCCCTCGGTTCATACTTAGATTCTACCTTCAGACCACTCTCTGTTTCATGGTTTGAGTCAGAAATGTCCTGTTGTGTATCAGTCGTGTCATGATTTGCTTTTAGTATTTCATTTTTTTTTATCTTGTCTGACGATAAATTTCTAATCCTCGGTGTGGACGTGGTTGTCGGTAGCTTTTTAGCTTCCTGCCTTCTTGTCATCAGACTCTTTGATTTGTAAGATATGTTTTCTGTGTATAGGGTCATGTATCGCTGTGTGTTGTACTCTTCATGTCGTTCCTGAGAATGTTTGATAGATGAGATTTCGTCAGCAACGTAATCTGTGGCCGGTTTCCAAAATTGATTGATACTCCCATACACCTCAGGGATGTCATCATGAAATTGTTCGTTATCAGTCTCTATACTAACAATTCTATCACTTTTATTTTTCAATTTAATTTGTGGATCATTTTTAGAATAAGTTTCGGGATTTTTAAGTGCTTTGATGCTTTTAACGAATGACTTAATAACTGGATCTGTGTAAGGAATATCATTCATTTCACCGCTTGATGCAGGATTATATTTAAATTGTTTCCAAAATGTTTCTATTTTTTGTTTTAATTCTCTTCTAGTTTTAGTGTTAAGTTCAGTGTAATGATCAAACAGAATAGCTCGAAGACTGCGTCGTATGATCTGTACTAAATCGTTGTAGCTTTCCATAGATTTCGTCTTCCTATAAAACTTTAATTTGTTTAAAACACTACGAAAAGATTTAGTATTTCTGTACAAAGAATTGATATAATCCACCAAGTATTTAACATTTTTGTCGTATGTTTCATCTCTCATCATGTCCACTGCTTCATTGATGTTTGCTTTTGTAAAAGAAACTGATTTCCCTCTGATCAACTTTAACGACCCGGCCAGTAAATGCTTAGTATTAGAATTTTGCATCAATTCGGAAAATTTACAGCCTCGGTAATGATATTTTCTGATTTCACTGTCTAGAACGTGGAAGAAATCTTCGAATGCGGTATCTTCATAAGTATTGAGAATTTTAACGGCTTCCTGAATGAAATCTGTCAAGGTTTCAACCCTCGGCGCTCTGAAGACAAGTTTCATGTTTCTGTTACTAAGAGTTGTGCCTTTTGTTTGTACATCGTCTACGTTGTTAGTATCTCCGGAGTACTCTTCATTGCTATATTCTGGAACAGTTTTTTGTGGAAGGTAGACGCCTTTGTGGTCTCCTTTCTGTCTGACCCATGATATCGAGTCTGTGTAAGCTGAAAGATAATTTAGAATGTTTTTAGTATGATAGGAGGTGAATTATTATATTACGATGAATACTAAGACCGCCCTTTGTACACTCGTTTTAAATATGTCAGTCCTTTTTGTATTGTGTGTAGGTACGTACCATAAAGTGTTTAATAAATAAATACTAAATTAGGTAAATTTGTTTCGTTGTTAGGATACAGAAGTTGTGGCAAGGATTATAATGTTGTTAGAAAATTGAATTAATTCTACTTCTATTCCTAAAGTAATATTTTTCACTATTTTTATGACCCTTATATCAAAATTAAGCTTGAAACAAACGATTTAATAAAACTACCAAATATTCTGAACAGCAGAAAACAAGTACACATTTTCATTGTAATATAAAACGACTAACATTTTTATGGAATCATAAAACTTTTTATACATTGCACATTCGACTATCTTTGATTTCTAATTCAATAAAAATATTACTACAATTTTATTGATAATAAAACTGAAATAGTAGGTAACTACTTTTGAACAAAGTTGTGAGTTTAAAAAAATGTGGAAACGTGTTTGAATTCCTAAAATAAATTATCGGTCGAGCCTCGCGTGTTCTAACACGAGTTTAATTTTTTAAACTTCGATCTAAAAATATTAGGTAAAAATGGAGGATTAAAAACTGTGCGAGGTGGACAAAAAATCATAAAAGTTGTGAAAATAATTTAAAAATCGATGTAAATATTTGAGTAACTAAAACAATGCCCTTGGTAGTTACTGTGTGGACCTGTGTGACTACAAAAGTATAATTGAATAAAAATCAACGCATAGGTAGTCAATCATAAATACTGGGAACATTAAAGAAAAATGACAGCTTACTATGTTCTAAATAGTGATACAATTTAAAGTGACGAAATACTATGCTTTTATTATTTTTAAGCATATTTTTTCAGTATCATTTACTTCATTGTGGCAAGAAAGGTTTGTAATTTGTTTTTGTTATAATTTTCTAAGGATCTGCTCCTGCTTCACACGAGTGCAATGGTGACAAAACATCGTGATTTGTGTGATATAGTATCTAAGTTAAATATTAATATTATTTACCCATAAAAAAGACGCTCTAAATGATGGTAAACACCGATCAAAATTCATTGCGTAGTTTAGAAGATTGTGGTCACAGAAAAAGCGACTTTGTATTATGCTACGTGTTCCATTTGATGTCACGTAACTCTAAGGTTATAACATGCTATGAGTTCTAGAGCAAGTGTTCCTAAAATAGTCATAGTTTCGAAGATAACATAAAACTAGACTCTCGATGTTTGTATCTTAGTTTCATTGATAAATCAATTTCATTCAAAACAATCATTCATATGTAAAGCTGAAAAAATATGACGTCGTCATATTTTTGTATGTACAATCTGAATCACGTGTTTTTTTTATAGTTCACGTAAGGGTATTTTACATAAATAATTGTGACTAGGTCAAATAACTTTGTACGAAATATGAAAATAAAAAACCTATTTTTTTTTAATAAATTCAAATTCAAAATTCAAAAGTCATTTATTCAAACTAGGCTGAAAATCAGCACTTTTCGAACGTCAAAATGCCCGTCCCCCAAAACGCCCACTCTTCACCACTTCCTAGTGCCTTTAGCTGGGAAGAAGTTGCGCAACAAACTCCCCAGCAGCACAGCTGTCTGTTCAGTAATTAAAAAAAAAATGATTCTCTACAATAATATGCAAAACAATTTACATTATGCAGCACAAAAAATAATACATTTGCCAGTTAATTCCTTGACATGGTCTCATTAATACCCTAGAGTTATGGGATATCAAAACAAACACGTTGTATACATTAAGTAGTTAAAGATTAAAATAATTGTTATGGCGGTGCTAATCTTGCCCTCTCACTTGCAAATTCAAGACAGTAGTAATGTGCGAGTGAAAGGGCATTCTCAATTGGTTTCTTTCCGTAAGCGTGCGATTTAAATAATCAGTATTTCAGCTAAAAACAAGACCAGAAATCCCTTGTATATTTTATTATATTCTCAACCGAACACGTTAAAAAAAATAACATATGGCCGCCCCCGCGGGAATAAACGCGTGAGTGCTGTTGCGGCGGTTTTGATGTTAATATATTCCATATTCGTTATGTGTAGGTCCAAATACATCACCTCAATTTTTTCCAGAGTTTTTTATCAAGTATTTACGAAGTTACATACACACGATCTACCGTAACATAATGTTATAATTACGACCGAAACTTTTCGACTGCACCAGAATAAACGCGTAATAACCCATTTACGGTAACACTGTAATAAAAAAGATAATAAAATAGTTGATCAGAGCAAAAAATCTAAAAAAAAAAAACTATAATATTTCTGTAAATTGTTTTTTTATCAATAACTCAAAAATTAAACGACATAAAAACAAACTTCTATTCTGTGTAGTCATAAAGTTATGGATCAATTTAGTTTTATTTTTATTTTTCCTGTAAAATTTACTTTTTACACTTGCGCGTTTATTCTGCGGGAGCAGCAATATGTACATGCTAAGTACAGGTACAGATTAGGCATTGCACAAGCAAAAGAAAGAGTCGTAAATAAATGTATGCACATCAATGTCAACGGGAAAGTGCCCAAAAGTCTGGCAGCTTTATCACGTCGTATGGCAATTTAATCACCTAGTCAGCATTGCTCTCCAACTTGACAGCTTGTTAGTTACCTAATTGGTCTAGTTTATTTCCAAGTTCTTGTCAAGTATTTGTCAGATATAATTGTCCTTCAGACGTATCTCAGAGTAAGTGGATCAACTCAAGATGTGTCAAGGAGGCATTGAACCAAGTATTTCAGATGAAAGGACCAATTTTTTTTTTTTTTTTGGAAATTATGTAATCAAGGTACAGTACAACTACGTTCTTAATGTCCCTCGGCAAACCTCGTGTTTCGTCAGTCGTCGGGTTTCTATCAGTTGCCCTTTGCATTTGGTGCGGACCGGATGCTCTCAATCGACTTGGAAGTACATAGAGTTGTTAATACTCTTTTAACTCAATGTAATTAATTTTAAAAAAGGTAGGAAAGCTGCTATGTCGCAGGTACAACAGATAGGAAAATAGTTTTACAGCTCTATATAGTTCACACGAAAATCGGAACAAAACAACAATAAAGTACTTAGTTCTGAATTCAAATTATTATACAAGGTAAAACCTAATAATTGATGGACATGGAACTTAGCATTCGTTAGTATTCGGAAATGCGATGATTCCCGAGGGACATTAAGAAAATACTGTACCAAAATGTATGCATCCGTTGAGCATTGTTGTTTTACTTTTGTTTTATTGGCAAACAGACCAGCCGCATCAACCACAGGAAGGACATAAATACATACTTTTCCAAATCTCTTTATCTTTTATTCAGTAACCTTATTTTCAGCTGTGCACACCCGCACACACTAATAAATTGTGCACTATAATATAATAATCCTCTTCCTTGAGATTTTCCGCTTCAACGGAAATTCGGTCAACAAGTCATTATTGGATGTATCAAGTAACTAAGTATGATCATTATGTAACCGATGACCTTAATGACCAATTGGATTGAGAGGGAACGTAGGGAGCTGGCAGTCCGATGTAACATGTTGGCTCGCAGGTTTGCACGCTGTAGCAGGGCAGTCAAGATAACGCTTTTAAAAGCTTATTGTCAAGTGTTTTACACCTGCAGCCTGTGAACCAGCTATACTCAGCGGGCTATCAGCACCCTACGGGTCCAATATAATAACGGGTGGGATGGGGCTGCCCCGTTTCTTTAGTGCATCAGGTATGTTTGCACAAGCACACGTCGATTGCTTCCACGCCGTCGTCAGGCAGAAATCTGCCTCTTTGCTCTGCAGAGTGCGGGAAAGCTCCAACTCCATCCTGAAGACCCTAGCGGGGTACGATTGATACGATTAGGTACGTTTTCCCTTTATTAGGTGACGTGTTCGAAGATGCATTTCGAATAACAGCTTTCTTTCCAAATAGATAATAAGTTCACTAACAAAGATATAAGTTATCTTATTGTTTACTAACACATATGGATGTTGCTAATCCGAAATAAAGTTTTTTAATTTTTTATTATTATTTTCAGCAAACGGCAAAGAAGTGTTCATGGACTACAGTATCACAGAGATCTGGTGGAAAAGTACCCCAGGAATCGACCAAACGGAGCGGATATTGAATGCAGATAGAGAAGAACAACATCTGATAGTGTTTCTGATAGAACTGACTCGACTCACAGCTACAAAGGAGAAGGAAGCAGTTCGTAATGTGGTCAAGCATACAAACAAGATTATATACGAGTATTTGTTAATTCATTATTTAGTATATAGATTAAATTAATGAACCCCGAAAGTTCGACAACCAAGGGGTATCGTAGTACTCAGTAACTAGGTTATGGAGATCATAAAAGCAGCCGCTCTATGCATAATACGACTGAAAAACCGATCCCAACATGGTTGGAAAAAGAAAGGCAGATGTAGTTTCAATAAGGTAGTTTTGCTATGTTCCGGTTTGAAGGGTGTCGGTTCTAGTACAGTCTCATAATTAGAAATTCCAGCTTTGTGTCTGTGATGGCAACGCATCTGCGATGCCTCTGGTATTTCAGATGCCTGCAGGTAGCGGCGCCCACCTTCTATCAGGAGGGATGTCAGCTAGATTACCACTCAATAGCATGAATAGCAAAGGTACCTAATGATGTATTTTATTACAGCTACTATCGACGTGGTCAGTTGCTATGGTTAGGCACGCCGCTCATAGATATCACTAGGGACGGCGCTAGATTCCTAAAGGAATCGGATATAGATGTCATACAGAGTAAGCTTATACTTTTTATTATTTTTATTTGGGTTCGGTACGTCTGAATTAAAAAACGGGAACCTTACCTTAACCTTTACAGGTCTCTAATGTGTCTGTCTGCCCATCCGGCTGTCATAGCCAATTTGCCACGAATCTAATAGACTGATTAAGTTGCAATTTGGGATATATGAATTTCTATGACTTGAACACGGGCGTGTTACGTAAATAAATATTTTTTTAGTATGGGGGTCACTTTTGGCAAGCAAATAAAAAATAAAGACATTTTGTTAAAAAAGTTTTTCCAACTGTACCGTGTCACAATATTAAAATCAAATGAAAGGGCTTACTGTGAGAAACTTGCGATTTTTAAATTTTTAAATAAATAAATTTATTAGTTGTATAAAACTATTTCATTAAATTTATTTAAAAAATTGATGAAAATTGACCATTCCCTCCTTATCTCCGAAACTACTGAGCCTAGAATTTTGAATAAAATACAGAAAATAGTTCGATACTTATAGATTACAGTAAAACCTATATAAAGTTTATGGTCTTGAATTAATCTGGTAAATCTCTTAATATTGTGCGTATAAATTTACATTTACAGATTGGAATGTATGGGAGAACATGTTTTTAACTACAATGTTAAGTTTTTTCTTGGGATAAATTCATCCCAACTACGGAACCCTTCATTGTGTGTGATCCAACACGCACTTGGCCTGTTTGATTACTTACCATGATTATTTTAGTTTACATCTGATTGCCTTATTGGTCTCCTGGGTTAGATTCCCAGGAAGAACAAAGCATTATTGAGTTTTCCTTATGATTTCACAGTAATACCCCAGTGTCTGGATTTGTGCCTTGCCTGGTCTAAGGCAACAGGCTCGTTTCTTATTACATGGAACTTAAACATAGCTGGCGAAATGTAGATGTACTACAAATATATATCTGTCTACCCCTTCTTTTAAATGTGCATTTGCGTAATGTTGTTATTCTATATAGGTAGTAGGTACTAGTTGTGGCGTTGCGGGCAGTTAATTTTTTTTTGCTTTTATTTGCTTTCTTCCACCAGAACACGCAGCTAATTTGCATCACATGCTGAGTCAGCGACATCAGGAGCTGCCAGTAGAAGTGAACACAATCCTTGAGGATGCCGACATGTTGTATGACAACGATGACGGAAGACTCCTCTTGGATTCCCTGAAGGAGTTCGTGGCTTTTCCTAATAGTACGTAGACTATCATCACTTGTCTGCTTTTAACTTACTGTGTTAGGGTTGGCTTCCGGTCTAACTGACTACAACTGAATACCATTCATACCATTTACCATTTTACAGGGAGCGAATGCCTACCTATCTGATTGACCTACACAACCCAGTTACTGGGTAACATGATAAACCTTCATAAGACTCGTAGAAAGACTAATACAAAATAAAAAAGTTATGTTTTTCTTGTTCCAGTTTCATTAACCAGCTATTGGGTCTGCAACAGCATCATACATAACTTTCTGAGACCATTTCAACGTGTCAAAGGCAGACGCCAACGTCAAGAGCTGGTGGATTCTGTGAACTTACTGCTGAAAACCCGATTATACAGTGACAGCTCACCTGATGGTATGTTGTCACCGTCACCTTTGGACATCTGCAATATCAGATGCATTGCCATCCATACAAAGCTAAAAGATCTCATGTGCCAGTATTACACCGAAACCTTCAAAGTCAAAGTCAAAGTCAAAGTCAAAACATTTATTTCAAATAGGCCCATGTATGGCACTTTTGAACGTCAAAATTTACAGAATAATATAATTGATTCTAGTCGCCCCTTCCAAAAGGTAGTTTTCGTAAGGAGAAGAATGGGCAAGAAACTCCACCGTTACTCTTTTAAAATGTTTACAATAGTTTGTATTAGTACGTACATTACTTAAATAATTATATGTGAAGACGATGCACCTAGAATAAAATTACTATACCACAATAGGTAAAAAGAATTAAAAATGAAGCAACGACAGATAATTTAATTATATGATAGATACATGGTGCTCACATATTTACAAACATAGTAAAAGTAGACGATTTTCCTAATGTTTTTAAAATTAATAAGTCAGTGTGTGAGGAAGTTTCAAACCAGAACACAACGCTTGGCGGAGGAAATAAGTGTGGTGGTAGTATTTCCCCGGATGTGCTCCTTCACAAAGGGCCCTACTATAGTTTGACCGGGACCGCTGTTCCGTGCCTTAGGAATGTGCGGCGAGGCAGGGGGCAGCGTTGACGAATGAGCGGCAGGTAGGGCGCCATACGCCGCGGGCATTGACGAATGAGCGGTCTGCACTGGCCCACGGCGGTCTTGGTCAAACTATAATACGAAGTCTTCAATGAGACCATTTAAATTCTGATGTTTATTTTCACAGAAACAAAACTTGCGCCTCAGAAAGAGCTCGTGACTCAAAAAGTACCCCACAGCAACAACATACGGTCACCAAGAAAAAGAAAGAGAAAGCGACATCATCGTTCACACAAGAGGAAAAGAGAGAGGAAACGATACACAAATACAGAAATAACCTTAAAGTAAAATTTTTAAAGAAATATTCTGTTTTTTAATATTCATGAAATTAATAGATTTATAATTTATTTATATAGATTTAATAATTGAATAGTAATTATTTTATTTATATAATAATTTGATAGGTAATTAAATTTAAATAGCTAAAGCTAAAATAAATAAACACATAAATAAATAATTAATGGTTAGAGGAAACTATAAGATAAAAGAAACTACTGGGAGCAATAGATCGTAGCAAAAATATATTCAGAGAAAATTTATAGAGTGATAGACCATTGACATCACATGACAAAAGTACTAAAGAACCTATTCATTTTAAATTCAAAATTTACTTCATAAGCACGTCTTCATATACACAAAATTTGTATATCTAATAGAAATGATACACAGATACAGACCTAACCTTAAATACAATAATGACAACACGACAAAGACAACACACACACAGAAGAGACAGGTGTTGTGATAAATAAATTATGATCTTTATCTCTACAACGAAACGATGACGATGAAATGACAAATGACGACGAATTCTAAACAAACTTTAAACTTTTATAATAAATCTCGTTTATTATAGAAAGCACAACGTGAACGGTGACATAATCTACAAATAAAAACTTTTTTACAAAAAATACAACAGACTTCTAGTGTGTTTGGGTCAGTTTTTTTAGTTTTTTTGACACCGACTTCCAAAATTAAAGTTATTTTTGACTTTGTAGTTTGGTTGTAATTTTTTTTTTTCAGTTTTTAGTGAGTTGGTTTGTAATTTATCTAAGGTGCAATCCCCTAATGTCATCTGCTCATCAAAAATACCCAAATCGCTGTAGATGTGCCTATTATATTTTAAGAGTTCCCTCGATTTCTTCAAGATCTCATCATCAGATCGTAACCAAATAACAATGGGACCAACTTGAAATAAAAAATAAAAAAATCAAATCGGTCCAGCCGTCTTAGAGTAATCGGGGTACATAAAAAAAATATCCGACGAACTGAGAACCTCCTCCTTTTTTTTTAAAGTCGGTTATAAATCTTCTTTTTAACCGACTTAAAAAAAAAAGGAGGAGGTTCTCAATCGGTTCATGGAAATTAGCTAATTAATTGTATAAGTGCGACACACGAACAATATGTTGTGTTGTTTTTTTATTTCTTTATATAAATAATTATAATTATTTTTCCATTTGTCCTCACCTCCGCCTGACGCAGGTCCTCACCGGACATGGCTGTTTCGGGACGTTCCTGTACAGGATAAGGGAGGAAATGGCCGGGTGTCACCATTGTGTGGAGCGCCCGGAGGACACGGTGGAGCATACGGTAGAGGTCTGCCCGGCTTGGGCAGAGCATCGCCGTGTTCTCGTGGAGGCGACCGGCGGCGGTGATTTCTCGCGTCCGACCCTGGTTCAGGCCATGGTACGGAGCGAAAAGAAATGGGAGGCCGTCACCTCCTTCTGTGAAGCGGTAAAGCTCGCGAAGAAGGAGGCGGAACGTGTGAGGGAGAGGCAATTTTCGCGCCCTCACGACCCTAACCGCCCTGGGCGTCGGGAATCGCAGGCCGATTTCCGGCCACCGTAGGCGCGGGCTTGCGGACGGTGAGCAATGGGTAGCTCGCCGTCCGATAATAGGCCCGGGTCGACGGCGCGTTGTGTTCCACGCGCGCCTCAAAGAGATGTCAGCAGAATAATTGACAGGGTCCGTTAGGGTCGATGCCTGCCGGGGGTGCGAAGAAAACCGAAAGGGGAATCGTGGCCCCCGGCAACAGGGCAACCGAAGGAACACGGGTGGGTTTTAGTCAGTAAGAGTCTGACACGCCCTCCCGCTCCGCCCCGAGCGGGAGAAGTTATTTGATAATTTTCCACCCAAAAAAAACAACTGCACATCGCTTACTCTCGCAACACAAGTCCTGACTCTCTGTATATTTTGGCTGCTGAGAATAAAACTAAAAACGTAGTATACAGGGAATTTTTATAAAAATGAGGCTGTAATTTTAGTATATTATTATGGTGTCTTACGACTTCCACGCGAACATTAGAAATGTGAAAGCAACTCTGTCTGTCAGTCTGTTACCTTTTCACACCTTAACGGCTGAACGGATTTCCATGGAAGGCAAACAGGTGGACCATGTTACAGGTTTAGGATATAGGATACTTTTAATCCCGTTAGTACGTTCTCGTGGAGGAGCTCGTGGCTAAGTAATATCAGCCACACGGGTCGAGCTATCAGGTTAAGCTACGCTTGCCGGGGTTGGTCCGCGGATGGGTGACCATCTTTAAATACCAAGACTCCTCCGTGCCTCGGAAAACACGTTAAACTGTTGGGCCCGGCTATCATTCGTGGATCTTTGACAGTTTTTACGGGTCGTCAGAAACCCGAAAGTCTGACAACCAGTCTAACAAAGGGGAGTCGCTTCATGCAAAATACTGGTATTCAGCTGCATCCGATTAGACTGGAAGCAGACCTCAACATAGCTGAGAAAAGGCTAAATAGATTGTTTTTTTTTTACTGCCTCGTTGGTCTAGTGGTCGCAAGTGCTACTGCTGAACATGAGGTCCTGGGTTCGATTCCCAGGTCGGGCAAAGTGTTATTGGGTTTTTCTATCTGAAATTTCTCAGTAGCAGCCTGGAGTCTGGATGTGTGCCCGGTTGATGGCAATAGGCTCGCTCCCTATTACATGGGACTTAAAAAACATAACTGGCGAAATGTGGGTGAACCTGCTACAGGGACACCTCTGCCCAACCCTTCGGGGAAACAAGGCGGGATGTTATGTTTATGTTTTTTTTTTTTGTACGTTTAGTGGTATATCTTCCAATCTTCATACAGGCGAAGCTGCGAGCGAAAGCTAGTCATTGTAATAGTTCATCATGTAGGTGAAGTACACACAACGACGCGGCGACGATACAATTACTTATTTTCGAGCCCGTAAACGTACACTGCCGAACATTCTCCCAATGGCAGCTATCCCTAGTCTACTCTTTATTAGTGGCACATGAAAATTATTCAGATTTATTACAGTTGTAATAGCAATAATTTAATTGCGTTTAATTAAAAAAGGTTTTTACGTTTATTAATTTATATATCTTTTGTATAGATTCTTTTCTATTTTGTGAATGTGAGAACACTGTAGGCTTAGTGGACTGTAGATTTGTTGACCATTTTCTATTTTTTTAAGTACCTAGTACTTATTGAAAGACCTACACTGTCCTCCCATACCTAGTCACACTGTTATTTGAAATAATTATAAAAGCCAATTATTTTTAAAAGAGTAACCGTGGAGTTTCTTGCCCGCTCTTCTCCATAGGAAACGACCAATTGGAACCGTGCACCTAGCTTCTGACGTTTCATAAGTGCCCATGTAGGTTTATGTGAAATAAAAATATTTTGAATTTTGAATGAAGTTATTGAGGATACCTCTACCTATGTGGTGATCGCAGCATGTTGTTATTAGCACACAGGAGGACGCTGCTGCACATCCTCTCAACGTAATCCTCTAATCGCAACTTACGTACGTTACCCATAGACAGTACATAAGTTGATACATTAGTTTGATAGCTAAGCCATTAAAAAAAAATGGTTTGGATGTTATAACCTTTCCATTTTGACATAAATTGTAATCGTGCTTCACCATTGAGGTATACATGCAAAATTATCTTGCGGTTATCTCTATCCGTAACCGAAAAGTCCCAGTGTATAATTAGCAATCGTTTATTTTGGCATATCCAAATTAGTTTATACAAGCATTAAGGAAACTGTCATGAAAATAAAACAAAATAGGTTCGTGGCGACTGCAAAAACCTAAAACTTTTCAGTAAATATTGTACTAAATCGATTATCCCGTTTGTCCACCCTAAAATGGCCACCCTAGGGTGGATACTTGGAAACGCGAGTTCATATCTATCTATCCCAGATGGTGGATAATCGGAAATCACTTTTGGTTGTTCTCCCGAATTTTTATCCCAAAAACAGTTATTATCACATTGAATGATTGATTTTACCTTCAAAGAAGAAGTATGAAAGAATGTATTTTTAACCGACTTCAAAAAAGGAGGAGGTTCACAGATCGTCAGATTTTTTTTTGAAATTTACCGATTTGAAAATTATTTTTTTTGTTTGAAAGGGTATATACTCTTAAGTTGGTCCCATTGTTATTTGGTCACGATCTGATGATGGGATCTTGGAGACATCGAGGGAGCTCTTCAAATATTATAAGCACATCTATAGCCATCTATGGCCTATGGATATAATCTTTGAATCTGAAATAAATATTTTGATTTTGATTGATTGATAGCGATTTGGGTATTTTTGATGAGCAGTTGACATTAGACTATTGTAACTTCCAAACTGCAAAGTGTGTCTTTGGATCAGTATTTTAGTTTTTTTGTAAGTTTTAAAATTAAACTTTTTGTAGGTATGCTAATATCTATTACGTATCTTGGGTCAGTTTTTCTATTATGATGTTTCTCTAAATGACTGTACACAGTCGAGGGAGATCGGAAGATACGTTTCCGGCTATCCACCTTAGGGTAGATTTTTTGGGATGTATAATTGGAATAAGAAAGAAAGAAAGAAAAAACGTTTATTTGCGCAAACATGACACAAAAAAAAGTTTTAAATACATAAATGAGAAAAGGTTGGGGAAGCATGCGTCACATCCACGCAAATCGGCTATCGCTCAGCATTATGCTAAGACCCTATGCAAGACAGAGCCCCAGCGCTGGTTTTCAGCGACAGCCGGCGCCGACGTAATGTCGTCGACCGGTGCAGCAAACAAATATTTAGATATATATAATAACCCTTTCTTACTAAATTAGGCTCGGTAAAAAAAGTTAATATTTATGTTTAACCACCCGAAAGGGGTAGTTAGAATATCAATACTTTATAGGTGACCAGTGTTTCATAGCGTCATCGCTGTTTACAATTTTTTTTATTGTTTTTTACCTTTATTTTCCGAGTGAATCTAGCGCCACGGCTTCAAATCTACTGCTGATCATAAAGCCAACATTCTCCAGCTTTTATTGTTTATTCCGATTCCTTTCATAGATCCTTATGATCTACCCATAGATTAACCAAATGGGAGGAACTTAACGAGTCGAAACACAACGTCATCATCAGCAGTTCATTTCAGACAGACTCTTACTGCCAGACAATAGACAGTAACTATAGATCAAGTCTAACAGTAATGGCTGCATCATCATCATCCTCATACTCTGGCCCTGATCACAATGTATTCGGGGTCGGCGCAACATGTCCTTTTTTCCATACTTCTCTAGAACAACTATTCCATTTATTATTTTATTTCTTCTTATTATTTGGTAGTCCTTTCTATCCATATCAACTTTAACACAGTCCATCTATAATTTCTTTGGTCTTCCCCTACTCGTATATTCATTCGAATTCATACTCATAATTTCCTGAGGACATTTTCCTCATTTACACACACTCACACACACACCCACACACACAAAAACGAACACATGTAAACGCGCGCTCGCACACACACTCACAAGTACAAAATAATATGCTAATACCTGATTATAATTTCACGTTGACACGATCTCCCTGTAATGCTCCACGTTTGAGGACTGACTCCCAAAATACAAGCCCTGGTTTAGTATGGGTATCAGTTCAGCTAAAGCAAAAATAAATAAATAATGTGTCTATGTACCAAATTCTTGTGAATGCTCTTCATTTGATATGATTAATTTTTATTTGGTTTACTGCTCAGTTTTTGCTGCCGAACTTGTTATTAAATTTTTTTGGCCGCAGAGTAGCCACGACGACGCCGACGCGACGTAGCGACGTTGCAACTCGTCGTGTGGACAAACCTTAAGGTTGAACTAGTCGCGGGCTCGAACTCATTAGTGGGCATGGCCGAAAAGCACGCTGCCTCACCTGGCATCGTGTCCGACAGAGATATTATCAGTGATGAGCAGTTAGACGCTGGTCTACATGCACAACGTCTAGTTCGCACTCACACAAACACCGTTCCGAACTATTTTAGTAAAAACGAGCGCATACAAAATTACGAAAAGTCCTTTGCAAAATCGAGTTTTATGAAAAAACCACTGCATAAATCAATTACAAATAAAGTTTATTGAACTCTTCGATAATTAAACTTTGTCGGTGCCGACTTTGTGTTGGAGATTTTACACTTCTTATATTGCTTATTAACCCCCAAAGTTGCGTTAAAATTTGCAAGAAAAAGGAATATTTGTGGGCTCCTAACTTTTTAACGGCTCATTATTTTAGTATTCTGTTTCCGCACAGACAAAATTAATAATAAAACAAAACGATATCATGTTTAACTTTGGATGTACCATGTCAAACAGTGGAGTAAAACCCCCCTGAAATTTCTATGGAAAAAATATCAACTAGTTCCACCTTAAGACCGAGATAAATAAACATTCCATATCATATGCTAGTAATAAATAGCATACTTACCAATCGAAATAAATACATTACAATTACTTATTTGGTGTTGTTATAATGATAATTTTATTTCAATAGATATGAATCACAACAATTACAGGATATTAGAAGGAAATTAACAGAAAAAATAATCAACTAAAATATTAATTGTGTTATTGAATTTATTTCCTTTTTTTTACAAATAGTTCACTGTGAAATGTCACCGCAGTTAATCGAGCGTTCAAGTGATTAAAATGAAAATATAAATTTAAAAAAAATTGAAGTGATTTAAAGTGGGCCCCGATATCATTAATATTGTAACAATGAATTCAATCATTGGATACTTTTTGGCCATTCTGGTGGTTAATGATTTTAGTTCTGAGTGTCATCACTTTTTGAGTAAGTTATTATTTCATAAAACATATTTATTACTAACATTAAATTGTTTACCTGTCAAAATCAAAATCATAACACATTTGTTGAATTAGGCTGAGAATCAGCACTTTTCGAACGTCAAAATCACATATGAAAGTCCCCCAAAAGGCTCGCTCGTCAGCACTTCCGAGTGCTTTAGTTGGGAAGAAGTGGCATAACATACGGAACTACTGTACTTCAACACCTTTTAAAAGTAACATTTTAATAGTAACATTTTTTGGGTAGTATAGACCTTTTTTTTGAAAACCCCAAAGTGCGCAAAGTCATAAAGGTGACGAGAAAAAAATCGCTAAGTTTCTTTCGGTATTGGTAGAATAGTGGGAGTAATAAGGGTAGGGAAGATCATATGGCGGGTCTAAATTTGTTTCCAAGCAATAATAAGGCGAAGTCGACGGAACCTTCTTTGCAAGCTCCATTTCTGAATTATTAAAAAAAATAACCTAACCTGTCCGAGTCGGAGTGCCCCAAGTCCCGAGCTCGCTTCGCTCGCTCTTACATCCTAAGTTTTCTTACTATCAATATTAGCATTGCCTTTTGTACATACGATTAATGAGAACCAGAGAACATATAGACTTAAAGGTGAGAACTGTCAAAATAATAACGATAGCAGCACCTACGTTCGATTACGTTTCCTTACCCACGATCTTTTAAGAGTACAAATAAAACTTTATTATTTTTTTATTTAACTTATTATTTGCTTCATAATTGAGTTCATTGCGGTAGCAGCTATTTAAAAATTAATTAAAGTTAAAAACTTACAATATGAATACGATCAATATTAATACTGGCGAAATGTACTATAGGTACACCTCTACCTAACCCTTCGGGGAATACAGGCGTGATTTTATGTATGTATGTGTGTATGTTACCTACAATATTTATACAAAAAAAAAACATTAAAATCCGCTGTCACTTTGTCTGAACGTAAAACGGTACAACCTAGGAGTGAAATTCGTACAATATCTGTGGTAAAATGTCAAATTTATAACGTAAAAACTTTGAATTTTTGGAAAAAAAAAAGTCTCAAAACCGTTGACGCAGTGTAAAATTTTATGAAAGAGTTTTACTCGAAGACCCAAAACAATTTGAAGCTTCGTACGCGCGGGTATTAATGTACAGTGGAGCCAAACAATGTTCCCAGCATATACACATACATAGCTGTATACCATTCTTACACAACTATTTTCTAACTGGGTAGGTCAGAGAGATCTGACGCAGATTAGTCCGTTCAGATTGATCTCTTGAAGTATGGTTGAATTCCCAAATTACCCCACTTAGATACGACGCCTTTTGTATAGGCATAAGAACAATGTGGGAACGACAATACGACAATCAATGAAAACTGACAATACTAGAGAAAGAAGTAAGTAGTTTAAAACCACCAAATACTTAAATCCAAACATCGCAATAAAAAAAAGTTTATTCAAACAATCTAATGTTTTTCAATAAAATATTTAAAAATGTATTCTTTAATGTATTTTACAAAGTATGTGCTCGACAAGAGCGTTTTCCAAGCAGTCACACTGGGCGGAAAGTGTCACTTTTTTACTAGTGCTTTTTACTTTCCTGTTTTTTTTTTAACTCCGTCCTCAGCCCGACGCAGCGACGACAATGGTCAAAGTCGAAGTCAAAGTCAAAGTCGATGGCGATGTTGATGATGAATGAAATGAAATTGTTTATTCTGTAAATAGGATATCGGAATCACTTTTACACGTCATATTAAAAAAAAAAAAATATTAAAAATAAGCTAGTTGAGTTCGGCTTTTCCTATCTGACTACTCTGAGAAGAAAGGCCGAAGCAAACTCAGAGGTCACAGTCTCTTTTAAAGTCCAGACATAATCTTGGTCAGGCCATATGAGGACCATGTAGATTAGTGTCTGAAATGGTCTTCTGAGGAAAGAACCACACAGATTTGAGTGGACCTGTCCAGTCAGTGCAAGCATTTGTCAGTAATCGTGGAGCTCAACTCGACGAACAATACCAAAGAAAGGACATTTGGGTAGGCCGCATAACTACTCAAACTTCCAGACCATCATTAAAACTAACTGAAAAATGATATATATAAAACTGGTATTTTTTGATGATTTTACATAATAATTAAAATGTACAGCAGCTCAATTCCAAGCTTTTTTATCTTCTAAATCAGATATGGGCAACCTTTGACATGTTGAGGGCCCAACTTTAGCGTGCAAATACGTTCGCGGGCCGCGTTTAAAAGGTAAAGTAGGTAAGTACTTAGTGCATTTTTAAGTAGTGATCATATTTTTTGCGATAGATGTTAGACATGAAATAATACGACAATGTTATTATAGTACAATTTATTAAAATATCAAAATGAAATTTTAAAAAATGGTACATTACAATTAAATCGTTAAATTTGCAATTGTTACAAACTACGAAAGTTAAATACACCAAAATCAATGAGACACTTGAGCTTGAATTTGGGAAACTAATCCATCGATATTTGGATTAATTCGACTGATACAAAGACTTTAAAAAAAATCCAAATTATCATCAGTCAGTCTTGTACGATGTGTTGATGTATTAACTTTCATCAATGAAAAGAACTGTTCGCATTTATAAGTACTGCCAAACGCACAAATCAATCTTCTTGCGAATTTTCTAAGCTGCGGAAAATTGTCTTCTTCTAGGTATTTTTTGTAGAAATCGCACAACTCTACGTCTTCAAATTTGGATTTTAGGAGTGAGTTTTCTTGAATCTCGATCAACTCCATTTATAAGTGTATTGGAGCATTTTGTACATTACATTTTGTAGGAGTAGCAAATAAACTGAAACAGTCTTCCATGTTTTTGAAGTCGCTAAATCTGTTCGAAAATTGTTCAGACAGCAACTTGAGTTCTTCAGCATATTGAAATTAGTAACTTGAGTTCTTCAGCATATTTTCATACGCAGAGAGCGTGTTGAAATGGTAACTATTACCAGACAGCATCTGTGACTCCCACAAGCGTAGTTTGATCTGAAACGCTTTCAAATGGCTGTACAAATCATTTACTGACTGTCCTTGTTTTTGAAGTTTCAAATTTAAATCATTCAAATAGCCTGTAAGATCGACCAGAAATGCTAAGTCACATATCCATTTTGGGTCACTTAATTCAGATAGTGGTTTATCTTTTATTTTCATAAAGTCTGCTATCTCATTTCTAAGCTCGTAAAACCGTTTCAACATTTTTCCTTTGCTCAGCCATCTGACTTCACAATAATATGTTACGTCGTTATATTCAGCTGATATTTCATCCAAAAACGCCTTGAACTGACGATGGTTAAGACCTCGGGATCGAATAAAGTTGATGGTTTTTACTACCACATTCATAACATTCTGGAGTCGAATGGACTTAGAACACAAGTTCTGTTGGTGGATAATGCAATGAAGGACTATCAAATCGTCTTTTTGCACATTTAATTCTGTTGCTTTTTCATTCAAAATTCCGATGAAACCTTTAAGTAAGCCGACCATAGAAGGTGCACCATCAGTGCATACTCCAATTAATTTTGACCATGGCAAGCTAAAACTTGTGAATACCTTTTGAACTTCAATAAAAATATCCTCTCCTGTAGTGGTTCCTTTAAGCGGCTGTAAAGCAAGCAATTCCTCAGTAACAGTGAACTCCTTATCAACACCTCGAATAAATAAAGCCAGTTGAGCTGTGTCAGACAAATCGGTGCTCTCGTCTAATGCTATGGAAAATGATTCAAAACCAGTCATACGGTCAGTTTAATGTTGTTTTTATATCATTAGCCATCATTTCTATACGTCGAACAACAGTTCGTCTTGACAAACTAATTTTTTCAAATTCATTTTTCTTTTCGGGACACAAAATACTGCAAACTTCTAACATACACTCCTTGATAAATTCTCCTTCGGCAAATGGTTTTAATGCCTTTGCCAATTTTGAGCTAACTATAAAACTAGCTTTCACAACATTATCAAGTTGTGTTTTTTGTTTATGAAACATTTGTTGCTGTTTTTCCTAATTTGCGGTAAGCTTCTGGATTTTGTCTGTTCTTAATTGTCCTGTCAGTGAGTGCAGCGTAGCATGCTTAGTTGAGTAATGCCTCTTTATATTGAATTCTTTCATTACTGAAATTGATTCATTACACAGCAAACAAATAGGCTTATCATTGTGCAAGATAAAAAAAATTCTTCAGTCCATTTTTCTTGAAACTGGCGACCCTCTGTATCTACTTTTCGTTTCTTTCCACCAGACATCATTTTTGTTTACTTTTCGTTCAACAAACTTAATAACAAACTATAGTTAGTAACCACTCAAGATGCACACAAAGTCACAAAGCATGTTGACGGCTCGAGTAGTTCGCTAGGATATCGCTTGTCCAAGTTATCACCTCGGTAGCTCAAATAGAACTGAACTAACGTTCGGGCCATCCACCCACTTATGAAGGAATAATCTGGAATAAACTAGTTTGGAATAATTGAGAAGCAATAAATCTTTTGATGTGTCGCCCGTGAGGCGGCAAATCTCAAAGAATTTGATCGAGCAAGTCGAGTGGCGGCAATTCCAAAGAGTGAGGCGGCAAACATCAAAGGATTTGATGTTTGCCGCCTCACTGTCACTCCCGTGAGTATACGTACCTAATGTAATATTTTTTAAATTGGGTTTTTTCAAAATGTCTCGCGGGCCGGGTAATATCTTACAGCGGGCCGGTTGTTGCCCATATTATGTCTAAAGGCTCTTTCTCTTTTTAGCGGTGTTTTTCTCTTTTTAGCGGTGTCTTTGTGTCGCGTTGCGTGTCGCGCCTGTTTGAAAGAGCCTTAAATAATCTGAAATTTTATAGTACCCTTTTTTACAAAGTTTGGTTTTAATACAGATTTTAAATCTATTAATGGGAAGTTTGTTGTAAAAGCGTATACATTGACCCATGAACGAGTTGCCTACTTTGTGGAGACGTGTGCGATGTATAATAATATACTTACGAATAATATTGTTTAAATTATTTATGTACGTCAGCCAAGATGTCAGATGTTACACATCATATGCGAATATTGTAAGGTTGGCTCGTTTTTGTACTTCCTCGCACAATGCATAGTAAAAAACAAAACGTCGGTGTTACACGTGCGTGAGATGATTTCCGACTCATTTTGACTTATACACTCGTCGGAAATCACCTACTTTCCGCACTTGTAGCATAAATAACTATAAAAACGTAATAAAGAAATAGTAATAATTCAAATTATGTTGTTTGCTCTTTAATTTCATTTTTTGTCGTTTCACAGCCAAGGATCATTTCGTAATGAGATCGGTTCGGAACAAAATATTAATAAATTTTCTTGAAATATTCATAATTTTTCACTATTCGTAAGCGATCCGTTGGAGGCGAGACATTAGGTAGGTATACTAAACAAAATAAAAACGATGCGACAAAAATCACGGTCCGCAAGAAATTACGATTCATCTGTGTGGATGCTCTGCAACCCTGTCTAACCTAATCTGTGACACTTATTTTTGGAAAAGAATGTTTTCTTTTTATTTTTTATTAATTACTTACTGTTTCCAGGTGAACAAAAAGTAACACTTTATGGTGCATTCAATTTTGGTTACAAAACAGGCAATAATAAATTTTTACTTATGGAAATAACTCTCAAGAATATATCATCGAGGGTGACCTTCGTCAATTTAGTATATGATAATAAACCTTGTTTTGGTAAGTTTGTTACTGCGTTAAGGGATGAGTATCTTTATCTTTTTGCAATTTGCAGCTCATTATCAAATTATAGGATAAAAAAGGTTTTTGGATTTACAGTAGGTACCTACAATAATTAATT
The DNA here is from genome assembly GCA_916610215.1 of Omphaloscelis lunosa. Lineage (NCBI taxonomy): Eukaryota > Metazoa > Arthropoda > Insecta > Lepidoptera > Noctuidae > Omphaloscelis > Omphaloscelis lunosa. The sequence goes on from OU744270.1 coordinate 13,947,719, forward strand.
AAATTCTTTATTAAGAGTAACTATGAGACTCATACAATGTTAGGAACATAAAATAAACTTACAACTATGTTAGTGACACAATTACACAAACACACACAACAAAATAATCACTGCTTCAGCATTCCAGCTGAGATACTGGAGCAACGACTTACAATACAGCAGTCCAGCCTGTCAGCAATAACTCCCAGGATGCTGCTGGAACTGGCTCGCACGCTGCGCACCAAGTACGCATATCTTTTACGCATTAACGCATAAAAGCAATCAACACGCAGTTCCGCAATCCCTGATGCGCTACAGAAGCGAGGCAGTTCCATCAACACCCTTTTTTTTTTTTTTTTGAGGGTGGGAAATCATCAAATAACTTCTCCCGCTCTGGGCGGAGCGAGAGGGCGTGTCAGACTCTTACTGACTAAAACCCACCCGTGTTCCTTCGGTTGCCCTGTTGCCGGGGGCCACGATCTCCCTTTCGGTTTTCTTCGCAACCCCGGCAGGCATCGGCCCTAGTGGACCCCTTCAAATCTGCTGACATCTCTTTGAGGCGCGCGTGAAACACAACGCGCCGTCGACCCGGGCCTAGTCCTTATCGTACGGTGAGCCACCCATTGCTCACCGTCCGTAAGCCCGCGCCTACGGTGGCCGGAAATCGCGATTCCCGACGCCCTGGGCGTCCCCTCCTGCGGCGGTTAGGGTTAGGGGCGTGAGGGCGCGAAATTTGCCTCTCCCTCACGCGTTCCGCCTCCTCCTTCGCGAGCATTACAGCTTCGCAGAAGGAGGTGACGGCCTCCCATTTCCTCTCGCTCCGTACCATGGCCCGAACCAGGGCCGGACGCGAGAGATTACCGCCGCCAATCGCCTCCACGAGGACACGGCGATGCTCCGCCCAAGCTGGGCAGACCTCCACCGTATGCTCCACCGTGTCCTCCGGGCGATCCACACAATGGTGACACCCGGGCGTTTCCTCCCGCCTTATCCTGTGCAGGAACCTCCCGAAACAGCCGTTTCCGGTGAGGACCTGCGTCAGGCGAAAGGTGAGGACGCCGTGGCGCCTCTCTAGCCACTCCTCAAAGAGGGGTCTTATCGCCGCAATTGTGGCGTGTCCATCAACACCCTGAAAGCATTACTGTACTGCACCTAAAGTAATCATCAATACAACTCTCGTTCTCTGCGGAAACTAGGTGTGAAGAAGAGAGAAGGAAACACTTTTATGAACTAGCGACCTATACAGAGCTGTGCTTCGCTAAAAATTAAGAAAATTAAGTATTTTAATCTCTTCCAGGGTCGGAGCAAGTAATTAAAGAGAAAAAGACAAGTGAAGTTAAATTTATGATCCTGAAACATTTACGATGCGACCACATATTAGTTGACGTAGAATTATATAGCCACCAAGGAATTTGTGACATAATTAATATAGCTGAAGCGAGAGGTAGGACCACTTTGACATCAAATTGGGAACAGGATATGTCTTACTACACATACCCGGAAAAACATATTCGGAAACATTACCCTGGTAAGATTTTGTTAAATGTTCTATCTCTACTTATCTTTTATTGTTTTCAGAGAGTGTTTAAAAAAATGGTAATCGTAAAAACCAAATTTTACAGGAAAAATACAATACAGTTTTTTGTGAAAGTTTATTAACTAATATATATATAGCGGAATTGTTAAAATATTTAAAAAAATGATTTTGTACATTCATTATAGTACATCTTAAAATTTTGTAACTTCTGAAATAACCGTAGGAAATTAATAAAAAAAATTGACAAAGTATAATCGGACCTCTTGATATCGAATATACAATAACCTTAAAACTATCGTAGTAGAACTTTACCATTTTATTTGCCAGGGACAGCGATAAAGTCAGTCAGTTTTGATGTGTAACATCGTTCTTCTCGCTTTCCTGCTATCAAAATTTAAATCTAAAAAAACGAAATAATCAATCTGTTGGAGTGATTCCGTGAAAAGGGACGGAAGTGTGTCACAGGAAGCCGGGGAAGCGCGCGCTATTTGATTTGACCAATGAGCGCGCGCGGTGCTTGAGTTGGCTGGCAGAAACGACCTTGATGAGGCCCCGCCCCTTTAATGTTGCTTATTACCAAGGTGAGAGGTCAGATGTTACACATCATATGCGACTACTGTAAGGCTCGTTAGTTTATTTTTATTTTTAATCCCTGTATGTTTACGAATTTCCATGATCTAGAAATGTTTTTAGTACCTATCTAAAATGATAAGTAATGTCGCATACAATAGCAAAACACGAACATAGCAAAACACACCACGCGCGCGTGGTGCTACAGTTGGTCGTCAAAAACGACCTTGACGAGGCCCCGCCCCTTTAATGTTGCTATTATTACCAAGGTGAGATGTCAGATGTTACACATCATAAGCGACTACTGTAAGACTCGCTCGTTTTTTATTTGTTAAACAGAGGTGTAAAAATAGGTACAGAAATCTCTTTGTTTTGTATACAAAATTATAATTAAGTAACAAATTTTTTTTTGTTCAATTTGAACGACAAAAGCTATCAATGCTAATTTATATCCTAAAACAAAGTTAACGATACTGCGAACTTTCTGTTAGAACATTGAATTATTATTAATAGAGAATATGTCATGCTCACTTAAATGTCTCGCTGATGGTGGCGAGTGTGTTGGATCATTCGGTTCCCTACAAAATGGTTGAGCTGGATGGTGCTGATCCACGCGTCATGTTCGTGAACGGGCGCCGTCAGTTGAAACTGGTCATCTCTTATCTGCCAGGGCTTATTTTTATCTTTAATCTTATATTTTCAATTGCTTTTGATTATTTTTTGTACATTGTTCTGACATATAGAAGCAACAAGAATGATGTACCCAGGATTTTGTAATATCTATATTTAAAAGAGTGTCCTTGGAGTTTCTTGCCCGTTCTTCTCCATAGAGATCTACATTTTGGAACTGGCAACTAGTTTCAACTTTCTGACTAACTGACAGACTCTTTGACAATTCAAAAGTGCCTGTAAATGGTTTAATTGAAATAAATGCTTTGAGTTTGAGTTAATTAAAAATCATAAAACTAGTTTTTTTTTTTCTTTCAGTGACCGACGTTTGTTTAGCGCCAAAACCTTGTGAAATTGTCGTTGATTTAAAAAACAAATGCGAAGGTAAATTTTTCAAGACTACTAGAACTTAGGAGAACTAGAATTTTAGGAGACGAGAACAGTCATGCAAAGAAATTGACATACCTACAGGAAGCGAACTGCGACTACTTTTAAATAATGTTGTGAGTGTACCTACTGAGTAGTCAAGTCTTTTACATCACTCTCATAAGTGTGAGTTAACCGTAAAACGTTAATATATTTGACTGTAGATATACCAAATTCTTTGTTTGTACATTCAGCAACAAATTAGCATTTCAGTATAATTAAATTTCGATAGAAGTGATGTTTCGGTCCAATAATTGACCGAGCGAGCGAAGCGTCTCTGCTCCAAGTCTGGCAAATTGCTTCTGTGTGTCAGTTGTTGTAACTCCTCTACAGGTCGTATTTTACAACCGATCTGGACGAAACTTGATATTTACAGGTTTTACAACTTAATAGAATTTTTGTCGTCGGGGATTTTTAATTGAAGGGTTACTTCCTCCAACAAGGGGGCTACTGGATATCTCTGCGTTATGAGATCCGATTTCGATGGTTCTTTTTTTATTTGAAAGGTAATAAACTGTAAGTTGGTCGCATAAAAATTTGGTGAAGATTTGATGAGGAGGGCATGATGAGCAGAATAGCTCCATAAAATGCAGTAACTTGCTCACTTTTAGATTTCTATCAATGGAATGGCACCTAGGACCAACTTCTAATCACAAAACTAGTGAAATCTAAGCTTTAAAACCAATGTTAATGTTATTTTTATAATTAGGTCACTAGATGGCGCTACAGGAAAAAACATGGTAAATCGTTTTAAATAACTTAAATGGTAAATTAATGGTTGCAAAAAAAATTGTGCTCGTGATGTGTACTGTTCACAGAACTACTAGTATAACTAAGAGTCTTAGAGAATTTTAGTGATATGATTCTGTAAATACATACAGCTTGGCCTGTGAAACGGTGGCGACGTCCAAAGAATTTTTTTAGATGCCTCTCTCCAAGGACCTGTAATTCACCATTGCTCCCATAAAGATCGTGCTTAACGGTTATGGAGGAAGAGCAAGAGACAGACGAATGTTGTAGCCAACAAACAGATGTCGTATAATATCATCACCATTATCTGCCTAGCCAATTCCCAATTATATCGTGGTCGGTTTCAAGTCTAACCGAATGCAGCTAATTACCAGTTTTTTACATAGAGCAATCGCTCTTGAGATTTCTGTACCTATTTAGCATAGAGCAGTCGCTCTATGTAAAATACTGGTAGTCAGCTGAAGAAAGGCTGTAGCCTAAGTAATACGACCCAGTTACTGGGTAACACGACACCCTTGATACGACTGGTTTAATTCCAGGTACACTTGTTACAGAAAGAAAGATTAAGACAACGACAGCGAGGATGATTACGGATTTCAAAAACTTGAACAATACTTTTATTGTTCCAACATCTTCACACAAAAACCTGGAAACAACGACTAATCAAACTACTGGGAATAATACTAGTAAGTTTGTCTTATTATTTTAATATTATCAATCACCCTTGCTGATAGCGACTAACTGTTATGGAACATTTAGTTTAGTGAAGATGGCTTGTGTTAAAACATGGACCAGTTCGTGAAACAAAACGAATTGAATTGTTTCTGGGCTTATGTAGCCATTTATATCTTAAAGTATTATTAGAGATAATATACATTTAATTATTAATAATACTTAATTATATCTTTGTAAATAATAGTTTTTTTACCGTAACTCTAAATATAAACAAGCACTAAATATGTGCAATACATGTTTTGTGGTTAAGTTGTGAGAGATTAACTCGATGCTCTTCATGTGGTCTTTTCGAGAGGACCGAATTCACACAAAAGTTAGATTCAGTGAAAAATTCTCCACTTACAAACTATTTAAACCCCCCAAAAATGTTGCCTTCATCAAGTAATATCAGGGGAAAGGGCAGCTTCATTTTCTTGCACTCAGAATGTACTTACAGTGATCTCCAAGCAGTTGGTCAGGCGAGGTGATACCGGCGATTCCGTTGCGAGCATTCATTAGAAGCTCCGTAACCGAGCACATGTTGATAGTAGTATGAATAATTATGTCACAGTTTTAAAACTTCTAAATAAAAGACAAATTGTGGTTTCAGGTGCAAAGAGTATAAACATCATCGTCATTGTAGTTGGATCATTATCAGGCGTAACGTTTACCCTGCTAGCAATTATTGTCATTTGGAATCGTTACATCAAACACAGTCCACAAGGCGCACCCGACTTACCGACAAACCACGTAAGTTTATACTATGTATATTTATATATTATTAGAAAGATCGGTCATTCTTACAAACAATCGTAGTATGGTGATTACTCGTCTGTTTGACGGTGTACGTTCGAAACTAAAAATTCTATCAATTTGTCTTATCTAGCCTTGTACGGAAGCAGAATTGGGAAAAAGTATTCGTTTGCAAGTTCTGAGCGTCGAAACTTCCATATTTCAATACTAATTATAACTCATTTTAGGACGTAAATAAATAACCTATGTAGTAAGAAAATGGCAAAAAAGAAACTGTATAGAAATAGATAATTTATTCAAAAGTTCAAATAATTTTATTTTGCGTAGGTTTGTAGATTTTCCATAATATCTATACGCCCAAAGGTCTGTTCATGAAATGTTACGCGCTCATTTTCGTTATAAATCATCGTCTATTTCACTAAATAAATAATTAAAAACTAGATACTTATTGAATAAAACTAAACAAATAAATAACTGCACTAAATAGCATGTATTAGCCACGCCACCAACGAGTTCGAGCCGTCCACTAGTGCAACCTTAAGTGTTCGTAGTGAAACAGTTTCAAGGAAGTACTGATCCCATGCCCCTGAGGTTGCATTACTTTGGTTTCATCAAGTACATGTTATACTGCAACGCTTGGGATCAAATAATAAAACGTATTGTAGCCAATTGAGCGAGTATGTACGCAACGAGCAAAACTTGCCCAATAAAGTAGAACCCCATAAAAAGCCTAACATTCATACATTAAAATAGGACTTGTATTTTTCAGCATAGTCAGCCGTTCTACCTGAACATGCTCTTCCGAAGAGAGTGTGATCAGGAGATCGCAGAAATAGATCAACACCAGTATGAGGAAATAACTCCTCAAGTTTCTGCAGGTGGCCGATATTTAACAGCAGCTGGATGGATGTGGACAAATAAAGTAATTATGTAGTATGGAATGCGTCTTCTGCGTGTTCTTCGGTCACTTATGTAAGTAGCATGTAGTCAGGCGGACACAAGGTGAGCACCTTCATCGGTTGAGTCTTGCCGGCCATGATGTACTCCTTCGACATACTCAAGTGGACGCAGACGGAGCTTGCTGTCCTTTGCACTTTGAATGTAGTTTGAAAAACAATCCCAATGTATGTATTATTGAGTATATCAAATTTATTTCTGACTAGCACTTTGCTAGTGATGTTCCGTCCACCCTATATTTTTTACCTCACGTGTGTGAAATCCGGCATTATTCCTTGTCTACACCATAAATAAAAAAATATAACTTAATTAATGTAATTTTGTATGTACTTTGACTGTCATGTTTGGTTGTTTTCCTACACATTCCTTGCCTAAGTAGAAGTGCGTCGGAGGGCGGACGCACATACCTGTATAGCTGTAATTTTGTGAAAATTTTTATTTTACTGTACTTTACACCATTATTATTGTTGTTGCTAGTCATGTTGTGCCTTTACGTTTTGTGTGATAATCAGATCGAAACCTATAATATGAACCTAGTGATATACTGTGATTGTTACCTGTTGTAGTTGCCTTGTGGAAACGTAAAGGGAACGTCTGTGCAAAATTTCAGCATTGTTGATGTTTGTTATAATGAATTGGAATTAAATTATTTGTTCTGATTTATAGAATGTAGCTATTATGATAATAATAAAAGTAATTTCGAATTTATTTTCATTTTAATTTTGCTTTATCTGTCTTTGTAACCTTCTTTGTTATATTTAATTATTATTGTGTAAAAATCTTTTTGATTTTATTCTAGACACGTATCCTGCACGTTGCATCGTTCTTATGTTGAATATTATTATTTTGTAATTTTATGTTAATTTAAAATATTGGCCATGGAGTTTCTTGTCCGTTCTTCTCCATAGGAACCTACGCTTTTAAATGGCAACTAGCTTCATTTTGCTGACTGACCGACTACTTGACAGGTCATTTATAAATGTTTTGTGTAATGTTAAGAAAATCTACTTACTCAAATCTCACAAATAATCCTCACAAATACTAAAACTACTTCAATCAATCTGCCTAGCTTTTTCCTACCTATGTCGGCTGCCAGTCTCCTTTGATGCAGTTGAATACCAGTATTTTACATGGAGTGACTGCCTCTCTGACCTCCACAACCCAGTGACTGGGCAACACGATATCCCTTGGTGAGACTCGTAACGATTATCAAAGATCTACGAATGACAGCCGGGACCAACGAGGCACGGAGGGGTTTCGATATGTAATGGATCTGGTCTCCCATCCACGGTCCGACCTCAGCAAGCGTAGCTTAACCTTCTATCGGCCCGTTTAACTGTTATTATAGCCACGAGCATACGAATACTGAATTGCTGTAGCTATTTGTTATTCCAAAAGTTAAGTGGGAAACCATTTTTATTAGCACCAGAGAGGGTCCGCACCGTGAAGATAATGAGAAACAAAACCGACTACTATCAATTCGTACTTCATCTTTTCTAGTTCTAAACGAAATATAAAACTCACTTCTATCGAACCTTAGAACCGAATGAAAATATCAAAGTCAAAGTCAAATCATTTATTTCAAATAGGCCCATGAATGGCACTTTTTAACGTCAAAATTTATAAAATAATATAATTGATTCTAATCGCCCCTTCCAAAAGGTAGTTTTCGTATGGAGAAGAATGGGCAAGAAACTCCACCGTTACTTTTTAAAAATGTTTTACAATCAACTCAAACTCAAACTCAAAGCATTTATTTCAAATAAACCAATTACAGGCACTTTTGAATTGTCAAGGGGTCGGTCAGTCCGAAAGATGAAGCTAGTTGCCCATTCCAAAGCGTAGTAGGTACCTATGGAGAAGAACGGGCAAGAAACTCCATGGACACTCTTTTAAATCACAATATGTTTACAAAATATTGGTTACATCATTCATATTAAAGTTATAAATGTGAGAACGATGCAAAACGATAAAAGCGTCCGTAATAAAAAATAAAACAATTCAAAAATCAAATTAAATTAAGCCATGGCAGCTAGAAGATTACCAGTCCCTACTGAGAGCGCCCGTTCACGAACATGACGCATGGATTAGCACCATTCAGCTCAACCATTTTGAAGGGAGCTAAATGATCCAACACACACGCCACCGTCAGCGAGACATTAGAGTGAGCATGACATATTCTCAGCCGCAAGGGCACATTCAAGTCAATGAAAGACCTACCTAGTAAATGGTAGCTTTAAAGTAGGTACATAGTACTCACACCTGTTATGAAATTATACAATGCTAAGGGATTGAATTTATACAATGCAAAGATGAGTAGTTTTTAAATCTTCAGCAACTCCAACAATATTTTCAAATGCTAATCAATTAGTTTATGCGCCCTTGTGGAGCAGGACCAGCGTTTAGCCAAGCATTTATATCAGCGATGTAATCCCCCAACTTATAATATGCTTGGCTGCAAAGTGTGCGTTTTATATAAGATTTAAATTTCGTTTCATTCAGTTGAAGTATGTGGGGAGGTATTTTATTGTAACATTTTAAACAGTACCCTATGAAAGATGAGTCCACTTTAGCCAATCTGAAACATGGTTGAACTAATTGGTCCCTATTTCTAGTGATATAATTGTGTCTTGCACCTCTTTTAATAAAAAGATGTAGATTTTTCCTTACGTACATAATGTTTTCATAGATATACTGACAAGGTACTGTCATGATGTTAATATCTTTAAACAGTTCCCTTAGAGAGTCGCGCCTGCGGAGGCCATATATGGCTCTGATGGCTCTTTTCTGCAGAATAAAAATAGACTCGATGTCTACAGCCCGACCCCATAGTAAAATACCATACGACATAATACTATGAAAGTAACTGAAATAGACTAGCCTCGCGGTATCTACATCCGTAAATTGACGTATTTTTCTCACAGCATATGCTGCTGAACTTAGCCGTCCTGAAAGGGATGTTAAATGAGGACCCCATTGAAGCCTTGAGTCGAGCGTGATCCCCAGGAAAACAGTTTTATCGACAAATTCTAGTTTCTCTTGATTCAATACTATCTCACAATTACTACTTTTGACATTTGGTAAAGACAATCTTATGCATTTAGTTTTTTTACCATTTAATACTAAATTATTAGCAGTGAACCAATTTTGGACTTGCAGCAGGGCGTTATTTACGTCGTCAAGATTTGATGCACGTCTATTAATTTTAAAAATTAAGGAAGTATCATCAGCAAATAACACCATTTGTGGTTGGGTTTTTAACAAATGGGGCAGATCGTTAATATATACTAAAAAGAGGAATGGACCTAATATCGATCCTTGTGGTACACCCATTTTTACTTTTAAAGCAAGTGAATTGACACCATTTATTTGAACTTGCTGCTGTCTACCATTTAAATAAGATTTTACTAAACTAAGCGCAAGTTTTCCAAGTCCGTAATGCTCAAGTTTCGAGATTAAGGTTTCATGGACACACATGCACAATCATTCACAATAGTTTGTATAAGTACGTACATTAGTTATGGTTTAAGAATTTTATTATTCCTCGTTAAGAATACTTACACGAGACACAATATTATTTTAATTTACATAAAATGTTTATGAGCGTACAAAAACGATGTTAAAAGTAAGTTTATAAAAATAAATAGGAAGGTAGGGACAAAAAGTAAATATCAACTTATCATGAACCGAGTAAACACGGATCTAAAGTAAAAGTAGATGTATTACTAGATGTGGCATACATGGCAGCGTACCGACTGAATAAGGATTTTTTATTTTTTTATTTTGTTTGTTTGCTAAAGCTAGTATTCTTATATTATTATCGTTATTTACACATTATATACGATTTAAGTTGGTTTTTAAAACAAAACATAATTTTCGCTTCTTTTATTTTCATGGGAATTTTATTTTATATGTTAAAACCTTCAAATTCAATGTTTTTCTTCCCGTAATTAACTGTTCTGGAGGACGCGTTACTAAGTAATTGGAGTTTCGTAGTTTAATTTTTTGCACTTGATGTTTTTTTGTGAATTTTACTGTTGTATGAATATCTTTATGTACTATTTTGCGTATTTGTATAAAGATATAGTTAATATATGACGTTCGAAATTTGAAATTAAATAATATTTTGATTAATCTATTTTGTGTTGTTTGTAATATTTCCAGGTTCGATTTAGTTGCGGTCCCCCAGATTCCTATTAGATAGTCTATATGTGGTTTAACAAAAGAATTATAAATTATGTATCGAACTTTCCGAGCGTATGCCTACTATATGTATACTATACTTCCATAACTTTAATTTTAACAAAATTATTATTATTATTTAACTTTTTTATTATTAATTATTTATATTTACTTTTTATTATAAATTTCTGCTTTAAAAAAATATTTGTCTGAGCTTAGCTATAATTTTTCTATAACTATTGACATTACTCAAATAAACTAAACAAAATAATTAAAAATCTATTCTTCTTCATCATGAGTGCTTTCATCATTGTCACTTTGTAATAACTTGTCTTCAGTTGCTTTAGAATATGGAAGTTTTAAATATTCATGGTGATAACATTTTGGAATAGTTCCATCAACACACAACTTTTTTAGAACATTATACTTTTCAAAGATACTGGAAGCCTGTGTTGATAAAGTTGATTAATTGAAACCATATTGATTCCACTAGGCTTGCTTTCTATATTACTTGGTTTTTCTTTACCTACACTCTTTTTTTTTTTCTTTCCCTTTTCCTTTTCGCTTACCAATTCATGTATTTTTTTTATCAAATAAAATCTCACTCGCATAAGCAGTTTCAATCATAATATATTTTACTTCCATTTTCCCAATGTTCTTCTTTTTAAAAGTGACAATTCTTAAATCTTTTAGTCTTAAGTTTTTGTCTTTAAGAGTAGGTTTGGTAAAAGTGATTGCTTCAAAATTTAGGAATTCACTGTGATCATTATAAGGTCCAGGCCTTTTCCTGGAACTCTCTATGAAAGATGGCCATTGTGAAGGGGGCCATACAATTATCTTCTGTACAGCTTTCTCAATAGTGGCATGCATTGAGTCTACTAGCATATATGTATGACCAGGTAAAAGGTAATTAATATGTAAGGTTTCCAAATTTACGGATGTTTTAAAAAAATGGTGAATCATTGCAAGAATGGTTTTGTTTTTGTTTTGGTGCATTAATCACAGTATAATAATAATTTGTAATACCCTCTTTTATCGACCACCTATAAATATTTATAGAGCCAAGTGCCTATCTCATTACTCCCACGTTTGCCATCACTTTCACCCCATACGAAACAATATCCCTTTTGAGTCCAACTTTCGTAAACCGTAAAACAATACACTGCATACTTACGACTATAATACAAGAGCATACTTCCCCATATGGGGTGTTAAGAACTTTTTGTAAATCAAAACTGGCTACTAAAACCTTGTTACCCGGTATATGCAATTGTTGATGAAAATGAAATCTAGCTTTACATGCTGCTTTTTCTTCCATGTGTTTAACAAACACCGTATTATCTATCTCTTCGGGGTCATTTTTCTTTTTCATACATAAAAGGCATTTATCCTTTTTTTGCACGTAGAAGCTGTAATTGTACTCATTTTTAAAAATATTTACAAACCGACGTTCGCTCAAAACTTCCTTCTTTTCTTGAAGTTGTTGCTTTTTATTTAATGTGTACATGTGGGATACATTTTTTAATTCCTGAGATAGATATAAACGTTTTGACGATTTTCTGCAATAGTGTTTTGGTACTGCAGGTAATTTTTCTATGAAAAATCCCTTGATGATAAATCCCTTGCTGATTTATGTGGTTCTTCATTATATTTAAGAACTACGTTTACCTTTCTCTCATCTAGTTTAGCTAGTCCATCGCCATCTACGTTACCTAATATATATATTAAGTATATATTTTTTGACGTAAGGGACAGTTAATACAAAGTGTGTATTTTACGCCAATGTGATAAGTTATTACCAATACATACGTCAATCGCATTTTTACTTTTGTACGATACATCATATTTTTGTTTAAAAAATGATTTAGGAACGTCATTTTTCTGTGGCTTATCGGACATTTTTTTCAAGCTACAGCGATGTTATATATACCATTCGAAAGAGCGCAAAAATCTGTATCGGACTGTATTCAAAACTCATTTTGAGCAAAATGTCCCTTACGCCAAGTTAGATTACAGCCGACGATATCCTTTAATTGATCATTCTAATCTTTTCGAGCTACGCGTAAGCTACGACGCGGATTGTCCATTTTTGCTAAATTAAATTAACTTGACGAGAACTCAGCCACATCGACAGCATTACTAGTGAGCTCGCACAGGTACTTCATTGTGCAGGAATTCGTGCACTCAGAGCAAGACAGGAGTGAGGCATCGTCTGTGACGTGGCTCCACAGTCGCAATGAGGCTCACCTAAGTCTAAATAAGTTGTATCTACAGCGGCCCATTGGTGGGTCATGGCAGTTCATGGCAACAAGCACTTCTGTAGACTCGACATAGTCAGCTGGTGTTTGAAATGCAACAGTTTCCATTTTTATACGAATAATGACAGAAAGAAAAACTTTGAACAATGAAGATTTATTTATTTATCGTTTTTCCATTAACAGGTTTCATCACCCCAATTATTTGAGCATATGGCGATTCTTCCTTATGCCTTGGTGGTTGACTGTCTCCGGGCATTAAACTGAGGTCTGCATATACAACTTCATTAACGGCGGCCTGAAAAAAAATAAAATACCTATCTTAAAAAGAATTTTCTTCTCGCCTTGCTACATCATTGAAGTCTGTCTGTGCTTTTGAAATAACTGTCTCTTCTGCCAAACATGAATGGTTTTGGCAAATCAAATCTCATTTTTATGTATGACTGTCTATCCGCTCGAACGCTCTAATCTTAGGATTGGCTGAATAGATTTTAATGCGACTTTCACAGGAAGGTTTGTGAGTTTGTAATTATGTTCAGAATGATGTGGCTTTCCGACCTCCTCGCGCTAGGATCCTAAAAAGACTATGGGAGGAGAAGGTTCACGTCAATAGTGCAGTGGGCCTGGGTGACGCGGGAATACGAGCTGCGTGACACACCAAGGTGATTTCCTGGAGATATAAGCAAAGGTTCTCGCTGTACTTACATATGTATTAATTTCCATTGTTTTCACTGGATGTGACTTTCGATGACAATATTTTGTTTTGAAAAATAAATAAGTGACCAATATTATAACACACATCACTATGGCGGATGTTATCACGTATATTAACACATTTTGAGAAGATGGCTGTCGGTCACTTTCTGAAAACAAAAAACATTTATTATTATAAGGCTTTTCTTATTTTCTGTAGCAGTAAGAATATTTATTGCAAAAAGCTCGTGCAGTGGTCAGATAAAAAAACTACATCTAATAAAATTAAATAGTACGATACAAAGTCGCTTTCCAATTGCTTTTTTGTCGCTTGTCTATGTGCGTTTTGTTGTAGTTCTCACCGTAATTTAGACAATTTATTACTTAAAGTTTATGTGCTGTACTTACATTAATATTTAACTTAGGTACAAGTGCAGAAATCTCGAGTTTGTGACACGTCGTCACATCAGTATATCATACATGCACACCCGTGCGAAGTATCGAAGCGGTTGCTAATATAATACCTTCAATTCGTACTTACCAGTATCGTTAATTGTTTTTCCTATGTTTTCATAATGTGGTGATGTTAGAACATTGGAGTTAAAACTACTATTATTCGATCTTTCTAAAACCATAACTGGCTTTGCTGTCGTTGTCTTCATATTTCTATCAGTAACAGCAGGGTCACCTGCAATGAAGCCAGTCTTACCAAGTGGTATCGTGTTACCCAGTAACTGGGTTGTAGAGGTCAGATATGTAGTCGAGCTTATTGCGAAGTAATTGCATTCATTTGATCCCTTGGTACATCGGTATTACTTAACCTTCAGTTATGCAATTAATAAGTAAGATATTTAAGGGTTCACTCTATACATCATATCCTTTAGAAACACGATTACTTGTAGTTTCGTCTATAGAAAAAAAATCCAAAGTAATCTCTAAAAAACGACATGAACACTTAGTACGGCGTAAATACTTCACGGAAACTCATCAGTTTTTTAATAATAACAAAAATACATGTTTTCGATAACGTTCACAATTTACATTATCAAAATGTTTATTTGTAAATTAGCGCGCCAACCGCCCATTCTTTATTCCACTTTATCCCATTCATTAGTGGCAAAAGCTCGGTGCGGCCTTAAGGCTCCGTGCACGAAAAAAGCCTTTTTCATCAATAACTTATCTAATAGTAGGAAAGCTTGAAATAATTGAAACATTAAGTCTGTGTAAGTATAAAAGTACAATTTTCGTGGTGCTAAACCATTCGTGTCAGTCACAGCACCTGTTAATAGTTGCATCACTTTGGGCACTCGAAAACAAGGTTTTCGAGTGCCCAAAATGAGTGCCTTAAAGTGCCTAATGTGTGATTTTTTTATTTCTGGATGTGGTTTGTTAAATAATAGGAAAAAATACATTACTGACAGCGTTTAAAAAAAAATTATTTCAACTTTTTTTTCTGCTATATTTTGTATGGAAGTTGAAAAGAGTGTGGTCTACTCGTGTAGACCAATAATAATATAATTTTGATGATATTTTTTAATTTTCAAAATCAAAAGCAGTTTCCTCTAACGAAACGATCAAACGTCAATCTCGTCAATTTTTGGAAAACTTGTTGCAAATTTTAGTGATTTTCTACAAATCCTTAATTTATTTGAAAATTCCCTTTCCGCTATATACAAAACAAAGAATTCGACTTTTCAAATCACAAATAATTTTGTTTAATTCTGTTTCCTTTTCTCACAACAAAATAAATCAAAATCAGTCGATTTCGTGCCTCAAGCCGACCCCAACATAGTTAAGAATAGGCTTGGCAGGTGACTAATCTAAATATGTTGGAATATTATGATTATGTTGTTGATATTGTAGGACCCCTTAGTGTTTTTTTGACTAAAACATTAGTCTTTAGCTTGTCCTCTCTAACGGTTAGGCATTTTTAACTGACTTCTAAAAGGTGGAGGTTAACAGTGCGGATGTTTATATTTTTTTATTTTTTTATGTATGTTCGGGCTTAACTCCGTCATATATAGACGGATTTGCAAAATTCTTTTTTTGAAAGGGTATACTTCCGAAGTGGCTTTTTATCAAGTAAGGATCTGATGATGGGATCCTGGAGAAATCGATGGAACTTTTTAAATATTATAGGCACACTTATTGCGATTTTGGTATTTTTTACAATAACTCGTGCAGTTGCTCTCGGACAGCACCATTTGGTGAAGTGGAACTGATGTTGAAGACCACAGATGGCCTGCGGAACTACTTAATAATAAGTATTACACGGGTTGCGATTAGATTTCTTTAATATGGTTGCCAAACAATTTATGCTCACACAATGCATATGGAGAAGTGGAGCTGATGGTGAAGTACCAGAGAACTCCTCAATGATTAACGTCCCTGCATTGCGGAAAGCAATATTTTGTAAAAGGTGATGAGTAGTTGACATATGGCTATTGTAACTTAGATAAATTACAAAATGACCCACTAAAAAGCGAGAAATAAAAACGTTTTTCCAAAAAAAAAAAAGCAAGTGCCTTCCAAAAAAGAAGTGTAGTGTTTTTGTTTGGAAGTCGGTTGTTTTTTATGAGAATTGTTTGAGTAGTAGAATAAAATAAGATGACTGGCTTATTTTGTTCGAGTAACAATAGGTATTGAGAAAGGACATATTATTATTAAAACTATTCAGTTTACTTTCGTTTAAGAAAAATCAGAGCCAGAAGATATTTTCACTTCAGAGTTTAATTCGAAAAGTACCTCCGTATAATAGTGCTTGCCAAACTATGTTAGCTTTTAATCCAGTGCGATGCGCGCTCGGAAACGGTCGCGCATCACTCTTCGCTACGAATTGTTAATTCGCGCTGAGCTTGGCTTAGCCGTCGCCGTCATGGGTTCCGAAAAACTCATAGTCAATGAGCTCCTAGCGTTCCTACAACATCAACTGGACGTCTGAACATAGTTAGCCTCATGCAGATCTGCACCTCGAGCTTCACCGAAGATGAGATACCGAAGCAGTGCAAAGACGACACTGTACCCATCGCTTGACTCAGCCGCCGACCGAATCCCGTCCCGCAAGAGGGACAAAAAGGGAGGGAGGAGTCTAGACATGTTTCGGGTGTTTATGGAGACTGACCCTGACGACGTGCCGTCCTTTGTGGCTAAGGAGCTGCGGAAGATGCCCCCCGTTACATTGACCACGTAGACGTCACAAGGTTGCTGAAGGATATTGTTACTCTGAAGGCAAGCATGGCCGAGATGAAGTTCAAGCTGGATGCATCTCAAAACACCATCAGTGAATTACGTTCCGATATGGTTGACTTACGCAATACTGTAGCGGTATGTAGGTCACCTTTTTTTTTTTTTGGGTGGGAAATCATCAAATAACTTCTCCCGCTTTGGGCGGAGCGGGAGGGCGTGTCAGACTCTTACTGACTAAAACCCACCCGTATTCCTTCGGTTGCCCTGTTGCCGGGGGCCACGATCTCCCTCTCGGTTTTCTTCGCAACCCCGGCAGGCATCGGCCCTAGTGGACCCCGTCGATTCTGCTGACATCTCTTTGAGGCGCGCGTGGAACACAACGCGCCGTCGACCTGGGCCTGGTCCTTATCGGACAGTGAGGCGTAGACGTCACCAGGTTGCTGAAGGATATTGTTGCTCTGAAGGCAAGCCTGGCTGAGATGAAGTTCAAGCTGGATAAATCTCAAAACACCATCAGTGAATTACGTTCCGATATGTTTGACTTACGCAATACTGTAGCGGTATGTAGGTCACCTGAGTCCACATTAAGGGTGAACTCTCGTCGTAGTGCAAACAACGCATCGCTGTCCAGTTTCGAGTCAGCGAAATTGGACTCGTCACCGGCAGCTGTCACTGCAAGCGATGCAATACCGCGCCCCGCCGATCCCGCCTCTACTGCAGTAGAGGTGACGTCACAAGTTAGCACGTCAACACCTCGCCGTGATTACTCAGCAGCAGCTGCACAACCTCCCATTCAAAAGGAGCAGCAAAAGAAGAAAGTTTTTGTTAAAAGTGCAAAATCAACCGAGGGGGTCTCTAAGAGCCGCAATGTACCGGCTCCCGGTATCTTGTCCCCAGACCCTAAGAAAAGGCAGCCAGACAAGGAAGGCTTCCTGACATCGGGATCGAAACAAAGGAAGCCCACTTGCTGTAATTAATGTGGTACTGCTCTGGCGGCACCAAATATGTTGTGTAAAATAGCAGGGGGTAACTTGCACACTCAATAAAGGACCCCCGGAAACGGTCGCTAGCTCATAGTGTCGTAGTGACAAGGGGGTAACCCTTTCTGAGGTGCTTGAGGAGTGGAGAGGTATTCCACGGCTATCAGGACAATCCCGGAAGTATGGTCAAGATCCCTACCAGCATCTTACTGGAATACTTCCTTCCTCCGAGCACCTTTGCTCTTGCGAGTCTTCACTCAAGCCGGCCAAAAAAGGCAAGAATGAGGTGGGAGCTCTGTTCCTCGTCAGTGTTCACTCCAGCCGGGCAATAAAGGCAAGCCAGAGGTGAGGAACAAGACTTCTCCCGGGAGATACGGTCCTTGAGGCTACTGCCCAACAGCTCGCCACATGCTGCCCTGCGGGTTTATGTATCTCTCTTGGTCTGGCTCCTCACCCTAGACCCGTTTCGGCAAAGTAAACTCTAGCGACACAGATCCAGACTTCAGGAGCGCGCAAGCCTCACCACGTCGACAACATAGAGATACGATGGTGGGGTTATTATTATTAACTCTGTAATACATAGCATGTGTATGATGAAATGATTTCCGACATGAGTTTGAGTTTGACACTTTTACAATTCATTTTTTGAAGTAATCATTTAAATTCCTCACCCGCGCTTTCTGCTGCCTTACTTAGACAGAATGTGAAGGCTTGCCCTTTGGAGTTTAGGTTTCAGCATAGAAACCCCCTGGCTGTTATAAAAGCTTTTAAAAATCTTAAAATTAAATCAACAGAAGATCTCTGGGGAATGTCTATAAAAGTCTGTAGATCTATAATCGAAACCATTGCGCCCAATTCAGCTTACATATTTAACACCAGTATAGACCAAGGAGTCTTTCTGGATCTCATGAAACACAGTAAAGTAGTTCCATTGTTCAAATCTGGTGATAGTAAAGAACCCAACAATTATAGGCCTATGTCAATTCTAACAGTGCTCAGTAAGGTGTTTGAAAAGTTGATGCTCAATCAAATGTTACCTCACTTTAATAAAAACTCCATCTTTCATGAACAACAGTACGGTTTCACCAAAGGGCGTTGTACCACTGACGCCGGTGTCACCCTAATTAAGAACATTTTGAATGCCTGGGAAGAAGCACAAGATGCCATTGGAATCTTTTGTGACCTCTCGAAGGCGTTCGATTGTGTAGACCATGAGACACTTCTGCTGAAACTAGAGCACTATGGGATTAGGAATACAGCTCTTGATTTACTTAGATCATACCTGAAAGATAGAAAGGTTAAAGTTCAGGTAAACGGCGTAAACTCATTAGGGTCTGAAATGGCAATGGGCGTTCCTCAAGGTTCGATATTGGATCCATTCCTCTTTTTAGTTTACATTCATGATTTACCCCAATTACTTCAAAATCAACCGCAGATGGTGTTATTTGCAGATGACACATAATTAATCTTTGAAATAAACCGACGGTCACAAAATCTTGAAGACGTGAATAGTTCTATTCTGCAAGTCTAAGATTGGTTTACGGTAAACAATTTGGTACTACTACTTTGGTGACATTATATTGAATGGGGAAAAACTGGAATTTATCAATCAAACAGTTTTCCTAGGAATCACGCTAGACGAGAAATGACAATGTGGACCTCATATAACATCTCTTGCGAGGCGGCTAAGCTCTAGAAAGATAAGACAGTTAACAGATGTAGAAACCGCGCGATTGGTCTATTTTAGCTACTTCCACAACATTATGTCGTATGGCATTTTACTGTGGCGTCGGGCTGCTGACATTGAATCCATCTTTATTTTATAAAAGAGAGCTGTCAGAGCCATGTATAATCTACGCTGCCGCGAATCTCTCAGGAAACTATTTAAAAGGATTAATATTATGACTGTACCTTGCCAATTCATTTATGAAAATATTATGTACGTAAGGAAAAATCCACATCTTTTTAATAGAATGGAATAGAATATTTATTTACGTAAAACATGGTATACAGGGGTGTTAAATATGAATTGAGGCACAAGCATGTCTAGCTAGGATAAAACATAGCATTCAAAATTTTTAAAGACAAGCAACAACAATCGTTCAACATTTTTTTTCTTCTTTTAAACTATAAAAACTACACTCGAGTAACCACTTATGAAATTTAATTTTAAATAATTTTGTATTTAAAGCTTTGAAATACCTTGGTATTTTATTATAAATGCACACACACATTGCCAAGCAGTTACTATTGTATTTAGACAGTCTAGGCAAATGATTTAACACTAGTTTAAATGGATCTCGTCGGTTCCGAGGATTGACATCATTTGCAGTCTTAAATAGTTGCTTATTTTTCATAACAAACACACATAATTCGTAAATGTAAAGCGACGGTAACAGTAACAAACCAAGTTTTTTAAATATTGGTCGACATGAATCTTCGGGCTTAAGTCCACAAATTCTCATGTCCTTTTTTTGAGCGATGAATGCTCTTTGGAAGACAGTGCTGTCACCTCACATTATCAGTCCATAACGTAACAATGATTCGACGTACGCGTAGTATGACATTACAGCAGTTTTTATATTAGTTACATTTTTTACTTGTTTTAATGCATAAACAAATTTATTAATTTTAGTGCTAACATTGTCTATGTGCTCTTTCCAGTTGATGTCTTTATCTATTATTACACCTAAAAATCTGGTACGCGTTACTTCATTGATTTTATTAATATCGAGTTTAATGTCATTTTTGGAATTATTTGATCGATTAAATTGGATGTACACGGATTTGTCTAAATTTATCATCAAATGGTTAATGTCAAGCCAATGCAATAATTTGTCAATTGTATTATTAATGTCAAGTTCATGTTCTGAAATGGTATTTAGTTTTTTATTAGATGTCACTATAATAGAAATATCGTCAGCAAACAATACGCATTTATGGTCAGTTATTTTTATGATGTCATTTATATAAATGAGGAATAATATTGGGCCTAGCACACTTCCCTGTGGAACGACATATTTATTATGTTTATATTCCTATGAATAGGATATTATTACATTATTTTCATTTCTTTTATTGATGATGACACATTGTTTTCTATTGCTTAAATAGGACGACAGCCACTGAAGTGCCGGTCCTCTAATACCAACAGCTTCCAATTTTTGTAGCAATATGTCATGTGACACCAGATCGAAGGCTTTCGATAGATCAAAAAAGAGGCCTGTAGTTATATAATTATTATTAATATTTGAAAGTATAGCTTACATGAGGGAAAAAATAGCTAACGATGTCGACTTGTTCTTTTGGAATCCAAACTGCTGGTCACTTATAATATGAAATTTATTGCAAAAGTCAGTTAACCTTTTAAACATACATTTTTCAAAAAATTTAGACAATATGGGTATAAGAGTTATAGGTCGGTAATTGTTGATGTCACATTTATCTCCCTTCTTGAATAAGCGCTTTATTAAAGACAGTTTTAATTTTTCAGGAAAGGTGCCTTGTGAAAATGACATGTTTATTAAATGCGTTAGAATACCAGTCAGTTCGTTGCAGCATGCTTTGACGATTTTTGTGTTGATCTCATCATAGCCCTCTGACCTAGTGTTGGACAGAGAAATTATTTCCTGTCTTACCTCGTTAACCTCCATTGGTCTAAGAAACATAGAATTGACACACGTACTTTTGAAGCGGTTTTGATTCGTGCTTTTTTCCCCTTGTACATACGTTAATTTAACATAATTGTTATTAAATATAGTAGCCATTTTTACACGGTCTGTAGTTATTGTTTCATTGAATTTAATACTTTCTATGTTGTCTTTGTGAGTGTTACTGTTTATTTCGGTTTTAATGACATTCCATGTGGCTTTACACTTGTTATCATGATTATGAATGTATTTTATATTTGCACTCTTTTTTGAATTATAAATGCATTTATTTAGCAGACTGGAGTAGTTTTATATTTAGTTTTATTAATTCAATTTTTATTTTTATAATATCCATACCCTAGCTTCAGTTTAGTTTTACAACTTTGTCTCAAACCTTTACTTATCCACTTTTGTTTGTTTTCCGTATTATTATTGATTTTAACTCTTACTTTAGGGAAACAGAGACCATACAACAGACACAATAAATAGTTCATGAAAATCATTGAATGCACAGTTAGTGTCAGTTTTGAGATAAATATCGGACCAAGAAAGGTTTTCCAGACATTCTTTAAATTTTCGGATGTTGTCTACGTTATAGTCTCTTTTATAAATATGGTATATTGTTGATTTCTGTGGTTTCTTTTTGATTTTTTTAATAAAATAAGTGATAGACATAATTTTAATACTACAAACAAAGATAAACTAGATCAACCATTTTTTCAGATTATCTAAAGTACATACATCTTTTATGGGGTACTGTGTTAAATGTTACAACAAAATACCTTGTGACATATTGCAATTAAATGAAAGAAAATTTAAAACTCATATTAAAAGTACACTTTGTAAACAAGCATAATTATTACAAATTAGAGGGTTACATCCAAGATAAGAGTGCTTGGAAACATGCTGGTCCTGCTCCATAGGACAATTTAGAATCCAGACAAAATCAAACAGGTTGCTAATTTAATTGTAATTTTGTGTTATATGACATTGATTTTACATTCTGTGATTACTTCCTCACACACTGACTTATTAATTTTAAAAACATTAGGAAAATCGTCTACTTTTACAATATTTGTAAATATGTGAGCACCATGTATCTATCACATAATTAAATTATCTGTCGTTGCTTCATTTTTAATTATTTTTCCTATTGTGGTATAGTAATTTTATTCTAGGCGCATCGTCTTCACATATAATTATTATATAACTAATGTACGTACTTATACAAACTATTGTAAAACATTTTAAAAGAGTAACGGTAGAGTTTCTTGCCCATTCTTCTCCATACGAAAACTACCTTTTGGAAGGGGCGACTAGAATAAATTATATTATTTTGTAAATTTTGACGTTCAAAAGTGCCATACATGGGCCGATTTGAAATAAATTCTTTGACTTTTGCGTTCCGTAAATACAGATTTTAGACAAAATACGTTTTAACTTAATAACGGTTTTGATCGATCAACAGTTTTGTAACTACAGAATGCGCCACTACTGGTCCGACGTAAAGACGCTCTCACGGTAGAATGGTCGCCACTGATGAAATGCGTAATTCATTATTTTAATTATACACAATTTGAAAGAAACGCATTATAATTATTTGAGCTTTAAGTAACTTCTAGAATCGTGAACGTCGTGTGTGTCGTCGTCTTTTAGAACTGTGTCGGTACTATAAAGTTTGGAGAGGCTTACCTTCACATTCGTGTTTCAAATCCACCAGCAGGACACAGGGTATGGCAGCTTGTAAACAAATATAATTATCTGTAAGAAAACAACACCAATCTACAATTAATCGTTTATTTGCACTCGATCTTCCTAATGACAGCTATACAGTCTGACATACACGTGATATTGAAAAGCATGCTTGTTTGCTAGTTAGTAAAAACTATGCATACTTATAAAATGCTCTCCATGTGGGTAAAATAATCATACTGTTTTAGAATAACATAAAACTCATGATCATTGTATGCTACTATGTAGCATCTGTTTAAATGTAGCATTATTTTGTGTCAGGCAGGTGCAAGGCAGGTGTGAGCGGAAACACCCTAGAAGGACATGATAATATAGTGACCTTATTGCTGATGTACTTCAGAAAGGTATGGTGCGTAGTACTCACAACCGGGCGTGCGTGTATGACCTGTATGACCAGATGTATGAAGATAAACGGAGCAAAAGGAGTATATAAGGATCGTAGCAGGTTAGCCTGTGTAATGACTTTTTATCTACTGCACCCAAAGCATCGCAGAAAATAGCTCTCATTGTCACAATATAACATTGTCTTACCTCTATATGTCTTCTTAGTTATCTTGTTATTTGCTGTCGCGACATCCATTCCTTTTGCTACTCTTATAGTTGAACACAATTCATGTGATTTATATAATTTTAGGGAAATTTTCATTTCGGGGTATTTTAAGACAATCCAGACCCAATAATATTCTTTTCCAGTGTATTGTTCATCAAACTTCGACGTCGCAACAGTTTCTATAGTAAGTAAGTAAGTAAGTAAGTTTATTTATTTGTATAAACATGGTGTACATACATTGCATGCAAGATATTAAATACAGAAAGGTTCTAGCCGCGTATCGTGGCGTACAAATTGGTAAAAAGAGATAGTGCACAAACCGTGACTATATTTATCAAAATTACATTATAAAATTACTTATTAAATTATCATTACTTATTATACGTTATTATTACAATTCAATGTCCATACTTATTATTAATTAAGTCATCTCAAATTTTAATTTCATGAACAATAAAATTTGATGAACAATATTTATAATATGACGTGATCTTATTGCACAGTGCAAAACAAACCTAATTAAAAGGCAAAATCATCATTTCAAAAACGAAGGAAAATTGTCCTCTTTCATAAACTCTGAAATATTATAATATTTTCTTTCAATTAAATAAGTCCTTAATTTGCATTTAAGAGCAGATATCAGATATTCTCAATGTTCTCCATGCTTTGGGCAATTTATTAAATATGGTCGGAGCTATGTAAAAGATGCTCTTGCGCACAAGAGCTGTTTTAGTGCCGCGAACACAGAATTTGGAATTATCACGTCTATTCCTTGGGACAACATCAGACAAACGCTGAAATAAATTAGGATTAGTTTTAATGAACATTACTGTTTCAAAAATGTATAATGAGGGTAATGTCAATATGTTATGCTCTTTAAAATAAAATTTACAGCTGTCGGTTGTTTGCAGTCTAAACATCGATCTAATGCATCTTTTCTGGGCCCTAAACGCTATTTCATTGTCTGTGCTATTCCCCCAGAAAATAACTCCGTACCTAAGTTGTTGATTCAGCTAATCAATAGTAAGCAGTAATCAGTGCATCTTTGTTGAGAACTGCGAGTTGTATTATAGCGTAGGCTGCACTACTTAATTTTTTAAGCTAAGCGAGGTTATCAATTCAACTTATCATCTATAATCAGGCCCAGAAATTTTGTTGTGTCAGTTTCATTAATATAAATATTATTAAGTTGAACATTAGGATTTTTAGCTATATGTGTACGTTGTCTAAAATGCACTACATTAGTCTTTTTTATATTATTTTTTTATTTTTATTATTTAAACATTTTATGATAGACACAAGCGAATTATTAAAGTCATGTTCATATGTGTCATTGTCATTGATGCGATGACATTTTTGCTACGTTGGTCAATCCTTTCCATTGTATCCCATGCTTAACGAGGATACATGCACCCCCTCGCTTACTTGCCGGTCTACTATAACACGCAGCTAAACTATAATTAGGTAGGTGCAGCTGATTCTCACTGCCACCCATCATAAAATGCTCTGAAATGCATATAACGTCTACATCAACATCTCGGTCGGAAAACTCACTTAAACAGACTGAGAGAGCGTCAGATTTACTAACGAGACCGGCAATGTTTTGATGTAATGAACATAATTATTTAGTAAAAAAAACGTATCCTTATTTATCAAGTTATTATCTATGGTTATATCAATTTTATCACATTTACTATTATTATTCTGTATGCCAATTATTAAATCGCGTATGTCCTTAAATATTATATACATTCCACGGTTACTTACTGAGCCAATTCGTTTATCATATACTAGCTTCTGCCCGCGAGTTCGCTTGTGATAAATAACGTATTTATTTGGATAAGGATTAATATCATGTTTATAAAAACACCTTCGCAAATAATGTATTATTTTAGAATAAAGGTTAGGAAAAAAAACCTTATAGTGAGCCAACCTTAAAACATAGACATAATTATGCTGTTACGACTTTTTTAGAACCAATGTGACGGTAGCGCCATCTCAACTCCCTGAGGAAAACCACCTAAGTTGGAAGCAATAAATATATTGAGTATTGGGTGTTGAAAACTAACAATGAACGTTGAATATTCTTCAAATAAATATAGAAAAGTGAAAATACACGAAATTCTATCAATTAAGTCCGGGTCAGATTTTGACCAAAATTTCAAAAATAAATTCGAAGGATTCGTCAGCAATTACATACAGTGTTTCGACCAATCAGTGTGCGAAGGTACGCTTCCGAAAGGCGATGGTAGACCGCAGAGGGCAGCGGTGTTGCGGTTGACAATAACAGCAAGCGACAGTGCCGCTGATGTTTGGATTTCGAACGTGACGTCACATGGAGGACGGCATCGGCACTTCTCTTCTTCAGTTTCACGAAAGTCATTTGCCAAACAACACATTTTATTTCGTGAAGACTATTTTTTTGTTTTGTTTGTCGCCACTGACAGCACTACTGGTATTGCGTCTGCGGTCACCGCTCGACCGCAGTCGCAGGCGGCACTGTCGCCAACTACGGAAGTGTTTTTATAGAGTTACATAGAAGCCAATAGTGTCGCTGTGGTCTGTCTATGCGGCTTTGCCGCTTCAGTTTGCGGTCTACCGCATGCCGCTTGAAATTGTACCTTAATGCTGTCGATGTTAAAAGTTATGAAGCAATCATGTAGAAACACTTTTTCTATATATTTATTTACTGCTCGTCTGTTACCAAATTCACGGAAAATGAAGGTGTGTCTGGTCTGAGGTAGAAACGCAGAAACTTACCTTCTTCATGAAGATATTGATATATTACATCGATCCCAGTCACACTTGGTGGTTTGTTTGTAATAAATATATGCATATATAATAGGTCCTGAAGGTGATACCCGAAAATAAAACAAGGCACTTTCGGTACAATCGGATATTCTATAACTGAAACAAAAAATCTTTTGTGACTTGTTAGGGTACGTACAAGTCCGTAGCCGAAACAAAATAGCCAACCGTAACCACCTACGGAATTGTGCCTTTAGATTATTATTTCAGAAATAAGATAACGTTACTTACAATAACGATACTCAGAATAAACGGACACATGCGCAGCCAAGCTTACAGCAAATATCATAAAAAAGTTAATGAAACTCTGCATCTTAACTTATACGAAAATCACAAAATTATAATAAGATTGAAGTTAGGTTAGGATATATTTATCGCACTTGTGAATGATTATTTTTAAACAGTTATTTAAACTACATTAAAATAATTTAATAAACGTGTATCGACAAGGACAAAACAAACTAAAATCCGAAACAAAATAGGTTCGTTGCCGCTTTTATAAAATCCTCTTTGTTTCCTCCTAATATTGGAACTTGGAAGTGAGTCCACAGCAAACGCTAATCGCTGTAGATAATAATATGATTAACTATAAATTGTATTAGGTCAGCCTGTACATGTACGCACAATACATTATTATTTTAAACCCGTAAACGTACCAACTGCTGAGCAATCTCCAAGTGCCAGCTACAATAAAGTTATTGAAGATATATCTACAAGGAGTGGTGATCGCAGCATGTTGTTATTAGCAGACAGGAGGACGCTGCTGCACATTCTCTCACCGTAATCCTCTAATCGCAACTTACGATACCCACGGGTAGAGATGGGGTGGCCTCTCATTGCCAGGAACGAGAAGTACAGTCAGCCCCAAAAAGATGTATGCACGGACAAGGAACCATTTTATTGTCTACAAGCATTGTTTCATAACGTTGTATCCACCAGACAGGTACAAACCATAGTATACAATTTATTTTACCAAAACAATGTGAAAATTTTGTCCCAAAACGTCTATACACTCTATGACCAAAACATGGTAATCTACATAAGTCTCACAAATATGTATACAGTAATCATTCAATTCAAAAGTTCAACCTCGAGAAAAGGTGTTAGAAATAAGTATTTAGTTGAAAATGCTATGTCATAAAAATTTGCCATTTACTTTACCGCGTGGGACTGACATACATTCATGATCTACTGCCTTTTCCTTTGTACCTTTTTGAGTGTGAAAAGTTTAAATAAATAATAATAAATAAATAAAACAAATGACATGTCAGTGACGTCATCCATGAAATAAAAAGGACAAAAATAAAATTCTTGTTATTCTATTAAACGAAGCTAAAGACGTTTCATTAGATGTTAATCGTATGACGTTGTCAGTGTTGTTTACCTTGCTCTGGAACTATCGCTGTGAACATAGTAAACCCTCTATACACCCTATGACCAAAAGTCATAGAGTGTTTAGATGGGTTTGGTAAAATAAATTGTCTACTGTGTTTTGTACTTATACGGTGGATACAATGTTTTGGAACAAAGGTTGTTGACAATAAAATGGTTCCTTGTTCGTGTATACATTTCATTGGGGCTGACTGTATACATACTTAAGGATAATCTATCAATATTTACAAATATAAATGAAATTTTCCGAATAAGGTTTTATGGAAAGAAGAATTGAGAGAACATTACCAAAATGTTTCCTTTTTTCTGAGAGATTTTTGTATGAACTCAAGACCATATTGAAATGTTGACAGGACAACGTCTGTTGGGTTACCTGCAGTTCTAGTTTCTTCTTCGGAAATAAAACAGCTGTAAGTTTAGCCTCGTTGGTCTAGTGGTCGCAAAGGAGCTGAGCACGAGCTTCCGACTTCAATTCTCGGGGCGGCCAAAGTGTTTTATGATTTTTCCACAAGGAATTTCTCAATATTAGCCCGGAGTGTTTTTTTTTTAACCTCTACTGAAAACGTCTTGGCCTGCATCTTACCTGGTATGTGATGATCAAGCCGAAGGTGGAAGCGAGCTTCACCCGAAATCCTCAACCACAGAGGAACTGGCTATCTTACCTGTAACTGCCGAAACACAACATCGCTGTTAACATTGTTTTTATGGCGAAAGATTTAGAGAAGATGCTGGTAGCTAGCCAGGAGAGCTTAGAACGAACACAATCAAGTTGAGCAGAAAATGTTTTCCCAGTGGGAATCGAACCCGAGACCTCTGGTTCTGAGACGGGTGGTCTAACCACTAGACCACAGAGGCGGTGATTTGTGCCCGTTTGACGGCAATAAAAAAAAAAAAAAAAACTTTAATTCGGATAAGCAACATCCATATGGGTTAGTAAACAAAAAGAGATAACTTATATCTACAACATCACCTAATAAAGGAGAATCGTACCTCCACGCTATGGTCTTCAGGATGGAGTTGGAGCTTTCCCGCACTCTGCAGAGCAAAGAGGCAGATTTCCGTCTGATGATGACGTGGAAGCCATCGACGTGCGCTTGTGCGAACATACCTGATGCACTTTAGAAACGGGGCAGCCCCATCAACATCCTGAACCCGTTATTATATTGGACCCGTAGGGCGCTGATAGCCCGCTGAGTATAGTTGGTCCACAGGCTGCATGTGTAGAACACTTGACAATAAGCTTTAATAAGCGTTACCTTGACTGCTCTGCTACAGCGAGCAAACCGGTGAGCCAACATGTTACATCGGACTGCCAGCGCCCTACGTTCCCTTTCAATATCCACTTGGTCTTTAAGGTCGTCGGTACGTAAGTGGTACACTCGCACTATGTCATTCCAGTGGCGGTACCTTCATAGAAGCCGAAAAGCCCGGCTTGCCGTAATAAAATCATAATTCACAAGAACAAACCTAAGCCTACAAATAAAAAAAAAAAAAAAAAAAAACAGTCAATGAACTCGAACTCAATCATGCATGTCATAGGAATAATCAAATTTCGAAATCTCTGCTTTTTCTGCCGCGCGCACTGGGCTAGGTTGCCAGATCTACGCACTCATTGAACTCAATCATTCATTTAGTAATCATAGAAATAAAATTTAAGTTCCGCGCGCTTTGTTGCCAAACCTACGCGCCAATACAATGCATTTAATTGCGCCTTCTCGCTCACACTCGTGGGGTTCTTATCTGGCTTGCCTCACCTTTCTTTGTCTCGCAGTTTTCGCTTACAAATTGCTATAGAAACGTGTACATTTGTTGATATATTGGTAAGTACATATACGCAGATTTCTATGAAATGAAAAGCCCGGCTTTTGAGCGCACATGCGCACAGAGTACTTTTTATTTTGAGAGGCATTAAGTTCGCGCAAACGACGCAAATGCACTATCCGCTTTGTTGACCCGCGTAAAGTGAGTTGCAAGTCCGTGCGACGCGACGACGAATTTGTTATTGTATATGTTTTGAAATTAATATTTTGAGACTAGTATTTTATTTTCCACGTGCTGAAGTAATGAATTAGTTTTATTGTTTAAAATGATGTGATAGTTATTGCGGCGATGTCATTCCGCGCTTTTTTGTAAGTGATTATAGTGTTATTTTTATCATCAAATTCGGAGACTGTGTTCGTAAAGGTATTT
Source organism: Omphaloscelis lunosa (assembly GCA_916610215.1). Taxonomy (NCBI): domain Eukaryota; kingdom Metazoa; phylum Arthropoda; class Insecta; order Lepidoptera; family Noctuidae; genus Omphaloscelis; species Omphaloscelis lunosa. The sequence continues at coordinate 13,977,712 of OU744270.1, forward strand.
TGAGTTTAGGCATATTGAGTTTTCTGACATAGGTAAGTAACTCTTTACTTCACCGTAACCAACATCAAATTACTGTAACTATTTCTCGGAAATAAAAAACAGTATTTTTGTTAGTCGAAGAATATATTGAAATACTCGTAGGCATTCGATTGTCTATTATACAAATTTATGTAGGTGAATAGCTGGTGCCATGAAAGCACATGACTAGGGTTGTTTTTATGGAATTCGTAGTTTTAGCAAACCACTGAAAAATAAACCATCTTATGTACTTATTACATCTTGAGATCATAAAACAAGATAATGTTCGTATCGAAGAGATTATTCATAAGTGTTTTGAAATAAAGATTAGAGTTGGCTATTGTCATTAAAATAAATTATAAAAAAATATTTAAGTAGGTAATATCTCATTTTAACATTTTCAATCGACATTAAATTTTAAACTCGTAAAATTATGCGTACCTACGGCAGTAGAACAACAAATCGATAATGTGGGATCCATCTAGTGGCTTCTGATTGAAAAATTTTGCATTTGACAAGCGAATATGAATTATGGTAAAAAGGTTCGGCTAAGCGGGGTGATTACGCGCATTCATTAATGTAGATGGCGCTTATGACAATTACATACTAATGCCAGACCTCTTCAAATTTTAAAGGTTTTCTAACCAAAATTATAATAATGTTGTACCATGAACAACACATGAAAATCAGTCAATCCCTCACTTGGCTGTTTTTTTTTTTTTATCGTAAAAAATCTGGCGGCTTGCCCTAATTTGGACCCCTAGGCACGCCACTGTGTCATTCCCATTTAGTTAAATCGGGGGCACATATTCAAGACATTTAGCACCGTCAGCCTTAAAGACCAAGAACTCCCTTTTCTTGACATTATAGACTAGGCCATGCTTTCGAGCATAGCGCTCACAACAACTAAGCAGCTCTCTAAGCGCCCTAACCGTAGGGCTCAGCAGCACCATATCGTCAGCGTAGTTGATGTTGTTGACACTAACGTCATCAATGCGACATCCGATTTTCTTGCTGCTGAGCACAACGATCATTTATGTAGAGGTTAAACTGTTTTGGTGATGTTATCCCTCCTTGTCTTACTCCGCACTTCAGTCCGTACGACATAGACAGCCCTTCGGCCCATCTCACACTGTTCGTTTGGTTGTAATACCAATACTGGAAGATACGCAACAGCTCCGCTTTCACTTTTCTCTCCCGCAGCTTTTCCCACATAACCTCGTAAGAAACAAGGTCAAAGGCACGGGAGAGATCTAAAAAGCAAGCATACACTGGTGTTCGACGTTTTGTGTAGTATTGCACCGTATGTTTGAGGCCGAGAATCGCCGTTTCAGTGCTAAGATCCCGCCGATAACCGCGCGTTCAGCTAACTGTCGAGTACCTTCGCGATAATAGTAGCCAGGGAGATGGGTCGATAGTTACACTTATCAGCAACGTCACCAGTTTTATTCTTAACAATAGGCACGACAACATAGCGAGCACTCTAGCTATGTGAGGACCGGCATGCTGCAAGCCCCCAAGTCAGAATTATGTATTCTGTCGTGACCAGATCTTAGAATTGATCATTTAATTTTCATGAAATGGCCAGTTACAACTGGCCACATCGTTTAAACGTCAACATTCAATGATATATCACTCGACGTTTGGCATGTCATTAATGTAGGGTGTCCATGGTTTAAGGTGTAGTAAAAATAGCCAAGTAACTGCGACCAACTTGGAAGTAACGGTCGCCGGACGCTGCCGTGACACCGCTCGATTCGCTCGCTCGGCTCACGCGCGCGGTCAGTTCTAATCTAACCTAACCCATTTGGGCGTGGTGCCACATAAAAGGCGAAAATTTTAAATTGGATCTATGTCCTGCAATGTCCTGAAAATACTTTTTAACTGACTTAAAGAAAAGGATTCTCAATACGACTGTATGTTTTTTTTTTTTTATTTCACATAAACCTACATGGGCACTTATGAAACGTCAGAAGTTAGGTGCATGCTAGGTTTATGTTTGTTACCTCAGAACTTTCGACTGGGTCAACCGATTTTGATGATTCTTTTTCATTTGAAAGCTGGTGCTTCCCGTGTGGTCCCATTTCAATTTGATCTAGTTCTGAAAATGGAATCAAAATTCTAAATTCAAATTCAAATTCAAAATTCAAAAGTCATTTATTCAAACTAGGCTCAAAATCGGCACTTTTCGAACATCAAAATTACATAAGAAAGTCCCCCAAAACGCCTACCCTTCACCACTTCCTAATGCCTATAGCTGGGAAGAAGAAGTGGCGCAACAAACTCCCCAACAGAAAATCCATGATAAGACCATATAAGTCTTAAATTTGCATTAAGTATGGGGGCGACAACTGGATGAATAACTCAGTATAACCCAACCAATTTCGATGATTCTTTTTTGTAGTAACTCGTGCAGTTGCTCTTGGAAAGCACCATTTCGTGAAGTGGAACTGATGATGAAGACCACATGGCCACCAGAATTACTCAATAAAAATTTCACGGGTTGCGATTCAATTACTTTGATATGGTTGCAATGCAATTTATGCTCGTCACAACGCATATGGAGAAGTGCAGCTACCAGGAGAACTCTTCAACGATTAACGTCCCTGCATCGGGAAAAGCAATATTTGGCAAATAACTAAAATACAAAACCAAAGACACCGACTTCCGAAATTTAAGTTATTTTTCATTTTGTAGTGTTTTTTTTTTTTTTTTTTTTAAGTAATTATTTCTCTTTTTTTAGTGGGTACTTTGTAATTTATCTAAGTTACAATAGCCTAATCTCAACTGCTCATCACCTTTTACAAAAAATAGCTCACCCACATTTCACCAGTTATGTTTAAGTCCCATGTAATAGGAGGCGAGCTTATCGCCATCAACCGGGCACAAATCCAAAATCCGGGCTGCTACTGAGAAATTCCAGATGGAAAAACCCAATAACATTTTGCCCGACCCGAGAATCGAACCCAGGACCTCATGCTCAGCAGTAGTGCTTGCAGCCACTTAACCGACGAGGCAGTCGAGAAGGTGAAAGAAGTTTTATATATATGTTTTTATTAATATATTAATGAAATGTATTTTTTTTATAAATAAACCGTTAAGATCCAATATTGTGATTTTTGGGGTTCTATACCTCAAAAGGAAAAACTGAACTCTTATAGAACCATTTCGTTGTCCGACCGTCTGTCTGTCACTCTGTCAAGACCCCTTTTTCTCAGGAACGAATGGAGGTATCGAGTTGAAATGAATAATTATCAAATACGTAGATCTACCATAGATCTACGTATTTGATAATTATTCATTTCAACCCTTGGCGCTCTAAAAAATAAAGCTTCTTAGTGAACGCAATAAAAAAATACGGTCACTTAAACGACCAACACCCAGTTTCACAAAGACAAACATGAATGTTCCATTAAATAATGGATCATTAACGCTAATGATTTCATTGATTTCATCAAAGAACCATTAAAATCGAGTCTAATATTGCTTTCTGCAACAATAATTAATAGAAAATTAATATTTAATGACAGCTTTAAAGGTTAAAGTTCGTTTTCGCAACTGGCTGATATTTTGATACTCGCAAATTAATCAAAACTGGAAGTACTTCCCGTTGACCTAGATGCCGACCTGATAAGCTTTCATTTCGTACATGAGTACTCCAGAGTGCCAGACTATAGTAAGTAGTTGGTGGAACATTCTGAACTCTTTGTAGTAAAGGAAAAATAAAACTCACTTGTTACGTCTCATTACTTAGATACATGCTTCATTTATATTTACAAAATTAACAACCCATATTCGATATTTTTTTTGAGGTTTCGATTATATTTAAATAATGGTCTACTGGTCTATTTATTATACATCTCTGCCATTCCTTCGTTCGGGGATAAGGGCGTGATTTTGTGTCATAGTAATTATGTTTCTGCGATTCCTTTTCTTTGTTTTGCGAGTGATACGCAGTAACTGAGTTCTGTATGTCAGATATACAGTCGCTCCATATAAAATACTGGTATTCAGCTGCATCCGGTTAGACTGGAAGCCAACCACAACTTATTTGGGAAAAGGCTGGGCAGATGATCATGTCTTTGACTTATTTTGCGTGGCAGCGTTTATTCTAGCCCCCTTATTAATAAACTTACAGTAAAGTTACACTAGATCCAACTTCAGTTTAACCGTATATATTTCGAGGTTTAAGTTTGGCGTAACTTCAAGGCGCTGCTTCACAGCAGCCCACAGCTAAGCTATGCATGTATACTTAGCTTCGCTTTGCATGAAATATAGCCGACATCGTCCACTGCAACCCATGGCCACGCTATGCGTGGTTGGCCAACAAATGTACCGCGCAGCTATCGTGGCAAACCTCTCCGTGCACCTACGTAGTAGTGGACGGTCGACTTTACTCCGGGTTTATTAATAAGAGGGTTGAAGATCTGTTTCCATGTAGAGCTTCAAGCAGAGGCCCAATAGTGTAACACAGGTTCTATCACATTCTGAAAGATTTTGAAGGAAATTCTTAATCTAAAAAGCTATAAAAATTCGTCAAATCAAATCAAAGTATTTTATTTCACGTAAACCTACACGGGCACTTAGAAAACGTCAGAAGCTAGGTCGTCAGTTCGACAACGTAACTTACGCAATGAATATTGTAGAATTCTAAAAATAAAAGGCATTAACATGGTTAGCGTGTTTCGCTATAACCCCGCAGCACAGAATGGTACAGAAGACGCACTCCGCATTTTAGGTATAAAACCGAAAGGGAGATCGTGGCCCCCGGCGACAGGGCAACCGAAGGAACACGGGTGGGTTTTAGTCAGTAAGAGTCTGAGACGCCCTCCCGCTCCGCCCAGAGCGGGAGAAGTTATTTGATGATTTCCCACCCACAAAAAAAAAAGGTATGAAGCTAGAAGTGCGCAGCGAGGTCATCTTGTCGGGGCAATTCAGTGAGCTTAACGTAGTCACAAGACATAAGAGCTATGCGATAGAAAGAGAGGCAACTTCTCTAGGTGAATATAACTGGAGGTAATTAGCGCTGTGCGACCTGAATTGCACTTTATTGTGTCATAGCAAGAGTCGCTTTTTATTTAAATTATTTTGCGGCGTGAACGATCTGTACTTATCAGTGCTCACAGGTTTGATTTGTGCAGAGCGTCTTCATCACTGTAGTTTGAGTTTTCGAAAATACTTCTGATTAGCTTGGCTTTCATTCGTCCAGGTCTCTACTGTGACTCCTTGAGATGTTGCGTCACTTGGTGGATGAGAAAAAAAAAACATGTTTATTTATTTGGGACATGTCATAAGTACAAAACGAAAAAAATGTGAAATGAAATGAAAAGAAATGTTATTTGCAAGAATTGTAGTACATTGGTCGGGTTTTTTAACAAGTTCTAAAACAATTCGCTAAAACTAGCATGCAAAATTACATTATTAATTTTTGTGCCTCGCGGTAGTGCAAAATTTGGCCCCAATTCAGCAAAAGGCCAAACAACTAGCTGGAGCTGAGTGTCTTGAGTGTAACGAACGGAAATCATTCAATTCAATTTAGAGTCTGCCAGTGTCTCATTTTATTCAGTCTGATATGTAAAGAAGATGGTTGAATGTCATTCTGCGGACATTAACACGCAATATATGTATAAAGCTGACTTAGTAAAGCAGGTTCTACCGCGCAATAAGCAGACAAAAATAGCCCTTAAGAGTGTTTATTCTAAAAGTTGGCAACGTCGCAAATAGCTGTTAAATATTTACCTGTTTTCATTAATTTGGCAATATTACTGTATCTCTCTAATATCCTCTCTTAAAGTGACCAACATTTTATATTCTGGCAGTACAGTACTACCAATCACGGCCGGTTGAGCAATGAGTATTTGTTCGTGATACTGTGTCTAGTATGACTGAAGATCCTATTGGTTGATATCCATCGCTACGCAGCTTAGCACATCTGTGGTACATGGGCAGCCTCAAAAAATATTCTTTTACCTTCAGTTGGCTGCACACGTCTTTTGTTTTCCGTTTCTTTTGTTGCTTGAAGAAAAAACTGTAACATCCCATTCTGTGGATGGATTGGTCTACCAAGTTTTCTAGAGAAATAATCCTTTGTTGGTCTTTCAATGTTTAACCCTAGAAGCCCAATCATATTTTGCTATCTAAAAAGCCCAATCATAGGTCAAATTTACCTACATGAATAAATACACGTATAGGATAGTTTATGATGTTAAATTTATTATTTTTCGCTATTATTCATTAATATTAATTATTCATGAAATGAAAAAACGCATAATTATGTTAATATCTATTTATTTATATTTTGAAAATACAAAAATACGTAAACATACAAAAATTTGGTACAAAATGAGATCCTTCCGGTTTTTTTCTTATAAACTAAAAATATAAAGGAAAAACAAAACAAAATCTTCTCTTTTTAACTAATTAATACATTTTTCATAATAATCAAACAGTTTCATAGAGCAATTATCACATTATAAACAGTTTTGACACATGTCAATATTGTGCTCACGACAAATTGCTTTTTTGCATTTTGTGCAATGCGAATTAGTCTTTCGCATGTTTTTTATAAGAACAATAACCACAGTAGCGACGCTTTTTTGGCTCTGGTTCTTCTGTGGTGTTCTCTGGCAATGGCTGCGGCTCCTTTTGAAGGATATTCGTGATATTGTCACGTACTGAACGCTTCAATGTAGGGGATTCCAGACGCTGTTACATCCATGGCCGAGTCAAATCTGTGCTCAATTTTTTCATAATTTTTTTGCGACTTAACGGTTTTAAAATAATATTTTTTTCTTATAAGTAGCGTTTTAAACGGCGGGCCTAAGTCAGACATACCTGTACCGCCTATTATCAGGGGAGAACTCCTGATATTAGTCCTCCTGTCACCGAACCGTTGGATTATGGCACTGTTTACCAAGTCCAGCAGTCGCTTACAACGGCCAGTTGTTCTCAGGCGTTGATACGGTTTTATGAAGTTCATCATAAGGTTTAAACAAATTGCCCGGCTGGTTTTTGTCACTAAAATAAAAATATATAAGTAATAAAATAATTGTTAACGGTGTGGATCGATGGCAAAACTACGCATGTTGTGCAAAAGATCTATATTTCAAAACTGTAGGGTTGCATAACTTGCCGGATTACCGCCATGGGATCTGGAGGAAAAGGTCCTCGCGCACATCTGGGAGTGGCGCGAGGAGGCGAAACGCTGGGGCTTAACTCCGCTGCCGCGAGAAATCACGGCACAGCGGACAGAGCTCCGGCGGGATCTCATGGCGTCTTGGAGAGTGCGATTGTCGCAACCCAGTGCTGGGCACGCCACAATCGCGGCGATAAGTCCCCTCTTTGAGGAGTGGCTAGAGAGGCGCCTCGGCGTCCTCACCTTCCGCCTGATGCAGGTCCTCACCGGACATGGCTGTTTCGGGAGGTTCCTGTTCAGGATAAGGCGGGAGGAAACGCCCGGGTGTCACCATTGTGTGGATCGCCCGGAGGACACGGTGGAGCATACGGTGGAGGTCTGCCGAGGCCGATTTCCGGCCACCGTAGGCGCGGGCTTGCGGACGGTGAGCAATGGGTAGCTCGCTATCCGATAAGGAGCAGGCCCGGGTCGACGGCGCGTTGTGTTCCACGCGCACCTCAAAGAGATGTCAGCAGTATCGACGGGGTCCGCTAGGGCCGATGCCTGCCGGAGGTGCGAAGAAAATCGAAAGGGAGATCGTGGCCCCCGGCAACAGGGCAACCGAAGGAATACGGGTGGGTTTTAGTTAGTAAGAGTCTGACACGCCCTCCCGCTCCGCCTAGAGCGGGAGAAGTTATTTGATAATTTCCCACCCCAAAAAAAAAAGGGGTTGCATAACAAAAGTGTAGGTTAGGAAGCGTGCACTGTCCGGGGCGTTGGATATGGCACTGCGTCATTGCAAATCAAAATGGCGGTTCGGGACTCGCCCTTTTACTCGCTCTGACCCCGCGCACTCCCTTTAATTGTTTAAAATTATATATTCGTTTGTTGCGTCGCCGCGTCAATAATTTAAGAGAGTTAAGTCGACCGTTCATTGTTACGTAGGTACCTACACAGTTTCTGACTACCCCCATGGGAAAAAGGCGTGAGTTTGTGAATATGAACACTATTTATTATACATGTATACGGGTATTTTTCATGAATTTTCGCGAGTAAATTGTCTTCTTACCATTAGGATATTCCACAAACTCCCTGAGTGCGTCAAAGAGGGCCTCTCCCTCATCGTCTTCATACATTAAGTCAGCGTAGTCTATGATTGAGTTAACTTCGACTGACACAGCCGTGTCGCGTTCCTTCAGCATTTGATTGAACATGGCCGCGAAGCCTGGTGGAATGAAACATTTTATGTTTAGAGTATAAAATTAAGGACACAACACACGTATAAGCACTGCACGGGATCCGTTTCGCTTCAACTCGAGTCGTTCAGGATACTTTCCATGAAACTCCATAAAACGGGCAGTAGTGACTCACTTCGTAAGTATTTTATATCATGTGTGCTTTCTTCAGAGCAGATCCTGAAGATTCTCGTAGCCATATCCATGATTGTTTGACCAACCCAAGCAATCTCATCAGAGTAGGTAAACCTGAAACAAAGCACCGCATCATGTGGGTAAAGAAGTAACAGCTCATTGTGAAGGAGCTCGTCCGGGGCCTACTACCACCGAACGGATTTGAGAGAATGCAGCTGAATACCAGTTTTTACATGGAACGACTGCCCGGTCGATTAAATACATGCTATAAGTAAATAGGTAACTACCCGTTCATGATAAATTCAGAATGATAAAGAACATCCTTGACTTCACTATGTTTCTTCAGAGAGACTAGTCGGGTGATCTCTATCAGAAACACCATCATGTAACCTTCACCCCACTCGTCCATCAGGGTGTGGTACACCTGGTTAGGGGAGCCTACAGCAGGTCTTCTTGTGAAGTTACGAGCTGGAAATAAATAATTGTTGGTTTGTAAAAATTAGAGTCGACTGAAAATCATGTTTTTTATTTATTTATACAAGGTGGGGTAAAAGTAATGTCATAATGTGAATTGGTTGCCATTTTGTTGAAATGAAAAAAGTTAGGCTCTGTTTTCACGGAAAGTTTATTAAAAGGTGTAAAATTTATTACAATATGTCGAAAAAATGGTATCGATCAAATGAACACCTCCTGAGTTCATGCACCTTTGTGCTCATTGTACGGCATTTTGAATTGTTGCTCGCAAAACAACCTCCAAATTGTTTTTGAAGTGAAATGGTGTGTTTGGGGCCTTGAAAGAGGTTGAACCGACTTGATTTAGGTACATTAGATAAAATTCTGTCTCAACCAAATGGTGATGATGCGAAGAGTCTGTTCAGGTTTATGGCCCAAATGTAATCCATAGCAGTGTATTTTGTTATTATTTGTTTAGGGTATGATGGGACTGTCAAACGCATTGCGGTTATAAAAGTCTCAAATTAAAATAAAAAAATTAAAATAAACTTCTGAACTACTCATAATAATTTAACAAAGAGGTATCGTTGGAAGCGTCTTGATCGTCCGCTGGGTATAGTTTATATGACGGCACATTAAATAAAAAAGTAAGTTTAAAAACTAAAACCCGACTATTGAAAAATCACGCTCTAAAAAGTTTAAAACAAGAAAATATTTCTGACAGAAATTAAGACATAGGTACAGAAATGGTCAAGAAAATTTTTGTAGGTGTACAGGTATGCGACCACGGCTTTGATTTGACCATTTTTGCAATATTTGACCGTCAAAATTATATAAGATAGTTCCCCAAAAACGCCCGCCCTTCACCTCTTCCTTCTTCTACTGCTTCACTCCCTTCTTCTACTGCTTTAGCTGGGAAGAAGTGGCGTAACAAACACCCCAGCAGCACATCTGTCTGAAGTACAGTTTTGTACGGGCCGCACTAATAACGTACCGTTCTTCTCCATACGAAACTATCTATCGGAAGGGGTAACTAGAATCGATTCTTCTTATTTCTTGTAATTTGTGACGTTCAAAAGTGCTCATTAATGGTGTCATTGAATTATGCGATTTGAATTTGATTTGACTTTACCGCTGGAACTGTAATTTATTGATTGGACATATAATATAAACTGTACTTTTACAATTTGTAAGCTGTCACCCTGTGTGAAACCAGGAGAGGCTGATATACAAACCGTAGTGCAGCACGTCGCCCGCCACAGTCGGTGGACTAGTAACAGCCTCAGTTATGGCAGTCGGAAGTGTCACAAACACGAAGCCTTGATCATCCTCTAGGAACAGGTTTCCCGTAAACGCTGTTCCAGTTTCTGCCCTATAGACAGTAGTTGGCAGAAGATCCGATACTGTAACTGTTGTCCTAAATTCTTTGGTCGTTTCATTATTGATCCTTCCGATGTTGGTCCTTCCAGCCATGGGGGTTTTTATCCACTGTCTGTTGCGGACCCAAGCTTGTGCTTTGGAGAGTGTGCGTCCGATTTGCTGAGGCCGGTGGGCTGTTGGTGAAAATAGTGTTGGCTGCATTGAGTATTGACAGGTGAAGAGTGGGATTTACTTTTTAAATATTTAATACGAAAAACGCTCAGCCATTATATTATTATATCATTATCGAAATTGTCAAACTTGTTTACTAAACAGGCTGTGTACATTTTAATTTAAAGCTCTGAAGGCCAATTCCCGTAATTAAAAAAACGTTCACATTCAAGTCGCAATCTGTCAAACTTGTCAAAAATGTTGGTAAATTGTTTGCATTTTTGGCAGATTGCGAATAAGATTAGAATGCGAACGTTCCTCAAAATTACGGGAATTGCCCCTCTATTACATACTCACTCATCGGTGTGATTCGATTTGCTTTTGTAATTCGTTTGATTGGGGTATAATCAGTCCGTTCTTTCATCCGTTTCCATATGGTGAAGAAGTTGAAAATTGTGCTGGTTTTAGGATTAGATGTGAGCGGTCCTCTTAAGACAGAGATTGAAAGCGGAGGGCTAGGAAACAAGTAGAAACTAGTAACAGCCACCGTGGTTGTAGGTATATCCATATCTTTAGGAGGTCGTGTGACACCAATCGGTTTTAAAGGACCAATCCAAGTTGAAGGAGAACCATCCAAATACGCCTCTCTATCACGCGCAGGTACAGGAGAGGGACTTGGTGCTGTGCGCGGAGGCACGAAAAAGGGAAACGCGGCACGAGTGAAAGACTTAGAAGTAGCGTTAGTAATGGAAAAAGTTAAGTGGTAGGGATCAAGTGGAGGCAATGCTATGGAGGAGTTCAGCTGGACTCCTGGTAAAGATTTGAGATTTTCCCAAAGATTCTTTGTGTATTGCGGGTCTTTATCTTCGCTAGAGTTAGTCGTCCCAAGTCCTACAGAAGTTGGGAGGAAAGATATGGCGGGATTGTTCAGTCCTATTTCGTCAACTCCAGGAGTTCCTCCCCACCACATAGGCGTAATGCTATAGTCCAAGAGACCCACATCTTTTAAGTTGTCTTCAAGGTCGACTGTCCTTAGTACTGACTTTTGTTTTTGTATTTCTTGTTGGAAATCTCTGAGGAGTGTGTCGATCTCGCGAATAGATCTGTGCATCTGTGCTGATAGTTGTGTTTTGTTAAAGTTAGCTGGAATATCAAGAAGGTATGAATATCTAAGTAACTTGAACATGCGTGAAAAATATTAATAGTCACTTGTGGAGAAAGAACTGAACTGTTGCTGTCTTTTATACGGCTGATTTACAGGCAAATATGCATTTCAACTTGCATTCGTGAACTGGCACGAGTATAACATACCTTACTACTATTCATTAAGTAATTAGATGTATGTATATGTGACTTTATAATCTATCGTTGTTCTTTCCTAACGGAAAATTATAAACTGTAGAAAAATTGTGAACTGCAACAAACCATTTACAATTTAACGCATTATTTTTGATAGTTTATAATCTATTCATGGGAAACAAAAAAAAAATGGTAATTGTGAACTGGTATCAAACTTGCTTGCGACACGTTATGCATCTTGCGCTAATACTAAATTAAACAGCTTGCCAAGCTGCGAACAACTTGGAAGAAGCGCGGTTCTAACCTAACCTAACCCATTTCACCCACTTCACAATTTTTCGACGGTTAATAATCTAAAACGGAAATAATACCGATAGATTATAAACGAATGGCATAAATAAACATGCCTGTAAAATGGAGCAGTAGCTTGCATGCCAGTTACACTGTGAAGTAAACATTTCCTTTTTTAAGACATTTAGGTACTTGCACAGACAAAACAATGGAAATATCACACTGTACTGGGATCGATCCATCATCACTGACAGGGCTATTGTTGCCAATAAACCTGATATACTGGTGGATCGAATAGAGCGGCGTACAATGATATTGACATAGCGGTTCCACGTGACGGGAACCTCGTGAAAGCCGAGAAAGAAAAACAAATCAAGTATATTGACTTGGCTCGCCAGGTTGTCGACATGTGGGATGTGAACTCTGAGATCATTTTGCCGATAGTCGTGACGGCCAATGGCTTAAGAGCCAAGAGCCTCGACCAACACCTGAGGAGGCTCTCGTTGGGCAGCTGGATCAACTGTTTCGTATTTTCTTTTGTTGTTATTTTAGTAAGAACTACTGTTTTCGTTGAAAAGAAATAAATGAGAACTAGGTAAAAGGTGGCTCATGCAATTTTGTTTAAATTTAAGAAATTGGGCCTTGATTTAATGGAAAGATTATTTATTATTACTTGATTATATATTTGATGACAATATCTCAAAAAAAAAATCGTTCACATGACCACCTTCTGAGTTAAGCACATTTGTGCTCTTTTACGGCATTTTGAATTAATCTGGCTCCAATTTGGTGGTTTCTTTCTTCAATGTTGGCTTTCAATAATTGCATGTTTTGTGGTTTATGATAGTAAACGCAAGATTTCAAAAAGCTCCAAAGGAAGAAGTCTGGCGCCGTCAAATTTGGTGATCAGGCCAGCGAGTTCAAATCGCCAAAACGAGAGATTATACAAACCAGAAATTGGTGTTTTTAAATCGCTGACTTTGCCTAAGCTGTGTGTATCGCATATCCATTGCATTGTTAACTAATTCTCTATCTGTTTACAATATATGTCAAAATTTACAATGACATTATGACGCAATAATGTTGGTACCTATATTCATATTATGACATTACTTTTGCCCCACCTTGTATATTGATCTCATTAGTAGACTTTAATTTTTAACCGAAAAGTGCATTTGAAAGGAGATGAAAAACGGTGAGCCCAAATGTAATAAGTTGAGATATGATCTAAAAAAAAATTGATATTTTTTTATCCTTGAATATCAAAAATCAGCTCAATTCTCAATCTGGAAGCGGAGAAATATGATAAAGATAATTTTTGTGAGATTATCGATAAATTGAGTAATCGATTACCCAATTACAAAAAGAAAACTTTCATACTTGACTATCTTAAAGTAATTTAATGCACAATATAAATTGATATATAATATAGTGCATTTAATTACAGTCATATTAATAAATAAAACATCGATTAATTGCTGAAAAACCAAAATAATGATTACATCGATTTCGTATCGAATCAAATTTGTCATATATTTTTAATCTATGTCACTGGCAGTGCATGTTCTGCACTGGCATGAGCCAACTAGACAGTAGTGGAGGCTCGTTGTCAAATTTTGACGGACTAAACCGTTTTCCCGACGACGATAACGGTTACAGAAAACGGTTAAAGAATGAAACTTGTCCAACATGGAATAGAATTGCATTTTCTTCGAGTGCAGTTTCTTACAACTATCAACGATTTGAAATGTATGAAATGGTTTTTTCGCATCACGAACGACAGCATTAACTGGTAATAAATTATTGACTGTATTTCGTTGACAAAGAGTTCACTTTTTATTGTAAGGACCGTTTTGTATACGATCGCGGAACATTAAGGACGATGACGCGACGAGTGTGATAGATAGTTGAATCATTGTGTTCTTGACTATATTTTATTAGGTGTCAAATAAAAAATCGCACCAAGTAATTCGAAGAATGATTGTCGCAACGCCCACCCGTACAACTAGACTGTTGCCACTTGTTTCATGTTTTCCGATGTGTTTTGAGTGCTTTCCCGATTATTTTTAATTTTCAATGACCACTGCTATGTTTTTACGGATTCTGACCCTGCCAAGGTCAGCAGGATACGACCCTTGCTTTGACACTGGACACCGAAGATCGCTTGTACGTTTGACTTGGAATTGTTATTTTGGATTTTACCGCCACTTTGTGGATATTGTTGAAACTATGGATCGCTGTGTGAATTGTGGGATAGCAACTAGTCACTGCAATACAGTAATATATGTTTGAATCTATTAATTCACACCATTTCATGTCGTTACATTCAGGCCCAAGAGCGGATGTAATCGTTTCCGTCTCATTTTGTGATTTAAAGTTACTACTTTTTTATATCGTGTTTTATTTGAGATGCCAAAGAGTATAAAATGTCAAGGAGGCCAAATAACACAGATTACAATAGAACGTGCTACTTGTGATATCCCATAACTCTAGGGTATTTATGAGACCATTTCCAAGAATCAACTGGCATAATAATTATTATGAATTATTTTTCAACAATTTTTTTTTTTTTTTCATTTTTCGTACAAAATATTTGACAAACTCACGATTATTTATGTAAAAAACATATGAAGATGTCGCGTTTTCTTAGCTATCAAATAATATGAATGATTGGTTTGAATGAAAATTATTTACTCGTACTTGTCAATGAGACTTTAATACACACATCGAGAGTCTAGTGTTATGTTATCTTTCAAATTACATAATTATGTATTTTTGAAACACTTTGTTCTAGGACTTTTTGTATTATTTTGACTTATTATATATATATAACCTTAGAGTTATGAGACATCAAAAGGAACACGTTATAATTATAATCTATAGAATAGTCCTATGTAATAATACGTTGTCGGTCTCTGCCATTATTACCAGCTACGCAATTTTTCTTTTATTGTGTTTGAATAGCTTACAGCTAAGCTAAGATTAAAAGAGAGCTGTCAGAGCCATTTATAATCTACGTCGCCGCGAATCTCTCAGGAAACTAATTAAAGGGATTAATATTATGACGGTACCTTGCTAGTTCATTTAGGCCCAAGAGTGTATGTAATCGTTTCCATCTCCTTTAAAACTCTTAAAAGTGCACTTTATTAACAAGCATATTACAAATTAGAGGATTATATTCAAGATAAGAGTGCTTGGAAACATGTTGGTCCTGCTCCATAGGACAATTTAGAATCAAGACAAAATCAAACTGTTTGCTAAATAAATAGTAAAATGTATAATTTTTTTTATATATGACATGATTTTACATTCTGTGATTATTTTCTCACACACTGACTTATTAATTATAAAATTTTAGGAAAATCGGCTACTTTTACTATGTTTGTAAATATGTGAGCACCATGTATCTATCACATAATTAAATCGTCTGTCGTTGCCTCATTACACGCTTTATATTAGCTTCACTTGTATGTATGATTGTTTGTAACCGACTCCTTAGGGCGCTATTTTGACCCACTTTAAACGGCCAGATTTTATTCAAATTTTGCACACCTGTCAAAGACCGATGACAATGCAATAATTAAAATATCCGATTATCCTGATTAGATTCGCCAGGATTCATCAATTTCTCCGCATGAGAGTAAGAGAGATAGAGCGAGTGCGCGAACTACGCATACGTGCAGTTTTAGAGACTTAATAATATCCATAATATAATGATAACCGTGATTTACAAAAACGCTTCTTATATACAACAAAACAAAATATTCAGGACAGAAATCTCAAAAATCTCAGAAATCTCATATTTTGCGGAATAACATTTAGTAATAATTAGCATAGCCTAGGATCTACAGTCATTAACTTTAAATAAGATAAACCTTTCAGAGAAGGAACCTGAGAAACGGCTGCTCTTCTGAGGAAGGCAGCAGGCGCCCGATTTCCCCACTTCCCAGATAAGTTATTGACTTAATAAATTATAGTTTAAAAAACTAAAAAACACGCTTTTATAGATTAAATTTGGATTAAGTTTTGATTTAACATTTTTTACACGCTTTCACTTGTATGTTTGTTTGTATGTTTGTTACCGATTCCTTAGGGCGCGATTTTGACCCACTTTAAACGGCCAGATTTCATTTAAGCTTTGTAGATTTATCGAGGACCGATGACAAAACACTAATTTTATAAGATTATTCCATTTTTGTCGATTTATATATTTTTTATCTCTATAAATGAATAATAGTGTAAATAAGAAAAAAAAATATTTAAAAAAAAAACGTGGGCTGCTTTTTTTAAGATATTAACAAAATGATAATCCTTCTTCTCATATCTGTCAATAAAATATTTATAACTATTTAAACCATGCACCCCACGATTTTTTTTAAATAAAACATTTTTTTCTTATTTACACTATTATTCATTTATATTTATTAGAATTTTTTACACTGTTCTATTCAAATTTATTTTTTAGTTTCGTTTTCTATATAAAGTGTTTTTTAGTTTTTTTAAACTATTTTTTTTTAAATTGTTTTTACCTATTGTGGTGCATCGTCTTCATTATTCTTTCACTAATTTTGGTAGGTCCCTGTACAAAGTATTGTAAAACAATTTAAAAGAGTAACGGTGGAGTCTCTTGCCCATTCTTCTCCATACGAAAACTACCTTTTGGAAGGGGGGACTAAAATCAATTCTATTATTTTGTAAATTTTGACGTTCAAAAGTGCCATACATGAGCCTATTTGAAATAAATGATTTGATTTTGACTTTGATTTTATCAATACAGAAGTAACAGTGAGGTTATTGACGATAAGCCATTTACAAGCCTCCACAGTTAGCAATATTGTGAAGTAGGCATTAAATGGATAGAAATAAAAAACATGATTATTATGTTCGTGTTTTGCTATTGTATGCGAGATTACTTATCATTTTAGATAGGTACTAAAAACATTTCTAGGTCATGGAAATTCGTAAACATACAGGGATTAAAAATAAAAATAAACTAACGAGCCTTACAGTAGTCGCATATGATGTGTAACATCTGACGTCTCACCTTGGTAATAAGCACCATTAAAGGGGCGGGGCCTCGTCAAGGTCGTTTCTGACAGCCAACTCAAGCACCGCGGGCGCTCATTGGTCAAACCAAATAGCGCGCGCTTCCCCGGCTTCCTACCCAGTCCCGTACCTTTTCAAGAAATCACTCCCATAGATTACAGGGAAGCGAGACGACAGATGTTACACATCAATAAATCACGTAAACTTACCTTGTCCTACTTGACTGCAATGAAATAAGTCATAATTTGAAAATAAACTTATTAACATTAATAGCATAGTTTTTTCTTACTTTATAACTAGGCTTTATTTGAATATTGACTGTCATTTATTTTGTACCTAACAATATAAAATACCACTAAGAAGTTAATATTTTTATCGATTATAATTTAGAAATTATTGTGTAAGTATACAAAATATATTTAAAATATTAAATTGTTCATGATGACGAAGACGATATTAAAAACTGCACTGTTTTTTTTATGATATTCACTACTTCTGTAGATGTTTTTTGTAAAATAATCTTAACTATAAACCGATGAGTTGTTTCGTGTTGTCGATTCACAATATATACATATACACAAGCGGTATATATACATATACACAATAGCGATTTATACACAAATAATAAGATTTATTGAACCGCGTGTTCCGTTTTTTAAAAAACTAACCATATTTTAGTTTTTAAAAGTTACATTGAATATAGATTTTTGTTAAAAAGTAGTTTCAGTTTTATCTATACTAATATATTAAAGTTGAAGAGGTTGTCAGTTTGTATTTTGTTTGAATGCGCTAGTCTCTGGAACTACCAGTTGGATTTGAAATATTCTTTTTGCATTTGATAGTCCAATTCTTAAGGAAGGTTATAAGCTGTTATCATCACGCTACGACCCTTAGGAGCCGCCGAGAAAACTTAAAAAAGACAGTGAGAACGCTAAGCCAAAAAGGAAGTAATAACGCGGGCGCGTGGTGCGATGCGACGCGGTGGGTCGGGGGCCAATGGAATTTTTATAAAAATGTGGCCGCTATTTAGTATATTGTGTATCTCACAACTTACTAACTGCCCTTCCTGTGGCAACACTACAGCTAACAGCTGATTTGAATTTGTTCTTGTAATTTTAATCTTAATTATTAAATTAATTTGTTTTTAAGGCCTATTTCCAATTACTAATTAAGTAAATAGGATAGTAGTGTGTATTTTGTATTAGATTCACATAAAAAGTGCAAAATAAGTGTAAATATTTCAATCTGAATCGGTGACAGCTACCGGCACAAGTGAATTTTGCATTGTCATCTTGATATCAGGTACAATTCTTAATATTTTACTTGCTATTTGTTTGTTTACGTAATATAATTTCACCAAAAATTACATAGTAAATAATAAGGCTGCATATTGATGCCAATGACCTTTAAACGTAAACATAACCTTAGTTTGGTTTGGTGACAGAACTTCTTACTTACATCTAAATTTCATTTTTTCCTTGTTAAACTAATTATTTCTAAACTACTGCCACAACTATCTTCTCTCTTTCAATTTCTTGTCGCTTCCTTATTAAAGTTATAATAATGATTATGACTCGCAGCGCCCGTGCTCGCCTCGAAGAGTCCAAACTCAATCAGGCTTTGAGCGAATTAAAGGCTTCAAAGGAGTCCTGTGACCAACTAAATAAGGAAATAGATGACAATGAAAGGGTGCTCTTTGGCGCCCATGAAAAGAATAGGAAGTTGAAAATTGAAATGGCTCAGATATATACTCAATACACTGATGCCATAGAAGAACGGGACAGACTTCAACTTGTTGTGGACGGGTTCAGCCAGTGTAGCATAGAGTATGAACAAGCTCTTAGTTACAAACATGTATTAAAACAGCAGCTACATGAGGCTCAAAGTCAAATAACAGAACTTCAGACTGCAAACCATAACATCACCGCCTCGCTGAATCAAAGTCTGTTCAACGAGTTGATGCCTATTGCTCCATCAATGGTTTCTGCCATAAACCCCTCATACACTATCGATTTAACGGGTGATGAGGATTCAAAGTCATGTCATTCAGTGAGGGTAGTCACCAGTAAAAACAAACTTAAAAAATACATTAAAATTAATAAATACATTGTTAAAACACAAAAAATGGTTAAAAGACAAAAGTTCTTTATTAAAAATGTTAAACTTAATAGAGAAAGGCTAAATTTACTGAAACAATTAGATATGTATTCTTTTAATTTGGAACAAAGTACTAGGAAATACAACATTGACACAGAGTACTTGCAATCTGAACTTCACCATTTACAGGACAAACTTAGTTCAATGACTAACAAATATAATACCTCTGAACATCTAATGAGGGAATATGTGTTGGCAATGAATGAGCTGGTAAACTCACAAACAAACAACTGTGAGCAGTGTCAAACACCATCCAATGTACTTACACCGGACCATTCATTGACAACATGCAACACCACCTTCCCGCAGCCCTGTGTTGATTTGACATTTCCTGCTATCAATCGTTCTAATAAACAAACTAAACAAATTGTAAAAAATGATGTAGTATTATTTTGTGATGAGATTGGAAAGGACTTAGGCCACTTGTTGACAGATGAATATCCAGGACACTCCATAATAAATTACTGTATGCCTGGTTGTTCTTTATTTGACATTATGAAAGAAATTATTAAATGTAACTTTAACCAAGGCACTACATTATTAATTTTTATGGGTAATAGGGGAAATGTGAACAAAGGAGAATTGCTCCAATATTATAGAACATTATGTAATCTAAGTTTAAGAAAAATTGTGTTGTTTACATTTCCATATAGTAACAGTTTGCCACAGGAAGAAAATAATCTAAGATTTGAATTAAATATAACATTGTATAATTGGACATTCAATAATAATCTGTTCCATCTAGTTGACACTAACAATTATGTTGGTAATAATTTGTATTTGACAAGAGATAGACATAATATTGTTATGTACTATCTTTCTAACTATTACAAAGGACAGATAGCTGTGTCGCTATCATATTTTTTTTCTATTTCAGCCAAAAATTTGGCTAAACAACTTGCTTCTTTTGAGCAATGCAATGACATTTTAAATAATTCTGCCAATAATTTGGCAACAACTAATGACATTAATTATCATTTAAATTAGAAATTAGGACAATAGACAATACCTCTTGCTTAATAAATGAAGAAAATTTAAATACTGGTTTAAATCATCAAAATGTTACAAAAAGTTCTTTGATATCTCACCCATCGAATTGTAGTAATCTTAATAAATGTAATAATAATAATACTCTAAAAATTGTTCATCAAAATATACAGGGTGTGATAGGTAAGGAATTAGAATTGGAGCTGTTCATGAACTGTAGTTATATTGATATCCTATGTGTAACTGAACATTGGTTGAAAGTCCACCAGTTCATGTTCAGCTTTAACAACCACCAGGTTGCCAGCTCATTCAGCAGAGTTAATATGATACGTGGTGGCTCTTTAATAATTGTTCGTAACAATTTGAAATTTAAAGAACGTAAGGATATTGTGAGCCTCTCTGTTGAGCGAGTTATTGAAATAGCTTGCATTGAGCTTGAGCAGTTCATTGTAATGAGCGTGTACAGGCCCCCATGTGCTTCATATGATATTTTTGAGAAATATATGGAAGAAGTATTATTAAAGACTTGTAACAGTAATAAAACAGTTGTAGTCTGTGGAGATTTCAACATTAATATACTGGAAAAATCTGCTGTAGTAAATAAATTTATAACTTTATTAAAGTCATGTAATTTGTACAATATATTCTTTGAGCCGACTAGAATAACTGCCACTAGTGCTACCTGTATTGACAATATTTTTACAAACTTAAAACCTTCTAGCCATTTAATTATAAATGAGTTAGACTCTGATCACTGTGGCCAGTTAGTCACTTTCCCTCAGAAAACAGTCAGAGCACAAAGAAAACTTGTGAGTTTTATTCCTGTAAATAAAAGTCGCTTAGGCCAATTTAAGAATAATTTAATGGAAAAACTACCCGGTTTGCCTTATCAAAATGACCCGGATCAAGCTTACACTTTACTATTTAACCTCATCAATAGTGAGTTTAGGAAGGTTTTTACCTCAAAAACATTGCCTGTTTGTGACCGCATTATATTCAGTGATTGGGCAACACCAGGTATTTACAAAAGTAGGCAGAGGTTATTTGAATTGTATCATGAAAAAACATATAACTATGATGAAACTTTTCAAGAATTTGTTAAGAAATATTCAAAAATTTTTAAAAGAGCCTGTTCCTCAGCAAAAGCCATACACATTAAAAATAAAATAAAATCTTCTGGAAATAAAATTAAAACAACTTGGAATATTATTAATTCAGAAACGGGAAGAACGACAGTACGGAATCGTGACTTCCATCTAAAAATTAATGATGTAGATATTAAGGCAGACGTGGAGGTGGCAACTGAGTTTGAAATTTTTTTTACTAATATTCCTATTTTAACAACCAAAACTCTGTCATCGTCGTCCTCTACTTCTGCTTACTCAATACTTAAAGAATGTGTACCAGAATGTGACAAACTTTTTGAATTCACAGTTATTACTGCTAAAGACATTATAGAATCTTATAAAAATCTTGATGTAAAAAAAACTGCTGACCTTTGGGGATTATCAGTACATACCGTGTCCTCAATAATTGATGTAATTTCACCCTTTTTAGCAGTCGTTTTTAACTCTTGTATTGCATCTGGTGTATTTCCTGATCTGATGAAACTTAGCAAAGTGATTCCATTGTTCAAATCTGGCAGCACAACTGATCCCACAAATTTTCGCCCTATTTCAATATTACCTACTTTGAGCAAAATCTTTGAAAAATTAATTTTAAAACAAATGTTAGGACATTTCAATGCATATAATCTACTTCATCTGAAACAGTTTGGTTTTACAAAGGGTCGTTCAACTACAGACGCGGGCGTGGAATTACTGAAGAGCATATTCGAGGCCTGGGAGGAGTCGCAAGATGCTCTTGGCATTTTCTGCGACTTGTCTAAGGCTTTCGATTGCGTACATCATGATACACTCACCAGGAAACTGTACCACTATGGTATGAGGGACAAGGCTCTTGACCTTCTGACTTCTTATCTGAACAACAGAATCCAGAGGGTCGATGTTAATGGCAAGAAATCTGCAGGATCTGCGGTCACCATGGGCGTTCCGCAGGGTTCAATTCTTGGGCCTTTCTTATTTCTAATTTATGTAAATGATTTACCTTATCACATAAGGGATAATCACAAGATAGTATTATTCGCAGATGACACTTCGCTCATTTTTAAAATCAAACGTCAGTTAGTCAACTTTGAACAAGTTAACGATGCACTCTCTAAAGTAGTGCATTGGTTTAATGTAAATAATCTTCTACTGAACGAAAAAAAGACTAAACTCATTAAATTTTCAATGCCAAATGTCAGGCAGCTATCTACCAATGTTCAAGTAAATGGAACAGAGTTGGACCCTGTTGATTCGACAGTTTTTCTTGGAATCACTATTGACAGTAAATTACAATGGGGCCCACACATAGAAAAATTGTCAGGAAGACTAAGTTCGGCCGCCTATGCTGTTAAAAAAATTAGACAGATAACTGATGTGGATACAGCCAGAATTGTTTATTTTAGTTATTTTCATAGTCTTATGTCATATGGGATTCTTCTCTGGGGAACCTGTGCGGACATTGATACTATCTTTGTTCTACAGAAAAGGGCTGTTCGAGCCATATACAACCTAGGTCCAAGAGATTCCCTTAGAGAAAAATTCAAAGAAATAAATATTCTGACTGTAGCCTCACAATATATTTTTGAAAACCTATTGTATGTACACAAAAATATATCAAATTTTAAGAAAATGTCCGATATTCATAGTTTAAATACCAGGAATAAACACAATCTTGCTGTGCATCGCACACGTCTCCACAAAGTAGGCAACTCGTTCATGGGTCAATGTATACGCTTTTACAACAAACTTCCCATTGACATTCGAAACTTACCCATTAATAGATTTAAAATCTGTATTAAAACTAAACTTTGTAAAAAAGGGTATTATAAAATTTCAGATTATTTAGAAGATAAAAAAGCATGGGATTGAACTGCTCGCTCTGCTAAGCCTTGTGATAAAACTTAACATTTTAATTATTTTGTAAAATCATGAAAATATACCAGTTTTATATACACATTGACATTGTTGAAAATTATATTCAAAATGACATGATTACTTTGTAAAGTATTATATTATTTTATTTAATTATTGTGAATGTGAGGACTATGTGGATATCATTATTATTTTCATTTTTCAGTTAGTTTTAATTATGGTCTGGCAGTTTGATTAGTTTATGCGGCCTACCCAAATGTCCTTTCTTTGGTATTGTTCGTCGAGTTGAGCTCCTTAAGTTCTGAGTTGAGCTCCACGATTACTGACAAATGCTTGCACTGACTGGACAGGTTCACTCAAATCTGTGTGGTTCTTTCCTCAAAAGACCATTTCAGACACTAATCTACATGGTCCTCATATGGCCTGACCAAGATTATGTCTGGACTTTAAAAGAGACTGTGACCTCTGAGTTTGTTTCGGCCTTTCTTCTCAGAGTAGTCAGATAGGAAACGCCGAACTCAACTAGCTTATTTTTATTTTTTTTAATATGACGTGTAAAAGTGATTCTGATATCCTATTTACAGAATAAACAATTTCATTTCATTTCATTTCATTTCATTTCATTTCATTTCATTTCATTTCACTTCCACGCGAACGAACAAAGTCGCGTGTAGAAGGTATCAATAAAATTGTAATAAATTTTTTATTGAATCTATAAACCGCCGCCTCCGCAGAATAAATGCGAAAGTGCTATTGCGGCGGTTTTAATGTTAACCCAAATTCATTATACATCACCTCAATTTTTTCCAGATTTTTAAATCATTTATTTACGAAGTTACATACACAAGATATACTGTAAAATAATATTATAATTCCGATCTTGATGATATATTATCCAGAACAAAAATTTAATCGCCTTTTACATTATCAGAAACTTTTCGACTGCACCAGAATAAACGCATAAGGTAAAAGCACCTATTACGGAGGTATTTCGCATCATTTGAAAGTAAGAAACAAAAATAAGCATTTGTAGGTATTTCTAAAGGTGGAAAAAAATTCTATCGTTAAAAGTGGAATTTATATTTTGTATTGCTGTTGAGACTATGTTTCTGTTGATGATATTTTTTATTTTAAAGAAATATTTAAATAGTCTGGTCGATTTTCCCTAATACGGAGGTACAATTTTGGTCTGATCCTATTACTGCGGTAGACGGCTCCTAATACGGAGGGTCAGAAATTATATTCATTAAAGTTCCGTACAAATAATATTTATTAAATAATATTAATGTGTTAGTAACGTAATTCGTAAGTTTTTCATTTATTGACCACTGATTTTATTACATTGCGTAATCAAATTAATGGTGAATGAATTATTTTTAGAATTACTTTAATCACATTTATATTATTTAATAAATATTATTTGTATGAAACTTCAATAAAATTAAAAAAAAACTTTACGTTGTGAAAAACAAAAAGTAAAATTAAAAAAATGAGCGAAAGAAGTCGGTCTGTATAGAAAAATCTTTCCGTACAGACCGAAATCGCTTCGCTCATTTTTTCTGTATTGTATTATTAAATTAATTCACATGAGAATCCCCTATGAGAGAATCCCCTAGGATTCTCTCATGTTAAAATAAAATAATTTTTATTTCCAACGGATTCCGAAGGAATTTAAGAATAAATAAGGAGGTATGTTCACTGGTTTTATAGAATTAAAAATACAATTATTAAGGAATCAACTAGTTATATTATTTAAAAAATAATGACAACTAATAACAATAAAATCTAAACAAAATCTTTCAAAAATCAACAGTTCGTTGAGGAACAAAAGGTTATAAAATTAAAAACGTATTGAAAGATTGAGATTTAAAATTATGTTCTATAACATCATTTTAAAAACAAAAATAAAAATTATGTAGATTGCATAAATTGAAATAAAACAATTACATAAATTTAAAAGTTTTCATCGCTTTTGATTTTATCAAAAAAAAAACATGCATGTCAAATAAGAATCCACAAAAAAGATACAAAACTTTTACGGAACCCTAAAAACTTGTAATTTTATGTTGTATGAATAGAGCCGTAATAGGAGATCTTAGAACCCTACACGGAGTTACCTGGAAATAATTACCGCCGTAATAGGAAAACTACTCATGTTTTCGATAATCCTAATTCTGACCCATAAATATTTCGATAAACAAAAGAGTAAAAATGCCTAATCAAACATTAACAGTTTTTGGCTCAGATTTGTAAAACTCAAGTCAAAATTTATACAAAATAAATGTTTTGTGATAAATTAAAATACACCTTCCCATTTTTGCCTCTTCTAAGAAACTAACATTTTGTACTCGACAGTTTTCATATTTAACTAGATTTCTAATTAAGAACACATACCACAGAATATGGTTTCTAAGTTATGTGATTAATAATTATTTCAACTAAACTTGAAACTAATTCAATAAGTTAATCAATTGAAAGTTATAAACAATTAAACATGTCCAGTACTTTTCCTATTTCGGAGTCATACCACCGTATTAGGATTAATCTACAAAATTTGTATCGTATTACGGCGGTATTTTATTTTTTATTTTTTTGGTAAAAAATGACTTACAAATATAAAATGAGCTATTTAAATAGTGAGTGTAATAATAAGAAAATGCTATAAATAACAAATGAACAAACTCGAACGGCATCTTAGTACGAAAAACTTAGTTTCTAAATATTTGTGTACTTACTTTTGTTGTTCCGCGTTTGTATGGAAACACCTCTCACGTCGATGACGTTACACAGACTGATTGATCTTGTTGTGTTGTCTATGTGCTATACTTGCAAACGTCAGTTAAGTCATAAAGTAATAGATTTAGAATAAATAGTTTCGGTTTTGGTGTACCTACACTGAATAAAACGGGAATAAAACGCGAAAATACAAATACCACCGTAATAGGAAGCGATTTTGACTACCGCCGTATTAGGAGCGTTTACCTTAATAGCCCATTAACGGTAACATTATACTGCGAAAAACGCAAAGAAAATTCAAGAAGCAACACAAAAAAGGAACAATAATTGACGAGAAAAAACAACTCAAAGTAACATAACAATATAAAAAAAAAAAACTAAAATATTTCTGTAAAATGATTTTCTATCAATAACTCAAAAACGGTACCTGTTTATCACTTAATATTAATTAAAATATCTTAAAAAAATCTTTTAAACGACATAAAAAACAAATTTTTATTCGGTGTAGTCATAAAGTTATGCATCAATTTAGGTTTTTTATTTTTCCTGTAAAAATGACTTTTTACACTTGCGCGTTTATTCTGCGGGGGCCGCGAAAATATTATTTTAAAAAGTCACTGTTGGTGTCTGTCTGTGTGACCACGTTATTCCACGAAACTACGCAATGGGTTTTTAAGCGGGTTTCACCATCATTTAGAAAATGTATTCCAGAAGGTCTATGTGCTTATCACATTAATATTATTTTTTCATATAATAAAGAAATATTGAAGTTTTATCAAGTCGTAAAAACCGTTCGAAGCAGGGTCAGATCGCTAGTAGGAAATAACAAATTGTTGCATGTGCAATGTTACAAGTTTTATGATACGATCAAAATGTTAGTATATTTATATTAAAATGAAAGTGTGTACTTGTTTTCTGCTGTTCGGGATACTTGGTAGTTATTTTGCGTTTATTTCGTCTTTTCTTAACTCAGTTTGCGCCAAAAGGTTTACGAACTTCCTTCTCTCGTGTAACTAATGCTCGGTTCCAATAAAACAAGAAACGAATCGTTTTGTTTAGCAATGGTAGCTTTTTTATTGCCAAATAGGGTTTTTTTTTGTAATTAATAATGTATATGTCGCCGCGAAAGCGTCTACTGTAAAGATGATAACATAATCTTATGCGCAACTATTTATTACAATTGTTATTCACCATAAAGTCGTTGATCCTGCTCTCTATGAGTTACTGTTTAATACTGTTACAACCGTTTGGATGCATGCTGTGAATGATATCGATTCCTTTGAGATCAAATGCCATCTATTGCCAAGAAATTGAACTCATAGTATAATGCTGGAAGAGTAATTATTAAACTAATTTCGATGTTGAAGTTAAAACTAAAGTTAAAGTAAAAAGGGAACATTTATTTAACGATTTTTGTGTTTTTAGTCATATTAACAAGTGGTCATTTTGACATAGTAAATTTGTTTATGATAAAGCGCTACCTCATGTGACGAAAATGGCGCGGATTGCGAATATTATGGTAAATAACTGAATGTTATAATTTAATATGAGAACTAAATAAGTTTCAATAATAGAAAACAAACTACAAAGTAATAAGATTATTTTACACTGCAATTTACTAAAGATTAACTGTTAGTTGATTAAATTCTTTGAATCACAAAAAGTGTTGCCAAAAATAGGAATAGTAAAGTTGTAGAAAGTAATGAAGCTTCTAATTTAACTTTAATTCTGAAAAACCTTTGTATTTGTGAATATTAGCATTGTTTAATTACAAAAGAATTAACTGGTAAGAATTTTCGCATTGTTTGTGAGTTTTGTTGATCAAACTAAGTAATAAGAGTTTGTATTTGACAACGCGGTAGTTCCGCCCATTTCTTAAGAAAGGGGCGCGCACAAAATGGCGCGTGTGGGTAACTAAATTATCAAGAAAAGTCATGTGATCAAACAAGTAAACTCTGTAACATAATGTTTTGATTTAAAAGAGTGTCCATGGAGTTTCTTGCCCGTTCTTCTCCACCAGGAACCTATTTCGTTTTGGAATGGGCGATAGCTTCACCAACTCAAACTGAAAGACTCCTTGATAAGTGATGAATTGATAATTCAAAAGTGCCTGTAAATGTTGTAATTGAAATAAATGCGTTGAGTTTGAGTTAACTGTTGCGTGTGATTGAAAACCAACTACCTATATCTACCATCAATGAAAAATTACACCAGAGACTGGTCAGAAACGGCACAGGAGGGATTCCCTGTCGTGTCATAAACTTTGTAAATCCCTCATGTACTACAAAACCTTTGTGTTCCTAAATAAATTATTATTTATTAACCAATAACAGTCCGTAATTTATAGAAATCGGTCCTAGGTCAATTTTAAAGAGAATAGTTACATGGGCGTTTTTGATACCTAATAATATTCTCTTTATGACGGGTGAATATTTTAAATGCAGGAAAATCTTAGATAAGATAAAATAAGATACAGAATTAAAAACGTGCATGCAGGATACCATAAATAATAATAACAAACAGATTCTATGGCGTGCAAATATTAATAATTATGATTGCTAATAATGTAAGTCAATAAATCATGAATTTACTTTGAATTTAGCAAATATTAATAAATTTTAAATGTCAACAGAAAATTAAAATCATTAAAAAAATCCATGTCAAAATAAATGGTTATGTCAGCGGTTAGAAATGACTTTAGTTGTTTCTTCAATTGTATATTATTAAGCTCCCTCCAAGTTTTTGGTAACTGGTTATAAATAATGGGGGCCACGCAAAAAACACTCCTGCGTTTAAGTGCAGTCCTACTATTATGCAGACAGAGCTGACTTTGATCACGCCTGTTTCTGGGAAAATTTTCTGGCATTCGCGAAATAAATTACTATTATTTCTAACAAACATTACTGATTCCAGAATAATAAAGAGATTTCAATATCAATATTTTATAGCGTATGAAATAGGGCTTACAACTTTCAATAGTTTTAAACTTAAAAATGGCTCTGAGGCATCCCCTTTGGGCTTTAAATGCAACTTTTTTGTTAGTTGAGATGTCCCAAAAGATAACACCGTATCTGAGAACAGATTCAGTTAGCCCGTAGTAAGCAGTTAGTAACGCATCTATGTAAACAATGCGTGGCGGAATATACAAGGCGTACGCACTACTGCGTATTCTTTTAGTCAGGGTCTCTTCATGCGCCTTCTAATTTATCTGAATTATCTTTCAGCTTACACACATTCCTTTGTATCTAACACACCAAAATCAAATGAGAGAAGTGTCAACCTAGCACTAGAAACTGTTCTAGAATTCAGTAATAAAGATACAGATGGCGACATAAAGTTATTAAACAATGTACAGAATTTCATAACAAAAGTTAAAACAGTTATTGATGAAAATAGTAATGGTAACAACTCACGACGTAACATCAAAGCGCCGAGAGTTAAAACCTTCACGAAATTCATTCAGGACGTTATTCACATACTCAACACTTATGAAGATACCGCATTTAAAGAATTTTTTAATATTCTAGACGAAGAAATCAGAAATTATCACTACCGAGGCTGCAAATTTTACGAATTGACAGAAAATTATGAAATCAGAAAGCTAATTGCCGCAAAATTAGATTCGATTAAAGAAAAACCAACTTCTGTTATAAAAGCAAACATCAATGCAATTTCGGATATGTTAAAAGATGACAATTATGACAGATATATCAAAAATGTCGTGAAATATATCAATTCTTTGTACAAACAGAAGGCTAAAAAGGATTTCCAAAAGATCATAAATGATCTGGAGGCTTATGGCAGGTCGAAATCTAAAAGGGCTAACAATAATTTGGGTAAGATTATTAAAAACGGGGTCCGGTCAATTATTTTCGATCACTACACAAACTTAAATACTAATGTAAGACGAGACGTCAAACAAAGAGTAAAAACAATTTGGAAACAATTTAAAAAAGAAACTTCATCAAGGGGTAATAAACTAAATGTCAAACCTTATTCCAAATCTAGAAATAATGTCAAAAACTCTGAAAATATTATGAACGAAGTTAAGAAGTCAGAACCTGTTTCAAGAAAAGATCTTATGAATATCGCCAATATAAAGGGAAATAAAAATATTAAAGTTATAATAAAAAACAAAAGTAATAAAAACAGGACAGAAATAAAACAGTCTGAATATAAAAAAATCGAAAAGAAGCGAGACGACGTGAAAAATGAAAATGACACTATTGACAAAACTCTTGATATTCAAGAAAAGGAAACAAGAGTAAGTTCTCAGCATAATGGTCCTATATACCAACAAATAACCAAAAATGAACACCAAAAGCCAAATATAGATAGTTTATCTGGCAAATCATTTAGCTCTATAGAGTTTTACCAAGAGCCTCAGCATAAAACAACGCAATACATAGCGATAATCCCAATAAAAGTATCCCAAACACCTTCAACGAACTTAACAAAGAAACTAGAGAAATTAGAACCTCTGAATTTGTCAACGGGAATGCCTACAAAAAATATAGTTAAGAATATATGGATAGAAGAGTCAACGGGAAGACTACCAAAAGTTGTACTCGATCTATTGGCAGTCAAGGCCAGCGGACACGAATCGAGACATAACAAGACGTATAAGTCGTTAAACAAGCATAGTTATAAGCATAAGAAGAAATATGTTAAACACCAAAAAAAGTGGCATAGGAAAATATATGAACCCAAGTATGTCAAGATGTATGGAAAAAAGGATGACGAGAAGCATATGACGAAGCATTGGCCGAAGAACGACACAAAATATGAATCAAAGCAAAAACAGAAATCGAAGGAAGATAAAAAATATAAGTATGACAGGACCTCAGAGCCCAACGACCCATTTATATTAGTACATAATAGAGATTTCTTCAGGCAAAATTATGTTCAAACTACCGACTCGGTTTTTAATATGAAGGCAAATCAATACATAAAAAATATGGGGCCGTTAAGATTGAAGTTAAAGTAAGATTTGATGTAATTTATTTAGAAATCGCTATAATTTTTATTCAATCTATTTGCCCTTGTTATAGAAAAAAAATCTTGTTGTGTTTTCATAAATTTAGTTACACTATGCAAGTCTTCGTATTCAAACACCAAAACCGTTTTAAGGATAGAACTAAAACATTACTTTGAAATAATACTGCTTTATTAATTCCAGACAAAACAAACAATGGAATAGAGCTTCTACAAAAGCGCAGAAGTTTCTGGAGGTTTTAGATGTAATGACGCCTTCAAAATCGGGTAAAACAATCAAATCTCCACGAGCTAGGAGAATTGCAGCACCACGACTAAAATCAAATGAAATAATACGTATGAGACCAATTCTGCCCACTTCACCTTCTCCACCAACAAATTTTTCCATGAGAAGGTTGACTCTTGCATTACCCAAGGTATACTCTAAAAGGAACAAAATTTTATCCTGGAAACCCGAAAGGCACTTCAAGAAAAGTGCAGAACAGCCCTCATTGTCCGACGAAGGTATGACCATAGAAACATCTGAAATAAAAGATGATAAAAGACATGGACGCAATACTAAAAGAACATCATCCAGCTTAGGAAAAGACCCAAACGTCATTGAAAGAATAAAAAATCTTGAAAGACAGTTGAATGAAGTTAAAAGTGGAATTAATGTTTATACTGATAAGGTGACAGCAAGACAAGTTACGCATCGTTTAGTGGCAAATAATGACGAAATAAAACGTAAACAGACAGAAAATAGGTTCAGATCAGATGTAAACAATTTTCACAATGTTTATAAGGTTGGTCAAGACAAATTAAAGATGGCAGGAACTGCAGACAACACAATTAAGCATAAAATTGAAAACAAGTACGTTAAAAACGAAGATTCTACAATCAACGAAATAAAAAATGACACACAAAATGTTAAAAAGTCTGAAACTAAGTTTAAATCCGATGTAAATATGATCCCTAATGATTTTAAGGATATAACAGACATACCAAAGGAAGCAGGAAAACCAGATAATAAAATAAACGTTAAAGACAAGGATTTTAAAAACAATGAAGAAATAGAAAAGGACGATAATGAAATCGAGAATGTTACTGAACAGCAAAAAAATATTAAAAAAGAAAAGAAACCAGAAATAAGTCTCACTAACAGTAGCGACGTAAGTTCTAAAGTAAAAGATAAAGGAACTATAGTTACGATTAATGACCATGATGGCGATGATGCATCGAAAGAAACAGGAACTGAGAGAAAAGTAATAGCGTCATCGAGTACCGCAAAGGCTACAAAATTTATCACTATAACTACAACGACTGTTCAACCTACTGTGACAGTAACCACTCCTACCACACTTCAATTATCAACGATTTCTATTTATGTACCAGTTGCTACATCTCCTAAGTTAGCAGACGTTTTGCAAAAGGTTCAAATCAATGTGACTGTCGATATAACTAAACACATACTGGCCAACAACACATCACAGGTTGCAGACGTTAGTAAAAGCACTCTAAATATCACTAAGGAGGTAACAAGTGAATTAATAAGTAAGAATATGACAAATATTCAACGCGTTGTAACTCCCACAACGTCATATTATTAAGAAAAAATATAATTGTTCATAAGAACTCTCTGTGTTTGTTAATTTCGTTCCAGATTGTACCTTGCTGTCCTCCCCCAAGCAACGCCCTGAGACCGTGGCCGTGCACTTAGCGTGTATCAGTCATTACATGTCTTTTGCCCTGGTTGGAGGCCTGATTAAGGCATCACAGGAAAGTCCGGTTAAGCAGCCGACAACCAAAAAATCTGTGCTTGCTTTTATTACATGCTGTGCACAACAAATTATCACGTCTATATATTCACTGAGGGTACGTATAGGTGTAAATTACATTTGTAGTTCACTAGCACTATTACAGTACGTATTGTAAATAAAAACTTTTTGTAAAAAGCGTAAAATCATGTAACGGTTTTGCTTGCTGTAAGAAGAAGGCGCTGGTATCTATCACACAGTTAATATTTGCACAGACATCTTCGTTACCTCTATCTTTAAAATACTCAAAACTCAGTACATTGTGTTTTGGTTTAGGATAGATGAGTTGGACCAACATTTGTTAGTAAAAAATGTATTATTTTATTAATTATTTATTTATTTAGGTACACCTTTGCCAACCCCTCGGGGAAACAAGGCGTGATGGTATGTTATGTTTCTAAATACTCGATTCGTCGTCATTTGTTGTTTCATCGTCATCGTTTCGTTGTAAGGTTTAAGGTTAGGTTAGGTCTGTATCTGTGTATCGTTTTCTCTCTCTTTTCCCCTTGTGTGATCGCTGATGTCGCTTTCTCTTTCTTTTTCTTGTTGACCATGTGGAGTCACTGTGAGGTTTTGTTTGAGTCTCGGTCTCTATCTGAGTCGAAAGTTTTGTTTCTGTGAAAATAAACAACATAATTTAAATTGTCTCATTGTGGACTTCGTATTAAGACGAGTTCATTGTGAAGGAGCTCCTCCGGGGAAGTACTACCACCATACATATTTCTGCCACCAAGCGTTGCTGTGTTCCGGTTGGAAGGGTATGTGTGCCGGTGTAGTAACAGGCACATGAGATATTTCAGCTTTGTATGGATGATAGGTAATGCAAGTTATATTTCAGATGGCCAAAGGTGGCGGTGACCACTTACCAACTGGATGGCCGTCAAGTTGTTTAACATCACTGTCTCGCAGTGGGGGTTTTTTGAATCCACTCCAAGTTAATCGTGTTTTTAATTCCAAATTTACAGAGTCTATCAGCTCTTGACGTTGTTGCGTGTCTTTGAGACGTCGATACGGTCTCAGGAAGTTATGTATGAGGCTATTGCAGAGCCAGTAACCGGTTAATGAAACTGAAAGAAGAAAAACACCATTTTCTTTTTTTTTGGCTTGCCAGTAGTCTTACCAAGGGTTACCCGAGAACTGGGTTGTGTGGGTCAGATAAGCGTTCGCTTCCTGAAAAATATTAGTATTCAGCTGCACCCAGTTAGACTGAATGCCGACCCCAAGATACAAACATAGTTAGGAAATGCAGGCAGATGATGATCGCCTACGTACTGTTAGGATACGCCGCGAACTCCTTCAGGGTATCAAACAAGAGTCTTCCTTCGTCGTCGTCATACAACATGTCAGCATACTCAAGGATTGTGTTCACTTCTACTGACAGCTCCTGATGTCGCTGACTGAGCATGTGATGCAAATTAGCTGCGTGATCTATGAAAAAAAAGCATAAAAATCTATAATAACATTATAAATGCGAAAGTGACTCTGTCTGTTACTCTGTAAGTTCACTCATCCTCTATGTAAACCTCTGTTTTCTTTACGTGTCTGGTGGGCAACTGCCAACGATTGATTTCGGGGAAGTTATATTTATGCTGTTCGCGCGGTAAACTCTAATTGTGCGATGCGGGATTTGTGTGACGTCAGGTCTTAGATGCGTAGTTTATAATAAATGTTTTTTTTTAAATTTGTATAAGTGTTTTTTGAACCAATTTACAAATACATTATATATCATTTACCTAGTATACTACGTGTCTAACTTTACGGCAGCTCTGAAGTGAGCTACTCGCTGCGCAGTACCCCATCCCTCACCTCCGCGGTCACATGAATTTGTTACTGCGCAGAGACTCGCCTCATGTTCCGAGCTGCCATAAAATTTGAATCGGACTGTACCTACAGACATTTCGCCAGTTGTTTAGATTCTATACAGGGTGGCAGGGACATCGACGCGAAAACTGTTACCTGTTATGGATTCAGTACATGATTCTAGACCACACTCCCTGCGTTGAAATTTTTCGTCGGTTATTAGAAAAGAAAACAGGTGTTTCATGGAAAAATATAATACCTACGCGGTCAAAATGTATGGAACTGCAGGTTTTTTTTAATAACCGACGATATAATTCAACGTAGGGAGTTCAGAATCATGTACTGAATCCATGGCAACAGTATTCGCGTCGATGTCCCTGACACCCTGTAAAACAGGAGCAAGCTCATTGCCTTGAATAGGGCAAAAATCGGGCTGCTACTGAGAAATGGCATACAGAAAAACCCAAATACACTTTGGCACACCTGAGGATCGCACCAAGAATCCCAAGCTCAGCAAACTAAATCATAATGAACAAACTTACTCTGTATGACATCTATTTTCGACTCCTTTAGCAATCTAGCGACCTTCATGGTGACCTCTAAGAGCGGCCCGGACCACAGCAACTGTCCACTTCGGTAGAACCTGTAACAAAATAATATTATGATACTACCATCACCAGTACTCGAAACATGCGATTATAAATAACATTTATTACAGATTTTGATGTGTACCATCTTTCCTCTCGCTTTCCTGCAATCTGTGGAGTGGGAAATCTGCGGGAATTTTGTGAAAAGGGACAGAAGTGTTTTACAGGAAGCCGGGGAAGCGCGCGCTATTTGATTCGACCAATGAGCGCGCGCTATGATGGAAATTGCCGTCAGAAACGACCTTGACGAGGCCCCGCCCCTTTAATGTTGCTTATTATCAAGGTGAGATGTCACATGTTACACATCTTATGCGACTACTCAAAGACTCACTCGTTTTTTTTACTTAATCTGTCATTTTTCAGACCATTTCTTTTTCTAACCTACATTTATTTTGGTAGATGGTAAACAAGCCAACGGTCTTCTTGATGGTAAGTGGTTTGGACATCTGCAAATTTACCAAAGGCATCGCAAATGCGTTGCCATCACAAAGACGAAGACAAAATGTTTTAAGTGTCCGTAATTAACAAAATAACACCGGCACCGATACCCGTCAACCTGAAACCTAAGCAGCGCTGCTTCATTCATCCACTTCATTGATTTCAACAACTTCTAGTTAAAGAGAATTTATGAGAACTAATAGGCTAGAACTGATAGCTACAGGTACGCCCTTTTCTTCTTTTTCGTGTGGTTAGTGACTAACCTGATGTCAGAATGTTTATGTTGGCTATGGGCATCTGACTTGGCTTCACATGCCGTCGAGAAATATCTCTCAAGCTTGCCGGCTACCTAACGTGGCTTTCCTTCACCGTTTTTGAAGCAAGTTATATTATTATACAATAGGCACATTTTGAAAACTTATAGACTGTGCTCGCCTTGGGTTGAAACTGGAGACCTACGACTTGGCAGTCCGAAGGCTGCACCACTAGGCTATCACTGCGTTTTATACTGTACTGTACGCCGACATTCAGACGTATAATTCTAACGTAGTACAGATATTCTATTTCACGAAGTCCGTTCGGCTTTGATTGTAGTAGTGACGTATCCCGACAAGCGCGCTTGTGTGTGTAAAAGCAGGTAACGTTAGTAAAAAAATCTGATATATATTCAAGTCGAGATTTAATAATCTAAATAAAATTTTGGTTTTAAAAGTATATACATTTTGTAAATAAATTAGATTAGGTTGCAATAAATACAAAAATATTAAGAATATGTAGGCATTTAATTAAGCATTGGTGTTACAGAATGGAAACGAAACAAGTAGGACTATTCAATATTTTCAATCACTATCAGATAAATTTTCGATTTCCGATTCCGTTTTGCTGTCGCATGTCGTCAGAATCATCTTGTACATTGATTATAAATTCAAAATCGAGATCAAAATATTTCAAGTAGTCTTTTTCAATTTTTTCAACATGAGCACAAGTTTTTTCCCACGTTTCACTGCTAACTTGGCCCAAACTTTCATTGATCAGTCTTTCCGTATTCGTCATGTTTTGCTCGATATTTTTAGATGCGACATAATTTTTAACGATCCCCCAAATATTTTCAATCGCATTTAATTCTGGGTGATAAGGGGGAAGGCGTAAGACATCAAAACCCTTGCTTTTTATAAAATCGTCAATCTTGTAGATTACGTGTTGGGCTTTGTACTTCTTTATTGTATCGTACAATTCCAATTTAAGAAGAGATTCATCAAATGCTATACCCTTATCCCTGAGCCATTGCTGCATATCGGCTTTCTTTGTAGATTGCGTCGGTAGTCGTTCAGCCCGTGTGTTGTGATAAGATGCATTGTCTAAGACAATGACAGAGCGCGGAAGTAAATTGGGTAGCAACTTTTCATTTAGCCATTTTACATAGTTATCATAGCTCATATTTGAATGATAATCACCAGCTGTTGAGTTGGCCTTATAAACCAAGGAAGCATTTTCAATAAAACCATCCTTGGTTCCCGCTTGCACTAAAATAAAGCGAGTGCCTGTGCTATTTTTTAAAAAAAAACGGAGTTCTTTCCTTTTTTTTTGCCCAGGTGTTTTTTCGCACGTGTATCGAAGGGACGTAGCTCTCATCGGTGTAGACAATGGGCCGACTTTGAGAGCGGTACTCTGTTATTTTTTTTTAATATTTTAAACGCCACATTTGTATATCATGACGCTCCGTCAAGACTTTACGGTTGTTCTCTGTTTTGCGCCACTTGTAACCTAATTTCAACAGTAACTTGAGAACAGTTTCTAAACAACCTTCGAATCCGATTTTTTCATTTAATGCTGTTCTTAACTTAGCTAATGTTGGAATTTCTTTATGGACAATATGGAAATCTTGTACAGTACTGCGAACCACATCGGCTGAAAAATTATCTATATCCACTTTATTATCTCGCTTTCTCCTTTTCTTCATAGGTGAAGTAAATTTTGATGAAGTGGATGGCAATTCCTTCTCTTCTTTTAATATTCTTTGAACTGTTTTTTGGCTCACACCCGTAGCTTCAGCTGTACGGCGTGTAATGTCTCGTAAATGAGACAAATCACAGTTGAGTTCCATTAATGATTTTGTAAATTCATATTCTTCTCGCAGAAAATGATAAACACTAGCTATCATGTTTCGACCCTAAAACAAAATGTAATCAAAATAATTAAGTAATATAAACATTTTATAACACAAAAAAACATGCATTTTATAAATACTTCTATTGCTATATTAAGTATCTTTGTATAACATTTTAATTGAAAACGTATAAATAAATATTACCTCACTATGGACAACTCTTCTTCGTTTTGTTGCCATGCTGACCTTACTCCGTGAAACAATTTGGCGCGAACTAACAACCACTACTGATCCGGACCGTGTCCCGATCGACACTGAGCGCTCTCGAGGTTACGCACACAAAAACAATGTGCATGTGCACGCTTGACAACATTCATAGCCAAACGGACTTCGTGACATAGAACATCTGTAACACAAATAACATGGTGTTCTAATTACTTCTGTTTGTGGGTACTCCTACAAATCACAACCTTATTAATAACTGAAATGATAAAATACCCGTATATAATCTGGTCTGTATGCTTGACCACATCATGGACTGCTTTCCTCTCCTTCGTAGCTATGAGTCGAGTTAACTCTATCAGAAACACCATCATATAGCCTTCATGAAGTATTTCTATCATTTCGAAGTAAGAATGGGCAGCCGTATCGCCTGAAAAAATGTAATAGAATAGAATATTATTTATCATTGGTAAAATAAAATCAGAATTGCCAAACAATGCGGCAATGCTGCCAGTCTATTGGCCACTTTTCCTGTTGACAGCGATGCGGACGAATTTTTTGATGGCCTATGATTACTTTCCCTCCTTTTTATAGGTATATTTGTACATATTATAATTATTATAATATTAAGTCTGTTAGTTTTTAAATTATGTTAATATTATATAAAAGATAAATTAAATAATTATGTGTTTTATTATGTAAGGATTTTACTTATATTTTTGTTCTGTGACAATAAAAAAACGAGCGAGCATTATAGTAGTCGCTTATGGTGTGTAAAATCTCACATCTCACCTTGGTAATAAGCAACATTAAGGTAATGAGAAAAATTAAACGGACGGGGGGCTTCATCTAGGTCGTTTCTGACGGCCAACTCTAGCACCGCGCACGCTCATTGGCAAATCAAATAGCGCGCGCTTCCCTGACTTCCTGTTACACATTTCCGTCCTTTTTCACGAATTCACTCCCACAGATTGCATGAAAGCGAGAGAAAAGATGTTACACATCAAAAATGTATTCTTTCTTTTCTGTCTGTTCTATAAAAAAATAGTACTTCGAGCCGGATTATGCACAACCAATAGATAGATAAACTGTACATACGTTGGTGAAGTTGGTTAGTGAATAATATAGGTGATGAAAATAAAGTAAAGGTACTCATACTTATAGGAAACTCTTTGACAGTGGTCGGTGT
Organism: Omphaloscelis lunosa; assembly: GCA_916610215.1. Taxonomy (NCBI): domain Eukaryota; kingdom Metazoa; phylum Arthropoda; class Insecta; order Lepidoptera; family Noctuidae; genus Omphaloscelis; species Omphaloscelis lunosa. Next base: position 14,016,885 of record OU744270.1, read on the forward strand.
CGTTGTCACCGTCTGATCCAATTGCCACTCCTCTTTCGGTATCGTCGATACCATCTCCAAGACCCTTAAAGCTTGACTTTCATTCTTCCGCGGAGTTATCTTCTTGATATGCTTAAATAATAAAGGTGGGCACTAAATTATAAATCAAACAACTTTAATTCAGACCTAAATTAATCCATAAGTTGTTAGTGTTTAGTAACAAATTGTGCTTATATGCTATGTTAGTGTTGTTAGTAATTTAATTAATTAGTTTAATTTTTTGCAGTTGGATGGGACAGTCCGGTCTACCAGCAATCAATTTCAGGATACTGTTACGAGTGTTACGCAAGCGTTGAGTAAGGAAGCCGCTTTCTTACGCATGATGGCGTGAAAGCCATCCGTGTGCGCTGCAGCAAACATTCCAGACGCACTACAACGCCGCGGCAACCGCGGCAGCATCCTGCAAGCGTTGTTGTATTGTACGCGCAGGACGTTGTAGGGTCGACTTGTATATGACACCTACAGGCCGCTCGAATAGAAGGACTAACAGAACGCCTTAAATAAACTGACTTTGACGTCTGCCGTGCAGCGAGCGAACCTACGGGTAAGCATATTGCTCCTCACCGCCAAAACCCTGCGCTCGCCCTCTATGTCGCCATCATCCCATAGGTCACTAGCGACAACATGACGCAGGTACTTAAAACTATTCACTTCATTAAGTAGTACGCCGTTGAGATATACCGGAGGAGCACGACGGGGCTGTTGTTTAGGTACCGTAAACACTAAGACCTCACTCTTTTTTGAGTTATATTTAAGGCCGTGCACGTACGCATACGTCTAGCATAAAAATTACGCTTTTTAAAGCTTATTGTCAGAGTTTTTACACCGGTCATCTTTGGGTCAACTAGTCGAAAAGGTCTCTGGATATTTTTCGCGTGCAATACAATAGTGTTTTTAGGGTGCTGTTGCGACTCCAGCGTTTCTGCAGTGCTTCAGAAATATTTTGGGATAAACATACCAATGGATTTCATACCATTATCCGCAAGAAACGGCCTTACTTCAGAGCAGAAAAAGAAGTAGTCACAATAGTATCCTGTGGCAGCAGATACTTCCTTCGCCACAATAAGACAAAAGAAATAAAATAAATATATTCATTTTTATTTAAAAATACCGACTTACAAGGTCATACGATGACGCTTCGTCTTCAAGCTCTGAGTCTCTTGCCTCTTCTTTCTCAATCACCGTGATCTCCTCACGTGGGATGGATCGTGTCTTCAACTGTCGGCTGCCTGAACCTTGAGTTATCTTTGGAATCCGTCTGATTGCATCTGGAACCCCTTCAACTAATTATGAAAGGTGTTTATTAGTTGTTGATTAATATACGGTGGCATTTTTAAGTGTCTTACAACGGTGACGTCTGATTTAAGATATCTGTAGGCAATACTCAAAATGAATTTGAATTAATAACATATTACTACACTACCTAGCAGGCAAGCATATTGCAGTTAACCGAGCTCAAAATAAACTCCAGGATATAACTGGGAAATTGCTATATTAATAACACTCTATCCTAACACTGGGAATTGAATCCAAGACCGCATATTTAGCAGTCGCGTTTGCAACCACCATTAGAATATTAGTCCAATTTTACTCATAATACAAATCTATAAAATTGTTTCACTGGTGGGCAAACGCCTCTTCTCATATACAAAGGACACGAGCATTGAGCACCACGCTTGCTTAAGAAGAGAATAGAATAGAATACTCTTTATTATGTACACCATACGAATCACAGACCAAAATGTAGAATGCTGCTGCTTCAGGCTATTTATATACTTAATTATAACTTGAAATCTTACTTGGGTAATCATAATTAAAAATTTGACTGAGCGACGGCACCACATTGGTCGGTGTCCTACTATCAGCTGCCGCATATGAAGATATCTCCTGCTGCCATTTCTTCGCGTATGGAGGTAATGGATACGCAGTCGTAGAGAGCTCAAGCCACGGATCGGTTGAAGAAGGGTAGTCTGGAACGTACTCCGGCGGGTATTCAGTTGGAGTTGAAGGAGTCGGAAATGTCCACTCAGGACGGTCCACTTCAGGTAAAGTGAAAGATGGTCCTTTGGGTGTTCGTCCTGTGGGACTTGGAATATACCTTGACTGTGAGTACGGATACATAACTGGGTATGTATAGTCTGAGGGGAAGTTTGGAGGAGGCGTTAGACCAGGGTATTGCATATGCCAAGAGTTAGGTGGTGGTGGTGGTGGTGGTGGTGGTGGTGGTGGTGGTGATGGTGGTATTAACGTGTAATTTTCAATATCGAACGGAAATGAAGGCCGAGTCAGAAAAACCGTTTCCTGATCCTCGGTAGGAATCATTGATTCTAGATGGGGATCATATAGAGTGGGCATTAACCATTCCATTGGGGTGGGAAGGAAGGAGTACTGCGGAGTGATCCGGTCCGTTTGGTCGATTCCTGGGGTACCGTTCCACCAGAACTCTGTGATGCTGTAATCCATGAACTGGTCTTTGCCATTTGCTGGAAATAATAAAAATAATAATGACTTCCTGACCGAATTTCTGTTAAAGAGGAAAATCTCAAGAAAAATATTATAGTGCACATTTTCACAATATATTAGTGTGCCGGTGTGTGCTTAACGTAACCTTATGTTACTAAATAAAAGATAAAGAGAGTTGGAAAAGTATGGGAGATCTTTATCCAGCAATGTATCAACACATGTTAATATAATAAGGGAGTGCTTCCGTTGCCGGCGGCGGCACTCACAAATAGCGCCATTGGGAACCGGCAGTGCATTACTGCCGGCAGCCGAGATTAAAATTATACGCTGCTGGCGCCACCGCCGGCTCCAATATTGGACACAGCTGGCGTGGTGTTTATGGAAACCCTTTCAGTATTCAAAGATAAAGTATTGTTTTCTATAATTATTATATCCTAGTAGTTTTTGGCACTCACCGGCTGCTACCGCGGCACAGTAGGGGTCACAGTTCTAACCTAACCTTACCTTTTTTTCAAGTTAAAATATTTAACTTAGTCTAATTCGGTTCCAAGTACGTAAATAATAAATACTGCACGCACTATGTAACCTGATTCAACAATGTTTTGTCAGGTGAAGGGGTAAGTTATATGAAATATACTATAAAACAATGTCATTTTAATAAACCATTTATATATTTGCTCAAAAATACGCGTCTCATAATCCATTCTATTGTGTGATTCCTTCTTGTATCTTTGATTTTTATATTAACAGAAAGTATGACAAATCTATAAAAACCGCATCAATCTCCATTTCATAGTTTTAGAAGAACGCAGTCACACAATTATGTATTGAAGGTACTTTCTGTTTATAGATGATAGATTTATTATTTTAATGTAGCTAATACACAGATATTGGGTTTTAATTTTATATTTATTTCAGTTTCTCATTACAAATTCTCAAAAGGCAAGGCTCAAGACATTCCTGTTGGTAAGATGTCTCTACTCATTAGATGATTTATAATCCTATTATCTTAAAACTGACGTGTGTCATTATTTGTCTATGGGTTATATTGTATTCATATTTAATTATTTGATTATTATTGGTTGCTTTTAATTTACTGTTGATTTTTTTTGACATTCTGGTTTTATAATTAATTATGTTTGCATGGTATTTTACATTTCTTTTTTGTTTTCATGTAAGTAATATTTCCTAATTTAAATTGAAATGCATGTATTTTAATAAATATGTTTTGTGTATATTTATGTTTCATGTTGAATTATATTCGAACACTAAGTGAATTGTTACTGAATAAATAAATTGAATTGTAAATTTGAAAAAAAAAATGAATTGTTCCCGTAGGGATATCGGGATAAAAGGTATCCTATGTCCTAACCCAGGTCCTGGTCTCCACATGTGCCAATTTTCATTTAAATCAGCCGCTTTAGCGTGACAGCGTAACAAACAAACTTAAAAACATACAAAAAATCTAATCTTTTCTCTTTATAATATTATTAAAGTTTAGACAAAATACACACCTGCCCAATGAAGTAAATCATCTTGAAAAAATATGCTTAATAATAATAAAAGCATAATATTTTTTCACTTTAAAATTTATCACTATTTAAAACATGTAAATAAGCTGCCATTTTTGTTTTATTTAAGTTGTATTGGCCATTCATAGACGACTCTGCACCACATTTACACTCCAAAAGTGTAAATGTGGTACTGTTCCACAACCGATGGGACTCGTGATATCGTGTCTTGCGTGTCCTGTCGTCTGCACGTTACAGGATCTGATGGACGATAGTGATGGCGTCAAACACGTAGCCGAATTCTGGGCCGAGTCCATTTAGATTGTCATCGACACGCTAAAAAGAAGAAGTAGCCAGCACATGTCCACAGAGTACCAAAAGCATTGTTTTAGTTGTACAAATATTTACATCGGTTTTTAAATTATTTTCACTTTAAAAGGTTTTTCGTCCACTTCGAACTGTTTTTAATCCACAATTTTTACCTACTAGGTTATGAATATTTTTAAATCAAAGCTTTAAAAATTTAACTAGTGTAGTGCCATGCGGGGCTTGAAAGTTAATTTAAATTATAAAAATACAAACACGTTTGGATAAATTTTGAACCTCTCAAAAACTTTGTTTTAAAGTAGTTTCTATTTTATTTAGTTTTATAGTCAATAAAATTGTTGTAATATTTTTATTGGATTAGAAATTAAAGATAGTTGAATGTGCAATGTATAAAATGTTATACGATTCAATAACAATGTTAGACATTTAATATTAAAATGAAAGTGTATACTTGTTTTCTGCTGTTCAAAATATTTGGTAATTTTATTAAATAGTTCGTTTCAAGCTTTATTTTGACCGAGTTTGTGGCAAGATCTATTTCAACTCACTTTCGCTAGTTTACATAATACAGTTTTTATTTGTATAAACAAACAGTATTAAATATTACTATAGGGATAGAAGTAGAATAACCTTCAGTATTATTGACGTAAATAAGAATCAATTTAATTTGCTTTTCTACTACCGTTATAATCCTTGCCACAACCTTGGTATCCTAACTACGAAACAAGATTACCTTAGGATTTATTCATAAACACTTCATTGTACCTACACTACACAATACAAAAAGGACAGACGAATTTAAAACGAGTGTACAATAGGCGGTCTTAGTATTCATCGTAATATAATAAAACACCTCCTAAAACCATTCTTAATTATCTTCCAGCTTACACAAACTCAATATCACGGGTCAGACGGAAAGAGGCCAAAGAGGCGTGCAGTGTCCACCTTCCACAAAAAACCGTTCCAGAATATAGTAATGAAGAGTAGGTACTCCGAATATACTAACAACTTAGACGAAGTACATAATTTAAAAACAAGAGGCACAACTCTTAGTAACAGAAACATGGAATTTGAAACAGTAGCGTACTGACGAAATTTCATTATGAAGGACAATCGTTCGATAGCAGCTCGAACTCCATCAAACGTTCTCAGGACTGACATGAACAGTACAACACACAGCGATATATGATTCTATACACAGAAGAAATATCTTACAAAGTCTTTAATGGAAACAGAAATCGTTCCCATATCTGTGAGTGAGATGAAAAGAAGGCAGGAAGTTGAGAAGTGACTGACGACCACGTCCACACCGAGGGCGGGACACGTATCATCAGACGAGACAAGGAAGTTAAAATGCTAAGAGCAAATCATGTCGCGGATGATAAAAAACATTTGTGGTTCAAGCCACGACACAGAAGATGGCCTTAGACTAGAATTGAAGTATGAACCGAGGGCAAAAGAAAACTATGACAAGCAACGAAAGCATGGTTAGATAAATCAAGGTCTAAGAAAAAACATAAGAACGAACAAATAATTAGCTCGTACGACGCAGTCATTGATGTTCAGTTAGATAATACTGAGTTGTTGAACTTGAAATCTTTGAGAATGTTTGAACCACTCGGGATGGATACGAAGTAAGATTTTGACTAATTTTTCAAAGGACCAGATAATCTCGATAATCTCGAATCAAAGTCCCAGTCCTTCGAAGTTTAGAAACTGTATAAGTTTAAAATATAACAGCAATTCTACTTTTAACGATCTTCTTATCAAAGATAGTTCTATTTGAAACAACTTATAAGAATAGAATTAATTCATTGTCTTGCTCTTGCTCTTATGCCAATTTATTTGAGGTCGGCGCAGGTGTCTTCTTCTTCCATACATCTCTATAGTCATTGCCTTTCTAGTCATATTTACACAATCCGCTCATCGTTACTTTGTTTTTTCTCTTATTACCATCCAAATTCTTACTGAACTCCAAACTTGTCTCACAACGATATGTTCCTCACTTCTTATATTACATATTGGAATGTACATATGTGCATAACATTAAACATTGCTTCATTCGTTCCAGATATGACACCACTCTGTATCCGAAGTCTGCTAAAGAAACCGAACCATTACCCAGAAAATCTACAATACGTCTTCGATCTATGCGAGCACAAGCACAGATTAAACCTAAGAAACCGACTGCTCCCACAAAACCTTCTTTAAACTTGAAAAGTTACGAGAAGTATAGTACACAATGGAGGCCACTCTATTAAAAAATATAAGAAGGACAAAAACCTGAAACAGACATTTATAGCAAGCCGATCCAATAATTATAGTATTGGAGTGAAACATTTCAACAAATATGTCACTAAAAAAATAAACACTATAAAAAAGGAATTAAAAAATTTAAATCAAATTATTAATAACTTTATAACAAAGTATTTAAATGAAAAATCACGCTTCTACTGAGATTCAGACGGGAATAGTATAAAAAGAAAAAATGAATGAATCGGGTTTATATAACTACAATAGCATTTGCATGAAGCCTAATAAACTACTTACAAAGTTCAACATACCTACATGCATAAAACTCACGCCTTCTTCCCATAGGGAGCGAAACCTGCTACGAAGCAGGTTTCGCTCTACAGTTTCTGCCTACCTCCATGAGAAGAAGGCGTGAGTGAAGGATCGTTCCTTCCATTCTCCTTTTGCTTCGTTCACGTTCATACATCTGGTCATACTCGCACGCCGGTTGCGAGTACTACGCACCTGACCTTTCTGAAGAACTTCACCAATATGGGCCGGTTACTATAAATGTCCTTCTTGGGCGTCTCCTTCCGGCGATTCCACCCACAAATACCTTTTGTTAGTCGCCTTTCATTCATCCTCAACATGACCAAACCATCTAAGCATACTCTTTTCAATTTTTGTTACTAAATCTTATACCTTTAAACGAGCAATTCGTGTATATTTATATGTATATAAATTTATTTCTGTGATATCGGAAACGGCTCTAATGATTTCGCTGAAATTTGGTATATGGGGGTTTTCGGGGGTAAACAATCGATCCAGATTAGTCTTATGTTTGGGAAAACGCGTGTTTTCGAGTTTTGATGCGTTTTTCTTTCCACGCAGAATATGCTCGCTAATTTCATCCTTTGGCCACTGTCCGTCTGGCGCGAATGGCAAGAAAGGAGTGTTACGGGTTCGAATCCCGCTCAGTGACTTACTTTTGTTTTTTTTTTATATTTGCGAGTTTAGGGATCTATATATTTTTTAATTTATATTGTTTCTAGACAAGTTTAAAAAAATGGAGTTAATGTCTGAGATAACAATATATATTTCTCATAAATATGTCCAGCTATACTGATAACGTGAATAAAATTTATGCTTTCGAGTTTTCATTTTATTGAGACTTATGAAGCAATAGTGCAAAACGGTTTTTTTTTTTTACAATAAATAGAAATAACCGAGCGAAGCTCGGTCGCCCAGGTACTCTTCCTTTAAACCGCAACTTTGCCTTATCACAATCATTGCCATACTTCGCAAGGAACGCCTTTCCACAGCATTTAATCTACTTTCATGCCTCTTTTGCCAAACCCAACATTCACTTCCAAACACAGATGTAGGCACCAGCACGCCATTGTAAACAGTCAGTCGAACTTTTTTGGACATCAACTGGTTGGTCACAACAGCATATTTAAATTGACTTTAATACTCTAAAAACGTGATTGGTTGATTTTAATTTTACACCTATAATTACTTTGCACTTCACATATGCGCCATTGCCAATAAAAATTCAATTTTAACTTTTTTCTAATATTTACGACAATTTTTTTTAACATTATATTTTTTGCCAGTCAAAAGAAGTCTTTGAAAAAAGAAACTACCAAATGTCGTAAACAGCAGAAAACAAGTAGGCTACCTACACACATTCATTTTTTATTATAAAAATACTTACATTTTTATGGAATCATAAAACTTGTTACATAGCACATGCAATATTTCTACAGTTTTATTGATAATGCTGAAATAGTAACGTCTTTTAAACTCAAGTAAAATGTTAAAATGTCCGTTTTTAAAACTTATTTGCATGTGAGATTTATGTGAAATATTAGATTTAAAAACACTGCTTGCTATATAAGTTATGAACTAATCAATCAATCCAACAATTCATTCAATATTTTTAAAGTGACCAAAAACTATGCTATTACTAATAATAAGTTTATTTTCATATTATGACTTACTTAGTTGCGTCGATATTGAGAAATATGTATTTTTGTTATTCTTATTTTTAATAGATCAATGGATGTAAAAGGCGTCTTTCTGTCTTTAAATATTAACGGTTGAATTTGTGGTTAAATATCTTTCCTATATTTGGACTGTAATCCAACCATCACATTTGTAATTTGTTAAATCAAATTAAATTTGTTTATTTATTTAGACAATAATTATCCATATGTTAGTTGGTTAGGTACAAAAAGAAAACTTAAAAGCTATGTTAGTGTGTTACAGTTATAAAGTACTAAGACTAATTCACAGAACAAACAATATTTAGGTACAGTCTATACTTTACGCATGCTCAGTTAAGAAAATATTTCTGCGACAGCGCAGCTACAACGCCCCTTACTGGTTTCACCCAATTAGAGCCCATATGCATTAGTGTGAGTACAGGGCGTGTAACAAAAATTTGCAAACGTATTTTATGGCCCTTCTATTAAGCCGTCCTATTGTTTAACCGGATTTTACGACATCCTTACTGAATAACAATAGTACTTAGATACTAAACTTATTATTATACAGTTGCAAAAGTTGCGACGGCAATAAACAAAAACCTCTGATAACAATGTATGAACTGCCGTGCACGTTAAAATATCATCTTACAAACAAAATCAAAAATCAAAATCAAAATCATTTATTTGCTAAAAACATGGTATAAAAGATGGTAATGTTAATAATGTGAACGAACATGTTTTGCTTAATAGATATAAGCGTGCAAATTTGCAAATACATGCATAACAAAACAATCTGTCGTCATGCGATTTTATATTCCAGGAACTCCTTAACACTGTAAAAACTATTAGTAGAGAGCCATTTGTACAATTTATTCTTGAACATTCTTGTATTTAATGTTTTTAATTCATTTGGTATTCTATTGTATACCTGGACACACATAAACATACAGCTTTTATTATATTTCGCAAGCCTTGAGAGGACATCTAACACGAGCCTGTAGGGGTCGCGCCTGCTGCGAGAATTTACATCGCTTGCTTTCGCAAACAATTCCCTATGCCTCCACACAAACAAACAAATTTCAAAAATATAAAGGGATGGTAGTGGTAACAAATCAAGTTTCTTAAACATCGGCCTGCAAGATTCGTCGGGCTTAAGGCCACATAAAGCTCTTATGCATTTCTTCTGTGCGACAAATGCTCTATTTTGATCCGTGCTGTTTCCCCACATAATTAATCCATAGCGTAACACTGATTCAACATATGCATGATATGTTGTTATAGACGTTTTAACGTTTGTTATGTTTCTAATCTGTTTCAGCGCATATACAAATTTATTAATTCGTTTGGATATTGTATCAACATGTGCTTTCCAGTTGATATCCTGAACCAAGGTTACTCCTAAAAATTTAGTTTGCGTTACTTCGTGAATTCTATGTATATTCAATTTTATATTGTGTTTTGCATTATTTGATTTATTAAATTGTACATAAACGGACTTTTTTAGATTTATTGATAAGTTATTTTCCTTTAGCCATTTTATCAGTCTTTCAATAACATTATTAATTTCTGTCTCGTGGTCTTTAATTGTATTACCTTTTTTATCAGATGTCACAATAATAGAGATGTCATCAGCGAATAGAATACATTTATGATTAGTAATAGTAGTGATAGAATTTATGTACAATAGGAATAAAATAGGGCCCAATACACTTCCTTGTGGGACGCCTTGTTTATTGGATTTGAAAGCAGAATAGTGAGATGTCATATTTTTACTTGTATCTATTTTAGTAATAGCAACGCGTTGTTGTCTATTACTTAGATATGATGATAACCATTGAAGTGCAATGCCTCTAATCCCAGTTGCCTCTAATTTCTGTAATAATAGGTCATGAGAGACAAGATCAAATGCCTTAGACAGATCGAAGAACAGCCCTGTAGTAAGATAGTTATGGTTAATATTCGTTAATACTATTTTTATAAGACTGTAGATAGCTAACGTTGTGGATTTATTTTTTTGAAAGCCAAACTGTTCTTTCCTAATAATGTTATATTTATTACAGAATTCAATCAGTCTTTTAAACATACACTTTTCGAAGATTTTAGATAGAATAGGTATCAAAGTTATTGGGCGATAGTTGTTAACGTCTGATTTTTCACCGGTTTTATAAAGTCGTTTAACAATTGACAGCTTTAGTGCTTCAGGAAAAATGCCATTTGTGAATGATAAATTAATTAAATATGTCATAATTTCAATAAGTTCATTAGTACATGCTTTAATGATTTTTGTGTTAATTTCGTCATAACCTTCGGAGTTTGTGTTATTCAGTGACATAATCTCTGCTCTAACTTCATTTGCAGACATAGGTTTAAGGAACATCGAATGGACTACTGAACGTTCGTTACTGTTTATTTTTGCTCCCTTATTCGAAGATTGTGCCATATTAGTATAGTGGTTATTGAAAGCTGTTGCTATTTCTACAGGATCTGAAAGTACTGTGTTATCAAGTAGAATATTGTCTATGTTGTCTCTATCGTTATTGTTCCCGATTTCATCCTTTATTACTCTCCAGACAGCTTTACATTTGTTTTCACTATTGTTTATATAATTGATGTTTGCGTTCTTTTTTGATGTGTAAACGCATTTCTGTAAAATCTTTGAGTATTGTAAATATTTAGTTTTATTTCGTAAATTTTTGCTCTTATAATATTGATAGCGCAGAGACCTTTTTGTTTTGCAACTTTGTTTTAGGCCTCTGGTTATCCAGTTCTGTTTCTTTTTACTATTAGCATTTACTTTCACCTTTATTTTTGGGAAACATAAATTATAGAACAAGCCTAACAATTCGTGAAAAGAGTTGAATGCTATATTTAAGTCTTTTTCACCGTAGACCTCCAACCATAACAGATTTCGTAAGCATTCCTTAAATTTATGGATATTATTCAGGCTATAATCTCTTTTGTAGAAAAAATATGTTGACTGGTTTGGTATCTTATGTTTCAAGGGAAAACTCAACATTTGTGCTGTGTCATGATCGGACAGGTGAAGAGGCATTACAGTAGCATTAGCATTAGGAATGTTGCTGAGAATGTGATCGAGACAGGAAGACTTGCGAGTTGGACAATTAATATGTAGTTTTAAGTTATAATTATAGGAGAGTTCTTGTAATTGAATAGAAATATTACTCTTTTGGAGAGTATTAATGTTTAAGTCACCTGCCAAGACCACATTTACTTTGGAATTATATTTTTTGAATACGTGGTGGTTAAACAAGTGAGCATAGTACGCGCTGAGTGTGAGTGTCACACTTTTATATATCATTATACTGCCCTCATAAGCCAAAAAGCGTCATCTCAAAAAAGTGAGACTCGAGAAAATTCATGTTTTAGTTTTTTTGATTTCGCGTCAACTTAGTAAAGTAGTTTTAAAATTATTCATTCGTAATATTAGATACTCATACCCATATTTCTTATTGATGTTTTAAAAAAAAAGGACAAAAATGTTATTTTACCTCATTTTTGAGATACCGCTATTGGTCTTCGAATATGTTTATTAATATGAGTTACCGCTTTTAGTTATAGTGTGTTCATAGGAATTTTCATACAAATGTTTTTCTATACATTTTTGCTAAAAATCCATGTAAAAGAAAATAAAACAGGAAAAAAGTGCATTTGGAAATAATTTTAATAAACTTAAGGTTAACATAATTAGAAAATTTTAAATTTTGAAAATAGGCATCTATGTCATAAATCACTCAGAAGTAGGGAGCTCCCTCCAGAAAGACAGTCTATTGCCTGGTATTATATTTTGAAGGGATTTCAAAATATTGTTCTTCTTGGTTGCGAAATTCCGTTAAGCATGGTTTTCTTCTTTGGAGGTGGAAGAAAATTCGTTTTTAAAATCTTGTTTCCAATAATACTAGCAGTTATATACTCACTATCAAAGGAAGTCTTGTAATTAAAATCGAAACTACCTCTCGTAGCTTCCACTTGCACTCAGATATAAGGACGTGGATTAAGGCGAAACAGTTTGTATTGTGTAGTATAATCTTGCCATTCATAAAAGTCATTGCGGTCCATTTTTTTTGGAATCACATTTTTCCCAGCTCTAGTCACAGCGGTATAAAAATCTTCAAAGTCATAAATCTTCATCCGCTTCATAGACAATTCAACTCTGTGATGAAATGAGTCGGCAGACATAAAAGTGTGGCCGGCTTCAAAAAACTTTATAACAATTTTGTTAGCATTGATTTCACCCGAGTTAACTATATAAATTAGAAAAGAAAAGAATGTCCAGTTTTTATTTTGCGCTGAACAGTTATCAACCCATATAATTATATTTTTGGCATCTCGGTGAAACAGTAAAAAATGGTAATATGCACTGATAATTTCGTCCTTTGTCCTCCCAAATAATGCCTCAGTCATGCCACAACACAGGTACGATGGAATTTTGTTGACCTTTACCAGTTGGTACAAAACTAATACATATAACAAGAGCGGTATCAATAGTTCGCTACGCACGCAACAGATACCGCTAATGTTCTTAGAAATGTTGGTCAGCAATTATAATTACTTTTCTAAGCGATTCCACCGTAAGTAAATATACGGCCATTGTGTTTAAAAATAATGATATACCTCTCAGCTCCTTAGTAATATCGTATAAATTTGAGATATGCAATATTTTCTTAGTAGGTTTTAGGTGGTTTCTGGTTGAGATAGCGCCATGTAACTTAATTTAACCTGTAGGGAATTTGTTAAGCTATCAGATGCAACAAAAATCAGAAATTTGTATTTTTTTGAGATACCGCTTTTTGGCTTATGAGGGCAGTATATTAATACGAACACGACTAAATACGATTCGTGCATCCTATTAGTCAAAACGCATGTATCGGGCGATCGAGTCGTGAGCCGTGCTATACGATTATCACCTTAAAGGTGAGATTGCGGAAGAGTGGCCCGTTGTGAGTACATAAATTTTCCGAATGTAAAAAAATCACTCCTGTCTAACCAACACCAGCATGAAGTGATTCATTATCGGCGAGTTAAATTTGTGCGCAATCATCCTCAGAATGCTGTTAGGACTTGACCGCGTTCTCTCTAGTAGCGACGCCTTTTTTCTCCGCACTATTGCGTGGAAGTCGTGAACACGCGCCTAAACGAACATGCCAGAGGCACTACAAAAGCGTGGTAGTTTTAAAATCATTCTGAAGCTAAGTCCATTGTTTTCCGCGTGTAGCTGGCCCACAGGCGTGTAAAAGATCTGGCAGTAAACTTGAAACAACGTTATGTTAACCTCCTTGCTACAATAAGCAAACCTGCGAACCAGCGGGCCTTAAAATCGTTATGATCAAAGGACCAGCTGATATCCAGGAAGAACAAGTGTTTTAAAAGCAAAATACCTACGTTTCCAACTTTATAGGTGAAGTCAAAACGATCGCAGAAAGTGATAAGACCGGCCATTGTATTTTTGTAGTTTTAAATTATATTTTTTTGCTATGTAAAATAAAGTACATCTAAGTACAATAAACATAAGGTAAATAAATAAAATAATAGAGCAGTGGTGGCCCAGTGGTAACGTACTTGTGTAAATTATTTCATCACCGCCGCTCTCAAAACAGTGAAGTAAAACATCGTGAGGAAACCGGCATGCCCTAGAACCAAAAAACTTAAGACATGTGACATCTATCAACCCCACGGTGCCCGTATTGTGGATTAGACGGCCCACTCCCTCTCACAAAGAGGAGGCTTGTGTCCCAGCAGTGGAAACATTAAGGCAGATTATATATACTAAATAAATAAATGACTAAGATTAGTAACCTGCAAATCCCTTAATTTCAGCAAAATTCGATGAATTCTCACTAATGAAAAGGCATCACCAAAACTATGTCCAAATAAAAGACTTCATCAAAGAGGCACAGCACAAGTTCCACGAAGAGAGATCATTGTTAAGAGCAGGTGACAACGAACTAGAATCGACGAGAGATGATGAGTTACTGGACCACAGCATCACGAAGTGGTGGTTGGACAGTACTTCATTGATAGACCAGCTGAGCCTGAATACCCCGCAGAATTTTCTTCTCCCTTTAATCAGATCTCGACCTGTATTCACTATCTCCATTACATCTTACACCACTGAGTTAAATAACCGACACTTGAATTGGGACGAGATCTTTCCAACTCAAAGTATTTATACTAGACTATCTGAACCTAGACTTCGTACTGGTCCTGATATATCCATCCCTCCTAAAAACCCATTACTTTCTCAAGTACCTCAACCAAAAGACCAAAAACTTTTTGGTACTACGATCCGACCTCCAAAATTACATATATATTCCAGACCATTACATCCCAACACAACTCTTCGCCCTAACACTTCTCTAAGAGGCCATTCAGGCCATGGTTTTGGACCTAACACTACTTTAATAACTCCAAATGAGGAATATAAAAAGATATGGCTTCGGGAAATAACTATATACACACCAGTTGAGGGATGGTTTAAAACTTTAGCTACGCAGACCGGAATGACACCGAGCTACGATCACACTAGTAAGAATTTAATTAATGTGCATTTTATAGTAGAAGTAGTAAGAGAGCCCTTTTTGAAGGAGGTCGTTCAGGGAAATACTATCATCATACCTATATCGGCCGATAAGCAGCGATGCTTATCGGCCACTTTGAAGGGCATCGGTGTCAGGGTAATACAGACACACGAGCCATTTAAAAAGAGTTTATTAAGAAAGATTTATTTCTGGTATGGCAGCGCACTTGCAATACCTCTAGTATTGCAGATGTCCATGGGCTGCGATAACCACTTGCCATTAGTCGGGTCCTGTGTTTAGTGTTTAATTATACAAAGACGCGAGGCCGATACTTATTTAAGTCCAGTTCAAAACATAGTTCAATTTGGACTGAGAATCAACCCTTTGTAATCTCCTGGTTTTCCTATCTTATTAATTTACCTATCTACTTAAAGTGCACTAAAATCTCCATAGTAACCAAACATTTTCCACCCCCCAACCAAAGGCGCTCCGCAACTCGATAGTACTCTTACCAAAGCATCCAGAGCTCAAGCCTTGGTTTTGACGAAACAGTTGAAGAACAATTTCAAGGTGCAACCACCAGGCTTCCTCCACCAGGGTCTTCCAGTTTCTGTCAGTCTGACGGAGGTTGAAGACTATAGGTACTTAACTGCAAGTACTGCTTCACCCACAACAACACAGTCCTTTAATAAAGATTTGGGTGGAATTCTTGACTTAAGAAGTATTTCGGAGAAGGATGATAATAAAACTAAAATGATTGATAAGAAACCAACTACTGTACCAAACGATGGTAAGATGAAGGCGGCACCGACTACTGTAGCTGTATTGCGTATAGGTATGTATCTATAAGGCCTTATACAGTGTTTAGGTAGCCATAGTTCTACTTCTTAAGCCTCCTGCCCTTCACCACTTGTTTTTATGTTAAGCATGTCTTTCAGATATACATGCTTAACATAACAGATTCAAATACATGCTTAATATTTAAGTCGTTTCACAGTTATATTTTAACAAAATCTAATGAGATGTACTTACATAATTTCATCAATGAATAGCAATATCATCCTGGCTTTTCCCACTGCTGGGAATAGGTCTCTTAAATCTTCCATCACTTAACATATTCCTTGGCTACTCTCATCATGCAGTCATATGAAAATATTATTTGAAAAAACATCTGAATCGCCATCGAAATTGCGTGCATTTTGTATAAACTGTCGGTGTCTTCCGATATATTTTTTCGACTGCACTCGAAAAAGAGTACCTAATAGTTCCATTAATTTAATTTCACAGAACAAGAGTCAGGGACTCCGGCACCATCTTCCAGAAAATACAGAAGATTCCATTCAAAAGCCAGAAAGAGAAAACGCCATCACGATTCATTTAAACGATATAAAGCGAGACAAATATACCAAAAACGTAGATACAGACATCCGGAGTATAGTAACGAACACATTTATCGAAGGCGGAAGCATCATATTAGAGGGATAACAAAAGTGGCTCGACCATCAGAAAAGTATGTCTTTTCATTTCCTATAATATTATAGATCGTGCCATCCACGAAGACGCGCCCCTCTCCGCTCCGCTCCGTACTAAAGTACAGCTAAAGTACAGTACAGTAATCGCGGAGTGGGGCGCGTCTTCGTGGAGGGCACTAACACATATACATAGATTTAAAAAAAATCAACCACAATATAAAATGAAACAGACAGTCTTCGACGGTTTATACGAACGGGAACCGATCTTGGCTCGATGAATCGCAAGTGACTAGAAGAGTTAGGAATATAATAAATGATGATGGATGGAGGGAAAGTAGAACACCAAAGAAAAGATGGATGGATTGTGTGAGAAATTAAAAGGAAGTGAATGATAACATAACAGCGAACAGGGGAGAATAGGTGAGAATAACATTTTGTGTCGATCCCCTGTCATGTAATAAAGGTAGGCAAAAGAATATCTAGATGATAAAAGACAGTTTGATATCTGACTAATTTATTTCCACAGAGATTGTTAGCTATAAATGTCAAACTCATCCAAAAGTTTATTAAAGATTTAACAAAAGTAAATATCATCTTAATTCAGTAGGAGACATAGAGAGCCAACGCAGCCTCTAGATGCATTGTTAGAATACTCCGAGCGTGATGACACAGAAGATGAAAAACTTATGAAGTTTATTGAAAGAAGTGATGATCAGTTAGAAACACAGCTCAGAAAGACAAAACATCTTTTTACCACCGAGTTAAAGAGAGTTTATTGCAAGCTGAATCAAAGAAGAAAGCTAAAAGCCTGAAATTAAAAGCTGAGCTGCTTCGAAAGATCGTCGTAGGTTCAAGCTATAGTGACGAGGAGGCGTCGCTGACGAAGAATTTGAATCAAGCTCTACAATATGGGAATAAGACCTTCGAGCATAATGTGGCACGGAACAACAGAGACACGATGAAACCGATTATAAGATGAAGTACTCTTCTGAATATAAATCTGAATTCTCTAGTGAATTTCCCATGTTTCTTAACTGTACATAATTTTGCTATAATTTGTAGTTCTAATTAGCATAATCAGCCTATTATGTTCCCACTGCTGGGACACAGGCCTCCTCTCTTCGCGACAGAGAATATACCATGTAAAGAAATAATAACACAGCTTTTCAGACAAAGTAGACACTACCAGGTACTTCTTACTTGCCAACACAATATATATGTAATAATACATGATAAACCAAATCACAGATAGGCATTAGAGTAGATAAACTTTATGCATTATTTAAATTTGATATTTATAATTTTAATTAAATTTTCAGAAATAACATTTGTCAGCAAATCCTGTTTTTATTGGTTCGCCAGGGTCTTTTAGAGTAGTTCAATTCAGCTGATCCCACCATCTCCATCTGGGCTTGCCGCGATGTCGCATTGTTTGCCTGACATGCAGCAGATATGTGCAACACAATTTCATTGAAGCGAGGCAGCTGTCCGAGTGAAGTCAGTTATTCTAGTGATGGAACGGATTGTTATATTTTTCAGTCCAAAACTACAAATCGTAAATACTGAATGAAAATAGAACGCAACAAGACTACTCACTCAGGCGCTGCTCATAGCTAACGTATACACGATAGTAATTTATTTATTTCCCGACTGCGCTACAGCTAAGACAGGGTTAAGTTTTTACCCGACTGCCCCAGAAGTTTTTCGAGAGTTGTATATATGGCTTCGCCCACGTGGAGGTCGGAAACTATCCCACGGGAACGTTCTACCGGGATAAAAAGTATCTTACATACTAACCCATGTGCTTAATTTCATTCAAATCTGTTTAATCGCTTTAGCGTGAAATTACGCTTTCACGCTTTCACGCAAACAAAAAAAAAATCTTTCACATTTACTTAAAATATTAGTAAGGAATGTTCTGAAACCTTAAATTCCTCGCCCTCACGTTCTTTACTTATTAAGAGCAAACGTTTCATCCTGCCTGATTAAATTTAAATTCAAACATATAAACTCCATAACAGTCAATAAAGTTTTCAAGCAAATTAACCGAAGATCTATGGGGAATGTCTATCAAAGTTTGTACCATTATTGGGACTATAGCGCCGTACTTTAGCCTTAACATTTAATTTTTGTTTAGATCAAGGAGTCTCTCCTGATCTAATGAAATATAGTAAGGTAATACCTTTTTTAAATCCGGGGACAATAAAGACACCAATAACTATAGACCTGTACTCATGTTGCCGGTTTTCAGCAAGGTTTTGGTTGATTTACAGCGTGGGAAGAGGCCCTAAACGCCATAGGATTTTTTTTGACTTCTCCAAGGCATTTGATTGCGTCGTCCATCTCGAAACTTGAGCATTACGGATTTGAAATACTTGCACTCAGTTTAGTAAAATTTTATTTAAATGACAGACAACAGCAAGTTTAAATAAATGGTGTCAACCCCATTAGTTAAAAACCCATCCATAAATGGTGTTATTAGCTGACGATACTTCCTTAATTTTTTAAATTAATTGAAATGAATCAAATCTTGACGTCGTAAATAACGTCTTACTTGACTGCTAATAATTTAGTATTGAATGGGAAAAAAAAACTAAATCCATAAGATTTTTTTTGACTAAATGTCAAAAGTAGTAAAAGTGACAGCTGATAGAGATATTAAGAAGAAAAAGACGTGCTACGCTGACCATAAATAAATTCAAATATCATTTCTACTTTATTCAAATATATTTCTTTTAAGATTATCAATCAAATACCAATAAAATATACAGGAAGATGTAATTAGTGTTTTGTGGTATATTTTACACAGATTATATAAAATTAATAAACTCTAAAGCTTATCTGGTCAAATATCTTTATTTGTAGTAATCATACTAAAGATAAAACAGATTGAAAATATAAATTATTTCGTGCTGAATTCTGAATCAATTGAAATCTTACTTCGTATCCAATTCAGCTGGTTCAAACATTCTCAAAGATTTCAACAACTCGGTATTAGCTAACTGAACATCAATGACTGCGTCGTACTGGCTAATTATTTCCACGTTCTTCTGCTTGATCTTAGTCCTTGATTCATTTGCCTTGTCCTTCTTTTTTTGTTGGTCATAGTTTTCTCTTGCTCTCGGTTCATGCTTCGATTCAAGCACCAGGCCATTCTCTGTGTCATGGCCTGAGTTAGAAATATCCAATTTTGTTTCATCCATGTCATGATTAGCTCTTAATATTTCAATCTTCTCTGTCCTGTTCGACAGTACATCTCTCTCCCTCAGTGTGGACGTGGTCGTCGGTCGCTTCTTAACCTTGGACCTTCTTGTCATCACACTTGCAGATACAGGAATGAGTTCTGTTTCCTTCGTAGTCTTTGTTTTGTAAGATATTTCTTCAGTATATAGAGTCATGTATCGCTGTGTGTTGTACTCTTCATGTCGCTCCTGAGAGTTCTTGATGGAGTTAGAGCTGCTGTCTTACGATTGTCCTGATGAGATTTCATTTGTGTTATAATTTGTTATCTGTTCCCCAGATTTATTGCTGCTCTCATCCTTCTCAGTTTCATCACGATGAAACTGAGAAGGATGAGAGCGATGAACTGATGAACTGTTCGCCATATGTATCTATACTAACAAATCTCTCTCTTTTGTGTTTTAATTTTTTTGCCAAATCATTTTTAGAATAAAGTTCAGGATTTCTATCTTCGTTCTTTAATTTAATTATGTTTTCGGAGACCTTGAAGTTATTAATGACTGACTCAATGTCTGTATCTGCGTTAGGAATATCATTCATTTCAACGCTTGATGCAGGATTATTTTTGAATCGCTTCCAAAATATTTCTATTCTGTCTTTCAATTCTCTTCTGGTATTAGTGTTAAGTTTAGTGTAAGGATTAAACAAAACAGCTCGGACCCCGTCTCTAATGACCTGTACTAAATTGTTGTGAGTTCTTACAGATTTTGTATTTCTATAATTCTTCAATTCATTTAAAACACTTTGAAAATTCAGTTCAGTATTTCTGTACAAAGAATTAATATAATTCAGCAATTCTTTAACATGTTTGCTGTATGTTTCATCTCTCATCATGTCCGCCACTTCGTTGATGTTTGCTTTTGTATAAGAAACTGGCTTCCCTCTGATCAACTTTAACGACCCGGCCAGTAAACTCCTGGTATCAGAATTTTGCGTCAATTCGGAAAATTTACAGCCTCGGTAATGATACTTTCTGATTTCATTGTCTAGAACATGGAAGAAATCTTCAAATGCGGTATCTTCATAAGTATTGAGAATTTTAACGGCTCCCTGAATGAAATCCGTGAGTGTTTAAACTATCGGCGCCAGTTTCATATCTTTGTTTTTATCTTTAACTATAGTAGCTTTTGTTATAAAGTTTTGTACATTGTCTAAGTTATTAATATCTCCGGAGTACTCTTCATCACTATATTCGCTAACAGTCTCTTGTGGTAAATTGACGACTCGGTGATCTCCTTCAGGTCTGATTCGTGATATCGAGTTTGTGTAAGCTGAAAATTAATTTATTATGGTTTTATTATAATAAATAAACAAAAATAAAAATATTTTATTTTTAGGCATCAAGGCCCATACGGTGTTAGTATTACATCTTACTAAAATACTATATAAGTAACATGCAGGAACATAAAAAGAAAATCATAATCACAGGAAGGTTTAACAAGCTTCGTTGCCAACATGTAGCTTGGTAAACCTCCCATTTGTAGGCCCATCCAGCCTCTCTACAAAAACCTTCTGAATGCTGTTGCTGCTCCCCCTCACTCGGAATGTTACTGAGGCAACTTTCTTCCGCATTATCGCAAAGTAGTCGTCAGTCTGCGCATCAGCGAACATACCTGACGCACTAGAGTACGGTAGAAGCCTCAACAGCGCCCTGAAGGCATTATTATATTGAATGCGCAGGGCATTATCTGCTTTTTAGATATGGTTATCCCATAGGCTGCCGGTATAAAATATTTGACAGTAGGCCTTAAAAAGAGTTTGTTTCACTGGAACTGAACAACCATGAAACTTTCTGCATATCATATTTCCCCTCACAGCCAGTGCCCTGCGCTCCCTTTCCATATCCAGGTCGTCTTGTAATTCTTCAGTAACAATGTGGCCCAAATATTTAAAGTGGGCAACTCTCTGCAAAAGTTAACTATTTAATTTTACATGAGGGACAAATGTTGGATTTTTATTCCTGCCCCGAAACACTAATACCTCACTTTTTGTAGTATTATATTTTATCCCGTGCCGTTTGGCATATCCTTCACATATAGGGAGTAACTTTCTAATTCCACTGATAGTAAGGCTCAGCAGCACCATGTCGTCTGCATAACTTGAATTATTTAAACATACTCCATCTATATGGCATACATGAGTGCTGTTGTAGAGCTCAACAAGCAGTTAATTTACATACATATTAAAAGCCTCGGGGAAGTTAGACCTCCCTGCCTAACGCCACACTCGTGTTTATACGGGTCAGACAAGGCATTAGACCATTTGACGAAATTCCTCTGTTTGTCACCAAAAATATAATGTAGACACTAATGCAGTAGGAACGCCCGCCTCCAGAAGCTTCTCCCATAAGACATTATAAGAAACCAGGTCGAAGGCCTTAGAAAGGTCCAGGAAACAAGCATACACAGGTGTTTTCCTGTCAGTATAATATTTGACAGTATGCTTCAACGCAAGTAAAGTACTTTTAGTAGATAGCCCGGCACGAAAACCAAACTATGTGTCATGTAACTGGGTGTAACTACTGAGGTGTGAGTCGAGCACACTTTTTTTTTTTTTTTTTGACACTGACAAACACTTTGGCTATCACAGTTGCCAGTGAAATAGGCCTGTAGTTACTTTTGTCTGCTATGTCCCCTGTCCGATTATAACAAATAACATCATTAATTATAACATCTCTTGCGGGGCGGCTAAGCTCGGCCGCTTATGCTGTTAGAAAGATAAGACAGTTAACAGATGTAGAAACCGCGCGATTGGTCTATTTTAGCTACTTCCACAGCATTATGTCGTATGGCATTTTACTGTGGGGTCGGGCTGCTGACATTGAATCCATCTTTATTTTACAAAAGAGAGCTGTCAGAGCCATTTATAATCTATGTCGCCGCGAATCTCTCAGGAAACTATTTAAAAGGATTAATATTATGACGGTACCTTGCCAATTCATTTATGAAAATATTATGTATGTAAGGAAAAATCCACATCTTTTTAATAAAATAAGTGATAGACATAATTTTAATACTAGAAATAAAGATAAACTAGATCAACCATTTTTCAGATTATCTAAAGTACATACATCTTTTATGGGGTACTGTGTTAAATGTTACAACAAAATACCTTGTGACATATTGCAATTAAATGAAAGAAAATTTAAAACTCAGATTAAAAGTACACTTTGTAAACAAGCATATTACAAATTAGAGGATTATATCCAAGATAAGAGTGCTTGGAAACATGCTGGTCCTGCTCCATAGGACAATTTAGAATCAAGACAAAATCAAACAGGTTGCTAATTTAATTGTTAAATTTATAATTTTGTATTATATGACATTGATTTTACATTCTGTGATTACTTCCTCACACACTGACTTATTAATTTTAAAAACATTAGGAAAATCGTCTACTTTTACTATGTTTGTAAATATGTGAGCACCATGTATCTATCATATAATTAAATTATCTGTCGTTGCTTCATTTTTAATTCTTTTTACCTATTGTGGTATAGTAATTTTATTCTAGGTGCATCGTCTTCACATATAATTATTTAAGTAATGTACGTACTAATACAAACTATTGTAAAACATTTTAAAAGAGTAACGGTGGAGTTTCTTGCCCATTCTTCTCCATACGAAAACTACCTTTTGGAAGGGGCGACTAGAATCAATTATATTATTTTGTAAATTTTGACGTTCAAAAGTGCCATACATGGGCCTATTTGAAATAAATGTTTTGACTTTGACTTTGACTTTGATTCTTTACAATAGGTACAACAATTGTATCCAGTAAAATTGAAAAATATAGTGAACACTCTCGGTAGATGTACACCTGATCGACATGTCTCAGCATCGCGCACTATTGGCGCAGACTCAAAAGGTAAACTCACTTTAAAATGGTCTTTAAAACAATTGGCTATCTCAGCGTTATTTTTTTACCATCCACGCTAACTGGTAGGCTTGGAGTATTATTTAGCCTCTTAGTACCCTTCCAAAATGATGAAAAACGTTTCTCTGAATGAAGTGAAGCCAAAATATCCATTTCTATTCTTTCTTGGTTTTTAATGCACCATTAAATATTGATTTAAATATTTTACTACTTAATGTAATCCTCAAAAATAGGACCACTACTGGGTTGCCCGTACCACACCCATAATTTAAATTTAATTCTTGCCTGTGTGTAAAATTATTTTAAATGTTTGTTCCACCCTTTTATACCCTTTTTTCCTATAATGCCTTTTGGGATTCTGCTTGTACTAGTAGCTTTACTTAATATAGACACAATTTGAGTATACATTTTATGATTTTATCCAATAAATATTTATGGTAGGTATTATCACAAAATTTATCAGCACATAGTTCAAACTCTTTAGGAAAATCCAAGTTCTTTAATTTATGGTTACATATAGAAGAGTATTGACTGATTTCCCCTGGTTTTCGTTCCTCCCAACAGACACCATTATACGAAGATTTAGTTACAGTAGTTTTCACTCTAATAACATTAATATCACATTCTATTTTTAAAGGAAAGTGATCAAACCAAAACGTATCGTAAATAACTTTAACGTTTACAATTGTTTTTCCTGCCGAGTGTGTAACAAGAAAGTGGTCAAGCCAACGCCTACACCCGTGTGCGTCACTGATAAAAGTATAAGTTTGCGATAACATGCTTATGCAATCAATGTCCGCACATAATAATTCTTGCTCAGTACAAAAACTAAGAAGCTCGTTACAAAATGACTCCCCCGGGTGCGCGTTGAAATCTCCCAATACAAACACTGCTTCAACATTACTATTTTGTATGATAGAATACATTTTTCTGAGACATTCCGTAAAATGTGGTAAGTTATCACTACAATCTGTTGGCATATACATATTTATAACCATAAAAAATCGGCTACTTATCATTACATTTACTAAACAAATTCGGGTATTGTCACACTACACCACAGACACGTTGTCAACTGCACTTTTTCGCCACAATATGGCAAGACCTCCGTAAGGTCTACCTTCACAAATACCAGTTGACCTTGATCTATATTTTCCAGAAAGGATAAATCATGTGGATATAACCACGTTTCTTGTAACAAAACAATGTCAGCTGTTTTGCATAGTAAGCGCACACAGTTAACAGATCTCTTAATGTTTTTACAGTTGAATGTTATAATGTTCAATTTCGATGTACTACACATTGACAGAAGGTGAATTGTTAATCATAATAAAGTGGTGAATATTATTGAGGCAAACTCAGTCAAAAGGAGGCTTGAAAATAAACTATAAATTTAAACTACCAAATATCCCGAAGAGCAGAAAACAAGTACACACTTTCATTGTAATAAAAAAATACTAACATATTTATGAAATCAAAAAACTTCAAGGTGCAATATTTTTTATTTATAACTAGCTGTTGCCCACGACTTTGTCTGCGATCTAGGATAAAAAGTAGCCTATGTCCTTTTCCAGGTCATGGTCTATCCATGTGCCAAATTTCACCCAAATACGTTCAGCTGTTTTAGCGTGAAAGCGTAACAAACAAACAAACACACTTTCGTATTTAAAATATTGGTAAGGATTCAATAAAAATATTACTACAATTTTATTGCCAATAAACTGAAATAGTAACTACTTTTAAACAAAGTTAAAGATTTTTGCGAGTTAAAAAATGGCCTTTGAATAAAAAAAAAATGGTCAGGCCTTGCGTGGCCAAACACCAGTTTATTTTTCAAATATTTGATCTAAAAATACTAATAATAAATTGTACATTCCAAATAGTGGGCAAAGTGAATGTAATATTAAATCGTTGTAATTCTTTTTAATATTTGAAGAATTCAATAATTATTTCGACACTGTGTGGACATGTACTTGCTACTAAAAGTGTTATTTATATAACTGTATTTTAAAACGATAAAAAGCAACGAATCAGTCAAATTAAACGAGCGTAAACTGGGAATATTTTTCAAATATACTCGATAACATTTCAACTCTACTTCTGAGGCAATCGGGTAAAAACATGGCAGTACTACATGTTTTAAAAAGGAATACATTTTAAAGGGGCGAAACACTATGATGTTGTTATTTTTTAATTTATTATTTTATTATGATTTATTTCATTGTGATGTATTTGAGAAAGGTATGTATTTTGTTTCATAGCATTATTTCAGTGTCCCCTTTACTTGTCGTGTAACTAATATGATAACACTCAAACAAGCATGATTAAAAATTTAAAAGCTCATAGGGCGTCAAACAAATTGGCTGGCAGCATTGCCACGTTGAATGGCATTACTGTTTCTAATTTTATTTGGCGTATGGTACTTACAAATAAAAACAGTTATCATGGTAGCTTACCTGCAGTATCTGAATGGAGTGAATGGACCAAGTCTTTGTGTGTTAAGGAGTCATTGTACCAAGTTTGTTCGGATGCAAGGACCAAATTTATTTTTTAAGGAAATTATATTATTAAATTACCACAATAGTATCCATGATTTATTAATTAGCATGCAGACCGACTTCCTTATAAATATTAGAAACCTTAAATGGATACAGTTGAAAAGTCAAACTAACAACAACCTGTTTCCAGCTAACATTAACTCAAACGGAACCCTAACAACTGAACATGAAGCGACAAGAAACCAGAACTTCATGAAGAGTACTTCAGGAACAGATGAGACGAACCCAATCATTCCTCATTGCTCCTTCCTCCCTACACAAATCGACCATGGAGCGTACATACAGAGTCCTACAGGTCCAACGCCCAGAGGACCATTTTTCAGTAAGTAGTATTTGTAATAAGTAATCTTGCTGAAAGATGGGCTCGTGGCTAAATGACAGCAGCCGCTCGGATCGATCGAAGACTAAGCTACGCTTGCCGCGGTCGGTTCGTGGATGGGTGAATATACATTACACATCGAGACTTCTCCGAGCCTCGGAAAATACTTTAAGCCGTTGGTCCCGGCTGTCACTCAAAGATCTTTGATAATCGTTATGGGTTGTCAGAAGCCCAAAACTCTGACAACCAGTCTTATCAAGCGGCACCGTGTTACCTAGTAATTGGGTTGTGAAAGTAGAAGTAAGAAGATAGGTAGTCGCTCCATGTAAAATATTCAGTTGCATCCGGTTAGACTGGAAGCCGACCCCAACATAACTGGGAAAAGGTTAGGTACACTCACAAATCTGATAACAGTAATCTGAATACATTTGCAATAATGCATAGACCTTTATCGAATAATTGAAGGTCATCTTTAGTCAGTAAATATGTCACCATATATTACTCAAAAATCCGCAACAACTAATCAGAAACCTTTCATCATCAGCTAAAAGGTTCCCACAAGCAATCAGACGGAATCAGAAGATACACCAAATACACCAGGGGATCACAGTGCTTGAGATATCTAAGAGAAGAAACCCTGAAGCGTCATCATACCCAGCTTTGCGTAGAATCAAACGTTCACAGACACTTTCAACTGGAACCAAGAAAAGACTGTACCCTGATCTTCTTCTAAGCGATGGGAAGCAAATAATAGGTGATAATATTAACATTGATGATGAAGATGAATTCGAGAAGAAGATTACACAAATGGATGCAGTAGAAGAGATCTTGGGGATTCGTGAACTAACAGAGATGACGAAGAAGTTGTGGTATTCAGATCGGAAGAAAACGTTGGCAGCGACAACAACCAGACAGTTTCTTAGACGTATGTACCGTTACTGAGATTGTTTGGGAAAAGCTTATGTAATAAATATATTATTACTAAAGCACTTCTTAAACAATCATTATCGCTTTAACAAACAATGTTAATACTGAGAATCACTTATGTGAAAGCCTGAAGAAGTAAATAAAAGTAAAAAATCATATTTATCATCTCTGTATTGGTGGTGTACAATTCGGCTCAAAGAACCAATACGTTTGCCAGCCAAACGTACCCAGATATCCGAAAAGATAGAGAGGTTTGGGAGAATTTTCTAAGTAACTGGATACTTTTCAGGCTATCAAAAAGTGCATGTGCTGCCTGGTCCTATTGCCCTTATTCTGTCATAATTGGCAGCATTGTTTTACACACAGCTGAGTATAGGACTGCTTCCTTTTACGCCATGATGAACAATGCTGTTATTATTTTTCAAGAAAATACGGCTACGCATTCGTACTTTGAAATGATAGAAACACTTCAAGAAGGATATATGATGGTGTTTCTGATAGAGCTAACTCGACTCATAGCTACGAAGGAGAGGAAAGCAGTCCGTGATGTGGTCAAGCATACAGACCAGATTATACACGGGTATTTATCATTTAATGTATTAATTTATAAGTCATCTGCCTTTTTCCAACTACATATGTTGGAGTTGACTTCCGGTCTGACTAGATGCAGCTGAATACTAGTATTTTACATGAAGCGACTTCCTATCTGACCTCCACAAAATATGTAGTTACTGGATAATACGATTCCCCTTGGCAACTTATAAGAAAGTAGATTCACGAAGCAGTGTTGCTGTGTTCCGGTTTGAAGGAAGCATTTAAGCTTTGTTTGGCATTTTATCTTTATTTCTGTGATGGCAATGCATCTATGCTACCTCTGCTATAAAAGATAATATTATACATCGACCACATATCATCAGTTGGGCCGGCTGCTTGTTTCCCAGTAATATAATGAAGTAGTGAAGATGGTTTTACGATGTATCTTGTTACAGCTTATACCAAAGTGGACAATTACTGTTGTTCGGTAAGCCGCTCGTAAATGTCACGAGGAACATCGCTAGATTACTTAAGGAATCGGAGATAGATGTCATACAGAGTAAGTTTTCTAATTTTAAATCTAATCGGCTCAGTATATTCTGTGGTTTCTATTCTCTGGTCGGGCAAAGTATTATTAAACCTTTCCATCAAGAATTTCTTAGAAACAGCCTAAAGTTAGGATTTGTGCCCGACTGGTAGGTAATCTTGCACACATGAGACTTCAACATAACTGGTGAAATATGGCTGTATTATGAAAAAAAGAGCAAGTCTTACAGTATCCGCATATGATGTGCAACATCTGACATCTCACCAAGTAAATTCTATTGTGTCTCGTTAAAGACTGTTGAAGGTATAAGCAAAATTAAGGTAATAAGCAACATTAATGGGGCGGGGCCTCGTCAAGGTCGTTTCTGTCAGCCAATTCTAGTGGTGAAATCAAATAGCGCGCGCTTGCCTGGCTTCCTGTTACACACTTCCGTCCCTTTTCAAGAAATCACTCCCACAGATTGCAGGAGAGCGACAGGAAAAATGTTCACATCAAAGTCTGCCTAATCCTTCGAGAAAAATGTACTGGTCTAATGTTGATATTCCAAGTAGGTCCTAGTTGTTGCGTTGCGAGGCAGCTAGTTTTTGACATTATCATGTTTTCTACCACCAGATCGAGCCGCTAACTTGCATCACATGCTGAGTCAGCGACATCAGGAGCTGTCAGTGGAAGTGAACACAATCCTTGAATATGCTGACATGTTGTATGACGACGATGAAGGAAGACTGCTGTTTGATGCTCTGAAGGAATTCGTGGCGTATCCTAACAGTACGTAGACCATCATCCCATTTGTATTGGGGTGACTTCCAGTCTAACCGGATGCAACTGAATACCAGTATTTTACATGGAGCGGCTGCCTATCTGACCTCCACAACGCGACCCCGTAGTAAGAGTAGCTGTCAAACTAAGAATAAAATAAATAAATTGGCGTTTTCTCATTCCAGTTTCATTAACTGGATATTGGCTCTGCAATAGCCTCATATATAACTTCCTGAGACCGTATCGACGTCTCAAAGACACGCAACAACGTCAAGAGTTGATGGACTCCGTGAACTTGGTGTTAAAATCTAATAAAAAGGCTCCACTGCGGAGTGGTGATGTCAGACAAGCCGACGACCCACCTGATGGTTAGTAGTCTCCAACATATAAATGCAATACCAGAGACACCGCAGATGTGCCATCACAAAAACAAAGATGAAAATTCTCATGTGCCTGTAATACAACACACATACCCATTAAACCGGAACACAGCAACGCTTGGCGGCAGATATATGTATGGTAGTAGTACTTCCCCGGACGAGCACCTTCACTAAGAGCTCTAGTACTACAAAGTCTAAAATGAGACGATTTAAATGACCATATTATTTATTCCAACAGATAATCAACCTTCGCCTCAGACTGAGCCCGTGACTCAAACAGAACCTCACACCGCACGGTCACCAAGAGAAAGGAAGAGAATGCGACATCATCGAACACACAAGAGGAAAAGAGAGAGGAAACAACATCGGATACACAGAAACAGACCACAGTACAGACAAAGATACTACCAGAAACATGTTTTGGAAAGAATGACGAAGATGGGTAGCGCATAAAAATAAAATGACCATAGATGTAAATATAATGACAAAGAAAACACAAAATGTAAAAATTACTATCAAAATTATTTTGGTAGTTACTTTATTTTGTAAATATAAATTAATGTCTGTTTAATTAATTGAGTTTAATATTCTTTTTCTGTACTTCCGAAAACTTGTTTGGATTGAATCGCAAACGAAAGAGCTCAGTTACTGCGACCAATTAATTGGTCACAGTTCCAACCTAACCTATCACAACTATTGTGTATTCCATTCACAGAGAGGAGGCCTGTGTCCCAGCAGTGGGAAGATTGTAAAGCTGATTATGCTGCTACACCTACTATTCTATTCATACTTACTGATTCCCAGATGTCTTACAAAGACGCGTCTTATAGTAACAGCACTTAGGTAATTATTGTTGCTATGTTTACAAGAATAATGGCATGCGCTTTGAGAAACTTCTTATATTGTTGAATATATATCTGGTGTTGTATGATTGGTCAATTATTTGTTGGAAAAAGTATTTGAAGTAGTTGCATAACAGTATTTGCTTTGAAAAAAGGTGAGGAGTATGGCATGTTACTTTAGAGTATTTGTGTGGTCTTATCTAGATACAAAATTTAAAATTGGAATAAGGTACAAAAAACGACGGATGGACTGTGTGAAAGATGATATGGTTAGAAAGGGGTGAGTACTGAGATGACGACTGATAGAGATATATGGAAGAAGAAGACGTTGCGCCGCCTACTAATAGATTGAGATAAGGGGGACGATTATAATGAGGATATGTACGTCTGCAATAATAGATTAATTGTTAAATTTACATTTTTTTTTAAGTTGAAAATTGTATCCCAACTATGACGTAAACGTCAACTAAAAAGGTATAATATAAACAAGACATACAAAGAGTGTTTAGGAGTTATGAGAGAACCACTGAACATACATACATAGACTGTTAAAATCATAACCCTCCTTGGGCTTTGCCATAATCGGGTAAAACTGCAGGCGTCACGCATCCTTACATAGAGAGAGTACAAAAATAAATAAAACACAAGTTACAACATGCATTTATATGTACAATATAAGTAACACTAACTAGAAAATGAACCACAGTCGGTCGTCAGTTCCTTAGACAGTCGTCACGGGAGTCAAAAGCTCGAAAGTCAAACAACCTCCCGTGTTACCTAGTAACTGAGTTGTGGAGGTCAAATATTCAGTTGATCCATGACAAATACTGGTATTTAGCTGCATTTGTTTAGACTGGAAGCCGACCCTGATATAGTTGGGAACAGGGTAAACTCGACAGATGATGAAGAAACGACGTCACGTCGATATCTTGTCTCATCAACAAAGTCAACAGCCCTGTTCCCATATTTAAGTGCTTCATTCAAGTTCTTGGTCAATGACACCTCTTCATCACTGTAGCTTGAACTTCCAGTAATCTTTAACAATAGCTCAGCTTTTAATTTCAGTCTATTATCTTTCTTCTTTGAACCAGATTCTTTTAACCGCTCTTTCATTTGATAAAAAGGCTTTTTCTCTTTCCGAGGTTGTTTCGACCAGTTTGGTGAATGGAATCCGCTGAATGTGAGAAGCACAGGACCGATTGATGTGGCGACACTTAGGGGAGGCCTATGCTCTACAGTGGACGTTTTTCGGCTGAAATGATGATGAGGATGAACTGTTTTCTTAGTACTTTTATAATTTTTTCTGTCAAAGGAATCAAGTTTCTCTTGAAATGGTGATATCTTTGAGTAGCTTGGCTTTCTATTTCTGGTTGATGGAGTCACTAAGTTCAAGTAGGCAGCTGTGGGTCTTCTATTATTCGTTCTGAAGCTTTTTTTTGTGACCCCTCTGAACCTTGCCTGGTCACTTGTTACTGGTATCATAGTTCTCAAAACGGATTCCTTAAAGTCTATATATTGGCTGTATTGCTTTCCATACATATTTTTATTGTTATACTCTAGTTTCCGCTGTCTCTTTCTCTCCCGATTCTTTTTGTATGGATGATGATGTAGTTTTCTCTTTCTTTTTCTGAAACGGGATCCATTCTTTGGGCTTGCTGTGAATATAAAAGATAAATGTCAAGTAAGGGAAAAATAATTGTTTATCTAATTAAGTTTCAACTTAAATTGTCCGTTTAATCACGATTGCCATTTTTAAACAGTTGTATGAAATGTCTATAACGCAGAAACACAGAAATTAATATCCCTGGCTGTACTATTGTGGGTTTGTTCTGAGTAGAGAATGCTTTAATCGTCACCTTTTTCACAAAGCGTTTGTGATTTAAGAACATCTAATCTAAGACATGGTAAAAATTGAACCTTGCATAATCAGCCTATAATGTTTCTTCAGTTGGAACTCAGATCTTCTGTCGTACGACTTACGGTCTACTTCCTCTTACAGAGAGGACTTATACGAGGAGATTCACACTTGCACAGAACCGGGCGATGTGTTGACGCTTGGGGGATGCCTACGTCTAGCAGTAGATCGCTGAAATGATTATTATGGTCAAAGACAGAAGTACCTGTCCCAGCAAGAGTTCCTTCATTGTATTCTTTCATAAGTAGAGGAAAGCGTTGCTTTAAGCCTCTGTTAATTGAGTCGATCAGTCGTTGACGGCGACTCGTGCCGGACAGGCGTCGGAACGGCATTAAGAAGCTTTCTATAAGGCTGTTGCAGAGCCAATAACTGTTTTTAGTTGCTGAAATCAGAGATTAAACACAAGTTAATTTTAAATGGTTGGTGAAACTTCACAAACTTTGACTTGCATTCGAATAAATTGTGTAGTTACTTGAAATTATACAGCTGATTCTTATGTTTTTGTTTTATCACCATAACATTATCGATATTTGCCGCATCTGTAAGTCCCGCTATTTAATTTATCTTGACCTTTTAAATGGCATTATTAAAATAAAAACCAAACAAACGTAACATTGTAATTGAAAAACACAATTTTTACGCACAATATTGGGAGATATACCATGTTATTTTAAGACCATAGACTTTTTATAGGTTTGCCTGTAATGTATAAGTATACAACTATTTTTTGTATTTTTTTCAAAATTTTAAGCTCTGAGGTTTCGGAGATAAGGGGGAATGGTCAATTTTGATCAATTTTCTTAAATATCTTTAAAAGTTTTTATCTTTTAATTATAAAAATATATATTTGAAATCCTCACAATAATCCCTTTCATTTGACATAACACACAGGACACACAGTAGGTACAGTTTGCAAAACGTTATTTTTGAATTTTTTAATTTGCCTCGGAAAAGTGACTCCCTTATTAAAAAATCATTTATTTTTGTTACACTTCCGTGTTTAGGTCACAGAAATTGTGTACTAAACTTCAACTTAATCGGTCTATTAGATTTGGAACAAATTGGTTGTGACAGAAGGACAGACAGAAACACGCGAATGGGTTCCGTTTTTCCTTTTGAGGTACGGAACCCTAAAAACGTGCGAATAAACGTTTTTCTAGCTGATTGTATGATTTTTCCAAAATCTGTGAATGCAATTAGCAATTACTCAAAAGGCATTAGCCTTTTGAGTAATTGCTAATCCTAAGAATGTTTGCCGTTAGCTACAACGGTTAAGGTACCTGCCGTTACTGCCTGTTTCTGTTCTTACTGCCTTGTCCTAAAAATCTACCCTGTGTAGCCAAGCACATTTTATGATCACGGTCCACTCACTCTTAGGATAATCTTCAAACTGCTTCAAGGTGTGTAAGAGGCGGTCTCCTTCGTGATCATTATAGAACAAGCCAGCGTCATCAATGATGGAGTTCACCTCTGCAGACAGCACCTTCTTCCTTTGTAGCAGCATGTGGAACATCATTGATGCGTAGGCTGGCGGAACGATTTGAATATTAGGAATAATCGATCATCACCATCTGCCTAACCTATACCTCTTTTATATATTAAAATTAATGGAGGTAAGATAGTAGCGCTCCATGTAACATTCTCGTATTCAGCTACATCCAGTAAGATTGTAAGCTGACCCCAACATAGTTGGGAATAGCTCTTTTCAAACTGTTATATTTTTATTTACTGACAGTCTTCGTATTATATACTTGTTCATTATGATTTGTCAATTATTAATGAGTAATTATTTCAACAGATTTTCTCGAATACGGCAGAAGTTTAGGTTTTCTGCGACAGCGATGGCCGCCAAAAACGACCGCCCCGTGACGGCTGTCATGGGAATGATGGCATCAGGGTTTAACTTTACGGTGTCAAAAGCGCTCTCTAGGGAAACGCACCAACTTACTTTCACAAAAAACGTTTCAGTGACGTCATTCGACGGTAAATTGCGGACGCTATGTGGCTTCGTTAAACTCAATTATTTTCGTAAAATAAAAATATCAGTCTGTGTTTCAGTTATTGAGATTTATAACGATACATAAAAAGAAAGAAAATGTATTGATCGAGACCCGCACAGGAAGATTGACACGAACTAAGAAATTACACAGAAATAGAAAAAGTCCTGTACGACGCCAAAAGTAAACTTGGACTCCGCTGATACGTGAAGCACAGGACCGGTCGTTGTGGCGACGCTTGAGGGAGGCCTATGTCCAGCATGACGTCTGCCGACGAGTGATGATAATGATGATGAACTTACTCCGCACGCGATCTATATCTTTTTCTGACTTTATTATTGACAGTTTCCTAATGACAGTTTCAAGCGGGTCTCCAATCCAAGCGAGGCGGCCAGTGTCCCACAAACTATAAGGAAAAATATGACGTTAACATAATCAGCATATACAATGTCCCTACTGCTGGCACTCAGGCCTCCTCTCTGTGAGAGGGAGTGGGCCATAATCCCATGGCCGTAATAGATTATGAAACGCGTGTGGTGGAGCAAGTGGATACAGTGAGGGTTGGTATAATATATCGACGAATTAACACATAACGTAACATCACGCCTTGTTTCCCCGAAGGGTTTGGCAGAGGTGTCCCTGTAGCAGGTTCACCCACATTTCGCCAGTTATGTTTTACGTCCCATGTAATAGGGGGCGAGCCTATTGCCATCAACCGGGCACAAATCCAGACTCCAGGCTGCTACTGAGGAATTTCAGATAGAAAAACCCAATAACACTTTGCCCGACCTGGGAATCGAACCCAGGACCTCATGCTCAGTAGTAGCGCTTGCGACCACTAGACCAACAAGGCAGTCAAATAGGCGAGGCGGTCAGTCGACGAATTACTAAATAATTATCATTATTTAGTAAGTGAAACTTTATGCACAAGTAAAAACAAATCGTATTAATTATTGCCTGATTATTGCCTGAGGTATTTTCTACCTTAGGGTGATGCAAAGATAAAACAAAGAAAAGAAAAAAACAAAAGGCAACGACACAGTACGTGCGACATTATAGAACATAAACTAAATACACATACAGGTATCTACATAAACTCGCGCCTTTTCTCCATGGGGGAAGGCAGAAACTATACTATTTATAAATAAATAACAAGAATAAAAACATAGATACCTACATCTTACATACCAACAAATAAAATCTAAGTCAAGAGATAAAAACACGTTGATTGAGAAAAATTTATCAACTCCGCGTTGATTCTGCTATTAAGTCTTCGGATGTTCGGTTCTACGAGATGCTGGCATCCTCAACCGTCCGGTGAGTGATGATCTTTGCCCATCTCTTCGGGTGAATTCGTGCGACACTGCAACAGCCCACTTCAACGTGATTGTTTTTCATCTAACATCCGCTTCTTGAGTTATGGAGCGCAATATGTTACGCTTCTTTCCAAAATTAACACACAACTAACACAAAACTAATAATATGGCACGTACCGTTTGTAGATCATCTCCGTATAGTACAGTACGTCTCGCACCTCCCGTCTGTCCTTTACGGCGATCATTCTGCACAGCTCTAACATGAACACCATCATGTGGCCTTCATCGAGCTGCTTCATCAAGTCGAGGTAACGTTGCTTCGGAAAAGGTGTTGATGATGGCTTCGGTACCGTGATTTCTGTAAAGAAATACTTGGTATAACTGACGTTTCAGTCGAGTGAAGTTTATTTTTTTGATTCATTTCACATTCACATGACGTCGACAAAATTAGAAACGTTCATCTGTTCATTGCATTACAATTTTTTGATCATTCGGTAGGCAAGAGCCGAAAACTAACATCGTTAGATCGGTTTACTAATGAATATTTTATTTACTATCGACCCATTTTGTATTCAGACGTCTGATAGATAAGTAGCTTCAGCACTGTGTTCCGTTTTTT
The DNA here is from genome assembly GCA_916610215.1 of Omphaloscelis lunosa. Taxonomy (NCBI): domain Eukaryota; kingdom Metazoa; phylum Arthropoda; class Insecta; order Lepidoptera; family Noctuidae; genus Omphaloscelis; species Omphaloscelis lunosa. The sequence goes on from OU744270.1 coordinate 14,053,285, forward strand.
CCTTTTGAGGTATGGAACCCTAAAAAGATATACTACAGCAACCACAAATAGATTGAGATAAGGACAGAAGATCGATGATGAGTTATAATAAACTAGCTGCTGCCCGCGACTTCGCCTGCAATACAGGATGAAAAGTTACCTATGTCCTTATCCAGGTCAAGTTCTACCCTTGTGCTAAATTTCATCCAAATCCGTTCAGCCATTTTAGTGTGAAAGCGTAACAAACAAACAAACACACTTTCACATTTATAATATTAGTTAGGATAACAGGTATTTATACAAACTTCCATGCAGCACATCTCCAGCCGTAGTCGACATCCAGTTCATACTAGGGTTGTTTTTTTGAATTTTTATTTTATTCTTCTCTGGAAGAGACACGTTAAGGAATCCATGCTCATCCTCATTGAATAGCACTGTGGTCTTTTCGCTGCGGTCGGGTGGTGACTGGTCTTTTGAGGGGATTTTAGTTTTTTCATTAATAGGTGTATACGGAGTGATCTGCTGCAGCCAAATCTTCGCGTTGTGACCCACAGTTGAGATCCATATAGTTGAAGAAGGAATGTTAACAGGTGGAGGAGGATTTACGGCTGGATCGGAAATAAGTGGAGAAATAGCTGGAAGAAGAGGATTTAACAGGTGGGGATTTTTTTGAAGATAATAGTTTACTGCATAAAGAAACGGTAGTCTTTTAGGTCTAGGAGGACCTTGTGTATACAAAGGACTTAGCATATAAGGACCAGGTGGTCTTAGATCAATATTTTGGTATCTATAGTCTGAAAGAAAACTAGGAGGCAGTCTAGGATACAGTGAATGGACTGGTCTTAATAGGTATCCAGGATAGGGGAGCTCAGGTCTTTGTCTAGGATTTTTTAACGGGGATAATAGCCGAAGTATAACTAAAGCAGGAAATGGTACTTTAAAATCTGGAAAAACAGGTGGCAACCAGTGCAATAGGCCTTGACGACGATCAGAAAGGTTGTATTGTGGAGATGGGTAAAAATTTGCTGGAATTTTTTTATTTGCATTTGGAGTCTGGTCTGTTTGGTCTATCCCCGGGGCTTTGCTCCTCCAATTGGTGATGTCGTCGTAAACAAACTCCTCGTCTCTTGTTGTTTCATTTTTGTAGTCACCTTCTATTAACACTGATTTTTCGTATAGTTTTTTCTGCACATCTTTGAGAAAACCGTTTACTTGGAGAAGGTTTTGATTATATTTATCTATTATTAAGGATTCGTTGAAAATCGCTGGAAGTAAAAGGCAAAAATCATGATCAATTTAGGATGGAATAAAAAAAACTGTAATTTCAATTCGTCCTTCCATTCAAGGAATTCTGGTCCTTTTATAAAATGAGAGATATATTATGACGACAATAAAAACCAACACGTACCATTGACAGATTTGTCGCAGTGAAATAAATCGTAACAAAAATAGAAACTTAATAAAAATATTAGCATAGTGTTTTGTCACTTTTATGTTAATTACAATTTGGGTGCAGTATTTGACTTGTTAATGGTCTACTGCCATATTATTCTTTGTCTCTACACATTTAAAACAATCTCCCATTTTTTCCAACAAACGTAATGATTTATTTTACATTTTTGAGTTTTCATATGTCATAAATTAAAGTTCAAGTATCAAACACATGCTGTTCTGTACATACTTCTAAAATAATAATTTTTAAAGTCAGTTAAAATATCAAAAATAACAGCACAGATTTTATTAAACGACATTCACAAGTTTGCAGCTCACTGTGCCCATGAGAGGGCTAAGAAACCATGAGTTAAACGACTGACTAATTCTCAATTAATATCTCGAATATTTTTAAGCTGTGATGTAAAATACTGTTAATTTAAAACATCAAAAAGTAAATTTATTTAAATGTACTTACTGTTTCTGTTTTGTTATCAATAAAATTTTATTGTGCCTAATAATATTTTTATTGTATTAGAAATAAAAAATAGTTGCATGTGCAATTTAAAACAAGTTTTATGATACAATAAAAATCTTATATGTTTATATTAATATGAAAGCGTATACTTGTCTTCTGATGTTCACAATATTTGGTAGTTATTTTGCGTTTCATTTCAAGAATTTTTATTACGATAGAATTTAAATGACAATCAGTAAATCGAAGCCAAAGTTTTGTTCATTAGTAAAAAAGCACCCAATCTGCGTTCAAATGAAAACTGTAGTATGAAGCAAATCTTCAAATTCAATATTCCATATAAAGTTCGTTTTAGCGTTCTGTAGTCAATAACGAACCCTTATAGTTTCGCCATGTCCGTTTGTCTGTCTGTCTGTCCGCGGTCTAGCTCCAAGACACTTAGTACTGGAAAGTTGTAATTTGACATAGGTATACATATAAACCTGGGGTATCGTTGAAAAGGTCTTTCTAAAACATTGTGAGTGTGTTAAAACTCGGGGCATTAACAAGTGATAATTATACAATACGCACATGAATCCGAAAAGTCAGAGGTGCGTGCCTTAGGCTCGAACTCGAGACCTATGACTTGGCAGTCTGACGGTCATACCACTAGGCTATCACTGCTCTTAGCATCAGTATTGATACCGTTTTATGTTGATTTGGCTCAAAGGACCAACATTTTGAGGACGACTTAGACATTGAAATATTCTGAGCCTATAAAAATGATCAAGAGACAGTCTCTCTGAAGAATTGATTAAAGTATTAATTAATTTACCACCATTTCTTTTTTATGATGACATTTTTATTGACTTTGTTACATGCTTTGACAGAACAATGTCGCAGTGACTTTTTTGGTGATCTGAGTGAAACAAAACAGATCGGCAACATTTGGATGTGTGTGTATGTGTGCGTTATTTGCGCGTTCCTACTCGGCAACCTTTGCTATGCTTTTAATGTTAATTCGTTGTCCATTAGAAATTATTATTGTGAAAATATTATTGAGAAATATGCGTCTCAAGTTCGCCTATTGTTATATGGGTTAGGAAGGTCACTCGGAAGTTTTTGAAATATTGGATTAACTGGAATTTAAAACAACAAAGATATTTATCTTAATTATGGTTTGAGACATTTATTTCTCAAAAACAGAATACAATTATTCACTTAGAATGAGGAACACTGGTTACTTACATTTAAACGTTCTTTGGAACGACTATCGGAATGGCAGGTTCAAAATGTTAGAAATTAGAAGTAGGTACAATATTGTTAGTCACTAACACTAAAAATAATTGTAATTATTAACAAATATAAAAAAAAACAACACATCATGTTGTTTGTGTGTCGTACTTGTGCAATTAATTAGCTAATTTCCGTTATTCTTTTTGCTAACCGACTTCAAAAAAATGGAGGAGGTTCTCAGGTCGTCGGTTTTTTTTTTAGTTCCCCGATTACTCAAACACGGCTGCACCGATTTGAATAATTCTTTTTTTTGTTAGAAGGGGTATACTTTCAAGTTGGTCCCAATGTTATTTGGTCACAATCTGATGATGGGATCTTGGAGAAATCGAGGGAGCTCTTATTATAGGCATATCTACAGCGATTTGGATATTTTTGATGAGCAGTTGACATTAGGCGATTGTACCTTAGATAAATTACAAACCAACTCACTAAAAAGCGAAAATTTTTTTTTTTACAAAAAATACAACCGACTTCCAAACTACAAATTGAAAAATAACTTTAATTTCGGAACTCCGTGTCAAAAAACTAAAACACTGACCAAAAGACACTGGAAGTCGGTTGTATTTTTTGTAAAAATGTTTTTTGTTTGTTGAGGAACCCCACAAGGATTTTCCACATTTGATGGCGGACTGTGTTGTGTCTAGTGTCACTGTTCACGTTGTGCTTTCTATTATTAACGAGATTTATTATAAAAGTTTAAAGTTTGTTTAGAATTCGTCGTCATTTGTCATTTCATCGTCATCGTTTCGTTTTAGAGATAATATCATAATTTATTTATCTATTTATTTATTTTAGCTTTAGCTATTTAAATTTAATTAACTATGACATTATTATCTAAATAAAATAATGAATACTATTCAATTATTAAATCTAAATAAATAAATTCTAAATAAATAAATTATAAAAATTTGATGAATATTAAAAAACATTTAATATTTTTTTTAAGTTTTACTTTAAGGTTATTTTTGTATCTGTGTATCGTTTCCTCTCTCTTTTCCTCTTGTGTGAACGATGATGTCGCTTTCTCTTTCTTTTTCTTGGTGACCGTATGTTGTTGCTGTGAGGTACTTTTTGAGTCACGAGCTCTTTCTGAGGCGCAAGTTTTGTTTCTGTGAAAATAAACAACAGAATTTAAATGGTCTCATTGAAGACTTCGTATTATAGTTTGACCAAGACCGCCGTGGGCCAGTGCAGACCGCTCATTCGTCAATGCCCGCGGCGTATGGCGCCCTACCTGCCGCTCATTCGTCAACGCTGCCCCCTGCCTCGCCGCACATTCCTAAGGCACGAAACAGCGGTCCCGGTCAAATTATAGTAGAGCTCTTTGTGAAGGAGCTCATCCGGGGAAATACTACCACCACATTTATTTCCTCCGCCAAGCGTTGTGTTCTGGTTTGAAGGTTTCGGTGTAATACTGGCACATGATATCTTTTAGCTTTGTATGGATGGCAATGCATCTGATATTGCTGATGTCCAAAGGTGACGGTGACAACATACCATCAGGTGAGCTGTCACTGTATAATCGGGTTTTTAGCAGTAAGTTCACAGAATCCACCAGCTCTTGACGTTGGCGTCTGCCTTTGACACGTTGAAATGGTCTCAGAAAGTTATGTATGATGCTGTTGCAGACCCAATAGCTGGTTAATGAAACTGGAACAAGAAAAACATCACTTTTTTATTTGTTATTAGTCTTTCTACGAGTCTTATGAAGTTTTATCATGTTACCCATGGCATTCGCTCCCTGTAAAATGGTAAATGGTATGAATGGTATTCAGTTGTAGTCAGTTAGACCGGAAGCCAACCCTAACACAGTAAGTTAAAAGCAGACAAGTGATGTGGTCTACGTACTATTAGGAAAAGCCACGAACTCCTTCAGGGAATCCAAGAGGAGTCTTCCGTCATCGTTGTCATACAACATGTCGGCATCCTCAAGGATTGTGTTCACTTCTACAGGCAGCTCCTGATGTCGGTGACTCAGCATGTGATGCAAATTAGCTGCGTGTTCTGATGGAAGAAAGCAAATAAAATTAAAACAAAATTAACTGCCCGCATCGCCACAACTAGTACCTACTACCTATATAGAATAACAACATTACGCGAGTGCACATTTAAAAGAAGGGGTAGACAGATATCTATTTGTAGTACATCTACATTTCGCCAGCTATGTTTAAGTTCCATGTAATAAGAAACGAGCCTGTTGCCTTAGACCAGGCAAGGCACAAATCCAGACACTGGGGTATTACTGAGAATTCATAAAGAAAACTCAATAACGCTTTGTTTGTCCTGGGAATCTAACCCAGGAGACCAATAAGGCAATCAGATGTAAACTAAAATAAACATGGTAATTAATCAAACAGGCCAAGTGCGTGTTGGATCACACACAATGAAGGGTTCCGTAGTTGGGATGAATTTATCCCAAGAACAAACTTAACATTGTAGTTAAAAACATGTTCTCCCATACATTCCAATCTGTAAATGTAAATTTATACGCACAATATTAAGAGATTTACCAGATTAATTCAAGACCATAAACTTTTTATAGCTTTTACTGTAATCTATAAGTATCGAACTATTTTCTGTATTTTATTCAAAATTCTAGGCTCAGTAGTTTCGGAGATAAGGAGGGAATGGTCAATTTTCATCAATTTTTTAAATAAATTTAATGAAATAGTTTTATACAACTAATAAATTTATTTATTTAAAAATTTAAAAATCGCACGTTTCTCACAGTAAGCCCTTTCATTTGATGTTAATATTGTCACACGGTACAGTTGGAAAAACTTTTTTAACAAAATGTCTTTATTTTTTATTTGCTTGCCAAAAGTGACCCCCATACTAAAAAAATATTTATTTACGTAACACGCCCGTGTTCAAGTCATAGAAATTCATATATCCCAAATTGCAACTTAATCAGTCTATTAGATTCGTGGCAAATTGGCTATGACAGCCGGATGGGCAGACAGACACATCAGAGACCTGTAAAGGTTAAGGTAAGGTTCCCGTTTTTTAATTCAGACGTACCGAACCCAAATAAAAATAATAAAAAGTATAAGCTTACTCTGTATGACATCTATATCCGATTCCTTTAGGAATCTAGCGCCGTCCCTAGTGATATCTATGAGCGGCGTGCCTAACCATAGCAACTGACCACGTCGATAGTAGCTGTAATAAAATACATCATTAGGTACCTTTGCTATTCATGCTATTGAGTGGTAATCTAGCTGACATCCCTCCTGATAGGTGGTCACCGCTACCTGCAGGCTTCTGAAATACCAGAGGCATCGCAGATGCGTTGCCATCACAGACACAAAGCTGGAATTTCTAATTATGAGACTGTACTAGAACCGAGACCCTTCAAACCGGAACATAGCAAAACTACCTTATTGAAACTACATCTGCCTTTCTTTTTCCAACCATGTTGGGATCGGTTTTTCAGTCGTATTATGCATAGAGCGGCTGCTTTTATGATCTCCATAACCTAGTTACTGAGTACTACGATACCCCTTGGTTGTCGAACTTTCGGGGTTCATTAATTTAATCTATATACTAAATAATGAATTAACAAATACTCGTATATAATCTTGTTTGTATGCTTGACCACATTACGAACTGCTTCCTTCTCCTTTGTAGCTGTGAGTCGAGTCAGTTCTATCAAAACACTATCAGATGCTGTTTTTCTCTATCTGCATTCAATATCCTCTCCGTTTGGTCGATTCCTGGGGTACTTTTCCACCACATCTCTGTGATACTGTAGTCCATGAACACTTATTTGCCGTTTGCTGAAAATAATAATAAAAAATTAAAAAACTTTATTTCGGATTAGCAACATCCATATGTGTTAGTAAACAATAAGATAACTTATATCTTTGTTAGTGAACTTATTATCTATTTGGAAAGAAAGCTGTTATTCTAAATGCATCTTCGAACACGTCACCTAATAAAGGGAAAACGTAACGGCGTGGAAGCAATCGACGTGTGCTGGTGCAAACATACCTGATGCACTGCAGAAACGGGGCAGCCCCATCCCACCCGTTATTATATTGGACCCGTAGGGTGCTGATAGCCCGCTGAGTATAGTTGGTTCACACGCTGCAGGTTTAAACCACTTGGCAATAAGCTTTAAAAAGCGTTATCTTGACTGCTACAGCGTGCAAACCTGCGAGCCAGCATGTTACATCGGACTGCCAGCGCCCTACGTTCCCTCTTGGCCATTAATGACCAATTGGATTGAGAGTCGGTTACATAATGCCCCAAGTACTTCATCATACTTACTTACTTGATACATACAATAATGACTTGTTGACCGAATTTCTGTTGAGGCGGAAAATCTCAAGGAAGAGGATTATTATATCATAGTGCACAATTTATTAGTGTGTGCGGGTGTGCACAGCTGAAAATAAGGTTCCTTAAGGTCACTGAATAAAAGATAAAGAGATTTGGAAAAGTATGTATTTATGTCCTTCCTGTGGTTGATGCGGCTGGTCTGTTTGCCAATAAAACAAAAGTAAAACAACAATGCTCAACGGATGCATACATTTTGGTACAGTATTTTCTTAATGTCCCTCGGGAATCATCGCATTTCCGAATACTAACGAATGCTAAGTTCCATGTCCATCAATTATTAGGTTTTACCTTGTATAATAATTTGAATTCAGAACTAAGTACTTTATTGTTGTTTTGTTCCGATTTTCGTGTGAACTATATAGAGCTGTAAAACTATTTTCTTATCTGTTGTACCTGCGACATAGCAGCTTTCCTACCATTTTTAAAATTAATTACATTGAGTTAAAAGAGTATTAACAACTCTATGTACTTCCACGTCGATTGAGAGCGTCCGGTCTGCACCAAATGCAAAGGGCAACTGATAGAAACCCGACGACTGACGAAGCACGAGGTTTGCCGAGGGACATTAAGAACTTAGTTGTACTGTACCTTGATTACATAATTTCCAAAAAAAAATATTATAATTGGTCCTTTCATCTGAAATACTTGGTTCAGTGCCTCCTTGACACACCTTGCATTGGTCCATTTACTCTGAGATACGTCCGAATGACAATTATATCTGACAAATACTTGACAAGATAACTTGGAAATAAACTACACCAATTAGGTAAGCAATGCTGACTAGGTGATTAGATTGCCATACGACGTGATAATAGACTTTAGGGCACTTTCCCGTAGACATTGATGTGGATACATTTATTTATGACCCTTACTTTTGCTTGTGCAATGCCTAATCTGTAACTGTACTTAGCATGTACATATCGCCGCTCCCGCAGAATAAACGCGCAAGTGTAAAAAGTCAGTTTTACAGGGAAAAAAAAAAAACTAAATTGATCCATAACTTTATGACTACACCGAATAGAAGTTTGTTTTTTATGTCGTTTAAATTTTGAGTTATTGATTAAAAAAAAAAACATTTTACAGAAATATTTTAGTTTTTTTTTTAGATATTTTGTTCTGATCGACTATTGTTTTTTCTTTTTGTTTTGCATTGTAATATAACTTGCGTTTTTCGCAGTACAGTGTTACCGTTAATGGGTTATTACGCGTTTATTCTGGTGCAGTCGAAAAGTTTCGGTCATAATTATAACATTATGTTACGGTACATCGTGTGTATGTAACTTCGTAAACACTTGATAAAAAACTCTGGAAAAAATTGAGGTGATGTATTTGGACCTACACATAACGAATATGGAATATATTAACATCAAAACCGCCGCAACAGCACTCACGCGTTTATTCCCGCGGGGGCGGCCATATGTTATCTTTTTTAACGTGTTTAGTTGAGAATATAATAAAATATACAAGGGATTTCTGGTCTTGTATTTAGCTGCTTAGCTGATTATTTAAATCGCACCATTAGGTAAAGAAACCAATTGAAAATGGAGGCAAAAATCGTAGTTAAAAAAGGGGTTTATCATGCCCTATCACCCGCACATTACTACTGTCTTGAATTTGCAAGTGAGAGGGCAAGAATAGCGCCGCCATAACAATTTTTTAATCTATAACTATTTATTGCATACAACGTGTACCTTTTGATATCCCATAACTCTAGGGTATTAATGAGACCATGTCAATGAATTAACTGGCAAATGTATAATTTTTTGTGCTGCATAATGTAAATTATTTTGCATACTATTGTATAGAATCACTTTTTTTTCTAACTTGAACAGACAGCTGTGCTGCTGGGGAGTTTGTTGCGCCACTTCTTCTTCCCAGCTAAAAGCACTAAGAAGTGGTGAAGTGTGGGCGTTTTGGGAGACTGTCTTATGTAATTTTGACGTTCGAAAAGTGCTGACTTTCAGCCCAGTTTTAATAAATGACTTTTGAATTTTGAATTTATTTTAAAAAAATGTGTTTTATTTTCGTACAAAGTAATTTGACCTAGTCACGATTATTTATGTAAAATACCCTTACGTGAAATATTAAAAAAAAAACATTTGATTCAGATTATCCATAAGAAAATATGACAACGTCATATTTTCTCCGCTTTAAATATGAATGATTGTTTTGAATGAAATTGATTTACCAATGAAACTAAGATACAAACATCGAGAGTCCAGTGTTATGTTATCTTCGAAACTATGTATTTTAGGAACACTTGCTCTAGAACTCATAGCATGTTATAACCTTAGAGTTATGTGACATCAAATGGAACACGTAGCATAATACAAAGTCGGTTTTTCTGTGACCACAATCTTCTAAACTACGCAATGAATTTTGATCGGTGTTTACCATCATTTAGAGCGTCTTTTTTATGGGTAAATTATATTAATATTTAACTTATCACAGAAATCACGATGTTTTGTCACCATTGCACCCGTGTGAAGTAGGAGCGGATCCTTAGAAAATTATAAAAAAAAAAAAAAAAAAAAAAATACAAACCTTTCTTGCCACAATGAAGTAAATGATACTGAAAAAATATGCTCAAAAATAGTAAAAGCATAGTATTTCGTCACTTTAAATTGTATCACTATTTAAAACAGCTGTACTGTCAGTAAGCTGTCATTTTTCTTTAATGTTCCCAGTATTTATGATTGACTACCTATGCGTTGATTTTTATTAAATTATTGTTTTTGTAGTCACACAAGTCCACACAGTACCTACCAAGGGCATTGTTTTAGTCACTCAAATATTTACATCGATTTTTAAATTATTTTCACAACTTTTATGATTTTTTGTCCACCTCGCACAGTTTTTAATCCTCCATTCTTACCTAATATTTTTAGATCGAAGTTTAAAAAATTAAACTCGTGTTAGAACACGCGAGGCTCGACCGATAATTTATTTTAGGAATTCAAACACGTTTCCATATTTTTTTAAACTCACAACTTTGTTCAAAAGTAGTTACCTACAATTTCAATTTTACTATCAATAAAATTGTAGTAATATTTTTATTGAATTACAAATCAAAGATAGTCGAATGTGCAATGTATAAAAAGTTTTATGATTCCATAAAAATGTTAGTCGTTTTATATTACAATGAAAATGTGTACTTGTTTTCTGCTGTTCAGAATATTTGGTAGTTTTATTTAATCGTTTGTTTCAAGCTTAATTTTGATATAAGGGTCATAAAAATAGTGAAAAACATTACTTTAGGAATAGAAGTAGAATTAATTCGATTTTCTAACAACATTATAATCCTTGCCACAACTTTTGTATCCTAACAACGAAACAAATTTACCTAATTTAGTATTTATTTATTAAACACTTTATGGTACGTACACACAATACAAAAAGGACTGACATATTTAAAACGAGTGTACAAAGGGCGGTCTTAGTATTCATCGTAATATAATAATTCACCTCCTATCATACTAAAAACATTCTAAATTATCTTTCAGCTTACACAGACTCGATATCATGGGTCAGACAGAAAGGAGACCACAGAGGCGTCTACCTTCCACAAAAAACTGTTCCAGAATATAGCAATGAAGAGTACTCCGGAGATACTAACAACGTAGACGATGTACAAACAAAAGGCACAACTCTTAGTAACAGAAACATGAAACTTGTCTTCAGAGCGCCGAGGGTTGAAACCTTGACAGATTTCATTCAGGAAGCCGTTAAAATTCTCAATACTTATGAAGATACCGCATTCGAAGATTTCTTCCACGTTCTAGACAGTGAAATCAGAAAATATCATTACCGAGGCTGTAAATTTTCCGAATTGATGCAAAATTCTAATACTAAGCGTTTACTGGCCGGGTCTTTAAAGTTGATCAGAGGGAAATCAGTTTCTTTTACAAAAGCAAACATCAATGAAGCAGTGGACATGATGAGAGATGAAACATACGACAAAAATGTTAAATACTTGGTGGATTATATCAATTCTTTGTACAGAAATACTAAATCTTTTCGTAGTGTTTTAAACAAATTAAAGTTTTATAGGAAGACGAAATCTATGGAAAGCTACAACGATTTAGTACAGATCATACGACGCAGTCTTCGAGCTATTCTGTTTGATCATTACACTGAACTTAACACTAATACTAGAAGAGAATTAAAACAAAAAATAGAAACATTTTGGAAACAATTTAAATATAATCCTGCATCAAGCGGTGAAATGAATGATATTCCTTACACAGATCCAGTTATTAAGTCAGTCGTTAAAAGCATCAAAGCACTTAAAAATCCCGAAACTTATTCTAAAAATGATCCACAAATTAAATTGAAAAATAAAAGTGAGAGAATTGTTAGTATAGAAACTGATAACGAACAATTTCACGATGACATCCCTGAGGTGTATGGGAGTATCAATCAATTTTGGAAACCGGCCACAGATTACGTTGCTGACGATATCTCATCAGGACAATCATTCGATAGCAGCTCGAACTCTATCAAACATTCTCAGGAACGACATGAAGAGTACAACACACAGCGATACATGACCCTATACACAGAAAACATATCTTACAAATCAAAGAGTCTGATGACAAGAAGGCAGGAAGCTAAAAAGCTACCGACAACCACGTCCACACCGAGGATTAGAAATTTATCGTCAGACAAGATAAAAAAAAATGAAATATTAAAAGCTAATCATGACACGACTGATACACAACAGGACATTTCTGACTCAAACCATGAAACAGAGAGTGGTCTGAAGGTAGAATCTAAGCATGAACCGAGGGCAAAAGAAAACTATGACAAGCAACGAAAGCACGGCAAGGCACATAAATCACGTTCTAAGAGTAAACATAAGAACGCGCAAATAATTAGCCATTACGACGCAGTCATTGATGTTCATTTAGCTAATACCGAGTTGTTGAAATCATTGGGAATGTTTGAACCACTCGAGATGGACACGAAGTAAGATTTTGTTTGAGTTTTCAAAAGACTGATATAATCTCGAATCAAAGTACAAACAAAGTTTATATATTTATTATGAAGTTAACAAACTTTATGTGTTTAAAATGTAACAGCAATTCCACGATCTTCTTATCAAAAACTAGTTCTATTTGAAACAAGTTATAAGAATAGAATTAATTCATTGTCTTCCTCTTGCCCTTATCCCAATTTATTTGAGGTCGACGAACGTGTTTTCATTCATCCTCATCCATCATTTTTCCGCTCATCGTTACTTTTGTTTTTCTCTTATTACCATCCAATTTCTTACTGAACTCAAAACTCGCATCACAAAAATATGTTCTTCACTTCTTATACATATTTAGAATATATATTTTTATAAATAAAACATTAAAACATTAAAAAATAATTTTAATATCGAACTGAAATATTACATGAAAATTAAATAAAGAAATTAAAAATAAAACATGAAATGGGCAGAGTAACAATGTTGGTAGGTATACGACCAACGGTAAAAAGGGCCGAGTCCACGCAAGCTTCTTCGTTTTATAGGCGTGGCTGCGCCGGAGGGGAGTGTCCGGTGTTGTCATCTAACACGGCCTCTCCTGACATGGCAGCGTCCTCGCGGCCTTCGTCAGTTCTTGATGATGGACCAGCTCCATCGTCCTCATGGTTGAATTCTTGATCTTCATCGCAACCTGTAACCACGATGCACATACGTTAAGATCACAATTTAAATTATTACACAAGATAGCAAAACAGTTGTAATTCAAATAGCAGGGACGTTATGTACCGAACAACACAAACACTTTGCACAAAAACACAGTCGCACTCAACGACTCTTCATATCACAAGTAGGATTTATTCAGGTCATATTCCCACACCAAATACCATGCGCGCATCAGGATTTACATCGGTTACAGCAGGTCAACCATGAGACCTACTTCAGGTTTTACACTTGGTCTATAGTCAGCATGGGCCCCACCGACATCAACCTCGATACCTTCACCATGGGCTGCACTCTCAATAGTACAGTCCACAGTCTGTGCCACTCAAGACCACGTGCACTAAGGATTTACATGAGCCTCGGCACCCAACAACACAAAACAAACGCAATCAGTGATTGTTTGGTACATACAGTCTATAAAGTGTAAGCAAAAGCTGGGTGCATACAACAAAAATAAAACCAATGAAAGCTATCAACTAACTTTCAAAGAAACCATCGCATGTGTCGGGGTCCCACTCACCACGCCACAACACCATGTACCCAGCAGTTGCTCGACTGGTTTTGTCATAAGAACCAGCTAGCAATTTAAGTTCATACCTATCGTTAGGTAGAACACTCACAACCTTATATGGACCTCGCATGCCACAGTCTTAACTTTTTTCTTGTACATCACTCCAGTTAAAAATAACACACTTTAGAGTTAAAGCAGCCACGCAAGCAGTTTTAATTGCGTAGTCAGGAATATACCGCTGAAAATAGCCAGCTAGGCCCAGGAATTGGCGAACTTGCTTAATATTGCTCGGTCTTGGTGACCTAATCAAGGCATCAACTTTATGTTTGCTCGGTCTAACCTGACCCTGACTGATTATTCTACTTAAGTACTCTATTTCGTTAGTTAGGAAACTACACTTCTTTAAATTTATAGAAAAACCGGTTTCGGTTAAAGTTCCTAGGACTGCGTCTAGTAAGATAAGGTTCTCGTTGATTGTATCAGACAGTAACAACACATTATCGACGTAGACTAGTACTTTACCCGATTCAATGAAAGACTTCAGGGTTTTACCGATAGTTTTGTGGTAAATAACGGGAGCATTGGCAAGACCATAAGGCATTTTACAGTATGCGTAATGTCCTTCAGGGCAGTCTAGTTTATGGAGTCCTCACTGACTCAATTGGTGGAAACCTGATACCATATCAAGTGCACAGAACCATTTAGCTTTACCTAGCATGTCTAAATGATCATTAATCAACGGAAGTGGGTGTCTAATTTTAACTGTAATTTGATTTAGGGCTCTATAATCGACTACCATCCTGTCGGAACTGTCTTTCTTTTTAACGAGCAAGATCGGGCTAGCATATTCTGACTCGGATTCTCTGATTATACCTTTCTCTAATAAATCTGCAACTATAGCACGAACGCGTATTTTCGCGTCATACGAAAATTTGTATGGTCGGTAATAAATCGGAATATCGTTTGTCAATTTAATCTGCATTTCAGTATTCTTAACTGTGGTGGTAGTTTACTCAGAATAACATGCGTCGATATATTTTCGAAGACCAATGATGGATCTATCTGCGTAATATTATTCACGAAAACACTACTATGAACGATATATTGAGAGTCACCGGTACGAATGTATGCAACACCTTTCCTATTTAAAACATCGGTACCAAAAATTACGGGCACGTTTAAATGGCTTTTATCCACAACATAAAAATCAACTTCCAACGTGATATTATTTAATTGTATCGGTAATGTTATCACATAGACTTTGCTATAACCTCCATTCCACCTAAACCTCGTAATAATTGGTGAGCCGGTTTTATTTGACATGAAAAGTGCTTAATTAAGTCCGAAATTATTAAAGATACGCCTGAACCGCTATCAATAAGTACATCGACGGGTATATTCGATATAACGGCCGCGATGACATCGGAATTTTTACGTTCACCCTCATTTTCGCGACAAAAATTAACGGAATTATTATTTCTTACACGTTCCTTAACAAAACACCGACTTTCCGTATGACCTATTTTTTTACAAAAACCGCACTTATCTGGACTGGGTTTTGTTGAAGCGCTATTCGTATTATTTTCAGAATTATTGCTTTGCGAATCTGATTTAGGACGTTTGGGACAACATTCGCGTTTATGGCCTACTTCGTTACACTGAAAACAACGTACCTTAGAATTATCGAAAGGTTTACGTTTGAACTGGCTATTACCGTAACGATTGGAAGCACTATGAACACTGGGTTTCTTATTAAAATTAGGCACACTACATTTTACAAAGCTCGACAAGTAATCCACTATGCTTTCGGGAGTTAATTTAGCATTCCTCGCGAACGCACGAACCTGTGGGTCGGTAATACCGCGTATAATAATTGCCGTTAGTAATTCACTGCTTAATCCTTTAACGATACGTAATTTCAATAAGGATTTACGCGCATATTCAGCATAGGTAGAATACTTGTCAGACTCAGTACACATAACATTGTAAAGAATGTTCGCGATATCGACAGACCGTGGACACAACGATTTTAACTCTAATTTGAAATTAGACCATGTACGCATGGTGCTAGTCCACTCACTAAGCCAGTTACGGGCTTCCCCCTTAAGGCAACGACCTATGCGAGCAAGACATTCACTATCCTCCCAACGATTAAGCGATCGAGCTTTATCAACTTCATCGCACCACGTGTCGACATCATGAACACTCGGATCAAAATCACAGACAAAATATTGGTTTGATCTCACCGGGAGAGTCATTATGGCGTCCAGGAAGCTTTCAGCTATGGTTTTAGCGTCGCTCTCCGTTGGCAACGACGTGGCAGGAAACTCCTGTGTCGGGGCGGTAGACACTGGGGGTGCGCAGGCAGGTGTTGTGGCGGGCCCCATGTCTGGCAGCGGGGTACTCGGCATGACCAGAGTGTGGCAGGACCCAGGGCTCGCCAAAGCAGGTTGCGACTCGTTCCCACGCGTCCGCTCCTCCAGATCTTGAAGCCTCTGTAAAATCTAGTCTAACTTTTTAGGAGGCGAGGGAGTTCGTACACGGCGTTTCCCTTTCCTCTTGCTATCAGAAGGCATTGTGTCTCTGCCCAACGTAACCTCAAAATTACTGCTATAAAACACATTTAAACAAAACTACCTCAAATTTATAGAATCAGAGATGGTATTCTAGCGGATAAGGCTTTCATATCCCACTTCTGATTTTATAAATAAAACATTAAAACATTAAAAAATATTTTTAATATCGAACTGAAATATTACATGAAAATTAAATAAAGAAATTAAAAATAAAACACGAAATGGGCAGAGTAACAATGTTGGTAGGTATACGACCAACGGTAAAAAGGGCCGAGTCTATCGAAAGAGTTCGCTGCGCCCCCGCAAGGGGGCGCGGCGAGCGGGGTCAGGGCGTAGCCCCTCGCCCGCGGAGGCCATACAGTGATCCGCCAATGCGGACCCCTCATTTTATTTGCCTTTGGTCGGCTATGGTAGTGAGTGCGGGTTTTAGGTCGCACTCGTGTGTTTGGTTGCACTGAATATGTTCCGTAGGAGCGCCGCGACGCTTATAGTGGCGTCGCTTTCTTCACGACACCCCGGCGGTCCATCCCTGCCGAGTGAGACCCCCAGTTTCCTGGGGGAGGCCCAGCAGGAGACGACCAGCGGCGAGGGTGCCGACTCTGCGCGCCTACGGGGAGATATGTAGTTCCCCCCCGCCCCGCTCACAGGTCTAGCCGTTTACGGATTGGGGGGGGGACTGTCGCGTGTGTGTGAGCAGCTAGTGTTGTTGTGTGTCGCTGCTCAGTGTCTATGTGTGACGCATGGCACGCCCGCGCCGCGTCGACACATGGTTATGTAGATGCATGTGTAGTTAAGGTTGTCTGTGGCTAGTTACGCGGTATGCCTATATTAACCTAGAACACACCGCGCAACAGATGTATGTGTACATCTGTGGAGTCTTATTATCCGAGCAAGCCGCGTGTAACCTGAGTGCAGCTTGCTCGGGGAGTCGTAATTATGGAGCGATGGGGTCGTCGTCCGCAATCAGGTCGCGGGGCAGGGCCCGCCTCGCGTCGGGGGGGCGCGTATGCCAGGGCGCAATCTGTTTGACGTGAGGCCATTCAGATGCGTCGGCACGCGCGAACATTCCCTTCGCAAGGCGCCGCACGTACTCATCTAGGCTCTCGATCCCGAGATCCCTCAGGATGACGTCGTTCCTCACGTAGCGAGGGGCGGCAACAATTGTCCGCAGCGCTAAACTCTGTTGCGCGCGGAGCAGCTTACGGTTGGTCTCGCACGTGAGGGCGAGCCATGCCGGGGCGGCGTACGTCAAGATTGGGCGTATGTATTGTTTGTACACGCCCAACTTGACGCGCACCGGGATTCGGGATTCGAGTACCGGTTTGAGCAGGTTGCGGGCGACCCTGCCTTGCGCGGCGACATTGCGGACGTGGGCCCCCATCGTGAGCCGGCGGTCGATGGTCACACCCAGGTATTTGACCCGGGGCGACCAATCGACTGTGGTACCTTGCATCTTCAGGGGGGGCGGGAGGGGCGCGTATCCAGCGACCATTGCCTGCGTTTTACCCACGTTCACCGACAGCCGCCACTTTGACAGCCACTCGGGAAGTAGATCGAGGGCGCGCTGCATTTTGAGCGCCGCGTGATTCGCATTGAGCGATGTAGAGATGTACGCGGCGTCATCGGCATACAGCGCGAGAGTCACAGTGGGAGTGGCGGGGATGTCGTCGGTGTAACGTGAGTAACACGCCGGCGACACACAGCTGCCCTGCGGCACGCCTGCCAGCACCGGGCGGGCGCCTGATAGCGCCCCGTCGACCACCACCCTAATAGTCCGTCCTGTAAGAAATGTAGAGACCACCTTTACTACGCGACGGGGCGCGCTAGAGGTGGCCAGCTTATATAATAGCCCCTCGTGCCATACGCGGTCGAAGGCCTTCTCCATGTCGAGGAATACTGCTACCGATTCTTCCTTCTTGTTCATCGCTAAAGCGAGATGGTGCAGTACCCTCGACAGTTGGAGCGTCGTACTGTGTTCCGCCCGGAAACCGAACTGTTCCGGCCGCGGCGCTATGTGGGGTTGGAGGTGTCGCAGCAGGAGTGCCTCGAACACTTTGGAGATAGACGGCAGCAGCGTGATTGGCCGATAGCTCTCCGGCTTCAATATGTTCTTGCCCTGTTTGGGCAACATGATGACGCGCCCTTCCTTCCACGAAGCGGGAAAGGTCCCCGTGCGCAGTATCGCCGTGTACAGGCGCGCCAGCGCCGCTACCATGCGGAAGGGCAGGTGGCGCAGCACTGCGTTGGAGATACCGTCCGCACCGGGGGCCTTCCTGGGCCTCGTCCTAAGGATGGCGCGTCTGACTGTGCTGGGCGAGAAAAATATCGGTTCTTCTTCGGGGGCTATCGGCGAAGCGAAGTATTCCCCAAGGTGCTTCTCGACCGCTGCGACATGTTCCCTGTCTTCGGTCGGGTTTGGGCGGAACTGACGCTCCAAGTGATCCGCGAAGACCTCCGCCCTGTCCTCCGCTACGTAACGTAGCGCCCCGTCGCTGTTCATCAGCGGACGAACCGGGGCTGGGGTGTTCTTTAGCTGTCTACAGAGTTTGTGCACCGACGGCCAGCTATCGGTGGCTTCGTCGATGCGGTCCTCCCAGCCCACGGCGGCGTGTGCCTGGAGCTCGGCCTTCACCCTCTCCGCGAGACGGTTTAATTGCGTCTTCAGCGTAGGGCATCGGAGTTGTTGCCACTGCTTGCGTAGGCGCCTCTTGGCGGCGATTAGTGCTGTAATCCTTGCCGGCAGGGGCGGCAATAGCCCTCTCCCCTGCGGGTGCGTTATTGTCGCCGCATCTAAGGCACTCTGGATGCAAGCAGTGACATCGACAGCCATTTGGTCGACGTCTGCGGAGTCTACGATAGGCCGAGTCGGCGTGGTGGTCTCTACATTTTCCTGGAATGAGGTCCAATCCAGAGTTCGACGTGGCGCTAGTGGCTTCAAGCGGATCGGCATACCCGCTAGTACGACGAGCACCGGTTGATGGTCCGATTGTAACTCGTCGTCTATAACTTGCTGCTGTACGGTCTGGCAGTGTAGCCCTCGGTGGACTACGACGTCCAGCACGTCTGGCATAAATTGACAGTTGTCAGGGTAGTGTGTCGGTGTTTCCGGGCCGGACACCGTATACCCGAAGGCTTCCGCGTTCGCGAAGAGTCGTCTCCCCGCTGTATTCGCAGTATGTGAGTTCCACGCTGGGTGCTTGCAGTTGAAGTCCCCGGCGAGGATGGTTGCGTGTGCGGTGCGCGTGAGAAGGGCCCGCAGCTCGGTCAGGTCCAAGTCAGCCGCGGGCGGCCTATAACACGCATAGATATCTAGGTCCTCACCGGCTATGTGCAATTGTACACCCAGCGCATCGAATGTTCTGAGTGTCGGAGGGGGGATTTCCTGGTGGACGACTCTTCGTTTCACCAATACTACCAGACCGCGGTATGGGGTGTTCCGTGCCGTCCGCTCGTCCTTCCTGTAGACGATATATCCCGGGAACCTGATCCTGACTTCAGGCCCCAGCATCGTCTCGCTGATGAGCGCCACGTCTATGTTTTGCTCCCGAAGGAGGTGGCGGAGGGGGGCGACCTTATACCTAAGGCCGCGGGCATTCCAATGTATCATCCTGAGCGAATCACTACCCATGGTAGAGGGTAAGCAGTGTCGCTAATCCGTCCAGGATGACAGTTTCTACGTCCTGCCCCTGTCTGATGGCTTTAATGAGATCCATTAGCAGCTTGATTGCGCAGGTGGTAAACTCACTTTTCTGTTTAAGTGGCGCGACTCGCGCGCCTCCACTCGCAGCTCCGGTGAACTTATCTAGTTCCCGTTTCTGTCGCTGCGAGTGTGTGGCGTTGACCGCGACGGTGGCGGTACCGAGCGGCTTCGATGCGTACGAACGCGTTTCTGCGTTTTGCCGCCGCTCGTTATTGGCGCCACCTGTAGGTTGGTCGCGGTCTGCTTCTGTGACCACCTGCGCGTTGCTAGGGGCAGGGGCGGCCTTAGGAACGTCTACTTGGGTCGCCGGGAGGGGTGGGTTTTTCCTCTTCTTTTTCCCCCCACGTCTCTTCTTCCTCCGCCCTGAGGAGGAGGCTTGGTTTCTATTCGTGGGCTCGTTTGCCGGTGCCATAAGCGACTGGCTCTGTGCCTCTGGCTGCACCTCTGTGGTTGCCACTGCGGCCACTTGTGATCGGCGAGTGGAGGTGGCCGCTATTGTGCCCGCTCGCTTGTTCCTGATCTCGTCCTGGAACACCGGGCACTTAATATTACTTGCTGGGTGTGGGCCCCCGCAATTGGCGCAGGTGGCCGGTTCTTCTAGGGGGCGGGGGCAGTCGCGTGCCGGGTGCTCCCCTCCGCAACGCACACAAGCGAGCGGACGGTGGCACTGGTGTGAACTATGCCGAAAGCGTTGGCACCGGTGACATTGAGCGGGCCCACGCTTGCCCCGCCAGGCCTCTATTTTGACACCCCGCATGTACATAAATACGGTGGTGTCAAATATGGCCCGGACGTCGGGCGTCTTCTTGAGTATTGCGTGGAATACGCAACCGGGTCGTCCTTGTGCGCCCTTTATATGGCGCACGTACTCCGGCTGGTATCCCATCGCTTTAAGCTCCTCCTCAATCTCCTCGGGTGCTGTATCCGCTGGAAGCCCCCTTATCGCTACCTTCAGGCTTCTATCCGCTGGCAGCGAGTATGCGAACCAGGAGACCCCGCTGTCCTTTTCCAGGCCCATCAGATACCGCTGCACTAGGCGGTATTCCTCCTCGCTGTCTGGAGTGAAGCGAACTCCACTCCCGTACGGACGCGCGTTTGGAGGCCGGCCCAGCTTTGCATGGATGGCCCGGAAATGTGAGGCCCAATTTGGTAGCTTCTCTACTACCAGCGGTGGGTAGCGCAGCTTCTTCGTCTTCTTCCCCGTTCCCTGCTTCGCCATCGACGGCGCCGGCGCGGCGCCGGAGGCGGCAGCGGGGGGGGGGGAGTAGTGTTGAGGGGGCGGGGGGGAAGGGTGTGGTCGCCTGCCCCCGCAGGTGTCAAGTCCGGTGATTGCGGTGGCGTCCTGTGACGCACCACGTCAACAAAGGAACGCGGGCTGGGTACGCCCTGACCCCGCGGCGCGCTATCGCGCTGTGGCCGCGGCGGGTCTAGGCAGTACCTTTTTGCTTCCTCCGTCGTTGCTTCGCCGGAGCTCCTCCTGCGTCGCTGGGGTCTGGCCCCGGGGTTTAACTCGAAGTCAAACTCCAGCGACGCCATAGGTGACGCCGGCGACGCTGCAGTGGCGTCAGTGCCTGTTGCTCCCTCGGTAGGCCGACGGCCGGATCGCGGGGTCGTGTCCAAGGACACGTCATCGCGACCGGACGCGGCCGACCCCGCGGATGCGATAGACATGCTCGAGCCGGCGGGAGACGAGCATGCCGAGAGCGCCGCTGGGGAGTCATAGGCGGAGGCACGGGGGGGTGCGGGTGATGTAGGCACCCCTGTGTTGGTTAGGGCCGGTCTGACATAAGGACCGGCACTCGCTGGCCTTTCGCGCTCCGCTGTCGCCGGTCCCGCCAGCGAGAGGCGGGGGCCGGGGGCGGCGGTGCGCGGAGCTGGCCCAGCTTTAGGGTTCGGTGTTGGCGCCTGCGCCACATAAGCGGGCGCGGGCGGTGAGGTAAACCGCGCGGGTGGCGCGGTGGCGCTTGGTAGAGGGGTGCGTTGGCGCACGGATGGCACCGGGGGGTGCGCAGGTTGCGCAGGGTTCTTTGGCGGCGCTGCAGCACGCGCAGCAGGCGAGGCCGCACGCACGGGTAGGAGTACGCGCACGTGCGACACCGCGCCACGCGCATGCGGCACGCGGCCTGCATTGGGCGCCGGTCCCGGAGCCTGGATCGGCACGGGACGGAACGCCGCTGGGCGGATGGGCACCGCATGTTGTCGGCTCGTCGACGGCGCCGGCGCAACGCGCGCAGGCGCCAGTGTCGTCGGTGGGCCGACATGTGCTGCGGCGCTCTCTTGGGTTTTGAGGTTAAGTGCTCCTACCTTCTTTCCCTTTGTGGTGTCCTTTTTCCTGGTCGTGGCTGGCCCGGTCAGCGGCGCACCGAGCGGCACGTCGCCGATGTTCGGCAGCGACAGCGCTCGATCCAACGCCGGCCGGGTCCTGTCCTCCTGGAGCCCGGCATCGCGACCCAGTGAGCCGCGTTTGCCGGGTTTCGGCATTTTCTTGGGCGTGGCCTCCGCGACCGCTGCGGTGATTTCTCACCGAGCAGCACGGTAGGCTCCCCCTGTGTCCGCACCAGCACCCACAGGCAGCTCGTGCACACACAAGGTAAGCACTAATAGTTCGATAGCGGTCCGCGCGGAATAAAATTTTCGGCACTCCCGAGCACGTGTTTTTGAGGTTATGAACCGACTGCGTGCGCGAGTGTGGCGACCATCTGCGGTCACGAGCCAATCCAAGGGCCGAGTCCACGCAAGCTTCTTCGTTTTATAGGCGTGGCTGCGCCGGAGGGGAGTGTCCGGTGTTGTCATCTAACAATATACATAACATTAAACATTGCTTACTTAGTTCCAGATCAGACACCACTCTGTTTCTGAAGTCAGCTATACAAACCGAACCATTACCTATAAAACCCACAATACGTTCTCGATCTATGCGAGCACAAACACAGATTATAACTCAGAAACCGACTGCTCCCACAAAATCTCCTTCAAGATACTTGAAAAGTTACGGATCTTTAAATAGAAAACAATTCTATGAGTCAAAGAGAGGTTGGAGAGTGTCCAACAAAGACCACTCAGTTAAACAATATAAGAAGGACAAAAACCAGAAACAGAAATTTATAGCAAGACGATCCAATAATGATACTATTGGAGTAAAAGATTACAGTAAATATGTGATTAAAATAATAAATGCTATAGAAAAGGAATTAAACGAATTTAATCATATTAGTTTCAGGAGTAGAATAAATGATAATAATACTGATGAGGTTGAAGTTAGCAATATTACTGATAAATATGAGATCGAAACAAAAGATAACGATGAAAGTAAAAGAAATGATATGAAAGGAAACATCATTAAAAGATTGCTGAATGAAAACCACGATTTAAATAATAAAACAGGTAATGATGGACACAGTACCGGAAGTAATACAATTAATACAGAATCTACCACAAATAATACCACATCTTCTGAAGCCCACGTTATAAAGAAGGATGCAATCAACGCAACAATTATTGATAACAAAAACATATCTCGAGTCACAAACAACAACGTAAATGTCACTAATAACACAAACGAAATAAACAAAGAAGTAATTAACAATAATGCGACATCTAGTGTTCGTTCAGTCACGAATGCAATGAAACTTGAAAGCGTTGTGACTACTCCCACGGTTGCTATCACTAGAATAACAACGGCTTATTCGAAACCGTCATATTACGATTTCGCTGTCCCGCCTGAAGGTAAAGGCAAAAGTGAACTTGATCCATTTGATCATGTTTATGATGGTTATGATCTTGATAATATTGTGTAATTTAGGAAGAGGATTAGTTAACACTATTCTGGTGCTTAAACTGAATAAAATGGCTAAAATATAAAGCGGGTTTAATTAGTTAAGTAAAAGAATTGGCTGTCATCTCTGACATACAAGGGTAAATTGTAAACTGAGAGGTAAATCTTAAAATAATGGAATGTTTAAAAGTAATAAAATCTTCATCATTCTCTTGCCCTTATTCTAATCTATTTGGGGTCAGCGCAATGTCTTTTTCTTCAATACTTCTTTCTTGAAAGTAAGTACCTGGGCGACCGAGCTCTGCTCTGGTGAAAATAGAGAATTCTCATTTAATAGTATAGGAAACTTCATACTAATCCATGCTGCCTTGATAGCACATACTAATTCGATGCTGCTATGTCATTATTGCTGTGTGTTTGCGGATGAATGGAAAAAAAATATGCGTATATGTCTGGTGGGTCTATGAGAGAAAGTATGCCAGGGAGTCCACTGTACATGTTAGTTTAAAATTAAATTAATGTCAATATTGTAATTGTTTCTATGTTAATTAATGTTATATAATTAATAGTGTACCGTTTTAATTAACTTTAAATAAATAAATAAATAAAAATAAATAAATTAATCTTAGGTACCAATGGGTGACCGAGCTCTGCTCGAGTGAAAATACGGAGAAAATGAATTTTCCCAGATATAAGACCCAGCTAGATCGATTTTTTTGTCATCTATTGTCAAGATTGTAATTGTTTCTATGTTAATAAATATTATATTATTAATGGTGTACCGTTTTAATTAACTATAAATAAATAAATAAAAAATAAAAAAATTAGACCAGTGCATGTTGCCAGTAATGACCTATGGTACTGAAACGTGGTCGATCACAATGGGCCTTATTAGAAGGCTACAAGTCACCCAAAGGGCAATGGAGAGGGCTATGCTTGGAGTTCCCTTACGTGATTGAATACGTATGAAATCTTTAACCACTTTTCACTTCACTTAGGAATGTGTCGTCAACAACAGAAGTTCTATCTAAACTTTGTTGATTTTATAATATTTAAAACATTTTTTTGACATTGTATTCTTTGTCAGGTACTCTGTCAAAAGAAGTATTTGAAAGCAATACAAAATAACTACCAAATGTCGTAAACAGCAGAAAAAAGTAGGTACACACATTCATTTTAATCTAAATATATAAAAGCGAAAGGTTATTCACTCACTCACTCATGAATTACGAAATATCGAAAACCGCTTGACGTATAAAGATGAAATTCAACAAAAACTTTTAAAAAAAAAACTAACTAATATTATAAATTCGAAAGTAACTCTGTCTGACTGTTTGTCTGTATATTACATTTTCACGGCTAAACGACTAAACGAATTTTGATAGAATCCTGGAAAAGGACATAGGGTACATTTTGTCTCAAAAATAATCTTATAGAGAGTGATACAGGGGATGAGAGTTTGTATGACAAATCCAGCATTTCTTAAGTTAGGGATATGTAAATTCAAATGTATGCTTTTGTTAAGAAATAAAGAATTATGCATTTCAACGTTTTTGTAAAATCATCCCCCAAAGGGGATTCACATGTAATATTGATTTTTGTGTCTAGATTTAAGAGATTGGAAATATAGTCATAGTCCTTATCTTAAATTAACATTTAGTCTTTATTTCATTAAAATCGGCCCACTCTGTTAAAAGTTATTACAATTTTCGTTACAGATCCAAGAGACCGTAGATCTAAGTTTTTGATACGTATCTATTTCAACTTGATGCCTCCACGCGTTCTTGAGATAAAAGGTCTTGACAGACAATGAAGTCATCCTTTAAGAATATAAATTTTTCATTTTGAGGTACGGAACCCTAAAACAGATTATTATCCACCTGTCACCTTTTCATACCGTAACGGCTGAATGGATCTCTAGATGAAAGGCACAGGATAGGCCATGACCTGGGTTAGGACAAAGGGTACTCTGAATCCCGTTCCTGTGGGATATTTTCCAACATCCACGCGGGCGAAGCCACGGGCACAAGCTAGTATTATTACAAAGTTAAGATACAGATAATTGCAAACTAAGATACTTATTTTATGTAGATAAACTAATTGGGTAAAAGGGTTTGGTACTCGTAAGAAACCAAGTTCTTCTTTAAATGTTATTATTTATTTTTCGGATACATACATAAACCATTTGTTTCTTGTTCTCTTACTTTTACAATTTACGCTTGTAATTTGGTGATAACATTATTTTTTACATTATTTTTTGTCAATAAAACTATATATGTTTTATTAAAAACTTAAATCTCAGCCATTTTATTCTATAAAGCACCACTTCGGTGTTGAGTAATCCTTTTCATAAATTACATACGTAGATCAATACCATCATTAACATGATCTAAAAATGATTCAATTTGACTGTCATGAACAGTTGGACGATTCCCCTCTTGGGAATCGTAATCGTATGACGGTTCAGAATAAGCCATTGTTCTTCTAGTGATGCCAACCGTAGGAGTAGTCACAACGCTTTCAAGTTTCGTTTTGTTTGAAACTTTAACTAAACTAATAGTAGATGTTGTGACATTGTTGTTAATTACTTCTTTGTTTAATTTCTTAGTGACATTTACATTGACTTTGCTAATGTTAGTTGTGACTTCTGTTGTATTTTCGTTATCAATAACTGTTAACTGTGTTACTGTAACATTCACTGCATCTTTCTTTATAACGTTTGGTTTACGAGATTTGTTGTTATTTGTAGAAGACTCTGTATTCATTGTATTATTTCTTGTTGAGTACTTCTGTCCATCATTAACTTCTTCATTATTTAAATCATGGCCTTCATTCAACAATCTCTCAATGACGTTTCCTTTCATATCTTTTATTTTACTACCAACTTTATATGTTACCTCAAACTTTTCAGTAACATTTCTAGCTACAGCTTCATTAGTATAAGCATCGTTAATTTTACTTCTGAAACTGAAATCATTCATTTGTTTTATTTCGTTTAATTTATTTTCCAAAGTGTTTATTCTTTTAATGACATATGTGTTGAAATCTTCTGCTCTAATAGTATCATTATCAGAACGTCTAAAATAATTCTGATTTTCATTTATGTCCTTCATAAATTGGTGTCCTTCGTTGGAAAAGGGAGGCAAAACATTTTTCCTTAGGTCACTTAATTGATTTCTATGGAAAGGTTTGTTTCTTTTCGAGTATCTTGAAGGTTTTGTGGGAGCAGTCGGTATCTGCGGTTTAATCTCTGCTTGTACTTGCATAGCTCGAGGACGTTTTGTAGATTTTGTAAATAATGGTTTGGTTTGTCTATCGGACTTCGGATACGAAGTAGTCTCATATCTGGAACTTATGAAGTATTGTTTCAAATATTCCTATGCATTCTATTCTAAGAAATGAGCAATTGTTTTGAGATTTGAGAACGAATGTACTGGCTAAAGGAACGAATGTGGATGGATTATGTAAAGGTAAATGTGACTACTGAGATGATGTAGGATGAAAATGTATGGAAGAAAAAGAGATGCTGCGCCAACCACTAATATTTTGAATAATGTAGGAGGATAAACAAAATTTGTGTTTTATGGTGTATTGTATAGAGATGTAAAGTTCGTTTTTTTTTTATCCCAGATAGTAAAAAAAACCTACCATTTCAAATCTTTATTGTTTGTTTTTTTAATTTGGATTTAGACATTTGCACCCGTCAAATTAATTCCTGGGATTAAAAAACGAACTTTAGTAGCTTCATAATAGGTCTTTACCTATGGAATTGCCGTTCTGCCGTACTGACTATTTCAAGTCCTTTTTTTTCGCTAAGACTTCTAAGTTAAAATTATTTTTATTTTTAAAATATGGAATTCTTTTTTGTAAATTAATCATTTGTTTAGTGGTTAGCGTTCTGTTTTCATCGCCTTTGTACGTTTTTCGTCATCACGGATACGTTAAAAATTCGAGTGATTATGGAGTATGGGTACCGTCGTGGCAACAAAGCGGCAGAAGTAGCACGCAATATTAGTGACGTATACGGAGCGAACACTACTAACGAACGCACCACCCGTTATTGGTTTGCCCGCTTCCGTTCTGGAAATTTCGACCTAAGAAATGAACCCTGTGGTCAACCGAAAACTTTAGTCGAAAATGGCGAATTAAAGGCGATTGTGGAAGCTGATGATTTTCAATCTACAGCTGAATTAGCAGCAGCTTTCGATGTTAGCATCAAAACAGTATTGGTTCATTTGCGTCGGATTGGTAAGGTAAAAAAGCTTGATGAATGGGTGCTCCACAAATTGAATGATCGTCAGCGCGAAGCACGCGTCGAGTTGAGCCTTGTACTGCTCAACAGGCACACCAACGAAGACATATTGAATCGCATTGTTACTTGCGACGAAAAATAGATTATGTTCGACAGTCGCAAGCGCTCAGCAAGTTGGTTAGATCCTGGTTCAGCACCTAAACAATGCCACAAACCAAAACTAACCCCTAAAACAGTGATGGTCATTGTTTGGTGGTCTAGCGCTGGTGTCATTCATCACAGTTTCTTACCAAACGGGATGAGCAATACTGCAGATGTGTACTGTGAAGAACTGAACATAATGATGGAGAAGCTCGCACATCTCCGACCAGCTTTGGTCAGTCATTCGGCTCCACTGCTCCTGCACGACAATGCGCGACCTCATACTGCACAGCGTCTGCTCTGTCTAGTCTCCAAGTTACAAGAGCTGGGGTTGGAAGTTCTCCGTCATGCACCGTACTCACCAGACCTTGCTTCTACAGACTTCTACTTTTTCTAGAATTCGTATAATCTTGGCGGGGAAAAAATTCAATAATCGAGAAGCAATTCAAAATGACTTTGAAGATTTTGTTGACTTTTTCAAAAAGAGCATCAATAAGCTACCACTACGTTGGCAAAAATGAATTGATTGCATGGGTTTGATTAATAGCTTTGATTAATAAAAATAAAAAATATAGGAGAAACAAGGGCGTTAACTTATTTAATGAAAAACGGCAATTTCATAGGTAAAGACCTAATATGTGAAACTCAGTCAGTTCGATGCGTTATAGTGGTAATGTTTATGTTTCTGAGAGATTATTATTAGTACCAAGCATATACAATGTACATAAAATTTCGTACTTAATTCTGAAAGAATCAAACAATTTCTTACTTCGTATCTATCCCGAGTGGTTCAAACTTTCCCAAAGATTTCAACAACTCGGTATTATCTAACTGAACATCAATGACTGCGACGTACTGACTTATTATTTCTACGTTCTTTTGTTTGCTCTTAGATCTTGATTTATCTGCCTTGCCATGCTTTTGTTGCTTGTCATAGTTTTCTCTTGCTCTCGGTTCGTGCTTCAATTCTAGCGTCAGGTCACTCTCTTCGTCATGGCTTAAATTAGAAATGTTCAGTTCTGTATCATCCGTCTCATGATTACCTCTCAACATTTCAAGCTTCTCTATCCTGTCCGACGATACATCTCTCTCCATCGTTGTGGACATGGTCGTCGGTCGCTTCTTAACTTTGGGCTTTCTTGTCATCATACTCGCAGATATAGGAATAGTTTCTGTTTTCTTCGTAGTCTTTGATTTGTAGGATATTTCTTCTGTGTATAGAGTCATGTATCGCTGTGTGTTATATTTTTCATGTCGCTCCTGAGAGTTTTTAATGGAGTTCGAGCTGCTATCGAACGATTGCCCTGATAAGAATTCGTTTGTGTTGTAATTTGCTATCTGTTCCCCAGATTCATTGCTACTCTTATCCTTCTCAGTTCCATCACGCTGAAACTGTTCGCTATAAGTATCCATACTAACAATTCTCTCTCTTTTGTTTTTTAAATGTTCGGGATTTATAATTTCTTTCATTATATTTTCGGGGGCTGTGGAGATATTATAAATGACTGACTTAATAACTCGATCTGTTTTAGGAATATCATTCATTTCAGCGCTTGATGCAGGATTACTTTTGAATTGTTTCCAAAATATTTCTATTCTTTCTTTCAATTCTCTTCTAGTATTAATGTTAAGTTCAGTGTAAGGATTAAACAAAACAGCTCGGAGCCCGCCCCTAATCACTTGTACTAAATTATTGTGAGTACTTACAGTTTTTGTGTTTCCATAATACTTCAATTCATTTAAAACACTATGCAAGTTTAATTCAGTATTAGTGTACAAAGAATTGATATAATCCAGCAATTCTCTAACATGTCTGTCGTATTTTTCATCTCTCATGATGTTCGCCACTTCATTGATGATTGCTTTCGTAAAGGGAACGGGCTTCCCTCTGATAAACTTTAACGACCTGGCCAGTAAACGCCTAGTATTAGAATTTTGTGTCAATTCAGAAAATGTGCAGCCTCTGTAATGATATTTTCTGATTTCTTTATCTAGAACGTGGAAGAAATCTTGAAATGCGGTATCTTCATAAGTGTTGAGAATTTTAACGGCTTCCTGAATAAATTCCGTAAGTGTTTTAACTCTCGGCGCTCTGAAGGTCAGTTTCATAGTTTCGTTATTATCTTGAACTTTGGTGCCTCTTGTCATAAAGTTTTGTCCATTGTCTAAGTTATTAATATCTCCGGAGTACTCTTCATCACTATATTCGCTAACATTCTCTTGTGGTAAGTTGACGTCTCTGTGATCTCCTTCAGGTCTGATTCGTGATATCGAGTTTGTGTAAGCTGTAAATTAATTTGTAATGGTTTTATTATAGCAGAAAGCGAATTGTTAATTACAATAAAGTGGTGAATATTATTAAGACAAACTCAATCAAAAGGAGGCTTGAAAATAAACTATAAAATAAAACTACCAAATATCCCGAAGAGCAGAAAACAAGTACACACTTTCATTGTAGTAAAAAAATACAAATATATTTATGAAATCATAAAACTCCAAGATGCAATATTTTTTTATTTCTAATTCAATATATTAAGTACTAAAATTTTATTGACGATAAACCAGAAATACTGCCTACTTTTAAACAAGTTACGAATTTTTGTTATTTTAAAAATGGCCTTTTTAAAAATCAATAGTCAGTGGTCAAAAAACAATGGTTTAATTTCAAATATTTGATCTGAAAATTGCAATAGATATATTTAAATTGTATGTTGCTTATTTCGTAAATTGGGCAAAGTGTACATAATATACAATCGACGTAGTGCTTTTAAGTATTTGAACAATCGAAAAACTCCTTTGGTGCTATGTGGACATAATATATATGATTATGCTTGCTACTACTATAACTTTAATGGCTGTTACTGTACTGTAAAACGATAAAAAACAACTAATCAGTGAAATAAAACGATCGTAAAATTTGGAACATGTTTAACAAATTCACTCGAAAATATACCCTTTTTTTGGGATAGTAAGGTAAAAATATGGCTGTTCCTAAACGTTTTAAATAGGAATACATTTAAATGCGATGAATCACTTTGCTATGTATATTATAAAGATTATTTTGTAATAAAGATTTACTTTCTTGGGTTAAATTTTAAGTGTGAATTTTTTTAACAGCACACGCACGAAATTTTGTTTACCTACGCATTCAATTAGGATAGCCCGTTCTAAAGTGTGGCATTTTAGAGGTATGAGAGACAGGCTGTAAAAGTTTACTCATCCTCCATAGAAAAGGGAAGATCCTCCGACCAGACGGGCAGTTGCCCACCAGAAACAACAACCGTCTAGCCGAAGATCGCCAGTAAGATAGCCAGTTCCTCTGTAGTTAAGGATTCCGGGTGAAGCTCGCTTCCACCTTTAGCCTGATCATCAGATACCACCAGATGCAGGCCAAGGGCTTCCCGGTTGTGGTTTAAATAAACTTATTATAAACATCTACCTACTATGTATTTTAAAAATTGTAAAAATTATACAATGTTTATCTATCTCCTAAACATAATAGGTAGAACAGAATTATTACAACAGAAAAGCGGCAAAAAGTATGTTGTGGATAGTTGATTTTGACAATCTGCAGTCTCTGCCTACTCCTATGGTATTATGGTCGTGATTATACATATGTATGTATTTATATCATCGGGTAAGTATACCCAAATAGAAGTTATTTCAAAGAAAAAAATAATCACCCCTGATGAAAAATAAATAGCAGTATCACATTTAGACATCGAATCTTATAATGAAATATTTACTGAATGATTTCACTAAATATCACCAAACGTTTTCTCTGGTCCTTTTAAGAGTATTCTCCTTTAAATAAAAACCTTTTAAAAACAAGCTTTAATGAACTGAAAGGTACTAAATATAACTTACGTATGCATAGAACTCTAATATTTTCTTAAAAGCTTGAGGCCACAAAAAAAAACAAAGTTAAGAGTTCTTTTTCACGTTGCAGTATTTTGTTTGGAAGTAGGATGGTACGTACCCTACACACATTCTTATACCACTACTTGATGTAAGCAACAGTGACAGGAAGTATTATAACATCATCAAGATACACAAAGTGGATTAACCGTATAGTTCGGAAGCGCCCCCGATTGAACCCGAACACACAAACCTCCGCCGGCTCGGTAGTGGGTCCAATTGGACCCCTGAATAACGACAAACGACACCCTTAATTGATTATGTGCAAATATTTATTAAGCTACCCATCAAATCTTATGAATGTGAATTAATTAAGAGAGTTGGACAAAAAACTCCTATGTTTACGCCATTAAATCACTCATATTTAGCGCGCATGATTATTTACCTTTATAAAATTCAAGTCTGTAAATGCGATAATCGCCATTTTGATGACAGTCGAGACTAAAAAACATAAAAATTGGGGATTTTGAACATCCAAACTCCACCACAGGGGCAGTGGATACTACATCATTTTATTATTTGACGAATTCATCCATTGTTCAAGTTAATTATGTAGCGGTAATGAAGTTTTTTGATGTCCAAAGTCGAAGTTTCGCGCCTATAGTGCGTGTTTACATTTTTACTTTTTACAAATATCATATACAAGGTGCAGTTTTGAACCTGCAAAACATTTCAGGAGGTTGTTATGAGACTCGTAAATAATCATATAACAATACGATACCAAGTCAATAATCAATAATACTTTTTCTTTTCGATTTTTCAATTTTATTGTTTTTCAGAATAACTCTCTTAATAACCCTCTTCAAAAAAACAGAATCACCCATTGCGATGTATCGCGCGTCATGTCACTGTGTGCGTGAATGCGATGACCAGTGACGTCAGCCTGTACGAGTCTCCGCCCACATTTCTATGAAACGAACGCAGCACGTACGTTAAACTAAAATGAAGGTCGTTGCTATGGTTACGGGGAGCCCCCGCGATGATTGTCATACCGCATTTCGATTAAGACTCGAAAATCTGTTACTGCGCATCGAAGGTTCAACCAACGTGCCGCGATCTGTACAAGTTGTTGTAGCTACAGCAACTTATAGCAAATAATTTTACCTTAGATGTAGTTCGAATTTGAAAATCACAATGTACCTACATTATTGTTTTAAATTTCGCTAAATAATAACTCATTTTTAAGCATCATTACAATGCCGTGGCCAATCTGCCGAGCCTGTTCCCAACTATGTTAGGGTCGGCTTTCAG
Source organism: Omphaloscelis lunosa (assembly GCA_916610215.1). NCBI lineage: Eukaryota > Metazoa > Arthropoda > Insecta > Lepidoptera > Noctuidae > Omphaloscelis > Omphaloscelis lunosa. The sequence goes on from OU744270.1 coordinate 14,086,605, forward strand.
TTTAAGGCTCTTACAAACAGGCGCGACACGCGACGCGACACAAAGGTACGCCGCGTCGCGCGACGAGCGGTGTCTTTGTGTCGCGTCGCGTGTCGCGCTTATTTGAAGGAGCCTTTAACTGTATGCAGCTCACTACATGGAGTGCCAGTGAATCACGTAAGGCGACTGCGTATCAGACCTCAACAAACCAGTTACTTGATAACACGATACCCATTTGTTAGACTAATTGTCTGACTTTCTGGCTTTTGACTACCCGTACCAACGACCATACGGCAGGGCTGTAAGGTCGTTGACCCATACCGACTCGTGTGGTACCTAACGACCGTCCGAGAGCTACAAATCAATTCGAACCAAAGGCTTTAATTAAGTGCTTACCGAAACACGGGATTTCAATGATGTCCTAGATAAATTTAAAAAGTACTTACATCATTATGAATTAAAAAAATAACACAATGGTACTTGCTCAGTTGCGAACCCGCAACCTCATGCATGAGAGGAGAAAGCCTTAACCACTGGGCTATTACGATAAATAATAATAGTAGGAATTAGATACAACTGCGCCAAAAAAAGATCACGTTGGCGTCGTTAGTTACCTATCAGCTGATGAATAAAATGATAGGCGGAGATAAATAAACCTTACAAAGCACGTAAGCAGTTCCTGTTGCACAATTGTGAAACTACGATCGCGAGCGCGTGCGCGGGCTTTAGGTAGGCACCTAATAATAAAAATAATAAGGCATGTAGGTACTCGGCGCAGTCGGCGTGCTCTGTAGGTAAATTCAGCCCCAAGGACGGTTTTTATTTGTAGATTTAAGATTTTCCTTCCTACTTTTTAACGGGCTGAGGACCAACAGAAATAAATCAAGATAATTTGTGCTAGTTAAGTCGTTAGGTACCCATGTGTTAGGGATTTTAGGTGATTCATTTTGTCTGATAGGTATTTTTGGCGTAGTTAAAAATTTAAATCAACTTATTTACACTAATCAAGTTGATTTAGCTAACATCGTATTTACAAATTATTGTCTACGTACAAATAAATAAATAAATTACCTACTTATGTTACCTGGAGATATTGTTCAAAGTTTCCACCGTCACACTCCAGGCACAGTCTAGCACAACGTTGCTGATTTTCCTTCAGCTTACGTAACACAAACACATTCGTTTTTATTGTGTCGAAAGCACTGATCGTCGAACTGCCGATGATCGCGCAGTCTCTGCGTAGCAGCCAGCATTACCCTGTGTGAGGGACGTTGCCGATTGGGGAATAACTCCGCGAACATTTCGATGGCTCGAGATACATTGTCTCCACTGATGGCATACAAGCGGACCATCTCCACCAACTCTACATTGGAGTATTGGTCCGTCATTTTTACAACTAGGTAGTAGGTAGGTACCTATCCCGACCGTTAATCGAAGGCGCACTTGAGGGGCGGAATTTGCAAGCGTATGCACATACCGGCGTCATCAAATACACTAATAAATTGACCCGATTTGTGCATTTGCGATGGCCGCGGGGGCGTGGCGGGGGAGAGGGAGCGGGCGGTGGTTGGTCCTTTGGATTTATGAAAGAAATGTCGGTTGCGTTTGTTTGTGTGTGTGAAAGCGCAGTTTAAGGACACGTACAGATTGGTCGCGTTTTAAAAAGGGGAGTTCACACTTACCGTAAATAAGAATAAAAAGAAAAAAAAAAAACCTGCCCATTTTATTGTTGATTCGGGTCGAGAATCACTAACATAATTACCTCCTAAAATGTTTTGCAGATCCAAAACTGCACCTTGTATACACATGTAGATACGATTTAAAATGTGACAAATATTATAAAAAACTAGAAAATGCCTAGATCTTAACGTAATATGTATACGAAAACAGGTCCAATAACACGTAATATTTATTACTACTACTCAATTTGTGTTAAAAATCGCCGACCATGATTGTTTTTTTTTTTATTGTAATGATGTGCGAAAACGATTATGCCAAACTATTTTTTTTTTTAATTTTCATCGACTCGTTTAAATAATATGATGAATATCAGAAATCGATACTTAGAAATTGAAATAAAATTGTTTTAAGCATTAAATACAATAAGCATTGTTAATAATAATTATTTATACTTTTCTAATGTAATTTTAATCGTTTTTTGGACATTATGTATAAAACGACATAGGATAGGACGGGGATAAATACTTACCTAATTTATTGAATTTCGCGCTGAATTGTTTCCTTATTTGAATTTAAATTCGGAATGCGCTCGCTGTTCAATGTTATTTGAATTTATTGGACAATTATTTACCGTGGATTTTATTTTTGATAGTTTGCTACAGAATGCCCAGTATAAATTTTTAAGGTAGACTTACAAAATTTTGTTTCGGAATGATGATAAATTAATTCTATTAATTGGGTTGGTATTCCGCAAACAGTTTTAAATGACGTATTTTTACCATTAATTTATCTCAAGAACAAACTTAAGCTTGTACGCACTATATTGAGAGATTTACCTTATTATTTTACGACCATCGACTTTTCATAGGTTTTCCAGGAATCTGTAATCAACTAATCAACTATCAATGTCCAGTATTCTGAAAAAACAAATCTATGGCTCCGGAGATAAGTGGCTAAGTGGCTATTTTCTATAATAATTAAAAAATAAAACGTGTGCGTCCGTTCGTCCGTTAAGTTTTTTTTCACGTATAATTTCAGCCACCCTTGGACTTACATTTTGACGTCACTATCGACTTTAACACGCTTAAAAACTGTGAAAACGATACCCATGATGGAAAATTTGAAAATTTTCGAAGCCGTCATCTTGAATGTACATTTTAACGTCACTATCGGCTTTATCTCCTTTGAAAACCATGAAAACGACACACATGACGAACAATTTGAAAATTTTCGCAACCGCCATCTTGGATTTACATTTTGACCAAATTCACTACTCATAGATTACGGGAAAAGCTATAAGAAGTCTATGGTCTTAAAATAACATGGTAAATCTCTCAATATTGTGCGTACAAACTTACATTTGCAATTGGAATGTACAGGAGAACATGTTATTATTATTAATAATTTTATTTGACAGCTTTAAAAGTTAAAGTTCGTATCTGCAACTGGCTGTAAGGGTATTAGTTAAACACTATTGTTAGGTTTTTGTTTTAGAGTGGTCTGCTGAGGCCTTGCACATACTAGGTCATATTAAATTACCTAGCGAAACTACACTCACGGGATGGGCATCCATTTCTAAACAAGATAAAAGAAAATATAATAATCTCTTTAATACTATGTCCAACTTTGGGATCAAACCCAGATCGCCCACACTAAACAGTCGCACTGACGTGGGTTTCTCGACTGCCTACCTCATCGGGGAACACAGGCGTGATGTTATTTATCCAACAAAAATCTGCCACAACTCGAGCATTACATTCAGTAGCTCACCAAAATAACATAGGACAGCGCTAATCTCTTCTCACAACAATTGCGTATTCCATTTAGGGATGTAACGATTCCGATTCCGATACATCGGCCGATATAATCGGCAAGCCAATTTCATATAATTTCGATATCGATATCACACAGTTCGAAAAACACGTGAAACAACGACGCGCACGCAACATTGTCGCTCCGTCATAGGTGGGACTGGGGGGAGAGTCGCGCAGCGCATGCTTAGCGATATGGCAACTCGGCAAATGGCAGTTTTTGCAATTTACTGAGCGTTGGTTGAGTCATGTATTGTTTCGTACCTGTTTCACGGCACCGCTTCTCGTGATTCTGTTTATTCACACAGAGAAGTGAGGATTATAACGCACTATTAACCAGTTGCGCCCAAAATTCAAAGTACAAAAGACATACAAATGCTTAATTATTTATTTGACTTGTTATCTACACAGTGGTATCGGTATCGCCGATTATTTACTACAATAATCGGTATCGTATCGTAAAAATAATGTATCGTTACATCCCTAATTCCATTCACAGAGAGGAGGCCTGTGTCCCAGCAGTGGGAACATTATAGGCTGATTATGCCATGCCATACCTACTATTCCATTCATACTTACCGATTCTTAGATTTCTTACAAAGAGGCGTTTTATTGTAATGTAACAGCATTTTGAAGAATTCTTATTGTTGTGATGTTTACAACAATTTTGCCGGCATGCGCTTTGAGAGACTTCTTATATTGTTGAATAGATATCCGGTGTTGCATGGTCGGTCAATTATTTGTTGGGAAAAGGTATTTGAAGTGGTTGGATAACTGTTGTCTGTGCAAAAGGGTGTAAAGTAAGTTTACATTCGAAAATTTTAATAGTGTTTGATACGTTGACAAGTTTTGCGTGGATGTGATGCATATTTTCCCCCAACTTGTACTTTTTAGGGTTCCGTATCTCAAAAGGAAAAAACAGAACCCTTATAGGATCACTGGTGTGTCTGTCTGTCTGTCCGTCTGTCACAGCCAACTTGCTCCGAAACTAACTGACTGATTAAGTTGTTTGGTACACATATATATTTCTGTGACCCAAACATGAACGTGTAACATAAATTAATTAATTTTGAATAAAGGGGTCACTTTTGGGGGCAAACAAGAAAATTAAAAAAGTTTTGCTAACAGTATCGTGTGACATATCAAATGAAAGGGCTTGTTGCGAGAATCTTAAAAATATTTTTTATATAATTTTAAAATAAAATCTTTTAGAGATTTTATTCGTTGTTTTAAGTCGTTACGGGTCGTCAGAAACCCGAAAGTCTGAGAACCAGTCTTACTAAGGGGTATCGTATTGCCCAGTTACTGGTTGTAGAGGTCAGATAGGCAGTTGCTTCATGTAAAATTGGTATTCGACTATATCCGGTTAGACTGGAAGTCGACCCTAACAAAGTTGGGAAAAGCCTGGGTAGATTGACGTAGCTTGTAAAATGTGGTAACCTATGATAAACTTGCCGATGTCTCGTGTCCGTTCAATACAGAGTGCAGAAATAAATAAAACAACAATTACAACACACATTCATATGTACATAATTATTATATCAATACCTAGAAAATTAATTACAGTATTCTTTACTTAACAGTAGTCACGGCTAGTCCGAAGCCCGAAAGTTCCACAACCAGTCTTATCACTGATATCGTGTTACCCAGTTATTGGGTTGTGGAGATATAAAATACTGGTATTCAACTGCATCCAGTTAGATTGGAAGCTGACCCATATAGTTGGGAAAAGGCAGGCGGATGATGATACAGGACTTTTGCTATCTCGTGTCATCAAAGTCAGCAGTCCTATTCCCATAATTAAGAGCTTCAATCAATTTTATAGTCAGAGACACCTCTTCATCATTATAGCTTGAACCTTCAGAAACCTTTATCAGTAGCTCAGCTTTTAATTTCAGTCTTCTACATTATTTCTTTGACCCAGATTCTTATAACTTTTCTTTCATTTGGTAAAATGGTATTTTATCTTTCCGAGGTCTTTCCACCGGCTTGGTGTCCGCTAGATGCAAGAAGCACAGGACCTGTCGATGTGGCGACGCTTGGGGGATGCTTACATCCAACAGTGTACGTCTTTCGGATGAAAAGATGATAAATAACTGTCCACAGTACTGATATCCCTGTGAAAGGCATTTAGTTTCTCTTGAAGTAGTGATGCTCTTGGTAGCTTGGCTTTCTATTTCTGGTTGGTAGAAAAAAAAGAAGACCGACAACTGCCTACTGCAACCTAGTCAAGGTTGAAGTAGGCAGTTGTTGGTCTTCTTTTTTTTTGCGGTGGCTCTGAACCTCGGCTGGTCACTTGTTACTGGTGTCACAGTTCTCGTTATACGGTTCATACAGTCTGTAACTTCGCTGTATTGCTTTCCATCTATATTTTTATTGTCTGGTGTATGATATCTCTCTCGCTCTCTTTGCGAGGAAGATGATGTCGTTTTCTCTTTCGATTTTTTGGTTGGGAACCATTCTTAGAGCTTACTGTGAAAATAAAATATAAACATATGAAGTTAAGGTATCAATTTGATAAACAATAAATTCACCTGATGTCTTATTGTGGGTTTGTTCTAAGTTTAGAATGCTTTAATCTCACATGTTTGGATTTTGTGATTACAGAACACCTAATTTAAGGCATGCTGATATTAGAAGCATACAAAATCAGCTCATAATGTTCCCACACTTGAGACTCAAGTCTCCTGACCACAACTTATTACCCACTTCCTCTAACAGAGTCCTCTCTGTAGGAGAACCACAGGATGGTCAGTATGGCGTCGCTTGGGGGAGGCCTATGTCCAGCAGTAGACGGCTGAACGGATGATGACGACGAAAGACAGACGTAGGTACCTTTACCAGCAAGAGTTCCTTCATGGTGTTTTCTCAACAGTCGAGGGAAGCATTGCTCTATGGCTGTGTTAATTGAGTCGATCAGTCGTTGACGGCGACGCGTGCCGGACAGGCGTCGAAATGGCAGTAGGAAGCTTTCAATGAGGCTGTCGCAAAGCCAATAACTGTTTTTGATAGCTGAGATCAGAGATTAAATTCAAGTTAAATTAAATTAATTGGTGAAACTTGACAGGCTTGGTGGGTACAGAACATTGATAAAATATTTTTAGTTGAGTATTTAAAATTATGAGTTTAGAAGATGTATACCTACTTCTTGTTCAGTTTTGTGGGTAAATTTAAATTAGCTGGCAAACCTTCATATTGGTACGTCACGAGCTATCTATCATGACGACAGAACAAAAAACAAAAAGTTTTAGCTTCTAATCTTATAATTTCAAATAACTACAGCTGTTGTTTTTTTTTTGGTTTATCATCATTTCATATCGATATTCGACACGTCGGTGAAGTTTCGCTACTCAATGTAATTTGACTTGATACAGCCATGCACTTCCTATGACCACGGTCCACTCACATTTAGGATAATCCTCAAACTGCTTCAAGGAGTATAAGAGGCGGTTTCCTTCGTCATCATTATAGAACAGGTCAGCGTCATCAATGATGGAGTTCACCTCTGCAGATAGCACCTGCTTCCTTTGTAGCAGCATGTGGAACATTATTGATGCGTATGCTGGTAGAGAGACCCATTTGAATATTATAAAATAAAGTTATAAAAACTAAAACGGGTTTTAGTTTTTATAACTTTTATTTTTATTTAATTTTGATGATGAGTAGTTTGGAAGTTATGAGGGAACAGATGAACATACATACATACATAGCTACATACATACATACATACCGGTCAAAATCATAACCCTACTTTTTGCTTCGCCGTAGTGGGGTAAAAATAATCAATTATCATCATCTGCCTAGCCTACTCAGTCGGGGTCAGCTTCCAGTCTAACCCGATGCAGCTGAATACATGGAGTGACTGCTTATCTGACCTCCACAATCCAGTGACTGCGTAACACGATTCCCTTTTAAATAAAATCTGTCATTAATATTAATTGATCAGCATATACATAGCACAATATCACGTCAAAAAAACAGAGCGCTCATTCTAAAACTGGGCAACGCCGCAAATAGATGTCAAATATATCGCTGTTATCATTAATTTGGCAATATTACTGTATGGAAATATGAAAAATGGCTAACTAGTGTACTAAAATATTAATTACGAAATGCAATAATTAATATCTCCGATTTAGTAACGCCTTGGGGAGGCCTATGTCCAGCAGTGGACGTCTGTTGGCTGATAGACGGCGATGATGACCTTACTCCGAACGATATCTGCATTTCTATCTGACATTTTCATTGACAGCTTCCAAATGACAGTATTAAGCGGTTCTCCGAACCAAGCGAGGCGGCCATTGTTCCATAAACTGTCAGAAAAAAACATTATTTATAATTAGGTAAAAGTTAAATTGTTAAATAGAATAAAGTAAACATGAAACATTATGCATGTTATTAAGTTACAGCGATGAGGGCTTATTATATTAATATTTATTTTACATAGTTAGGACAAGCCTAACCTATAATGTTGCCACTGCTGGCACTGAGGCCTTAATCTACTACGCGGGCACAGTGTGAGTTGGCCTTGGTAGAAGTATTATAATTTATAAATAAATCTTTCTGCACAAATAAAAACAAACCATATAAAGGCGCACTTAATGCCCGACGCATTTTCTACCAGTCTACCTTAGGGTGATGCAGAGACAAAAAACATTAAGTGCATCATGATAGAAAATAAACTAAATACGTACATAGGTACATAAACTCACACCTTTTTCCCATGGGGCAGAAACTATAACACGGTCACAGACACAAAAAATACTTTACTTAAATTAAAGTGTCTGTGTTCTTGTAATCTAATTATCATAAAATGTTATTATTTGAAAATATGACAGACTACGAGAATAATAGATAGATACATATAAACAAACAAAATACACCAAGTCAAGAGTCAAAATACGTTGATGGAGAAAAATCAATCAACAAATCAAGTCCGCGTTGATTCTGCTATTATGTCTTCGATTGATTGGTTCTAGGCCGTCACCACGTTCGCCGCGGTTGAACCTGATGGCGACCTCCCTCCGCCCAGTCCGCTCCCACTTCAGACGGTTATTTTTTCTCCAACATCTGCTACTTCTATACTGATATTATAAATAGGTTTTTTTTTGTTTGTAAGTTTGTACGTAGGAGGTAATCTCCGGAACTACCAATCGGATTTGAAAAATTCTTTTTGCATTGGATATCCCTATTCTTGAGGAAGGTTATAGGCTCGCGGACGAAGTCGCGGGCAGGAGCTAGTGAGTTATACAGCGCAACGTGGTGTTTTTGACACGATCTGTTATTTTAACATCCAGTATGCTGCGCTCCATTGCTTGTTGGCAAATCTTTTGTACGACCACAATTAACTGCTAATATAATGACACTTACCTATTGTAGATCAACTCCGTATGGATCATAACCTCTCGGACCTCCCGCTTGACCTTCACGGCGATCATTCTGCACAACTCTATCATGAACACCATCATGTAGCCTTCATCGAGCTGCTCCATCAAGTCGATGTAACGTTGCTTCGGTGACGGCGATGACGGTTTTTGTACCGTGATTTCTGCAAAATAATGTATTTATTATAATACCTTTAATCTACTTTCACAGGTTGCCCTAACGTGATATTGAAATTCACACACCTCATAGCTGGTAAACGAAAATACCATGAGGAAACCAGCATGTCCCAGAACCAAAAACTCAAAGCCATTTGTTACCCGCCAACCTGCACTGGGCACATGTGGTAGATATCAGCCCACTCCCTTTCACAGAGAGGAGCCCTGTGTCTCAGCAGTGGAAACATTAAGGCGCTCCCTCGCCGAGAGCATTCGCCGGTAATGTAACCTTTACCTGGGACCTAGCCATGTTTCTTTTACCTATTTAATTATATATATTAACCTATCCTGCTGGTATCTATTATCTCTCTACACTACCTAGCAGTTGACGGTCTGCGCAGTCTACTTACAAACCTAACCGTTACAGTAGAATCTTGTATGGTTACATTGCAGGCGAATGCTCCCGGTTTGGGAGCCCCTTTATAGGCTTATTATTTGCTTATAATCCCTACATTCGTGGAGGTATCAACAGCTGTAATACATAATGAGAGGGCGCCTAATAGAAATGTATGGAAGAAGAAGAAAAAGACACACTGCAACGAATACAAATAAATAAAATTAAGATACGGGCAGGAGGATGACAATACACGGTGGAGCATACGGTGGAGGTCTGCCCGGCTTGGGCGGAGCATCGCCGTGTCCTCGTGGAGGCAGTGATCTCTCGCGTCCGGCCCTGGTTCAGGCCATGGTACGGAGCAAGAGGAGATGGGAGGCCGTCACTTCCTTCTGCGAAGCGGTAATGCTCGCGAAGGAGGAGGCGGAACGCGTGAGGGAGAGGCAAAGGAGACGCCCTGGGCGTCGGGAATCGCAGGCTGATTCCCGGCGCGGGTTTGCGGACGGTGAACAATGGGTAGTTTGCCGTCCGATAAGGACCAGGCCCGGGTCGACGGCGCGTTGCGCCTCAAAGAGATGTCAACAGAATTGACGGGGTCCGTTAGGGCCGATGCCTGCCGGGGGTGCGATGAAGATCGAAAGGGAGATCGTGGCCCCCCCCAAAAGAGCAACCGAAGGAACACGGGTAGATTTTAGTCAGTAAGAGTCTGACACGCCCTCCCGCTCCGCCCAGAGCGGGAGAAGTTATTTCATAATTTCCCACCCAAAAAAAAAAGGAGGATGACAATGACGTATTAAATATAGGTAAAGATACAAACTCCCATGCAGCACATCTCCAGCCATAGTCGACACCCTGTTCTTATTAGGGTCGTTTGTTATTTGATCTGATATTCCATCTTTCTCTGGAAGAGTCACGTAAAGAAATCCATGCTCATCCTCATTGAAGAGTTGCCCCGTATTGGCTGTTCCAGTTGAGAACCAATAGACTTTTTTCTTGAAAATTCCGTTAGCAATAGGCACTCCGGTGGTCTTTTTGCTGCGATGCGGTGACTTTTTCGAGGGGTTCTTAAATTTTGCTTTGACAGGTGTATACGGAGCGATCTCTTTCAGCCAGATCTTTGCATTGTAACCAATTGTTGAGGTCCATACAGTTGAAGAAGGCATGGTAACTGGTGGAGGGGTCTTCGAACTTACGGCGGGATCGGAAATTGGTGGAGAAATAGTAGGACGAAGAGGATTTAATAGGTAGGGATTTTCTTTTAAATAATGGTTTACTGCATAAAGAAACGGAAGTCTTTTATGTCTAGTAGCACCTGGTGTATAAGAAGGACTTGGTAAATGAGGACCAGCTGGTCTGACATAAGTATGTTGGTATCTATAGTCTGAAAGAAACCTAGGAGACAGTCTAGGATACTTCGAATACTTCGGTCTTAACAGGTATCCAGGATAGGGGAGCCCAGGTCTTTGTTCAGGATTTTTTAACGGGAGTAAAGCCATGGGATTCGGTGACGATAGTTGAGGTATAACTAATGGAGGTAATGATACTTTGAAACCTAGAAGGCCAGGTGGTGACCAGTGCAATAGACTTTGACGACGATCAGAAGGGTTGTATCGTGGAAAGGGATGAAAGTCAGCTGGAAGTTTTTTATGTGCCTTTAGATTTTGGTCCATTTGGTCTATTCCCGGGGCTTTGCTCCTCCGCCAATTGGTGATATCATCGTAAACAATCTCCTCGTCACTGACACTTCGCAACACTGATTTTTCGTGTAGTTTTTTCTGCACATTTTTAAGAAAGGCGTTAACTTGTACAAGGTTTTGATGATGTTTATCTATTATTAAGGATTCGTTGAATTTTACTGGAAGTGAAAAGTAAAAATCATGTTGAATTTGAGAAGGAATACAGCTGTCACTTCAATTGGATTCCAATTTATAATTATTATGATAACAATAAAAAATAACGAACCATTTGTCTCATGTTCATGGCAATTAAATAAATAGTAATTTAAATAAAAACCGAATAAAAATAGTAGCATAGTGTTTAGTTAATTTTATATTAATCACAATTTTGTTTAGATAAATTATTTTGTTAATAAAAATATTTTTTTATAAAATAATAGTTTACTGCGTCTTGCCGCCAAATATTTTAAAAAAGTTCGCATGTTGAGTTGCATAAGTAGTTATTTATTTTACTTTAAAAAATAAATAAAAATAAAAAACAAATATAAAAGAAGAGTTTGGTTAAAAATAAAAATTCTGGCACCACGTGTTCATATTTCTACACACTCGTTTTTTTTTAAGTCAAAATATCGAAAATAATTGCACAGTGCCTATGAGAACACTAGTAAGCCATTGACTGACTGATTAATCCACAATTTAAACCATATAGAGTATTTTTTTTAAATATTTCCACAAATAACTCGCGAATTCTAGAACGCAGTAAATTTTAAACTATATCAAAGAGTTAAAAATTGGGTTTGTTTAAATTTCTAAAAACATAACTTTATTTTAAAAAGAATTTACTATTTCAGTTTTATTATTATCAATAAAATGGTAGTCATATTTTTATTGAGTCTTTAAAATCTTTACACAAATAAATAAAATTGAAGTGTCTGTTTGTAATGTCAAAATAACATATCTACTATATAAAAATAAGTCTGGTTTTCCTTCCTGACGCTTTAACTCCAGAACGCACGAACCGATTTCCACGGTTTTGCATTCGTTGGAAAGGTCTCGGGCTCCGTGAGGTTTATAGCAAAGAAAATTCAGGAATAATGTACGAAAAAAAAAAAATTATATGAAGAAAAATGTTTTTATAAATTTTGCATTTATGATATCCCGATATATATGCCATAAATCCTAATAATCTTAGGTAGGGTAGGTAGGGTAGGTAGGGTAGGTAGGGTAGGTAGGGTAGGTAGGGTAGGTAGGGTAGGTAGGGTAGATAGGGTAGGTAGGGTAGGTAGGGTAGGTAGGGTAGGTAGGGTAGGTAGGGTAGGTAGGGTAGGTAGGGTAGGTAGGGTAGGTAGGGTAGGTAGGGTAGGTAGGGTAGGTAGGGTAGGTAGGGTAGGTAGGGTAGGTAGGGTAGGTAGGGTAGGTAGGGTAGGTAGGGTAGGTAGGGTAGGTAGGGTAGGTAGGGTAAGTAGGGTAGGTAGGGTAGGTAGGGTAGGTAGGGTAGGTAGTGTAGGTAGTGTAGGTAGTGTAGGTAGGGTAGGTAGGGTAGGTAGGGTAGGTAGGGTAGGTAGGGTAGGTAGGGTAGGTAGGGTAGGTAGGGTAGGTAGGGTAGGTAGGGTAGGTAGGGTAGGTAGGGTAGGTAGGTAGGGTACTTCCACTGGCAGATAGCTGATGTAATAAGAAGTAACTTAGAGTAACTTACTTTTATTTAGAAAAAAAGAATTGGGGTCCCCGCGGGTGAAGCCGCGGACAGCAGCTCGTTATAAATGGAAATTATTGAATGTGCAATGCATAGTAAAAAGTTTTATAATTCCATCAAAATGTCAGTATATTTATATTAAAATGAAAGTGTGTACTTGTTTTCTGCTGTTCAGGATATTTGGTAGGTATTTTGCGTTCATTTCAAGAATGATTTCAATATCGAATTTAAATTGTTTATTTTAAATCCCAACTACTTTGAACTATCAACAATTCGTTTAATTATATCCAACGGGGTGGTAAAATGGTGACCAACTTACAGCAGCGTGGCAGCATTTACATCGCCACATGCAAACTACGCATCGCGCTGACGTTACGTAAAATCGTGCATCGCGCAAGCAAGGTTTACCGTGGGATCAAGAAATACAAAATTTCCCGACATCAATCGTCGCCAGACACGACACCCGTCTGGTCTGCGGATCCTCCCTTTTCTATAGAGGATGAGTGAACTTTACACCCTGTTCCTCATGCCTCTGTAGGTATAACAAGTTGCAAGCTCCGTTCCTTACTTCCGATCGCATGAAAGTCACCTTACTACAAAACATATCCTATGTCACCAGGAAATAGTATCGCTTGCTATAACTTTTTGTAATCGGATCAGTACTTCTGGAGATTACCTCTTACAAACAAACTAACAATTTTATCTATATATAATACTTATTATTAGTTTACAAGTATCTTTAGGACATTCTTAATTATGTTTCAGTTTATACCAACTCAAGCCCTTTTAACTCACCAAAAGAACAGCAATCTAGCAATCTATCTAATGGAGGCAGCAATCTAGCATTTGATGGTGTTCTAGAATTAAACATAGAAGAAGACTCACAAAATGTCTTTGCAGCAACAAATGAAACGGTAATTAATGAAAACAAGATCCCTCGACCTGACTTCAGAGCGCAGAGGGTTGAAACCTTCACGGATTTCATTCAGGGAGTCGCTAACATACTCATCACTTATAAAGATACTGCATTCGCAGATTTCTTCGACATACTAGATCAAGAAATCAGAAAATATCATTATAGAGGCTGCAAATTTTACGAATTGACTGAGAATTATGAATTAAGGAATCTACTGGCCGAGATATTAGATTTGATTAAAAGGAAATCAGTTCCCCTTTTGAAAGCAGAAATCAATGAAGTGGCGGACATGATTAAACATGAAAAATACAACAAAAACGTTAAGAGATTGCTTGAATATATCAATTCTTTGTACAGAGAGGATGCCAGAGAAAAGTTTGGAAAAGTCTTAACAAATCTTAAGGTTTATGACAACTCAAAATCTGAAAGGCCTAAAAATGATTTAGTTAAGATAATTAGAGAGGGCGTCCGGGCTAATATTTTTGATCATTACACAGATCTTAATATTAATATTAGACGAGAATTGAAAAATGAAATAGCAACATTTTTGAAAAAAATCAGAGACGCTCCATCGTCAAGTTTAAAAAAATAATTTATTACCCTATAAACCTGCAGTCATAGAATCAGAGAATACTGTCAAGATCCATGAATATAATATCGCTATTGAAGATGAAAAGCCCGAACTATTTCTAAAAATAGATCCAAAATCAACTGCTGACAACAAAAACATCTTTTTATTAAAGGAAAGTTACGAAAAACATCAAAAAGATGCAACAAAATTTGAAACTTCTAAAGAAGAGAGTAACAGTCAACAACTACAAATAACATATTTAAGTACAGACCAATCATCAGATGTAACAGTAGAAGGAAACTTTACAGAGTTATCTTTGGAGCGACAGCGTAAATTTAAATCACAGCCATATGCAGCTCTAATATCTTACAAGAATACGGAGAAACCTGAAATCATTTATAAGTCGCCGATGAGGAGCAAGCTAGTGCAGAGGATGTTGCTAGAGGAGTCTACAGGCAGGCTATCAACAGTACAACCAACCACCACGAACAAGCTAAGGTACGCATGACACATCAAACTATACTGTCCTAGTATAAGCTGGCATTTCATTTAAAGCCTATACGATGCGAGGTCAGCTTATACTGGAAATATATTATATAACTTGATTAATTGTCAACATTCAACATAACATTCATTTAATTTTAGATTCATGAGCGACGAGGACCTCAGAAGGAGTATACTGCCTCCCATGCCTGACGAAGAGCTTTCTATTGATGTATTTGACAGAGATGAAAGAAAACGACAAAAGTCACTAGCAAAGAGTAACAGAATTACTACTATGGAGCATGGGATGAAGGTTTACATTAAAAGAATGAATAATCTCCAAAATAAAGTAAAACAATTAAAGAAAATTGATGAATTTAATCAAAATAGTAGGATGAACGTGAACGGAGATAAAATAATGAAAAAACAAAAGCGAATAACAAGAAAGAAGAAGAATAAAAAGGCGAAAGATGAGAAATATAAAGATAAAAATAAAAGGAAAAAAAGCAAAAAGATTAAAAAGGCAAAAGATGAGAAACATAAGGATAAGAGGAAAGAAAGAAAGAAGATTGAAAAAGGTAAACATGTCTCTGAAAGAAAATATTATGAGGATGAAGCAACAGCTGAGACAGAGAAAAGTAAACATAAAGTGAGGGAAACTAAAGTCAAAAAAACCAATTCTGTGAATGAAGATGTACAAAATTTTGAAAGTATTAAGAAAATAATAAATACCACCAATGCATGGGTACAAACTGAAAAAACAGAAAAAATTCTTGAAAAGTAAATCTACGAAAGCAACAAAAACAGAAAAAAAACATAAGAGTACCACTTATGCAGTGACATCAGTAAACATCCCAGTTAGTAGATCTTTAAAACTACTGCCAACTGCTAAGCACAATGCTGGTAATACAACAGATAATGATAACCTTATGACAGTTACTAAAACTAAATTCAAAGTCACAAAAAAGGTTCGTAATACAACTTTGAATATCACTGAAGAAGTAAAACAAAAAAGAATCAACAATACACCGAATGATGATTATGTTACGAAAGATAACTCTACTCGTAGATATAGAAGAGTGTTCGAATTTTCTTCTCCACCACTTTATGACCAACCTTTTCGTGACCACACATTTCGGGAAGGACTACATCCTGCAAAAAAACAAAAAGAAATCAACAATACGGCGAATGATGATTATGTTACGAAAGATAACCTTACTCGTAGATATAGAAGAATCTTAGAATTTTCTTCTCCACTTCTTCTAATTCAGTTGAGTATATATTGTGGGAGACTGGTGCCTAAGTTAGGCTCGCGGCCTGTGTTTCAGGACACCAGGATCCCACCCCTTTTACATTTTCATTTTACAAATTATGTACTATGCGTACTGACAGAATGTAGTAAAGTATGACATTTTATAGTTTTTATTTTAATTAACATCTAGATTAAGTATGTGAGACAAATGTTAGTAGATGTGTACAGTACGTGTGATTGAGTGGTGTGTGGATGTGAAAGTGTGTGGGTGTTTTAAGAGTGTGTGATTCTGTGTTTAGGTCTTTGTAAAGATATTTTTAGTATCATTATAATTTAATTTTAGTAGCCAGTCAGTTAGCCTCTTTTTGCATTTATGCTTTGTGAGACTATAGATATGTAACACCTTATTAGTTTTATTATATAAGAAGCCACCTAGGTAGCAAAAGAATCGCTTTGCAAAAATAGTTTTGTGACGTAGATGATGGCGCTCCACTGGGTCATATCGTCTTTTCCCCCTGGACAGCGTTCGATTGTAAACCAAGAGTGTATGTTGTTTCAACAGAATGTGCAATATAAATAGTTGGCGCACTGTCAGGACTTCATTTTCTTTGTATAGCTGTTCAGTGGGGTAGCGATACGGGCGAAAAGACAACACTTTTAGTATAGCTCTTTGGGTTCTTTCGATTTCTATTAGGGTAGTTTTTGGAGCTCCACCCCAAGAGGTGATGCAATAGCATATTATAGACTGAGCGAGGGTGTATTACACTAATTTCATAATATTCTTATCGACTACATGTCTCAGCGTTTTGAACACATACATTAGTTTCCGTAGTCTGCTACTAAGGGTGGTAATGTGGTCTTGAAACCTTAGGTTGTTGTCGATTGTTATTCCCAGGTATTTTACATTCTCAGCCTTGGTGTGTGATTTGCAGTTACAACTATCAGTGTGTGGGCTTGTGCAAGAGTGAACCACAATAGTATTATGTAATGTTTGGGAGGATTCATTGTTTTTTATGGAGAATGCTATGTAATTGGTTTTGGTTGTATTAAGGGTCAACAGATTGTCGCGTAACCAGTTGGATACCGTATTAAAGCCTAGTTGTGCACACTCATAGACATCTTCCCACGAGTTCGCGCTGGACAAGAGAGCAGTGTCATCAGCAAAGCTAGTGATTTTGCCATTAGGCATAGTGAGTGTGCCCAGATCGTTGATATAAATGAGGAATAGTGAAGGTCCGAGCACACTACCCTGGGGCGTGCCGTAGTTAATTGAGGTCCAGTGGAAGTCCTCTGATTCCCAAACTTTCCATCTTACGTACAAGAATTGGGACAGAAACCGTGTCGAAGGCCTTAGCAAGATCCAGAAATATGGCCATAACTTTATCCCCACTATCCATGTTTGTGACCATATAGTCTGTCAACTCATGGACCGCGTCAGAGGTGGATTTGACTGAGCGAAACCCAAATTGCGTTGGTGCGATTAGATTGTTTTTTTCACAATAGCTCACCAGTCTGCTGTTCATTACCCGTTCCAGTATTTTGGAAAAAGCATTTAGCACAGATATAGGTCTGTAGTTATCTACACGGCTCCTATCCCCACTCTTGTAGATCGCATGAATTATGGCTTTTTTGAACACGTTAGTAAATTTACCTGTGGAAAGAGCAAGGTTACATATGTACGTTAACGGAGGCATAATCACGGCCGCTATGTTCAGGATGAAAGAAACAAAATTATTTGGAAAGCAATTAAAATATAATCTATACTAACAAAGCTAAACAGCAATCCACACAGCTCATCTCGTTAGACAATTCTATTGAATCAATTAAAAGAATAAATTCATTTTTTGCAAACGTAATAACGAATATTAATAATTAATATAATCCAAAATTGTACTCATATTCAAGTCCGAATACAGATACTGTGTCAATAATTATAGACCAATATCCATACTACCATCGTTGTCGAAAGTTTTTGAACGATTAATGAATACCAGACTTACTAAATTCCTTGAACAAAATTCTCATTTATCTCCATCTCAGTTTGGCTTTCGATCTGGCAGGTCAACAGCTGAAGCCGTCCACGAACTAACAGATCACATAGTCAACAAACCAGATAATAAAAAAGACCTTAGCCATTTACCTAGATTTGACAAAATATCTATTCCTATTTTGGTAAAAAAATTAGAGAATATGGGAGTAAGAAGTCTACCATTTTAATTATTCATAGACTATTTATCTGACAGAACACAAATTCCTTAAGCAGATAAATGGATTAGCAACAAACTTCCTAATCATGACGGAGTTCCTCAAGGAAGCATCCTCGGCCCCACATTATTTTTAGATTATATAAACGACTTATGTGACATTAAGCTACAAAACGGTAAAATCGTCACTTGCGGCGATGACACTGCCTTAATATTCGATGCTAACACGTGAAATGAGGTTAAAGAATGCTTAACAAGGTCTTGATACGGTTATAAATGGTCATATTCCAATTTGCTTACCCTCAATGTCGATAAGACAAAATACATGCCATATTCCCTTAGACCCCAGTATGAACCAAACTTTAACTTGAAAGCCCAATCATGTAATTCCATCAACCATTGGTCTTGTCCTGTATTAGATAAAACGAATTCTATGAAATATCTTGGCATAATCATAAATTACCGTCTCAGCTTTCAACAACACATTAAAACCCTAGTTAAAAGAATCTAAAAATTAATCTACATATTTAAAAATCTAAGACATATCTGATACATTAGTTATTAAAACAGTTTACTTGGCACTGTGCCAGTCTTTGCTAGTACGAGTACCTATATTGCATTATCACTTGGGGCGGGACGTCTAAAACTTATATCATATATTTAGAGAGAGCCCAAAGAGCTATATTAAAAGTTTAGTTGCTTTTTCCCTGTCCTCTATCCAACTTCCGAACTTTACCAACGCTGCCAAATGCTAACGGTCCGGCAACTGTTTATTTTCATGGGAGTACTAAAAAAACACACTGTTCACAAGTTCCCTTACATCACGATTTACCAACACAAAATAGACGATCAACCAATGTTTGTTCAATCATCCGTCATAATACTAGTTTCAGCCAAAAGTTTTTTTGTTGTTTTGGCACGTTTCTTTATAATTCAATTAATAACAAAATATCTGTCTACACCCATACTAGATCTATTTGTAAAAGAAAATTACGCTTTTGGCTATTAAATCTGGACTACATTGCCACTGAAAATTTATTAAAACCAATGTCTTAACAGCCACACATTTACACTCACACACCTACACTTACAAACATTCAATACACACAACATTATTCATGTCCCCATTTCCATTCTTAATTTTTTGTTATGCTTATTTTTTTTTTTTTAGATACATAAGTATGTATTGATGAATAATAATATAGGTACGTATATTTCTTTGATGTTTATGTTGACTTGCTTGCTTTTCTTTGATTTTGTTTTAATTTTCTTAGGGTTTTCAAACTATTGTTATACCAAATTATCTTGACTCTTTTTTTTGTAAATTAACATGTCCTATCTAAGATAGCCGGGTGCCCTCCTACCTCAGAAACCTTTCTCTATTTAAGATTGTGCATTTTATTAACCAGTGCCTGTAATAAATAATTGATGTTGAGATAAATAAAGATTTATGATTATGATTACAGTTATTTATTTACCAATTTAAGTTAACGACTGATTTATTTTATGTAACAAGCCTTAGTGCGGCATTTAGGCCCACTTGCGCCAAGAATCACCAAATGAATGCATTAATAAAGCTAAGCGCTATAGCATCATTCTATCTCTATCATCTTCACACGATTGACAGAATAGAACGACGTTTTAAATGCATTTACTGTTTTGAAATGTAAGTGTGCCATAGTTTAATGACATATTCGAAAAAAAATACAATGTTAAATTTGTTCTTGGCCGGTTTTTTTATGCTGACAATACAAAGGATTACTTGATTTTTAGTAAAGGCAACTTTTGCAAATAAAAAGTGCGGTTTGTGATTAAATTATTGTAAGCCAAAATTTGTAAATATGGATTGTTACATGTTTTTTAAGGCTATTGTTACAATATTACGGTTCTGGGAACGGCTAATGTTATAAATAAAATGAGCAAGTTACAGCAATCAGGTGATGGAAAACTTTGGTGTGAACGATAATCAATCCTTTGATCATTCTAACGTTTTCGAGCCACGCTATTAGGCTTTGGTCTCCTATTT
Source organism: Omphaloscelis lunosa (assembly GCA_916610215.1). Taxonomy (NCBI): domain Eukaryota; kingdom Metazoa; phylum Arthropoda; class Insecta; order Lepidoptera; family Noctuidae; genus Omphaloscelis; species Omphaloscelis lunosa. The sequence continues at coordinate 14,106,830 of OU744270.1, forward strand.
TATGCTGAATGCGACGTCCAACTTCAGCGTCAACGTTCCGATCGACGTCTGAACGCAACAAGACGCCGACGTCGACGTGTGAAAGAGACCACAACAGTACATTTCTATAGTAAATATCGTGACGCGGCGTACGGCGTGACGCTGTATTATTTTTTTAGCTTATAAATTAAGCCATTGTGCCAGACTTTGTGACGTGACGCTGTAAGCGGCCGACGGCTTTTATAGAATATCATAGCCTCAGTGTAAGCTGTGCCATAGCACAGCGCGAGCTACGCCTTAGCGAAGTTTGCGCTACGCCTGAACGTTTGCATTAGTATTTCGGAAGAAGTCGGTTGAAAGATTTCCTGGTGGGTCATGGTAGTTGGTGGTCTGCTGAGAGCTCTTCTGCAAACTCAACATAGTCAGCTGGAAGGTGTTTTAGAAGCCATACTTTATATAGTTACATAATGTGGAAAGAAAAGGTTGTGAACAAAACAAATAACGTTTATTTATTTTTTAAATTTCCATCAGTAGGTTTTAACACCCCAATTATTTGGGCATATGTCGATTCTTCGTCGTGTCTTAGAGGTTGACTGTCTCCATGCACGAAGCTGAGATCCGCATATACAACTTCATTTGCGGTGGCCTGGATAAAAAGAACATGAGTTAAACAATTGCATGACAGTTCGCATAAAGCTCACAATTATGGTTTTTACACCCGTTTTTGATGTGTTACATCTTTCCTCTCGCTTTCCTGTAATCAGTGGGACTGATTTAGTGAAAAGGGACGGAAGTGTGTAACAGGAAGCCGAGGAAGCGCGTACTATATGATTTGACCAATGAGCGTGCGCCGCTAGTGAAGGCCGTCAGAAACGACCTTGCCCGCCCTTTCAATGTTGCTTATTTCCGTAATATTGCTTATAACCAACACCAAGGTGAGATGTTAGATGATACACATTATATGCGACTACTGTAAGACTCGCTCGTTTTTTTTACTGTTTCTGATTGATCACTTTGCACTAGATACGATTTTGACGGGACTGAGATCCGGAGAAATACTAGGCACATCAATCAATCAATCAATCAACAAACGCCTATAGCAGTCCACTGCTGGACAAAGGTCTCTCAAAGGCTGCGCCACAACACGCCTTATACCAGACACATGAGTCATTAGTTTCATAGCAGAATTTATTGAATTGGACTTGAACATACAAAAATTAAGACTTACGTAAGTATTCAATTCCATTGTTTCCACTGGCTGCGAATTCCGAAGACAATATTTTTTAACCCCTAATAAATAAACCACCAATATTATAACACACATTCCTATCACGGATGGTATCACGTATATTAACACGTTGTTTTGAGAAGGCTGTTGATCAGCATTTTCTGAAAAATAAAAGAAACTTTACAATTTAACATCTTATTATGTGATCATAATAGTTCAGTCAACTGCATGAGCATAGAGCTGTAAGTTTTCATAGTTCTGTTACTTTTAACGTGACGCGCGATGGGCCGTACCACAAGGTAATATTTACAGAAAACCTGGGCTTATATTACCAAAAGGTAGTGAGCAAGCGCGGTGATCAGTGCTTGTTCGCCAAGAAGCTTATAGGTAAAAGTGGAGGCAAAACTCTAAATACCTAAGTGACGACGACTGTGGTCGGACACTCTCTTTCTGAATACATACATAAGATAAAGAAAACACATATCACTATCTCGTTCTTATGTGTGTATTTAGAAAGAGAGCATTTGGCCACAGTCGTCTTCACTTAGGTATTTAGAGTGTTGCCTCCACTTTTATCTATAAACATCTTGTAGTTCGCAGATGTATTTGCTTTGCTATGACGTTACACAGGCTGACATTTTGATAACGACAAGGTTACTGGTTATTGCTCGTAAGCTAAAGCCCTAAATAAAAAGGGATATGTAACATTAAAAAACACAAGCCATATAGTGCATAAATACATAACTATATTCTGTCTGTAACAGTAAGGCAAACTATAGGAGAACAGCTCGTGCAGACCACCAGAATGAGTCAGTCAGTAAGGAAGACTGCAAAGATAATACTTACCAGGATCAATTGCTGAAGATTTGTTAGTCGTTATTTCTGAGTTTGTTAATGAATTGGACGTACCAGTATTCGTATTAGGATGAATACTTTCTACTGTAGTAACTGTATTCTCTGTTGTTGTACTCTTATTTCTTTCACTAACTAAAGGGTGATCTGCAATATACAATATCATTATTTGTAGGTTCATTGATCCAAAAGTGTTATAACACTTTTGGATCATCAGCTTAGGAATTACATCAATAGTGTCGTCAGCTTTTTTTAGTTTCATCATATACTTAGTTATTGTGTCCGTTACCACAAAGTAAATAGATTTGGCAACGAAAAGTTAAAACAAATTACCTATTTGGAGGATTTCGCTTTTGTCAGCGCCTTAGATATACTCATTTATGTAGGTATGTTTGTTTGATTAACTTTATCAGGTATTTGATTACAGAAATAATTGAATAACAAAGGTTATAAATAGTATTCAGTGTGTTAGGTTAGACTAGGGACAAACTTCAAAGGAGTGAAGCCTCATGAAAAGTAAGGGACCAAATCCGATATGAAAAAAAGCTGTTCCATACAAAAGTTGAACATTAATACGATCAAAAATATACTGGCCTTCAAAACGTAGTACCACACTTTTGAAATTGCAATAACTTTTAAACTACACAAGATATTTAAAGTTCACTGACGAGTCTCGATTCTCACTATTCACTTCCGATGGTAGGCGAAGAATGTACAGGCGACCTGGTGAGCGATACATTCAAACTTGCTTCACAGAAAGAGTCCAATACGGTGGAGATTCTGTACATGTATGGGCTGGCATCTCTTCAGAAGGTCGCACAAACCTAGTGGCCATATAAAATGGCACCCTTACTGGGGAAAGATAAGCTCAAGAGATCCTTAATGAGTATGCAGAGCCATATTTTGTAAATATAGGTGATGGATCGATACTAATGCAGGATAACGCCTGCTCGGGTCGTACAGTAGTACATTCAGGAGGTTGGTTTCAACTTGATGGCTTAAAACAGGTCCTGATGAAAGAATGGGAGAATATTCCCCAACATCGCCTCCGAAACCTCGTATTCAGTAAGTATTCCAAACCGGCTCGAAAGTGCCCGAGGAGGCAATACCAGTTATTAAAATGTAAATAAGGCGTAAAACATACTTATAAATGTTGTTTTAGTTTTTTGCTAGTAAGTTTTTTTTTTAATCTTTATTTTAAGGGCTTTATTTTATCGCTGAGCGATAACGTCGTCCGTTGTCGTCGTTTGTAACATCAGCAAAATAACTAAACCTAAAAACACTTTTTAATTCTAACATGACCGTTATTACTACATACTTACTTTAAAACAAAAAATGCCAAAAGGTACATTATCCTAGCTTGTTCTGATAAAGGAAAAGCCAGGATAGTGTGCTCCAATGTCGTACTTGGTTGTTGGACCAAGTGAATTAAATCGCAAAAGCTTCATTCCGCACACACTCCATCAAAACATGTTGCACCTCTTCGACTACTCCACATTCTTCACAGTTGGGTGACGTTACCTTTTTCCTCAGAAAACCAAAGTTTCTTGATGGAATGTGACCGGAACGAAGCCTTAATGGCATAACTATGTCAACTTCTGCTAAGTACATTTTGATCGATCCAATTATACACTGGAAGCTGTGGTTGGATGGTCTTGTACCAAATTCCCTTTTCTGTTGACCTCTGGTTAAAGTATTCACTCCACACATCCGTACACTGCTGTTTTATAATTTTTATATAATCTGTATATAAAGGACGAATATTCACTCTTTCATTGTCCTAAATCTGTACATGGGATCCATTGTAAAACTATCTAATTTAAATATAGACTCCAAAATCATGTAGGCTATCGGTACTCCTCGCACGGGCGAAGTGCACCGAGCCAATTGTTGCAGCGAACTCTTCGAGTATGGTACCTCAAAAGGAAAAAACGGAATTCTTATAGGATCACTCATGTCACAGCCAATTTGCTCCGAATATAATAATAATATAATATAATAAATCTTTTATTTATAAAAATGTGCACATTTACAATAAGTAACTTAATAATTAAAATAGAGCACAGTTGCTTTATTGCCTGAACTAGGCTGAACCTGTGTTTCAGGCTACGAAGTGCATAAATACTTAATGTAATAAATTATCTAAGAATATAAAGCATAAACTAAATTAAAATTACATAAATAAATGTAAAATAGCATTTCAGCGGTTCTATTTGCAGACAACAAGTAGATCTTCTGTCTGTGCATAATCTATATTTAGTAAATATTCAAGTATAATTTTTTTACAGCTAAAGTAATTTAATTTGTAAATACTAAGTTTTTTATTTAATCTATTGTACAGAAATAGGCCTAAAAATGTAAAAAATCTCTCTACAAAGACATGTTTTGAGGTTGCATTAGATGTGCATACTATATCATTCCGTCTCTTGTTAGTATTATCAGCAGTGTAGGTAAGCATGGTGTGCTGTTTTAATACTAAGTGCATAATGAAAAGTTGGCGAACAGTCAGCACGTTGCAGGATTTATATAGCAGATCTGTGGGAAAGAAAAAGGGATGGAAGTTTGCTACCTTTAAAATTGCTCTCTGAGCTCTTTCAAGAGGAAGTAGATATGTTTTTGGTGCGCCACCCCATGAAGAGATGCAGTATTGAATTATAGATTGACATAGGGCCAAATACACTTCTGTAATTAATTTTGTATCAGCCAAAGTTCGCAATTTTTTAAAAACATATATTAATTTGCGCACTCTTTTACTTAGACTATCAATATGTTTTCTGAAAGACAATGTTTCGTCCATTATTACCCCGAGGTATTTTATGCTGCTTGTTTTGAGGATACAAGGGCATTTACACATGTTGACTGAACGGTTTCCACATTGATGGGCATATAGATATGGGTTAGTAATATTAAATTGAGGCTTGCGCATGGAGAAGTGTATATATTTTGTCTTGTCAGCATTTAATGTTAGTAATTTGCTGTGAAGCCAATTAAACACAGTATTAAAACCTAGTTGAGCAATTTCGAACAGTTCGCTACTGGTTTTAGCGGTAAATATTAACGCCGTGTCGTCGACATATGATATAATTTTCCGTCTTTAATATTCAAATTACATAAGTCGTTAATATAATCAGGAATAGCGTAGGGCTCAGAATACTTCCCTGGGGAACACCAAAACCAGTACTGTTCTGTTCATCGCTCGTGATATTATCTATTCGAACACATTGATATCGGTCACCTAAGTAGTCCACAAATAGTTTCAGCGGCGTTCCCCTTATTCCTATGGCCTCTAATTTGTTTAGAAGAACAGAAACAGACACTGTGTCGAAGGCCTTGGCTAAATCAAGGACTGGACCGATTAAGTTGTAATTTTGTACACATATGTATTTCTGCAACCCAAACACGGACGTGTAACGTTAATAAATTATTTTTGAATAACATGTTAAATCACTCAATATTGTGCGTAGAAACTTACATTTGCAGTGGGAATGTATGGGGGAACATGTTTTTCGACTACAATATTAAGTTTGTATTTGGGATAAATTCATTCCAACTATGGAACTCTTTATTGTGCGTGGTTCGACACGCACAGTACCGGTTTTTTTAGTTAAAAACCATAGTAATGTATTACTAACCTACAGTTTCAAAGTAAATTAGTGAAATTTGCTTTAAAACGTTTTTTATTTAATAACTCTATCTTCTATAGTTTAAGAGAAATTTCAATTTTAAAAGTATGGTACTAAGTTTTGAAGGTCAGTGTATATATTATGGAACACTCTCATGATTACTGCACTCCCTTAAAGTATATCCATCGTTTAACCTAACACATAATATCATAGGTATAGAAAAGCTTACCGTCACATAGTTGAGAAGATCCACCACTAGCACACAGCCGTATTTTGCCAGAATATTATCAGCTGTAAGAAAATAACATGAATCAATAGTTACCTTCCTCTAATTAGCTTTGCTTTATGACAGCTATAATGTTCAATTGACTGATGACAATTTACTGAACACCGTGGCAGGAACAGTTAAAAGCTCTCATTATTGTAACAACATGACATTCTCTTACATTGAAATGCCTCGTTCGATATGTTCGCGACCTCCCTCCCTTTAGCAACTGAGATGGACGAGCACGAGTTATATGACTTATATAAGTTTAGCACAATTTCTATTTGAGTGGACTTCATTAATTCATTGCTATTTAAATAATAATATTCTTCACCTCTTCTCGGTCCTTGACTTGCTGTACCATTGTTGGCCGAGAAAGTTCCGGAGTCTGAAATGTATTATAAAAGAAATATGACTCTTTACATCCTGAAATAATTGTACAGAATTGATCGAAGACAGAAGTGGACAATACTCTAGTGCAGGCGTGGGCAAACTCTTTTCATCAGCTGCCTGAAAAACGTTAATCGCCAAGGTTAATTACTATCATAATGATGTCGCCGTCGGTCGGCGAGTCGTATTAAAATACCTCCCTGCCCCCTGGCCGGAGTTTGCCCTCTCTTGCCCTCTCTTGTTGTGCCGTTCCTGACGTTCTCCATAAACTCTCTCAATAGATACATTCGATAAAGTTATCAGCATTTCTATATAAATAAACTCCGGTTAAGAAACCTCCGCAACAAGGTTAATGTGCCTATTACTCAATTCTGTCAAACAAGTCATGGAGTTGAACAAAGGTAGGTCAGAAATCGTGCTCAAAAATTTAGTCATGGTTCAGCACAGGAATACATGCTTCTATATTTCTGACTCGTCTGTTACAAAACTCACGGAGAGCGAGTCCGTTCCATCTAGTCTTAGGAAGATAGAAACTTGAAGCGTACCTGTAATATAAGTAACGTTCATCGCAGTCACACTCGGAGATTTATTTTTCCAATATATACTTATAGACACCCAATCATCCGAGTGATAACTGAACTCCCACGGGAACTGAGATTCTGCAATAGATTGTCGTTCAGTACCATTTTTTGCGTTATCTAAAAACAATGAGAATTTTAGTTATGCGACATTTTCAAATATGAATTCACTAAAATTGCATTGTGAAGTGAAGAAACAATTCAGTAATAATCAACCTGAAGTGTAGTTAGTACAGTAACACCGCATTACTATAATGTGATACCAACATATTATTAAGAACCAATTTCTCAATGATTTTATGAGTTAAGCATTGCCTTAAGGAGGAACCGCAGTGGTAGCGCGCGAAATTCAAATCTTGCGTTTTTTGCAATTTGCACGTCAGTGTCAGGTTGCACCTTGATTAAAATATGATTCGAATATGACCTTAAGAAATATTACGTATTACAGAATTATAATCATTAGTTTAATTAATACATCTCTTTAGATTTGTTCTCAAATGGCATGATTTCATGAAAAAGTTATTCAATGGAACAAATCTTAACTTAGAGAGATGTATTAATAATTCTAATTAATTTATCATTTCAATACCACCTATTTTCGAGCGAGAAATGTTTAAATAAATAAATAAATCATTTCATGAAATGAACATCGACCGCTAGTCACATCATGATGTGGTCTGGCCAGATCATTGAACACTCAACGTTTGACGATATGAACAGTTAAACGCACGAATACTTCATGATGTGGCCAAACATTAGTGATCATATCGAAAAATAGTTAGATTATCTACCGGTAGAGGCGTTGATGTCGCTTTTTTTTGTTGTGCATCATAGCGGTGGCATACAACAAATCAAACAAAGTAGATCACATAAAAATAATCGATGTACTTTTATTGGGTTTCAAATACCAATATCACAAACATGTTTGCCAGCCTCTAATATTATGTATTTATTTTATCAATGCATAGGAAACATGGAAACGTTACTTACAATAACCAAAACGATTATAAATGGTCACGTCCGCAGCCAAACTGATAGTCCGTAGAGAAAATAATAAAACAAAGGCAGTTGATGGCATTTTAAATTTATATAATTAATTAATTAATTTAAAGTAATATTTTGCAATCGTATGACACTGACACAAATGACACGTAATTAAAATGATTACTTATACGTGAACTGTGGAACAAAACAAACTGCAATTAGTAACAAAATCGGCTCGTGGTCGCTTATATATTTATCAGTAATTTCCTCCTACTATAATTGACACCACAGTAAATGCTAAGCGCTAAGAATGATGATATTAAATTGTATTCATTATTAATTGATTAGTCCTTACACACAACTAAATTATCATCCTATTAAACTAAACTTAAAAATTAAACTATTAAACGAGCAATATTTGTATATATATATGACGGAGAGGGTAGGTGTCTCTCTCGTTACTATCAGCCATATTTTAACTACTGTGAGCATACTGTGGATAGTGTTGATTATTGCGCAATAGAAAAACCGTGTATAGTTCAGATCAAATTATATTGGGTTGGCACAAAAGTAATGAGACACTCTACAAAACGCTATACATTTCCTTTCTTAAGTTAATTGTTTTCGATAATATTCTAGTATGTTGTAGAACATTCTAGGTACTTCTAATGTGAGGGTATATAAAGCCGCCCTCGCGATTGGTTTAGTCTGTTTGAAGGAAAATGGACGAGCGACAAGTTCGAACACTATACTTATACGAGTACTTGTTAGGCCACAGTGCGCGGGCTGCGGCTGACAATATCAACACTGCATTGGGCGCTGGAAGTACTAGCCATGCCACGGTGTCCAGATGGTTTGACCGTTTTAAATCAGGAGACAGGAGTCTTGAAAGTCAGTCACGCTCAGGACGACCACCTGCATTCAATGATGACGATTTACGCCGCGAACTGAAGTCGAATCCGGATGCTACCACTCATGAATTAGCAGAAGCACTTAACTGCAGTCACCACGCGGAATACCATCTGCATGAGCTTGGGTATCGAAAAGTTTTGCCTCGATGGGTACCGCACATCATTACCGACGCCAGTCGTACAGTCCGTGTCGCCATCTGTCAATCACTTTTGCTGCGACCCCGACGTAAAGAGTTTTTGTCAGATCTGGTTACGGGAGATGAATCATGGATTTATTATGAGAACGATCGTGGTGCTTTTTGGCTGCCTCGAGAAGAAACGTCACCAACTCAACCGAAGCTGAGTCAAAAGAACCGCTTAAACGTTCTGCTTTGCTGTTTCTGGGACGCGCAAGGCATGCTGTTTCATGAACTATTACACAATGAAACTGTAGACGCTAAAAAATATTCAACCCAGCTCACCGAACTATATTCTGCTATCAAGAAGAAACGACGAAGACGAGTCAATGTAATTTTACTACATGATAACGCTCGACCTCACGTCGCATCTGCCGTTCGCCAACAGCTGCAGAACTTGGGCTGGGAGATGATACCCCACACACCTTACTCTCCAGACCTCGCACCATCAGACTATCATTAGTTTAGAGCCCTGAAACAATCAGTGTCTCAGTCTTATTTTAAAAACCGCTCTGATGTTTGCCTGCGACAAAATTCCCCAAGTAAACAAGAACATCATCCAGAGCATGCCTGATCGCATGCAGGTGGTGATCAGAACCAGGGGTGGAAATACACGTTATTAATTTTTAGTTAAATTTCTATATTTTGTGTTTTTTGTAACAAAAACTTTAAATAAATGTTTGTATTCATTGACATTTTTGTAATTTAATGCGAGTTTAATAAAGTTAACATTTGATTTCGGAATTTGAGATTTAAAATTTAGGTATCAGACCATCCTCTAAGTTTTATAAAACAACAAACATGTCCTTCGTGTTTCATTTTGACAATAAACTTACAACAATAATTTCTTCCCGTGGGTGTCGTAAAATGCGACTAAGGGACTTACTAGATAATGGGCAGCAACGTTCTGTATGCATTTATCACACCATACTGCGATCACCAACCCGCCTGCTAAGCATGGTGATTATGGCATATCCCCCCAAAAATTACAAGCACCAAAAAGAAACGGCCCTTAGTGCCCGGCAGCCCACCTACCCTTGGCTACGGTAGCGGTTAAGGTGACGGTGAGGCAAGGGGTGTAAAGAATCCCCGGAAGAAATCCGTCTACCACAATCACCGGAAACAAGACCTGGCAACATACAACACGCGTGCTCTCCGGACCGACGAGAAAATCATCGAACTCGAAGAAGAATTGAGCAGGTTACGATGAAGTTACGGTGGGGAAAAGGGTCCAAACACACATTCACAATATATGAACTATGTGTGAGTAGCAAGCGCATACACATGGGAGGCCTTTGTCCAGCAGTGGACGTCTTTCGGCTGAAATGATGATGTGACTTGATCTGGGGATAACCGACGTATTTTTTTTTAAAGCCACTTTTTTTCACTCTCACCTTGCAAACTAAAACACTGAAAATAATAATATTCCCCCGACCGGATTTCGGTCACGGCGGCCAATCTTACCGGAGACTAGACAAGTACGCAAGAGATAATAATATTGCACAAGTGTGGGCGCAGACACAGGTGCACTCTCTCTTTCTTTTCTCTCTTAGTTCGATGGGACCGCAATCCGTTACGACCGGGGAGAGAGAGACGCTGCGTCTCAATATGTTAAGAAAATGGTACCTATCCAAGAAATTACCGCGGCAACCGCTGCTTGGCGGACCGTTGTTTTTTAGCCACGAGCCACTCAACCCAGAAGATATCATTATTATCACAATACATTCAGTTTCGGCGTCACGCTCGGGGTTACACTTCTATATCCACACAACTGCCTGGTTACCAGCGCCACTTTCAAGCTTCCTATTACGTACTCATTTAATTTTCTATTTATATAAATTTTCTCAACATTTTGTGGCTCATCATTCTGAACCACGCAGATAATTGTAATGTGTAGCCATCACAATTTGACCTGAGGGACAATTCCCGTATTTTTAATAACGTTCTCATTCTAGTCTCAGAGTAAATCTGTTTTCAATGCCATTAAAAAAAAAAAAAAAAAACAGTGGCTGGGAAGTGCCAAAAAATCGGCACCGCGGTAATCAACACTTTGATTTCTTTTTAATGGTCAAAAGCTGGTGTCGTCACAATGTCACAAAATCAATGGTTTAATCCAATCTCAAAAATGGCCAACGCGCCTAAAGAAGTTTTCACTTCAAATATTGTAAATTATTATAGTCAAATTCATAAACCAACGAGTAAGGAAGTAATGTAGTGAGGATAAAAATAATTTTAAATGCTGGTTATATTTAGAGTACATTTCATGTAATTAAGCTGGTCATACCAAAATATTTATCAAAAATATTGTTTTGATCGCATTTAGAGGGATAACCACGAAAAATAATCGTTTTCCTAGTCGTATGATAAAATAAAAGTGAGATCGGAAAATACCAAAATCAAATTAGATACCTAACGAGCCAACTGAACACCTTAATACATGCTTTTAATTTGAGTGTTGTTTTATGTTCTGGCAAGAAAATGTACTTATCACAAATACTGAAATTACTTCAATCAATCTGCCTTTCCCAACTATATCAGGGTCGGCTTCCAGCCTAATCGGACGCAGCTGTACACAAGTATTTTACATGGAGCGACTATCTGACATCCACAACCCAGTTACTACCCAGTAACAAGATGTCCCTTAGTGAGACTAATTGTCAGACTTTTGATCTTATGAATAGTGTATATGAGTAGTGACTGTCAAAGATTTAATGGATGGTAACCCATTCACGGACCAACCTGGGAAACCGTAGCTTAACCTTGGATCGACCCGTGTGAATGTAATTTGTAGGGGAACAAATACTAATATATTGAAGCTACTTATTATTGAACATGTTAAGTGGTAAACCAATTTTTTGGCACCTTAGAAGATCGCACCGATTCCCGGCCACCGTAGGCGCGAATTAAGTAAGCGACAACGGAAGTATTTAAAAATAACTTTATTCCGACCGAGTTACAGCGAAACAGTAATTAATTAAATCTAACAAAATATTGATCTTATATACTAACTTAATTGCTAACGTAGTACATGCACAGCGTGATCAGATTGACGCATGTTCTAGATAATTATAAATGCTGATCGCGCAGTGGGGAAATTGGGAAATAATAATCTAGTAAATACTTATTGTCTGACAAAGCTAATATTGGTAGGTTGGGGTTCCTTAACTCCTCCCTCCCTAAGAGAGAAATTATCCGAAGGTGTCGCAGACGGGTTCGGAGAATTTCGTTAAAAGTTTATGAACTGAAATTTATACATTATAAAGATAACTATTGCTATTACAATAACCACATACTCTAAGATGGTCCATATACTAATTTCTATTGTCACTGTTTGTGTCGTATCGTCTATTTCACTAAATTTTGCACTTTGTAACACTTCTTTCACATCACTGAAGTCCACATTTCTTAAATCCACTCTCTTTGATCTTCTCTGAATGTCCTGTTGTAGGTCTGGCATCTGGATCAATGGCAGCTGGAGACTGGAAACTGTAGTGTTTGTGGTGGCGGCAACGATGACTTCGCCTATTTGTGTCTCGCATTGTTGGCCAGGTGTCACGATGTAGGTCCCAAGAATAGTGTACTTCAGGATTTCTGTATTGCAATTCTCGGTGATGATGAGATTTTCCTCTGAGTAAACCAACCATTGGTTGTCGGTTATTTTCTGTATCTTAGTTTTTTCTATTTCAATATGGTTCTGTATGCAGTTTTTGTAGTTGTTCTTCATCAGCATTATTTGTTCAATGCAGGTCTCGGTTGGAAACTGGGCTAAATTAGTTTCAGCGCAAAGAAATTTTCCATTTTCAATCTCAGTACATGGGCTTACCACGGGCATGTATTTCAATCTATTCACCATCCGGTAAGGATATTTGGGTATTATTGTAAAGGTATTTGGAGAATGGAATATAGGGATGGGTATAACCTTGTAATAATTATATGTTTCGTTATTTATTAGGGGAACTTCTAAAACAAAAACTAACTTGTTGTTATTTATATATGATTTAAGTATGATATTACGTTCTAATTTTATTAAATTATGTTTGCTTACTGGGTATATTGTTCTAGCATGTTTAGCAATGACTTCTAACGTATTATATAATTCTGTACTATTTATAATGGATTGGTGCAATGTATTCAGTTTGCTAAAGGCTATTGCCGTTTCAATCTCTTGTATGTTTTCGTAACAGGTCCGAAAGTTATTTAAAATTTGATACATAGTATTTAATATTTGGAAAAGTTTGTTAAACCTGAACTCATGTTCAACTAATTTTTCCATTTCATTGGTATGTAAACCCAAGTTTTTTAATATTTGAATTTATTATTTCAGAGTCATTTACTAATTTATCAAAAGCTTTTTGCATTGATGATACTTTACGTTCGACCACATGCTCTTTGTTCTGTATCATTTGGATTTCTCTATCATATTTAATTGCATCGTCTTCATCTAAATTTCCTGTGATAGCTTTTACAAGTGAGCCTAATGGATTAAACAGAGCTCTTTTATTTCTATAATGGAAAGGTAAGATTTGAAAGAATCTATCCTTAGTTAGTTTAATAAGATATTCTATTTGGCTTTCTATTCCTATAGTTTCGTTACTAAGACTATTTTCCTTAATTTTAATTTTCAAGTTAATAAAATCCCGAATATTATTATCTATTTGTAAGTGTAATGATTCTAAATCTACACTTTTGTATATTGTCCAATAACTATTCCTCTTCACTGCTACTCCCCGCTTTATCGCTGCTATCCCCGGATTCTGACCGAGGTTTTGGAGGTCCAGCGTGAGTGTTGGCACCACTAGTACCAGAAGTACCAGGCACGATCTGTGGAGGACGTTTTACATTTTTTAAGGCTACTCTAGTTTTCCTTTTCTTTACTTCTACTGGGACTATATTTCTTTCAACTTCACCTATTACTTTCGCTTTTTCATATCGAGGTTTTTCTTTAGCTTTTCTAGTCCTAGTGTCTTTCATGTAAATATTATCGTCTGGTTCGAGTACCGGTGTCGTTTCGCCACCTTTTTTATTAATTATTTTAATTTTATCTGATTCTAATTTTTCTGTTATGAATTCATAGAGTATTTTAAGGCGTTTTCTATGATCTAACAATAATTTCTGAGTTAAGTTCTTCTCTCTATCCACGTTAAATACATTATCGGAATAAGTGTGGCCAAATACTAGTTCAAAAGGCGTAAAATCTGTTGCTGAATGTATGGTGTTGTTATAAGCCATGATGGCATAAGTCATAACTGATGCTGCATCTAACTCGCTTTTATCGTATTTTGCTATACGATAAATCTCAATAATGGTAGAATGAAACCTTTCTACTATTGCCATTGAACTGGGATTATTTGGCGTCCCAATATGAAGTTCAATTTTGTAAAAGCTTAACATTTCTTTAATCAAAGTATTGTTGAATTCTGTACCGGAATCGCAACTAATTTTCCTAGGCAGACCATACATGCTGAAATATTTAATCAATGCCCTAACTATCTCTGGTGTACTCCTATTCGGTACCTCTATGGCTTGTGCTATCTTACTAAATGCATCCACTATAGTTAAATAATATTTCCCTTCAATATATAATAAATCCATAAAAGCTTCCTGAAAAGGGGCATCCTGGGTTTGTGTTAACTGAATGTGGGGTTTAATCGGCTTTCTATCATATTTCATGCGTTTACATGTTTCGCAAGCATTTATGATTGCCGTGACTGTCTCTTTCATGTTTGCCCACCAATAATGTCTTTTAAGTTTGGTTAAAGTTTCTTTAATACCTCTATGGCATGTTTTCCCGTCGTGGTATTTTAAAATAACTTCTTTTTGATCTTCTTCAGATCCTGTCAGATTTATAACTCTTTCTGTACACTCGGTTAACTTAACTGAATCCTTTTTAAATAACTTAATTACCATGTTTGAAAAAGTTTTTCTAAAAGATGTGTGTTCGAAGTATATAAAGTACTTATGTTTTGGATCAATATACTCTTTCAAAAAGTCTTTAACTAATATATCGTTATTTGTCGGTAAGTGAACTTCGAGAATTTTTTGTTTATTATTTGAAATATCTTTTACGTCTAATTTATTTTTAAACCATGAATGAATTAAAATCTGTTTTGGTTTAGTATCGACAGCTTCGTTTAAACTAGGAATGCCTTCGTGTTCTCTATTTGAAACTGAGTTGGCAGTGACCCCATCATTAGAATCCGAAAGTTCTATCGTTTCTATTGGAGTTTCGAGGTCTTGCAATTCGTTTTCTATAATTTTTTGTATACGTTCCTGCCTATCTCCTATATTTACGAATATTGAATCTAAATCGTCGTCAATTGCATTAATCTTAATCCTAGATAAAGCATCTGCATTCGTGTTTTGAGGGCCTTTCTTATATTTTATTTCGAAATCGTATTCTTCTAACCTTAACCGCCATCGCGTGAGTTTACTATTGGGCTCTTTCAATGAATACAGCCAAGCTAATGGTCTATGGTCTGTAAATATGGTAAACTTATTACCATACAAATACGGTCGAAAGTGCTTAACTGCCCATATTATGGCTAAAAGTTCCTTCTCGATAGTGCTATATTTTACTTCTGTGTCGCTCAAGGTTCTACTAGCATAGGCTACAGGCTTATCTGAGCCTATCGTTCCTTGTGACAATACAGCCCCGATCGCAAAATTGGATGCATCCGTGGTTAAAATAAAAGTTTTACTAAAGTCAGGAAATTGTAACAAAGGTGCATTTGTTAAAAGCTTTTTACATGTCTCAAAACATTCTTTATATTCCCCATTAATTACAATTTTGCGACCTTTCTTTAAACAAGCTGTTAATGGTCTAGTTATTTTGGCAAAATCTTTGATAAATTTCCTATAATAACCGATTAGTCCTAAAAAGCTTTTAATCTGTGTAACCGTTTCCGGTATAGGATACCTAAGAATAGCGTCTATTTTATCATTATTTGGTTTCAAACCTTCACTTGTAATAGTATGCCCTAGGTAGAGTACTTCCTTTCTAAGAAAATGAGACTTATCTAATTGAACTTTTAAATTTGTTTGACGGAAGCGGTCAAAAACTGCTCTAAGTTTTTCTACATGTTCAGGCAAGCTTTTAGAAAAAATAATGACGTCATCGAGATATATTAAGCAATGTAAGCCTTGAAGGCCTCGTAAGACGTTATCCATCGCTCGCTGAAAAGTTGCGGGTGCGGTCTTTAACCCAAACGGCATTCTGTTAAATTCATAATGACCTGAAGGTGTGCTAAACGCAGTTTTAGCTCTATCTTTCTCCTGAACCTCTAATTGATGGTACCCGCTAGCTAAGTCGAGAGTTGTAAAGTATGTACTATTACCTAGCATGTCAAATAAATCGTTAATGTTGGGCAAAGGGTATTTATCATCAATTGTGATTTCATTGAGCCGTCTATAGTCAACTACCATCCTCCATTTTTGTTGGCCTGACGCGTCTAATTTTTTCGGCACTAAATGTACGGGAGCACTCCAGGGGGAATGAGATTCCTGGATAATGTTATCCCTTAACATTTTCTCGACTTGACTACTGATCTCTTTTGTTTGAATAGGTGGCAATCTATGTGCCTTAATGTTTATTGGGTCTTCATTTTTTGTTCTTATTCTATGTTTAACCTGATTTGTGAAGGTTAACGGAATATTTTCACAATAAAATATATCTTTGTATTCTTTACAAAGTCCCTCAATAACCGTTCGTTCTTCTGAATTCATATGATCTAACTGTAATTTGTCTAAATTCTTTGTTAGCAAGCTGTCCACTTCTATATTATTATCTATGAAATTAACACTAACAGATGGGTCCTGTATGTATGGTTCCACTTGAAAAGGTCCCGTAACTACTAATTTTCTATTTTCATGGCTATAATTCTGAATAACAGTTGTTGCATAGCCTTCAATACACGTAACTAATGCGGCGGGCATTCGAATCCCTTCCGTAAATTGCTTAAAATCTAACACAGCTTCCCCGTTCAGTAAGTTGACTGGGAGTCTTACTCTAAGTTCACTACGAGATGGTAGATTATATATCTCTCTCATAGGCGGTGAATATATGATAGGAATATCAGTATTTTTTAAATGTAATATCTGATTTTCCATATTAATCTTTGCCTGTAATTGCTTCAGCAAATTGCTACCTATTAACCCATCATACCTATCGTCGACACTATAGACATAAAACTTATGGAACTCTTGACTTCCAAAGGTAACCGGTAATGGAATAATAGCCGTTTCACCATGAACACTCGATGCGTGAGTGCTAACAACTTCGAAGGGTTCATACTGTAAATAATTTTTAAAATATTTATTCGCTATATACGGGCTTATAAACGATCTAACACTCCCCGTATCTATCATAAAAACTGCCTTTAATTCTGGTATAACTATATGTGGTAAATTTAAGCGTTTATTACAATTTATTTTTATTCGTTCTCTAGGGTAGAGGCCGTTATGCAAAAATTTCCCGGCCCCGGGTTCTTCAGGAGAAAATTCTTGGCACTCATTGTACGAATAACTTGAACTCTATTCATTATTATTAGAATTATTTATGTAATTAACACGTCGCGAACTTGCAGTACGCATGGTGACATCAGTATTTGCACCCGACGTAGATGCTTGCGCTGCAAAAGACGGCGTGCTCGGTGCATGTGCCGCGAACTGTTGGTTCGGTTGTGCAATCGGAACAAATGACCTACTTGACTGCGGTGACGCATTATTGTTGTTTGTACGATTAAAATTGTCTTGATTTCTTTGAATATTATTATGTTGTTTATTATGTCTGGGCTGATGCGAATTGTTCGAAGTAGATGTGCTGTTTGTAGCACTATTCGGTACATGTGTACTTGATATGCTATGTGAATCTTTCTTTTGATTATTAGATTCAATTGCATTTTGGTTATTAGGCAAATTGGGTCTGTTATTTCTGCTAAAATTACGTCTGTCGTTTGTTTTCGACTCATAGACTGCCTGGAAGTTTTGTTCTTCTAAAACTATTTTTAATGCATCCTCTAACGTTGTGACGTCGCGCAAACGAACTAATCTAACTAAAAATGGCGGTAAATTAAACAAGAAAGCATTCATTGCTCTGTTACTATAAATGATTTGCTTTGCCTTACGTAGAGATTCATCAATGATAGTTTCTGATATTTTAGCAAATAAAACACTTCTCATCCGCTGTATTCTATGGCAAAAATCTAAATAACTTTCACCCTTATTTATTCTACACGATTCTAACTCCATTGCTAAACAATCCTCTGTGCGTGGATCACCGAAGTGTTGGTTTAACAACTTCTTCAGCTCGTCCCACGTACCTATAGCTTCTCTTTCGCCTACCAAACTGGCTGCTTCGCCTGATAACCTACTTGTTACTACATGAAATAAATATTCATTTTGGGCTGCGGTTCCTAAGAACGTAGACAAAATGTATTCACATTTTTTTATAAATAAAGGCAACATTCTAGTGTCGCCGCTGAATATTGGTATGATGTTAACCAATTCCTGTGGGACACGGGTTACGTTTTCCATTGTGAAAAGTTATGAAAGAAACAAACGCGGAGAAAAAAAAATCACACTAATGTGCTACTAAACTATCACTACTCTAAAATATTAGTACAATTAAAATCTATGCAAATATTATCACGGCGTTGTCCAATCCCTAATAATACACAAACACATAGACTATTACAAGGTTGGGATATAGATGGAAGAGCTGAGAGGAAGGTGAAAAAGATTTACTCACAATTCCGCAGCTAGCTCCATGCTCCCTGAATTACTGCTGTGGCTGGTCCTCTTCCGTAACTCAAAGTGGCTTCTTAATGAATTTATTTGTTCGGCGATCTCTGCTGAACCGTAGACACGGACGTCGGCTACTCCACGTAGAATTGTATACACGGCAAACTGACTACAGAGATCCTACCGGCTGCGCCAATTAAGTAAGCGACAACGGAAGTATTTAAAAATAACTTTATTCCGACAGAGTTACAGCGAAACAGTAATTAATTAAATCTAACAAAATATTGATCTTATATACTAACTTAATTGCTAACGTAGTACATGCACAGCGTGATCAGATTGACGCATGTTCTAGATAATTATAAATGCTGATCGCGCAGTGGGGAAATTGGGAAATAATAATCTAGTAAATACTTATTGTCTGACAAAGCTAATATTGGTAGGTTGGGGTTCCTTAACTCGCGCGCCTGCGGACGGTGAGCAATGGGTAGCTCGCCGTCCGATAAGGACCAGAGCCGGGTCAACGGCGCGTTGTGTTCCACGCGCGCCTCAGAGACGATGACTAGGGCCGATGCCTGCCGGGGTTGCGGAAAAGTCCATAAAAGATACCGTGGCCCCTGGCAACATGGCAATTGAAGGAACACGGGTGGGTTTTAGTCAGTAAGAGTCTGACACACCCTCAGAAGTCAGAAGTTATTTGATAATTTCCCACCCATAAAGAAAACGAAGGTCCGCACCAAGAATAAAATGGGAAACAAAACCGACCAATATTACTTCGTATTTCTTTGTCTTTTCCAGTTCTAAACGAAATATATAAAAGTCTCAAATCTTGGAAGCAAATGAAAATACCCTTTGATTGATCATTCTAATCTTCTCGAGCTACGCATAAACTACGCCGCAGATTTAACATTTTTGCTAAATTAAATTAACTTGACGAGAACTCAGCCACATCGAACACAATAAGCTACGTGCAGTGAGCTCGCACAGGTCCTTCATTGTGCAGGAGTTCGTGCACTCAGAGCAAGACAGGAGTGAGGCATCGTCTGTGACGTGGCAACTAAGTTGTATCTACAGCGGCCCACTGGTGGGTCATGGCAGTTGTTGGTCTGCAAAAAGCACTTCTGTAGACTCAACATAGTTAGCTGGTGTTTCAAATACCACAATTTCCATTTTTATACAAATGATGATGTTATGTTATGTTAATGACAAAGAAAAACTTTGAACAATGAAGATTTATTTATTTATCGTTTTTCCATCAACAGGTTTCATCACCCCAATTATTTGAGCATATGGCGATTCTTCCTTATGCCTTGGTGGTTGACTGTCTCCGAGCATCAAGCTGAGGTCTGCATATACAACTTCATTAACGGTGGCCTGAAAAAAAAACAATGATAAAAATACCTATCTTAAAAAGAGTTTTCTTCTCGCCATACTATATCATTGAAGTTTGTTTGTGCTTTTAAAGTCTCTTCTGCTTAACATGAATGGTTTTGGCAAATTAAATCTCATTTTTTATGTTTGACTCTCTATCTGCTCGAACGATCTAATCTTCGAATCGGCTGAATCGATTTTGATGCGACTTTCACAGGAAGGTTTGCGAGTTTGTAATTATGTTCGAAATGATGTCGTTTTCCGACCTCCTCGCGCTAAAAAGACTATGAGAGGAGAAAGTTCACGTCAATAGTGCATCGGGCCTGGGTGACGCAGGAATACGAGGTGCATGACACACCGAGCTGATTTCCTGGAGACAAGCAAAGGTTGTCGCTGAACTTACATATGTATTAATTTTCATTGTTTCTACTGAGTGCGAATTTCTATAACAATATTTTGTTTTGACACATAAATAAGTGACCAATATTATAACACACATCACTATGGCGGATGTTATCACGTATATCAACACATTTTGAGGAGACGGCTGTCGGTCAGCACTTTCTGAAAACAAAAACAATAAACTCATATGATAAAAGGCTTTTCTTATGTTCTGTAATAGTAAGTAAGACCAACTTTATGAAAACAGCTCGTACAATGGTGAGAAATAAAATCTACATATAAAAACTACAAAGTTGAGTTTCATGTCAGACTGTATGCGCTTAGCTCTTCTAAGTTATACAATGGATTCCGATGAAGTTTTCACTATAATTTTGACAGTTTATTAAGGAAAGTTTATGTGTTATCCTACATTATTAAACGAGCCAGATTTGTATGTATATGGATTTTGTTTCTATACCAATATTTGTACCTATTCACGTTCTCGAAATCAGCTCTAATGATTTCGATGAAAGTTGCAATAATAGGGGTTTACGGGGGCGAAAAATCGATCTAGCTCGGTCTCATACCTGGGAAAATTAATTTTCTCCGTATTTTCACCCAAGCAGAGCTCGGTCGCCCAAAGTTTGGAACAAGATAATAAATAATGACATGACATTACTGACATTAGAATAATGATCATGACAGTATGGAACTAGTAGGTACTATCCTACATTATTAAAAAAGCATTCTCTATATTCACTAGAGCAGAGCTCACATTAATATTTAATTTTGGTACAGTGTAGAAATGTCGAGCTTTTAGCGAGTCGCCACATCAGTATATCACCCGTGCGAAGCTGTGAGGCGACTCGCTAGTATAATACCTTCCATTCATACTTACCAGCATCGTTAGTTGTTTTTCTTATGTTTTCATAATATTGTGTCGTTGTTGGAACATAACTCCAGTTAAAACTACTATGTCTCCAACTTTCTAAATCCGTAACTGGCTTCACTGTCTTTGTCTTCATCTCTATTTCAGTAACAACACCTGCAATGAAACTAGTCTTACCAAGCAGTATCGTATTACCCAGTAACTGGGATATGGAGGACAGATAGGCAGTCGCTCCATGTAAAATACTAATATTTAACTGGATCTGATTGGACTTTAAGCCGAACACATCATAGTCGGGAAAAGTCGGAGCAAATTAACATACTTACCAGTATTATTTGGAGAGCTGTTCGTCGATGTTTTCATGTTTTCATGTGGCGACGGTGATAAATCAGTTATAGGCGTTGCTGTCTTAGGATTTTCACTCATTCGTGTAACAATTGAAGGACCTGCAATAGACAATGTCATTATTTGCTCCGATGTGGAAATAGTCCTTGTGATGGTGACAAAGGGAGCCAGTGAGCATGATCAAAAGTAAAAATGAATTAATTATTGAACCAATAAAATGATGTTGGATTTCGGTATTCGGTATCATCCAATTACGCTCCGAATGATCGAAAAACGAGCATGAACGTTAATTTGTAAATAATTTTGTCGATGTCGTGTGAACGTGGAATTATACGAACATTCACTCTAGTGAGTAATATATGTATGAGAAATATTTAGAACTTATTAGTAACAGGTGCAATCATTTTGTAAGTCGTTGTTGTTTTAATATTTATTGTGGTAATCTTAGCACGTTAGACTTAAAAGTATTATTTATTGTTTTGTAAACTATTACAAAACTCCTACTCTAATTACTCTGGTTTTAGACTCGTTCGAGTTGTTACTCGAACGAGTCTAAAACCAGAGATGCGAGCAAATGCAGTAAAGCCTTTTCGCAATGCCTGTTGTCACAGGCATTGGTTACAGGAATTTGTAGGACTTAATTATTATAACTATTCAGTTAATTAATATATTTTCATTCAAGAAAAATCATAGCAAGAAGACATTTTCTCTCCTCCGTAGAATGAGTGCTTGACAAACTATGTTAACTTTAACTCTGTACATGTCTGTTATACATGAGTTTGAGTTGAGTTTGAGTTCTGTGTTTGAGTTTGATACTTTAAAACAATTAATTTTTTGTATTGATTGATAACTTAGCTTAAGCCTATAATGTTCCCACTGCTGGGACTCAGGCCTCCTCTCTGTGAGAGGGAGTGGGCCATAATCCACCACGCGGGCCTCGTACGCGTTGGTAGATGTCACATGTCTTCGAATTGTTGGTTCTGGGACATGCCGGTTCCCTCACGATGTTTTCCTTCGCCGTTTTTAGAGCAGTGGTTATGAAACAATTTACACAAAGTAAAGCGCCTGCTTGGGATCGAACCCTACGAACCTACAACTCGTAGGTCGTAGCCGTTACCACTAGGCGACACAAACGCGTTTTGACCGATCTACACTTTTGACTGTAACTAGGTATGTCACATTCAAAACTGTCGTTCGATCTATGTAGGTACATGCAATCGACCGTACACCAGTTGACATCACGGAATGCGCCACTACTGCTCCGACGTAAAGGCGCTCTCACAGTCGAATGGTCGCTATTGATTAAAATCCGTAATTCATTCTTTTTTTATAAATTGGAAAGATACACATGATAAATAAATATTTAAGCGTTTTTTAAATATTAGAATCGTGAATAATGTTACAACAGAAAACTGTTTATTAATTATAAGTGTTTGTAGAGAGTATAGAGAGGCTTACCTTCACATTCGTGTTTCAAATCTATCATCAGCACACAGGGTGTGGCTTTTAAACAAATATCTGTAAGAAAACAACACCAATCGACAATACATCGTTTATTTGCACTTGATGTTCCTAATGACAGCTATACAAGCTGACATACACATGCTATTGAAAAGAATGCTTGTTTGCTAGTTAGTAGTAAGTATACTTAATTATAAAATGCTCTCCGTGTGGTTAAAATAATCATACTGTTTTCGAATAACATAAAACACATGCTAATTGTGTACTACTACTAGGTAGCATCTGCTTGAATTTAGCATTCTTTTGTGTTAAGGCAGTGGAAACGTCGCAGACGGACATAACGTGACCTTATTGGTGATGTTATCCACAAAGGTCAGGTGGGTAGAACTCATAACCGACGTGTATGTGAGAACATAAACGAAGCAAAAGGAATTTGTAAGGATTGTAGCAGGTGGCGTTCTGTAGTTTCTGTCTACCCCCATGAAAAGAAGGCGTGAGTTTACGCATGTAATATATAGCATGTGTATGATGAAATGACTTTTATCTACTGCACCCAAAGCATCGCAGAAACTAGCACTCATTGTGACAATATTACATTGTCGTACCTCTATATGTCTCCTCAGTTATCTCGTTATTTGATGTCGAGACATTCATTCCTTTTGCTACTATTATATCTGAACACAAGTTATGTGTATTATATAAGTTTATGGAAATTTTTACTTCGGAGTAGCTTAAGACACGACGGACCCAATAATATTCTTCACCAGTTTCGATTTCAACGTCCTTCGACATCACCACAGTTTCTAGACCTGAGAGAAGTCCAACATTGCACTTTACATCTTCAAATAAATGTACAAAAGTGTAAATACACTAAATTCTATCAATAGAGCCTCATTCAAAGATTGTCCATACGTTTCAAAAATAAATCCGGCGGATATTTCGGAAATAAAATCTAGTGTTTCGACCAAACAGCGTGCGAAAGTACACTTCCTAAGGCGTCGGTAGACCGCAGACAGCAGCGGTTTTGCGGTTGACAACAACTGCAAGCTACAGTGCCGCTGAAGTTTTGATTTTGAACGTCTTGTTGCTCTGTTAGTGACAGCCACTGACAGCATGCATGATTACATATGCATAATCAGCCTATAATGTTCCCACTGCTGGGTCATAGGCCTCCTCTCTGTGAGAGGGAGTGGGCCGTAATCCACCCAGCGGGGCTAATTTGGGTTGGTGGATGGCACATCATGTCTTTGAATTTTGGTTCCAGGACATGCTGGTTCCCTCACGCTATTTTCCTTCACCGTTTTGAGGGCGACCGCAGCAGTAGGTGGCAATTTCGCTTTGTACGGAAGCGTTTTCATAGAGTTACATAGAAACCAGTAGTATCGCTGTGCTCTGTCAATGTGGTTGGGTGGCTTTGCTGCTTCATTTTGCGGTCTGCCGCATCACCTTTACAATTGTACATTAAAATGTTGTCATTAAATTTTAAAAGTTTTAAGTAAGAATTGGTAGAAATCACGTACATATAAACACATTCTTCTATATTTAGTTCTCGTCCGTTACAAAACTCACGAAAAATTAAGATACTTATGTTCTATCTGGTCTTAGGTAGAAAGGCAGAAACTTACCTGACTGATATATTACATTGATCGCAGTCATACTTGGTGGTTTGTTCGTAATATATATACGCATATATAACTGATTACTCAGGTGATACCCGAATCTATAACAAGATACAGGTTTATGTTCAGTCATGGTGTCAGTCAGAAGTTTTGTGTCTGAAACAAAATAAAACCATGTGACTTGTTAAAATACGCTAAACTAGCAATTTCCATGCATTAGTCTCGCAAAAACTCTAAAATGGCTTGACCAATTTGTTTTTTGAGGTGAAAACTTCTTTAGGCGCGTTATGTATTTTTGATATGGGACTAAATCATTGATTTCGCGACACCGTGATGACACCAGCTTTTGACCATTAAAAAGACATCAATGCGTTGATTACCGCGGTGCGTGGCTTAAAAAAAGTCAACGCGTTGATTACCGCGACGCCGATTTTTTTCTTCAAATTGTTCACTGTTTTTTTTTTTCTCCTAAATCCTGGGGTGGTTTAGGAAAAAGAAAGTAAGGAAAAGCCCAAAGGAACAGCAGAAAAATATTGATCTCACGTGGTACGAAGTTATCTATTTAGA
Source organism: Omphaloscelis lunosa (assembly GCA_916610215.1). NCBI lineage: Eukaryota > Metazoa > Arthropoda > Insecta > Lepidoptera > Noctuidae > Omphaloscelis > Omphaloscelis lunosa. Next base: position 14,132,187 of record OU744270.1, read on the forward strand.
GATAGAATTCGCTCTGTAAGAGGAAGTAATTCGGTTATAAAATTAATTTGTACTGACTGAATTACTTTTTCATGAAATCAAAACATTTGAGAACAAATCTAACTTAGAGACATGTATTAATAATTCTAATGATTATAATTCTGTAAATACATATTTGTTATAATCGCGAATCATATTTCGATCAAGATACAACCTGACACTGACCTGCAAATTACAAAAAACGTAAGAAAATGTTAATTTCGCGCGCTAGCACTGAGGATCTTCCTTAACGTTGAATACATCCACGACCCTTATACCGTTGCATGCAGCCTAAGCATAATATTTAGCGTGCGTTACATTGAACACTCCCGTAATCTGCGAATTTTCAAACCATAAATAAATCATTTCCCAGCAGTTATTTTTGCGCCAAGTTACTTAGTTTGATGCTTAGATGACGGCTTCATGAAGGTTCTTTTTACATCCTGTATATTTTCGGAAGAACACATTTACCTACAGTACCTATTCAAGTAAAAGTTATCATATTGTTGGTAGACTTCAGCCAGTCAATAGGCAATCCAGATTGTGCAGGCGGTTTATACGGAAAAATCATATGGAACAACCCAAAACGACTGGCGACCGCAAACCGCCGCGGCACAACCGTAACCGTAATGCCGACCTTCGAAATTGTACCTTTATATCAATGCTTCAAAATCAAGATAACGTTACTTACAAAAATCAGAGGCATTATAAACAGACACGTCCGTAGCCAAACTCATAGCAAATATCATAAAAAAGTAAATGAATCTCTGCATCTTCACGTAAAAACAGACACAAAATGAGGTATATTAAATATTGTGAGTGAGGGTAAGTTGTCAATGATTCTTTTTAAGCAGTTATTTACCCTACATTATATAATTGATTAAACGTATATCTACAAAGACAAAACAAACTGGAATCAGTAACAAAACAGTTTCGTTGTCGCTTTTATAAAATCTATTATTATATAAAATTTCCTCCTAATATTAATAGTGAAACCATAGCAAATGCTAACCGCTAGTTATCATATATTATGATTAACTCTATATAAACTAAATATTATAAACGCGAAAGTTTGTGAGGATGGATGTTTGTTACTCTTTCACGCAAAAACTATTAAGATATTTTATAACCTGGATTAACACATAGGATACCTTTCATCCCGATATTCACACGGAATCGAGACTTATGCGGGTGACACCGCGGGGCGCTGCTAGTTAACTATAAATTCTGTTAGGTCAGCCTGTACATGAAACACACAGTAAATTGTTATTTTAAACCCGTAAACGTACCAACTGCTGAGCAATCTCCAAATGCCAGCTACAATAAAGTTATTGAAGATATATCTACAAGGAGTGGTGATCGCAGTACGTTGTTATTAACAGACAGGAGGAAGCTGCTGCATATCCTCTCATCGTAATCCTCTAATCGCATCTTACGATACCCACGGGTATAGATGGGGTGGCCTCTCATGGCTAGGAACGAGAAGTACATACACATCTCTCTATATCAGATAATCTATCGATACTCGTAATTAAAAATGGGTTAGGTTAGGTTTAATGGAAGGAAAAGTTGAGAGCAGATTCCCGAAAAATTTACAAATTTGGGAGAAACTGAACGTCCTTTTTCCCAGAGATTGTTGTATGAACTCAAGACCATATTGGAATGTTGACAGGACAACGTCTGTTGGGTTACCTGCAGTTCCAGTTTCTTCTTCGGAGATAAAACAGCTGTAAGTTTATACTCGTTGGTCTATTGGTCCCTAGCGATACTGCTGAGTTTCTCAGTAGCAGCCCGGAGTAAGGGTTTTTTTAACCACTACGGGAAACCTCTTGGCTTGCTTCCTACCTGGTGGTAAGTGATGATCAGGCCTAAGTTGGAAGCGAGCTCATCCTCAACCACAGAGGAACTGCCTATCTTACCTGTAACTACCGAAACACAACAATGCTGTCAACATTGTTCTTATGGCGACGGACTTAGATAAGATGGTGGTAGCTAGCCAGGCGGGCTTAGAACAAACCCTACCACCAACCAAACCGAGCAGAAAATTATGTATCCACTGGAATTGAATTGTTTATGGCAATAGGCTCGCCCCCTAATACATGGGACTTAAACATATAATTTCCAAGTGTGTGTACAGTAGGGTACACCTCTGCCTAACCCTTCGAGGGTGATTCTATGTATTTTATAATAAAACAGCTTTATAGCGAAGTCAAAAATATCTTGTTATGGTATTCAAGCTTTATTGTTCGACATGATAAGGTGAAGCGCTAACTTTGTGTTAAATGGTATTAGTGTCACTTACTTACATACATTTTCAGCCTACAATGTCCCCACTGCTGGGACATAGGCCTCCTCTCTCTGAGAGGGCTGTAATTCACCACGCGGGCTCAGTGCGGTTTGGTGGATGTCACATATCTTCGATTTATTTTCTAGGACATGCCGGTTTCCTCACGATGTTTTCCGTCACCGTTTTGGCTTCGAACCCACAAGCCGGTTTCCTCACGATGTTTTCCGTCACCGTTGTGGCATCGAACCGTAATTCGCGGCTCTTAACACTGGGCCACCATTGCGCTTATCTTACGTACATATGTATTACTCAAAATTATTAAATTTTGTGGTTTTCCTTATTAGAAACAGGAAAATACATTACATAAATTATTTACCGAACCTGCCAAAACACAATTAAACATAGGATTGTTGGTCAATCACAAACATAATACTGATTTACATGTATGTATGGGGGTTGCTGGCTAAATAATTATAGCCGCACGGTGCGATCTTTCAGGTTAAGCCTTGTTGAGGTCGGTCCCTGGATGGGTGAGCATCAATCTCATACCGAGACCCCCCCCAACTATTTCACGTTACGGGTGGTCAAAAGCCCGAAAGTCTGACAACCAGTGGTGCCAAGGGGTATCGTGTTACTCAGTAACTGGGTTGCGGAGGTCAGATAGACAGTCGCTCTACTCCGGTTAGACGGGAAGCTGACCCCAATATAGTTGAGAAGAGGCTTGGCAGATTGATGTATCTATGACCTGCAATGTCCTGAATACACTTTTTCTGTGCTTTCAAGATTATTTCCTTGTTGGTTGAATTCTCTCAAAAAATAACAGCTATCTCGAAACTGAACCTACCAAGCCATGATATGCTGTGAGGTAAGTTTATAAAACGCAGACAGACTTACTGATTCGTTTATTAGTAAATAACATCTTAAATATCATCACGACTGTGTTCCGCAAAGGGTTGGGCAGAAGTGTCCCTATACTACACCCACATTTCGCCAATTATGTTTAAGTGCCGTGTAATACGGGGCGAGCTTATTGCCATCAACCGGGCACAAATCCAGACTCCGGGCTGCTACTGAGAAATTCCAGATTCAGATTCAGAATCAGATTCATTTATTTGCAAAAATATGTGTAGATAATATACATGGTATGATGCTTATTATAGGTGTAACAAGGTATTTTTCGGCTCAACATGTTTGAACAGGGTCTACCCTTTATAGCAGAACTTTTTATGTAATAATATTATTTTGCATAACAGCGCATAGCATAAAAATCATTTCGCAGAAAATCGTTTGGCATACACTCATTTATAATACATTAAAAACGCATAATTTTGTAAGTCAGAATCATCTTTAAGCATAAATTTCATATCCATAATAATTAAAAGTAGAACCATCATATTGCAGAAAGTTCACTGTCAGAATCGTCTTTTGGCATACATACATTTCATATCGATAATCATTAAAAGGTAGAACTATCATATCTCAGAAAGTTTACAGTTAGAATCATAGTTTTGGCATACTTTTCATATCCATAATAATTGAAAGACTCATCTATCACATTACGGAAAATTCATAGTTAGAATAATTTTGTATTTCTTACCATTGAATGAACACTTTTTTTTTTCGCCACGGGCTTACGACGTTAATCAAATTATTTTTACTTTTGCTATAGTAGGAGGTAGTTGTCATATCGTTTTATTGCGTTGAGCAAAATCAAGCTAAAGTATATTAAATATGGAAAATTCTGCAGAAAGTAATTTAAAAGTGTTTAGATCAAGCAAAGGTGGAATTAAGTTAGAAATGGAAGGATTTATTTACGAAAAAATAAAGTGCAAAGTGACAAATACTATTGGTTGTGTGAAATGAGACGGAACAAAAAATATAATTGTAACGTAAGAATAATCACCATATATAACAGTGAAAGTAATATGCATACATTGAAAACCAAAAAAATACTTAACCATAATCATGACCCTGATGTTATAAAGTCAAAGGTCGCTAATATTGTAAATTTGATTAAAGAAGAATCCATTCATATCGATGGGAAAAAAACAAGTCAGATAATAAACGATTCGACATTAGACGAGATTTCAGCACATTTACCAATAATCAAAAATTTAAAGCAAATTATATATAGAAATAAAAAAAAGGGAAAAAGCCAATTACTGAACCAGAATCAATAGATTTTCAACTCGATATGAATAAGTTACATTGTGACTATTTGGAGAATGATTTGATTATAAAGGATCAATCAAAGAACGGACGTCTGATAATTATGTACACAACAAATAAATTATTACATCATCTAAGCCGATCCAAATATTGGCTTGCAGACGGCACATTCAAAATTTTACCAAAAATATTCCGTCAACTGTATGTGATACATGGATCTGTATATCATAATGTAACATTTCCGATGGTACTTGCACTAATGAGTAATAAGGATAAGGCTAGCTATTGAAATGGTATTGGAATGTTGTGCATCCGCTGATATAGTCCTATCACCCCGTTATATAATAATGGACTTTGAACAAGCGCCCCAAATTACTTTTAAAAATTATTTCGATAGTGTTATAATCAAAAGATGCAATTTCCATTTAGGGCAAATAATATACCGGAAAATACAGAAAAGTGGCTTCCAAAAACTATACGATAATGATGCTAAATTTGCCATGGAAATGAAATGTTTATTTGCTCTTTCTTACTTATCGCCTAGTGATATACCAAAGTATTTTGATGAATGGCGCAAAATTATATTCCCTGAGGCGGACATTATTACACAATGGTTTAGCGATAATTATATTTGGGGAACAAATTCTTCGCCACCAAAATATCAGCCTAGCCACTGGAGTAAAAAGATTTAATCGACCAGGATATCCCTAGAACACAAAATTATGCTGAATCGTGGCATCACATGATAAATACCATAGTGAGCGCAAATCATGTGGGATTCTATAATATATCAAATCAACTAATCAAAGAAATAAAATACTCAATCATAGAAATTGATAAACTAGGTACAGGCGTCCCAGTACCAGCAAAAAGAAAAAGTGTTGGATAAAAAGTGTCGCATATAAATTATATTAAATAATCAGTCAGATTACACTGAAACTGGGATTTTGAAGGCAATAGGAGCTAATTTGAGATTAGTTTAACGAAAATTGACTTTAAATTTAACCGACTTCAAAAAGGAGGAGGTTCTCAATTCGAGTGTATGTTGCTTTTTTTTTTGTATGTTTCTTACGCGATTACTCCGCCAATTATAAATTGATTTTGAAGATTCTATTTTTGTTCGTTAGGTCATTCTTCCCAAAAAGAAACTACAAAGTAAAAAATAACTTTAATTTTGGAAGATGGTGGCAAACAACGAAATTTCAAAACCAAATATACCAACTTCCGAAATTAAAATTTGTTTTTGACTTTTTAGTGTCTTCTTTGGAAGTCGGTTGTTTTTATTTTGTAAAAAGATTTTTTGTTTAAATGCTTATTTAATTATCTATCTGCATGTATTACTTTGTATTACTTACTGAACTCAATTAAACCGTTGATTGTGAACATTTATGTGGTTCTTATTTACCTGTGAGAAGCATACAAACATGCAAACAAGCTTACACCATGCATGCATCAAGCATGTAGCATGCAAATATGCAAAAAAGCACACACCATGCATGCAGCATGCAAGCAAGCATGTAGCATGCAAGCAAACATGCAGCATGCAAGTAAGCATGCAAGCAAGCATGCAACATGCAGCATGCATGGTTTCTGACACGGTTCTGGCGCTGCGGGGCTCCGGCGGTCCCACGCAAGCTTCTCGTCGCAGATGATTGTAACGCTCACCACAGCAGCTTCGGCTTGCTGGCCGGCCAGCCTCAGCCGCGGCGGCGAGCGTTAAAACCACCTGCTCCTCAGCTCGCGGGCCGCCTCGCCCCTCCGCGCCTACGCGGGCTTAAATTACACTCTAGGGGTAGGGCAGACAAGACTACGTGCAGTCGGTTTTGCAGCGATTCGGTTCTGTCACTTCACTAACTTTTGTAGTACAACATATTTACTTTTTAAGACAATATTTTAATTTTAAGTTAAGGTTAAGAATGTGATTACATTTTATAGAAATGACAATAATTATGCCTAATAAAATTATTCCAAATGATATTCTGCGATTTTCTCAATATGCCAAGTGAAATTATTCCAAATAATCGTCGCTCTAAATAAACGTTATGTGAAACGAAATTATGCGAAATTAAGCTTTGCCAAAAGTAATTATGCCAAATAAAATTCTGCCATCTTAAAAGTATGCCTTTGTAAATTCGGACATATAAACATTCGGCCAAACAATAATTATATTAAATGATTTTTATGCCATGTATATATTCGTTTAAAGAAGATTATGCCAAGTGTGTTATGCCAAATAAATTTCGGAACATCAAAATTCTGCAAGATAGAGGGAACCCGTTTGAACATGGCTGGTGTACAAATTAGGTTGAAAGACTGTAGGATTCAAAATTAAGATACAATGAGCAATAATATAAATAAAACAACAATTACAATAATATTAAATTAAATACGTCAATAGTCATGCGAGCGATTTATCATTTAAAAATTCATTAACATTATTAACATTATAATTAATTTCTTAACACAGTTAGGGATATATTTAAATTATTGGCGCTCTGCATACAACGCTTTTATACAGTAGCGCTGTCTTAGCTGGCTGAACACGACTTTTACTATCTATTTTTTTATCCCGGCGATTACGTATTATAATGTCCGATATTCGTGGAAACAAATGGGGGTTATTTCTAACAAATAGGGCTATTTCCAAAATATAAAGTGACGGAAGTGTGAGTATTTTATGCTTTGTAAAAAGTGGCTTACAGCTCTCCGTACTTTTGATACCGAACATGGCACGTAGGCATCGCTTTTGCATTATAAATGCCCTATTTTTTTCTTTTTTATTGAGTTGCCCCAAAAGATAATGCCAAATCTGAGGACAGATTCAACAAGTCCTTAATACGCCGAGAGTAACACATCAGTGTTGATGGTTGGAGCAAGTCGGTACAAAGCATATGATTGACTACTGATTTTTTACATAGTTTCTCAATGTGTTCTTTCCAATTTAGTTTACTGTCTACCGAGAAAACGAGCATTAGTAACTTCATTTATAGTGTAAGTGTCATAAATCAAATATGAATTAAGTTCACCATAAAGACATTTTTCGTTTTTTTTTTTTGTTGAAAATATTGATAATAGTGCAATAGGCCTATAATTCACCATTAACCGTTTACTTTCTTTTTTTAATAAAGGTTTTATGACTGATAGTTTAAGATCTTGTGGAAATATTCCAGTTGTTATCGACAAGTTCATAATATGACTCAGGTGATGGCATATATAGAAAGAAAGAAAGAAAAGAAAGAAAAAACGTTTATTTGCGGTAAACATGACGCAAAATAAAAAAAAAAGTTTTAAATACATAAAAAAGTTTAAAAAAAAGTTGGGGTCCTCATTTACTGCTTTAACTGTTGGTATTTTTAGGTTTTTTATAATTTTATTAATCTGGTAGGGCGAACTTGGTGCAAAAAACATTGAATTTAATTGGCGATTAATTAAAGACGTTACATTTTTCCCAGCACCCGGAAGGGGCTTGACTTTCTCAAAAAAAAAAATTATTAAATGCGTTCGTTATTTCTGTTGGATTATTAAGGACGTTGTTTTTGACAGGAACTCTAATTAGTTGTGCGGTATGGTCAGACATAATTATAAAATATGGACAGACATAACTCTAAAATTTCAGATTTACAACCCTTTATAGAGTGATGTGCAAAATTATCAATACAAGTTTGACTGGCGAATCTAGTCGGTTCATGTAAAGCTAATTTTAAATTATAATTTAACAGTAAACATTCAAAATCCAATGTACATTATTGCGTTATAGAACACCTATATTAACATCACCAGTAATTATAACATTTTTACAATTCAATTTGGCAATATAAGTCAGACGGTTTTCCAGTTTATGAAGGAACGTATACATACAAGTTATTTTGTTTAGGTACCCTATAAATGCAAACAATAATAATTTTATAGTCAAGAAGTTCAATCGCACAACCTTCGAGTATACTGCCAATACAAAATTTTAAAATACATGGTCCTTCTCTTTTACTATTTGTTCTACTGTAACATGAAGCTAAATTGTAATTTGGTAGATATAAATTTGAGTCAAACTCTGCCAACATAAAATGCTCAGTAATACATATGACGTCCACAATTTTGTTACTGTCTGCGAGTTCTTCTAAGTTAACACGTAATGCCTCAGATTTATTAATTAAACCTGCAATATTCTGATTTAAGATATGCATATATTTCTCAGAGAAAAAACTGGTTGGCGATTTCTTTTTCCTTGATTACAGGAGATTTTATGATAATGTACGGTTCAGTATGTATTTTAAACTGACCAAATGAGCACAAATCTATTTTAATATTATTTATAATGCCGTCGTATGTACGTTTCATTCCCTGTTTTATTTTTATTTTTCCTGTTGAGTTGTAGAACATGTCTAGTGATAGCTCACTGTTGCTGTCAAATAGGTAAGCGTAGTCATTACTTTGTAGATCAAGATAAATCAGATTATTGAAAATATCCACTTTAAAATTGTAAATAGTTGCTCCTTTTACAAACGTCGGTAAGCAGATAACATTATTGGTGTGGGCTACCTTCTGTAACGATTCTCTTATCATATTTATGTAATTTGTCTCAGCTTTTATGTCATTTTCACCAATGAAAATGACACAGTAATCATTATCGGTGAAGTCTTTCAATTTATTTTCTATGTTGTATAAGTGCTCCTTTATAGTTCCATTTGGTATATAATAATGGCAAAAATCGAAGTAATCGGAGAAGACGTCTTCAATCAAGGATAAGTGCCCTGGGGGTTTGGTGCCACTGCTTAGAATGCATAATTTATTCTTTTGTTTACTCTTTGCAATGATATCTGCCAGCTCTTTTTTACTGTGTTGAGGTTTGATACTACTGACGTATATAGATGAGGGTAATTCTTTTAAATTTAGTGCTATCTGAGTATGGGCGTGGCAAGAGGTTTGTGTCTCTTTGTCAAGCATGATCGTCAAGCCTAGGGGATTGTAATGACCGGACAGTTTAGCATCATTGTTAAAATTATCGTTTGGAGAACTCGTCTCAGTTTTGTCATGAACCAGTATTTTGGCTCCACGAACTGATTTCGGTGTCCTGCTTTTTCTCTCAGATGATAAGCACATTTGTTCATATGTATTGACAGTTTTATCGATTTTTGAAGATCCGATTTGAGACGAAAGTTTTCGCTACTTAGGTTCTCTATTTCAATATGAGCGCGCTGTAGTTGTGACGTGAGTAAATTAACTTGTTCACTCAAATCATTTACTTCCCCACTATTGTCATGCAAGCTATCAGGTACACTCATTATTGTAGTGTCGAATATGTTTTTGTTACTGCTACTTGACGTGCTGGTAAGATCATTTAACGAACTTGTTCGACAGATTTTTCGAAAGGTAATGTAGTCTCTTTCTTGATCCATTTTTTATAAATGTACTGTTACCGTAGCGCCCTCTGTCTAGTTCTGCTAATAACTCTGCACGGATATATCGTACTGCGAACGCTTTGACTTAATTTTTTTATATACTTTTGGATTAAGAAATTATACAAAAAGAAAATCGATAGTTTAGGATCGTACTTGCGGCACCTCGTGCTGATCGCCTGTATTACGACTCATGACATGACTCAGACACTTGGCCACGGCGTATATAACTTCAATGACGAAATTAAGGTGTACTTTCTAGGTGGTTTTGATTTCAAATACAGTAAAAACGGTTACTCATTGAATTTAAGTTTCTTGACGAAGTCCAAAGGTCATTTTCTTTGTTTGATTTAAACACTGTGGTTTTACATTAATGTTTCTTTTTATCCCTTTTTTACACTTTAAGCGTGTATAAGTTGAGTTTTTATTGAAATGTATTGCACATTGAAAACTGTAATAGGTATAGATTGTAGCACTTGATAAGTTTGTAGGATCGAGTTTATGAGAATAAAATATATAATTAATATCAATGTTCACTGCATTATTTAAGTTTTATAACACTTCCACTTATACACAACACAGTTTAGTTTGTTATTGTACTAACTTTATGACAGGTTAAGCGGTTTTACTATTTTTAAACATTTAATAATGCGGAGCACAAACTTGTCGTGGCAGTTTTTGCGAGCGTTTTTCGTTAGAAAGTCTTCCAGATGGTAAAAGCCAATAACACTTTGCCCGACCCAATAAATGAACCCAGAACCTCATGCTTAGCAGTAGCGCTTGCAACCACTATACTAACAGTCGAGGTGGTGTAAGTAGTTTTATCTAAATAAGTTATTATTAAAATATTAATGAAATAAATTTTTGGTAAATAAACCATTAAGATGCGATATTGCGATTTTTGGGATTCCGTACCTCAAAAAGAAAAAACGGAACCCTTATAGGATCACTTCGTTGGCCGTACGTCTGCATGTCAGTCTGTCAAGACCATTTTTCTCAGGAACGCGTGGAGGTATCAAGTTGAAATTAATAAATATCAAATACGTAGATCTATGGTCCCTTGGAGCTCCAAAAAAAACAAGCTTCCAAGTCAACGCAATAAAAAAACACGGCCATTTATACGACTAACACCCAGTTGCACAGAGACAAACATTAATGTCCCATTACGTAATGGATCATTAACGCTAATGAATTCATTAATTTCATCAAAGAACCATTAAAATCGAGTCTAATGTTGCTTTCTGCAACAATAATTAATGGAAGATTAATATTTAATGACAGCTCTAAAAGTTAAAGTTCGTTTCTGCTACTGGCTGATATTTTGATACTCGCAAATTAATCAAAACTGGAGGTACTTCCCGTTGACCTTCCTTTCCTTTACATGTGCTGGTTTCACAGCATATGTAAAGGAAAAGGTTCGAAAATCGTTAATTTGTGGTTTAATGACACAATATATTTGTTTTTTTTTTTGTGATTGCTAACTTACATTTACAGTTGGAGAATTGACCGTGATGTATATCGATGTACCTGTGAAAGAACATGTTTTCAACTACAATGTTAAATTTGTTTTTGGGATAAATTCATCCCAACTACGGACCCTTCATTGTGCGTGGTCCGACACGCACTTGGCCGGGTTTTTTCATATTGTGATCATCTTCATTCAAAACAGTATGATGACTGGAACTAAGATACCCCCCCCCCCACACAGTCTAATTTATTACGGAGGAGATTCGTTTTGCTTTCAATACTTCAGGACCAACAGAAATAACATACCCTCGTGGACCTACTGAATTATTCCTGGTAGTTACACTTACCTCGTAGCTAGACACTTTTAATAGGACAAAAAATTTATAACATTTCATAACAAAAAAATTGCCAAATCAGTTCAGCCGCTCTCAAGTGGTGTGCTTACCAACGAACAGCATTTATATAGATCAGCATAGGAGGCCCTAAAACACTGCCCTGGGGTACGCCATATGTAATTTTTCGATAATATGACTTATAGATTCGTTGATATTTAATTTTAAAACTATGTTGAATAGTTTAATTTGGTTTCCTGTTCCTTAAATAAGATATGTTAAATTCAAGACATTATCTACCCCTAATGCCGTAGGGGCGGAGGCGTTCAATGTAGTTTTTACGTCGCTACGATTTTATTTTATGTAAAGATGGTATTATTATTTCAGTCAAAAGACGTCCACTGCTAGACATAGGCCTTCCCCAAGAAAAACGATGGTATATTCATGATAATTATCTGTAGTTTTTACTAAGCTTTCATTTCGTACATGAGTACTCCAGAACTCAAGACTATAGTAAGTAGTTTGTTGAACATTCTGAACTCTTTGTAGTAAAGGAAAAATAAAGCTCATATGTTACGTCTCATTACTTACATTCTTTATTTATATTTACAAAAACAACAAGCCATATACGATCAATTTTTTGAGGTTTCGATTATATTTAAATAATGGTCTACTAGTTTATTTACTATATATACATCTCTGCCATTCCTTCGTTCGGGGATAAGGGCGTGATGTTGTGTCATGGTAATTATGTTTCTGCGATTCCTTTTCTCTGTTTTTCGAGTGATACTCAGTAACTGAGTTCTGGGTGTCAGATATACAGTCGCTCCGCTCCGTATAAAATACTGGTATTCATCTGCATCAGGTTAGACTGGAAGCCAACCACAATTTATTTGGGAAAAGGCTGGGTAGATGATCATGTCTTTGACTTATTTTGCGTGGCAGCGTTTATTCTAGTCCCGTTATTAATAAACTCTGAGTAAAGTTACACTAGATCCAACTTCAGTTTAACCGTATATATTTCGAGGTTTAAGTTTGGCGTAACTCCCAGGCGCTGCTTCACAGCAGCCCACGGCTAAGCTATGCATGTATACTTAGCTTCGCTTTGCATGAAATGTAGCCGACATCGTCCACTGCAACCCATGGCCACGCTACGTACGGATGCGTGGTTGGCCAACAAATGAACCGCGCAGCTATCGTGGCAAACCTCTCCGTGCACCTACGTAGTAGTGGACAGTCGACTTTACTCCGGGTTTATTAATAAGAGGGTTGAAGATCTGTTTCCATGTAGAGCTTCAAGCAGAGGCCCAATAGTGTAACACAGGTTCTATCACATTCTGAAAGATTTTGAAGGAAATTCTTAATCTAAAAAACTATAAAAATTCGTCAAATCAAATCAAAGTATTTTATTTCACATAAACCTACACGGGCACTTAGAAAACGTCAGAAGCTAGGTCGTCAGTTCGACAACGTAACTTACGCAATGAATATTGTAGAATTGTAAAAATAAAAGGCATTAACATGGTTAGCGTGTTTCGCTATAACCCCGCAGCACAGAATGGTACAGAAGGCGCACTCCGCATTTTAGGTATAAATCCGAAAGGGAGATCGTGGCCCCCGGCGACAGGGCAACCGAAGGAACACGGGTGGGTTTTAGTCAGTAAGAGTCTGACACGAAGAGAGCGGGAGAAGTTATCTGATGATTTCCCACCCACAAAAAAAAAAAGGTATGAAGCTAGAAGTGCGCAGCGAGGTCGTCTTGTCGGGGCAATTCAGTGAGCTTAACGTAGTCACAAGACATAAGAGCTATGCGATAGAAAGAGAGGCAAATTCTCTAGGTGACTATAACTGGAGGTAATTAGCGCTATGCGACCTGAATTGCACTTTATTGTGTCATAGCAAGAGTCGCTTTTTATTTAAATTATTTTGCGGCGTGAACGATCTGTACTTATCAGTGCTCACAGGTTTGATTTGAGCAGAGCGTCTTCATCACTGTAGTTTGAGTTTTCGAAAATACTTCTGATTAGCTTGGCTTTCATTCGTCCAGGTCTCTACTGCGACTCCTTGAGATGTTGCGTCACTTGGTGGATGAGAAAAAAAAAACATGTTTATTTATTTGGGACATGTCATAAGTACAAAACGAAAAAAATGTGAAATGAAATGAAAAGAAATGTTATTTGCAAGAATTGTAGTACATTGGTCGGGTTTTTTAACAAGTTCTAAAACAATTCGCTAAAACTAGCATGCAAAATTACATTATTAATTTTTGTGCCTCGCGGTAGTGCAAAATTTGGCCCCAATTCAGCAAAAGGCCAAACAACTAGCTGGAGCTGAGTGTCTTGAGTGTAACGAACGGAAATCATTCAATTCAATTTAGAGTCTGCCAGTGTCTCATTTTATTCAGTCTGATATGTAAAGAAGATGGTTGAATGTCATTCTGCGGACATTAACACGCAATATATGTATAAAGCTGACTTAGTAAAGCAGGTTCTACCGCGCAATAAGCAGACAAAAATAGCCCTTAAGAGTGTTTATTCTAAAAGTTGGCAACGTCGCAAATAGCTGTTAAATATTTACCTGTTTTCATTAATTTGGCAATATTACTGTATCTCTCTAATATCCTCTCTTAAAGTGACCAACATTTTATATTCTGGCAGTACAGTACTACCAATCACGGCCGGTTGAGCAATGAGTATTTGTTCGTGATACTGTGTCTAGTATGACTGAAGATCCTATTGGTTGATATCCATCGCTACGCAGCTTAGCACATCTGTGGTACATGGGCAGCCTCAAAAAATATTCTTTTACCTTCAGTTGGCTGCACACGTCTTTTGTTTTCCGTTTCTTTTGTTGCTTGAAGAAAAAACTGTAACATCCCATTCTGTGGATGGATTGGTCTACCAAGTTTTCTAGAGAAATAATCCTTTGTTGGTCTTTCAATGTTTAACCCTAGAAGCCCAATCATATTTTGCTATCTAAAAAGCCCAATCATAGGTCAAATTTACCTACATGAATAAATACACGTATAGGATAGTTTATGATGTTAAATTTATTATTTTTCGCTATTATTCATTAATATTAATTATTCATGAAATGAAAAAACGCATAATTATGTTAATATCTATTTATTTATATTTTGAAAATACAAAAATACGTAAACATACAAAAATTTGGTACAAAATGAGATCCTTCCGGTTTTTTTCTTATAAACTAAAAATATAAAGGAAAAACAAAACAAAATCTTCTCTTTTTAACTAATTAATACATTTTTCATAATAATCAAACAGTTTCATAGAGCAATTATCACATTATAAACAGTTTTGACACATGTCAATATTGTGCTCACGACAAATTGCTTTTTTGCATTTTGTGCAATGCGAATTAGTCTTTCGCATGTTTTTTATAAGAACAATAACCACAGTAGCGACGCTTTTTTGGCTCTGGTTCTTCTGTGGTGTTCTCTGGCAATGGCTGCGGCTCCTTTTGAAGGATATTCGTGATATTGTCACGTACTGAACGCTTCAATGTAGGGGATTCCAGACGCTGTTACATCCATGGCCGAGTCAAATCTGTGCTCAATTTTTTCATAATTTTTTTGCGACTTAACGGTTTTAAAATAATATTTTTTTCTTATAAGTAGCGTTTTAAACGGCGGGCCTAAGTCAGACATACCTGTACCGCCTATTATCAGGGGAGAACTCCTGATATTAGTCCTCCTGTCACCGAACCGTTGGATTATGGCACTGTTTACCAAGTCCAGCAGTCGCTTACAACGGCCAGTTGTTCTCAGGCGTTGATACGGTTTTATGAAGTTCATCATAAGGTTTAAACAAATTGCCCGGCTGGTTTTTGTCACTAAAATAAAAATATATAAGTAATAAAATAATTGTTAACGGTGTGGATCGATGGCAAAACTACGCATGTTGTGCAAAAGATCTATATTTCAAAACTGTAGGGTTGCATAACTTGCCGGATTACCGCCATGGGATCTGGAGGAAAAGGTCCTCGCGCACATCTGGGAGTGGCGCGAGGAGGCGAAACGCTGGGGCTTAACTCCGCTGCCGCGAGAAATCACGGCACAGCGGACAGAGCTCCGGCGGGATCTCATGGCGTCTTGGAGAGTGCGATTGTCGCAACCCAGTGCTGGGCACGCCACAATCGCGGCGATAAGTCCCCTCTTTGAGGAGTGGCTAGAGAGGCGCCTCGGCGTCCTCACCTTCCGCCTGATGCAGGTCCTCACCGGACATGGCTGTTTCGGGAGGTTCCTGTTCAGGATAAGGCGGGAGGAAACGCCCGGGTGTCACCATTGTGTGGATCGCCCGGAGGACACGGTGGAGCATACGGTGGAGGTCTGCCGAGGCCGATTTCCGGCCACCGTAGGCGCGGGCTTGCGGACGGTGAGCAATGGGTAGCTCGCTATCCGATAAGGAGCAGGCCCGGGTCGACGGCGCGTTGTGTTCCACGCGCACCTCAAAGAGATGTCAGCAGTATCGACGGGGTCCGCTAGGGCCGATGCCTGCCGGAGGTGCGAAGAAAATCGAAAGGGAGATCGTGGCCCCCGGCAACAGGGCAACCGAAGGAATACGGGTGGGTTTTAGTTAGTAAGAGTCTGACACGCCCTCCCGCTCCGCCTAGAGCGGGAGAAGTTATTTGATAATTTCCCACCCCAAAAAAAAAAGGGGTTGCATAACAAAAGTGTAGGTTAGGAAGCGTGCACTGTCCGGGGCGTTGGATATGGCACTGCGTCATTGCAAATCAAAATGGCGGTTCGGGACTCGCCCTTTTACTCGCTCTGACCCCGCGCACTCCCTTTAATTGTTTAAAATTATATATTCGTTTGTTGCGTCGCCGCGTCAATAATTTAAGAGAGTTAAGTCGACCGTTCATTGTTACGTAGGTACCTACACAGTTTCTGACTACCCCCATGGGAAAAAGGCGTGAGTTTGTGAATATGAACACTATTTATTATACATGTATACGGGTATTTTTCATGAATTTTCGCGAGTAAATTGTCTTCTTACCATTAGGATATTCCACAAACTCCCTGAGTGCGTCAAAGAGGGCCTCTCCCTCATCGTCTTCATACATTAAGTCAGCGTAGTCTATGATTGAGTTAACTTCGACTGACACAGCCGTGTCGCGTTCCTTGAGCATTTGATTGAACATGGCCGCGAAGCCTGGTGGAATGAAACATTTTATGTTTAGAGTATAAAATTAAGGACACAACACACGTATAAGCACTGCACGGGATCCGTTTCGCTTCAACTCGAGTCGTTCAGGATACTTTCCATGAAACTCCATAAAACGGGCAGTAGTGACTCACTTCGTAAGTATTTTATATCATGTGTGCTTTCTTCAGAGCAGATCCTGAAGATTCTCGTAGCCATATCCATGATTGTTTGACCAACCCAAGCAATCTCATCAGAGTAGGTAAACCTGAAACAAAGCACCGCATCATGTGGGTAAAGAAGTAACAGCTCATTGTGAAGGAGCTCGTCCGGGGCCTACTACCACCGAACGGATTTGAGAGAATGCAGCTGAATACCAGTTTTTACATGGAACGACTGCCCGGTCGATTAAATACATGCTATAAGTAAATAGGTAACTACCCGTTCATGATAAATTCAGAATGATAAAGAACATCCTTGACTTCACTATGTTTCTTCAGAGAGACTAGTCGGGTGATCTCTATCAGAAACACCATCATGTAACCTTCACCCCACTCGTCCATCAGGGTGTGGTACACCTGGTTAGGGGAGCCTACAGCAGGTCTTCTTGTGAAGTTACGAGCTGGAAATAAATAATTGTTGGTTTGTAAAAATTAGAGTCGACTGAAAATCATGTTTTTTATTTATTTATACAAGGTGGGGTAAAAGTAATGTCATAATGTGAATTGGTTGCCATTTTGTTGAAATGAAAAAAGTTAGGCTCTGTTTTCACGGAAAGTTTATTAAAAGGTGTAAAATTTATTACAATATGTCGAAAAAATGGTATCGATCAAATGAACACCTCCTGAGTTCATGCACCTTTGTGCTCATTGTACGGCATTTTGAATTGTTGCTCGCAAAACAACCTCCAAATTGTTTTTGAAGTGAAATGGTGTGTTTGGGGCCTTGAAAGAGGTTGAACCGACTTGATTTAGGTACATTAGATAAAATTCTGTCTCAACCAAATGGTGATGATGCGAAGAGTCTGTTCAGGTTTATGGCCCAAATGTAATCCATAGCAGTGTATTTTGTTATTATTTGTTTAGGGTATGATGGGACTGTCAAACGCATTGCGGTTATAAAAGTCTCAAATTAAAATAAAAAAATTAAAATAAACTTCTGAACTACTCATAATAATTTAACAAAGAGGTATCGTTGGAAGCGTCTTGATCGTCCGCTGGGTATAGTTTATATGACGGCACATTAAATAAAAAAGTAAGTTTAAAAACTAAAACCCGACTATTGAAAAATCACGCTCTAAAAAGTTTAAAACAAGAAAATATTTCTGACAGAAATTAAGACATAGGTACAGAAATGGTCAAGAAAATTTTTGTAGGTGTACAGGTATGCGACCACGGCTTTGATTTGACCATTTTTGCAATATTTGACCGTCAAAATTATATAAGATAGTTCCCCAAAAACGCCCGCCCTTCACCTCTTCCTTCTTCTACTGCTTCACTCCCTTCTTCTACTGCTTTAGCTGGGAAGAAGTGGCGTAACAAACACCCCAGCAGCACATCTGTCTGAAGTACAGTTTTGTACGGGCCGCACTAATAACGTACCGTTCTTCTCCATACGAAACTATCTATCGGAAGGGGTAACTAGAATCGATTCTTCTTATTTCTTGTAATTTGTGACGTTCAAAAGTGCTCATTAATGGTGTCATTGAATTATGCGATTTGAATTTGATTTGACTTTACCGCTGGAACTGTAATTTATTGATTGGACATATAATATAAACTGTACTTTTACAATTTGTAAGCTGTCACCCTGTGTGAAACCAGGAGAGGCTGATATACAAACCGTAGTGCAGCACGTCGCCCGCCACAGTCGGTGGACTAGTAACAGCCTCAGTTATGGCAGTCGGAAGTGTCACAAACACGAAGCCTTGATCATCCTCTAGGAACAGGTTTCCCGTAAACGCTGTTCCAGTTTCTGCCCTATAGACAGTAGTTGGCAGAAGATCCGATACTGTAACTGTTGTCCTAAATTCTTTGGTCGTTTCATTATTGATCCTTCCGATGTTGGTCCTTCCAGCCATGGGGGTTTTTATCCACTGTCTGTTGCGGACCCAAGCTTGTGCTTTGGAGAGTGTGCGTCCGATTTGCTGAGGCCGGTGGGCTGTTGGTGAAAATAGTGTTGGCTGCATTGAGTATTGACAGGTGAAGAGTGGGATTTACTTTTTAAATATTTAATACGAAAAACGCTCAGCCATTATATTATTATATCATTATCGAAATTGTCAAACTTGTTTACTAAACAGGCTGTGTACATTTTAATTTAAAGCTCTGAAGGCCAATTCCCGTAATTAAAAAAACGTTCACATTCAAGTCGCAATCTGTCAAACTTGTCAAAAATGTTGGTAAATTGTTTGCATTTTTGGCAGATTGCGAATAAGATTAGAATGCGAACGTTCCTCAAAATTACGGGAATTGCCCCTCTATTACATACTCACTCATCGGTGTGATTCGATTTGCTTTTGTAATTCGTTTGATTGGGGTATAATCAGTCCGTTCTTTCATCCGTTTCCATATGGTGAAGAAGTTGAAAATTGTGCTGGTTTTAGGATTAGATGTGAGCGGTCCTCTTAAGACAGAGATTGAAAGCGGAGGGCTAGGAAACAAGTAGAAACTAGTAACAGCCACCGTGGTTGTAGGTATATCCATATCTTTAGGAGGTCGTGTGACACCAATCGGTTTTAAAGGACCAATCCAAGTTGAAGGAGAACCATCCAAATACGCCTCTCTATCACGCGCAGGTACAGGAGAGGGACTTGGTGCTGTGCGCGGAGGCACGAAAAAGGGAAACGCGGCACGAGTGAAAGACTTAGAAGTAGCGTTAGTAATGGAAAAAGTTAAGTGGTAGGGAT
Organism: Omphaloscelis lunosa; assembly: GCA_916610215.1. Lineage (NCBI taxonomy): Eukaryota > Metazoa > Arthropoda > Insecta > Lepidoptera > Noctuidae > Omphaloscelis > Omphaloscelis lunosa. The sequence continues at coordinate 14,151,929 of OU744270.1, forward strand.
CAAGTGGAGGCAATGCTATGGAGGAGTTCAGCTGGACTCCTGGTAAAGATTTGAGATTTTCCCAAAGATTCTTTGTGTATTGCGGGTCTTTATCTTCGCTAGAGTTAGTCGTCCCAAGTCCTACAGAAGTTGGGAGGAAAGATATGGCGGGATTGTTCAGTCCTATTTCGTCAACTCCAGGAGTTCCTCCCCACCACATAGGCGTAATGCTATAGTCCAAGAGACCCACATCTTTTAAGTTGTCTTCAAGGTCGACTGTCCTTAGTACTGACTTTTGTTTTTGTATTTCTTGTTGGAAATCTCTGAGGAGTGTGTCGATCTCGCGAATAGATCTGTGCATCTGTGCTGATAGTTGTGTTTTGTTAAAGTTAGCTGGAATATCAAGAAGGTATGAATATCTAAGTAACTTGAACATGCGTGAAAAATATTAATAGTCACTTGTGGAGAAAGAACTGAACTGTTGCTGTCTTTTATACGGCTGATTTACAGGCAAATATGCATTTCAACTTGCATTCGTGAACTGGCACGAGTATAACATACCTTACTACTATTCATTAAGTAATTAGATGTATGTATATGTGACTTTATAATCTATCGTTGTTCTTTCCTAACGGAAAATTATAAACTGTAGAAAAATTGTGAACTGCAACAAACCATTTACAATTTAACGCATTATTTTTGATAGTTTATAATCTATTCATGGGAAACAAAAAAAAAATGGTAATTGTGAACTGGTATCAAACTTGCTTGCGACACGTTATGCATCTTGCGCTAATACTAAATTAAACAGCTTGCCAAGCTGCGAACAACTTGGAAGAAGCGCGGTTCTAACCTAACCTAACCCATTTCACCCACTTCACAATTTTTCGACGGTTAATAATCTAAAACGGAAATAATACCGATAGATTATAAACGAATGGCATAAATAAACATGCCTGTAAAATGGAGCAGTAGCTTGCATGCCAGTTACACTGTGAAGTAAACATTTCCTTTTTTAAGACATTTAGGTACTTGCACAGACAAAACAATGGAAATATCACACTGTACTGGGATCGATCCATCATCACTGACAGGGCTATTGTTGCCAATAAACCTGATATACTGGTGGATCGAATAGAGCGGCGTACAATGATATTGACATAGCGGTTCCACGTGACGGGAACCTCGTGAAAGCCGAGAAAGAAAAACAAATCAAGTATATTGACTTGGCTCGCCAGGTTGTCGACATGTGGGATGTGAACTCTGAGATCATTTTGCCGATAGTCGTGACGGCCAATGGCTTAAGAGCCAAGAGCCTCGACCAACACCTGAGGAGGCTCTCGTTGGGCAGCTGGATCAACTGTTTCGTATTTTCTTTTGTTGTTATTTTAGTAAGAACTACTGTTTTCGTTGAAAAGAAATAAATGAGAACTAGGTAAAAGGTGGCTCATGCAATTTTGTTTAAATTTAAGAAATTGGGCCTTGATTTAATGGAAAGATTATTTATTATTACTTGATTATTTATTTGATGACAATATCTCAAAAAAAAAATCGTTCACATGACCACCTTCTGAGTTAAGCACATTTGTGCTCTTTTACGGCATTTTGAATTAATCTGGCTCCAATTTGGTGGTTTCTTTCTTCAATGTTGGCTTTCAATAATTGCATGTTTTGTGGTTTATGATAGTAAACGCAAGATTTCAAAAAGCTCCAAAGGAAGAAGTCTGGCGCCGTCAAATTTGGTGATCAGGCCAGCGAGTTCAAATCGCCAAAACGAGAGATTATACAAACCAGAAATTGGTGTTTTTAAATCGCTGACTTTGCCTAAGCTGTGTGTATCGCATATCCATTGCATTGTTAACTAATTCTCTATCTGTTTACAATATATGTCAAAATTTACAATGACATTATGACGCAATAATGTTGGTACCTATATTCATATTATGACATTACTTTTGCCCCACCTTGTATATTGATCTCATTAGTAGACTTTAATTTTTAACCGAAAAGTGCATTTGAAAGGAGATGAAAAACGGTGAGCCCAAATGTAATAAGTTGAGATATGATCTAAAAAAAAATTGATATTTTTTTATCCTTGAATATCAAAAATCAGCTCAATTCTCAATCTGGAAGCGGAGAAATATGATAAAGATAATTTTTGTGAGATTATCGATAAATTGAGTAATCGATTACCCAATTACAAAAAGAAAACTTTCATACTTGACTATCTTAAAGTAATTTAATGCACAATATAAATTGATATATAATATAGTGCATTTAATTACAGTCATATTAATAAATAAAACATCGATTAATTGCTGAAAAACCAAAATAATGATTACATCGATTTCGTATCGAATCAAATTTGTCATATATTTTTAATCTATGTCACTGGCAGTGCATGTTCTGCACTGGCATGAGCCAACTAGACAGTAGTGGAGGCTCGTTGTCAAATTTTGACGGACTAAACCGTTTTCCCGACGACGATAACGGTTACAGAAAACGGTTAAAGAATGAAACTTGTCCAACATGGAATAGAATTGCATTTTCTTCGAGTGCAGTTTCTTACAACTATCAACGATTTGAAATGTATGAAATGGTTTTTTCGCATCACGAACGACAGCATTAACTGGTAATAAATTATTGACTGTATTTCGTTGACAAAGAGTTCACTTTTTATTGTAAGGACCGTTTTGTATACGATCGCGGAACATTAAGGACGATGACGCGACGAGTGTGATAGATAGTTGAATCATTGTGTTCTTGACTATATTTTATTAGGTGTCAAATAAAAAATCGCACCAAGTAATTCGAAGAATGATTGTCGCAACGCCCACCCGTACAACTAGACTGTTGCCACTTGTTTCATGTTTTCCGATGTGTTTTGAGTGCTTTCCCGATTATTTTTAATTTTCAATGACCACTGCTATGTTTTTACGGATTCTGACCCTGCCAAGGTCAGCAGGATACGACCCTTGCTTTGACACTGGACACCGAAGATCGCTTGTACGTTTGACTTGGAATTGTTATTTTGGATTTTACCGCCACTTTGTGGATATTGTTGAAACTATGGATCGCTGTGTGAATTGTGGGATAGCAACTAGTCACTGCAATACAGTAATATATGTTTGAATCTATTAATTCACACCATTTCATGTCGTTACATTCAGGCCCAAGAGCGGATGTAATCGTTTCCGTCTCATTTTGTGATTTAAAGTTACTACTTTTTTATATCGTGTTTTATTTGAGATGCCAAAGAGTATAAAATGTCAAGGAGGCCAAATAACACAGATTACAATAGAACGTGCTACTTGTGATATCCCATAACTCTAGGGTATTTATGAGACCATTTCCAAGAATCAACTGGCATAATAATTATTATGAATTATTTTTCAACAATTTTTTTTTTTTTTTCATTTTTCGTACAAAATATTTGACAAACTCACGATTATTTATGTAAAAAACATATGAAGATGTCGCGTTTTCTTAGCTATCAAATAATATGAATGATTGGTTTGAATGAAAATTATTTACTCGTACTTGTCAATGAGACTTTAATACACACATCGAGAGTCTAGTGTTATGTTATCTTTCAAATTACATAATTATGTATTTTTGAAACACTTTGTTCTAGGACTTTTTGTATTATTTTGACTTATTATATATATATAACCTTAGAGTTATGAGACATCAAAAGGAACACGTTATAATTATAATCTATAGAATAGTCCTATGTAATAATACGTTGTCGGTCTCTGCCATTATTACCAGCTACGCAATTTTTCTTTTATTGTGTTTGAATAGCTTACAGCTAAGCTAAGATTAAAAGAGAGCTGTCAGAGCCATTTATAATCTACGTCGCCGCGAATCTCTCAGGAAACTAATTAAAGGGATTAATATTATGACGGTACCTTGCTAGTTCATTTAGGCCCAAGAGTGTATGTAATCGTTTCCATCTCCTTTAAAACTCTTAAAAGTGCACTTTATTAACAAGCATATTACAAATTAGAGGATTATATTCAAGATAAGAGTGCTTGGAAACATGTTGGTCCTGCTCCATAGGACAATTTAGAATCAAGACAAAATCAAACTGTTTGCTAAATAAATAGTAAAATGTATAATTTTTTTTATATATGACATGATTTTACATTCTGTGATTATTTTCTCACACACTGACTTATTAATTATAAAATTTTAGGAAAATCGGCTACTTTTACTATGTTTGTAAATATGTGAGCACCATGTATCTATCACATAATTAAATCGTCTGTCGTTGCCTCATTACACGCTTTATATTAGCTTCACTTGTATGTATGATTGTTTGTAACCGACTCCTTAGGGCGCTATTTTGACCCACTTTAAACGGCCAGATTTTATTCAAATTTTGCACACCTGTCAAAGACCGATGACAATGCAATAATTAAAATATCCGATTATCCTGATTAGATTCGCCAGGATTCATCAATTTCTCCGCATGAGAGTAAGAGAGATAGAGCGAGTGCGCGAACTACGCATACGTGCAGTTTTAGAGACTTAATAATATCCATAATATAATGATAACCGTGATTTACAAAAACGCTTCTTATATACAACAAAACAAAATATTCAGGACAGAAATCTCAAAAATCTCAGAAATCTCATATTTTGCGGAATAACATTTAGTAATAATTAGCATAGCCTAGGATCTACAGTCATTAACTTTAAATAAGATAAACCTTTCAGAGAAGGAACCTGAGAAACGGCTGCTCTTCTGAGGAAGGCAGCAGGCGCCCGATTTCCCCACTTCCCAGATAAGTTATTGACTTAATAAATTATAGTTTAAAAAACTAAAAAACACGCTTTTATAGATTAAATTTGGATTAAGTTTTGATTTAACATTTTTTACACGCTTTCACTTGTATGTTTGTTTGTATGTTTGTTACCGATTCCTTAGGGCGCGATTTTGACCCACTTTAAACGGCCAGATTTCATTTAAGCTTTGTAGATTTATCGAGGACCGATGACAAAACACTAATTTTATAAGATTATTCCATTTTTGTCGATTTATATATTTTTTATCTCTATAAATGAATAATAGTGTAAATAAGAAAAAAAAATATTTAAAAAAAAAACGTGGGCTGCTTTTTTTAAGATATTAACAAAATGATAATCCTTCTTCTCATATCTGTCAATAAAATATTTATAACTATTTAAACCATGCACCCCACGATTTTTTTTAAATAAAACATTTTTTTCTTATTTACACTATTATTCATTTATATTTATTAGAATTTTTTACACTGTTCTATTCAAATTTATTTTTTAGTTTCGTTTTCTATATAAAGTGTTTTTTAGTTTTTTTAAACTATTTTTTTTTAAATTGTTTTTACCTATTGTGGTGCATCGTCTTCATTATTCTTTCACTAATTTTGGTAGGTCCCTGTACAAAGTATTGTAAAACAATTTAAAAGAGTAACGGTGGAGTCTCTTGCCCATTCTTCTCCATACGAAAACTACCTTTTGGAAGGGGGGACTAAAATCAATTCTATTATTTTGTAAATTTTGACGTTCAAAAGTGCCATACATGAGCCTATTTGAAATAAATGATTTGATTTTGACTTTGATTTTATCAATACAGAAGTAACAGTGAGGTTATTGACGATAAGCCATTTACAAGCCTCCACAGTTAGCAATATTGTGAAGTAGGCATTAAATGGATAGAAATAAAAAACATGATTATTATGTTCGTGTTTTGCTATTGTATGCGAGATTACTTATCATTTTAGATAGGTACTAAAAACATTTCTAGGTCATGGAAATTCGTAAACATACAGGGATTAAAAATAAAAATAAACTAACGAGCCTTACAGTAGTCGCATATGATGTGTAACATCTGACGTCTCACCTTGGTAATAAGCACCATTAAAGGGGCGGGGCCTCGTCAAGGTCGTTTCTGACAGCCAACTCAAGCACCGCGCGCGCTCATTGGTCAAACCAAATAGCGCGCGCTTCCCCGGCTTCCTACCCAGTCCCGTACCTTTTCAAGAAATCACTCCCATAGATTACAGGGAAGCGAGACGACAGATGTTACACATCAATAAATCACGTAAACTTACCTTGTCCTACTTGACTGCAATGAAATAAGTCATAATTTGAAAATAAACTTATTAACATTAATAGCATAGTTTTTTCTTACTTTATAACTAGGCTTTATTTGAATATTGACTGTCATTTATTTTGTACCTAACAATATAAAATACCACTAAGAAGTTAATATTTTTATCGATTATAATTTAGAAATTATTGTGTAAGTATACAAAATATATTTAAAATATTAAATTGTTCATGATGACGAAGACGATATTAAAAACTGCACTGTTTTTTTTATGATATTCACTACTTCTGTAGATGTTTTTTGTAAAATAATCTTAACTATAAACCGATGAGTTGTTTCGTGTTGTCGATTCACAATATATACATATACACAAGCGGTATATATACATATACACAATAGCGATTTATACACAAATAATAAGATTTATTGAACCGCGTGTTCCGTTTTTTAAAAAACTAACCATATTTTAGTTTTTAAAAGTTACATTGAATATAGATTTTTGTTAAAAAGTAGTTTCAGTTTTATCTATACTAATATATTAAAGTTGAAGAGGTTGTCAGTTTGTATTTTGTTTGAATGCGCTAGTCTCTGGAACTACCAGTTGGATTTGAAATATTCTTTTTGCATTTGATAGTCCAATTCTTAAGGAAGGTTATAAGCTGTTATCATCACGCTACGACCCTTAGGAGCCGCCGAGAAAACTTAAAAAAGACAGTGAGAACGCTAAGCCAAAAAGGAAGTAATAACGCGGGCGCGTGGTGCGATGCGACGCGGTGGGTCGGGGGCCAATGGAATTTTTATAAAAATGTGGCCGCTATTTAGTATATTGTGTATCTCACAACTTCCACGCGAACGAAAAAAGTCGCGTGTAGAAGGTATCAATAAAATTGTAATAAATTTTTTATTGAATCTATAAACCGCCGCCTCCGCAGAATAAATGCGAAAGTGCTATTGCGGCGGTTTTAATGTTAACCCAAATTCATTATACATCACCTCAATTTTTTCCAGATTTTTAAATCATTTATTTACGAAGTTACATACACAAGATATACTGTAAAATAATATTATAATTCCGATCTTGATGATATATTATCCAGAACAAAAATTTAATCGCCTTTTACATTATCAGAAACTTTTCGACTGCACCAGAATAAACGCATAAGGTAAAAGCACCTATTACGGAGGTATTTCGCATCATTTGAAAGTAAGAAACAAAAATAAGCATTTGTAGGTATTTCTAAAGGTGGAAAAAAATTCTATCGTTAAAAGTGGAATTTATATTTTGTATTGCTGTTGAGACTATGTTTCTGTTGATGATATTTTTTATTTTAAAGAAATATTTAAATAGTCTGGTCGATTTTCCCTAATACGGAGGTACAATTTTGGTCTGATCCTATTACTGCGGTAGACGGCTCCTAATACGGAGGGTCAGAAATTATATTCATTAAAGTTCCGTACAAATAATATTTATTAAATAATATTAATGTGTTAGTAACGTAATTCGTAAGTTTTTCATTTATTGACCACTGATTTTATTACATTGCGTAATCAAATTAATGGTGAATGAATTATTTTTAGAATTACTTTAATCACATTTATATTATTTAATAAATATTATTTGTATGAAACTTCAATAAAATTAAAAAAAAACTTTACGTTGTGAAAAACAAAAAGTAAAATTAAAAAAATGAGCGAAAGAAGTCGGTCTGTATAGAAAAATCTTTCCGTACAGACCGAAATCGCTTCGCTCATTTTTTCTGTATTGTATTATTAAATTAATTCACATGAGAATCCCCTATGAGAGAATCCCCTAGGATTCTCTCATGTTAAAATAAAATAATTTTTATTTCCAACGGATTCCGAAGGAATTTAAGAATAAATAAGGAGGTATGTTCACTGGTTTTATAGAATTAAAAATACAATTATTAAGGAATCAACTAGTTATATTATTTAAAAAATAATGACAACTAATAACAATAAAATCTAAACAAAATCTTTCAAAAATCAACAGTTCGTTGAGGAACAAAAGGTTATAAAATTAAAAACGTATTGAAAGATTGAGATTTAAAATTATGTTCTATAACATCATTTTAAAAACAAAAATAAAAATTATGTAGATTGCATAAATTGAAATAAAACAATTACATAAATTTAAAAGTTTTCATCGCTTTTGATTTTATCAAAAAAAAAACATGCATGTCAAATAAGAATCCACAAAAAAGATACAAAACTTTTACGGAACCCTAAAAACTTGTAATTTTATGTTGTATGAATAGAGCCGTAATAGGAGATCTTAGAACCCTACACGGAGTTACCTGGAAATAATTACCGCCGTAATAGGAAAACTACTCATGTTTTCGATAATCCTAATTCTGACCCATAAATATTTCGATAAACAAAAGAGTAAAAATGCCTAATCAAACATTAACAGTTTTTGGCTCAGATTTGTAAAACTCAAGTCAAAATTTATACAAAATAAATGTTTTGTGATAAATTAAAATACACCTTCCCATTTTTGCCTCTTCTAAGAAACTAACATTTTGTACTCGACAGTTTTCATATTTAACTAGATTTCTAATTAAGAACACATACCACAGAATATGGTTTCTAAGTTATGTGATTAATAATTATTTCAACTAAACTTGAAACTAATTCAATAAGTTAATCAATTGAAAGTTATAAACAATTAAACATGTCCAGTACTTTTCCTATTTCGGAGTCATACCACCGTATTAGGATTAATCTACAAAATTTGTATCGTATTACGGCGGTATTTTATTTTTTATTTTTTTGGTAAAAAATGACTTACAAATATAAAATGAGCTATTTAAATAGTGAGTGTAATAATAAGAAAATGCTATAAATAACAAATGAACAAACTCGAACGGCATCTTAGTACGAAAAACTTAGTTTCTAAATATTTGTGTACTTACTTTTGTTGTTCCGCGTTTGTATGGAAACACCTCTCACGTCGATGACGTTACACAGACTGATTGATCTTGTTGTGTTGTCTATGTGCTATACTTGCAAACGTCAGTTAAGTCATAAAGTAATAGATTTAGAATAAATAGTTTCGGTTTTGGTGTACCTACACTGAATAAAACGGGAATAAAACGCGAAAATACAAATACCACCGTAATAGGAAGCGATTTTGACTACCGCCGTATTAGGAGCGTTTACCTTAATAGCCCATTAACGGTAACATTATACTGCGAAAAACGCAAAGAAAATTCAAGAAGCAACACAAAAAAGGAACAATAATTGACGAGAAAAAACAACTCAAAGTAACATAACAATATAAAAAAAAAAAACTAAAATATTTCTGTAAAATGATTTTCTATCAATAACTCAAAAACGGTACCTGTTTATCACTTAATATTAATTAAAATATCTTAAAAAAATCTTTTAAACGACATAAAAAACAAATTTTTATTCGGTGTAGTCATAAAGTTATGCATCAATTTAGGTTTTTTATTTTTCCTGTAAAAATGACTTTTTACACTTGCGCGTTTATTCTGCGGGGGCCGCGAAAATATTATTTTAAAAAGTCACTGTTGGTGTCTGTCTGTGTGACCACGTTATTCCACGAAACTACGCAATGGGTTTTTAAGCGGGTTTCACCATCATTTAGAAAATGTATTCCAGAAGGTCTATGTGCTTATCACATTAATATTATTTTTTCATATAATAAAGAAATATTGAAGTTTTATCAAGTCGTAAAAACCGTTCGAAGCAGGGTCAGATCGCTAGTAGGAAATAACAAATTGTTGCATGTGCAATGTTACAAGTTTTATGATACGATCAAAATGTTAGTATATTTATATTAAAATGAAAGTGTGTACTTGTTTTCTGCTGTTCGGGATACTTGGTAGTTATTTTGCGTTTATTTCGTCTTTTCTTAACTCAGTTTGCGCCAAAAGGTTTACGAACTTCCTTCTCTCGTGTAACTAATGCTCGGTTCCAATAAAACAAGAAACGAATCGTTTTGTTTAGCAATGGTAGCTTTTTTATTGCCAAATAGGGTTTTTTTTTGTAATTAATAATGTATATGTCGCCGCGAAAGCGTCTACTGTAAAGATGATAACATAATCTTATGCGCAACTATTTATTACAATTGTTATTCACCATAAAGTCGTTGATCCTGCTCTCTATGAGTTACTGTTTAATACTGTTACAACCGTTTGGATGCATGCTGTGAATGATATCGATTCCTTTGAGATCAAATGCCATCTATTGCCAAGAAATTGAACTCATAGTATAATGCTGGAAGAGTAATTATTAAACTAATTTCGATGTTGAAGTTAAAACTAAAGTTAAAGTAAAAAGGGAACATTTATTTAACGATTTTTGTGTTTTTAGTCATATTAACAAGTGGTCATTTTGACATAGTAAATTTGTTTATGATAAAGCGCTACCTCATGTGACGAAAATGGCGCGGATTGCGAATATTATGGTAAATAACTGAATGTTATAATTTAATATGAGAACTAAATAAGTTTCAATAATAGAAAACAAACTACAAAGTAATAAGATTATTTTACACTGCAATTTACTAAAGAATTTAATCAAACAACAGTTATGTTGTTTGATTAAATTCTTTGAATCACAAAAAGTGTTGCCAAAAATAGGAATAGTAAAGTTGTAGAAAGTAATGAAGCTTCTAATTTAACTTTAATTCTGAAAAACCTTTATATTTGTGAATATTAGCATTGTTTAATTACAAAAGAATTAACTGGTAAGGATTTTGGCATTGTTTGTGAGTTTTATTGACCAAACTAAGTAATAAGAGTTTGTATTTGACAACGCGGTAGTTCCGCCCATTTCTTAAGAAAGGGGCGCGCACAAAATGGCGCGTGTGGTGGGTAACAAAATTATCAAGAAAAGTTGTGTTAGAAAGGACTAAAATTGTAATTGTTAAACAAGTATTTTTTTAATTTTGTTTTTGACATTACGAACTTTATGTTTATTTTTGTTTTACCAAGTGAATTGTTGAATGCTCCAATTAGTAATGATTTTCTTTCCTTTTGGTGGTAAAATTGTATTAAATACATTGCAAACTATAGTTTTGTATGATTTAGAAGCATTTTTATTTTTGTAAATGAGACAATGGAGCCGTTTATTAAGTTATTAACATGTATGTTGACTTAAAACAGCATGGCAGTTAAGAATATGTCATGCTCACTTAAATATTTCGCTGATGGTGGCGAGTGTGTTGGATCATTCGGTTCCCTACAAAATGGTTGAGCTGGATGGTGCTGATCCACGCGTCATGTTCGTGAATGGGCGCCGTCAGTTGAAACTGGTCACCTCTTATCTGCCAGGGCTTATTTTTAATCTTATATTTTCAATTGCTTTTGATTATTTTTTGTACATTGTTCTCACATATGGAAGCAACAAGAATGATGTACCCAAGATTTTGTAATATCTATAAAAGAGTGTCCTTGGAGTTTCTTGCCCGTTCTTCTCCATAGAGATCTACGTTTTGGAATGGGCAATTAGTTTCAACTTTCTGACTAACTGACAGACTTTTTGACAATTCAAAAGTGCCTGTAAATGGTGTAATTGAAATAAATGCTTCGAGTGTCAAATGCTTTGAGTGTGAGTTGGAGTAAACTCTGTAACATATTTTATTTTTATTAAAAAGAGTGTCCATGGAGTTTCTTGCCCGTTCTTCTCCACCAGGAACCTATTTCGTTTTGGGATGGGCGATACCTTCGCCAACTCAAATTGAAAGACTCCTTGATAAGTGATGAAGTGATAATTCAAAAGTGCCTGTAAATGTTGTAATTGAAATAAATGCGTTGAGTTTGAGTTAACTGTTGCGTGTGATTGAAAACCAACTACCTATATCTACCAGCAACGAAGAATTACACTAGAGACTGGTCAGAAACACAGGAGGGATTCCCTGTCGTGTCATATACTTTGTAAATCCCTCACGTACTACAAAACTTTTGTGTTCCTAAATAAATAATTATTTATTAACCAATAACAGTCCGTAATTTATAGAAATCGGCCGTAGGTCAATTTTAAGGAGAATAGTTACATAGGCGTTTTCGATACCTACTAACATTCTCTTTATGACGGGTGAAAGAAGAAAAATCTTAGATAAGATAAAATAAGATAATTATAATTATTTGCTCAAACATGTGTACATATACAGAAATAAAAACGTGCATGCAGGATACCATAAAAAATAATAATATACAGATTCTATGGCATGCAAATATTTATAATTATGATTGCTGATAATTTAAGTAGTCAAGTCAATAAATCATAGTTAACCTTGAATTTAGCAAACATTAATAAATTATAAATGTCAACAGTAAATAAAAATCATTAAAAAAAACCATGTCAAAATAAATGTTTATGTCAGCGGTTAGAAATGACTTTAAAAAAAACTCGGAGAGAGCTCAATAATATACAATTGTTTCTTCAATTGTATATTATAAGCTCTCTCCGAGTTTTCGGTAACTTATTATAAATAATGGGGGCCACGCAAAAAACACTCCTGCGCATAAGTGCAGTCCTACTAATATGTAGACAGAGCTGACTTTGATCACGCCTGTTTCTGGAAAATTTATCTGCCATTCGCGAAAATAAATTACTATCCTAACAAACATTACTGATTCCAGAATAATAAAGAGATGTCAATATCAATATTTTATAGCGTATGAAATAGACCTTACAACTTTCAATAGTTTTAAACTTAAAAATGGCTCTGAGGCATCCCCTTTGGGCTTTAAATGCAACTTTTTTGTTAGTTGAGGTGTCCCAAAAGATAACACCGTATGTGAGAACAGATTCAGTTAGCCCGTAATAAGCAGTTAGTAACGCATCTATGTGAACAATGCGTGACAGAATATACAAAGCGTACGCACTACTGCGTATTCTTTTAGTCAGGGTCTCTACATATGCCTTCCAATTTAAATTGCGATCTGTTGTAAGTCCTATAAACTTAGTTGTATTAACTGTATCAATTATAATGTCATTGTATGTTATGTCAAGATTAGAAAGAGTCAATGCGCGCTGGCTAAAATGCATAATTACAGTCTTAACTAAATTTATTTTTAAATTATAATTATCTAACCATTCTATAGTATCTTTTAATGAAATATTTATGACCTCGTTATGAAAATCCCTTTCATTACTAGGCACAGTTATTGTACTGTCATCGGCAAACAGAGACTTATAACTGAGAAACTGTTCTGAAGCGTTTTAGTTCAGTTCGCTCGTATTAATTATAAACACTTAAATGATAAATTACATTCTGAATTATCTTTCAGCTTACACATATTCCTTCGCATCTAACACACCACAATCGAATGAAAGAAGTGTCAACCTAGCACTAGAAACTGTTCTAGAATTCAGTAATAAAGATAAAGATGGCGACATAAAGTTATTAAACAATGTACAGAATTTCATAACAAAAGTTAAAACAGTTATTGATGAAAATAGTAATGGTAACAACTCACGACGTAACATCAAAGCGCCGAGAGTTAAAACCTTCACGAAATTCATTCAGGACGTCATTCACATACTCAACACTTATGAAGATACCGCATTTGAAGAATTTTTTAATATTCTAGACGAAGAAATCAGAAATTATCACTACAGAGGCTGCAAACTTTACGAATTGACAGAGAATTATGAAATCAGAAAGCTAATAGCCGCAAAATTAGATTCAATTAAAGGGAAACCAACTTCTGTTAAGAAAGCAAACATCAATGCAATTTCGGATATGTTAAAAGATGTCAATTATGATAGACAAGTCAAAAAAGTCGTGATATATATCAATTCTTTGTACAACAAGGAGGCTGAAGAGGATTTCCAAAAAGTCATAACTGATCTGGAGGCTTATGGCAGGTCGAAATCTAAAAGAACTAACAATAATTTGGGTAAGATTATTAAAAACGGGGTCCGGTCAATTATTTTCGATCACTACACAAACCTAAATACTAATGTTAGACGAGACGTCAAACAAAGAGTAGAAACAATTTGGAAACAATTTAAAAAAGAAACTTCATCAAGGGATAATAAACCAAATGTCAAACCTTATTCCAAATCTAGAAATAATGTCAAAATCTCTGAAAATATTATGAACGAAGTTAAGAAGTCAGAACCTGTTTCAAGAAAAGATCTTATGAATATCGCCAATATAAAGGGAAATAAAAATATTAAAGTTATAATAAAAAACAAAAGTAATAAAAACAGGACCGAAATAAAACAGTCTGAATATAAAAAAATCGAAAAGAAGCGAGACGACGTGAAAAATGAAAATGACACCGTTGGCAAAATTCTTGATATTCAAGAGAAGGAAACAAGACTAAGTTCTCAGCATACTAACCCTATAATAGACCAACAAAGAACCAAGAACGAACACCAAAAGCCAAAAATAGATAGTTTTTCTGGCGAATCATTCAGCTCTATAGAGTTTTACCAAGAGCCTCAGCATAAAACATCGCAACACATTGTGATAATCACAAAAAAAGTATCCCAGAAACCTTCAACGAATGTAAAAAAGAAACTAGAGAAATTAAAAAGTCTGAATTTGTCGACGGGAATGCCTACAAAAAATATAGTTAAGAAGATATGGATAGAAGAGTCAACGGGAAGACTACCGAAAGTTGTACTCGATCTATTGGCAATCAAGGCCAGCGGACATGAATCGAGACATAACAAGACGTATAAGTCGTTAAACAAGCATAGTTATAAGCATAAGAAGAAATATGTTAAAGACCAAAAAAAGTGGCATGGGAAAATATATGAACCAAAGTATGTCAAGATGTATGGAAAAAAGGATGACGAGAAGCATATGACGAAGCAGTGGTCGAAGAACGACACAAAATATGAATCAAGGCAAAACCAGAAATCGAAGGAAGATACAAAATATAAGTATGACAAGACCTCAGAGCCCAACGACCCATTTATATTAGTACATAATAGAGATTTCTTCAGGCAAAATTATGTTCGAACTACCGACTCGGTATTTAGTATGAAGGCACATGAATACAAAAAAAGTATGGGGTCGTTAAGATTGGAGTTAAAGTAAGATTTGATGTAATTTATTTAGAAATCGCTATAATTTTTATTCAATCTATTTGCCCTTGTTATAGAAAAAAAAAAAAAAAAAACTTTAGACCGAAGGACCAGTTTTCATAAATTTAGTTACACTATGCAAGTCTTCGTATTCAAACACCAAAAGTTTACGTTTTAAGAATAGAACTAAAACATTACTTTGAAATAATACTGCTTTATTAATTCCAGACAAAACAAACAATGGAATACAGCTTCTACAAAAGCGCAGACGTTTCTGGAGGTTTTAGATGTAATGACGCCTTCAAAATCGGGTAAAACAATCAAATTTCCACGAGCTAGGAGAATTGCAGCACCACGTGTAAAATTAAATGAAATAAGACGTATGAGACCAATTCTGCACACTTCACCTTCTCCACCGACAAATTTTTCCATGAGAAGGTTGACTCTTGCAGTACCTAAGGTAAACTCTAAACGGAACAAAATGTTATCCTGGACACCCGAAAGGCACTTCAAGAAAAGCGCAGAACAGCCCTCATCTGACGAAGGTATGACCATAGAAACATCTGAAATAAAAGACGATAAAAGACATGGACGCAATGCTAAAAGAACATCTTGCAGCATAGGAAAAGACCCAAACGTCATTGAAAGAATAAAAAATCTTGAAAGACAGTTGAATGAAGTTAAAAGTGGAATTAATGTTTATACTGATAAGGTGACACCAAGAAAAGTTACGCATCGTTTAGTGGCAAATAATGACGCAGTAAAACGTAAACAGGTAGAAACTAAGTTCAGATCAGATGTAAACAATTTTCACAATGATTATAAGGTTAGTCAAGATAAATTAAAGATGGCAGGAACTGTAGACAACAAAATTAAGCATAAAATTGAAAACAAGTACGTTAAACACGAAGATTCTACAATCAACGGAATAGAAGATGACATACAAAATGTTAAAAAGTCCGAAACTAATTTTAAATCCGATGAAAATATGATTCTTAATGATTTTAAGGATATAACAGACGTAACAAAGGAAGCAGAAAAACCAGATAACAAATCAAACGTTAAAGACAAGGATTTTAAAAACAATGAAGAAATAGAAAAGGACGATAATGAAATCGAGAATGTTACTGAACAGCAAAAAATTATAAAAAAAGAAAAGAAACCAGAAATAAGTCTCACTATAAATAGCGACGTAAATTCTAAAGCACAAGATAAAGGAACTATAGTTACGATTAATGACCATGATGGCGATGATGCATCGAAAGAAACAGGAACTGAGAGAAAAGTAATAGCGTCATCGAGTACCGCAAAGGCTACAAAATTTATCACTATAACTACAACGACTGTTCAACCTACTGTGACAGTAACCACTCCTACCACACTTCAATTATCAACGATTTCTATTTATGTACCAGTTGCTACATCTCCTAAGTTAGCAGACGTTTTGCAAAAGGCTCAAATCAATGTGACTGTCGATATAACTAAAAACATACTGGCCAACAACACATCACAGGTTGCAGACGTTAGTAAAAGCACTCTAAATATCACTAAGGAGGTAACAAGTGAATTAATAAGTAAGAATATGACAAATCTTCAACGCGTTGTAACTCCCACAACGTCATATTATTAAGAAAAAATATAATTGTTCATCAGAACTCTCTGTGTTTGTTAATTTCGTTCCAGGTTGTACCTTGCTGTCCTCCCCCAAGCAACGCCCTGAGACCGTGGCCGTGCACTTAGCGTGTATCAGTCATTACATGTCTTTTGCCCTGGTTGGAGGCCTGATTAAGGCATCACAGGAAAGTCCGGTTAAGCAGCCGACAACCAAAAAATCTGTGCTTGCTTTTATTACATGCTGTGCACAACAAATTATCACGTCTATATATTCACTGAGGGTACGTATAGGTGTAAATTACATTTATAGTTCACTAGCACTATTACAGTACGTATTGTAAATAAAAACTTTTTGTAAAAAGCGTAAAATCATGTAACGGTTTTGCTTGCTGTAAGAAGAAGGCGCTGGTATCTATCACACAGTTAATACTTGCACAGACATCTTCGTTACCTCTATCTTTAAAATACTCAAAACTCTGTACATTGTGTTTTGGTTTAGGATAGATGAGTTATACCAACATTTGTTAGTAAAAAAATGTATTATTTTATTAATTATTTATTTATTTAGGTACACCTTTGCCAACCCCTCGGGGAAACAAGGCGTGATGGTATGTTATGTTTCTAAATACTCGATTCGTCGTCATTTGTCGTTTCATCGTCATCGTTTCGTTGTAAGGTTTAAGTTTAGGTTAGGTCTGTATCTGTGTATCGTTTTCTCTCTCTTTTCCCCTTGTGTGATCGATGATGTCGCTTTCTCTTTCTTTTTCTTGTTGACCATGTGGAGTCACTGTGAGGTTTTGTTTGAGTCTCGGTCTCTATCTGAGTCGAAAGTTTTGTTTCTGTGAAAATAAACAACGGATTTTAAATTTTCTCACTGTGGACTTTGTATTAAGACGAATTCATTGTGAAGGAGCTCCTCCGGGGAAGTACTACCACCATACGTATTTCTGCCACCAAGCGTTGCTGTGTTCCGGTTTGAAGGGTGTGTGTGCCGGTGTAGTAACAGGCACATGAGATATTTCAGCTTTGAACGGATGATAGGTAATGCAAGTGATATTTCAGATGGTCAAAGGTGGCGGTGACCACTTACCAATAGGTGGGCCGTCAAGTTGTTTAACATCACTATCTCGCAGTGGTAGTTTTTTTAATTCACTCCAAGTTAATCGTGTTTTTAATTCCAAATTTACAGAGTCTATCAGCTCTTGACGTTGTTGCGTGTCTTTGAGACGTCGATACGGTCTCAGGAAGTTATTTATGAGGCTATTGCAGAGCCAGTAACCGGTTAATGAAACTGGAAGAAAAAAAAATACCTTTTTTATTTTTTAGGCTTGCCACCAGTCTTACTAAGGAATACCCGAGAACTGGGTTGTGTGGGTCAGATAGGCGTTCGCTTCCTGTAAAATATTAGTATTCAGCTGCACCCAGTTAGACTGAATGCCGACCCCAGGATACAAACATAGTTAGGAAATGTAGGCAGATGATGATGACCTACGTACTGTTAGGATACGCCGCGAACTCCTTCAGGGTATCAAACAAGAGTCTCCCTTCGTCTTCCTCATACAACATGTCAGCATACTCAAGGATTGTGTTCACTTCTACTGACAGCTGCTGATGTCGCTGACTGAGCATGTGGTGCAAATTAGCTGCGTGATCTATGAAAAAAAACAATAATAATCTATAATTAGATTATAAATGCGAAAGTGACTCTGTCTGTTACTCTGTAAGTTCACTCATCCTCTATAGAATACCTCTGTTTTCTTTATGTGTCTGGTGGGCAACTGACAGCGATTGATTTCGGGGAAGTTATATTTATGCTGTTCGTGCGGTAAACTGTAATTGTGCGATGCGGGATTTTTGTGACGTCAGGATTTTGTGTAACGTCAGGTCTCTGATGCGTAGATTGACCGCCCTGCGTTGAAATTTTTCGTCGGTTATTTTTAAATAACACAGTTGTTTCATAGAAAAGTGCAATATCTATGCGGTCAAAATGTATGTAACAGCAGGTTTTTTTTTATAACCGACGATTAATTTCAACGCAGGGGCGTTCAGAATCATGTACTGAATCCACGGCAACAGTATTCGGGTCGATGTCCCTGCCACCCTGTAAAATAGGAGCAAGCTTATTGCCTTGAATAGGGCAAAAATCGGGCTGCTACTGAGAAATGGCATACAGAGAAACCCAAATACACTTTGGCACACCTGAGGATCGCACCAAGAATCCCAAGCTCAGCAAACTAGATCATAATGAACAAATTTACTCTGTATGTCATCTATTTTCGACTCCTTTAGCAATCTAGCGACCTTCATGGTGACCTCTAAGAGCGACCCGGACCACAGCAACTGTCCACTTCGGTAGAACCTGTAACAAAATAATATTATGATACTACCATCACCAGTACTCGAAACATGCGATTATAAATAACATTTATTTCAGTTTTTGATGTGTACCATCTTTCCTCTCGCTTTCCTGCAATCTATGGAGTGGGAAATCGGCGGAAGTGATTTTGTGAAAAAGGACAGAAGTGTTTTACAGGAAGCCGGGGAAGCGCGCGTTATTTGATTCTACCAATGAGCGCGCGCGATGATGGAAATTGCCGTCAGAAACGACCTTGACGAAGCCCCGCCCCTTTAATGTTGCTTATTGCCAAGGTGAGATGTCAGATGTCACACATCTTATGCGACTACTCTAAGACGCGCTCGTTTTTTTTTTACTTAATCTGTAATTTTTCAGAAGAAATTTTTTTTTTTTTTTTTACTATATTTATGTTGGTAGATGGTAAACAAGCCAACGGCCCTCCTGATGGTAAGTGGTCATCGCCACCTTTGTTCATCTGCAAATTTACCACAGGCATCGCAAATGCGTTGCCATCACAAAGACGAAGACAGAATGATTTAAGTGTCTATAATTAACAAAATAACACCGGCACCGATACCCGTCAACATGAAACCTAAGCAGCGCTGCATCATTTATCCACTTTATTTCAACATCTTCTGATTAAAGAGAATTTATGAAAACTAATAGGCTAGAACTGATAGCTACAGGTACGCCCTTTTCTTATTTTTCGTGTGGTTAGTGAGTAACCTGATGTCAGAATGTTTATGTCGCCCATGGGCATCTGACTTGGCTTCACATGCCATCGAGAAATATCTCTCAGGCTTGCCGGCTTCCTAACGATGTTTTCCTTCACCGTTTTTGAAGCAAGTTATATTATTATACAACAGGCACATAAATTTGAAAAGTTATAGACCGTGCTCGCCTTGGGTTGAAACTGGAGACCTACGACTTGGCAGTCCGAAGGCTGAACCACTAGGCTATCACTGCGTTTTATACTGTACTGTACGCCGACATTCAGACGTAAAATTTTAACATAGTAACACAAATAACATGGTGTTCTAATAACTTCTGTCTGTGGGTACTCCTACAAATCACAACCTTATTAATAACTGAAATTATAAAATACCCGTATATAATCTGGTCTGTATGCTTGACCACATCATGGACTGCTTTCCTCTCCTTCGTAGCTATGAGTCGAGTTAACTCTATCAGAAACACCATCATATAGCCTTCATGAAGTATTTCTATCATTTCGAAGTAAGAATGGGCAGCCGTATCACCTGAAAAAATGTAATAGAATAGAATATTATTTATCATTGGTAAAATAAAATCAGAATTGCCAAACAATGCGGCAATGCTGCCAGTCTTTTGGGCACTTTTCCCGTTGACAGCGATGCGGACGGATTTTCCCTCCTTTTTATAGTTATATTTGTACATATTATAATTTTTATATTATTAAGTCTGAGTTTTTAAATTATGTTATTATTACATAAAAGATAAATTAAATAATTATGTGTTTTATTATGTAAGGATTTTACTTATATTTTTGTTCTGTGACAATAAAAAAACGAGCGAGCATTATAGTAGTCGCTTATGGTGTGTGACATCTGACATCTCACCTTGGTAATAAGCAACATTAAGGTAATGAGGAACATTAAACGGACGGGGGGCTTCATCTAGGTCGTTTCTGACAGCCAACTCTAGCACCGCGCACACTCATTGGCAAATCAAATAGCGCGCGCTTCCCCGGCTTCCTGTTACACACTTCCGTCCCTTTCACGAATTCACTCCCACAGATTGCATGAAAGCGAGAGGAAAGATGTTACACATCAAAAATGTATTCTTTCTTTTCTTTCTGTTCTATAAAAAATGGTACTTTGAGTCGGATTGTGCACAACCAATAGATAGATGTAAACTGTACATACGTTGGTGAAGTTGGTAAGTGAATAATATAGGTGATGAAATATAAAGTAAAGGTACTCATACTTATAGGAAACTCTTTGACAGTGGTCGGTGTCGTTGTCACCGTCTGATCCAATTGCCACTCCTCTTTCGGTATCGTCGATACCATCTCCAAGACCCTTAAAGCTTGACTTTCATTCTTCCGCGGAGTTATCTTCTTGATATGCTTAAATAATAAAGGTGGGCACTAAATTATAAATCAAACAACTTTAATTCAGACCTAAATTAGTCCATAAGTTGTTAGTGTTTAGTAACAGATTGTGCTTATATGCTATGTTAGTGTTGTTAGTAATTGAATTAATTAGTTTAAATTAGCACAAACCTAATGTTTTTTTTACCCAGTGCCAGTGTAGTTGGATGGGACAGTCCGGTCTACCAGCAATCAATTTCAGGATACTGTTACGAGTGTTACGCAAACGTTGAGTAAGGAAGCCGCTTTCTTACGCATGATGGCGTGAAAGCCATCCGTGTGCGCTGCAGCAAACATTCCAGACGCACTACAACGCCGCGGCAACCGCAGCAGCATCCTGCAAGCGTTGTTGTATTGTACGCGCAGGACGTTGTAGGGTCGACTTGTATATGACACCTACAGGCCTCTCGAATAGAAGGACTAACAGAACGCCTTAAATAAACTGACTTTGACGTCTGCCGTGCAGCGAGCGAACCTACGGGTAAGCATATTGCTCCTCACCGCCAAAACCCTGCGCTCGCCCTCTATGTCGCCATCATCCCATAGGTCACTAGCGACAACATGACGCAGGTACTTAAAACTATTCACTTCTTAAGTAGTACGCCGTTGAGATATACCGGAGGAACACGACGGGGTTGTTGTTTAGGTACCGTAAACACTAAGACCTCACTCCTTTTTGAGTTATATTTAAGGCCATGCACGTACGCATACGTCTAGCATAAAAATTACGCTTTTTAAAGCTTATTGTCAGAGTTTTTACACCGGTCATCTTTGGGTCAACTAGTCGAAAAGGTCTCTGGATATTTTTCGCGTGCAATACAATAGTGTTTTTAGGGTGCTGTTGCGACTCCAGCGTTTCTGCAGTGCTTCAGAAATATTTTGGGATAAAAATACCAATGGATTTCATACCATTATCCGCAAGAAACGGCCTTACTTCAGAGCAGAAAAAGAAGTAGTCACAATAGTATCCTGTGGCAGCAGATACTTCCTTCGCCACAATAAGACAAAAGAAATAAAATAAATATATTCATTTTTATTTAAAAATACTGAATTACAAGGTCATACGATGACGCTTCGTCTTCAAACTCTGAGTCTCTTGCCTCTTCTTTCTCAATCACTGTGATCTTCTCACGTGGGGTGGATCGTGTCTTCAACTGTCGGCTGCCTGAACCTTGAGTTATCTTTGGAATCCGTCTGATTGCATCTGGAACCCCTTCAACTAATTATGAAAGGTGTTTATTAGTTGTTGATTAATATACGGTGGCATTTTTAAGTGTCTTACAACGGTGACGTCTGATTTAAGATATCTGTAGGCAATACTCAAAATGAATTTGAATTAATAACATATTACTACACTACCTAGCAGGCAAGCATATTGCAGTTAACCGAGCTCAAAATAAACTCCAGGATATAACTGGGAAATTGCTATATTAATAACACTCTATCCTAACACTGGGAATTGAATCCAAGACCGCATATTTAGCAGTCACGTTTGCAACCACCATTAGAAGATTAGTCCAATTTTACTCATAATACAAATCTATAAAATTGTTTCACTGGTGGGCAAACGCCTCTTCTCATATACAAAGGACACAAGCATTGAGCACCACGCTTGCTTAAGAAGAGAATAGAATAGAATACTCTTTATTATGTACACCATACGAATCACAGATCAAAATGTAGAAGGCTGCTGCTTCAGGCTATTTATAAAATTTATTAAATTATAACTTAAAATCTTACTTGGGTAATCATAATTAAAAAATTGACTGAGCGACGGCACCACATTGGTCGGTGTCCCACTATCAGCTGCCGCATATGAAGATATCTCCTGCTGCCATTTCTTCGCGTATGGAGGTAATGGATACGCAGTCGTAGAGAGCTCTAGCCACGGATCGGTTGAAGAAGGGTAGTCTGGAACGTACTCCGGCGGGTATTCAGTTGGAGTTGAAGGAGTCTGAAATGTCCACTCAGGACGGTCCACTTCAGGTAAAGTGAAAGATGGTCCTTTGGGTGTTCTTCCTGTGGGACTTGACATATATCTTGACTGTGAGTACGGATACATAACTGGGTATGTATAGTCTGAGGGGAAGTTTGGAGGAGGCGTTAGACCAGGTACTGCATATGCCAAGAGTTAGGTGGTGGTGGTGGTGGTGGTTGTGATGGTGGTATTAACGTGTAATTTTCAATATCGAACGGAAATGAAGGCCGAGTCAGAAAAACCGTTTCCTGATCCTCGGTAGGAATCGATGATTCTAGACGGGGATCATATAGAGTGGGCATTAACCATTCCATTGGGGTGGGAAGGAAGGAGTACTGCGGAGTGATCCGGTCCGTTTGGTCGATTCCTGGGGTACCGTTCCACCAGAACTCTGTGATGCTGTAATCCATGAACTGGTCTTTGCCATTTGCTGGAAATAATATAAATAATAATGACTTCCTGACCGAATTTCTGTTAAAGAGGAAAATCTCAAGAAAAATATTATAGTGCACATTTGCACAATATATTAGTGTGCCGGTGTGTGCTTAACGTAACCTTATGTTACTAAATAAAAGATAAAGAGAGTTGGAAAAGTATGGAGAGATCTTTATCCAGCAATGGATCAACACATGTTAATATAATAAGGGAGTGCTTCCGTTGCCAGCGGCGGCACTCACAAATAGCGCCATTGGGAACCGGCAGTGCATTACTGCCGGCAGCCGAGATTAAAATTATATGCTGCTAGCGCCACCGCCGGCTCCAATATTGGACACCGCTGGCGGGGTGTTTATGGAAACCCTTTCAGTATTCAAAGATAAAGTATTGTTTTCTATAATTATTATATCCTAGTCGTTTTTGGCACTCACCGGCTGCTACCGCGGCACCGTAGGGGTCACAGTTTTAGCCTAACCTTACCTTTTTTTCAAGTTAAAATATTTAACTTAGTCTAATTCGGTTCCGAGTACGTAAATAATAAATACTGCACGCACTATGTAACCTGATTCAACAATGTTTTGTCAGGTGAAGGGGTAAGTTATATGAAATATACTATAAAACAATGTCATTTTAATAAACCATTTATATATTTGCTCAAAAATACGCGTCACATATTCCATTCTATTGTGTGATTCCTTCTTGTAACTTTGATTTTTATATTAATAGAAAGTATGACAAATCTATAAAAACCGCATCAATCTCATTTCATATTTCATAGTTTTAGAAAAAGGCAGTCACACGATTATGTATTGAAGGTACTTTCTGTTTATAGATGATAGATTTATTATTTTAATGTAGCTAATACACAGATATTGGGTTTTAATTTTATATTTCTTTCAGTTTCTCATTACAAATTCTCAAAAGGCAAGGCTCAAGACATTCCTGTTGGTAAGATGTCTACTCATTAGATGATTTATAGTCCTACTAGCTGACCCGGCCCAGCTTCGCACGGGTAGCATTAAGAAACTAATCTACGGCGCACCTAACTACCTACCCTACCTACCTACCCACCCTACCTACCTACCTACGCTCCTATCTACCCTACCTACCTACCCTATCTATCCTACCTACCCCTACCTATCTACCCTACCTACCCCTACCTACCTATCCTACCCACCTACCGTACCTACCAACCAACGTACATACCTACCATCTCCCGAAATATCAAAATTTATGCAAGCCTAGTACTTTGTGTTAGGATTTATGGCATATATACCGGGATATCATAAATACAAAATTTATAAAATGCATGCCGTTTATGTCACGTCCCACAGGAACGACGGGAACGGGATAAAAAATATCCTATGTCCTTCTCCTGGTTCCCTACCAATTTTCAGCTATGCTTAAGGTCCATAATTGGTTTACTGTAAATAATTTGGTATTAAATGAGAAGAAAACTAAATGCATAAGATTCGCGCTACCGAATGTTAGAAGTAGTGAATGTCACGTTGTATTGAATAAGGAGACACTAGAATTCGTCGAAAATACTGTTTTCCTGGGGATTACGCTTGACTCTAAACTACAGTGGGGTCCTCACTTAACATCACTTGCAAGGCGGCTAAGTTCAGCCGCTTACGCTGTTTCGAAAATCCGCCAACTAACAGACGTAGATTCCGCGAGACTGGTCTATTTTAGTTACTTTCATAGCATCATGTCTTACGGTATTTTGCTGTGGGGACGGGCTGCAGATATTGATTCTATCTTTATTCTGCAAAAGAGGGCCGTCAGAGCCATCTACAACCTCCGCAGACGCGAGTCTCTAAGGGAACTGTTTAAGAAAATTAACATCATGACGGTACCTTATCAGTATATATATGAGAACATTATGTATGTTCGAAAAAATCTCCATCTTTTTAGTAAGATAAGTGACAAGCATAATTTTAACACTAGAAATAGGAACAAATTAGATCAACCACGTTTTAGATTGTCTAAAGTACACACTTCTTTTATGGGGTACTGTGTAAAATGTTATAATAAAATACCACTCGATATTCTTCAACTAAATGAGAAGAAATTTAAAACATGCATTAAACGCACACTATGTAGACAAGCATATTATAAGTTAGATGATTATATCGTAGATAAAAATGCTTGGCTTAATGCTGGTTCTGCTCCACAGCCGCTTGGGCTCACTAGTTAAAATTTTAATATTTGGAAGAGTTGCTTCCCCTTTAAAAAAAAAAAATATTTTGACATTAGGAACTTAATGTTTATTTTTGTTTTACCAACTTAATTGTTGAATGCTCCAATTAAGTAATGATTTTCTTTCTTTTTGGTGGTTAAATTCTTTTATTTTTTTAGATACGTTGCAAACTATAGTTTTGTATAATTTAGAAGCATTTTTATTTTTGTAAATGTGAGACCATGGAGCCGTTTATTAACTTATTAAGATGTATGTTGACTTGAAAGAGCATGGCATTTGAGAATATGTCATGCTCACTTAAATGTCTCGCTGATGGTGGCGAGTGTGTTGGATCATTCGGTTCCCTACAAAATGGTTGAGCTGGATGGTGCTGATCCACGCGTCATGTTCGTGAACGGGCGCCGTCAGTTGAAACTGGTCATCTCTTATCTGCCAGGGCTTATTTTTAATCTAATATTTTCAATTGCTTTTGATTATTTTTTGTACATTGTTCTCACGTATAGAAGCAACAAGAATGATGTACCCAGGATTTTATAATATCTATATTTAAAACAGTGTCCTTGGAGTTTCTTGCCCGTTCTTCTCCATAGAGATCTACGTTTTGGAATGGGTAATTAGCTTCAACTGTTGATATTTATTTTTTTGACATTCTGGTTTTATAATTAATTATGTTTGCATGGTATTTTACATTTCTTTTTTGTTTTCATGTAAGTAATATTTCCTAATTTAAATTGAAATGCATGTATTTTAATAAATATATTTTGTGTATATTTATGTTTCATGTTGAATTATATTCGAACACTAAGTGAATTGTTACTGAATAAATAAATTGAATTGTTAATTTGAAAAAAAAATGAATTGTTCCCGTAGGGATATCGGGATAAAAAGTATCCTATGTACTAACCCAGGTCCTGGTCTCCTCATGTGCCAAATTTCATTTAAATCAGCCGCTTTAGCGTGACAGCGTAACAAACAAACTTAAAAACTTACAAACATACAAAAAATCTAATCTTTTCTCTTTATAATATTATTGAAGTTTAGACAAAATACACACCTACCCAATGAAGTAAATCATACTGTAAAAATATGCTTAATAATAATAAAAGCATAATATTTTGTCACTAAAATTTATCACTGTTTAAAACATGTAAATAAGCTGCCATTTTTATTTTATTTAAGTTGTATTGGCCATTCATAGACGACTCTGCTTTGGAGTGTAAATGTGGTACTGTTCCACAACCGAAGGGACTCGTAATATCGTGTCTTGCGTGTCCTGTCGTCTGCACGTTACAGGATCTGATGGACGATAGTGATGGCGTCAAACACGTAGCCGAATTCTGGGCCGAGTCCATTTAGATTGTCATCGACACGCTAAAAAGAAGAAGTAGCCAGCACATGTCCAAAGAGTACCAAAAGCATTGTTTTAGTTGTACAAATATTTACATCGGTTTTTAAATTATTTTCACTTTAAAAGGTTTTTCGTCCACTTCGAACTGTTTTTAATCCACAATTTTTACCTACTAGGTTATTAATATTTTTAAATCAAAGCTTTAAAAATTTAACTAGTGTAGTGCCATGCGAGGCTTGAAAGTTAATTTAAATTATAAAAATACAAACACGTTTGGATAAATTCGGAAAAAAATTCAATTTTAACTTCTCAAAAACTTTGTTTTAAAGTAGTTTCTATTTTATTTAGTTTTATAGTCAATAAAATTGTTGTAATATTTTTATTGGATTAGAAATTAAAGATAGTTGAATGTGCAGTGTATAAAATGTTATACGATTCAATAACAATGTTAGACATTTAATATTAAAATGAAAGTGTATACTTGTTTTCTGCTGTTCAAAATATTTGGTAATTTTATTAAATAGTTCGTTTCAAGCTTTATTTTGACCGAGTTTGTGGCAAGATCTATTTCAACTCACTTTCGCTAGTTTACATAATACAGTTTTTATTTGTATAAACAAACAGTATTAAATATTACTATAGGGATAGAAGTAGAATAACCTTCAGTGTTATTGACGTAAATAAGAATCAATTTAATTTGCTTTTCTAACACCGTTATAATCAAGATTACCTTAGGATTTATTTATAAACACTTCATTGTACCTACGACAGACGTTTTTAAAACGAGTGTAAAATAGGCGGTCTTAGCATTCATCGTAATATAATAATTCACCTCGTATCATACTAAAATTATTCTTAATTATCTTTCAGCTTTCACAAACTCGATATCACGGGTCAGACAGAAAGGAGACCACAGAAGCATCCAGTGTCCACCTTCCACAAAAAATTGTTCCAGTATATAGTAATGAAGAGTAGAATCTCCCAATATACTAACAACTTAGACGATGTACATAATTTAAAAACAACAGGCACAACTCTTAGTAACAGAAACATGGAATTATGAAACAATAGCATACTGACGAGATCTCATCATGAAGGACAATCGTTCGATAGCAGCTCGAACTCCATCAAACGTTCTCAGGACTGACATGAACAGTACAACACACAGCGATACATGATTCTATACACAGAAGAAATATCTTACAAAGTCTTTAATAGAAACAGAAATCGTTCCCATATCTGTGAGTGAGATGAAAAGAAGGCAGGAAGTTGAGAAGCGACTGACGACCACGTCCACACCGAGGGCGGGACACGTATCATCAGACGAGACAAGGAAGTTGAAATGCTAAGAGCAAATCATGTCGCGGATGATAAAAAACATTTGTGGCTCAAGCCACGACACAGAAGGTGGCCTTAGACTAGAATTGAAGTATGAACCGAGGGCAAAAGAAAACTATGACAAGCAACGAAAGCATGGTAAGTAAGATAAATCAAGGTCTAAGAAAAAACATAAGAACGAACAAATAATTAGCTAGTATGACGCAGTCATTGATATTCAGTTTGATAATACTGAATTGTTGAACTTGAAATCTTTGAGAATGTTTGAACCACTCGGGATGGATACGAAGTATGATTTTGACTAATTTTTCAAAGGACCAGATAATCTCGAATCAAAGTCCCAGTCCTTCGAAGTTTAGAAACTGTATAAGTTTAAAATGTAACAGCAATTCCACTTTTAACGATCTTCTTATCAAAGACTAGTTCTATTTGAAACAACTTATAAGAATAGAATTAACTCATTGTCTTGCTCTTGCTCTTATGCCAATTTATTTGAGGTCGGCGCAGGTGTCTTCTTCTTTCAGACATCTCTATAGTTATCGCCTTTCTAGTCATATTTACACAATCCGCTCATCGTTACTTTGTTTTTTCTCTTATTACCATCCAAATTCTTACTGAACTCCAAACTTGTCTCACAACGATAAATGTTCCTCACTTCTTATATTACATATTGGAATGTACATATGTGCGTAACATTAAACATTGCTTCATTCGTTCCAGATATGACACCACTCTGTATCCGAAGTCTGCTATAGAAACCGAACCATTACCCAGAAAATCTACAAAACGTCTTCGATCTATGCGAGCACAAGCACAGATTAAACCTAAGAATCCGACTCCTCCCACAAAACCTTCTTTAAACTTGAAAAGTTACAAATCTTTCTATAGAAATTAATTCGAAGAGTCAAAAAGAAGTATAGTACACAATGAAGGCCACTCTGTTAAAAATGTATGAAGGACAAAATCCTGAAACAGACATTTTTAGCAAGACGATCCAATAATTATAGTATTGGAGTGAAAGATTTCAACTAATATGTCAGTAAAAGAATAAACACTATAAAAAAGGCATTAAAAAATTTAAATCAAATTATTAATAACTTTATAACAAAGTATTTAAATGAAAAATCACGCTTCTACTGAGATTCAGACGGAAATAATATAAAAAGAAAAAATATATAAATCGGGTTTATATAACTAAAATAGCATTTGCATGAAGCCTAATAAACTACTTACAAAGTTCAACATACCTACATACATAAAACTCACGCCTTCTTCCCATAGGGAGCGAAACCTGCTACGAAGCAGGTTTCGCTCTACGGTTTCTGCCTACCTCCATGAGAAGAAGGCGTGAGTGAAGGATCGTTCCTTCCATTCTCCTTTTGCTTCGTTCACGTTCATACATCTGGTCATACACGCACGCCGGTTGCGAGTACTACGCACCTGACCTTTCTGAAGAACTTCACCAATATGGGCCGGTTACTATAAATGTCCTTCTTGGGCGTCTCGTTCCGGCGATTCCACTCACAAATACCTTTTGTTAGTCGCCTTTCATTCATCCTCAACATGACCAAACCATCTAAGCATACTCTTTTCAACTTTTGTTACTAAATCTTATACCTTTAAACGAGCAATTTTATTTTATTTTTTATTTTATTTATTTATTTGGCACCTCAACGACTAACTCACTTAAACATACACATACAAAAATCACATACAGTTTTAGGTATTGTGAACTCGTCACTTATAGAAGTGCACAGCACTAGCAGGGAACTTAATGATTGCAGGACGTTTTAGTTAACGTTAGTTGATTTAGTTGCAAAGAATAAAAAATAATTATGTTCACAAATACGATGGAAATTACAATGGAAATTACAGAAATATTTAACTACATAACAAAAAAAAGACTTAAAAAGATGGAAATGGAAGTGGATAGAATTTTATTAATAGGCAGCTTGTGTCGCACTGAGGTCTTGATACTCCGAGCTGGTTAAAAGTCTCGAACGGAATTGACGAAAAGGGTTAGAGAAGATGTCGATGCTATTGGTTCGTGTAGCGATCTTATTATAATTTCCCATTAGACGATTCATGGGAGCGGTGCTACCAAGATTAGTACGACTTGCAGTTGTGGCAAATGTAATGGTCTCGCAACCAGATCGAATATATATACTTAATTCCTCCAAAAGATCGGGGACATTTAGTAAACCGTTGGCGATTTTATAGAGAAGGACTTGATCTTCTCTATTCTCAATTCTTGTATATTTATATGTATATAAATTTATTTCTGTGATATCGGAAACGGCTCTAATTATTTCGCTGAAATTTGGTATATGGGGGTTTTCGGGGGTAAACAATCGATCCAGATTAGTCTTATGTTTGGGAAAACGCGTGTTTTCGAGTTTTCATGCGTTTTTCTTCCCACGCAGAATATGCTCGCTAATTTCATCCTTTGGCCACTGTCCGTCTGGCGCGAACGGCAAGAAAGGAGTGTTACGGGTTCGAATCCCGCTCAGTGACTTACTTTTGTTTTTTTTTTTATTTTCAAGTTTAGGTATATCTATATATATATTGTTTAATTTTTATTGTTTCTAGACAATTTTAAAAAAATGTAGTTAATGTTTGAGATATCAATATATTTTTCTCATAAATATGTCTAGCATTTACCTATACTGATAACGTGAATAACATTTATGCTTTAGAGTTTTTATTTTATTGATGATGTACGGTTCACGTACAGGCAAATTGCTAACGCCGCAACCTACTTTACGCTACTCGTTTAGTTTACTTTTATAATTACTTATACTTATTAAATTAGTTGACCAATAGCTGCCGTAGCGCTATAACCGCGGATTAGCATCCAAACATAACTTACGTGTAACTTTACAAATATACTGAGCTAAGGTGAAATCTGTGGTTTTCGTCAACTCACAACTTAACTACCTCTGAGCCATACAGATGATAAAGCAATAGTGCAAAACGATTTTTTTTTACAATTAATGGTAATAACCGAGCAAAGCTCGGTCGCCCAAGGACTCTTCCTTAAAACCGCAAGTTTGCCTTATCACAATCATTGCCATACTTCGCAAGGAACGCCTTTCCACAGCATTTAATCTACTTTCATGCCTCTTTTGCCAAACCCAACATTCACTTCCAAACACAGATGTAGGCACCAGCACGCCATTGTGAACAGCCAGTCGAGCCTTTTTGGACATCAACTGGTTGGTCGCAACAGCATATTTAAATTGACTTTAATACTCTAAAAACGTGATTGGTTGATTTTTATTTTACACCTTTAATTACTTTAAAAACTTTGCAATTCACATATGCGCCATTACCAACAGAAGTTCAATCTTAACTTTTTTCTAATATTTTCCACGCAATTTTTTTTTGTCATTATATTATTTGCCAGTCAAAAGAAGTCTTTGAAAAAAAAAAATACTACCAAATTTCGTAAACAGCAGAAAACAAGTAGCTATACACATTCATTTCAATATAAAAATACTAACATTTTTATGGAATCATAAAACTTGTTACATAGCACATGCAATATTTCTACAGTTTTATTGATAATGCTGAAATAGTAACGTCTTTTAAACTCAAGTAAAATGTTAAAATATCCGTTTTTAAAACTTATTTGCACGTGAGATTTATGTGAAATGTTAGATTTAAAAACACTGCTTGCTATAAGTTATGGACTAATCAATCAATCCAACAATTCATTGAATATTTTTAAAGTGACCAAAAACTATGCTATTACTAATAATAAGTTTATTTTCATATTATGACTTACTTAGTTGCGTCGATAATGAGAAAGGTATGTATTTTTGTTATTCTTATTTTTAATAGATCAATGGATGTAAAAGGCGTCTTTCTGTCTTTAAATATTAACGGTTGAATTTGTGGTTAAATATCTTTCCTATATTTGGACTGTAATCCAACCATCACATTTGTAATTTGTTAAATCAAATTAAATTTGTTTATTTACTTAGACAATAATTATCCATATGTTAGTTGGTTAGGTACAAAAAGAAAACTTAAAAGCTATGTTAGTGTGTTACAGTTATAAAGTACTAAGACTAATTCACAGAACAAACAATATTTAGGTACAGTCTATACTTTACGCATGCTCAGTTAAGAAAGTATTTCTGCGACAGCGCAGCTACAACGCCCCTTACTGGTTTCACCCAATTAGAGCCCATATGCATTAGTGTGAGTACAGGGCGTGTAACAAAAATTTGCAAACGTATTTTATGGCCCTTCTATTAAGCCGTCCTATTGTTTAACCGGATTTTACGACATCCTTACTGAATAACAATAGTACTTAGATACTAAACTTATTATTATACAGTAGCAAAAGTTGCGACGGCAATAAACAAAACCTCTGATAACAATGTATGAACTGCCGTGCACGTTAAAATATCATCTTACAAACAAAATCAAAAATCAAAATCATTTATTTGCTAAAAACATGGTATAAAAGATGGTAATGTTAATAATGTGAACGAACATGTTTTGCTTAATAGATATAAGCGTGCAAATTTGCAAATACATGCATAACAAAACAATCTGTCGTCATGCGATTTTATATTCCAGGAACTCCTTAACACTGTAAAAACTATTAGTAGAGAGCCATTTGTACAATTTATTCTTGAACATTCTTGTATTTAATGTTTTTAATTCATTTGGTATTCTATTGTATACCTGGACACACATAAACATACAGCTTTTATTATATTTCGCAAGCCTTGGGAGGACATCTAACACGAGCCTGTAGGGGTCGCGCCTGCTGCGAGAATTTACATCGCTTGCTTTCGCAAACAATTCCCTATGCCTCCACACAAACAAACAAATTTCAAAAATATAAAGGGATGGTAGTGGTAACAAATCAAGTTTCTTAAACATCGGCCTGCAAGATTCGTCGAGCTTAAGGCCACATAAAGCTCTTATGCATTTCTTCTGTGCGACAAATGCTCTATTTTGATCCGTGCTGTTTCCCCACATAATTAATCCATAGCGTAACACTGATTCAACATATGCATGATATGTTGTTATAGACGTTTTAACGTTTGTTATGTTTCTAATCTGTTTCAGCGCATATACAAATTTATTAATTCGTTTGGATATTGTATCAACATGTGCTTTCCAGTTGATATCCTGAACCAAGGTTACTCCTAAAAATTTAGTTTGCGTTACTTCGTGAATTCTATGTATATTCAATTTTATATTGTGTTTTGCATTATTTGATTTATTAAATTGTACATAAACGGACTTTTTTAGATTTATTGATAAGTTATTTTCCTTTAGCCATTTTATCAGTCTTTCAATAACATTATTAATTTCTGTCTCGTGGTCTTTAATTGTATTACTTTTTTTATCAGATGTCACAATAATAGAGATGTCATCAGCGAATAGAATACATTTATGATTAGTAATAGTAGTGATAGAATTTATGTACAATAGGAATAAAATAGGGCCCAATACACTTCCTTGTGGGACGCCTTGTTTATTGGATTTGAAAGCAGAATAGTGAGATGTCATATTTTTACTTGTATCTATTTTAGTAATAGCAACGCGTTGTTGTCTATTACTTAGATATGATGATAACCATTGAAGTGCAATGCCTCTAATCCCAGTTGCCTCTAATTTCTGTAATAATAGGTCATGAGAGACAAGATCAAATGCCTTAGACAGATCGAAGAACAGCCCTGTAGTAAGATAGTTATGGTTAATATTCGTTAATACTATTTTTATAAGACTGTAGATAGCTAACGTTGTGGATTTATTTTTTTGAAAGCCAAACTGTTCTTTCCTAATAATGTTATATTTATTACAGAATTCAATCAGTCTTTTAAACATACACTTTTCGAAGATTTTAGATAGAATAGGTATCAAAGTTATTGGGCGATAGTTGTTAACGTCTGATTTTTCACCGGTTTTATAAAGTCGTTTAACAATTGACAGCTTTAGTGCTTCAGGAAAAATGCCATTTGTGAATGATAAATTAATTAAATATGTCATAATTTCAATAAGTTCATTAGTACATGCTTTAATGATTTTTGTGTTAATTTCGTCATAACCTTCGGAGTTTGTGTTATTCAGTGACATAATCTCTGCTCTAACTTCATTTGCAGACATAGGTTTAAGGAACATCGAATGGACTACTGAACGTTCGTTACTGTTTATTTTTGCTCCCTTATTCGAAGATTGTGCCATATTAGTATAGTGGTTATTGAAAGCTGTTGCTATTTCTACAGGATCTGAAAGTAC
The DNA here is from genome assembly GCA_916610215.1 of Omphaloscelis lunosa. Lineage (NCBI taxonomy): Eukaryota > Metazoa > Arthropoda > Insecta > Lepidoptera > Noctuidae > Omphaloscelis > Omphaloscelis lunosa. The sequence continues at coordinate 14,186,705 of OU744270.1, forward strand.
TGTGTTATCAAGTAGAATATTGTCTATGTTGTCTCTATCGTTATTGTTCCCGATTTCATCCTTTATTACTCTCCAGACAGCTTTACATTTGTTTTCGCTATTGTTTATATAATTGATGTTTGCGTTCTTTTTTGATGTGTAAACGCATTTCTGTAAAATCTTTGAGTATTGTAAATATTTAGTTTTATTTCGTAAATTTTTGCTCTTATAATATTGATAGCGCAGAGACCTTTTTGTTTTGCAACTTTGTTTTAGGCCTCTGGTTATCCAGTTCTGTTTCTTTTTACTATTAGCATTTACTTTCACCTTTATTTTTGGGAAACATAAATTATAGAACAAGCCTAACAATTCGTGAAAAGAGTTGAATGCTATATTTAAGTCTTTCTCACCGTAGACCTCCAACCATGACAGATTTCGTAAGCATTCCTTAAATTTATGGATATTATTCAGGCTATAATCTCTTTTGTAGAAAAAATATGTTGACTGGTTTGGTATCTTATGTTTCAAGGGATAACTCAACATTTGTGCTGTGTCATGATCGGACAGGTGAAGAGGCATTACAGTAGCATTAGCATTAGGAATGTTGCTGAGAATGTGATCGAGACAGGAAGACTTGCGAGTTGGACAATTAATATATAGTTTTAAGTTATAATTATAGGAGAGTTCTTGTAATTGAATAGAAATATTACTCTTTTGGAGAGTATTAATGTTTAAGTCACCTGCCAAGACCACATTTACTTTGGAATTATATTTTTTGAATACGTGGTGGTTAAACAAGTGAGCATAGTACGCGCTGAGTGTGAGTGTCACACTTTTATATATCGCCTCTTTGCAAGAATACTGTGATATTTCAGAAAAATCGATTTTTTTTTTATTCCATAATCAAAACCGCCGTATTGAACTTTATTTTCGATAAAAACGAGGTATTTTTTCGACAATAACGGTGCGTCTATGAGCGAAAGAGACAAGACAACTGCAATATTTTGTGTTGTCGCGCTGTCTCTTTCTGCCTCGTGATTTGTTTCGACAACGTGTCCCATCAGTCGGCGCGTGCCATTTGGAGGGAAGGGCGCTCTCGTATTTGTGCAAAAACGTGACATCACGAAGATACCACATTACGATTGCTAAGGTAAGTTTGAACTCTTTGATATTTTTTTATTAAGTAATGTGATATGTTGAATTGACACAGTTTTGTTGAAAATAGTATGCAATTTTAACTTGTTATTACTTTTGATATCACGTTTTCGTTGAAAAGATATCGTTTTTGTTTTGTAACATCATAAGATGACGCGTTGTTGACAATGAAATATTTTACAAACCATAAAATGGATTCGGAGTATTTTGTAATGTTACTTTTTTCTAGATAAATTATAAGTTTTTTTGTAAATTAAATCGTTATGTCACGTTGTAAATACTAAAACAAATGAATTATAAATATTTATTTTTTCAGATGGGATCGCGGTCCAGAAAATTAGTACAATTAGCAACTATGCAAAACGTAGTTGATAGTAACGTAAATGATAGTTCCAGTATCCAAGCCGAGGAAGTTGATGACTCTAATATAAACGCAATGATTCCAGAAGGTAAGACTTAATAATTTTGTTTTTTAAAGAATATTTTTGTAAAGACTAAATGCCACCTATGTTCGGTCCCATGTAACAAGGGGCGAGCCTGTTGTCATGTAGTTATTTAAAATGAGTACCTATTAATACGAAACGAACTTAGGTGCTTACATTTTCATAGATTTTAAACAAATTGGATTTCCAATATTGGAAATCCATACATGAGGCCTATGCCCAGCAGTGGACGTCCATCGGCTGAGAAGAAGAAACAAATTGAGCAACATTATAAGGAGTCTTAGTGTGTTTTCTACAGATAATTATGTAAACACCTCGATTTTAGTTTAAATTTTTGTTTTAAATTAAGAATTTAAAACAAAAATTTAAACTATTAGGTACTTATGTTTCATAAAGTTTTTCTATTGTTTAAGTTATTATTATTTATATTTCTTTTAGACAAAAGTAACGATGACTCAAAACATCGTCGACGTGAGTCAACTAGTAGTACCGGTAGCTCTTCAAGTAGCTCTTCGAGTTCTTCTTCGAGTTCCTCCTCAAGCAGTGGACCATCTTTTTATGAAGGTAGTAAGTTTTTATATAAATGCATTTATTATATTTCTTAATACATACATACATTATTATTGTCACGCCTTTTTCCCATTGGGGTAGGCAGAGACTACTATTTCTTAATAAATGCACTTATTCAATTTATGTAATAATTTGTGTTCAATTCTGTGCATTTCGGATGCCGAACGTTTGCAACGTAATTATTTGGGACTAATTTTCTTTTAACTTTTCCCCAGATAGTGATGATTCCGTAAAGGATCCCAATTATCAAGAGGAGAAGTCAAAAAGTAATAATATACATACTTCAGACTCTGAAGAAGAAGGTGCCAGCACTAACTACAACTTCTCAAAAGACCAAGACTTGTTTAATTTAAATAATAATATTGCTTCAGTTGACACCATAGAGCAAGTTGACATGTTATTGGTAAGTAATTCAGCAGAAAATCGAGACATAATAGTTAACCATACAAATCAGATAGATCTGGTCGCAACAGAGAATAATTCGCTTGTAGTTGGGAATGATACCACTATGCCAATAGAGCCAACCACTTCCAACATCACCCCAACTAAAGTAGGAAAAAAAAGACCAAGGCAAGAGTTAAATTGGAAGAAGAACATCGCTAAGCGATTAAGAAATAGTGGACTATCATATATTTCAACAAAAACTAATAAGCCCTTTCCAAAACGCCAGCTTAAACCACCTTGCAGAGAAAATTGTAAATTTAAATGTAGCTCTAACTTCTCAGAGCTTGAACGTGAGAAAATTTTAAACGAATATTGGGGTTTAGGACAAATTGAGAAACAATGGACGTTTATAGCTAATAATGTCGATTTAGTTATTCCAAAACAGCGATATGTGAAAGTGGACTCAGACGGAAATATTGCTGCAAAGCGTGAAAACAACAACGCTTTCTTTTTGACTATTTCTGGTGCAAAGATCAGAGTATGTAAATTGTTTTTCAAAAACACTTTGGCTATCAATAACCGCCCTATAGAGACCGCGTTGAAAAAGAAAAATAATGACACTAATATCTCGTCAATGAAAGATTACCGTGGCACTCATCTAAATCACAGTAAAGTTGATGAAAACATTAAAGAAAGCATAAGAAAATTTATAGAAGCGATACCAAAAATTGAATCGCACTATATTCGAGCAAACTCGAAAAGACATTACATTGACGGCAGCAAAGCAATTACAGACCTGCATAGAGACTACGTTGAACAATGTAAATCTAAAAATATACCCTATGCAAGTTATTTAATGTTTTATCGTATATTTACACAAGAATTTAATATATCGTTTTTTGTGCCGAAGAAAGATTTGTGCGATACATGCGAAGTTTATAAAAATAGTACGCCCGAAGAAAAAGAATTGAAAAAAGAAGACTACGAAAAACATATCAGAGAAAAAGAATTATCACGCATTGAAAAGACAAATGACAAGAACAATAAAAATATTTTAGTTGCTGTTTACGATCTCCAAGCTGTATTCCAGTGCCCTAAGGGCGATATTTCTGTATTTTACTACAAATGCAAACTTAATGTTCTTAATCTAACAATTTATAATATTCAGAATAATGTTGTTGAAAGTTACGTATGGGACGAGTCACATGCAAATAGAGGCATAAATGAAATAGGTACTTGTGTATTTAATTACCTTACCAAAATGTCAAATTCAGCTGAAGATTTAGAGGTTGTCTTCTATTCAGACAACTGCGCAGGGCAAAATAAAAACAAATTCATGATTGCCCTGTATTTATATGCCGTACAGACCTTGCCTAACCTGAAATCCATAACACACAAATATCTTGTAAAAGGCCATACCCAGAACGAAGGCGACTCTGCCCATTCCCAGATTGAGAGACAAGTAAAGAGGCTATTAAGATCCGGTCCTATATACACTCCCGACGGATTTATCGGTGCTATAAAAACAGCCAGGAAAAAGAGTGAGCCAATACACGTCAATGAAATGTGTTTCGAAGATTTTTATGATTGGAAAAGTGTGTGTAATCAAATTAATTTTAACTTAACAAAAGATGAAGATAACCATGTAGTTAAACTATCAGAAGTAAGAGTAATAAGAGTTAGTAAAGATGATACAAATGCTATATTTTATAAAAATTCTTATGCTGAAACGGACTTTAAAAAAGCCGTCGTTTTGAGAAAAAAGAGAAACAACAATATAGAAATAAAAAATGTCTATAATAATAAACCCGGGATAGCTGAACGAAAAAAATCGGACCTAATGGATTTGATTAATAAGAAATTAATTCCCGGAGTTCATAGGAGCTTTTACGAATCGCTCTAAGAATGTTTTTATTTTATTTTTTATACTATTTTTGTAATTTTTATAACAATTATTTTTTATTACTTTATGTGAGATAAGTGAAACGTCGGTTCCTTTAAGTACAATACCTATGTGATATTTTATAATGAAAAGTTCCTAAGTCGTAATTTTATAGTACTTTATGATAAATACTCAAGTTTTTAATACATTTTGCAAGTATATAATACTTATAATTTTAGATACTTATTTTTAAAACCTATCTCAATATGAATAAAAATATTTTTAGTATGTATTATTATTCTTATTGAGATGGTTTTGTTTTAGTTAAAATATAGATTATGGTCCACCTAAAGTAGGTTTAGAATAAACCTAGTGATTATTTACAAAGACTAATGTTACGAAGAGACTGATTGGTTAGCTAGATCTAAAATAATAATAACAAATTTAGTAATAACAGTATACTTTTAATTAAGAACTGATAGCTATAGTTTCATTTTGTTAACTTTGTTGATTGTTAACTGTTGAATTACTGTATTTAAGTAGGTAACTGTATATCCTACCTACGTTATAATGACTAATGTTTATGCTTGATTTTCTTTTCCTACAAATTTTTCATTGATTTAATAAACATTTTTATTTCTAAAATGTGTTTTTATCATATAACCTAACACAACACAAAAAAATATATTATCAACAATGTGACAAGTTCATATGTCACATCGATCCTTGAAAACTTTTTCAGTAATAGTGTGACAAAATATCCCTTTTTTTTTAATCCTGTTAATTTATACCGAAAAATAGCCAATAGCGCAACAATTACTATAGTTTTAGATGAATTAATAGTTAAATTATAAATCACTAGAAGGTTTTGTTGCTTTAGCTCTATTATTTTAGATTTTATAACATTTCGAAAGTTTAAAATACGCGTCCTGTAAAATTGCCTTTTTTGAGATGTTACAGTATTCTCGCAAAGAGGCGATATCATTATACTGCCCTCATAAGCCAAAAAGCGTCATCTCAAAAAAGTGAGACTCGAGAAAATTCATGTTTTAGTTTTTTTGATTTCGCGTCAACTTAGTAAAGTAGTTTTAAAATTATTCATTCGTAATATTAGATACTCATACCCATATTTCTTATTGATGTTTTAAAAAAAAGGACAAAAATGTTATATTACCTCATTTTTGAGATACCGCTATTGGTCTTCGAATAATATGTTTATTAATATGAGTTACCGCTTTTAGTTATAGTGTGTTCATAGGAATTTTCATACAAATGTTTTTCTATACATTTTTGCTAAAAATCCATGTAAAAGAAAATAAAACAGGAAAAAAGTGCATTTGGAAATAATTTTAATAAACTTAAGGTTAACATAATTAGAAAATTTTAAATTTTGAAAATAGGCATCTATGTCATAAATCACTCAGAAGTAGGGAGCTCCCTCCAGAAAGACAGTCTATTGCCTGGTATTATATTTTGAAGGGATTTCAAAATATTGTTCTTCTTGGTTGCGAAATTCCTTTAAGCATGGTTTTCTTCTTTGGAGGTGGAAGAACATTCGTTTTTAAAATCTTGTTTCCAATAATACTAGCAGTTATATACTCACTATCAAAGGAAGTCTTGTAATTAAAATCGAAACTACCTCTCGTAGCTTCCACTTGCACTCAGATATAAGGATGTGGATTAAGGCGAAACAGTTTGTATTGTGTAGTATAATCTTGCCATTCATAAAAGTCATTGCGGTCCATTTTTTTTGGAATCACATTTTTCCCAGCTCTAGTCACAGCGGTATAAAAATCTTCAAAGTCATAAATCTTCATCCGCTTCATAGACAATTCAACTCTGTGATGAAATGAGTCGGCAGACATAAAAGTGTGGCCGGCTTCAAAAAACTTTATAACAATTTTGTTAGCATTGATTTCACCCGAGTTAACTATATAAATTAGAAAAGAAAAGAATGTCCAGTTTTTATTTTGCGCTGAACAGTTATCAACCCATATAATTATATTTTTGGCATCTCGGTGAAACAGTAAAAAATGGCAATATGCACTGATAATTTCGTCCTTTGTCCTCCCAAATAATGCCTCAGTCATGCCACAACACAGGTACGATGGAATTTTGTTGACCTTTACCAGTTGGTACAAAACTAATACATATAACAAGAGCGGTATCAATAGTTCGCTACGCATGCAACAGATACCGCTAATGTTCTTAGAAATGTTGGTCAGCAATTATAATTACTTTTCTAAGCGATTCCACCGTAAGTAAATATACGGCCATTGTGTTTAAAAATAATGATATACCTCTCAGCTCCTTAGTAATATCGTATAAATTTGAGATATGCAATATTTTCTTAGTAGGTTTTAGGTGGTTTCTGGTTGAGATAGCGCCATGTAACTTAATTTAACCTGTAGGGAATTTGTTAAGCTATCAGATGCAATAAAAATCAGAAATTTGTATTTTTTTGAGATACCGCTTTTTGGCTTATGAGGGTAGTATATTAATACGAACACGACTAAATACGATTCGTGCATCCTATTAGTCAAAACGCATGTATCGGGCGATCGAGTCGTGAGCCGTGCTATACGATTATCACCTTAAAGGTGAGATTGCGGAAGAGTGGCCCGTTGTGAGTACATAAATTTTCCGAATGTAAAAAAATCACTCCTGTCTAACCAACACCAGCATGAAGTGATTCATTATCGGCGAGTTAAATTTGTGCGCAATCATCCTCAGAATGCTGTTAGGACTTGACCGCGTTCTCTCTAGTAGCGACGCCTTTTTTCTCCGCACTATTGCGTGGAAGTCGTGAACACGCGCCTAAACGAACATGCCAGAGGCACTACAAAAGCGTGGTAGTTTTAAAATCATTCTGAAGCTAAGTCCATTGTTTTCCGCGTGTAGCTGGCCCACAGGCGTGTAAAAGATCTGGCAGTAAACTTGAAACAACGTTATGTTAACCTCCTTGCTACAATAAGCAAACCTGCGAACCAGCGGGCCTTAAAATCGTTATGATCAAAGGACCAGCTGATATCCAGGAAGAACAAGTGTTTTAAAAGCAAAATACCTACGTTTCCAACTTTATAGGTGAAGTCAAAACGATCGCAGAAAGTGATAAGACCGGCCATTGTATTTTTGTAGTTTTAAATTATATTTTTTTGCTATGTAAAATAAAGTACATCTAAGTACAATAAACATAAGGTAAATAAATAAAATAATAGAGCAGTGGTGGCCCAGTGGTAACGTACTTGTGTAAATTATTTCATCACCGCCGCTCTCAAAACAGTGAAGTAAAACATCGTGAGGAAACCGGCATGCCCTAGAACCAAAAAACTTAAGACATGTGACATCTATCAACCCCACGGTGCCCGTGTTGTGGATAAGACGGCCCACTCCCTCTCACAGAGAGGAGGCTTGTGTCCCAGCAGTGGAAACATTAAGGCAGATTATATATACTAAATAAATAAATGACTAAGATTAGTAACCTGCAAATCCCTTAATTTCAGCAAAATTCGATGAATTCTCACTAATGAAAAGGCATCACCAAAACTATGTCCAAATAAAAGACTTCATCAAAGAGGCACAGCACAAGTTCCACGAAGAGAGATCATTGTTAAGAGCAGGTGACAACGAACTAGAATCGACGAGAGATGATGAGTTACTGGACCACAGCATCACGAAGTGGTGGTTGGACAGTACTTCATTGATAGACCAGCTGGGCCTGAATACCCCGCAGAATTTTCTTCTCCCTTTAATCAGATCTCGACCTGTATTCACTATCTCCATTACATCTTACACCACTGAGTTAAATAACCGACACTTGAATTGGGACGAGATCTTTCCAACTCAAAGTATTTATACTAGACTATCTGAACCTAGACTTCGTACTGGTCCTGATATATCCATCCCTCCTAAAAACCCATTACTTTCTCAAGTACCTCAACCAAAAAATCAAAAACTTTTTGGTACTACGATCCGACCTCCAAAATTACATATATATTCCAGACCATTACATCCCAACACAACTCTTCGCCCTAACACTTCTCTAAGAGGCCATTCAGGCCATGGTTTTGGACCTAACACTACTTTAATAACTCCAAATGAGGAATATAAAAAGATATGGCTTCGGGAAATAACTATATACACACCAGTTGAGGGATGGTTTAAAACTTTAGCTACGCAGACCGGAATGACACCGAGCTACGATCACACTAGTAAGAATTTAATTAATGTGCATTTTATAGTAGAAGTAGTAAGAGAGCCCTTTTTGAAGGAGGTCGTTCAGGGAAATACTATCATCATACCTATATCGGCCGATAAGCAGCGATGCTTATCGGCCACTTTGAAGGGCATCGGTGTCAGGGTAATACAGACACACGAGCCATTTAAAAAGAGTTTATTAAGAAAGATTTATTTCTGGTATGGCAGCGCACTTGCAATACCTCTAGTATTGCAGATGTCCATGGGCTGCGATAACCACTTGCCATTAGTCGGGTCCTGTGTTTAGTGTTTAATTATACAAAGACGCGAGGCCGATACTTATTTAAGTCCAGTTCAAAACATAGTTCAATTTGGGCTGAGAATCAACCCTTTGTGATCTCCTGGTTTTCCTATCTTATTAATTTACCTATCTACTTAAAGTGCACTAAAATCTCCATAGTAACCAAACATTTTCCACCCCCCAACCAAAGGCGCTCCGCAACTCGATAGTACTCTTACCAAAGCATCCAGAGCTCAAGCCTTGGTTTTGACGAAACAGTTGAAGAACAATTTCAAGGTGCAACCACCAGGCTTCCTCCACCAGGGTCTTCCAGTTTCTGTCAGTCTGACGGAGGTTGAAGACTATAGGTACTTAACTGCAAGTACTGCTTCACCCACAACAACACAGTCCTTTAATAAAGATTTGGGTGGAATTCTTGACTTAAGAAGTATGTCGGAGAAGGATGATAATAAAACTAAAATGATTGATAAGAAACCAACTACTGTACCAAACGATGGTAAGATGAAGGCGGCACCGACTACTGTAGCTGTATTGCGTATAGGTATGTATCTATAAGGCCTTATACAGTGTTTAGGTAGCCATAGTTCTACTTCTTAAGCCTCCTGCCCTTCACCACTTGTTTTTATGTTAAGCATGTTTTTCAGATATACATGCTTAACATAACAGATTCAAATACATGCTTAATATTTAAGTCGTTTCACAGTTATATTTTAACAAAATCTAATGAAATGTACTTACATAATTTCATCAATGAATAGCAATATCATCCTGGCTTTTCCCACTGCTGGGAATAGGTCTCTTAAATCTTCCATCACTTAACATATTCCTTGGCTACTCTCATCATGCAGTCATATGAAAATATTATTTGAAAAAACATCTGAATCGCCATCGAAATTGCGTGCATTTTGTATAAACTGTCGGTGTCTTCCGATATATTTTTTCGAATGCACCCGAAAAAGAGTACCTAATAGTTCCATTAATTTAATTTCACAGAACAAGAGTCAGGGACTCCGGCACCATCTTCCAGAAAATACAGAAGATTCCATTCAAAAGCCAGAAAGAGAAAACGCCATCACGATTCATTTAAACGATATAAAGCGAGACAAATATACCAAAAACGTAGATACAGACATCCGGAGTATAGTAACGAACACATTTATCGAAGGCGGAAGCATCATATTAGAGGGATAACAAAAGTGGCTCGACCATCAGAAAAGTATGTCTTTTCATTTCCTATAATATTATAGATCGTGCCATCCACGAAGACGCGCCCAACTCCGCGCCGCTCTATACTAAAGTACAGCTTACAGTACGGTAATCGCGGAGTGGGGCGCGTCTTCGTGGAGGGCACTATCACATATACATAGTTAAAAAAAAAAAACAACTACAATATAAAATGAAATAAACAGTCTTCGACGGGAATGATGATGAACGGGAACCGATCTTGGCTGATGAATCGCAAGTGACTAGGAGAGTTAGGAATATAATAAATGATGATGGATGGAGGGAAAGCAGAACACCAAAGAAAAGATGGATGGATTGTGTGAGAAATTAAAAGGAAGTGAATGATAACATAACAGCAAACAGGGGAGAATAAGTGAGAATAACATTTTGTGTCGATCCCATGTCATGTAATAAAGGCAGACAAAAGAATATCTAGATGATAAAAGAGAGTTTGATATCTGACTAATTTATTTCCACAGAGATTATTAGCTATAAATGTCAAACTCATCTAAAAGTTTATTAAAGATTTAACAGAAGTAAATACCATCTTAATTCAGCAGGAGACATAGAGAGCCAATGCAGCCTTCAGATGCATTGTTAGAATACTCCGAGCGTGATGACACAGAAGATGAAAAACTTATGAAGTTTATTGAAAGAAGTGATGAATCAGTTAGAAACATAGCTCAGAAAGACAAAACATCTTTCTACCACCGAGTTAAAGAGAGTTTATTGCAAGCTGAATCAAAGAAGAAAGCTAAAAGCCTGAAAGTAAAAGCTGAGCTGCTTCGAAAGATCGTCGAAGGTTCAAGCTACAGTGACGAGGAGGCGGCACTGACGAAGAACTTGAATCAAGCTCTAAAATATGGGAATAAGACCTTCGAACATAATGTGGTACGGAACAACAAAAACACGATGAAACGGATTATAAGATGAAGTTCTCTCATGAATATAAATCTGGATTATCTACTGAATTTCCCATGTTTCTTAACTGTGAATAATTTTGCTATAATTCGTAGTTCCAATTAGCATAATCAGTCTATTATGTTCCCACTGCTGGGACACAGGCCTCCTCTCTTCGAGACGGAGAATATACTATGTCAAGAAAAAATAACACGACTTTTCAGACAAAGTAGACACTACCAGGTACTTCTTACTTGCCAACACGATATATATGTAATAATATATGTATGTTAAACCAAATCACAGATAGGCATTAGATAGAGATTAACTTTATGCATTATTTAAATTTGATATTTATAATTTTAATTAAATTTTCAGAAATAACATTTGTCAGCAAATCCTGTTTTTATTGGTTCGCCAGGGTCTTTTAGAGTAGTTCAATTCAGCTGATCCCACCATCTCCATCTGGGCTTGCCGCGATGTCGCATTGTTTGCCTGACATGCAGCAGATATGTGCAACACAATTTCATTGAAGCGTGGCAGCTGTCCGAGTGAAGACAGTTATTCTAGTGATGTAACGGATTGTTATAATTTTCAGTTCAAAACTACAAATCGTAAAATGAAAATAGAACGCAACAAGACTACTCACTCAGGCGCTACTCATAGCTAACGTATACACGACAGTAATTTATTTATTTTCCGACTGCGCTACAGCTAAGACAGGGTTAAGTTTTTACCCGACTGCCCCAGAAGGAAGGTAATGTTTTTCGAGAGTTGTATGTATGTCTATTTCTTTGGCAGGCTCTGTAACCTAAATGGCTTGATGGATTTTCCATAGCGTTTATTCTTTTAATGATATGTGTATTCAAATCTTCTGCCCCAATAGTATCATCATCAGACCGTATAAGATATTTCTGAGTTTGATTTTTGTCCATCATAATTTGGTCAACCGGATGTCCTTCATTGGGTAAGGGAGGTGCTATATTTTTCTATAAGTCAATTAATTGTTTTCTATTAAAGAAAGGTTTTGATTATTTTCGAGTATTTTGAAGGAGTTTTTGTGTGAGTATTCAGTTTCTGAGGTCTAACTTCAGCCTGTGCTCGCATAGATCGAGGATGTATTAAAGATTCTGTGGTAGGTACTTGTTCGGTTTGTATAGCATACTTCGAATACAGAGTAGTGTCATATCTGGAACTAATGAAGTATTGTTTCATGTTGTGTATGCAAACATATTCTACTAGCTCTTGCCCGCGGCTTCGCCCACGTAGAGGTCGGAAATTATCCCACGGGAACGTTCTACCGGGATAAAAAGTATCCTATATACTAACACATGTGCCTAATTTCATTCAAATCTGTATAATCGCTTTAGCGCGAAATTATGCTTTCAAACTTTCACGCAAACAAAAAAAAATCTTTCACATTTACTTAAAATATTAGTAAGGAATGTTCTGAAACCTTAAATTCGTCGCCCTCACGTTCTTGACTTATTAAGAGCAACCGTTTCATCCTGCCTGATTAAATTTAAATTCAAACATATTGTCAGAAGTGAGGGATAAATTATGCCAATTCTACCGAAGGACGACACAGACGGTATCCGTACCAGGAGTCAGCGACAGCAGGACATGGACCAAAGGCGGTTTGGACATTCTCCAACACAGACACCGGGTGGTGTCCAGCCTACGTCAGTGCCAGTCGCTGGCCCATCCGCAGTTTCTACAGCATCAATGGCGCCAGACTTGTCAGCTTTAATGGCGCTGCTACAGGAGCAGACTCGCCGTCAAGAGGAGCAGGCTCGCCGTCAAGAGGAGCAGGCTCGCCGGTTGGAAGAGCAGTTGCAGCGAGACAAAGAAGAGCAAGTCCGCCGCCAAGAGGAGCAGGCTCGCCGGTTGGAAGAGCAGTTGCAGCGAGACAAAGAGGAGCAAGTCCGCCGCCAAGAGGAGCAGGTCCGCCGCCAAGACGAGCAGATGCTCCTCATAAAGGATCTTCATGCAACTTTTGGCAAAGACCTAAAGGTGATGAAGGATCAGGTACAGCAGCACGAGAATCGCCTCTCAGAAGCCGAAGTTCAGATCGCTGGGGTGAAGAAGGCTTTGGGGGAACTGAAGACTGGAGACGTGACTGTAGCTTCAGTAGTTGCTGCACCTTCAGCGCGGGGCTTTAAGGTGCCTCCGTTCGATGGCACATCTTCGTGGTCGGCTTATAAAATTCAATTTGAGGCCGTTATGAAGGCGAATGGATGGTCAAAACCGCAAGCCATGACCGCGCTCACCTTGGGCCTCCGAGACCAGGCCCTAAACATTCTTGAGGCGCTCGGCAAGAATGTAACCTACGAGCAGCTGCTGGAGGCGTTAGAGTCCAGATACGGCGACGCGCACCTGGAGCACGTATTTCGTGCTAAGTTGAAGGATCGTGTTCAACGTAGTGCCGAGAACCTACAGCAGTGAGCCCTCGAAGTTGAAAAGCTGGTTCGGAAAGCATACCAGTCTGCCCCTGCACTTATCGATGGGAATCTGGTACAAGCGTTCGTTGATGGAATACGCGACCTAAAAGTTAGAGCCGCTGTGAGACTTGGGCATCATGAGACGCTGAAAGACGCCTTGGCCCATGCCTTAGAAGTAGAGGCAGTGAGGCAGGACCACCGAACGCACCGCGTCAGGGAGGTTGTAGCATCACCTGTACGCGACCGGCCGCAAGGGTACAGTCCTAGGTGCTACACTTGCGGAGAAAGGGGTCATCTTCGGTCAAGCTGTCCTAAGCGCAGCACCCCGAGAGAAGACCAGCAGGGAAGGGTGGCTGAAGTGACTGCCCAGCCACAGCAGGGAACGTTGGATACTGGAGCTTCTCACACGGTCGTCAATTCTCACCTAGTAAGTCGGTTTCTTGGGAGAACTCACGGTAACGCAGACGCCTTGTCAAGAAGACCTTGTCCTGAAGACGGTAAGCACTGTGCCAGGCAAGACACTAAGGAAGTAGTACCCGTGAGGATGCTTAGAACAGATCTCACCGATGAATGGAAGGAAACCCTACAGCAGGCTCAGCAAAATGACTCGGACATCAAACCGATCTTCGAGTGGGTCAAAGCTGGTGCTCCTAAACCAAAGTGGAGTGATGTGGCTGCGATGAGTTCCATCACGAAGAATTATTGGGCGCAATGGAACAGCTTGGTGATCCAGGATGGAGTCTTGTGCCGTAAATGGGAAAACGCTCGAGGGGACAGCTGTCATCTACAAATGGTTGTCCCTAAAGCTAAGGTACCGGATGTTCTACGGCTCCACCATGATGGATGTTCAGAAGGACATATGGGGGTAAAAAGGACTCTACTAAAAATTCGAGAACGCTTTTACTGGATCCACTGTCGAGATGATGTGGAGGACTGGTGTCGCAAATGTACTAGTTGTGCGGCCGTGAAAGGACCGCACACACGCAGCCGAGGTGCATTTAAAGTGTACAACGTTGGAGCCCCTTGGGAACGGATAGCACTAGACGTTGCGGGACCATTTCCAGAAAGTGAGAGCGGAAACAAGTACTTCCTGGTGGTCATGGATTACTTCACAAAGTGGCCAGAAGTCTTCGCCATTCCTAACCAAGAAGCTGCAACTGTCGCAGATAAATTAGTTCAGGAAGTTTTCTGTCGTTTTGGAGTACCCTTAGAAATACACAGCGATCAAGGAAGGAATTTTGAATCGCAAGTATTTCAGGAAACTTGTCGATTGATGGGTACCTACAAAACCAGAACCACCTCTTACCACCCACAATCTGATGGAATGGTGGAACGATTCAACCAAACTTTGGAGAGATATCTGGCAAAAGTCGTGGAAAGCAGGCAGAGGGATTGGGACAAGCACATACAGCCGTTTCTGCTGTCCTACCGCAGCGCAGTCCACGAAAGTACGACTGTGACGTCAGCCTTCGCGAACTTTGGAAGAGAATTACGGTTGCCTGCAGATTTAATCACTGGAGCTCCCCCTGATGCTCCACGTAGTGTAACAGATTACGCAAATGATTTGCGTAACAAGTTGAATGATGTTTATGAGCATATCCGACAATCCGGCCAACAGATGTCTGAGAAGACGAAGACCCGTTATGACCGCAAGGCAAACAGTAGGGGTTTCGACGAGGGTTCACTGGTGTGGTTACATAACCCAGTGCGGAGCAAGGGGAAGTCTCCGAAATTACAAGCAAATTGGGATGAACCATACAGAGTCGTGACTAGGATCAACGATGTCACCTACCGAATACAGAAGGGTCTACGAGGTGCGCCTAAGATTGTTCATGTAGACCGATTGGCCCGATACTACGGGGCTAATGATGCTCGGGACGAGCATGTCTAAGGAGGGGGCAGTGTTACGTCGTACGTACGAGATCTTTCGAGAAAGCACGGATTACAGTGTGTTTGCGCTAAAAACTTCGAGAAGCATTCCATTATTATTAGTTTGAAGTTAAGTAGGTAACTACTTATAAAAAATATTAGGACTCGTCATTGTAATTTCGACCGTACGCCTAGGGCATAAAGTACCTATTTCTTTATTCGGTACAAGTAGGTTATTATTTTTTATACCTACTACTTTTGTATTTCCTGGTAATGTTTATTTGTTGATGTTTTTCTGGAACCATTCTACACGTCGCCGGAATGTTCTTGAATATTGGCGGTATAAAAGCAGAGCACCGACACAGGATGGAGTCAACTTTCCGACCCTGATGATCCCATCACACTCCTCCAAGAGCAGAATAGGGCCACCAGTACAATAAACAAATACAGACGCCTCCCGTCATTCCGACCTCGCCGCCGAGGTCCTTTGCGATCGCGACCGTGTCCCTGATTAAATAATACTCCTCCCCGACCCTTGCTCGAAAACGAGGTGCCAGCAAGTTGTTGCCGCTGAGCACGTAGCTTTAAACTACCCCGCTTAATAATCATGATATAAACCAATTTTGATCTAGTTTTCTAGTATCTAGTTTTAATTTAGTATAGTTTTTTGCCCCTGGCTGGAGGCTTTGAGTGTAGCAGCTTAAGGCACCCACAGGAAAGTCCGGTTAAGCAGCCAAGACCTTAGTGGTCAAAACTGCGAGATGCCCGTTCAAAAAAATAAAAAAAATAAAAAAATAAAAAAAAAAACAGGATGGAGTCAGTCTGATTTAGGCGATACAACGAAGCGAATCGAAGTGAACTAGAAGTGCGATATCTAAGCGAATAGTGATCAGTAGTGTATTTGTGATTAAGTTTTAAGTGTTTTGTGTTCAATAAAATTATTTAAATTGTTTGATTGGTAGTAATTAATTTATCCCATACCCAGCTCGTAACAATATAAACTCCATAATAGTAAAAAAGTTTTCAAGCAAATTAACCGAAGATCTATGGGGAATGTCTATCAAAGTTTGTACCTCCATTATTGGGACTATAGCGCCGTACTCAGCCTTAACATTTAATTTGTGTTTGGATCAAGGTGTCTCTCCTGATCTAATGAAATATAGTAAGGTAATACCTTTTTTAAATCCGGGGACAATAAAGACACCAATAACTATAGACCTGTACTCATGTTGCCGGTTTTCAGCAAGGTGTTTGAAAAGGTAATGTTTAATCAAATACTCAATCATTTTAATACCAATAAAATCTTACATTGATCAGCAGTATGGTTTCACCAAGGACGTTGTACGACTGACGCCGGTGTCACCTTATTAAAGCACATATTTACAGCGTGGGAAGAGGCCCAAGACGCCATTGGAATTTTATTTACCTCTCCAAGGCATTTGATTGCGTCGTCCATCTCGAAACTTGAGCATTACGGATTTGGAATACTTGCACTCAGTTTAGTAAAATTTTATTTAAATGACAGACAGCAGCAAGTTTAAATAAATGGTGTCAACCCCATTTGTTAAAAACCCATCCACAAATGGTGTTATTTGCTGACGATACTTCCTTAATTATTAAAATTAATTGACGTGCATCAAATCTTGACGTCGTAAATAACGTCCTACTTGACTGCTAATAATTTAGTATTAAATGGGAAAAAAACTAAATGCATAAGATTTTTTTTACCAAATGTCAAAAGTAGTAAAAGTGACAGCTGATAGAGATATTTAGAAGAAAAAGACGTGCTACGCCGACCATAAATAAATTCAAATATCATTTCTACTTTATTCAAATATATTTCTTTTAATATTATGAATCAAATATCAATAAAATATACAGGAGGATGTAATTAGTGTTTTTTGGTATATTTTACACAGATTATATAAAATTAATAAGCTCTAAAGCTTATCTGGTCAAATATCTTTATTTGTAGCAATCATACTAAACATAAAACAGATTGAAAATATAAATGATTTCGTGCTGAATTCTGAATCAATTGAAATCTTACTTCGTATCCAATTCAGCTGGTTCAAACATTCTCAAAGATTTCAACAACTCGGTATTAGCTAACTGAACATCAATGACTGCGTCGTACTGGCTAATTATTTCCACGTTCTTCTGTTTGATCTTAGTCCTTGATTCATTTCCCTTGCCCTGCTTTTTTTGTTTGTCATAGTTTTCTCTTGCTCTCGGTTCATACTTCGATTCAAGCGTCAGGCCACTCTCTGTGTCATGGCCTGAGTTAGAAATATCCAATTTCGTTTCATCCGTGTCATGATTAGCTCTTAATATTTCAATCTTCTCTGTCCTGTTTGACAGTACATCTCTCTCCCTCAGTGTGGACGTGGTCGTCGGTCGCTTCTTCACTTTGGACCTTCTTGTCATCACACTTGCAGATACAGGAATGAGTACTGTTTCCTTCGTAGTCTTTGTTTTGTAAGATATTTCTTCAGTATATAGAGTCATATATCGCTGTGTGTTGTACTCTTCATGTCGCTCCTGAGAGTTTTTGATGGAGTTAGAGCTGCTATTGAACGATTGTCTTGATGAGATTTCGTTTGTGTTATAATTTGTTATCTGTTCCCCAGATTCATTGCTGCTCTCACCCTTCTCAGTTTCATCACGATGAAACTGTTCGCGATATGTATCTATACTAACAAATCTCTCTCTTTTGTGTTTTAATTTTTTTGCCGAATCATTTTTAGAATAAAGTTCAGGATTTCTATCTCCGTTCTTTAATTCAATTATGTTTTCGGAGACCTAGATGTTATTAATGACTGACTCAATGTCTGTATCTGCGTTAGGAATATTATTCATTTCAACGCTTGATGCAGGATTATTTTTGAATAGTTTCCAAAATATTTCTATTCTTTCTTTCAATTCTCTTCTAGTATTAGTGTTAAGTTCAGTGTAAGGATTAAACAAAACAGCTCGGACCCCGTCTCTAATGACCTGTACTAAATTATTGTGAGTTCTTACAGATTTTGTATTTCTATAATTCTTCAATTTATTTAAAACACTTTGAAAATTCAGTTCAGTATTTCTGTACAGAGAATTAATATAATCCAGCAATTTTTTAACATGTTTGCTGTATGTTTCATCTCTCATCATGTCCGCCACTTCGTTGATGTTTGCTTTTGTATAAGAAACTGGCTTCCCTCTGATCAACTTTAACGACCCGGCCAGTAAACTCCTGGTATCAGAATTTTGCGTCAGTTCGGAAAATTTACAGCCTCGGTAATGATATTTTCTGATTTCGTTGTCTAGAACATGGAAGAAATCTTCAAATGCGGTATCTTCATAAGTATTAAGAATTTTAACGGCTCCCTGAATGAAATCCGTGAGTGTTTCAACTATCGGCGCCCTGGCAACCAGTTTCATATCTTTGTTTTTATCTTCAACTATAGTGGCTTTTGTTATAAAGTTTTGTACATTGTCTAAGTTATTAATATCTCCGAAGTGCTCTTCATCACTATATTCGCTAACAGTCTCTTGTGGTAAGTTGAAGACTCCGTGATTTCCTTCAGGTCTGATTCGTAATATCGAGTTTGTGTAAGCTGAAAATTAATTTATTATGGTTTTATTATAATAAATAAACAAAAATAAAAATATTTTATTTTTAGGCATCAAGGCCCATAGGGTGTTAGTATTACATCTTACTAAAAAACTATATAAGTAACATGCAGGAACATAAAAAGAAAGAAAAAGAAAATCATAATCACAGGAAGGTTTAACAAGCTTCGTTGCCAACATGTAGCTTGGTAAACCTCCCGATTGTAGGCCCATCCAGCCTCTCTACATAAACCTTCTGAATGCTGTTGCTACTGCCCCTCACTCGGAATGTTACTGAGGCAACTTTCTTCCGCATTATCGCAAAGTAGTCGTCAGTGTGTGCATCAGCGAACATACCTGACGCACTACAGTACGGTAGAAGCCTCAACAGCGCCCTGAAGTTATTGTTATATTGAATGCGCAGGGCATTGTCTGCTTTTAAGGTATGGTTATCCCATAGGCTGCTGGTATAAAATATTTGGCAGTAGGCCTTAAAAAGAGTTAGTTTCACTGGAACTGAACAACCATGAAACTTTTTGCATATCATATTTCCCCTCACAGCCAGTGCCCTGCGCTCCCATTCCATATCCAGGTCGTCTTTTAATTCCTCAGTAACAATGTGGCCCAAATATTTAAAGTGGGCAACTCTCTGCAAAAGTAAACCATTTAATTTTACAGGAGGGACAAATGTTGGATTTTTATTCCTGCCTCGAAACACTAATACCTCACTTTTTGTAGGATTATATTTTAGCCCGTGCCGTTTGGCATATCCTTCACATATGGGGAGTAACTTCCTATTTCCACTGATAGTAGGGCTCAGCAGCACCGCATAACTTAAGTTATTTAAACATACTCCATCTATATGGCATCCGACATGAGTGCTGCTGAGCTCAACAAGCAGTTTATTTACATAAATATTAAAAAGCCTCGGGGAAGTTAGACCTCCCTGCCTAATGCCACACTCGAGTTTATACGGGTCAGACAAGGCATTAGACCATTTGACGAAGTTCCTCTGTTTGTCACCAAAAATATAATGTAGACACTAATGCAGTAGGAACGCCCGCCTCCAGAAGCTTCACCCACAAGACATTATAAGAAACCAGGTCGAAGGCCTTAGAAAGGTCCAGGAAACAAGCATACACAGGTGTTTTCCTGACAGTATAATATTTGACAGTATGCTTCAACGCAAGTATAGTACTTTTAGTAGATAGCCCGGCACGAAAACCAAACTATGTGTCATGTAACTGGGTGTACCTACTGAGGTGTGAGTCGAGCACACTGTCAAACACTTTGGCTATCACAGTTGCCATTGAAATAGGCCTGTTGTTACCTTTGTCTGCTATGTTCCCTGTCCGATTCTTTACAATAGGTACAACAATTGTATCCAGTAAAATTAAAAAACATAGTGAATACTCTCGGCAGATGTATACCTGCGTTTTGAAGGTGCTCGATGCTAAGCCCATCATGACCAGGCGATTTACCCCTCTTCATGCATTTAATTACAGATTTTAGTTCTTTACATGGAAACCAAAGGGGTGATCCTGATCGACATGTCTCAGCATCGCGCACTATCGGCGTAGACTCAAAAGGTGAACTCACTTTAAAATGTTCTTTAAAACAATTGGCTATCTCAGCGTTATTTTTTTACCATCCACGCTAACTGGTAGGCTTGGAGTATTATTTAGCCTCTTAGTACCCTTCCAAAATGATGAGAAACGTTTCTCTGAATGAAGTGAAGCCAAAATATCCATTTCTATTCTTTCTTGGTTTTTAATGCACCATTACAATATTGATTTAAATATTTTACGACTTACTGTAATCCTCAAAAATAGGACCACTACTGGGTTGCCCGTACCACACCCATAATTTAAATTTAATTCTTGCCTGTGTGTGAAATTCTTTTAAATGTTTGTTCCACGATTTTATACCCTTTTTTCCTATAATGCCTTTTGGGATTCTGCTTGTACTAGCAGCTTCACTTAATATAGACACAATTTGACTATACATTTTATCCAATAAAAAATTATGGTGGGTATTATCACAACATTCATCAGCACGTAGTTCAAACTCTTTAGGAAAATATAAGTTCTTTAAGTTATTGTTACATATAGAAGAGTATTGACAGATTTCCTCTGATTTTCGTTCCCCCCAACAGACACCATTATACGAAGATTTAGTTACAGTAGTTTTCACTCTAATAACATTAATATCACACTCTATTTTTAAAGGAAAGTGATCAGACCAAAACGTGTCGTAAATAACTTTAACGTTCACAATTGTTTTTCCTGCCGACTGTGTAACAAGACAGTGGTCAAGCCAACGCTTACACCCGTGTGCGTCACTGATAAAAGTACAAGTTGGCGATAACATGCTTAGGTAATCAATGTCCGCACATAATAATTCTTGCTCAGTACAAAAACTAAGAAGCTCGTTACAAAATGACTCACCCGGGTGCGCGTTGAAATCCCCAATAGAAATATGATTCAACATTACTATTTTGTATGATAGAATACATTTCTCTGAGACATCCCGTAAAATGTGGTAAGTTATCACTACAATCTGTTGGCATATACATATTTATAACCATAAAAAATCGGTTACTTATCATTACATTTACTGCACAAATTCGGGTATTGTCACACTACACCACAGACACGTTGTCAACTGCACTTTTTCGCCACAATATGGCAAGACCTCCGTAAGGTCTACCTTCACAGCTGACGTGTCCACTGAAGACTTTGCGGTGTAACTGAAGTCTTGATCTATATTTTCCAGAAAGGATAAATCATGTGGATATAACCACGTTTCTTGTAACAAAACAATGTCAGCTGTTTTGCATAGTAAGCGCACACAGTTAACAGATCTGTTATTTTTTTTACAGTTGAATGTTATAACAGTTGACAGAAGGTGAATTGTTAATCATAATAAAGTAGTGAATAGGTATTATTGAGGCAAACTCAGTCAAAAGGAAGCTTGATTGAAAATAAACTATAAATTAAAACTACCAAATATCCCGAAGAGCAGAAAACAAGTACACACTTTCATTGTAATAAAAAAATACTAACATATTTATTAAATCAAAAAACTTGAAGGTGCAATATTTTTTATTTATAACTAGCTGTTGCCCACGACTTTGTCTGCGATCTAGGATAACAAATAGCTTATGTCTTTTTCCAGGTCATGGTCTATCCATGTGCCAAATTTCATCCAAATACGTTTAGCCGTTTTAGCGTGAAAGCGTAACAAACAAACAAACACACTTTCGTATTTAAAATATTGGTAAGGATTCAATAAAAATATTACTACAATTTTATTGCCAATAAAACTGAAATAGTAACTACTTTTAAACAAAGTTAAAGATTTTTGCGAGTTAAAAAATGGCCTTAAAATAAAAAAAATGGTCAGGCCTTGCGTGGCCAAACACCAGTTTATTTTTCAAATATTTGATCTAAAAATACTTATAATAAATTGTACATTTCAAACAGTGGGCAAAGTGAACGTAATATTAAATCCTTGTTCTTTTCAATACTTGAAGAATTCAATAATTATTTCGACGCTGTGTGGACATGTACTTGCTACTAAAAGTGTAATTTATATAACTGTAATTTAAAACGAAATTAAACGAGCGTAAACTGGGAACATTTTTCAAATATACTCGATAACATTTCAACTCTCCTTCTGAGGCAGTCGGGTAAAAACATGGCGGTACTACATGTTTTAAATAGGAATACATTTTAAAGGGGCGAAACACTATGCTGTTGTTATTTTTAAATTTATTATTTTATTATGATTTATTTCATTGTGATGTATTTGAGAAAGGTATGTATTTTGTTTTTGTCATTATTTCAGTGTCCCCTTTACTTGCCGTGTAACTAATATGGTAACGCTCAAACAAGCATGATTAAAAATTTAAAAGTTCACAGGGCGTCAAACAAATTGGCTGGCAACATTGCCACGTTGAATGGCATTAATGTTTCTAATTTTATTTAGCGCATATTACTTACAAATAAAAACACATTACCATGGTAGCTTACCTGCAGTATCTGGTTGGAGTGAATGGACCAAGTCTTTGTGTGTCAAGGAGTCATTGGAACAAGTTTGTTCGGATACAAGGACTAAGTTTATTTATTAAGGAAATTAGATATATGCATTCAATTATCATAATAGTGTCCATGATTTATTAATTAGCATGCAGACTGACTTCCTTATGAATATTAGAAACCTAAAATGGATACAGTTGAAAAGTCAAACTAACAACAAACTTATTTGCAGCTAACATTACAGTAAACGGAACCCTAACAACTGAACATGAAGCGACAAGAAATCACAACTTCATGAAGAGTACTCCAGGAACAGAGCAGATGAACTCAATCACTCCTCATTACTCCTTCCTCCCTACACAAATCGACCATGGAGCGTACATACAGAGTCCTACTGGTCCAACGCCCGAAGGACCATCTTTCAGTAAGTAGTATTTTCATTAAGTAATCTTTCTAAAAGGTGGGCTCGTGGCTAAATGATAACAGCTGCTCGGGACGATTGAAGGCTAAGCTACGCTTGCCGCGGTCGGTTCGTTGATGGGTGAATATCCATTACACATCGAGACTTCTCCGACCCTCGGAAAATACTTTAAGCCGTTGGTCCCGGCTGTCATTCAAAGATTTTTGACAGTTGTTACGGGTTGTCAGAAGCCCAAAAATCTGACAACCAGTCTTATCAAGCGGTATTTTGTCACCTAGTAATTGTGTTGTGAAAGTAGAAGAAGATAGGTAGTCGCTCCATGTAAAATATTCAGTTGCATCCGGTTAGACTGGAAGCCGACCCCAACATAACTGAGAAAAGGTTAGGTACACACACAAATCTGATTACAGTAATCTGAATACATTTGCAATAATGCATAGACCTTTATCGAATAATTGAATCGGAATCTTTAGTCAGTTAATATGTCACCATATATAACTCAAAAATCCGCAACAACTAATCAGAAACCTTTCATCATCAGCTAAAAGGTTCCCACAAGCAATAATACGGAATCAGAAGATACACCAAATACCCCAGGGGATCACAGTGCTTGAGATATCTAAGAGAAGAAACCCTGAAGCGTCATCATACCCAGCTTTGCGTAGGATCAAACGTTCACAGACACTTTCAACTGGAACCAAGAAAAGACTGTACCCTGATCTTCTTCTAAGCGATGGGAAGCAAATAATAGGTGATAATATTAACATTGATGATGAAGATGAATTCGAGAAGAAGATTACACAAATGGATGCAGTAGAAGAGATCTTGGGGATTCGTGAACTAACAGAGATGACGAAGAAGTTGTGGTATTCAGATCGGAAGAAAACGTTGGCAGCGACAACAACCAGACAGTTTCTTAGACGTATGTACCGTTACTGAGATTGTTTGGGAAAAGCTTATGTAATAAATATGTTATTACTAAAGCACTTCTTAAACAATCATTATCACTTTAACAAACAATGTTAATACTGAGAATCACTTATGTGAAAGCCTGAAGAAGTAAATAAAAGTAAAAAATCATATTTATCATGTCTGTATTGGTGGTGTACAATTCGGCTCAAAGAACCAATACGTTTGCCAGCCAAACGTACCCAGATATCCGAAAAGATAGAGAGGTTTGGGAGAATTTTCTAAGTAACTGGATACTTTTGAAGCTATCAAAAAGTGCATGTGCTGCCTGGTCCTATTGCCCACATAGCCCTTATTCTGTCATAATTGGCAGCATTGTTTTACACACAGCTGAGTATAGGACTGCTTCCTTTTACGCCATGATGAACAATGCTGTTATTATTTTTCAAGAAAATACGGCTACGCATTCGTACTTTGAAATGATAGAAACACTTCAAGAAGGATATATGATGGTGTTTCTGATAGAGCTAACTCGACTCATAGCTACGAAGGAGAGGAAAGCAGTCCGTGATGTGGTCAAGCATACAGACCAGATTATACACGGGTATTTATCATTTAATGTATTAATTTATAAGTCATCTGCCTTTTTCCAACTACATATGTTGGAGTTGACTTCCGGTCTGACTAGATGCAGCTGAATACTAGTATTTTACATGAAGCGACTTCCTATCTGACCTCCACAAAATATGTAGTTACTGGATAATACGATTCCCCTTGGCAACTTATAAGAAAGTAGATTCACGAAGCAGCGTTGCTGTGTTCCGGTTTGAAGGAAGCATTTAAGCTTTGTTTGGCATTTTAGCTTTGTTTCTGTGATGGCAATGCATCTATGCTACCTCTGCTATAAAAGATAATATTATACATCGACCACATATCATCAGTTGGGCCGGCTGCTTGTTACCCAGTAATATAATGAAGTAGTGAAGATGGTTTTACGATGTATCTTGTTACAGCTTATACCAAAGTGGACAATTACTGTTGTTCGGTAAGCCGCTCGTAAATGTCACGAGGAACATCGCTAGATTACTTAAGGAATCGGAGATAGATGTCATACAGAGTAAGTTTTCTAATTTTAAATCTAATCGGCTCAGTATATTCTATGGTTTCTATTCTCTGGTCGGGCAAAGTATTATTAAGCCTTTCCATCAAGAATTTCTTAGAAACAGCCTAAAGTTAGGATTTGTGCCCGACTGGTAGGTAATCTTGCACACATGAGACTTCAACATAACTGGTGAAATATGGCTGTATTATGAAAAAAGAGCAAGTCTTACAGTATCCGCATATGATGTGCAACATCTGACATCTCACCAAGTAAATTCTATTGTGTCTCGTTAAAGACAGTTGAACGTATAACCAAAATTAAGGTAAAAAGCAACATTAAAGAGGCTGGGCCTCGTCAAGGTCATTTTTGACAGTCAACTCTAGTAGTCAAATCAAATAACGCGCGCTTGCCCGGCTTCTTGTTACACACTTTCGTCTATTGTCACGAAATCACTCCCACAGATTGCAGGAGAGCGACAGGAAAAATGTTCACATCAAAATCTGCCTAATCCTTCGAGAAAAATGTACTGGTCTAATGTTGATATTCTAAGTAGGTCCTAGCTGTTGTGTTGTGGCGCAGCTAGTTTTTGACATTATCATGTTTCATGCCACCAGATTATGCCACTCATTTGCATCACATGCTGAGTCAGCGACATCAGGAGCTGTCAGTGGAAGTGAACACAATCCTTGAATATGCTGACATGTTGTATGACGACGATGAAGGAAGACTGCTGTTTGATGCTCTGAAGGAGTTCGCGGCGTATCCTAACAGTACGTAGACCATCATCCCATCTGTATTGGGGTGTCTTCCAGTCTAACCGGATGCAACTGAATACCAGTATTTTACATGGAGCGGCTGCCTATCTGACCTCCACAACGCGACCCCGTAGTAAGAGTAGCTGTCAAACTAAGAATAAAATAAATAAATTGGCGTTTTCTCATTCCAGTTTCATTAACTGGATATTGGCTCTGCAATAGCCTCATATATAACTTCCTGAGACCGTATCGACGTCTCAAAGACACGCAACAACGTCAAGAGTTTATGGACTCCGTGAACTTGGTGTTAAAATGTAATAAAAAGACTCCACTGCGGAGCGGTGATGTCAGACAAGCCGACGACCCACCTGATGGTTAGTAGTCTCCAACATATGAATGCAATACCAGAGACATCGCAGATGTGCCATCACAAAAACAAAGATGAAAATTCTCATGCGCCTGTAATCCCACACACACACCCATCAAACCGGAACACAGCAACGCTTGGCGGCAGATATATGTATGGTAGTAGTACTTCCCCGGACGAGCACCTTCACTAAGAGCTCTAGTACTACAAAGTCTTAAATGAGACGATTTAAATTAACATATTATTTATTCCAACAGATAATCAACCTTCACCTCAAACAGAACGTCACAGCGACACCGCACGGTCACCAAGAGAAAGGAAGAGAAAGCGACATCATCGAACACACAAGAGGAAAAGAGAGAGTAAACAACATCGGATACATAGAAACAGACCACAGTACAGACAAAAATACTACCAGAAACACGTTTTGGAAAGAATGACGAAGATGGGTAGCGCATAAAAATAAAATGACCATAGATGTAAATAAGATAACAAAGAAAATACAAAATGTAAAAATTACCATCAAAATTATTTTGGTTACCCAAAATTATTTTGGTAGTTACTTTATTTTGTAAATATAAATTAATGCGTGTTTAATTAATGGAGTTTAATATTCTTTTTCTGTACTTCCGAAAATTTGTTTGGAGTGGATCGCAAACGAAAGAGCTCAGTTATTGCGACCAATTTATTGGTCACAGTTCCAACCTAACCTATCACAACTATTGTGTATTCCATTCACAGAGAGGAGGCCTGTGTCCTAGCAGTGGAAAGATTGTAAAGCTGATTATGCTGCTACACCTACTATTCTATTCATACTTACTGATGCCAAGATGTCTTACAAAGACGCGTCTTATAGTAACAGCGCTTAGGTAATTATTGTTGTGATGTTTACAAGAATTATGGCATGCGCTTTGAGAGACTTCTTATATTGTTGAATATATATCCGGTGTTGCATGATTGGTCAATTATTTGTTGGGAAAAAGTATTTGAAGTATTTGGATAACAGTATTTGCTTTGCAAAAAGGTGAGAAGTGCATGTTACTTTAGAGTATTTTTGTGGTCTTTGATACAGAATTTAAAATTGGAATAAGGTACAAAAAGCGATGGATGGACTGTGTGAAAGATGATATGGTTAGAAAGGGGGTGAGTACTGAGATGACGACTGATAGAGATATATGGAAGAAGAAGACATTGCGCCGACCACTAATAGATTGAGATAAGGAGGATGATTATTATGAGGATATGTACGTCTGCAATAATAGATTAATTGTTAAATTTACATTTTTTTTAAAGTTGAAAATTGTATCCCAACTATGACATAACTGTCAACTAAAAAGGTATAATATAAACAAGACATACGAAGAGTGTTTAGGAGTTATGAGAGAACCACTGAACATACATACATAGACTGTTAAAATCATAACCCTCCTTGGGCTTTGCCATAATCGGATAAAAATGCAGACAACCTATTATAAAACTGCAGGCGTCACGCGTCCTTACATAGAGAGAGTACAAAAATAAATAAAACACAAGTTACAGCACGCATTTATATGTACAATATAAGTAACACTAACTAGAAAATGAACCACAGTCGGTCGTCAGTTCCTTAGACAGTCGTCACGGGAGTCAAAAGCTCGAAAGTCAAACAACCTCTCATGTTACCTAGTAACTGAGTTGTGGAGGTCAAATATTCAGTTGATCCATGGCAAATACTGGTATTCAGCTGCATTTGTTTAGACTGGAAGCCGACCCTGACATAGTTGGGAACAGGCTAGACTCGACAGATGATGAAGAAACGACGTCACGTCGATATCTTGTCTCTTCAACAAAGTCAACAGCCCTGTTCCCATATTTAAGTGCTTCATTCAAGTTCTTGGTCAATGACACCTCTTCATCACTGTAGCTTGAACTTCCAGTAATCTTTAACAGTAGCTCAGCTTTTAATTTCAGTCTATTATCTTTCTTCTTTGAACCAGATTCTTTTAACCGCTCTTTCATTTGGTAAGAAAGCTTTTTCTCTTTCCGAGGTCGTTTCGACCAGTTTGGTGAATGGAATCCGCTGAATGTGAGAAGCACAGGACCGATTGATGTGGCGACACTTAGGGGAGGCCTATGCCCTACAGTGGACGTTTTTCGGCTGAAATGATGATGAAGATGAACTGTTTTCTTAGTACTTTTATAATTTTTTCTGTCAAAGAAATCAAGTTTCTCTTGAAATTGTGATGTCTTTGGATAGCTTGGCTTTCTATTTCTGGTTGATGGAGTCACTAGGTTCAAGTAGGCAGTTGTTAGTCTTCTATTATTCGTTCTGAAGCTTTTTTTTGTGACGCCTCTGAACCTTGCCTGGTCACTTGTTACTGGTATCATAGTTCTCAAAACGGATTCCTTAAAGTCTATGTATTGGCTGTATTGCTTTCCATACATATTTTTATTGTTATAGTCTAGTTTCCGCTGTCTCTTTCTCTCCCGATTCTTTTTGTATGGATGATGATGTAGTTTTCTCTTTCTTTTTCTGAAACGGGATCCATTCTTTGGGCTTGCTGTAAATATAAAAGATAAATGTCAAGTAAGGGAAAAATAATTGTTTATCTAATTAAGTTTCAACTTAAATTGTCCGTTTAATCACGATTGCCATTTTTAAACAGTTGTATGAAATGTCTATAACGCAGAAACAAAGAAATTAATATCCCTGGCTGTACTATTGTAGGTTTGTTCTGAGTAGAGAATGCTTTAATCGTCACCTTTTTCACAAAGCGTTTGTGATTTAAGAACATCTAATCTAAGACATGGTAAAAATTGAACCTTGCATAATCAGCCTATAATGTTTCTGCAGTTGGAACTCAGATCTTCTGTCGTACGACTTACGGTCTACTTCCTCTTACAGAGAGGACTTATACGAGGAGATTCACACTTGCACAGAACCGGGCGATGTGTTGACGCTTGGGGGATGCCTACGTCTAGCAGTGGATCGCTGAAATGATGATTATGGTCAAAGACAGAAGTACCTGTCCCAGCAAGAGTTCCTTCATTGTATTCTTTCATAAGTAGAGGAAAGCGTTGCTTTAAGCCTCTGTTAATTGAGTCGATCAGTCGTTGACGGCGACTCGTGCCGGACAGGCGTCGGAACGGCATTAAGAAGCTTTCTATAAGGCTGTTGCAGAGCCAATAACTGTTTTTAGTTGCTGAAATCAGAGATTAAACACAAGTTAATTTAAAATGGTTGGTGAAACTTCACAAACTTTGACTTGCATTCGAATAAATTGTGTAGTTACTTGAAATTATACAGCTGATTCTTATGTTTTTGTTTTATCACCATAACATTGTCGATATTTGCCGCATCTGTAAGTCCCGCTATCTAATTTATCTTGACCTTTTAAATGGCATTATTAAAATAAAAACCAAACAAACGTAACATTGTAATTGAAAAACACAATTTTTACGCACAATATTGGGAGATATACCATGTTATTTTAAGACCATAGACTTTTTATAGGTTGCCTGTAATGTATAAGTATACAACTATTTTTTGTATTTTTTTCAAAATTTTAAGCTCTGAGGTTTCGGAGATAAGGGGGGAATGGTCAATTTTGATCAATTTTCTTAAATATCTTTAAAAGTTTTTATATTTATTATTTAACCATTTATGCATACACATATAAACAGACAAGAAGAAAGGAACAGAAAAATACGTATCTTTTAATTATAAAAATATATATTTGAAATCCTCACAATAATCCCTTTCATTTGACACATCACACAAGACACACAGTAGGTACAGTTTGCAAAACGTTATTTTTGATTTTTTTAATTTGCCCCGGAAAAGTGAATCCCATATTAAAAAATCATTTATTTTTGTTACACTTCCGTGTTTAGGTCACAGAAATTGTGTACTAAATTTCAACTTAATCGGTCTATTAGATTCGGAACAAATTGGTTGTGACAGACGGACAGACAGAAACACGCGAATGGGTTCCGTTTTTCCTTTTGAGGTACGGAACCCTAAAAACGTGCGAATAAACGTTTTTCTAGCTGATTGTATAATTTTTCCAAAATCTGTGAATGCAATTAGCAATTACTCAAAAGGCATTAGCCTTTTGAGTAATTGCTAATCCTAAGAATGTTTGCCGTTAGCTACAACGGTTAAGGTACCTGCCGTACTGCCTGTTTCTGTTCTTACTGCCTTGTCCTAAAAATCTACCCTGTGTAGCCAAGCACATTTTATGATCACGGTCCACTCACTCTTAGGATAATCTTCAAACTGCTTCAAGGTGTGTAAGAGGCGGTCTCCTTCGTGATCATTATAGAACAAGCCAGCGTCATCAATGATGGAGTTCACCTCTGCAGACAGCACCTTCTTCCTTTGTAGCAGCATGTGGAACATCATTGATGCGTAGTCTGGCGGAACGATTTGAATATTAGGAATAATCGATCATCACCATCTGCCTAACCTATACTTCTTTTATACATGCTATTGCTGGTCAATTAAAATTAATGGAGGTAAGATAGTAGCGCTCCATGTAACATTCTCGTATTCAGCTACATCCAGTAAGATTGTAAGCCGACCCCAACATAGTTGGGCACAGAGCTCTTTTCAATCTGTTATATTTTTATTTACTGACAGCCTTCGTATTATATACTTGTTGATTATGATTTGTCAATCATTAATGAGTAATTATTTCAACTGATTTTCTCGAATACGGCAGAAGCTTGGGTTTTCTGCGACAGCTATGGCCGCCAAAAACGACCGCCGTGACGGCTGTCATGGGAATGATGGCATCAGGGTTTAACTTTACGGTATCAAAAGCGCTCTCAAGGGAAACGCACCAACTTACTTTCACAAAAACGTTTCAGTGACGTCATTCGACGGTAAATATTGTGGCCTCGTTAAATTCAATTATTTTCGTAAAATAAAAATATCAGTCTGTATTTCGGTTATTGAGATTTACAACGATACATTAAAAGAAAGAAAATGTATTGATTGAGACTCGCACAGGAAGATTACTCGAACTAAGAAATTACACAGAAATAGAAAAAGTCCTGTGCGACGCCAAAAGTAAACTTGGAAGCCGCTGATACGTGAAGCACAGGACCGGTCGTTGTGGCGACGCTTGAGGCAAGCATATATCCAGCATGACGTCTGCCGACTGAGTGATGATAATGATGATGAACTTACTCCGCACGCGATCTATATCTTTTTCTGACTTTATTATTGACAGTTTCCTAATGACAGTTTCAAGCGGGTCTCCAATCCAAGCGAGGCGGCCAGTGTCCCACAAACTATAAGGAAAAATATGACGTTAACATAATCAGCATATACAATGTCCCTACTGCTGGCACTCAGGCCTCCTCTCTGTGAGAGGGAGTGGGCCATAATCCCATGGCCGTAATAGATTATGAAACGCGTGTGGTGGAGCAAGTGGACACAGTGAGGGTTGGTATAATATATCGACGAATTAACACATAACGTAACATCACGCCTTGTTTCCCCGAAGGGTTTGGCAGAGGTGTCCCTGTAGCAGGTTCACCCACATTTCGCCAGTTATGTTTTACGTCCCATGTAATAGGGGGCGAGCCTATTGCCATCAACCGGGCACAAATACAGACTCCAGGCTGCTACTGAGAAATTTTAGATAGAAAAACCCAATAACACTTTGTCCGACCTGGGAATCGAACCCAGGACCTCATGCTCAGTAGTAGCGCTTGCGACCACTAGACCAACAAGGCAGTCAAATAGGCGAGGCGGTCAGTCGACGAATTACTAAATAATTATCATTATTTAGTAAGTGAAACTTTATGCACAAGTAAAAACAAACCGTATTAATTATTGCCTGATTATTGCCTGAGGTATTTTCTACCTTAGGGTGATGCAAAGATAAAACAAAGAAAAGAAAAAAACAAAAGGCAACGACACAGTACGTGCGACATTATAGAACATAAACTAAATACACATACAGGTATCTACATAAACTCGCGCCTTTTCTCCATGGGGGAAGGCAGAAACTATACTATTTATAAATAAATAACAAGAATAAAAACATAGATACCTACATCTTACATACCAACAAATAAAATCTAAGTCAAGAGATAAAAACACGTTGATTGAGAAAAATTTATCAACTCCGCGTTGATTCTGCTATTAAGTCTTCGGATGTTCGGTTCTACGAGATGCTGGCATCCTCAACCGTCCGGTGAGTGATGATCTTTGCCCATCTCTTCGGGTGAATTCGTGCGACACTGCGACAGCCCACTTCAACGTGATTGTTTTTCATCTAACATCCGCTTCTTGAGTTATGGAGCGCAATATGTTACGCTTCTTTCCAAAATTAACACACAACTAACACAAAACTAATAATATGGCACGTACCGTTTGTAGATCATCTCCGTATAGTACAGTACGTCTCGCACCTCCCGCCTGTCCTTCACGGCGATCATTCTGCACAGCTCTAACATGAACACCATCATGTAGCCTTCATCGAGCTGCTTCATCAAGTCGAGGTAACGTTGCTTCGGAAAAGGTGTTGATGATGGCTTCGGTACCGTGATTTCTGTAAAGAAATACTTGGTATAACTGACGTTTCAGTCGAGTGAAGTTTATATTTTTGATTCATTTCACATTCACATGACGTCGACAAAATTAGAAACGTTCATCTGTTCATTGCATTACAATTTTTTGATCATTCGGTAGGCAAGAACCGAAAACTAACATCGTTAGATCGGTTCAAGAATGAATATTTTATTTACTATCGACCCATTTTGTATTCAGACGTCTGATAGATAAGTAGCTTCAGCACTGTGTTCCGTTTTTTCCTTTTGAGGTATGGAACCCTAAAAAGACATACTACAGCAACCACAAATAGATTGAGATAAGGACAGAAGATCGATGATGAGTTATAATAAACTAGCTGCTGCCCGCGACTTCGTCTGCAATCCAAGATGAAAAGTTACCTATGTCCTTATCCAGGTCAAGTTCTACCCTTGTGCTAAATTTCATCCAAATCCGTTCAGCCATTTTAGTGTGAAAGCGTAACAAACAAACAAACACACTTTCACATTTATAATATTAGTTAGAATAGTTAGGATAACAGGTATATATACAAACTTCCATGCAGCACATCTCCAGCCGTAGTCGACATCCAGTTCATACTAGGGTTGTTTTTTTGAATTTTTATTTTATTCTTCTCTGGAAGAGACACGTTAAGGAATCCATGCTCATCCTCATTGAATAGCACTGTGGTCTTTTCGCTGCGGTCGGGTGGTGACTGGTCTTTTGAGGGGATTTTAGTTTTTTCATTAATAGGTGTATACGGAGTGATCTGCTGCAGCCAAATCTTCGCGTTGTGACCCACAGTTGAGATCCATATAGTTGAAGAAGGAATGTTAACAGGTGGAGGAGGATTTACGGCTGGATCGGAAATAAGTGGAGAAATAGCTGGAAGAAGAGGATTTAACAGGTGGGGATTTTTTTGAAGATAATAGTTTACTGCATAAAGAAACGGTAGTCTTTTAGGTCTAGGAGGACCTTGTGTATACAAAGGACTTAGCATATAAGGACCAGGTGGTCTTAGATCAATATTTTGGTATCTATAGTCTGAAAGAAAACTAGGAGGCAGTCTAGGATACAGTGAATGGACTGGTCTTAATAGGTATCCAGGATAGGGGAGCTCAGGTCTTTGTCTAGGATTTTTTAACGGGGATAATAGCCGAGGTATAACTAAAGCAGGAAATGGTACTTTAAAATCTGGAAAAACAGGTGGCAACCAGTGCAATAGGCCTTGACGACGATCAGAAAGGTTGTATTGTGGAGATGGGTAAAAATTTGCTGGAATTTTTTTATTTGCATTTGGAGTCTGGTCTGTTTGGTCTATCCCCGGGGCTTTGCTCCTCCAATTGGTGATGTCGTCGTAAACAAACTCCTCGTCTCTTGTTGTTTCATTTTTGTAGTCGCCTTCTATTAACACTGATTTTTCGTATAGTTTTTTCTGCACATCTTTGAGAAAACCGTTTACTTGGAGAAGGTTTTGATTATATTTATCTATTATTAAGGATTCGTTGAAAATTGCTGGAAGTGATAGGTAAAATTCATGATCAATTAAAGATGGAATAAAAAAAACTGTAATTTCAATTCGTCCTTCCATTCAACGAATTCTGGTCCTTTTATAAAATGAGAGATATATTATGACAACAATAAAAACAACACGTACCATTGACAGATTTATCACAGTGAAATAAATCGTAACAAAAATAGAAACTTAATAAAAATATTAGCATATCTAGTGTTTTGTCACTTTTATGTTAATTACAATTTAGGTGCAGTATTTGACTTGTTTATGGTCTACTGCCATATTATTCTTTGTCTCCACACATTTAAAAAAATCTCCCATTTTTTCCAACAAACATAATGATTTATTTTACATTTTTGAATTTTCAAATGTTATAAATTAAAGTTCAAGTATCAAACACATGCTGTTCTGTACACATTCCTAAAATAATTATTTTTAAAGTCAGTTAAAATATTAAAAATAACAGCACAGATTTTATTCAACGATATTCACAAGTTTGCAGCTCACTGTGCCCATGAGAGGGCTAAGAAACCATGAGTTGAACGACTGACTAATTCTCAATTAATATCTCGAATATTTTTTAGCTGTGATGTAAAATACCATTGATTTAAATCATGTGTTTCAAAGATTTAAAAACTAGGGTTCGTTGATATTTCAAAAAACATCAAAACGTAACTTTATTTAAAAGTAGTTACTGTTTCTGTTTTGTTATAAATAAAATTTTATTGTGCCTGATAATATTTTTATTGTATTAAAAATAAAAAATAGTTGCATGTGCAATTTAAAACAAGTTTTATGATACAATAAAAATGTTATATGTTTATATTAATATGAAAGCGTGTACTTGTCTTCTGATGTTCACAATATTTGGTAGTTATTTTGTGTTTCATTTCAAGAATTTTTATTACGATTGAATTTAAATGACAATCAGTAAATCGAAGCCAAAGTTTTGTTCATTAGTAAAAAAAGCACCCAATCTGCGTTCAAATGAAAGCTGTAGTACGAAGCAAATCTTCAAATTCAATATTCCATATTAAGTTCATTTGTAGGGTTCCGTAGTCAACAAGGAACCTTTATAGTTTCGCCATGTCCGTCTGTCTCTCTGTCCGCGGTCTAGCTCCGAGAGTCTTAGTACTGGAAAGTTGTAATTTGGCATGGAACGATACCCCATGTTTATATGTATACATATAAACATGGGGTATCGTTGGAAAGGTGTTTCAAAAGCAATGTGAGTGTGTTAAAACTATTTTTAGATTCAGAGATCCGTTTGCGAAATATTAAGCTTTAAAGTGCTAATTTTTGTTAGAGTCAAGTCCTCCCCCTTTTTTTATGTATGGAAATTATCAAATAACTTTTCCCGCTCTAGGCAGAGCGGGAGGATGTGTCAGACTCTTACTGACTAAAACCTACCTATATTCCTTCGGTTGCCTTGTTGCCGGGGGCCACGATCTCCATTTCAGTTTTCTTCGCACCCCCAGCAGGCATCGGCCCTAGTGGACCCCGTCAATTCTGCTGACATCTCTTTGAGGCGCGCGTGAAACACAATGCGCCGTCGACCCGGGCCTGGTCCTTATCGGACGGCGAGCTACCCATTGCTCACTGTCCCGTAAGCCCGTGCATACGGTGGCCGGAAATCGGCCTGGTCCGACGCCCAGGGCGTCTCCTCCTGCGGCGGTTAGGGGTGTAAGGGCGCGAAATTTGCCTCTCTCTCCTTCGCGAGCGAAACCGCTTTGCAGAAAGAGGTGACGGCCTCCCACTTCCTCTCGCTCCGTACCATGGCCTGACAAGGGCCGGACGAGAGAGATCGCCGCCGCCGATCGCCTCCACGAGGACACGGCGATGCTCCGCCCCGGTGACACCCGGGCGTTTCCTCCCGCTTTATCCTGAACAGGAACCTCCTGAAACAGCCGTGTCCGGTGAGGACCCGCGTCAGGCGGAAGGTGAGGACGCCGTGGCGCCTCTCTAGCCATTCCTCAAAGAGGGGTGCACCAGTCCCAGTTGTGTGGGAAGACCTTTGCCTGCAGATCTCATGGCGATAAAAATTCAAAATTCAAAATATTTTTATTTCACATAGACCTACATGGACACTTATGAAACGTCAGAAGCTAGGTGCACGGTTCCAATTGGTCGTTTCCTATGGAGAAGAGCCGGCAAGAAACTCCACGGTTACTCTTTTAAAAATAGACACATAGACACTGTAGGTATTTCAATAGGTACCAGGTTCTTAAGAAAATAGAAAATGGTCAACAAATCTACAGGCGACTAAGCGTACAGTGTTCTCACATTCACAAAATAGAAAAGAATCTATACAAAATATATAATTAATAAAAATAAAAACCTCTTTTAATTAAACGCAATTACATTATTGCTATTACAACTGTAATAAATTTGAATAATTATCATGTGCAAAAAAGCCACTTATAAAGTGTTGAAATTAACTCGTAAATATATAATGTCAAATAATAGAATGAATATGTCAAGGACGAATGTAGAAAAAAAAATTGATAAAAATAAATATGGTAATTTGGGAGCAGTTAATAGACTCTTACATAAGCCTCTCACGAGACCGTGCGGCATCCTCGGGCCCGCCAGATGGTCATGACCCTCTGGGACGCGTTCAACTGGCGGGCTGGCCGCAGCCTTAGTGAAACCGTTGAAGTCGTTTTAATTCCAGAGACTAATTTGACATTTCAATTGATTGTTGTTTGTTTTTTTCAAATTGGAGTTTGACATATGCACCTGTCAAATTAGTCTCTGGGATAAAAAATAACTGTAGGTCTAAAATATTCTTTTTAATTAAATAAGTGATAGACAACATTTTAATACTAGAAATAAAGATAAACTAGATCAAACATTCTTCAGATTATCTAAAGTACATAAATCTTTTATGGGGTACTGTATATTGCAATTAAATGAAAGAAAATTTAAAACTCTTATTTAAAGTACACTTTGTCAACAAGCATATTAGAAATTAGAGGATTATATTCAAGATAAGAGTGCTTGGAAACATGCTGGTCCTGCTCCATAGAACAATTTAGAATCAAGACAAAATCAAACTGGTTGCTAATTTAATTGTAAAATGTATTATTTTTTGTTCATTGATTTTACATTCTGTGATTAGTCCCTCACACACTGACTTATTAATTATAAAATTTTAGGAAAATCTTCTTTTTTTACAATGTTTGTAAATGTGAGCATCATATATCTATCACATAATGAAATTATCTGTCGTTGCTTCATTTTTAATTCTTTCACCTATTGTGGTACCTAAAGTAATTTTATTCTAGGTGCATCGTCTTCACTAAATTATTTAACCAATGTAGGTACCTATATTAACTATTGTAAAACATTTTAAAAGAGTAACGGTGGAGTTTCTTGCTCATTTTTCTCCATAAGAAAACAACGTTTTGGAAGAGGCGACTAGAATCCAAAAGGCCTATTTGAAAGGGCTATTTGAAATAAATATTTCGACTTTGACTTTAAACAAACAGTCGTAAATAACAGGGAGTATATTCTCAAGGTACCTATTTGGTATTAGCTTCTGCCCTCGACTTCTGTTCACGTGGAAGTCACCTCTACTATAAAACAAGAATCCTAAATGCCACTCGCCAATAGAGTAGCTTTCTATCAGTGAATCGGACTTTGTAATGGGTTCAGAACTTGCAGAGATTACCTCTTACAAAAAAAAAACAAACAATTTTACCTTTTTTAATAACTGAAGTAAATATTATCTTGAAAAAAGTGAATAAATGTATAATGGAACTTACCTATTTCAAAAATTTGATATGAAGTTTAAATCACCGCCTGATTTCATTGTGGCATTCGAATTATTATTTTCAGCTTCACATAATCTCAAGTCCTCTTAACACACCGAAATAAGATAAGAAAGGTGCCTTTCTTATCTTATTTTTGTACACTGGAATTTGTTCTAGAATTAAATGCCAAAAATGTATTTAAAGCAAAAGATGAAACAGTTACTGTTATTGACGATCACAAGATCCCACAACCTAACTTAAGGGCGTCGAGAGTTGAAACCTTCACAGATTTCATTCAGAGAGTAGCTAAAATACTCTACACTTATGAAGACACTGCATTCACAAAGTTCTTCGACATACTACACGAAGAAATCAGAAAATATCATTACAGAGGCTGCAAATTTTACGAATTGACTGAGAATTATGAATTTAGGAATCACTTGGCTGATAAATTAGAAATGATTAAAAGGAAAACAGTTCCTGTTTTGAAAGCAGATATAAATGAAGTGGTGACCGTATTAAGACATGGAACGTACGACAAAAACGTTAATGAATTGCTGGAATATATCAATTCATTGTATAGAGAAGATGCAAGAGAAAAGTTTCAAAGGTCTTATCGGATCTTAAGGCTTATGGCAACTCCACGTCACAAACACCTAAGAACTATTTGGTCAAAATAATTAGAGATGGCGCCCAGGCTATTTTTTTGATCATTACATAAATCTTAACATGAATGTCAGACGACCATTGAACAAAGAAATTTCAACATTAAAAAAAAAAGAAGGTCCATCGTCAAGTTCTAAAACTAATATATTTCTTTATAAGCCTGCAGTCCGAGAATACTGTCAAGATCTATGAATATAGTTTCGCTATTGAAGATGGAAACCCCAAACATTATTCAAAAACATATCCAAAATCAACTTCTGACAACAAGGACATATTTATATTAAAGGCAAGTGACGAAAATTCTAAAGAAGAGAGTAACAGTCAACAACTTCAAATAACGTAACTAAGTACAGACGAATCATCAGATGAAACAATTGAGGAAATTTTATATAACTATCCCCGGAACGACAGCAAGAATTTAACTCACAGTCATATGCAACTCTATGCACGAAAGAAATATCTTGTAAAAATACGGAGAAACCAGAAATCATGTATAAGTCTGATTTGAGAAGCAAGCTAGTGCAGAGGATGTTGGTAGATGTGTCTACAGGCAGGCTACCAACTGTTCAATCAACCACCACAAACGGGCTAAGGTACGCATGACACATCAAGCTATACATTTCTAGTATAAGCTGACATTTAATTATAAGGAAAGCATAAACGATGCGAGGTCAGCTTATACTGGAAATGTATATCTTAATAATATCGTCGACAGTAAAAATAATCTTATTTAGCATTCAGAGATCACTTAAAAATATTCTATCATTTTCTTTATTTTAGATTGATCAGTGACGACGACCTTAGGAGGAGTATAGCACCTCCCATGCCTGGTGAAGAACTCTCTATTGAAGTATTTGACAGATACAGAAGAAAGAGAGAGAAGGCTCTTGTAAGAAGTAACAGAATTGCTAACAGGTGAACCTTCAGCTTTGTTTTCGAGTCTATGGCATAATAGGCTCCTGGACACGAGGACAACTTGTGAGTCAATTCAGCCCGATCGAAAACGCGCTTCGGAATCGTAACGAATATTCGTTTTATAATTTCCAATCTTCATGCAGCTCCGCCTGCATGAAGATTGGAAATTATACCACGGGAACGTACTGAAAAAATTAAAAAATGTAGTTAGTCTTTTCTCAGCTATGTTGAGGTCCGCTTCCAGACTAACCGGATGCAGCTGAATACCAGTATTTTATATGGAGCGACTGCCCTTAAGTAAGACTGGTTGTCCACTAGTAAGACTAGTTGTCAGACTTTCCAAAGATCCACGAATGATAGCCAGGACCAACAGTTTAACGTGCTTTCCGAGGCACGGAGGACTCTCGGTATTTAAAGATGGTCACCC
This sequence comes from Omphaloscelis lunosa, assembly GCA_916610215.1. Taxonomy (NCBI): domain Eukaryota; kingdom Metazoa; phylum Arthropoda; class Insecta; order Lepidoptera; family Noctuidae; genus Omphaloscelis; species Omphaloscelis lunosa. The sequence continues at coordinate 14,227,061 of OU744270.1, forward strand.
ATCCGCGGACCAACCCCGGCAAGCGTAGCTTTACCTGATGGCTCGACCCGTGCTGCTGATATTACTAAGCCACGAGCTCCTCCACGAGAACGTACTAACGGGATTAAAAGTATCCTATGTCCTAAACCAGGACATGGTCGACCATGGTCTATGTGCCTTCCATCAAAATCCGTTCAGCCGTTAAGGTGTGAAAAGGTAACAGACTGACAGACAGAGTTGCTTTCACATTTCTAATATTATTATGGATTTTATTATTATAACTAGCTTTTGCCCGCGACTTTGTTCGCGTGGAAGTCGTAAGACACCATAATAATATACTAAAATTATAGCCACATTTTTATAAAATATCCCTGTATACTACGTTTGTAGTTTTGTTCTCAGCAGCCAAAATATACAGAGAGTCAGGACTTGTGTTGCGAGAGCATGAGAAGCAGCTCGTCCTGAGGTCGATACCTGCAGCATTCAGAAAATCTACCACTGAAACTACAACGACTGTTCAACCTACTGTGGCAGTAACCACTCCTGCTACACTTAAATTATCAACTATGTCTGTATCTGTACCAGTTGCTACATCTCTTAAGTTAGCAGACGTTTTGCAAAAGTCGGAATTCAATGCGACTGTCGATGTAAGTAAAAACAGAATGGCATTAACAAGTGATAATTATACAATACGCACATGAATCCGAAAAGTCAGAGGTGCGTGCCTTAGGTTCGAACTCGAGACCTATGACTTGGCAGTCTGACGGTCATACCACTAGGCACTGCTCTCAGCGTCAGTATTGATACCGTTTTATGTTGATTTGGCTCGAAGGACCAACATTTTGAGGACGGCTTAGACATTGAAATATTCTGAGCCTATAAAAATGATCAAGAGACAGTCTCTCTGAAGAATTGATTAAAGTAGTAATTAATTTACCACCATTTCTTTTTTATGATGACATTTTTATTGACTTTGTTACATGCTTTGACAGAACAATGTCACAGTGACTTTTTTGGTGATCTGAGTGAAACAAAACAGATCGGCAACGTTTGGATGTGTGTGTATGTGTGCGTTATTTGCGCGTACCTACTACACGCAAATCGGCAACCTTCGCTATGCTTTTAATGTTAGGTCGTTGTCCGTCAGAAATTATGATTGTGAAAATATTATTGAGAAATATGCGTCTTAAATTCGCCTATTGTTACATAGGTTAGGAAGGTCACTCGGAAGGTTTTTAAATATTGGATTATCTTGAATTTAAAACAACAAAGATATTTATCTTAATTATGGTTTGAGACATTTATTTCTCAAAAACAGAATACAATTATTCACTTAGAATGAGGAACACTGGTTACTTACATTTAAACGTTCTTTGGAACGACTATCGGAATGGCAGGTTCAAAATGTTAGAAATTAGAAGTAGGTACAATATTGTTAGTCACTAACACTAAAAATAATTGTAATTATTTACAAATATAAAAAAAAACAACACATCATGTTGTTTGTGTGTCGTACTTGTGCAATTAATTAGCTAATTTCCGTTATTCTTTTTGCTAACCGACTTCAAAAAAATGGAGGAGGTTCTCAGGTCGTCGGTTTTTTTTTTAGTTCCCCGATTACTCAAACACGGCTGGACCGATTTGAATAATTCTTTTTTTGTTTGAAGGAGTATACTTTCAAATTGGTCCCAATGTTATTTGGTCACAATCTGATGATGGGATCTTGGAGAAATCGAGGGAGCTCTTATTATAGGCATATCTACAGCGATTTGGATATTTTTGATGAGCAGTTGACATTAGGCGATTGTACCTTAGATAAATTACAAACCAACTCACTAAAAAGGGATTTTTTTTTTTTTACAAAAAATACAACCGACTTCCAAACTACAAATTGAAAAATAACTTTAATTTCGGAACTCCGTGTCAAAAAACTAAAACACTGACCAAAAGACACTGGAAGTCGGTTGTATTTTTTGTAAAAATGTTTTTTGTTTGTTGAGGAACCCCACAAGGATTTTCCACATTTGATGGCGGACTGTGTTGTGTCTAGTGTCACTGTTCACGTTGTGCTTTCTATTATTAACGAGATTCATTATAAAAGTTTAAAGTTTGTTTAGAATTCGTCGTCATTTGTCATTTCATCGTCATCGTTTCGTTTTAGAGATAATATCATAATTTATTTATCTATTTATTTATTTTAGCTTTAGCTATTTAAATTTAATTAACTATGACATTATTATCTAAATAAAATAATGAATACTATTCAATTATTAAATCTAAATAAATAAATTCTAAATAAATAAATTATAAAAATTTGATGAATATTAAAAAACATTTAATATTTTTTTTAAGTTTTACTTTAAGGTTATTTTTGTATCTGTGTATCGTTTCCTCTCTCTTTTCCTCTTGTGTGAACGATGATGTCGCTTTCTCTTTCTTTTTCTTGGTGACCGTATGTTGTTGCTGTGAGGTACTTTTTGAGTCACGAGCTCTTTCTGAGGCGCAAGTTTTGTTTCTGTGAAAATAAACAACAGAATTTAAATGGTCTCATTGAAGACTTCGTATTATAGTTTGACCAAGACCGCCGTGGGCCAGTGCAGACCGCTCATTCGTCAATGCCCGCGGCGTATGGCGCCCTACCTGCCGCTCATTCGTCAACGCTGCCCCCTGCCTCGCCGCACATTCCTAAGGCACGAAACAGCGGTCCCGGTCAAATTGTAGTAGAGCTCTTTGTGAAGGAGCTCATCCGGGGAAATACTACCACCACATTTATTTCCTCCGCCAAGCGTTGTGTTCTGGTTTGAAGGTTTCGGTGTAATACTGGCACATGATATCTTTTAGCTTTGTATGGATGGCAATGCATCTGATATTGCTGATGTCCAAAGGTGACGGTGACAACATACCATCAGGTGAGCTGTCACTGTATAATCGGGTTTTTAGCAGTAAGTTCACAGAATCCACCAGCTCTTGACGTTGGCGTCTGCCTTTGACACGTTGAAATGGTCTCAGAAAGTTATGTATGATGCTGTTGCAGACCCAATAGCTGGTTAATGAAACTGGAACAAGAAAAACATCACTTTTTTATTTGTTATTAGTCTTTCTACGAGTCTTATGAAGTTTTATCATGTTACCCATGGCATTCGCTCCCTGTAAAATGGTAAATGGTATGAATGGTATTCAGTTGTAGTCAGTTAGACCGGAAGCCAACCCTAACACAGTAAGTTAAAAGCAGACAAGTGATGTGGTCTACGTACTATTAGGAAAAGCCACGAACTCCTTCAGGGAATCCAAGAGGAGTCTTCCGTCATCGTTGTCATACAACATGTCGGCATCCTCAAGGATTGTGTTCACTTCTACAGGCAGCTCCTGATGTCGGTGACTCAGCATGTGATGCAAATTAGCTGCGTGTTCTGATGGAAGAAAGCAAATAAAATTAAAACAAAATTAACTGCCCGCATCGCCACAACTAGTACCTACTACCTATATAGAATAACAACATTACGCGAGTGCACATTTAAAAGAAGGGGTAGACAGATATCTATTTGTAGTACATCTACATTTCGCCAGCTATGTTTAAGTTCCATGTAATAAGAAACGAGCCTGTTGCCTTAGACCAGGCAAGGCACAAATCCAGACACTGGGGTATTACTGAGAATTCATAAAGAAAACTCAATAACGCTTTGTTTGTCCTGGGAATCTAACCCAGGAGACCAATAAGGCAATCAGATGTAAACTAAAATAAACATGGTAATTAATCAAACAGGCCAAGTGCGTGTTGGATCACACACAATGAAGGGTTCCGTAGTTGGGATGAATTTATCCCAAGAACAAACTTAACATTGTAGTTAAAAACATGTTCTCCCATACATTCCAATCTGTAAATGTAAATTTATACGCACAATATTAAGAGATTTACCAGATTAATTCAAGACCATAAACTTTTTATAGGTTTTACTGTAATCTATAAGTATCGAACTATTTTCTGTATTTTATTCAAAATTCTAGGCTCAGTAGTTTCGGAGATAAGGAGGGAATGGTCAATTTTCATCAATTTTTTAAATAAATTTAATGAAATAGTTTTATACAACTAATAAATTTATTTATTTAAAAATTTAAAAATCGCAAGTTTCTCACAGTAAGCGCTTTCATTTGATGTTAATATTGTCACACGGTACAGTTGGAAAAACTTTTTTAACAAAATGTCTTTATTTTTTATTTGCTTGCCAAAAGTGACCCCCATACTAAAAAATTATTTATTTACGTAACACGCCCGTGTTCAAGTCATAGAAATTCATATATCCCAAATGGCAAATTGGCTATGACAGCCGGATGGGCAGACAGACACATCAGAGACCTGTAAAGGTTAAGGTAAGGTTCCCGTTTTTTAATTCAGACGTACCGAACCCAAATAAAAATAATAAAAAGTATAAGCTTACTCTGTATGACATCTATATCCGATTCCTTTAGGAATCTAGCGCCGTCCCTAGTGATATCTATGAGCGGCGTGCCTAACCATAGCAACTGACCACGTCGATAGTAGCTGTAATAAAATACATCATTAGGTACCTTTGCTATTCATGCTATTGAGTGGTAATCTAGCTGACATCCCTCCTGATAGGTGGTCACCGCTACCTGCAGGCTTCTGAAATACCAGAGGCATCGCAGATGCGTTGCCATCACAGACACAAAGCTGGAATTTCTAATTATGAGACTGTACTAGAACCGACACCCTTCAAACCGGAACATAGCAAAACTACCTTATTGAAACTACATCTGCCTTTCTTTTTCCAACCATGTTGGGATCGGTTTTTCAGTCGTATTATGCATAGAGCGGCTGCTTTTATGATCTCCATAACCTAGTTACTGAGTACTACGATACCCCTTGGTTGTCGAACTTTCGGGGTTCATTAATTTAATCTATATACTAAATAATGAATTAACAAATACTCGTATATAATCTTGTTTGTATGCTTGACCACATTACGAACTGCTTCCTTCTCCTTTGTAGCTGTGAGTCGAGTCAGTTCTATCAAAACACTATCAGATGCTGTTTTTCTCTATCTGCATTCAATATCCTCTCCGTTTGGTCGATTCCTGGGGTACTTTTCCACCACATCTCTGTGATACTGTAGTCCATGAACACTTCTTTGCCGTTTGCTGAAAATAATAATAAAAAATTAAAAAACTTTATTTCGGATTAGCAACGTCCATATGTGTTAGTAAACAATAAGATAACTTATATCTTTGTTAGTGAACTTATTATCTATTTGGAAAGAAAGCTGTTATTCTAAATGCATCTTCGAACACGTCACCTAATAAAGGGAAAACATAACGGCGTGGAAGCAATCGACGTGTGCTGGTGCAAACATACCTGATGCACTGCAGAAACGGGGCAGCCCCATCCCACCCGTTATTATATTGGACCCGTAGGGTGCTGATAGCCCGCTGAGTATAGTTGGTTCACACGCTGCAGGTTTAAACCACTTGGCAATAAGCTTTAAAAAGCGTTATCTTGACTGCTACAGCGTGCAAACCTGCGAGCCAGCATGTTACATCGGACTGCCAGCGCCCTACGTTCCCTCTTGGCCATTAATGACCAATTGGATTGAGAGTCGGTTACATAATGCCCCAAGTACTTCATCATACTTACTTACTTGATACATACAATAATGACTTGTTGACCGAATTTCCGTTGAAGCGGAAAATCTCAAGGAAGAGGATTATTATATTATAGTGCACAATGTATTAGTGTGTGCGAGTGTGCACAGCTGAAAATAAGGTTCCTTAAGGTCACTGAATAAAAGATAAAGATATTTGGAAAAGTATGTATTTATGTCCTTCCTGTGGTTGATGCGGCTGGTCTGTTTGCCAATAAAACAAAAGTAAAACAACAATGCTCAACGGATGCATACATTTTGGTACAGTATTTTCTTAATGTCCCTCGGGAATCATCGCATTTCCGAATACTAACGAATGCTAAGTTCCATGTCCATCAATTATTAGGTTTTACCTTGTATAATAATTTGAATTCAGAACTAAGTACTTTATTGTTGTTTTGTTCCGATTTTCGTGTGAACTATATAGAGCTGTAAAACTATTTTCCTATCTGTTGTACCTGTGCAGCTTTCCTACCATTTTTAAAATTAATTACATTGAATTAAAAGAGTATTAACAACTCTATGTACTTCCACGTCGATTGAGAGCGTCCGATCTGCACCAAATGCAAAGGGCAACTGATAGAAACCCGACGACTGACGAAGCACGAGGTTTGCCGAGGGATATTAAGAACTTAGTTGTACTGTACCTTGATTACATAATTTCCAAAAAAAATATATTATAATTGGTCCTTTCATCTGAAATACTTGGTTCAGTGCCTCCTTGACACACCTTGCATTGGTCCATTTACTCTGAGATACGTCCGAATGACAATTATATCTGACAAATACTTGACAAGATAACTTGGAAATAAACTACACCAATTAGGTAAGCAATGCTGACTAGGTGATTAGATTGCCATACGACGTGATAATAGACTTTAGGGCACTTTCCCGTAGACATTGATGTGGATACATTTATTTATGACTCTTACTTTTGCTTGTGCAATGCCTAATCTGTACTTGTACTTAGCATGTACATATCGCCGCTCCCGCAGAATAAACGCGCAAGTGTTAAAAGTCAATTTTACAGGAAAAAAAAAAACTAAATTGATCCATAACTTTATGACTACACCGAATAGTAATAGTTTGTTTTTATGTCGTTTAAATTTTGAGTTATTGATAAAAAAAAAAACATTTTACAGAAATATTTTAGTTTTTTTTTTAGATATTTTGTTCTGATCAACTATTCTTTTTTCTTTTTGTTTTGCATTGTAATATAACTTGCGTTTTTCGCAGTACAGTGTTACCGTTAGTTAATGGGTTATTACGCGTTTATTCTGGTGCAGTCGAAAAGTTTCGGTCGTAATTATAACATTATGTTGCGGTAGATCGTGTGTATGTAACTTCGTAAACATTCGATATAAAACTCTGGAAAAAATTGAGGTGATGTATTTGGACCTACACATAACGAATATGGAATATATTAACATCAAAACCGCCGCAACAGCACTCACGCGTTTATTCCCGCGGGGGCGGCCATATGTTATCTTTTTTAACGTGTTTAGTTGAGAATATAATAAAATATACAAGTGATTTCTGGTCTTGTATTTAGCTGCTTAGCTGATTATTTAAATCGCACCATTAGGTAAAGAAACCAATTGAAAATGGAGGCAAAAATCGTAGTTAAAAAAGGGGTTTATCATGCCCTATCACCCGCACATTACTACTGTCTTGAATTTGCAAGTGAGAGGGCAAGAATAGCGCCGCCATAACAATTTTTTAATCTATAACTATTTATTGCATACAACGTGTACCTTTTGATATCCCATAACTCTAGGGTATTAATGAGACCATGTCAATGAATTAACTGGCAAATGTATAATTTTTTGTGCTGCATAATGTAAATTATTTTGCATACTATTGTATAGAATCACTTTTTTTTCTAACTTGAACAGACAGCTGTGCTGCTGGGGAGTTTGTTGCGCCACTTCTTCTTCCAGCTAACAGCACTAGGAAGTGGTGAAGGGTGGGCGTTTTGGGAGACTGTCTTATGTAATTTTGACGTTTGAAAAGTGCTGATTTTCAGCCCAATTTGAATAAATTAATTTTGAATTTATTTTTAAAAAAAGTGTTTTATTTTCGCACAAAATAATTTGACCTAGTCACGATTGTTAGTGTAAAATACCCTTACGTGAAATATAAAAAAAAAAAATTTGATTCAGATTATCCATAAGAAAATATGACGACGTCATATTTTCTCAGCTTTAAATATGAATGATTGTTTTGAATGAAATTGATTTATCAATGAAACTAAGATACAAACATCGAGAGTCTAGTTTTATGTTATCTTCGAAACTATGACTATTTTAGGAACACTTGCTCTAGAACTCATAGCATGTTATAACCTTAGAGTTATGTGACATCAAATGGAACACGTATACACGTAACAAAGTCGCTTTTTCTGTGACCACGATCTTCTAAACTACGCAATGAATTTTGATCGGTGTTTACCATCATTTAGAGCGTCTTTTTTATGGGTAAATTATATTAATATTTAACTTATCACGGAAATCACGATGTTTTGTCACCATTGCACCCGTGTGAAGTAGGAGCGGATCCTTAGAAAATTATAAAAAAAAAAAAAAAAACAAAATACAAACCTTTCTTGCCACAATGAAGTAAATGATACTGAAAAAATATGCTCAAAAATAGTAAAAGCATAGTATTTCGTCACTTTAAATTGTATCACTATTTAAAACATAGTAAGCTGTCATTTTTCTTTAATGTTCCCAGTATTTATGATTGACTACCTATGCGTTGATTTTTATTAAATTATTGTTTTTGTAGTCACACAAGTCCACACAGTACCTACCAAGGGCATTGTTTTAGCCACTTTCAAGCTTCCTATTACGTACTCATTAAATTTTCTATTTATATAAATTTACTCAATATTTTGTGGCTCATCATTCTGAACCATGCAGATAATTGTAATGTGTAGCCATCACAATTTGACCTGAGGGACAATTCCCGTATTTTTATTAACGTTCTCATTCTAGTCTCAGAGTAAATCTGTTTTCAATGCCATTAAAAAGAAAAAGCAGTGGCACTCTGGGAGTGCCAACAGAAGTAAAAACTTGAAAAAAAATCGGCGCCGCGGTAATCAACGCGTTGATGTCTTTTTAATGGTCAAAAGCTGGTGTCGTCACAATGTCGTGAAATCAATGGTTTAGTCCGATCTCAATAATGCCTAACGCGCCTAAAGAAGTTTTCACTTCAAAAATTGTAAATTATTATAGTCAAATTCATAAACCAACGAGTAAGGAAGTAATGTAGTGAGGATAAAAATAATTTTAAATGCTGGTTATATTTAGAGTACATTTCATGTAATTAAGCTGGTCATACCAAAATATTTATCAAAAATATTGTTTTGATCGCATTTAGAGGGATAACCACGAAAAATAATCGTTTTCCTAGTCGTATGATAAAATAAAAGTGAGATCGGAAAATAACAAAAACAAATTAGATACCTAACGAGCCAACTGAACACCTTAATACATGCTTTTAATTTGAGTGTTGTTTTATGTTCTGGCAAGAAAATGTACTTACCACAAATACTGAAGTTACTTCAATCAATCTGCCTTTCCCAACTATATCAGGGTCGGCTTCCAGCCTAATCGGACGCAGCTGTACACAAGTATTTTACATGGAGCGACTATCTGACATCCACAACCCAGTTACTACCCAGTAACACGATGTCCCTTAGTGAGACTAATTGTCAGACTTTTGATCTTATGAATAGTGTATATGAGTAGTGACTGTCAAAGATTTAATCGATGGTAACCCATTCACGGACCAACCTGGGAAACCGTAGCTTGACCTTGGATCGACCCGTGTGAATGTAATTTGTAGGGGAATAAATACTAATATACTGAAGCTACTTATTATTGAACATGTTAAGTGGTAAACCAATTTTTTGGCACCTTAGAAGATCGCACCGATTCCCGGCCACCGTAGGCGCGGGCCTGCGGACGGTGAGCAATGGGTAGCTCGCCGTCCGATAAGGACCAGGGCCGGGTCAACGGCGCGTTGTGTTCCACGCGCGCCTCAGAGACGATGACTAGGGCCGATGCCTGCCGGGGTTGCGGAAAAGTCCATAAAAGATACCGTGGCCCCTGGCAACATGGCAATTGAAGGAACACGGGTGGGTTTTAGTCAGTAAGAGTCTGACACACCCTCAGAAGTCAGAAGTTATTTGATAATTTCCCACCCATAAAAAAAACGAAGGTCCGCACCAAGAATAAAATAGGAAACAAAACCAACCAATATTACTTCGTATTTCTTTGTCTCTTCCAGTTCTAAACGAAATATATAAAAGTCTCAAATCTTGGAAGCAAATGAAAATACCCTTTGATTGATCATTCTAATCTTCTCGAGCTACGCATAACCTACGCCGCAGATTTAACATTTTTGCTAAATTAAATTAACTTGACGAGAACTCAGCCACATCGACAGCAATAAGCTACGTGCAGTGAGCTCGCACAGGTCCTTCATTGTGCAGGAGTTCGTGCACTCAGAGCAAGACAGGAGTGAGGCATCATCTGTGATGTGGCAAGTAAGTTGTATCTACAGCGGCGCACTGGTGGGTCATGGCAGTTGTTGGCCTGCAACAAGCACTTCTGTAGACTCAACATAGTCAGCTGGTGTTTCAAATACCACAGTTTCCATTTTTATACGAATAATGACAAAGAAAAACTTTGAACAATGAAGATTTGTTTGAATGTGATCTAGTGTGATCTGACTGCTTGTTTAGCTACTACTTGATGACTCTTAAATGGGTGATTTTCAATAAAAAAAACAAGTTGCTGTTAGAAATGGTAGTTTGCGAATGTATTTTATTTATCTAAGTATACAGCGATCGAGGGAAAAAGGACGGGAACAAACAGGCCAATCACAACAAGCTATCACGTCATTTAGCTGTGCTGTGATTGGCTTACGATGATGCGATTGAATTTCGTTCGGATATTCATCCCAAACATACCCGCGGCCTTGAAAGCTTCAGCTTACAATTGAACTTTCCATTTGCTCATCTTCGACCAGAGGGCAGATCTTCGTGTATGGCCGTCTTACGATGCCTGATGATGTCTGAATATCTGCCACTCGTGAGATACCGTCGTTGCCAGGTATCGTTTTTATGATCCGACCCAATTGCCACTTCAACGGCGGAAGGTTGATTTCCTTAATAATGACAAGCGTGTCAGGTTTTAGGTCCGCCATATTTTTTCTCCATTTGGTTCTAGTCTGTAGCTCCGAGATGTATTCCTTGGCCCAGCGCGACCAGAACTGCTGCCGGATCTGTTCCACTCTCTGGTAGCGAGTCAATCGATGAACAGGTAAGTCTCGCAGGTCATCTTCACAGACTGGAGCGGTGAGTGGTCGTCCGATTAAAAAGTGGCCAGGGCTAAGGGGAAGATAGTCTCGAGGATCCGAAGACAGGGGAGTCATTGGTCGAGAATTCAACATCGCTTCGATTTGACATAACACTGTAGTGAGTTCCTCGAAGGCTAAGTGAGCGTTACCCACTACTCGGCGAAGATGGTATTTACATGATTTGACCCCAGCTTCCCACAAGCCACCGAAATGCGGAGAATATGGGGGAATAAAAGAAAAATGAATTTGTTGACCCCTCGCGTAATCAATAATATCCTTTCTACATTTTAATATAAACTGAGCAAAATCATTACTTAAGCCTACAAAGTTGCGTCCATTGTCCGAAAATATTTCTGACGGCTTCCCGCGCCGTGAAATGAAACGCTTAAGCGCAAGTAAGTATGCATCAGAAGAGAGGTCACTAACTAATTCCAAGTGGACTGCGCGCGTCGTGAAGCAGATAAACAAACAAATGTATGATTTAATTAGTTTCGCGCCTCTGCCCTTTCGGTTTTGTACGAACACCGGCCCTGCGTAGTCTACACCTGTGCGAACGAAAGGAAAACTAGCGGTTACCCGTTCTTTAGGCAAGTTGCCCATGAGTGGGGTTAATGTTTTACCTCGAAAACGCTTACAGACCACACATTGTTGCGTCACCTTCTTAGCTAGATTTCTATCTGACAGTGGCCACCAGTTTTCGCGCAAGCGGTACAGTAACGCTTGAAGTCCACAGTGCATAGACTGGTTGTGCTCGTGCCTAAACAGTAAAAGTGTAAAGTGATGTTCAGAAGACAAAAGAATCGGGTGTTTTTTATTATAATTAAAGTCAGGCGAATTCTTTATTCTACCTCCCACTCTAATTATATTTTCACTATCTAAAAACAAATTTAAGCTCGCAAGCCTAACGCTTGACTTGACATCTTTTCCATTTTTTAGTAAGCTATACTCAACTGGAAATGATTCCATTTGTGATAGTCGTGCAAGTGTACTAATCGCATGTCTTAACTCAATAACAGTGATCGTACCTGTCAGCTGATTTGTTTTGTTGCGCGCACAGCTGTTGTTAATAAAGCGTAGTACATATGCAGCAACATGACTCATGCGATTAAAATGCGAAAACTTATTGAATGGAAAAAATGTTTCGAGTGTAGTATTTTTTGTTAATAATGAGTTTATTACATTTGCTTTGAGTTCGGGTAACTCTTTAGGTGAGATGTCATTAACATTCGGAGTTAATTGCAAATTTAAATTGCTATCAAAGTCAAGGCCGTGCATAAAGTTAGGGCCTTCCCACCATAATGTGGATGAAGACAAGTCTTCAAGACCTACACCACGCGAAACCAGGTCAGCAGGGTTATCTTTTCCACTTACATGTCGCCAAGAAAACGTACTCGTAAGTTCGTGTATTTCAGCGACTCGGTTTTGCACAAAAGTTTTAAGCAAATTAGGTGCCATGCGTAACCAACCTAACACAATAGTTGAGTCGGTCCAAAATGTGACGTCATCAAAGTTACGGGTAAGTGATCTCTTAATCCTGTCAAACAGCCTAGCACCCAGCAACGCACCGCACAGTTCTAAACGTGGTATACTAACGGGTTTCAATGGGGCTACTTTACCCTTAGAAATAAGCAATTTGACTGTCACTTCACTAATACCTACACTACGCACATAAGCGCACGCGCCATATGCGGTTTGCGAAGCGTCTGTAAAAATGTGTAACTCAGTCCGAGTAGAATCACATAGAAAGACGTGTCGTGGAACTTTGATGGTGTGAAGATAAGAAAGACTGTCAACAAACCGGTTCCATGTTCGCATGACATCAGTGGGAAGCGGATCATCCCAGTTTAAATTTAATAGCCAAAGTTTTTGCAATAATACCTTGCCGATGATAACAGAAGGGCTTAACAATCCCAATGGATCATATATCTGAGAAACAGTTGACAGAATTATGCGCTTAGTAACAGAATTGCTGCCGTTTTGAAATTGCGTATGGAAATTAAATTCGTCCGCGTTGCTACACCAACCTATACCTAATGTTCTACATTGACTATTATCACCTAAGTTTAAGTCACGAAAAATACTGAGGTCAGGCTGTGACGTCGTTGGAGCTGATGCACCGTCGAGCTCAAAGTTAAAAGTCCATTTGCGGAGTGGAAAGCAGCCGGACTTAAGAATGTCTGATGTTCGTTTGCATATGTCAAGTAGTTTGATCTTGTCGTCATACGAGGTCAAAAGGTCATCTACGTAAAAGTCGTCAGTTATGACCCTTTTAACCTCGGGATTCGTACACTCAGCTCCTAATTGCTTAAGACACCTAACAGAAAGAAAGGGCGCCGACGCTGTGCCGTATGTTACGGTGCTCAGCTGATAGAACTCGAGCTGTTTTGTCGGATCATCACGCCACATAATAAGTTGTAAGTCACGTTGAGAGGAATCAACAAGAACTTGACGGTACATCTTCTCGCAATCTGCAATTGCTGTGAATTTAAATTGTCTGAACCGTAGCAAAATACCCAGCAAGTCTCCCTGAATAGGAGGTCCTACAAGCTGGATATCGTTGAAAGATTTGCCGTTACTGGTCGCAGCACTGGCGTCGAATACTACACGAAGCTTCGTAGTCGTGCTGTGGTCTCGAAAAACGCCGTGATGCGGCATAAAATAGTAAGGACTCGTATAAGAATCAACCTGAGTCATGTGACCCAAGTTGATATATTCGTGTATAAAATCAGTGTATAATTTCTTATAGCTAATAGGTGCGCGTAATAACCTATTTTCTAAGGACAAAAAACGCCGCTTTGCCTGGGAAAATGATTCACCCAAAGCATCGGGCGACTCTTTTAGAGGAATGTGAACACAAAATCGTCCATCTTTATTGCGTGTAGTGGTTGTGATGAAAGACTGTTCGCAGGCCTGCTCTTCGTCTGTGTGTGTATTCCGAAGCTTGGGTAACTCGTCTAACTCCCAGAAATGACGTAGCTGATTTTCAATGGATTGAGTGAAGTTACATTGGACATGTCCATTATTATGATGTGTATTATTAATAGGACCCGATATTATCCAACCTAACTTCGTGTTCTGTAAGAACGGACCGTTCGGTAAACGTATCTTGCCATCGATAAGCAAGTCCCAAAACCGATCCGCGCCTATTAAAACATCTATCTTTTGCGGCCCTAAAAATCGCGAATTTGCCAGCTGCAGGTGTTCAGGAATCCTAAACTGTGTGCTTTGTGCCTGCATAGCAGGCAATGTGGCCGTTATTTCAGATAGAACGAAACATTTGATGTGAAATGAGTAGGAATTAATATGTGATTTAATTTCTAGATCACACGTTTGTGTACAACGTGATACCAAATTACCTACTCCTCGTATTTCATGAGTGGACTGTATTAGCGGAATATCTAACATTTCGCAAAACGAATGCGTAACAAAACAGCTCTGGCTACCGCTGTCAAGTAATACACATGCGACATGATAATTATTATGTTTATCAGGAATCTCAACTAACGCAGTAGATAAGAGAACCGGTTGCACATCTATGCATTGTGTGTATGTGTGTGTATCAGTGTGAACATTGTTAACTTGAATGAATTGCTTTCCGTTATTGGGATCGTGCACCGTCTCAGAGACGCGCGGTGGGGGCGCGCATGGCGCGCTAGCCACTGCCGCCGCAGTCGTCGTTCCTGTCACGGTACAGCTAGATTGGTTGGAATCATTAGGGTGAATAAGTGAATTATGTTTCATGTTACATTGTTTACAAGGTCCCCACAAGCAACCGTCTAAAGTGTGTCCGGAGCGCAAGCAATTTTCACACAAGTTATTATCTTTGACTACCTTTAATTTATTTTGTAAATTCATATTAATGAATTGCGTGCAAGTGTAAATTGGGTGTTTACCTTTACATACTACGCACAATCTACGCGCTTTACGGCCCGTTGATGAAGGTGGGTTACTTGAAGAAACATTGCAGTGTGTTGCATTACCTCTGACATTTTTTGTTTCTGTCTTACGGTGATCTTTTGTGTGTGATACTGATAATGCTAAAGTTTCCAACAAATCAGCCTTACTTTTGAGGAAATTAATCAAACTGTCAACCTTCAATTTAGTTCTAGGGGGGGTGTTTGCCAACAATAAACCTTTATGTTGTTCCCACTCTCGTTCGGTGGTTCTATCTAGCTTAGAAACAACAATATATATTATAAGCGTATCCCAGGTATCCGTTGGCTCATCAAGGGTTTTTAAAGCGCGTAAATTGTTTATAATTGTATCTATAAGTTTTCTAATTAGTGAAGGTGACTCTTTCACTGGTTGTATTGAGAACAATGCTTTAAGGTGACTATTCACCAATAATCTATCATTATCGTACCTATTTAGGAGTAACTCCCATGCCACAGAGTAGTTAGCTGCAGAAATCTCTAGCGCGTTTACAACTGATTCGGCACTTTCTTTGAGCGAAGATTTAAGATAATGGAATTTTTGAATATTACTGATCTCAGTCGAATTGTGCACCAAAGATATAAACGTATCCCTATATTCGAGCCAGTGTTCATACATGCCGTCGAACGTAGGTAACATGATGGTTGGTAGTTTAACGGACACTGGCCTGTTTATATGCTGGCACGGTTTGGAACAATCAGCGACCTCTTCACTGACGCTAAGAATGGATTCAGCTCGGGCAATAGTATTATAGTAGCCGTCTTCGAACTGTTGCCGTTGATCTAACTGATCATCTATGTCACTATCGGAAACTAGTTCTTCAAGTTTTGATTGTATTTCATTAAATTCACTAAATAAAATCTCAGCACCCTTTACACGTAATTTTAAATCTATTTTTAACTCTCTAGATATAGTTTTTACACTGATAGTATTTAAATAATTAGCAAGTTTTGTTAACCTGCCCTTAACGATCCCACGTTTCCTAACCAAATCGCGCATGATTTGCTCAGTTTTTTCGTCAATAATAGTTCCATAGGGGGACCTATCACGTGATTTGCTGGGACCCTTCCCATCATCAGCCATTAATGGCATCCCGGTGGCCTGTGAAAAGTGGAGTACTCACGTGCAAAGTGACTGCGTGTGAAAACGGCTGGTGCTAATAGTGACACGATCAGCCGATGTGTCGCTCTGCGCAATGGGCAACCCTCACCAACACCCTCACTGGAATCAGATCACAAAACGGTATTACACTTATGAACTCAGCAGGTCTTGAAAACTGGAACTTGATAAACGCACCGTGTGTCCGCTTGTTCTTCCAAATCTTCAATTATCCTTTCACATCAGTAAGATTGAAGGCCTTTGCGTGAATATGCTGCTGAATCTGCGCTTCTAAGTGTAATTTCGCTCGTCTTTATGTGCCTGCGTGGTCGTAGCAGCGTGGCAGTCCAAAGGTCGCTTGACTCGACGATTTGGTTTTGATGCTTCAAATCCTCGAAATATGGCTCTGAAGGTCCAAATATGTTTGAATGTGATCTAGTGTGATCTGACTGCTTGTTTAGCTACTACTTGATGACTCTTAAATGGGTGATTTTCAATAAAAAAAACAAGTTGCTGTTAGAAATGGTAGTTTGCGAATGTATTTTATTTATCTAAGTATACAGCGATCGAGGGAAAAAGGACGGGAACAAACGGGCCAATCACAACAAGCTATCACGTCATTTAGCTGTGCTGTGATTGGCTTACGATGATGCGATTGAATTTCGTTCGGATATTCATCCCAAACAGATTTATTTATTTATCGTTTTTCCATCAACAGGTTTCATCACCCCAATTATTTGAGCATATGGCGATTCTTCCTTATGCCTTGGTGGTTGACTGTCTCCGAGCATCAAGCTGAGGTCTGCATATACAACTTCATTAACGGTGGCCTGAAAAAAAACAATGATTAAAATACCTATCTTAAAAAGAGTTTTCTTCTCGCCATACTATATCATTGAAGTTTGTTTGTGCTTTTAAAGTCTCTTCTGCTTAACATGAATGGTTTTGGCAAATTAAATCTCATTTTTTATGTTTGAGTCTCTATCTGCTAGAACGATCTTATCTTCGAATCGGCTGAATCTATTTTAATGCGACTTTCACAGGAAGGTTTATGAGTTTGTAATTATGTTCGAAATGATGTCGCTTTCCGACCTCCTCGCGCTAAAAAGACTATGAGAGGAGAAGGTTCACGTCAATAGTGCATCGGGCCTGGGTGACGCAGGAATACGAGGTGCATGACACACCAAGCTGATTTCCTGGAGACAAGCAAAGGTTGTCGCTGAACTTACATATGTATTAATTTTCATTGTTTCTACTGAGTGCGAATTTCTATAACAATATTTTGTTTTGACACATAAATAAGTGACCAATATTATAACACACATCACTATGGCGGATGTTATCACGTATATCAACACATTTTGAGGAGACGGCTGTCGGTCAGCACTTTCTGAAATCAAAAACAATAAACTCATATGATAAAAGGCTTCTCTTATGTTCCGTAATAGTAAGTAAGACCAACTTTATGAGAACAGCTCGTACAATGGTGAGAAATAAAATCTACATATAAAAAGTACAAAGTTGAGTTTCATGTCCGACTGTATGCGCTTAGCTCTTCTAAATTATACAATGGATTCCGATGAAGTTTTCACTATAATTTTGACAGTTTATTAAGAAAAGTTTATGTGTTATCCTACATTATTAAACGAGCCATATTTGTATGTATATGTATTTGTTTCTATATCAATATTTGTACCTATTCACGTTCTCGAAATCGGCTCTAACGATTTCGATGAAAGTTGCAATAATAGGGGTTTACGGGGGCAAAAAATCGATCTAGCTGGATCTCATACCTGGGAAAATTAACTTTCTCCGCATTTTCACCCAAGCAGAGCTCGGTCGCCCAAAGTTTGGAACAAGATAATAAATAATGACATGACATTACTGACATTAGAATAATGATCATGACAGTATGGAACTAGTAGGTACTATCCTACATTATTAAAAAAGCATTCTCTATATTCACTAGAGCTAATTTAGGTACAGTGTAGAAATGTCGAGCTTTTAGCGCGTCGCCACATCAGTATATCACCCGTGCGAAGCTGTGAGGCGGCTCGCTAGTATAATACCTTCCATTCATACTTACCAGTATCGTTAGATGTTTTTCCCATGTTTTCATAATATTGTGTCGTTGTTGGAACATAACTCCAGTTAAAACTACTATGACTCCAACTTTCTAAATCCGTAAGTGGCTTCACTGTCTTTGCCTTCATCTCTATTTCAGTAACAACACCTGCAATGAAACTAGTCTTACCAAGCGGTGTCGTGTTACCCAGTAACTGGGATGTGGAGGACAGATAGGCAGTCGCTCCATGTAAAATACTAATATTTATCTGGATCTGATTGGACTTTAAGCCAATCACAACATAGTCGGGAAAAGTCGGAGCAAATTAACATACTTACCAGTATTATTTGGAGAGCTGTTCGTCGATGTTTTCATGTTTTCATGTGGCGACGGTGATAAATCAGTTATAGGCGTTGTTGTCTTAGGATTTTCACTCATTCGTGTAACAATTGAAGGACCTGCAATAGACAATGTCATTATTTGCTCCGATGTGGAAATAGTCCTTGTGATGGTGACAAAGGGAGCCAGTGAGCATGATCAAAAGTAAAAATGAATTAATTATTGAACCAAAATGATGTTAGATTTCGGTATTCGGTATCATCCAATTACGCTCCGAATGATCGAAAAACGAGCATGAACGTTAATTTGTAAATAATTTTGTCGATGTCGTGTGAACGTGGAATTATACGAACATTCACTCTAGTGAGTAATATATGTATGAGAAATATTTAGAACTCATTAGTAACAGGTGCAATCATTTTGTAAGTCGTTGTTGTTTTAATATTTATTGTGGTAATCTTAGCACGTTAGACTTAAAAGTATTATTTATTGTTTTGTAAACTATTAATTAATAATAACTATTAATTATTAACTTTTCGCAATGCCTGTTGTCACAGGCATTGGTTACAGGAATTTGTAGGACTTAATTATTATAACTATTCAGTTAATTAATATATTTTCATTCAAGAAAAATCAGAGCAAGAAGACAATTTCTCTCCTCCGTATAATGAGTGCTTGACAAACTATGTTAACTTTAACTCTGTACATGTCTGTTATACATGAGTTTGAGTTGAGTTTGAGTTCTGTGTTTGAGTTTGATACTTTAAAACAATTCATTTTTTGTGTTGATTGATAACTTAGCTTTAGCCTATAATGTTCCCACTGCTGGGACTCAGGCCTCCTCTCTGTGAAAGGGAGTGGGCCATAATCCACCACGCGGGCCTCGTACGCGTTGGTAGATGTCACATGTCTTCGAATTGTTGGTTCTGGGACATGCCGGTTCCCTCACGATGTTTTCCTTCGCCGTTTTTAGAGCAGTGGTTATGAAACAATTTACACAAAGTAAAGCGCCTGCTTGGGATCGAACCCTACGAACCTACAACTCGTAGGTCGTAGCCGTTACCACTAGGCGACACAAACGCGTTTTGACCGATCTACACTTTTGACTGTAACTAGGTATGTCACATTCAAAACTGTCGTTCGATCTATGTAGGTACATGCAATCGACCGTACACCAGTTGACATCACGGAATGCGCCAATACTGCTCCGACGTAAAGGCGCTCTCACAGTCGAATGGTCGCTATTGATTAAAATCCGTAATTCATTCTTTTTTTTATAAATTGGAAAGATACACATGATAAATAAATATTTAAGCGTTTTTTAAATATTAGAATCGTTAATAATGTTACAACAGAAAACTGTATATTAATTATAAGTGTTTGTAGAGAGTATAGAGAGGCTTACCTTCACATTCGTGTTTCAAATCTATCATCAGCACACAGGGTGTGGCTTTTAAACAAATATCTGTAAGAAAACAACACCAATCGACAATACATCGTTTATTTGCACTCGATGTTCCTAATGACAGCTATACAAGCTGACATACACATGCTATTGAAAAGAATGCTTGTTTGCTAGTTAGTAGTAAGTATACTTAATTATAAAATGCTCTCCGTGTGGTTAAAATAATCATACTGTTTTCGAATAACATAAAACACATGCTAATTGTGTACTACTACTAGGTAGCATCTGCTTGAATTTAGCATTAGTTTGTGTCAAGGCAGATGGGAGTGGAAACGTCGTAGACGGACATAACGTGACCTTATTGGTGATTTTATCCACAAAGGTCAGGTGGGTAGAACTCATAACCGACGTGTATGTGAGAACATAAACGAAGCAAAAGGAATTTGTAAGGATTGTAGCAGGTGGCGTTCTGTAGTTTGTCTACCCCCATGAAAAGAAGGCGTGAGTTTACGTATGTAATATATAGCATGTGTATGATGAAATGACTTTTATCTACTGCACCCAAAGCATCGCAGAAACTAGCACTCATTGTCACAATATTACATTGTCGTACCTCTATATGTCTCCTCAGTTATCTCGTTATTTGATGTCGAGACATTCATTCCTTTTGCTACTATTATATCTGAACACAAGTTATGTGTATTATATAAGTTCATGGAAATTTTTACTTCGGGGTAGCTTAAGACACGACGGACCCAATAATATTCTTCACCAGTTTCGATTTCAACGTCCTTCGACATCACCGCAGTTTCTAGACCTGAAAGAAGTCCAACATTGCACTTTACATCTTCAAATAAATGTACAAAAGTGTAAATACACTAAATTCTATCAATAGAGCCTCATTCAAAGATTGTCCATACGTTTCAAAAATAAATCCGGCGGATATTTCGGAAATAAAATCTAGTGTTTCGACCAAACAGCGTGCGAAGGTACACTTCCTAAGGCGTCGGTAGACCGCAGACAGCAGCGGTTTTGCGGTTGACAACAACTGCAAGCTACAGTGCCGCTGAAGTTTTGATTTCGATCGTCTTATCGCTCTGTTAGTGACAGCCACTGACAGCACTACTGGTATGCCGTCTGCGGTCGCCGCTCGACCGCAGCATGCATAACTGCATATGCATAGTCAGCCTATAACGATCCCACTGCTGGGACATAGGCCTCCTCTCTGTGAGAGGGAGTGGGCCGTAATTCACCCAGCGGGCCTAATGTGGGTTGGTGGATGGCACATCATGTCTTTGAATTTTGGTTCCAGGACATGCCGGTTCCCTCACGCTATTTTCCTTCACCGTTTTGAGAGCGACCGCAGCAGTAGGCGGCAATTTCGCTTTGTCCGTACAAGCGTTTTCATAGAGTTATATAGAAACCAGTAGTATCGCTGTGCTCTGTCAATGTGGTTGGGCGGCTTTGCTGCTTCATTTTGCGGTCTGCCGCATCACCTTTACAATTGTACATTAAAATGTTGTCATTAAATTTTAAAAGTTTTAAGTAAGAATTGGTAGAAATCACGTACATATAAACACATTCTTCTATATTTAGTTCTCGTCCGTTACAAAACTCACGAAAAATTAAGATACTTATGTTCTATCTGGTCTTAGGTAGAAAGGCAGAAACTTACCTGACTGATATATTACATTGATCGCAGTCATACTTGTTGGTTTGTTCGTAATATATATACGCATAAATAACTGATTAGTCAGGTGATACCCGAAGGTATAACAAGATACAGGTTTATGTTCAGTCATGGTGTCAGTCAGAAGTTTTGTGTCTAAAACAAAAAAAAACCATGTGACTTGTTAAAATACGCTGAACTAGCAATTGCCATGCATTAGTCTCGCAAAAACTCGAAAATGGCTTGACCGATTTGTTTTTGAGGTGAAAACTTCTTTACGTGCGTTGGACATTTTTGAGATGTGACTAAATCATTGATTTCGCGACACCGTGATGACACCAGCTTTTGACCATTAAGACATCAACGCGTTGATTACCGCGGTGCGTGGAGTAAAAAACATCAACGCGTTGATTACCGCGGTGCCGATTTTTTTTTTTCAAATTTTCGCTTCTCTCGGCACTCCCGGGGAGCCACGGTGTTTTTTTTTTTTTTTTCTCCTTAATCCTGGGGTGGTTTAGGAAAAAGAGATTAAGGAAAAGCCAAAAGGAACAGCGGAAAAATATTGATCTCACGTGGTACGAAGTCATCTATTTAGAGATAGAATTCGCTCTGTAAGAGGAAGTAATTCGGTTATAAAATTAATTTGTACTGACTGAATTACTTTTTCATGAAATCAAAACATTTGAGAACAAATCTAACTTAGAGACATGTATTAATAATTCTTATGATTATAATTCTGTAAATACATATTTGTTATAGTCGCGAATCATATTTCGATCAAGATACAACCTGACACTGACCTGCAAATTGCAAAAAACGTGAGAAAATGTTAATTTCGCGGGCTAGGCAACGTTGAGGATCTTCCTTAACGTTGAATACATCCACGACCCTTATACCGTTGCATGCAGCCTAAGCATAATATTTAGCGTGCGTTACATTGAACACTCCCGTAATCTGCGAATTTTCAAACCATAAGTAAATCATTTCCCAGCAGTTATTTTTGCACCAAGTTACTTAGTTTGATGCTTAGATGACGGCTTCATGAAGGATCTTTTTACATCCTGTATATTTTCGGAAGAACGCATTTACCTACAGTACCTATTCAAGTAAAAGTTATCATATTGTTGGTAGACTTCAGCCAGTCAATAGGCAATTCAGATTATGCAGGCGGTTTGTACGGAAAAATCATATGGAACAACCCAAAACGACTGGCGACCACAAACCGCCGCGGCACAACCGTAACCGTAATGCAGACCTTCGAAATTGTACCTTTATATCAATGCTTCAAAATTAAGATAACGTTACTTACAAAAATCAGAGGCATTATAAACAGACACGTCCGTAGCCAAACTGATAGCAAATATCATAAAAAAGTAAATGAATCTCTGCATCTTCATTTAAAAACAGACACAAAATGAGGTATATTAAATATTTTGAGTGAGGGTAAGTTGTCTATAATTCTTTTTAAGCAGTTATTTACACTACATTATATAATTGAATAAACGTATATCTACAAAGACAAAACAAACTGGAATCAGTAACAAAAAAGTTTCGTTGTGGCTTTTATAAAATCTATTATTATACAAAATTTCCTCCTGATATTAGTAGGAAACCATAGCAATGCTAACCGCTAGCGATAATAATAATATTATTATCGCTAGCGGTTATCATATATTATGATGATTAACTCTATATAAACTAAATATTATAAAAGCGAAAGTTTGTGAGGATGGATGGATGTTTGTTACTTTTTCACGCAAAATCTATTAAGATATTTTATAACCTGGATGAACACATAGGATATTTTTCATCCCGATATTCACACGGAATCGAGACTTATGCGGGTGACACCGCGGGGCGCTGCTAGTTAACTATAAATTCTGTTAGGTCAGCCTGTACATGAAACACCCAGTAAATTATTATTTTAAACCCGTAAACGTACCAACTGCTGAGCAATCTCCAAATGCCAGCTACAATAAAGTTATTGAAGATATATCTACAAAGAGTGGTGATCGCAGTACGTTGTTATTAACAGACAGGAGGAAGCTGCTGCATATCCTCTCATCGTAATTCTCTAATCTCATCTTACGATACCCACGGGTATAGATGGGGTGGCCTCTCATTGCTAGGAACGAGAAGTACATACATATCTCTCTATATCACATAATCTATCGATACTTGTAATTAAAAATGGGTTAGGTTAGGTTTAATGGAAATAAAAATTGAGAGCAGATTCCCGAAAAATTTACAAATTTGGGAGAAACTGAACGTCCTTTTTTCTAAGAGATTGTTGTATGAACTCGAGACCATATTGGAATGTTGACAGGACAACGTCTGTTGGGTTACCTGCAGTTCCAGTTTCTTCTTCGGAGATAAAACAGCTGTAAGTTTATACTCGTTGGTCTATTGGTCCCTAGCGATACTGCTGAGTTTCTCAGTAGCAGCCCGGAGTAAGGGTTTTTTTAACCACTACGGGAAACCTCTTGGCTTGCTTCCTACCTGGTGGTAAGTGATGATCAGGCCTAAGTTGGAAGCGAGCTCATCCTCAACCACAGAGGAACTGCCTATCTTACCTGTAACTACCGAAACACAACAATGCTGTCAACATTGTTCTTATGGCGACGGATTTAGATAAGATGGTGGTAGCTAGCCAAGCGGGCTTAGAACAAACCCTACCACCAACCAAACCGAGCAGAAAATTATGTATCCACTGGAATTGAACCCGGTACCTCTGGGTCTGAGACAGGTTGTGTAACCACTAGACCACAGAGGCGGCGATTTGCCCCCGGTTTATGGCAATAGGCTCGCCCCCTATTACATGGGACTTAAACATATAATTTTCAAGTGTGTGTACAGTAGGGTACACCTCTGCCTAACCTTTCGAGGGTGATTCTATGTATTTTATAATAAAACAGCTTTATAGCGAAGTCAAAAATATCTTGTTATGGTATTCAAGCTTTATTGTTCGACATGATAAGGTGAAGCGCTAACTTTGTGTTAAATGGTATTAGTGTCACTTACTTACATACATTTTCAGCCTACGATGTCCCCACTGCTGGGACACAGGCCTCCTCTCTCTGAGAGGGCTGTAATTCACCACGCGGGCTCAGTGCGGTTTGGTGGATGTCACATATATTCGATTTTTTTTTCTAGGACATGCCGGTTTCCTCACGATGTTTTCCGTCACCGTTTTGGCTTCGAACCCACAAGCCGGTTTCCTCACGATGTTTTCCGTCACCGTTGTGGCATCGAACCCACAACCGTAATTCGCGGCCGTTAACACTGGGCCACCATTGCGCTTATCTTACGGACATATGTATTACTCAAAATGATTAAATGTTGTGGTTTTCCTTATTAGAAACAGGAAAATACATTACATAAATTATTTACCGAACCTGGCAAAACACAATTAAACATAGGATTGTTGGTCAATCACAAACATAATACTGATTTACATGTATGTATGGGGGTTCCTGGCTAAATAATTATAGCCGCACGGTGCGATCTTTCAGCGTAAGCCTTGTTGAGGTCGGTCCCTGGATGGGTGAAAGAAAGAAAGAAAGAAAGAAAAATAGGTTTATTTGTCACAGAGACACGTACATACATCTAAGACAAGAGTAAATGAAAACAACAAAAAGTACATAATAAATCACGAGCATAAAACAGAAATTAGTCGGCAGCTGCACGACATGACTGTGACAAGAAGGCTTCCACTCAGCATGATGCAGTGCTATGGGGAGCCCACAGCACAGCGCTGATTTTCAGTGGTCAGCATCAATCTCATACCGAGACCCCCCCCCAACTATTTCACGTTACGGGTGGTCAAAAGCCCGAAAGTCTGACAACCAGTGGTGCCAAGGGGTATCGTGTTACTCAGTAACTGGGTTGCGGAGGTCAGATAGGCAGTCGCTCTACTCCGGTTAGACTGGAAGCTGACCCCAATATATTTGAGAAAAGGCTCGGCAGATTGATGTATCTATGACCTGCAATGTCCTGAATACACTTTTTCTGTGCTTTCAAGATTATTTCCTTGTTGGTTGAATTCTCTCAAAAAATAACAGCTATCTCGAAACTGAACCTACCAAGCCATGATATGCTGTGAGGTAAGTTTATAAAACGCAGACAGACTTACTGATTCGTTTATTAGTAAGTAACATCTTAAATATCATCACGACTGTGTTCCGCAAAGGGTTGGGCAGAAGTGTCCCTATACTACACCCACATTTCGCCAATTATGTTTAAGTGCCGTGTAATACGGGGCGAGCTTATTGCCATCAACCGGGCACAAATCCAGACTCCGGGCTGCTACTGAGAAATTCCAGATTCAGATTCAGAATCAGATTCATTTATTTGCAAAAATATGTGTAGATAATATACATGGTATGATGCTTATTATAGGTGTAACAAGGTATTTTTCGGCTCAACATGTTTGAACAGGGTCTACCCTTTATAGCAGAACTTTTTATGTAATAATATTATTTTGCATAACAGCGCATAGCATAAAAATCATTTCGCAGAAAATCGTTTGGCATACACTCATTTATAATACATTAAAAACGCATAATTTTGTAAGTCAGAATCATCTTTAAGCATAAATTTCATATCCATAATAATTAAAAGTAGAACCATCATATTGCAGAAAGTTCACTGTCAGAATCGTCTTTTGGCATACATACATTTCATATCGATAATCATTAAAAGGTAGAACCACAGACTAAGTAGGGTAGAACTATCATATCTCAGAAAGTTTACAGTTAGAATCATAGTTTTGGCATACTTTTCATATCCATAATAATTGAAAGACTCATCTATCACATTACGGAAAATTCATAGTTAGAATAATTTTGTATTTCTTACCATTGAATGAACACTTTTTTTTTTCGCCACGGACTTACGACGTTAATCAAATTATTTTTACTTTTGCTATAGTAGGAGGTAGTTGTCATATCGTTTTATTGCGTTGAGCAAAATCAAGCTAAAGTATGTATATTAAATATGGAAAATTCTGCAGAAAGTAATTTAAAAGTGTTTAGATCAAGCAAAGGTGGAATTAAGTTAGAAATGGATTGATTTATTTAAAAAAAATAAAGTGCAAAGTGACAAATACTATTGGTTGTGTGAAATGAGACGGAACAAAAAATATAATTGTAACGTAAGAATAATCACCATATATACCAGTGAAAGTAATATGCATACATTGAAAACCAAAAAAATACTTAACCATAATCATGACCCTGATGTTATAAAGTCAAAGGTCGCTAATATTGTAAATTTGATTAAAGAAGAATCCATTCATATCGATGGGAAAAAAACAAGTCAGATAATAAACGATTCGATCTACAACATTAGACGAGATTTCAGCACATTTACCAATAATCAAAAATTTAAAGCAAATTATATATAGAAATAAAAAAAAGGGAAAAAGCCAATTACTGAACCAGAATCAATAGATTTTCAACTCGATATGAATAAGTAACATTGTGACTATTTGGAGAATGATTTGATTATAAAGGATCAATCAAAGAACGGACGTCGGATAATTATGTACACAACAAATAAATTATTACATCATCTAAGCCGATCCAAATATTGGCTTGCAGACGGCACATTCAAAATTTTACCAAAAATATTCCGTCAACTGTATGTGATACATGGATCTGTATATCATAATGTAACATTTCCGATGGTACTTGCACTAATGACTAATAAGGATAAGGCTAGCTATGATACATTTATTGAAATGGTATTGGAATGTTGTGCATCCGCTGATATAGTCCTATCACCCCGTTATATAATAATGGACTTCGAACAAGCGCCCCAAATTACTTTTAAAAATTATTTCGATAGTGTTATAATCAAAGGATGCAATTTCCATTTAGGGCAAATAATATACCGGAAAATACAGAAAAGTGGCTTCCAAATATTATACGGTAATGATGCTAAATTTGCCATGGAAATGAAATGTTTATTTGCTCTTTCTTACTTATCGCCTAGTGATATACCAAAGTATTTTGATGAATGGCGCAAAATTATATCCCCTGAGGCGGACATTATTACACAATGGTTTAGCGATAATTATATTTGGGGAACAAATTCTTCGCCACCAAAATATCAGCCTAGCCACTGGAGTACAAAAGATGTAATCGACCAGGAACATAAAGTTATGCTGAATCGTGGCATCACAGGATAAATACCATAGTGAGCGCAAATCATGTGGGATTCTATAATATATCAAATCAGAAATAAAATACTCAATCATAGAAATTGATAAACTAGGTACAGGCGCCCCAGTACCAGCAAAAAGAATAAAAGTGTTGCATAAAAAGTGTCGCATAGAAATTATATTAAATAATCAGTCAGATTACACTGAAACTGGGTTTTTGAAGGCAATAGGAGCTAATTTGAGATTAGTTTAACGAAAATTGACTTTAAATTTAACCGACTTCAAAAAGGAGGAGGTTCTCAATTCGACTGTATGATGCTTTTTTTTTGTATGTTTGTTACGCGATTACTCCGTCAATTATAAATTGATTTTGAAGATTCTATTTTTGTTCGTTAGGTCATTCTTCCAAAAAAGAAACTAAAAAGTAAAAAATAACTTTAATTTTGGAAGATGGTGGCAAACAACGAAATTTCAAAACCAAATATACCAACTTCCGAAATTAAAATTTGTTTTTGACTTTTTAGTGTCTTCTTTGGAAGTCGGTTGTTTTTTTTTGTAAAAAGTTTTTTGTTTAAATGCTTATTTAATTATCTATCTGCATGTATTACTTTGTATTACTTACTGAACTCAATTAAACCGTTGATTGTGAACATTTATGTGGTTCTTATTTACCTGTGAGAAGCATGCAAACATGCAAACAAGCTTACACCATGCATGCATCAAGCATGTAGCATGCAAATATGCAAAAAAGCACACACCATGCATGCAGCATGCAAGCAAGCATGTAGCATGCAAGCAAACATGCAGCATGCAAGCAAGCATGCAAGCAAGCAAACATGCAGCATGCAAGCAAGCATGCAAGCAAGCATGCAACATGCAGCAGGCATGGTTTCTGTCACGGTTCTGACGCTGCGGGGCTCCGGCGGTCCCACGCAAGCTTCTCGTCGCAAATGATTGTAACGCTCACCACAGCAGCTTCGGCTTGCTGGCCGGCTTAGCCGGCCAGCCTCAGCCGCGGCGGCGAGCGTTAAAACCACCTGCTCCTCAGCTCGCGGGCCGCCTTGCCCCTCCGCGCCTACGCGGGCTTAAATTACACTCTAGGGGTAGGGCAGACAAGACTACGTGCAGTCGGTTTTGCAGCGATTCGGTTCTGTCACTTCACTAACTTTTGTAGTACAACATATTTACTTTTTAAGACAATATTTTAATTTTAAGTTAAGGTTAAGAATATGATTACATTTTATAGAAATGACAATAATTATGCCTAATAAAATTATTCCAAATGATATTCTGCGATCTTCTCAATATGCCAAGTGAAATTATTCCAAATAATCGTCGCTTTAAATAAACGTTATGTGAAACGAAATTATGCGAAATTAAGCTTTGCCAAAAGTAATTATGCCAAATAAAATTCTGCCATCTTAAAAGTATGCCTTTGTAAATTCGGACATATAAACATTCGGCCAAACAATAATTATATTAAATGATTTTTATGCCTTATATATATTCGTTTAAAGAAGATTATGCCAAGTGTGTTATGCCAAATAAATTTCGGAACATCAAAATTCTGCAAGATAGAGGGAACCCGTTTGAACATGGCTGGTGTACAAATTAGGTTGAAAGACTGTAGGATTCAAAATTAAGATACAATGAGCAATAATATAAATAAAACAACAATTACAATAATATTAAATTAAATACGTCAATAGTCATGCGAGCGATTTATCATTTAAAAATTCATTAACATTATAATTAATTTCTTAACACAGTTAGGGATATATTAAAATTATTGGCGCTCTGCATACAACGCTTTTATACAGTAGCGCTGTCTTAGCTGGCTGAACACGACTTTTACTATTATCCCGGCGATTACGTATTATAATGTCCGATATTCGTGGAAACAAATGGGGGTTATTTCTTACAAATAGGGCTATTTCCAAAATATAAAGTGACGGAAGTGTGAGTATTTTATGCTTTGTAAAAAGTGGCTTACAGCTCTCCGTACTTTGGATACCGAACATGGCACGTAGGCATCGCTTTTGCATTATAAATGCCCTATTTTTTTCTTTTTTATTGAGTTGCCCCTAAAGATAATGCCAAATCTGAGGACAGATTCAACAAGTCCTTAATACGCCGAGAGTATCATCAGTGTTGATGGTTGGAGCAAGTCGGTACAAAGCATATGATTGACTACTGATTTTTTACATAGTTTCTCAATGTGTTCTTTCCAATTTAGTTTACTGTCTACCGAGAAAACGAGCATTAGTAACTTCATTTATATTTATAGAATGTTCTTGAATATTGGCGGTATAAAAGCAGAGAGCCGACACACGACGCAGTCAGTCTGATTTAGGCGATACAACGAAGCGAATCGAAGTGAACTATAAGTGCGATATCTAAGTAAATAGTGATCAGTAGTGTATTTGTGATTAAGTTTTAAGTGTTTTGTGTTTAATAAAGTTATTTAATTGTCTGATTGGTAATAATTAATTTATCCCATACCCAGCTCGTAACAATTTGGTGTCAGAAGTGAGGGATAAATTATGCCAATTCTACCGAAGGACGACACGGACGGTATCCGTACCAGGAGTCAGCGACAGCAGGACATGGACCAAAGGCGGTTTGGACATTCTCCGACACAGACACCGGGTGGTGTCCAGCCTACGTCAGTGCCAGTCGCTGGCCCATCCGCAGTTTCTACAGCATCAATGGCGCCAGACTTGTCAGCCTTAATGGCGCTGCTACAGGAGCAGTCTCGCCGTCAAGATGAGCAGTCTCGCCGTCAAGAGGAGCAGGCTCGCCGGTTGGAAGAGCAGTTGCAGCGAGACAAAGAGGAGCAGGCTCGCCGTCAAGAGGAGCAGGCTCGCCGTCAAGAGGAGCAGGCTCGCCGTCAAGAGGAGCAAGCTCGCCGGTTGGAAGAGCAGTTGCAGCGAGATAAAGAGGAGCAAGTCCGCCGCCAAGAGGAGCAGGCTCGCCGGTTGGAGGAGCAGTTGCAGCGAGACAAAGTGGAGCAAGTCCGCTGCCAAGAGGAGCAGGTTCGCCGGTTGGAAGAGCAGTTGCAGCGAGACAAAGAGGAGCAGGTCCGCCGCCAAGACGAGCAGATGCTCCTCATAAAGGATCTTCATGCAACTTTTGGCAAAGACCTAAAGGTGATGAAGGATCAGGTACAGCAGCACGAGAATCGCCTCTCAGAAGCCGAAGTTCAGATCGCTGGGGTGAAGAAGGCTTTGGGGGAACTGAAGACTGGAGACGTGACTGTAGCTTCAGTAGTTGCTGCACCTTCAGCGCGGGGCTTTAAGGTGCCTCCATTCGATGGCACATCTTCGTGGTCGGCTTATAAAATTCAATTTGAGGCCGTTATGAAGGCGAATGGATGGTCAAAACCGCAAGCCTTGACCGCGCTCACCTTGGGCCTCCGAGACCAGGCCCTAAACATTCTTGAGGCGCTCGGCAAGAATGTAACCTACGAGCAGCTGCTGGAGGCGTTAGAGTCCAGATACGGCGACGCGCACCTGGAGCACGTATTTCGTGCTAAGTTGAAGGATCGTGTTCAACGTAGTGCCGAGAACCTACAGCAGTGGGCCCTCGAAGTTGAAAAGCTGTTTCGGAAAGCATACCAGTCTGCCCCTGCACTTATCGATGGGAATCTGGTACAAGCGTTCGTTGATGGAATACGCGACCTAGAAGTTAGAGCCGCCGTGAGACTTGGGCATCATGAGACGCTGAAAGACGCCTTGGCCCATGCCTTAGAAGTAGAGGCAGTGAGGCAGGACCACCGAACGCACCGCGTCAGGGAGGTTGTAGCATTACCTGTACGCGACCGGCCGCAAGGTTACAGTCCTAGGTGCTACACTTGCGGAGAAAGGGGTCATCTTCGGTCAAGCTGTCCTAAGCGCAGCACCCCGAGAGAAGATCAGCAGGGAAGGGTGGCTGAAGTGACTGCCGAGCCACAGCAGGGAAACGAGTAAATGCCAGGACTGGGGGGCGGGTGCTGGCTGGTATTGAAAGAGCCCCGAGAATCTTGATCTCGCAAGCACATGATGGGAACAGCCTGACCATCAAAGGCGAAGTCAACGGAACACCATGCAAACTGACGTTGGATACTGGAGCTTCTCACACGGTCGTCAATTCTCACCTAGCAAGTCGGTTTCTTGGGGACTACGTCGATAACCACGACCGTATACGATTACTAACAGCTACCGGTCAGCACATAATCGTCCGAGGCAAGAAGGAGGTGGAATTAAAATTGGGTGACAGAACTTATCAGCACAATGTCATCGTGGCCGATATAGTGGACGATTGCATCTTGGGCTTGGACTTCATGCGGAAACATCGTTGCGAGATCGACGTTGATCAAGGAGTATTGAAATGTGGTTCAGATGAAATCTTCATGGAAGGTGCACCATCAGGAAAAGTGTACTGCTTGAAAGAGATTGTTCTTCCTCGCAGATCAGAAACAATTGTGCCAATTAGTTTACCACAGAATTCTGGACACAAAGATCGAAGTGTTCTGATAGAAAGGGTGAACAATGACTTCCCATGGAAGATGGCACGTACTCTGGTCAAGGCCACCAACGTCTCAGCAGTACGCATACTGAATCCAAGTGACAAGGAGCATGTGATCAAGAAGGGCACCTTGATCGGTACTTGCGAGGAAGTAGCTTGGATGCGTCAATTGCAGGATCCGCCTACCGGAAATAAAATTCGTAGTGCAAAATTTGACGTGTCAACGCTTTTGGAAAACTGCGATTTAACTAAAGGAGAAATGGACAAGGCTAAGAAGATGTCACTTCAGTACGCCGACACTTTCTCTTCAAACGATGCTGACATAGGGAGAACTGGACTTGTTCAGCATAAGATTAATACAGGCAACGAGTTACCAATCCGTCAGCGACCAAGAAGACTGCCAGTTGCACGAGAAAAAGAGGTAGAAACCATGATTGAGGGAATGGTGAAGGACGGTGTTATAGAACCTTCATCAAGTCCATGGTGTTCTCCTGTGGTCCTGGTAAAGAAAAAGGACGGCAGTATGCGCTTCTGTGTGGATTATCGACGACTGAACGACGTCACGAAGAAGGACAGCTACCCGCTGCCTAGGATCGATGACACACTGGATACGCTGACTGGTATGAAGTGGTTTACCACACTTGACCTGAAAAGTGGCTACTGGCAAGTAGAAATAGACCCCAAGGATAAGGAGAAAACTGCATTTTCAACAGGAAAAGGGTTGTGGCAGTTTAAAGTTATGCCATTCGGTTTGTGCAATGCTCCTGCGACGTTTGAAAGGTTGATGGAGCAAGTACTCGCCGGATTGATTGGAGACGCATGTCTTGTATATCTAGACGACATTATCATCGTGGGCCGTACATTTGAAGATCACCTTAAAAACCTCAACCGAGTGCTGTCGAAAATCCAAACAGCAAATCTCAAGTTAAGTCCGAAAAAGTGCTCGTTTTTCAGACAACAAGTTAACTTTTTAGGACACATAGTTTCGGGGGAAGGTGTTCAAACAGACCCAGAAAAAGTAATCGCCGTCAAGGATTGGCCAGTTCCGAAAGACAAGACACAGGTCAGAGCATTTCTGGGTTTGTGCTCTTACTATCGAAGGTTTGTCAAGAATTTTGCCGACATTGCGAAACCTCTGCACAAACTCACTGAGGAAAAGCGGCAATTCTGTTGGGACGAGAACTGCGACGTCGCATTTCAGGAATTAAAGAAACGTCTGTGCAATACACCTATTTTGGGATATCCTGACACTGAAAATGACTTCATAGTTGACACTGATGCAAGTAATACTGGAATTGGGGGCGTGCTGTCTCAACGGAAAGGAGACCAAGAGGTTGTGATAGCTTACTTCAGCAAGTCTTTATCCAAACCAGAAAGAAATTACTGCGTTACAAGAAGGGAGCTACTCGCCGTAGTAAAGACATTGCAGCACTTCAGTAAATATTTGCTGGGACGTAAATTCCAATTACGAACTGACCATGCTGCATTGAAGTGGCTATTACAGTTTAAGAATCCAGAGGGGCAAGTGGCGAGATGGATTGAACTACTACAAGAGTTTGACTTCATAACTGAACATCGCAGTGGGAGAACTCACGGTAACGCAGACGCCTTGTCAAGAAGACCTTGTCCCGAAGACTGTAAGCACTGTGCTAGGCAAGAGACTAAGGAAGTAGTGCCCGTGAGGATGCTTAGAACAGATCTCAGCGATGAATGGAAGGAAACCCTACAGCAGGCTCAGCAAAATGACTCGGACATCAAACCGATCTTCGAGTGGGTCAAAGCTGGTGCTCCTAAACCAAAGTGGAGTGATGTGGCTGCGATGAGTTCCATCACGAAGAGTTATTGGGCGCAATGGAACAGCTTGGTGATCCAGGATGGAGTCTTGTGCCGTAAATGGGAAAACGCTCGAGGGGACAGCTGTCATCTACAAATGGTTGTCCCTATAGCTAAGGTACCGGATGTTCTACGGCTCTACCATGATGGATGTTCAGGAGGACATATGGGAGTAAAAAGGACTCTACTAAAAATTCGAGAACGCTTTTACTGGATCCACTGTCGAGATGATGTGGAGGACTGGTGTCGCAAATGTACCAGTTGTGCGGCCGTGAAAGGACCCCACACACGCAGCCGAGGTGCATTAAAAGTGTACAACGTTGGAGCCCCTTGGGAACGGATAGCACTAGACGTTGCGGGACCATTTCCAGAAAGTGAGAACGGAAACAAGTACTTCCTGGTGGTCATGGATTACTTCACAAAGTGGCCAGAAGTCTTCGCCATTCCTAACCAAGAAGCTACAACTGTCGCAGATAAATTAGTTCAGGAAGTTTTCTGTCGTTTTGGAGTACCTTTAGAAATACACAGCGATCAAGGAAGGAATTTTGAATCGCAAGTATTTCAGGAAACTTGTCGATTGATGGGTACCTACAAAACCAGAACCACCTCTTACCACCCACAATCTGATGGAATGGTGGAACGATTCAACCAAACGTTGGAGAGATATCTGGCAAAAGTCGTGGAAAGCAGGCAGAGGGATTGGGACAAGCACATACAGCCGTTTCTGCTGTCCTACCGCAGCGCAGTCCACGAAAGTACGACTGTGACGCCAGCCTTCGCGAACTTTGGAAGAGAATTACGGTTGCCTGCAGATTTAATCACTGGAGCTCCCCCTGATGCTCCACGTAGTGTAACAGATTACGCAAATGATTTGCGTAACAAGTTGAATGATATTTATGAGCATATCCGACAATCCGGCCAACAGATGTCTGAGAAGATGAAGACCCGTTATGACCGCAAGGCAAACAGTAGGGGTTTCGACGAGGGTTCACTGGTGTGGTTACATAACCCTGTGCGGAGCAAGGGGAAGTCTCCGAAATTGCAAGCAAATTGGGATGGACCATACCGAGTCGTGACTAGGATCAACGATGTCACCTACCGAATACAGAAGGGTCTACGAGGTGCGCCTAAGATTGTTCATGTAGGCCGATTGGCCCGATACTACGGGGCTAATGATGCTCGGGACGAGCATGTCTAAGGAGGGGGCAATGTTACGTCGTACGTACGAGATCTTTCGAGAAAGCACGGATTACAGTGTGTTTGCGCTAAAAACTTCGAGAAGCATTCCATTATTATTAGTTTGAAGTTAAGTAGGTAACTACTTATAAACAATATTAGAACTCGTCATTGTAATTTCGACCGTACGCCGAGGGCATAAAGTACCTATTTCTTTATTCGGTACAAGTAGGTTATTATTTTTTATACCTACTACTTTTGTATTTCCTGGTAATGTTTATTTGTTGATGTTTTTCTGGAACCGTTCTACACATAGCTGGAATGTTCTTGAATATTGGCGGTATAAAAGCAGAGAGCCGACACACGACGCAGTCAGTCTGATTTAGGCGATACAACGAAGCGAATCGAAGTGAACTATAAGTGCGATATCTAAGTAAATAGTGATCAGTAGTGTATTTGTGATTAAGTTTTAAGTGTTTTGTGTTTAATAAAGTTATTTAATTGTCTGATTGGTAATAATTAATTTATCCCATACCCAGCTCGTAACAATATTAATGAAATAAATTTTTGGTAAATAAACCATTAAGATGCGATATTGGGATTTTTGGGATTCCGTACCTCAAAAAGAAAAAACGGAACCCTTATAGGATCACTTCGTTGGCCGTACGTCTGTATGTCAGTCTGTCAAGACCATTTTTCTCAGGAACGCGTGGAGGTATCAAGTTGAAATTAATAAATATCAAATACATAGATATATGGTCCCTTGGAGCTCTAAAAAAAACAAGCTACTAAGTCGGCCATTTATATGACTAACACCGAGTTGCACAGAGACAAACATTAATGTCCCATTACGTAATGGATCATTAACGCTAATGAATTCATTAATTTCATCAAAGAACCATTAAAATTGAGTCTAATATTGTTTTCTGCAACAATAAATTAATGGAAATAAATTTGTTTTTTTGTGACTACTAACTTACATTTACAGTTGGAGAATTGACCGTGATGTATATCGATGTACCTGTGAAAGAACATGTTGAAAACATGTTCTTTCACTACAATGTTAAATTTGTTTTTTAAATTAATTCATTTAAATTCATTTTTAAATTCATCTTCATTCAAAACAGTATGATGACTAAAACTAAGATACCCCCCCCCCCACATTTAGTCTAATTTATTACAGAGTGGACCTTCGTGGACCACTGAATTATTCCTGGTAGTTACACTTTCCTCGTAGAGACAAGAAATTTATAACATTTCATAACAAAAACATTGCCAAATCAGTTCAGCCGCTCTCAAGTGGTGTGCTTACCAACGAACAGCATTTATATAGATCGACATAGGAGGCCCTAAAACACCGTCCTGGGGTACGCCATATGTAATTGTTCGATGATCTGACTTACAGATTCGTTGATATTTAGTTTTAAAACTATTTTGGATAGTTTAATTTGGTTTCCTGTTCCTTGAATAAAATTAGAGACATTATCTACCTCTAATGCCGTAGGGGCGGAGGCGCTCAATGTTTTGACGTCGCTACGATTTTATTTTGTGTAAAGATAGTAATAGATAGTGAGTAAGGTACCTTTACTTCAGCCGAAACACGTCCACTGCTGGACATAGGCCTCCACCAAGAAAAAAATGGTATATTCATAATAATTATCTCTGTTGTTTTAACTAAGCTTTCATAATGGATTTTAGAAAAAAAATATGCATACTCCAGAGTACATAGAGTACATGAGTACTCCAGAGTTCCAGACTATAGTAAGTAGTTGGTGGAACATTCTGAACTCTTTGTAGTAAAGGAAAAATAAAACTCACTTGTTACGTCTCATTACTTACATACTTCATTTATATTTACAAAAACAACAAGCCATGTACGATAAATTTTTGAGGTTTCGATTATATTTAAATAATGGTCTACTGGTTTATTTACTGTACATCTCTACCATTCCTTCGTTCGGGCACAGATAATATACTAGTACGGGGATAAGGGCGTGATGTTGTGTCATGGTAATTATGTTTCTGCGATTCCTTTTCTTTGTTTTGCGAGTGATACGCAGTAACTGAGTTCTGGATGTCAGATATACAGTCGCTCCATATAAAATACTGGTATTCAGCTGCATCCGGTTAGACTGGAAGCCAACCACAACTTATTTGGGAAAAGGCTGGGCAGATGATCATGTCTTTGACTTATTTTGCGTGGCAGCGTTTATTCTAGCCCCCTTATTAATAAACTTACAGTAAAGTTACACTAGATCCAACTTCAGTTTAACCGTATATATTTCGAGGTTTAAGTTTGGCGTAACTTCAAGGCGCTGCTTCACAGCAGCCCACAGCTAAGCTATGCATGTATACTTAGCTTCGCTTTGCATGAAATATAGCCGACATCGTCCACTGCAACCCATGGCCACGCTATGCGTGGTTGGCCAACAAATGAAGCGCGCAGGTATCGTGGCAAACCTCTCCGTGCACCTACGTAGTAGTGGACGGTCGACTTTACTCCGGGTTTATTAATAAGAGGGTTGAAGATCTGTTTCCATGTAGAGCTTCAAGCAGAGGCCCAATAGTGTAACACAGGTTCTATCACATTCTGAAAGATTTTGAAGGAAATTCTTAATCTAAAAAGCTATAAAAATTCGTCAAATCAAATCAAAGTATTTTATTTCACGTAAACCTACACGGGCACTTAGAAAACGTCAGAAGCTAGGTCGTCAGTTCGACAACGTAACTTACGCAATGAATATTGTAGAATTCTAAAAATAAAAGGCATTAACATGGTTAGCGTGTTTCGCTATAACCCCGCAGCACAGAATGGTACAGAAGACGCACTCCGCATTTTAGGTATAAAACCGAAAGGGAGATCGTGGCCCCCGGCGACAGGGCAACCGAAGGAACACGGGTGGGTTTTAGTCAGTAAGAGCCTGACACGCCCTCCCGCTCCGCCCAGAGCGGGAGAAGTTATTTGATGATTTCCCACCCACAAAAAAAAAAGGTATGAAGCTAGAAGTGCGCAGCGAGGTCATCTTGTCGGGGCAATTCAGTGAGCTTAACGTAGTCACAAGACATAAGAGCTATGCGATAGAAAGAGAGGCAACTTCTCTAGGTGAATATAACTGGAGGTAATTAGCGCTATGCGACCTGAATTGCACTTTATTGTGTCATAGTAAGAGTCGCTTTTTATTTAAATTATTTTGCGGCGTGAACGATCTGTACTTATCAGTGCTCACAGGTTTGATTTGAGCAGAGCGTCTTCATCACTGTAGTTTGAGTTTTAGAAAATACTTCTGATTAGCTTGGCTTTCATTCGTCCAGGTCTCTACTGTGACTCCTTGAGATGTTGCGTCACTTGGTGGATGAGAAAAAAAAAACATGTTTATTTATTTGGGACATGTCATAAGTACAAAACGAAAAAAATGTGGAATGAAATGAAAAGAAATGAAATGAAATTTTATTTGCAAGAATTGTAGTACATACAGATGGTCGGGTTTTTTAAAAAGTTCTAAAACAATTCGCTAAAAATAGCATGCAAAATTACATTAATTAATTTGTGTGCCTCGCGGTAGTGCAAAATTTGGCCCCAATTCAGCAAATGGCCAAACAAGTAGCTGGAGTTGAGTGTCTTGAGTGTAACGAACGGAAATAATTCAATTCAATATAGAGTCTGCCAGTGTCTCATTTTATTCAGTCTGACATGTAAAGCAGATGGTTGAATGTCATTCTGCGGACATTAAAACGCAATATACGTATAAAGCTGACTTAGTAAAGCAGGTTCTACCGCGCAATAAGCAGACAAAAATAGCCCTTAAGTGTGTTTATTTTATGAGTTGGCAACGTCTATTTGCATTAATTTGGCAATATTACTAACTAGAAAAAAAAAAACTAAAATTTCTAACTAGTGAACTACACTATTAATAGGTGTAAAAAACGCATTTGGAAAGTTTCAAAATACTATTTTTTACATCTAAAACTATATATCCGATGTTACGATTACCACCTGTGGTAATTATTGCTTTTCATAATCAATATTTTAGTTCACTAACTAGCCATATTTCCACATATTCCATATTTGACATCTATTTGCGACGTTGCCCACTTTCAGAATGCACACTCTTAAAGTGACCACCATTTTATATTCTGGCAGTACAGTACTACCAATCGCGGCCGGCTGAGCAATGAGTATTTGTTCGTGATACTGTGTCTAGTGTATGACTGAAGATCCTATTGGTTGATATCCATCGCTACGCAGCTTAGCACATCTGTGGTAGATGGGCAGCCTCAAAAAATATTCTTTTACCTTCAGTTGGCTGCATACGTCTTTTGTTTTCCGTTTCTTTTGTTGCTTGAGGAAAAAACTGTAACATCCCATTCTGTGGATGGATTGGTCTACCAAGTCTTCTAGAGAAATAATTCTTTGTTGGTCTTTCAATGTTCAAGTACGCGTTTAATTTCAACTGCCTCGGAGTCATAACTCTGGATCGTTTCTGGTGTCTGGTTTTTGCTAGGTTGCTTCTCAACATCGGGTATTCAGCTGCTTGGGTGAGCTGTCTTTGATATGTGTCTTATTTGCTATCGTGGTGCTTCGTGCGGTTTATTAGATGTCTCTTGATGCTAATTCTCTGTTTTAGTGAATTGTGTATGCGCTTTCTATCTATTAAATGGTTAGGTTCTGTGGTTGCTG
This sequence comes from Omphaloscelis lunosa, assembly GCA_916610215.1. NCBI lineage: Eukaryota > Metazoa > Arthropoda > Insecta > Lepidoptera > Noctuidae > Omphaloscelis > Omphaloscelis lunosa. Next base: position 14,266,929 of record OU744270.1, read on the forward strand.
TAAAATGAATAAATTATTTTCGATTGTTGTCTTTTAGGCCTGCTTTAAAATTAATGCTTTACTTGACGTAACGGACCACAAATTAGTTAATAACGCGTTACTAAGTAGCGTCGTTTACGAACTGCCATTGAAATACTAGTGCTATGATATTCTGGATGATTTTAATTCGTAACTGGTAACTTATAAGTAGCGTTTTAAACGGCGGGCCTAAGTCAGACATACCTGTACCGCCTAATATCAGGGGAGAACTCCTGATATTAGTCCTCCTGTCACCGAACCGTTGGATTATGGCACTGTTTACCAAGTCCAGCAGTCGCTTACAACGGCCAGTTGTTCTCAGGCGTTGATACGGTTTTATGAAGTTCATCATAAGGCTTAAACAAATTGCCCGGCTGGTTTTTGTCACTAAAATAAAAATATATAACTAATAAAATAATTGTTAACGGTGTGGATCGATGGCAAAACTACGCATGTTGTGCAAAAGATCTATATTTCAAAACTGTAGGGTTGCATAACTTGCCGGATTACCGCCATGGGATCTGGAAGCAAAGGTCCTCGCGCACATCTGGGAGTGGCGCGAGGAGGCGAAACGCTGGGGCTTAACTCCGCTGCCGCGAGAAATCACGGCACAGCGGACAGAGCTCCGGCGGGATCTCATGGCGTCTTGGAGAGTGCGATTGTCGCAACCCAGTGCTGGGCACGCCACAATCGCGGCAATAAGTCCCCTCTTTGAGGAGTGGCTAGAGAGGCGCCTCGGCTTCCTCACCTTCCGCCTGATGCAGGTCCTCACCGGACATGGCTGTTTCGGGAGGTTCCTGTTCAGGATAAGGCGGGAGGAAACGCCCGGGTGTCACCATTGTGTGGATCGCCCGGAGGACACGGTGGAGCATACGGTGGAGGTCTGCCCGGCTTAGGCGGAGCATCGCCGTGTCCTCGTGGAGGCGATCGGCGGCGGTGATCTCGCGTCCGGCCCTGATTCGGGCCATGGTAGGGAGCGAGAGGAAATGGGAGGCCGTCACCTCCTTCTGCGAAGCAGTAATGCTCGCGAAGAAGGAGGCGGAACGCGTGAGAGAGAGGCAAATTTCGCGCCCTCACGCCCCTAACCGCCGAAGGAGGAGACGCCCTGGGCTTCGGGAATCGTAGGCTGATTTCCGGCCATCGTAGGCGCGGGCTCGCGGACGGTGAGCAATGGGTAGCTCGCCATCCGATAAGGAGCAGCCCCGGGTCGACGGCGCGTTGTGTTCCACGCGCGCCTCAAAGAGATGTCAACAGTATCGATGGGGTCCGCTAGGGCCGATGCCTGCCGGGGGTACGAAGAAAATCGAAAGGGAGATCGTGGCCCCCGGCAACAGGGCAACCAAAGGAATACGGGTGGGTTTTAGTCAGTAAGAGTCTGACACGCCCTCCCGCTCCGCCTAGAGCGGGCGAAGTTATTTGATAGTTTCCCACCCAAAAAAAAAAGGGTTGCGTAACAAAAGTGTAGGTTAGGAAGCTTGCACTGTCCGGGGCGTTGGATATGGCACTGCGTCATTGCAAATCAAAATGGCGGTTCGGGACTCGCCCTTTTACTCGCTCTGACCCCGCGCACTCCCTTTAATTGTTTAAAATTATAAATTCGTTTGTTGCGTCGCCGCGTCAATAATTTAAAAGAGTTAAGTCGACCGTTCATTGCTACGTAGGTACCTACACAGTTTCTGACTACCCCCATGGGAAAAAGGCGTGAGTTTGTGAATATGAACACTATTTATTATACATGTATACGGGTATTTTTCATGCATTTTCGCGAGTAAATTGTCTTCTTACCATTAGGATATTCCTCAAACTCCCTGAGCGCGTCAAAGAGGGCCTCTCCCTCATCGTCTTCATACATTAAGTCAGCGTAGTCTATGATTGAGTTAACTTCGACTGACACAGCCGTGTCGCGTTCCTTCAGCATTTGATTGAACATGGCCGCGAAGCCTGGTGGAATGAAACATTTTATGTTTAAAGTATAAAATTAAGGACACAACACACGTATAAGCACTGCACGGGATCCGTTTCGCTTCAACTCGAGTCGTTCGGGATACTTTCCATGAAACTCCATAAAACGGGCAGTAGTGACTCACTTCGTAAGTATTTTATATCATGTGTGCTTTCTTCAGAGCAGATCCTGAAGATTCTCGTAGCCATATCCATGATTGTTTGACCAACCCAAGCAATCTCATCAGAGTAGGTAAACCTGAAACAAAGCACCGCATCATGTGGGTAAAGAAGTAACAGCTCATTGTGAAGGAGCTCGTCCGGGGCCTACTACCACCGAACGGATTTGAGAGAATGCAGCTGAATACCAGTTTTTACATGGAACGACTGCCCGGTCGATTAAATACATGCTATAAGTAAATAGGTAACTACCCGTTCATGATAAATTCAGAATGATAAAGAACATCCTTGACTTCACTATGTTTCTTCAGAGAGATCAGTCGGGTGATCTCTATCAGGAACACCATCATGTAACCTTCATCCCACTCGTCCATCAGGGTGTGGTACACCTGGTTAGGGGAGCCTACAGCAGGTCTTCTTGTGAAGTTACGAGCTAGAAATAAATAATTGTTGGTTTGTAAAAATTAGAGTCGACTGAAAGTCATGTTTTTTATTTATTTATACAAGGTGGGGTAAAAGTAATGTCATAATGTGAATTGGTTGCCATTTTGTTGAAATGAAAAAAGTTAGGCTCTGTTTTCACGGAAAGTTTATTAAAAGGTGTAAAATTTATTACAATATGTCGAAAAAATGGTATCGATCAAATGAACACCTCCTGAGTTGATGCACCTTTGTGCTCATTGTACGGCATTTTGAATTGTTGCTCGCAAAACAACTTCCAAATTGTTTTTGAAGTGAAATGGTGTGTTTGGGGCCTTGAAAGAGGTTGAACCGACTTGATTTAGGCACATTAGATAAAATTCTGTCTCAACCAAATGGTGATGATGTGAAGAGTCTGTTCAGGTTTATGGCCCAAATGTAATCCATAGCAGTGTATTTTGTTATTATTTGTTTAGGGTATGATGGGACTGTCATGCGCATTGCGGTTATAAAAGTCTCAAATTAAAATAGAATAAAAAAATAAAAATAAACTTCTAAACCCCTCATAATAATTTAACAAATGAGGTATCGTTGGAAGCGTCTTGATCGTCCGCTGGGTATAGTTTATATGACGGCACATTAAATAAAAAAGTAAGTTTAAAAACTAAAACCCGACTATTGAAAAATCACGCTCTAAAAAGTTTAAAACAAGAAAATATTTCTGACAGAAATTAAGACATAGATACAGAAATGGTCAGGAAAAATGTTTTAGGTGTACAGGTATGCGACCACGGTTTTAATTTGACCATTTTTGCAATATTTGACCGTCAAAATTATATGAGATAGTCCCCCAAAAACGCCCGCCCTACACCACTTCCTTCTTCTACTGCTTCACTCCCTTCTTCTACTGCTTTAGCTGGGAAGAAGTGGCGTAACAAACACCCCAGCAGCACATCTGTCTGAAGTACAGTTTTGTACGGGCCGCACTAATAACGTACCGTTCTTCTCCATACGAAACTATCTATCGAAAGGGGTAACTAGAATCGATTCTTCTTATTTCTTGTAATTTGTGACGTTCAAAAGGGCTCATTAATGGTGTCATTGAATTATGCGATTTGAATTTGATTTGACTTTACCGCTGGAACTGTAATTTATTGATTGGACATATAATATAAACTGTACTTTTATAATTTGTAAGCTGTCACCCTGTGTGAAACCAGTAGAGGCTAATATACAAACCGTAGTGCAACACGTCGCCCGCTACAGTCGGTGGACTAGTAACAGCCTCAGTTATGGCAGTCGGAAGTGTCACAAACAAGAAGCCTTGATCATCCTCTAGGAACAGGTTTCCCGTAAACGCTGTTCCAGTTTCTGCCCTATAGACAGTAGTTGGCAGAAGATCCGATACTGTAACTGTTGTCCTAAATTCTTTGGTCGTTTCATTATTGATCCTTCCGATGTTGGTCCTTCCAGCCATGGGGGTTTTTATCCACTGTCTGTTGCGGACCCAAGCTTGTGCTTTGGAGAGTGTGCGTCCGATTTGCTGAGGCCGGTGGGCTGTTGGTGGAAATAGTGTCGGCTGCATTGAGTATTGACAGGTGAAGAGTGGGATTTACTTTTTAAATATTTAATACGAAAAACGCTCAGCCATTATATTATTATATCATTATCGAAATTGTCAAACTTGTTTACTAAACAGGCTGTGTACATTTTAATTTTTTTATTTTATTATTGTGAATGTGAGGATTATGTGGGTCATATATATATATATATATATATATATATACATCTTGAAGGACATGTTGCGTCCTACATGGCGTTATTTACCGATGATGCTGCGTCCCACTGACTTTGTGCGTCCGGAATACGGACGCAAGATTGACCGACCCTCATTTTTAGCCCAAGGGTCCCTTATGATCATTAGAATGCAAGGGCGAAAAATTGGCATGGACGTAATTCCATCACTACAATGCCTTTTAGCGTATAATATAGTTCCGCCATCGTCCGACTGAAATTTGGAGGGTGCTAGTGTTCAGCGTATAATTTCCCACGTATACTTTGAGTTCAGTTCACCGATCTTATCGTGTCCATTGAATATCGTACTTAATTTGTAAAGTTTTTATCATGTTTTCGTGACAACAATCTTGCGTCTCTTAAATATCCTTAAACGGGCACTAGGTACGGTAGCTGAGGGGCCTATTCGGGGTTCACGAGGGACCATGGCGCGGGGCGCGGGGCGGTGGGCTTCAGCGCGCTCGCGTGCCGAAGTTTGTAAACAAACAGACATGTGCCGGCCGTGATGTACGATTGTCACCAAAGTGAATTATTTGCAAGAGCGTTAAAAGTGGTTATTTATTTGGTTTATTATTATAGTTAGTGATTATAATAATATATGAATCACAATGAAAAGAAGTGCAAGGATTCTTAAATTGGCAAACCGTAAGTACTTACTTTTTACTACTTAAATGAAAATTATAACACGATTTATCTTATTATAATACCTATAACATCTAGCTAGTAAGTACCTACTTACATTTAAACATGTTGTCTGTTTATAATATTATGGTGAGCTTAGTTTGCGTTAAATTGTCTGTGAGTGAACGTGAGTAGTCTGCAAAAATGGTTGTTGTGATTGATGTGGATACTTTTTTTAAAAGAAATGATTTTATACATTTTTATAAAGCTAAACTGCAATGGCCTTGGGATTCAACGCATTTCATTTTGCAAAATTGGTGCATACATTGTGATACGAGTATTAATATTACTAATTCAGTAGTTGAACACTTTGTACTACCCATGAATTTCGATGACTTTAAAAGGATAACTCTTCTTTCATGTGGTGTAAATTTTGCGAATATGCCATTTATGATCATTTTCCAGAAGTCGAATGTTTTTGTAATAACCAGTAATAATCAAAAGGCACATGCTTCTATATTACTTAACTACCTATTTGATTCTTATATCGTAATATCATCCTACTTCGTACTAATACCTATTATAAACGCGAAAGTTTGTATGCACTCACGGCTGTTATCCCAGAAGGGGTAGCCAGAGGCTTTTTGCCACTTCACACAGTTCTCAGGGCGAGTGCGTTAGCCACTGCGCCTCGGAAGTTTAGGTATGGTGTTTGTGAGTATGGATGGATGGATGCTTGTTACTCTTTCACGCAAAAACGGCTGAACGGATTTGGATGAAATTTGGTATGGAGTTACATTACATCAGACAACGTCATTACAGTTAGGTATATAAAATCTTTTTAACCCCTGACGCAAAAAGAGAGGTGTTATAAGTTTGACGTGTTTTTGTGTGTATGCGTCAGTGCGTACGTGCGTGCGTGCGTACCTGAGTGTGTGTCTTACTTTTTATAGGTTTTCTTGTTGTTGTTTGCTTTTGGGTCGAGGGTATTTAAATTTTTTATTGTTTTATAATAATACAAATATATCTGTTTTGTTTTAAGAGAGACAGGAAGAAAAAGAAAACCAACCAGAAACCTTACATGAGGTACGTATGTTTTAACTTAGACAAAACACGACTTACGTACACACATTTTTTTATACATACTTACCTGTCCAACTCCGGACTTACCTGTTCACACCAGCCTGTGCCTCTGAGCTTACCTGTTTATACATACTTATCTGTCCAACTCCGGACTTACCTGTTCACACCAGCCTGTGCCTCTAAGCTTACCTGTTTATACATACTTACCAATCCGTCTCTGATTTACCTATGTAGACGTACTTACCTATCCAATTCTGAATTTACCTGTTCACATCAGCCTGTGTTGGTTCGAGTTTTTCCCAGCTGAATACCTAATAGCTACTGCTGTCTATTCATTAACTTTACATTAGTCTCTCTTAAAAAAAGAAAAAAGTACCTATGATGTCTCGTTCATCTTCAATTTCTTCTTTTAGTGTTGTTAATCATGTATTTTATTGTATGTATCTCTGTTTACAGGAATTATCTGATTCAAAATCTGGTTCAATATCTGACTTTTCTGCGACATGTTCTAATTACACTCCACCGAGACACGAAGTAAGTTTAACTAAAATACTTCATTAATTCATTAATAATAATATGCTAACGGCTGTTATCTCAAAAGCGGTAGTACTCTAAGCCGAAGCAGTCCTTAAGCCATGTCAGAAACCTTCTAGGTGGCTTAAAAATATCTGCGAGCGCCAATTCAGGATTGAGATCGGGGATAGGTAATTTTGATGTTCAGCAAGGGATAGACAACACTTATATCACTAATCAAGTTGTTACCTTCATATTAACGAAGGAACAATAGTAAAGTGCAACAAAATATAATAAGCTTTTTTTTTGTTGCAGACCAGTTCTGATGATTCTTTTCGCAATGAATTTGGAACTTTGAATAATTTAACGCCATTAGAATGTGTTTCGAACTTCGATTCATCGGTCAAGGAGCCTATTAATCTTAATTATAGCGAAATTAGTCACATAAGCGGTTCTCCATGTAGTGTATTTGTAGAAAGGAAACTTCTTCAACCTTATAAAGCAGATGAATTCGTACCAAATCAAGGAATACCTCTCGATGTTAATAACTCCTTGTCTAATGTATCTTTCAAGCCACCTAATAACATAAGTTTAAGTAAAGTTAGTTGTAAAAGCAGTTCTCCTTGCAATGTAATTGTAAGTAGGGAATTTCCACAGCCTTACAATGAGTATTTACGATATTAATAGTGAATCTCAAAACGAAGATAATTCTAATGATAGTACAACAATTATCCAAAGGCAAAAACCCAAAAGTTTAAAGGTTCGAGATAAAGATTATTGCTTTTACTGTGAGTCATTTGTTTTAAATTTTGCTCGTCATTTACTTCGACACCATATTTATGAAACTGAAGTCCAAAAAATTGTGTCAAAACCTAAAAAAAGTCTTGATAGAAAACAATTAATTGCAGCTCTACGTAAAAAAGGAAACTACCTTGTAAATTCAAAAGAGGTCACTAAACCGATGCGAAAATTCAAATTTACTGATTATTTGCCATGTACAGAGTGTCTGGGATTCTATTCTAAAAAACTATTGTGGAAACATAAAAAGAAATGTAGTGGTAAATCAGGGAGTAAAAACATTCAATCTGAGGCTCAAAATCTACTGTTACGTCATCTTAAAATCGACGAAAAACTTAAAGAAACTGTATTTCCCCGAATGCGGGCAGACAAAATATCACTTATTGCAAAAAAAGATAACCTTATATGTGCTTTCGGATCTCAATATTTAAAAACTCACCGAGAAAAACATTTCGTTAACGTAGTGTCTAGAAAAATGAGAGAGCTTGCAAAATTATTACTCGAATTAAAAAAGATTGATCCATCCATTAATGACTTCTTTTCTGCCTTAAGACCAATTCATTATGATATCATTGTACAAGCAACCAAAATACTGGGAAATTATGACATAGAAAAAGATAGGTATGAGACACCTACGTTCGCAATGAATCTGTCCACCACCTTGAAACAATGCTGTAACATTGCAATAATGTGTGCATTAAAAAAGCAAGGGCCTTACACGGAAGTAAATACTGGCAAAATAGAAGCCGACTTAAAAACTTTGATTCAACTTATTGAATCAAATTGGAAATATGATGTGTCTACACAAGCTGCAACAGATTTAAACAAGAAAAAGTGGAATAAGATAACTACTGTGCCTTTAGCAAATGATTTAAAAATTCTTAAAGAATACCTAAATAAAAAATCCTTGGATGCTGCTATAAAAATTAAAGAAGGCTTACAAACTACTGAAACATATACACAACTTTTAGAGACTGTGTATTGTAGGGTTTTATTATTAAATAGGCGCAGGCCTGGAGAACTTCAAAGAATTACAGTGCACGATTATTTAGAAAGCGACAATAATGATAATAATAAGTATGAAGAGTTTGATCGTGCGCTTACTGCTTCAGAAAGGATTCTGGTAAAGAAATTTAAACGTGTTGTCATTAGAGGTAAACGCGGCCGCGCAGTACCAGTTCTGTTTAATAAAGAAGTTCAAGATGATATTAAATTATTATTATCGATTAGGCATATTTTTTTTGCTTCGACACCAAATCAATTTTTGTTTGGTAATCCCGGTTATAACAATACAATTTATGGCTACAAAGTTTTGGAAAAGCATGCCAAATTATCAGGGGCGAAACAGCCTAAAGCAATATCCTCTACAAGGCTAAGAAAACATTTGGCCACCTTATCACAAATTTTTAGCATGTCTGAAAATGATATGGAGCAGCTGGCTACATTCATGGGCCATACTAATGAAGTACATAAAAAGTCTTACAGGTTGCCAGATGACGTATACCAAACTGCTAAGATATCAAAGCTTCTCATTCTTATGGAAGATGGAAAAGCAGACGCTTACAAAGGAAAATCTCTCGAAGAGATTGATTTAGATTTGAATGAGGAGCTAATTGAAGAGCCCGTGGACAACAACGAAATTATAGACTATGATCCTGAACCTGAACCTACTTTAGATGCTAATTCTGATTACGTACAAACATATTGTAATTTAAATGACTTATCTCAGGCTGGACCATCTGGTATGCAAAATGATTCTCAACAACTTATTAATGAACCCGTGTCTCAATTAGGTAACGAAAACAAAATACGAAAAGGAAAAAAAAGGACGTTGGTACCTTGGACAAAGGAACAAAAAGACGTAGTTACAAAATACTTTAAATTTCACATAAAAAATCACCAACCGCCTAAAAGAAATGAATGTGAGAAACTAAAAGAACAACATGTAGATTTACTTAAGAATAAAGACTGGCTAAAAATAAAGGTATTCGTCCAAAATATTTACTCTAAGGCTAAGAAATGAGAGAAGAAAATTTATGTTTAAAAAAAAGTATGTTTGGTTTCAAATATTTTTACTTTGTTAATGCATACCAATGATTAAGATACTTATAATTATGTTTGAATTGATGATTAATACCCGGTTTCTGAGGTCCGTATCAGCTGTTTATTTATTCCATAACTTTATCTGATGTTTAGCTGTCATTAAACTTTGTTTAAAAACGATTTTACTGACATAACTGCAATTACATTAGCAAATGCCTTTAAAAGCATTTTTAAACAAAGGACTTAATAAAGAATTAAAAAGGTTGTCTGTTTATCGAATTAATAATTAATGAAGAGATATCTAACAGCACCTCAGAAACCGGGCATGAGACTTTTAGTTGTAGCCACTGACTTATTTTAATTATAATATAAAAATTACATGTTCCATTGTAATGAAGACTGATTGATGTTCATTATTAAGTTTATTTTTTTATCAGGCAAAGGCAACTAAAATTGTTAAAATGTCAGTTAAAATGTTTTGATTTTTATGTTTAGATACCCATTTTTTTCACAAAATTTTAAATTGAAAGAGCTGCAGATGGAGTTTAGGTTGTAGATGGAGTTTACATTTCTTTTAAGTAGATATCTAAAACAAGAATGACAACATTGGGTTGATAAAAAAACCCTACTGATTTCTTTTAATTATAATATTTAAAAAAATACATGTTCCATTGTAATGAAGACTGATTGATGTTCACAGTTTATTTCGTTACTAGGCAAGGCAGAGTAAATTTATGTTTATTATTATGTCAATGTTAAATTGCATTGATTTGTTGATTGAAATGTTTTTATGTTTAGATACACATTTTTTGTAAAATTTAAAATAAAACATTAAATGTTTTATATTACGATATGCCTTTTATTCCGTATATTCACCTGCATAAATATGACTAGTTACTATTATATTATTCGTATCATGAAACTTCCTCTTTCTACCTTTGAACCTACATGTTCACATCAGCCTGTGCATCTGAGCTTACCTGTTTATACATACTTACCTGTCCAACTCCGGGCTTACCTGTTCACACCAGCCTGTGCCTCTGAGCTTACCTGTTTATACATGCTTACCCGTCCAACTCCGAACTTACCTGTTCACACCAGCCTGTGCCTCTGAGCTTACCTGTTTATACATACTTACCTGTCCAACTCCGGACTTACCTGTTCACACCAGCCTGTGCCTCTGAGCTTACCTGTTTATACACACTTACCTGTCCAACTCCGGACTTACCTGTTCACACCAGCCTGTGCCTCTGAGCTTACCTGTTTATACATACTTACCTGTCCAACTCCGAACTTACCTGATCACACCAGCCTGTGCCTCTGAGCTTACCTGTTTGTACATACTTACCTGTCCAACTCCGGACTTACCTGTTCACACCAGCCTGTGCCTCTGAGCTTACCTGTTTATACATACTTACCTGTCCAACTCCGAACTTACCTGGTCACACCAGCCTGTGCCTCTGAGCTTACGTGTTTGTACATACTTACCTGTCCAACTCCGGACTTACTTGTTCACACCAGCCTGTGCCTCTGAGCTTACCTGTTTATACATACTTACCTGTCCAACTCCGGACTTACCTGTCCACACGTGCCTGTGCCTCTGAGCTTACCTGTTTATACATACAAACTTACCTGTCACTCGTCAAAAATTATTTTATTGCTTTTTAAGATTTTGTAGACCACCAAAGTGAAAATACCTACGCTATACATAGGTATTGTCACTTTTGTATGCTAACTATTAATTATTTATTATCTGTGCCTGGAGTCATTATAAGCCCTTATATAGGTGGAAGCCTCTTGGCTGATAAGCTGGATACAATAATTCAAAAACAGTATTCGGAACCAATCTGAATTCAATAGTAGACGGATGTCATTTAGTTATTATAATCATTATGATATATGCAGAGCATTGTACGGAATTGATTTAAACATACAGTTGGATGGAGGCGGGAATGTGCATGCAGTGTTTTGAACGTATACGGAGATATTCAGTGTGTAAGAAAGATTTAAGAGTGAACGGACGCACTAATTCAGTTATTCGGAACCAATCTGAATTCAATAGTAGATGGATGTAATTTAGTTATTATAATCATTATGATATATGTAGAGCATTATACGGAATTGATTTAAACATACATTCGGATGGAGGTGGGAATGTGCATGCAGTGTTTAGTAAGTATACGCAGGTATTCAGTGTGCAAGAAAGATTTAAGAGTGAACGGACGCACAAATTCAGCTAGAAATATTTAATTTGAATATCACCATTTAACGTTTAAATGAAATTTGACGTCGACTACTGATATGATACTGATTAAAACATCTTACATACGCATTGAAAACATTAAAAATCTCACTATATTCAGTGGACGCCGCAGGGTGGTAGTTTGTAAAGACGCAAGAAGTCCTTCGCGATTTATATATATATATATATATATATATATATATATATATATATATATATTTATTTATTTTTCTCAGTTACTTTTAATGATCATCTGGCAGTTGTGAGTACTTTATGCGGCCTACCCTAATGTCCTTTCTTTGGTATTGTTCGTCGAATCATTGAGCTCCTTTTAAGTTCTGAGTTGAGCTACACGATTACTGACAAATGCGTGCATGGAATGGACAGGTCCACTCACATCTGTATGGTTCTTTCCTCAAAGACCATTTCAGACACAAAGCTACATGGTCCTCAAATGAAATGCTCTGACCAAGATTATTTCCTGGTTTTTATATACACATTGACATTAATGAATTCTATATACTTTTAAAGTATTATATTATTTCAATTATTGTGAATGTGAAGACTATGTGGGTCATTCCTTTTTCTTTTTGTTTTTAATTTTTTCTCACTTAGTTCTAATTATAGTCTGACAGTTTTGAGTAATTTATGCGGCCTACCCAAATGTCCTTTCTTTGGTATTGTTCGTCGAATCGTTGAGCTCCTTAATTCTGAGTTGAGCTGCACGATAACTGACAAATGCGTGCACTGACTGGACAGGCCCTCTCAATCTGTGTGATGCTTTCCTCAAAAGACCACTCCAGACACCAATCTACATGGTCTTCACATGATCTGACCAAGATTATGTCTGGACTTTAAAAGAGACTGTGACCTCTGAGTTTGTTTCGGCCTTTCTTCTCAGAGTAGTCAGATAGGAAACGCCGACCTCATCTAGTTTTTAAAATATGATTGACGTGTAAAAGTGTTTGTACAAACCTATTTACAGAAATAAAATCATTTATCATTTAATTTAAAGCTCTGAAGGCCAATTCCCGTAATTAAAAAAACGTTGACATTCTAGTCGCAATCTGTCAAACTTGTCAAAAATGTTGGTAAATTGTTTGCATTTTTGGCAGATTGCGAATAAGATTAGAATGCGAACGTTCCTCAAAATTACGGGAATTGCCCCTCTGTTACATACTCACTCATCGGTGTGATTCGATTTGCTTTTGTAATTCGTTTGATTGGGGTATAATCAGTCCGTTCTTTCATCCGTTTCCATATCGTGAAGAAGTTGAAAATTGTGCTGGTTTTAGGATTAGATGTGAGCGGTCCTCTTAAGACAGAGATCGAAAGCGGAGGGCTAGGAAACAAGTAGAAACTAGTAACAGCCACCGTGGTTGTAGGTATATCCATATCGTTAGGAGGTCGTGTGACACCAATCGGTTTTAAAGGACCAATCCAAGTTGAAGGAGAACCATCCAAATACGCCTCTCTATCACGCGCAGGCACAGGAGAGGGACTGGGTGCTGTGCGTGGAGGCACGAAAAAGGGAAACGCGGCACGAGTGAAAGACATAGAAGTAGCGTTAGTAATGGAAAAAGTTAAGTGGTAGGGATCAAGTGGAGGCAATGCTATGGAGGAGTTCAGCTGGACTCCTGGTAAGGATTTGAGATTTTCCCAAAGATTCTTTGTGTGTTGCGGGTCTTTATCTTCACTAGAGTTAGTCGTCCCAAGTCCTACAGAAGTTGGGAGGAAAGATATGGCCGGATTGTTCAGTCCTATTTCGTCAACTCCAGGAGTTCCTCCCCACCACACTGGCGTAATGCTATAGTCCAAGAGACCCACATCTTTTAAGTTGTCTTCAAGGTCGACTGTCCTTAGCACTGACTTTTGTTTTTGTATTTCTTGTTGGAAATCTCTGAGGAGTGTGTCGATCTCGCGAATAGATCTGTGCATCTGTGCTGATAGTTGTGTTTTGTTAAAGTTAGCTGGAATATCAAGAAGGTATGAATATCTAAGTAACTTGACCATGCGTGAAAAATATTAATAGTCACTTGTGGAGAAAGAACTGAACTGTTGCTGTCTTTTATACGGCTGATTTACAGGCAAATATGCATTTCAACTTGCATTCGTGAACTGGCACGAGTATAACATACCTTACTACTATTAATTAAGTTATTAGATGTAGGTATATGTGACTTTATAATCTATCGTTGTTCTTTCCTAACGGAAAATTATAAACTGTAGAAAAATTGTGAACTGCAACAAACCATTTACAATTTAACGCATTATTTTTGATAGTTTATAATCTATTCATGGGAAACAAAAAAAATGGTAATTGTGAACTGGTATTAAACTTGCTTGCGACACGTCATGCATCTTGCGCTAATACTAAATTAAACAGCTTGCCAAGCTGCGAACAACTTGGAAGAAGCGCGGTTCTAACCTAACCTAACCCATTTCACCCACTTCACAATTTTTCGAAGGTTAATAATCTAAAACGGAAATAATACCGATAGATTATAAACGAATGGCGTAAGTAAACATGCCTGTAAAATAGAGCAGTAGCTTGCATGCCAGTTACACTGTGAAGTAAACATTTACTTTTTTAAGACATTTACTTGCACAGACAAAACAATGGAAATATCACACTGTACTGGGATCGATCCATCATCACTGACAGAGCTATTGTTGCCAATAAACCTGATATACTGGTGGATCGAATAGAGCGGCGTACAATGATATTGACATAGCGGTTCCACATGACGGGAACCTCGTGAAAGCCGAGAAAGAAAAACAAATCAAGTATGTTGACTTGGCTCGCCAGGTTGTCGACATGTGGGATGTGAACTCTGAGATCATTTTGCCGATAGTCGTGACGGCCAATGGCTTAAGAGCCAAGAGTCTCGACCAACACCTGAGGCGGCTCTCGTTGGGCAGCTGGATCAACTGTTTCGTATTTTCTTTTGTTGTTATTTTAGTAAGAACTACTGTTTTCTTTGAAAAGAAATAAATGAGAACTAGGTAAAAGGTGGCTCATGCAATTTTGTTAAAATTAAAGAAATTAGGCTTTGATTTTATGGAAAGATTATTTAAAGGTATAAAATTTGATGACAATATGTCAAAAAAAAATCGTTCACATGACCACCTTCTGAGTTAAGCACATTTGTGCTCTTTACGGCATTTTGAATTAATCTGGCTCCAATTTGGTGATTTCTTTCTTCAATGTTGGCTTTCAATAATTGCATGTTTTGTGGTTTATGATAGTAAACGCAAGATTTCAAAAAGCTCCAAAGGAAGAAGTCTGGCGCCGTCAGATTTGGCGATCAGGCGAGTGAGTTCAAATCGCCAAAACGAGAGATTATACGAACCAGTAGTTGGTGTTTTTAAATCGCTGACTTTGCCTAAGCTGTGTGTATCGCATATCCATTGCATTGTTAACTAATTCTCTATCTGTTTACAACATATGTCAAAATTTACAATGACATTATGACGCAATAATGTTGGTACCTATACCTATTCATATTATGACATTACTTTTGCCCCACCTTGTATATTGATCTCATTAGTAGACTTTAATTTTTAACCGAAAAGTGCATTTGAAAGGAGATGAAAAACGGTGAGCCCAAATATAATAAGTTGAGATATGATCTAAAAAAAAATTGATATTTTTTTATCCTTGAATATCAAAAATCAGCTCAATTCTCAATCTGGAAGCGGAGAAATATGATAAAGATAATTTTTGTGAGATTATCGATAAATTGAGTAATCGATTACCCAATTACAAAAAGAAAACTTTCATACTTGACTATCTTAAAGTAATTTAATGCACAATATAAATTGATATATAATATAGTGCATTTAATTACAGTCATATTCATAAATAAAACATCGATTAATTGCTGAAAAACCAAAATAATGATTACATCGATTTCGTATCGAATCAAATTTGCCATATATTTTTAATCTATGTCACTGGCAGTGCATGTTCTGCACTGGCATGAGCCAACTAGACAGTAGTGGAGGCTCGTTGTCAAATTTTGACGGACTAAACCGTTTTCCCGACGACGATAACGGTTACAGAAAACGGTTAAAGGATGAAACTTGTCCAACATGGAATAGAATTGTGTTTTCTTCGAGTGCAGTTTCTTACAACTATCAACGATTTGAAATGTATGTAATGGTTTTTTCGTATCACGAACGACAGCATTGACAACTGGTAATACATTATTGACTGTATTTCATTGACAAAGAGTTCACTTTTTATTGTAAGGACTGTTTTGTATACGATCGCGGAACATTAAGGACGATGACGCGACGAGTGTGATAGATAGTTGAATCATTGTGTTCTTGACTGTATTTTATTAGGTGTCAAATAAAAAATCGCACCAAGTAATTCGAAGAATGGTTTGTGCAATGAAGACTGTTTGAATCAAGGACGTAAAACGGTTTCATCGTCGCAAAACACAAAACGGTCTTTGTAAATGTTCGTCGTCGCAACGCCCATCCGTACTACTAGACTGTTGCCAACTGTTTCATGTTTTCCGATGTGTTTTGAGTGCTTTCCCGATTATTTTTCATTTTCAATGACCACTGCTTTTTTTTTACGGATTCTGACCCTGCCAAGGTCAGCAGGGTACGACCCTTGCTTTCACACTGGACACCGAAGATCAATCGTACGTTTGACTTGGAATTGTTATTTTGGATTTTACCGCCGCTTTGCGATTATTGTTAAAACTATAGGTCACTGTGTGAATTGTGGCATAGCAACTAGTCACTGCAATACAGTACCTAATATATTTTTGAATCTATTAATTCACACCATTTCATGTCGTTACATTCAGGCTCAAGAGCGTATGTAATCGTTTCCGTCTCATTTTGTGATTTAAAGTTACTACTTTTTTATATCGTGTTTTATTTGAGATGCCAAAGAGTATAAAAATGTCAAGGAGGCCAAATAACACAGATTACAATAGAACGTGCTATCCCATGCTATATGTGATATCCCATAACTCTAGGGTATTAATGAGACCATTTCCAAGAATCAACTGGCATAATAATAATTATTATGAATTATTTTTCAACAATTTTAATTTTTAATGGTTTTTTCCTTTTCCATACAAAATAATTCGACAAACTCAAGATTATTTATATAAAAAAATATGACAACGTCGCGTTTTCTTAGCTATAAATATTATATGAATGGATTGGCCTAAATGAAAATTATTTACTCGTACTTATCAATGAAACTTGATACACACATCGAGAGTCCAGTGTTATGTTATCTTTCAAATTACATAGTTATGTATTTTTGGAACACTTTGTTCTAGGACTTTTTGTATTATTTTTATTTATTGTATATATAACCTTAGAGTTATGGGGCATCAAAAGGAACACGTTATATAATCTATAGAATAGTCCTATGTAATAATACGTAGTCGGCCTCTGCTATTATTACCAGCTACGCAATATTTTATTGTGTTTGGGTGTCTTACAGTTATCAGTACAGAAGTAACAGTAAGGTTATTGACGATAAGCCATTTACAAGCCTCCACAGTTAGCAATATTGTGTAGTAGGCATTAAATGGATATATATAAAAAAAATATTATTATTATGTTCGTGTTTTGCTATTGTATGCGACATCACTTATCATTTTAGATAGGTACTAAAAACATTTCTAGGTCATGGAAATTCGTAAACATACGTATATTATGTATAACACGAATTGTGTCTAACACACAACAATATATGTTTAAAAATAAAAATAAACTAACGAGCCTTTTACAGTAGTCGCATATGATGTGTAACATCTCTCACCTTGGTAATAAGCAACATTAAAGGGGCGGGGCCTCGTCTAGGTCATTTCTGACAGCCAACTCAAGCACCGCGCGCGCTCATTGGTCAAATCAAATAGCGCGCGCTTCCCCGGCTTCTTGTTACCCAGTCCCGTCCCTTTTCACGAAATCACTCCCATAGATGACAGGGAAGCGAGAGGAAAGATGTAACACATCAATAAATCACGTAAACTTACCTTGTCCTACTTGATTGCAATGAAATAAGTCATAATTTGAAAATAAACTTATTAACATTAACAGCATAGTTTTTTTCTTATTTTATAACTAGGCTTTATTTGAATATTGACTGTCATTTATTTTGTATCTATCAAGTAATTTTAAAAAAGATCACCATCTTTTGTACCTAACAATATAAAAAATACCACTAAGAAGTTAATATTTTTATCGACTTTTATTTATAAATTATTGTGTAAATATACAAAAAATATTAAAAATATTAAATTGTTCATGATGACGAAGACCATATTAAAAAACTGCGCTGATTTTTTAAAATGATATTCACTACTTCTGTAGATGTTTTTTGTTTGTAAAATAATCTTAACTATGAATCGATGAGTTGTTTCATGTTGTCGATTCACAATATATACATATACACAAGCGGTATATATACATATACACAATAGCGATTTATACACAAACAATAAGATTTATTGAACCGCGTGTTCCGTTATTTAAAAAACCAATCGTGTTCTAGTTTTTAAAAGTAACATTGAATACAGATTTTTGTTAAAAAGTAGTTACTATTTCAGCTTTATCTATACTAATATAATGAAGCTGAAGAGGTTGTCTGTTTGTTTTTTTGTTTAAATGCGCTAGTCTCTGGAACTACCAGTTGGATTTGAAATATTCCTTTTGCATTTGATAGTCCAATTCTTAAGGAAGGTTATAGGCTATTATCATCACGCTACGACCCTTAGGAGCCGCCGAGAAAAATTAAAAAAGACAGTGAGAACGCTAAGCGAAAACGAAGATATAACGCGGGCGCGTGGTGCAATGCGACGCGGTGGGTCGGGGGCCAATGGAGTTTTATAAAAATGTGGCCGTTATTTAGTATATTGTGTATCTCACAACTTCCACGTGAACGAACAAAGTCGCGTGTAGAAGGTAGTTATCAATAAAATTGTAATAACATTTTTATTGAATCTATAAACCGCCGTCTCCGCAGAATAAATGCGAAAGTGCTATTGCGACGGTTTTGATGTTAATCCAAATTCATTATACATCACCTCAATTGTTTCCAGATTTTTAAATCAAGTATTTACGAAGTTACATACACAAGATATACTGTAAAATAATATTATAATTCCGATCTTGATGATATATTACCCAGAACAAAAATTTAATCATTATTAGAAAATTTTCGACTGACAGAATAAACGCGTAATAGCCCATTAACGGTAACATTGTACTGCAAACACGCAAAGAAAATTCAAGAAGCAACACAAAAAAACAATAATTGACGAGAAAAAACAACTCAAAGTAACATAACAATATAAAAAAAAAAAACTAAAATATTTCTGTAAAATGATTTTCTATCAATAACTCAAAAACGGTACCTGTTTAACACTTAATATTAATTAAAATATCTTTAAAAAATCTTTTAAACGACATAAAAAACAAATTTTTATTCGGTGTAGTCATAAAGTTATGCATCAATTTAGGTTTTTTATTTTTCCTGTAAAATTGACTTTTTACACTTGCGCGTTTATTCTGCGGGGGCGACGAAAATATTATTAAAAAAAGTCGCTGTTGGTGTTTGTCTCTGTGACCGCGTTCTTCCACTAATCTACGTGATGGGTTTTTATGCGGGTTTCACCATCATTTAGAAAATTTATTCCAGAAGGTTGTTCTTATTGTAGTAATATTAAATTTTTATATAATAAAGAAATCTCGAAGTTTTATCAAGTCGTAAAAACCGTTCGAAGCAGGGTCGGGTCGCTAGTAGGAAATAACAAATTGTTGCATGTGCAATGTTACAAGTTTTACGATACGATCAAAATGTTAGTATATTTATATTAAAATGAAAGTGTGTACTTGTTTTCTGCTGTTCGGGATACTTGGTAGTTATTTTGCGTTTATTTCGTCTTTTCTTAACTCAGTTTGCGCCAAAAGGTTTACGAACTTCCTTCTCTCGTGTAACTAATGCTCGGTTCCTATAAAACAAGAAACGAATCGTTTTGTTTAGCAATGGTAGCTTTTTTTATTGTCAAATAGGGTTTTTTTTTGTAATTAATAATGTATATGTCGCCGCGAAAGCGTCTACTGTAAAGATTATAACATAATATTATGCGTAACTATTTATTACAATTGTTATTGACCATAAAGTCGTTGATCCTGCTCTCTATGAGTTACTGTTTAATACTGTTACAACCGTTTGGATGCATGCTGTATCGATTCCTTTGAGATCAAATGCCATCTATTACCAAGAAATCGAACTCACAGTATATTACTGGAAGAGTAACTATTAAACTAATGGGAACATATTTTATTTGACGGTTTTTGGGTTTTTAGTCATATTAACAAGTGGTCATTTTGACATAGTAAATTTGTTTAAGATAAAGCGCTACCTCATGTGACAAAAATGGCGCGGATTGCGAATATTATGGTAAATAACTGAATGTTATAATTCAATATAAGAACTAAATAAGTTTAAATAATAGAAAACAAACTATAAAGTAATAAGATTATTTTACACTACAATTTACTAAAAAATAACTGTTGTTTGATAAAATTCCATGAATCACAAGAAATGTTGCCAAAAATAGGAATAGTAAAGGTGTAGAAAGTAATGAAGCTTCTAATTTAACTTTAATTCTGAAAAACCTTTGTATTTGGAAATATTAGCATTATTTGTGAGTTTTATTGACCAAATTAAGTAGGTAATAAGAGTTTGTATTTAACAACGCGGTAGTTTCGCCCATTTCTTAAAAAAGGGGCGCGCACAAAATGGCGTGTGTGGGTAACAAAATTATCAAGAAAAGTTGTATTAGAAAGAACTAAAATTGTAATTGCCAAACAAGTAAACTCTGTAACATAATGTTTTGATATAAAAGAGTGTCCATGGAGTTTCTTGCTCGTTCTTTTCCACCAGGAACCGTGCATGCAGTATACCATAAAAATAATAATATACAGATTCTATGGCGTGCAAATATTAATCATTATGATTGCTAATAATTTAAGTAGTCAAGTCAATAAATCATAGTTTACCTTGAATTTAGCAAATATTAATAAATTATAAATGTCCACAGTAAATAAAAATCATTTTAAAAAATCCATGTCAAAATAAATGGTTATGTCAGCGGTTAGAAATGACTTTAGTTGTTTCTTCAATTGTATATTATTAAGCTCCCTCTAACTTTTCGGTAACTTATTATAAATAATGGGGGCCACCAGTCCTACTATTATGCAGACAGAGCTGACTTTGATCACGCCTGTTTCTGGGAAAAATTTCTGCCATTCGCGAAATAAATTACTATTATTTCTAACAAAAATTACTGATTCTAGATTAATAAAGAGATATCAATATCAATATTTTATAGCGTATGAAATAGGGCTTACAACTTTCAGTAGTTTTCAACTTAAACATGGCTCTGAGGCATCTCCTTTGAGCTTTAAATACAACTTCTTTGTTAGTTGAGTTACCCCAAAAGATAACACCGTATCTGAGAACAGATTCAGTTAGCCTGTAGTAAGCAGTAAGTAACGCATATATGTAAACAATGTGTGACAGAATATACAAGGCGTACGCACTACTGCGTATTCTTTTAGTCAGGGTCTCTTCATGCGCCTTCTAATTTATCTGAATTATCTTTCAGCTTACACACATTCCTTTATATCTAACACACCAAAATCAAATGAGAGAAGTGTTAACCTAGCACTAGAAACTGTTCTAGAATTCAGTAATAAAGATAAAGATAGCGACATAAAGTTATTAAACAATGTACAGAATTTCATAACAAAAGTTAAAACAGTTATTGATGAAAATAGTAATGGTAACAACTCACGACGTAATATCAAAGCACCGAGAGTTAAAACCTTCACGAAATTCATTCAGGACGTCATTCATATACTCAACACTTATGAAGATACCGCATTTGAAGAATTTTTTAATATTCTTGACGAAGAAATCAGAAATTATCACTACAGAGGCTGCAAATTTTACGAATTGACAGAGAATTATGAAATCAGAAAGCTAATAGCCGCAAAATTAGATTCGATTAAAGGAAAACCAACTTCTGTTCTAAAAGCAAACATCAATGCAATTTCGGATATGTTAAAAGGTGACAATTATGACAGATATGTCAAAAAAGTCGTGAAATATATCAATTCTTTGTACAAACAGAAGGCTGAAAAGGATTTCCAAAAGGTCATAACTGATCTGGAGGCTTATGGCAGGTCGAAATCTAAAAGGGCTAACAATAATTTGGGTAAGATTATTAAAAACGGGGTACGGTCAATTATTTTCGATCACTACACAAACTTAAATACTAATGTAAGACGAGATGTCAAACAAAGAGTAGAAAAAATTTGGAAACAATTTAAAAAAGAAACTTCAACAAGTGGTAATAAACCAAATGTCAAACCTTATTCCAAATCTAGAAATAATGTCAAAAACTCTGAAAATATTATGAACGAAGTTAAGAAGTCAGAACCTGTTTTAAGAAAAGATCTTATGAATATCGCCAATATAAAGGGAAATAAAAATCTTAAAGTTATAATAAAAAACAAAAGTAATAAAAACAGGACTGAAATAAAACAGTCTGAATATAAAAAAATCGAAAAGAAGCGAGACGACGTGAAAAATGAAAATGTCACTATTGACAAAACTCTTGATATTCAAGAAAAGGAAACAAGAGTAAGTTCTCAGCATAATGGTCCTATATACCAACAAGTAACCAAAAATGAACACCAAAAGCTAAATATAGATAGTTTATCTGGCAAATCATTTAGCTCTATAGAGTTTTACCAAGAGCCTCAGCATAAAACAACGCAATACATAGCGATAATCCCAATAAAAGTATCCCAAACACCTTCAACGAACTTAACAAAGAAACTAGAGAAATTAGAACCTCTGAATTTGTCAACGGGAATGCCTACAAAAAATATAGTTAAGAATATATGGATAGAAGAGTCAACGGGAAGACTACCGAAAGTTGTACTCGATCTATTGGCAGTCAAGGCCAGCGAACACGAATCGAGACATAACAAGACGTATAAATCGTTAAACAAGCATAGTTATAAGCATAAGAAGAAATATGTTAAACACCAAAAAAAGTGGCATAGGAAAATATATGAACCCAAGTATGTCAAGATGTACGGAAAAAAGGATGACGAGAAGCATATGACGAAGCATTGGCCGAAGAACGACACAAAATATGAATCAAAGCAAAAACAGAAATCGAAGGAAGAAAAATATAAGTATGACAGGACCTCAGAGCCCAACGACCCATTTATATTAGTACATAATAGAGATTTCTTCAGGCAAAATTATGTTCGAACTACCGACTCGGTTTTTAATACGAAGGCACATCAATACAAAAAAAATATGGGGCCGTTAAGATTGAGATTAAAGTAAGATTTTGATATAATTTATTTAGAAATCGCTATAATTTTTGTTCAATCTATTTGCCCTTGTTATAGAAAAAAAAAATCTTTAGACCGAAGGACCAGTTTTCATAAATTATGTTACTCTATGCATATCTTCGTATTCAAACACCAAAACTGTTTTAAGAATAGAACTTAATACATTACTTTGAAATAATATTGCTTTATTAATTCTAGACAAAACAAACGATGGGACATAGCTTCGACAAAAGCGCAGAAGTTCCTGGAGGTTTTAGATGTAATGATACCTTCAAAATCGGGTAAAACAGTGAAATCTCCACGAGCTAGGAGAATTGCTGCGCCACGAGTAAAATTAAATGAAATAAGACGTATGAGACCAATTTTGCACACTTCACCTCCTTTACCAACTAATTTTTCCATGAGAAGGTTGACTCTTGCAGTCCCTAGGGCATACTCTAAAAGGAACAAAATGTTACCCTGGAAACCCGAAAAGCACTTCAAGAAAAGTCTAGAACAGCCGTCATCTTCCGACGAAGGTATGACCGTAGAAATATCTGAAATAAAAGACGATAAAAGACGCAATGCTAAAATAACATCTTGCAGCTTAAAAAAAGACCCAAATGTTATTGAAAGAATAAAAAATCTTGAAAGACAGTTAAATGAAGTTAAAAGTAGAATTAATGTTTATACTGATATGGTGACTGCAAGAAAAGTTACGCATCGTTTTGAGGCAAATAATGACGTAGTACAACGTGAGCAGTCAGAAACTAGGTTCAGATCGGATGTAAACAATTTTTACAATGATTATAAGGTTAATCAAGACAAATTAAAGATGGCAGGAACTGCAGATAACAAAACTAAGCATAAAATTGAAAAAAAATATGTTAAAGACGAAGATTCTACAATCAACGAAATAGAAGATGACATGCAAAAAGTTAAAAAGTCCAAAACTAAGTTCAAATCCGATGTAAATATGATCCCTAATAATTTTAAGAAAATAACAGACAAAACAAAGGAAGCGGGAAATCCAGATAACAAAACAGACGTTGAAGACAAGGATTTTAAAAACAAAGAAGAAATAGTAAAGGACGATAATGAAATCGAGAAAGTTACTGAACTGCAAGAAATAATAAAAAAAGAGAAGAAACCAGAAATAATTCTCACTAACATCGGCGACGTAAATTCTAAAGCAAAAGATAAAGGAACTATAGTTACGATGGATGACTATGTTGACGAAGATGTATCGAAAGAAACAGAAACTGAGAGCAAAAAAGTAGCCTCATCAAGTACAGCAAAGGCTACAAAATTGATCACTATAACTAAAACGACTATTCAACCTATTGTGGCAGTAACCACTCCTACCATACTTAAATTATCAACGATATCTATTTATGTACCAGATGCTACATCTCCTAAGCTAGCAGACGTTTTGCAAAAGGCTCAAATCAATGTGACTGTCGATAAAAGTAAAAACATAATGACCAACAACCCATCACAGGTTGCAGACGTTAGTAAAAGCACTCTAAATATAACTAAGGAGGTAACAAGTGAATTAATAATTAAGAATCTGTCAAATCTTCAACACGTTGTAACTCCCACGACGTCATATTATAAAGAAAAAATATAATTGTTCATCAGAACTCTCTGTGTTTGTTAATTTGGTTCCAGATTGTACTTCGCTGTCCTCCCCCAGCCCTAAGACCGTGGTCAGGCGCTTAGCATGTATGATGATGAGGCATCACAGGATAAGCAGCCGGCAACCATAAAAATCTGTACTTGCTTTTACTACGTACGTTTATTGCATGCTGTGTATAAAAAAATATCACGTCTATCTATATACACTGAGGCCATACGCAGAGGTGTAAACTACATCTACGTTTCGCTGGCAATATTACAGTACGTACTGTAATTTTTTTTTTGTAAAAAGTTTAAAATCATGTAACGGCTTAGCTTACTGTAGGAGGAAGGCGCTGATGTCTGTCACACAGTTAATACTAGCACAGATATCTTCGTGAGAGTTAAAAATGTGCCAACCCCTCGGGGAAACAAGGCGTGATGGTATGTTATGTTTCTAAATACTCGATTCGTCGTCATTTGTCGTTTCATCGTCATCGTTTCGTTGTAAGGTTTAAGGTTAGGTTAGGTCTGTATCTGTGTATCGTTTTCTCTCTCTTTTCCCCTTGTGTGATCGATGATGTCGCTTTCTCTTTCTTTTTCTTGTTGACCATGTGGAGTCACTGTGAGGTTTTGTTTGAGTCTCGGTCTCTATCTGAGTCGAAAGTTTTGTTTCTGTGAAAATAAACAACAGAATTTAAATTGTCTCATTGTGGACTTTGTATTAAGACGAGTTCATTGTGAAGGAGCTCCTCCGGGGACTTACTACCACCTGTAACGTTACATTTTCCCAGAGGGGGAAAATGTAAGGGAAAATATAACAATATAATTGAATATTATAATATAATTAAAAATACAAGGGGAGTACAAAAACACAGTTTAACACTACTGATCGGCACTGCACGCTTAGGAGGTTAGGCCTCAGAGGAGGCCTGCAGCGGGAGGTAGTCTTCGGGAGATGGAGGCTCCGGCAGGGAGTGATTGACGGCTGGTGATGGCCTCGGCGGGTCGATGACTCCGAGGGAAGGAAGAGTTGGCTCCGGCAGGGAGTGGGTGAGCCCCGGAATGGCCAGGGTAGGCCAAGATGGACTGTAAGAGAGACAGACCCTTTTATTATTATAAAGTCGGAGATAGAATCGGAGATAGATAGAATCCCAGATCGAAAAGCCCGTTGCTTCTGACGGCCTCTGCTTTTATACCCTTCAGCTCGCTTCCAAAATCAATATTCTTTTCCATTTTCAAACAGTGGTTTCTTCAAATATAATCGGACCTCCTTGGAGTGCGTAAATTTCATAAATTTAGAACAATAGTTAATTTGTAGTTATTTTGTACAATCATAATATAAAAATAAATTATAATTAATACAATGTTTTAGCGATATCAATAAAAATAATTGAAACTATATAAACCAAAAAGTAACATCATAGACTAAGCCAAAACAGAAAAATAAAAAGAAACTGACAGTTTAACATTTGACATAGGTAAGTGTCACAATAAGAAAAACTACAGAAAATATCAATAACAATGAAATACAGAGCTTCAGGAATATTTAACACACCGGCAATGGTCATGGATTTATCTAGAGAGAACGTATGATAAAAGACCAACATTTTAACAACCAAACCGTAAGTAAAAACATGCAACATTACATTTCCCCGACAACCCCGGAAAATTTTTGAATCCCATGAAAAAATATTTAGGGCATTACTTAGCAAATCTAGCAGACTATTTACAGTGGTACTGAAAATTAAAAAGAAAGAAAACACTACATCTGGTGTGTAGTATCTTACAATTATGATTCCCCATAACCCAAGAAAATTATCAACTGAAAAGATTTAGATGTTGTAAATAAGACCTTGCTCTTTCATACACCTTTCAACAACTCGCCTTTCGTGCTCCCTCAATCATACATCACCAGCATTCTTAGGGGATATGGTTCACATTCTATGACGCATACTCCACAAGGAATTATTTTTTAAGGTTACGAAGGCTTATTTATTTTAATTAGGTGTCGTAACCCGCACCTTTTTTAAAACCCAAATAAAATTAATAAATATTTACAAAACTTTCCTGTTTCAGAAAAATAGTCAAGGTTTTAAAGCATTAGTGCTTAAGAAAAACCTTGCGAGTTTCAAGTTCAAGTACAAGTAATTAAATCTAAGTTTAAGTTCAATTAAGTATTAAAAATAAGATAAAGATATAGATACACTAAGGCTTATTTAACGAGTTAAGTACCGCTCGACATAATGGCTTATTTAACGAGTTATGCACCGCTCCATAAAAACTAAATATAATTAACAATGCCAAAAGTTTTATCCCTATGAATTATTTACAGACTTATGAAAATGAATAAAAATGAAAGTTCTTAAAGACATCAAGAGAAGAACCCTGTGGTAGCATTTACAGAGCTATTTAGTCCTAATTGAATCTTTTGTAACAGAATGTCCCATGAACGGAATTATCCTTTCCTTTCTTATGTTTCAGATCAAAATCAAAGCATAATAGATGAAAAGTCCAACGTGTTAATCTCCCAGAAGGATTAGATAAATTTTGGAACCATTTCAGTGCAGCATAATCAGTGTAAACTGTAAAACTTTAGTAAAATAAAAACTAAAACAATATTATAAACTAAATAATAAATAATATTGTATAAACTGTAACAATTTATTTGTCTCCGATATATATATAGAATTATCTCCGATTTGTCAAAGTTTCAGCAGGTCTTTCAGCTCTGATAGAAACTTCGTATTCAAGCTCAAGTTTGTTGAAGTACGAGTATCTTATTGGTCTATTATCCATTGTTTAAGATTTAAAAATATTAGTCTAGGTATAAGTTTTTAAGTAATTTAGCCGTGGTAACAAATCAAACTAAATGGAGTAATGATTAAAGTAAATTAATGTTCAGTATTGTACAAACGTCCACAGGATATTGTCCTGCAGGCGTCGTGGAGTGTCCCAGTCCCCAACTTGCTAGTGACAAGTTAACACACACAAGCGAAAACTGGGTACGATTACCAATGTATGGTAACCGCAGTGGTGTGCAAGTGTGTGGGATGCAGTGTAGTGAGGTAAAGAAAAGAGTAAAGAGTAGGTGGTAACGTCTATAGGATACTCTCCTATAGAACGTCGTAAAGTAAGCCAAACCCCAACTTGCAAATGACCAACGAACGAACGATGGTTTTAACACGTACAAGCGAAGAATGGATGACGATTACAATGGTAATCGTAGTGTGTGTGGGGGTGTAGTATTACGAGTTGTTCAGTATAAGAAGTGTTGAGTAAAGGTTGTTATGGATGAGGTGATGAATAAAGGTTAGCCAAAATATAATTGAAAAACTTGTGAAAGTTTAGTTTTAGAATTTAGAGAGGGAAGAGGGGGTGGGTAAGCTGAATGGGCGCCAAACTGTAACGTTACATTTTCCCAGAGGGGGAAAATGTAAGGGAAAATATAACAATATAATTGAATATTATAATATAATTAAAAATACAAGGGGAGTACAAAAACACAGTTTAACACTACTGATCGGCACTGCACGCTTAGGAGGTTAGGCCTCAGAGGAGGCCAGCAGCGGGAGGTAGTCTTCGGGAGATGGAGGCTCCGGCAGGGAGTGATTGACGGCTGGTGATGGCCTCGGCGGGTCGATGACTCCGAGGGAAGGAAGAGTTGGCTCCGGCAGGGAGTGGGTGAGCCCCGGAATGGCCAGGGTAGGCCAAGATGGACTGTAAGAGAGACAGACCCTTTTATTATTATAAAGTCGGAGATAGAATCGGAGATAGATAGAATCCCAGATCGAAAAGCCCGTTGCTTCTGACGGCCTCTGCTTTTATACCCTTCAGCTCGCTTCCAAAATCAATATTCTTTTCCATTTTCAAACAGTGGTTTCTTCAAATATAATCGGACCTCCTTGGAGTGCGTAAATTTCATAAATTTAGAACAATAGTTAATTTGTAGTTATTTTGTACAATCATAATATAAAAATAAATTATAATTAATACAATGTTTTAGCGATATCAATAAAAATAATTGAAACTATATAAACCAAAAAGTAACATCATAGACTAAGCCAAAACAGAAAAATAAAAAGAAACTGACAGTTTAACATTTGACATAGGTAAGTGTCACAATAAGAAAAACTACAGAAAATATCAATAACAATGAAATACAGAGCTTCAGGAATATTTAACACACCGGCAATGGTCATGGATTTATCTAGAGAGAACGTATGATAAAAGACCAACATTTTAACAACCAAACCGTAAGTAAAAACATGCAACATTACACACCATACATATTTCTGCCACCAGGCGTTGCTGTGTTCTGGTTTGAAGGGTACGTGTGCCGGTGTAGTAACAGGCACATGAGATATTTCAGCTTTGTATGGATGGTAGGTAATGCAAGGGATATTTCAGTTGGCCAAAGGTGGTGGTGACCACTTACCAACAGGTGGGCCGTCAAGTTGTTTAACATCACTGTCTCGCAGTGGGGGTTTTTTGAATCCACTCCAAGTTAATCGTGTTTTTAATTCCAAATTTACAGAGTCTATCAGCTCTTGACGTTGTTGCGTGTCTTTGAGACGTCGATACGGTCTCAGGAAGTTATGTATGAGGCTATTGCAGAGCCAGTAACCGGTTAATGAAACTGGAAGAAAAAAAAAAACCTTTTTTATATTTTTAGGCTTGCCACCATTCTTACTAAGGGTTACCCGAGAACTGGGTTGTGTGGGTCAGATAGGCGTTTGCTTCCTGTAAAATATTAGTATTCAGCTGCAACCAGTTAGACTGAATGCCGACCCCAAGATACAAACATAGGTCGGAAATGCAGGCAGATGATGATGGCCTACGTACTGTTAGGATACGCCGCGAACTCCTTCAGGGTATCAAACAAGAGTCTTCCTTCGTCGTCGTCATACAACATGTCAGCATACTCAAGGATTGTGTTCACTTCTACTGACAGCTCCTGATGTCGCTGACTGAGCATGTGGTGCAAATTAGCTGCGTGATCTATGAAAAAAAAGCATAAAAATCAATAATAAAATTATAAATGCGAAAGTGACTCTGTCTGTTACTCTGTAAGTTCACTCATCCTCTATGTAAACCTCTGTTTTCTTTACGTGTCTGGTGGGCAACTGCCAACGATTGATTTCGGGGAAGTTATATTTATGCTGTTCGCGCGGTAAACTCTAATTGTGCGATGTGGGATTTGTGTGACGTCAGGTCTTTGATGCGTAGTTTATAATAAATGTTTTTTTTTTAATTTGTGTAAGTGTTTTTTGAACTTATTTTCAAATACGTTATACAGGGTGTTTGGTGCATCGTGTGCCAAATTGAAATGGTCGACTGGGGGGTCACCTGCTATCCTTTCAGACCCCTTAACACTTCTCATGCCCTGTGGATTTTTTTTCATCGACTTTTTATTGTTTTATTAAAAAAATACCCAAATTTAACATTCAAGTACTAATTTTAAAAAAAAGTGTAAGTCGTAGACTCCGAATTTTAATTTTATTTAGATGTGTATTGTAACGACGCGACACAAAGACACCGCTCGTCGCGCGACGAGCGGTGTCTTTGTGTCGCGTCGCGTGTCGCGCCTGTTTGAAAGAGCCTTTAAATGTTGCTTATTACCAAGGTGAGATGTCAGATGTCACACATCTTATGCGACTACTCTAAGACCCGCTCGTTTTTTTTTTTTTACTTAATCTGTAATTTTTCAGTTTTTTTTTTTTTTTTTTTCTATATTTATGTTGGTAGATGGTAAACAAGCGAACGGCCCTCTTGATTGTATCACATCACAAAGACGAAGACAGAATGATTTAAGTGTCTGTAATTAACAAAATAACACCGGCACCGATCCCCATCAACCTGAAACCTAAGCAGCGCTGCTTCATTCATCCACTTCATTGATTTCAACATCTCCTGTTTAAAGAGAATTTATGAGAACTAATAGGCTAGAACTGATAGCTACAGGTACGCCCTTTTCTTCTTTTCCGTGTGGTTAGTGACTAACCTGATGTCACCCATGGGCATCTGACTTGGCTTCACATGCCGTCGAGAAATATCTTTCAGGCTTGCCGGCTTTCTAACGTGGTTTTCCTTCACCGTTTTTGAAGCAAGTTATTATACAATAGGCACATAAATTTGAAAAGTTATAGACCGTGCTCGCCTTGGGTTGAAACTGGAGACCTACGACTTGGCAGTCCGAAGGCTGCACCACTAGGCTATCACTGCGTTTTATACTGTACTGTACGCCGACATTCAGACGTATAATTCTAACATGGTAACACAAATAACATGGTGTTGTAATTACTTGTGGTTGGGGGTACCTACAAATCACAACCTTATTAATAACTGAAATTATAAAACACCCATATATTATCTGATCTGTATGCTTGACCACATCACGGACTGCTTTCCTCTCCTTCGTAGCTATGAGTCGAGTTAGCTCTATCAGAAACACCATCATATAGCCTTCATGAAGTATTTCTATCATTTCGAAATAAGAATGGGCAGTCGTATCGTCTGAAAAAATTTAATATAATAGAATATTATTTATCATTGGTAAAATAAAATCAGAATTGCCATACAACGCGGCAATGCTGCCAGTCTTCTGGGCACTTATCCTGTTGACAGCGATGCGGACGAATTTTTTCATGCCCTATGATTACTTCCCTCCTTTTTATATAGGTATATTTGTACATAATATGATTATTATATTATTAAGTCTGTGAGTTTTTAAGTTATGTTAATATTATATATAAAATAAATAAAACAAAGTAGGTTTAAATTAAATATCTAACTCCATAACATACCCCTGGAGAGTAAATTAAATAAATATGAAAATAAATAGAAGTCGAATATTGTAACAGGGATGAATACCAAAAAAAGCATTTATGTCAGAAATCGTTCAGTTTGGCACAAAACAGTAGGTCAGTTCCGAACAAGGCTGCCAATGATGATGAATTGATCCGAGCATTCATGAAAGGTTCGTGTTCGTTCGACTCGTGGCTAAGTAATGACAGCCGCACCACAGATTAAATCATTGAGCCGCACGGTCCGATCCATCAGGTTAAGCTACGCTTGCCAGGGTTGGTCTGTGGATAGGTGACCATCTTAACATACCTACCGAGACTCCTGCTTGCCTCGGAAAGTATGTTAAGTCGTTGGTCGTGGCTGTCATTCGTAGATCTTTGACAGTCTTTACGGGTCGTCAGAACCCCAACAGTCTGACAACTAGTCTTACCATGGGGTATCATATTACCTAGTTACTGGGTTTTGGAGGTCAAATAGGCAGTCACTCCATTTAAAATACGGTATTCAGCTGCATTTGGTTAGACTGGAAGCCGACCCCAACATGGTTGAAAAAAGACTCGGCAGATTGATTGACTCATGAAAGGTTCGGGACTATGGGCACAAGAACGAGCAGTAGGACCTGTTTCAAG
Organism: Omphaloscelis lunosa; assembly: GCA_916610215.1. Classification (NCBI taxonomy): domain Eukaryota; kingdom Metazoa; phylum Arthropoda; class Insecta; order Lepidoptera; family Noctuidae; genus Omphaloscelis; species Omphaloscelis lunosa. The sequence goes on from OU744270.1 coordinate 14,299,035, forward strand.
CGTTTTCCTTTTTGATAGCCTATAATGCGTCCCGTTGTTGGCAAAGGCCTCCCCTTTCTGCTTCTAAGCCACTTATTATTTCTGGCCACGCCTGACTTGGAAACACATCCCAGATGATCATTAACCATTACAGACTGATTTTAGCCGAATGCTCCTTGTGATTGTAATGATGTAATTATTACGTGTTTTATTATGTAAGATTTTACTTATATTTTTGTTCTGTGACAACAAAAAACGAGCGAGCATTATAGTAGTCGCTTATGGTGTGTAATATCTGACATCTCACCTTGGTAATAAGCAACATTAAGGTAATGAGGAACATTAAACGGACGGGGGGCTTCATCTAGGTCGTTTCTGACAGCCAACTCTAGCACCGCGCACGCTCATTGGCAAATCAAATAGCGCGCGCTTCCCCGGCTTCCTGTTACACACTCCCGTCCCTTTTCACGAAATCACTCCCACAGATTGCATTAAAGCGAGATGAAAGATGTTACTATGAATGTATTCTTTCTTTTCTGTCCATTCTATAAAAAATGGTACTTCGAGCCGGATTGTGCACAACCAATAGATAGATAAACTGTACATACGTTATGTCGGTGAAGTTGTTAAGTGGATGATATAGGTAATAAAAAATAAAGTAAAGGTACTCATACTTTTAGGAAACTCTTTGACAGTGGTCGGTGTCGTTGTCACCGTCTGATCCAATTGCCACTCCTCTTTTGGTGTCGCCGATACCATCTCCAAGACCCTTAAAGCTTGACTTTCATTCTTCCGCGGAGTTGTCTTCTTGATATCCTTAAATAAAGGTAGGCACTAAATTATAATAGGGGATGAAAGCTTTTTGTCATTTTCGCCGATGACAAAATCCATCGAGTGGTAGGCGGTTTGTAAAATATAATAAAATGCATTTTAGGAAGTCCACAGGTAAGTCGGAGGCTAAGCATAGTGTCGTTCAAAGTAAAGTAAACATAATTTAAAACAAAAATTAATAAACATGTTTGCACCCTGTAATATCACCATCACCCCAGAGTTACATGCTAATATAATTACTTATATGTAAGCACTTTGTATCTCATTTTAAGTGAGCTGTTACAACCAATTTTTATGAGAAATAAAATTATTTAAACCTAAAATGCCCTCGAACTTGACTAAACGATACGTAAATAAGTAGCCACAAATTTTAAATATCTTGGGCATGTTGTTATCGTCGACCTCAGCGACCATAGTGATATTGAGAGGGAGCGTAGGGCTCTGGCGGTCAGGGGTAATATGTTGGCACGAAAGCTCGGTGTACTGACCAAGTAAATAAATTTAAAAAATCAAATATCTTTAATTCAGACCTAAATTGGTCCATAAGTTGTTAGTGTTTAGTAACAGATTGTGCTTATATGCTATGTTAGTGTTGTTAGTAATTGAATCTATTAGTTATATTTTTGCAGTTGGATGGGACAGTCCGGTCTACCAGCAATCAATTTCAGGATACTGTTACGAGTGTTACGCAAGCGTTGAGTAAGGAAGCCGCTTTCTTACGCATGATGGCGTGCAAGCCATCCGTGTGCGCTGCAGCAAACATTCCAGACGCACTACAACGCCGCGGCAACCGCAGCAGCATCCTGCAAGCGTTGTTGTACTGTACGCGCAGGACGTTGTAGGGTCGACTTGTATATGACACCTACAGGCCGCTCGAATAGAAGGACTAACAGAACGCCTTAAATAAACTGACTTTGACGTCTGCCGTGCAGCGAGCAAAACTACGGGTAAGCATATTGCTCCTCACCGCCAACACCTTGCGCTCGCGCATATGTCGCCATCATCCCATAGGTCACTAGTGACAACATGACGCAGGTACTTAAAACTATTCACTTCATTAAGTAGTACGACGTTGAGATATACCGGAGATACACGACGGGGCTGTCGTTTAGGTACCGTAAACACTAAGACCTCACTCTTTTTTTAGTTATATTTAAGGCCATGCACGTACGCATACGTCTAGCATAAAAATTACGCTTTTTAAAGCTTACTGTCAGAGTTTTTACATCGGTCATCAATTACTCGAAAAGGTCTCTGGATGTTTTACGCGTGCAATAAAATAATGTTTTTAGGGTGCTGTTGCGACTCCATCGTTTCTGCAGTGCTTCAGAAATATTTTCGGTAAGCCATACCAATGGATTTCATACCATTATCCGCAAAAAAACGGCCTTACTTCAGAGCAGAAAAAGAAGTAGTCACAATAGTATCCTGTGGCAGCAGATATTTCCTTCGCCGTAATAAGACAAAAGAAATAAAATAAATATGTATTATTAATTTTTTATTTAAAAATACTGACTTACAAGGTCATACGATGGCGCTTCGTTTTCAAACTCTGAATCTCTTGCCTCTTGTTTCTCAAACACTGTGATCTCCTCACGTGGGATGGATCGTGTTTTCAACTGTCGGCTGCCTGAACCTTGAGTTATCTTTGGAATTCGTCTGATTGCATCTGGAACCCCTTCAACTGATGATGAAAATTTTTGATTAGTTGTTGTGTATTTTGATTAATATACGGTGGCAATTTTATGTGTCTTACAACGGTGACGTCTGATTAAAGATATCTGTAGGCAATACTCAAAATGTATTTGAATTAATAACATATTGTTACACTACCTAGCAGGCAAGCAGATTGCAGTTAACTCAGCTCAAAATAAACTCCAGGATATAACTGGGAAATTGCTATACTAATAACACTCTATCCTAACACTGGGAATTGAATCCAAGACCGCACATTTAGCAGTCGCGTTTGCAACCACCATTAGAATATTAGTCCCATTTTACTCATAATACAAATCTATAAAATTGTTTCACTGGTGGGCAAACGCCTCTTCTCATATACAAAGGACACGAGCATTGAGCACCACGCTTGCTTAAGAAGAGAATAGAATAGAATACTCTTTATTATTGTTACGAGCTGGGTATGGGATAAATTAATTATTACCAATCAGTCAATTAAATAACTTTATTAAACACAAAACACTTAAAACTTAATCACAAATACACTACTGATCACTATTCACTTAGATATCGCACTTATAGTTCACTTCGATTCGCTTCGTTGTATCGCCTAAATCAGACTGACTCCATCGTGTGTCGGCGCTCTGCTTTTATACCGCTAATATTCACGAACATTCTGGCTAAGTGTAGAACGGTTCCAGAAAAACATCAACAAATAAACATTACCAGGAAATACAAAAGTAGTAGGTATAAAAAAATAATAACCTACTTGTACCGAATAAAGAAATAGGTACTTTATGCCCTCGGCGTACGGTCGAAATTACAATGACGAGTTCTAATATTGTTTATAAGTAGTTACCTACTTAACTTCAAACTAATAATAATGGAATGCTTCTCGAAGTTTTTAGCGCAAACACACTGTAATCCGTGCTTTCTCGAAAGATCTCGTACGTACGACGTAACACTGCCCCCTCCTTAGACATGCTCGTCCCGAGCATCATTAGCCCCGTAGTATCGGGCCAATCGGTCTACATGAACAATCTTAGGCGCACCTCGTAGACCCTTCTGTATTCGGTAGGTGACATCGTTGATCCTAGTCACGACTCGGTATGGTCCATCCGAATTTGCTTGCAATTTCGGAGACTTCCCCTTGCTCCGCACTGGGTTATGTAACCACACCAGTGAACCCTCGTCGAAACCCCTACTGTTTGCCTTGCGGTCATAACGGGTCTTCATCTTCTCAGACATCTGTTGGCCGGATTGTCGGATATGCTCATAAACATCATTCAACTTGTTACGCAAATCATTTGCGTAATCTGTTACACTACGTGGAGCATCAGGGGGAGTTCCAGTGATTAAATCTGCAGGCAACCGTAATTCCCTTCCAAAGTTCGCGAAGGCTGGCGTCACAGTCGTACTTTCGTGGACTGCGCTGCGGTAGGACAGCAGAAACGGCTGTATGTGCTTGTCCCAATCTGCCTGCTTTCCACGACTTTTGCCAGATATCTCTCCAACGTTTGGTTGAATCGTTCCACCATTCCATCAGATTGTGGGTGGTAAGAGGTGGTTCTGGTTTTGTAGGTACCCATCAATCGACAAGTTTCCTGAAATACTTGCGATTCAAAATTCCTTCCTTGATCGCTGTGTATTTCTAAGGGTACTCCAAAACGACAGAAAACTTCCTGAACTAATTTATCTGCGACGGTTGTAGCTTCTTGGTTAGGAATGGCGAAGACTTCTGGCCACTTTGTGAAGTAATCCATGACCACCAGGAAGTACTTGTTTCCGCTCTCACTTTCTGGAAATGGTCCCGCAACGTCTAGTGCTATCCGTTCCCAAGGGGCTCCAACGTTGTACACTTTTAATGCACCTCGGCTGCGTGTGTGGGGTCCTTTCACGGCCGCACAACTGGTACATTTGCGACACCAGTCCTCCACATCATCTCGACAGTGGATCCAGTAAAAGCGTTCTCGAATTTTTAGTAGAGTCCTTTTTACCCCCATATGTCCTCCTGAACATCCATCATGGTAGAGCCGTAGAACATCCGGTACCTTAGCTTTAGGGACAACCATTTGTAGATGACGGCTGTCCCCTCGAGCGTTTTCCCATTTACGGCACAAGACTCCATCCTGGATCACCAAGCTGTTCCATTGCGCCCAATAACTCTTCGTGATAGAACTCATCGCAGCCACATCACTCCACTTAGGTCTAGGAGCACCAGCTTTGACCCACTCGAAGATCGGTTTGATGTCCGAGTCATTTTGCTGAGCCTGCTGTAGGGTTTCCTTCCATTCATCGCTGAGATCTGTTCTAAGCATCCTCACGGGCACTACTTCCTTAGTCTCTTGCCTGGCACAGTGCTTACAGTCTTCAGGACAAGGTCTTCTTGACAAGGCGTCTGCGTTACCGTGAGTTCTCCCACTGCGATGTTCAGTTATGAAGTCAAACTCTTGTAGTAGTTCAATCCATCTCGCCACTTGCCCCTCTGGATTCTTAAACTGTAATAGCCACTTCAATGCAGCATGGTCAGTTCGTAATTGGAATTTACGTCCCAGCAAATATTTACTGAAGTGCTGCAATGTCTTTACTACGGCGAGTAGCTCCCTTCTTGTAACGCAGTAATTTCTTTCTGGTTTGGATAAAGACTTGCTGAAGTAAGCTATCACAACCTCTTGGTCTCCTTTCCGTTGAGACAGCACGCCCCCAATTCCAGTATTACTTGCATCGGTGTCAACTATGAAGTCATTTTCAGTATCAGGATATCCCAAAATAGGTGTATTGCACAGACGTTTCTTTAATTCCTGAAATGCGACGTCGCAGTTCTCGTCCCAACAGAATTGCCGCTTTTCCTCAGTGAGTTTGTGCAGAGGTTTCGCAATGTCGGCAAAATTCTTGACAAACCTTCGATAGTAGGAGCACAAACCCAGAAATGCTCTGACCTGTGTCTTGTCTTTTGGAACTGGCCAATCCTTGACGGCGATTACTTTTTCTGGGTCTGTTTGAACACCTTCCCCCGAAACTATGTGTCCTAAAAAGTTTACTTGTTGTCTGAAAAACGAGCACTTTTTCGGACTTAACTTGAGATTTGCTGTTTGGATTTTCGACAGCACTCGGTTGAGGTTTTTAAGGTGATCTTCAAATGTACGGCCCACGATGATAATGTCGTCTAGATATACAAGACATGCGTCTCCAATCAATCCGGCGAGTACTTGCTCCATCAACCTTTCAAACGTCGCAGGAGCATTGCACAAACCGAATGGCATAACTTTAAACTGCCACAACCCTTTTCCTGTTGAAAATGCAGTTTTCTCCTTATCCTTGGGGTCTATTTCTACTTGCCAGTAGCCACTTTTCAGGTCAAGTGTGGTAAACCACTTCATACCAGTCAGCGTATCCAGTGTGTCATCGATCCTAGGCAGCGGGTAGCTGTCCTTCTTCGTGACGTCGTTCAGTCGTCGATAATCCACACAGAAGCGCATACTGCCGTCCTTTTTCTTTACCAGGACCACAGGAGAACACCATGGACTCGATGAAGGTTCTATAACACCGTCCTTCACCATTCCCTCAATCATGGTTTCCACCTCTTTTTCTCGTGCAACTGGCAGTCTTCTTGGTCGCTGACGGATTGGTAACTCATTGCCTGTATTAATCTTATGCTGAACAAGTCCAGTTCTCCCTATGTCAGCATCGTTTGAAGAGAAAGTGTCGGCGTACTGAAGTAACATCTTCTTAGCCTTGTCCATTTCTCCTTTAGTTAAATCGCAGTTTTCCAAAAGCGTTGACACGTCAAATTTTGCACTACGAATTTTATTTCCGGTAGGCGGATCCTGCAATTGACGCATCCAAGCTACTTCCTCGCAAGTACCGATCAAGGTGCCCTTCTTGATCACATGCTCCTTGTCACTTGGATTCAGTATGCGTACTGCTGAGACGTTGGTGGCCTTGACCAAAGTACGTGCCATCTTCCATGGGAAGTCATTGTTCACCCTTTCTATCAGAACACTTCGATCTTTGTGTCCAGAATTCTGTGGTAAACTAATTGGCACAATTGTTTCTGATCTGCGAGGAAGAACAATCTCTTTCAAGCAGTACACTTTTCCTGATGGTGCACCTTCCATGAAGACTTCATCTGAACCACATTTCAATACTCCTTGATCAACGTCGATCTCGCAACGATGTTTCCGCATGAAGTCCAAGCCCAAGATGCAATCGTCCACTATATCGGCCACGATGACATTGTGCTGGTAAGTTCTATCACCCAATTTTAACTCCACCTCCTTCTTGCCTCGGACGACTATGTGCTGACCGGTAGCTGTTAGTAATCGTATACGGTCGTGGTTATCGACGTAGTCCCCAAGAAACCGACTTGCTAGGTGAGAATTAACGACCGTGTGAGAAGCTCCAGTATCCAACGTCAGTTTGCATGGTGTTCCGTTGACTTCGCCTTTGATGGTCAGGCTGTTCCCATCATGTGCTTGCGAGATCAAGATTCTCGGGGCTCTTTCAATACCAGCCAGCACCTGCCCCCCAGTCCTGGCATTTACTCGTTTTCCCTGCTGTGGCTGGGCAGTCACTTCAGCCACCCTTCCCTGCTGATCTTCTCTCGGGGTGCTGCGCTTAGGACAGTTTGACCGAAGATGACCCCTTACTCCGCAAGTGTAGCACGTAGGACTGTACCCTTGCGGCCGGTCGCGTACAGGTGATGCGACAACCTCTCTGACGCGGTGCGTTCGGTGGTCCTGCCTCACTGCCTCTACTTCTAAGGTATGGGCCAAGGCGTCTTTCAGCGTCTCATGATGCCCAAGTCTCACAGCGGCTCTAACTTCTAGGTCGCGTATTCCATCAACGAACGCTTGTACCAAATTCCCATCGATAAGTGCAGGGGCAGACTGGTATGCTTTCCGAACCAGCTTTTCAACTTCGAGGGCCCACTGCTGTAGGTTCTCGGCACTACGTTGTACACGATCCTTCAACTTAGCACGAAATACGTGCTCCAGGTGCGCGTCGCCGTATCTGGACTCTAACGCCTCCAGCAGCTGCTCGTAGGTTACATTCTTGCCGAGCGCCTCAAGAATGTTAAGAGCCTGGTCTCGGAGGCCCAAGGTGAGCGCGGTCATGGCTTGCGGTTTTGTCCATCCATTCGCCTTCATAACGGCCTCAAATTGAATTTTATAAGCCGACCACGAAGATGTGCCATCGAATGGAGGCACCTTAAAGCCCCGCGCTGAAGGTGCAGCAACTACTGAAGCTGCAGTCACGTCTCCAGTCTTCAGTTCCCCCAAAGCCTTCTTCACCCCAGCGATCTGAACTTCGGCTTCTGAGAGGCGATTCTCGTGCTGCTGTACCTGATCCTTCATCACCTTTAGCTCTTTGCCAAAAGTTGCATGAAGATCCTTTATGAGGAGCATCTGCTCGTCTTGGCGGCGGACCTGCTCCTCCTTGTCTCGCTGCAACTGCTCTTCCAACCGGCGAGCCTGCTCCTCTTGACGGCGAGCCTGCTCCTCTTGACGGCGAGCCTGCTCCTCTTGACGGCGAGCCTGCTCCTCTTGACGGCGAGCCTGCTCCTCTTTGTCTCGCTGCAATTGCTCTTCCAACCGGCGAGCCTGCTCCTCTTGACGGCGAGCCTGCTCCTCTTTGTCTCGCTGCAACTGCTCTTCCAACCGGCGAGCCTGCTCCTCTTGACGGCGAGACTGCTCATCTTGACGGCGAGACTGCTCCTGTAGCAGCGCCATTAAAGCTGACAAGTCTGGCGCCATTGATGCTGTAGAAACTGCGGATGGGCCAGCGACTGGCACTGACGTAGGCTGGACACCACCCGGTGTCTGTGTTGGAGAATGTCCAAACCGCCTTTGGTCCATGTCCAGCTGTCGCTGACTCCTGGTACGGATACCGTCCGTGTCGTCCTTCGGTAAAATTGGCATAATTTATCCCACTTCTGACACCAAATTGTTACGAGCTGGGTATGGGATAAATTAATTATTACCAATCAGTCAATTAAATAACTTTATTAAACACAAAACACTTAAAACTTAATCACAAATACACTACTGATCACTATTCACTTAGATATCGCACTTATAGTTCACTTCGATTCGCTTCGTTGTATCGTCTAAATCAGACTGACTCCATCGTGTGTCGGCGCTCTGCTTTTATACCGCTAATATTCACGAACATTCTGGCTAAGTGTAGAACGGTTCCAGAAAAACATCAACAAATAAACATTACCAGGAAATACAAAAGTAGTAGGTATAAAAAAATAATAACCTACTTGTACCGAATAAAGAAATAGGTACTTTATGCCCTCGGCGTACGGTCGAAATTACAATGACGAGTTCTAATATTGTTTATAAGTAGTTACCTACTTAACTTCAAACTAATAATAATGGAATGCTTCTCGAAGTTTTTAGCGCAAACACACTGTAATCCGTGCTTTCTCGAAAGATCTCGTACGTACGACGTAACATTATGTACACCATACGAATCACAGATGGCTGCTGCTCCAGGCTATTAATATACTAAATTATAACTTAAAATCTTACTTGGGTAATCATAATTAAAAATTTGACTGAGCGACGGCACCACATTGGTCGGTGTCCTACTATCAGCTGCCGCATATGAAGATATCTCCTGCTGCCATTTCTTCGCGTATGGAGGTAATGGACACGGATCGGTTGAAGAAGGGTAGTCTGGAACGTACCCCGGCGGGTATTCAGTTGGAGTTGAAGGAGTCGGAAATGTCCACTCAGGACGGTCCACTTCAGGTAAAGTGAAAGATGGTCCTTTGGGTGTTCGTCCTGTGGGACTTGGAATATACCTTGACTGTGAGTACGGATACATAACTGGGTATGTATAGTCTGAGGGGAAGTTTGGAGGAGGCGTTAGACCAGGGTACTGCATATGCCAAGAGTTAGGTGGTGGTGGTGGTGGTGGTGGTGGTGATGGTGGTATTAACGTGTAATTTTCAATATCGAACGGAAATGAAGGCCGAGTCAGAAAAACCGTTTCCTGATCCTCGGTAGGAATCGATGGTTCTAGACGGGGATCATATAGAGTGGGCATTAACCATTCCATTGGGGTGGGAAGGAAGGAGTACTGCGGAGTGATCCGGTCCGTTTGGTCGATTCCTGGGGTACCGTTCCACCAGATCTCTTTGATGCTGTAATCCATGAACTCGTCTTTGCCGTTTACTGGAAATAATAAAAATAATAATGACTTCCTGATCGAATTTCTGTTGAAGCGGAAAGTCTCAATGAAGAGCATGATTATAAATATTATAGTGCACATTTGCACAATATATTAGTGTCTAGGTGTGTGCATAAGGTTACTAAATAAAGGATAAAGAGAGTTAGAAAAGTATGGACAGATCTTTATCCAGCCATAAGGGAGTGTCTCCATAGCTGGCGGTGGCACTCACAAATAGCGCCTTTAGGAACCGGCAGTGCATTAGTGCTGGCAGCTGAGATTAAAATTATCGGCTGCTGGCGCCACCGCCGGCTCCCATATTGGACACCGCTGGCGGGGTGTTTATGGAAACCCTTTCAGTATTCAGCGATAAAGTATTGTTTTCTATAATTATTATATCCTAGTCGTTTTTGGCACTCACCGGCTGCTACCGCGGCACCGTAGGGGTCACAGTTCTAACCTAACCTTACCTTTTTTTCAAGTTAAAATATTTAAACTAGTCTAATTCGGTTCCGAGTACCTAAATAATAAATACTGCACGCACTATGTAACCTGATTCAACAATGTTTTGTTAGGTGAAGGGGTAAGTTATATGAAATATACTAAAAAAAAATGTCATTTTAAAAAACCATTTATTTATTTGCTCAAAAATACGTGTCACACATTCCATTCCATTGTGTGATTACTTCTTGTAACTTTGATTTTTATATTTTTAAGGTGTATTTTTTATAGTTTTAAGGTGTATTTTTCTGTTGTAATGCCAATAAACGTAATTTTCTTTCTTTCTTTCTTTCATTCAAGGCAAGGCTCAAGGCATTCCTGTTGGTAAGATGTCTCTAATCATTAGATGATTTATAGTCCTATTATCTTAAAACTGACGTGTGTCATTATTTAATTTTGTCTACGGGTTATATTGTATTCATATTTAATTATTTGATTATTATTGGTTGCTTTTAATTTACTGTTGACATTTTTTTTTTTTGACATTATGGTTTTATAATTTATTATGTTTGCATGGTATTTTACATTTCTTTTTTGACTTAATGTAAGTAATATTTTCTAATTTAAATTGAAATGCATGTATTTTAATAAATATTTTTTGTGTATGTTTATGTTTCATTTTGAATTATATTCGAACACAATGTGAATTGTTACTGAATAAATAAATTGAATTGAACATTTGAAAAAAAAGCAAATTGTTCCCATAGAGATATCGGGATATAAAGTATCATATGTCCTAACTCAGGTCCTGGTCTGCTTATGAGCCAAATTTCATTTAAATCAGCCGCTTTAACGTGGCAGCGTAACAAACAAACTTAAAAACATATGAACATTCAAAAAATCTAATCTTTTCTGTTTATAATATTATTAAAGTTTAGACAAAATACACACCTGCCCAATGAAGTAAATCATCTTGAAAAAATATGCTTAATAATAATAAAAGCATAATATTTTGTCACTTTAAAGTTTATCACTATTTAAAACATGTAAATAAGCTGCCATTGTTATTTTATTTAAGTTGTATTGGCCATTCATAGACGACTCTGTTTTGGAGTGTAAATGTGGTACTGTTCCACAACCGATGGGACTCGTGATATCGTGTCTTGCGTGTCCTGTCGTCTGCACGTTACATGATCTGATGGACGATAGTGATGGCGTCAAACACGTAGCCGAATTCTGGGCCGAGTCCATTTAGATTGTCATCGACACGCTAAAAAGAAGAAGTAGCCAGCACATGTCCACAGAGTACCAAAAGCATTGTTTTAGTTGTACAAATATTTACATCGGTTTTTAAATTATTTTCACTTTAAAAGGTTTTTCGTCCACTTCGAACTGTTTTTAATCCACAATTTTTACCTACTAGGTTATGAATATTTTTAAATCAAAGCTTTAAAAATTTAACTAGTGTAGTGCCATGCGGGGCTTGAAAGTTAATTTAAATTATAAGAATACAAACACGTTTGGATAAATTTTGAACCTCTCAAAAACTTTGTTTTAAAGTAGTTTCTATTTTATTTAGTTTTATAGTCAATAAAATTGTTGTAATATTTTTATTGGATTAGAAATTAAAGATAGTTGAATGTGCAATGTATAAACAGTTATACGATTCTATAAAAATGTTAGTCATTTTATATTAAAATGAAAGTCTGCACTTGTTTCGTGCTGTTCAAAATATTAGGCAGTTTTATTAAATAGTTCGTTTCAAGCTTTATTTTGACCGAGTTTGCGGCAAGATATACTATTTCAACTCACTTCACACTGCTAGTTTATATATTACAGTTTTTATTTGTATAAACAAACAGTATTTAATATTACTATAGGGATAGAAGTAGAATAACCTTCAGTATTATTGACGTAAATAAGAATCAATTTAATTTGCTTTTCTACTACCGTTATAATCCTTGCCACAACCTTGGTATCCTAACTACGAAACAAGATTACCTTAGGATTTATTTATAAACACTTCATTGAACCTACACTACACAATACAAAAAGGACAGACGAATTTAAAACGAGTGTACAAAAGGCGGTCTTAGTATTCTTCGTAATATAATAAAACACCTCCTAAAACCATTCTTAATTATCTTCCTGCTTACACAAACTCGATATCACGGGTCAGACGGAAAGATGACCAAAGAAGCGTCCAGTGTCTACCTTCCACAAAAAACCCAGAATAATAGTAATGAAGAGTAGGTACTCCGAATATACTAACAACTTAGACGATGTACAGTATCGACCAAAAGTCCATAGGCAAACTCACAAACCAATAGACTGACGCTGCGGTTTGACTTACGACCTTCTTCTATAAGTTGTTACACACACACATACTTACTTTGTCTGCAACTCATACTAGTTCATAATTTCGAGCAATACTGTATATAGCAGGCTAGCTCAGTGGATAACCTGCTTTGGTATATGCGATTATGGCGAGCAGAGAGGGTTCGAATCTCACGTGCGGTTAGCTCTTCATTTTTTAATTCGTAGTTTTTGTTATTTTTTAAATAAAGACTAGTTCAATAATCATTTCTTTTTTGGTTCATTCGTCTTGTTCACATAAATATTAAAGTTTAGCAGGTAGACCTCAGAAAACTAAGTAAATTATTTCGATTTCTGTGGGGTAGACAGATGCCGTTCGTTACGAGTATTAATTTAATAGAACTTTGTTGGTTCGTGGTTATTGTTGATGACAAGTAAAAGCGGTGTTGTGGTTATTATTTTCAAAATGCAGTCAAATATAAATATTGAACGGAGATCAAATATTGTTGCGCTGCGTAAAAGTGAATGTAATTTACACAAATATCGTATGAAACCAGACTAAGTGTGAGTGTTATCATTTATATATTTCATATTTGACTAAACATAAATGTTAATCAAAGGTATTGTTGATCGAACAGAGGTATTGTTGAGACAGAAGATGCCTTTAAAGTTTTTAAATTTATTATGAGGTTTAATTCGATTAGTGAATGATAAATAATTAGTATGTGTAATAAATACGATGTTATTCTTTGTTCTAGAGAAATACTGTGAAGGTTAAGAGATATTAGGAAGATGCTTGTTATCGAGAAGCAGCGACGTCAAATGGTGAATAAATATGAAATAAATGGTTGCATATCAACGGGATATTTTGCTGAATTATTAAACACGGTATTATGAACCGTTCTCCGTGCATTCTGAAGGCTTGCATCACTGAAGACCAGCTAGGAAACCATTTTTGACAGAAAGGCATAAATAAGAACGTTTAAGTTTCGCACGATAATATTAAGACTTCAAGAGGGACACTGCTATATTTTAACCTTAAAATATTTACCGTTCTAACTTAATAAACAACACATTCGTTATTGCATGAATTTGTGGTAACGATTTTTTTAAGTATGTAAGAAATACGACAAAAACCATATTGAAATATGGTGTTTGTCGTATTTCTTGCAAATTGACCGAAAATGTTTAAGATTATTTTAGTAATATTATTATTTTAGAATTAAAATCTGTGGTTTAGTTTCAATCTTCTTTTCGTAAAGAAAATGAATACTTAAGCTATAACCTCAATACCAACCAATATTTATTAAAGCCAAATAAAATGTAAAATAATTAATGTAAACAAACTGCCAATATTTAACCTTAAAATCACCTATTTTGTAAGTAGTTTTTTTTTTACATTTTGAGTAGTCTAATATTCTTATTTATTGCTTAATTACTTCGACCATGATCAAAGCTTAATATTTATGGCGAAAAAATCCATTTAAAATTTAAAACATTTCATAATTTAAATATGTCAAAATAATACAAATTGCTTCTAAGTTTCTTGAGATCTATATCTAATAAATATTGTTTAATTTTGTTACCACATATCTTTTATTCTAAACCCTTTATTGCAATATAAAAATTAATAAAAAAGGCAGCAATATTAAAAAAAATATTATTTTTGAAAACAAAAATAATAAATTTCAAAAAGAAAAAAACCGCGCTGTTCTTTACGAGATTAGAACCTAAGCCAGCTCGAATCTCAGACCAACTCTTTAAAGCCTTCTGCTATCTGCACACATAAGATTAATTTGAATTTTAGCAATGACATAAACTGGCCAATGTCACGCGCATGATGCGTGTGTGTTATCGTGTCTAACAAAAGCGACGGAGATATATTTTTGTTTCGCGAGTACGTGACGACAGTGTGTAAAGCGTTCTCTGTGGTGTTTGTGCCGTGTTATTTACACATACAGATATACGGACTATACCGCGTGTTCACAGCAAAACGACTCTTAACGTGCCTATCCACTTTTGAACGCTTACTGTACATAAATTAAAAACAAGAGGCACAACTCTTACTAACAGGAACATGGAATTTGAGGTCTCCCTTTCGGTTTTCTTCGCAACCCCGGCAGGCATCGGCCCTAGTGGACCCCTTCAATTCTGCTGACATCTCTTTGAGGCGCGCGTGGAACACAACGCGCCGTCGACCCGGGCCTGGTCCTTATCGGACGGTGAGCCACTCATTGCTCACCGCCCGCAAGCCCGCGCCTACGGTGGCCGGAAATCGCCTCGCGATTCCCGACGCCCTGGGCGTCTCCTCCTGCGGCGGTTAGGGGCGTGAGGGCGCGAAATTTGCCTCTCCCTCACGCGTTCCACCTTCTCCTTCGCAAGCATTACCGCTTCGCAGAAGGAGGTGTCGGCCTCCCATTTCCTCTCGCTCCGTACCATGGCCTGAACCAGGGCCGGACGCGAGAGATCACCGCCGCCGATCGCCTCCGCGAGGACACGGCGATGCTCCGTCCAAGCTGGGCAGAGCTCCACCGTATGCTCCACCGTGTCCTCCGGGCGATCCACACAATGGTGACACCCGGGCGTTTCCTCCCGCCTTATCCTGTGCAGGAACCTCCCGAAACAGCCGTGTCCGGTGAGGACCTGCGTCAGGCGGAAGGTGAGGACGCCGTGGCGCCTCTCAAGCCACTCCTCAAAGACGGGTCTTATCGCCGCAATTGTGGCGTGCCCAGCGCTGGGTTGCGACAACCGCACTCTCCATGACGCAAAGAGATCTCGCCGGAGCTCTGTCCGCTGAGCCGCGATTTCTCGCGGCAGCGGAGCTAAGCCCCGGCGCCTCGCCTCCTCGCGCCACTCCCAAATGTGCGCGAGGACCTTTGCCTCCAGATCCCATGGCGACACAGAAGGTGGCCTTAGGCTAGAATTGAAGTATGAACCGAGGGCAAAAGAAAACTATGACAAGCAACGAAAGCATGGTAAGTTAGATAAATCAAGGTCTAAGAAAAAACATAAGAACGAACAAATAATTAGCTAGTACGACGCAGTCATTGATATTCAGTTAGATAATACTGAGTTGTTGAACTTGAAATCTTTGAGAATGTTTGAACCACTCGGGATGGATACGAAGTATGATTTTGACTAATTTTTCAAAGGACCAGATAATCTCGAATCAAAGTCCCAGTCCTTCGAAGTTTAGAAACTGTATAAGTTTAAAATGTAACAGCAATTCCACTTTTAACGATCTTCTTATCAAAGACTAGTTCTATTTGAAACAACTTATAAGAATAGAATTAATTCATTGTCTTGCTCTTGCTCGTATGCCAATTTATTTGAGGTCGGCGCAGGTGTCTTCTTCTTTCATACATCTCTATAGTTATCGCCTTTCTAGTCATATTTACACAATCCGCTCAACGTTACTTTGGTTTTTCTCTTATTACCATCCAAATTCTTACTGAACTCCAAACTTGTCTCACAACGATAAATGTTCCTCACTTCTTATATTACATATTGGAATGTACATATGTGCGTAACATTAAACATTGCTTCATTCGTTCCAGATATGACACCACTCTGTATCCGAAGTCTGCTATAGAAACCGAACCATTACCCAGAAAATCTACAAACGTCTTCGATCTATGCGAGCACAAGCACAGATTAAACCTAAGAATCCGACTCCTCCCACAAAACCTTCTTTAAACTTGAAAAGTTACAAATCTTTCGATAGAAATTAATTCGAAGAGTCAAAAAGAAGTATAGTACACAATGAAGGCCACTCTGTTAAAAATGTAAGAAGGACAAAATCCAGAAACAGACATTTATAGCAAGACAATCCAATAATGATAGTATTGGAGTGAAACATTTCAACAAATATGTCACTAAAAAAATAAACACTATAAAAAAGGAATGAAAAAATTTAAATCAAATTATTAATAAATTAATAACCAAGTATTTAAATGAAAAATCACGCTTCTACTGAGATTCAGACAGAAATAATATAAAAAGAAAAAAATAAATAAATCGGGTTTATATAACTAAAATAGCATTTGCATGAAGCCTAATAAACTACTTACAAAGTTCAACATACCTACATACATAAAACTCACGCCTTCTACCCATAGGGAGCGAAACCTGCTACGAAGCAGGTTTCGCTCTACAGTTTCTGCCTACCTACATGAGAAGGGGTGAGTGAAGGATCCGCCGCCGCACGCCGGTTGCGAGTACTACGCACCTGACCTTTCTGAAGAACTTCACCAATATGGGCCGGTTACTATAAATGTCCTTCTTGGGCGTCTCCTTCCGGCGATTCCACTCACAAATACCTTTTGTTAGTCGCCTTTCATTCATCCTCTCAACATGATCAAACCATCTAAGCATACTCTTTTCAATTTTTGTTACTAAATCTTATACCTTTAAACGAGCAATTCTTGTATATTTACATGTATATAAATTTATTTCTGTGATATCGGAAACGGCTCTAATTATTTCGCTGAAATTTGGTATATGGGGGTTTTCGGGGGTAAACAATCGATCCAGATTAGTCTTATGTTTGGGAAAACGCGTGTTTTCGAGTTTTCATGCGTTTTTCTTTCCACGCAGAATATGCTCGCTAATTTCATCCTTTGGCCACTGTCCGTCTGGCGCGAACGGCAAGAAAGGAGTGTTACGGGTTCGCATCCCGCTCAGTGACTTACTTTTGTTTCTTTTTTTATATTTTCAAGTTTAGGTCTATATATATTTTTTAATTTTTATTATTTCTAGACAAGTTTAAAAAAATGGAGTTAATGTTTGAGATAACAATATATATTTCTCATAAATATGTCCAGCTATACTGATAACGTGAATAAAATTTATGCTTTCGAGTTTTTATTTTATTGAGACTTATGAAGCAATAGTGCAAAACGATTTATTTTTACAATAAATAGAAATAACCGAGCAAAGCTCGGTCGCCCAAGTACTCTTCCTTTAAACCGCAACTTTGCCTTATCACAATCATTGCCATACTTCGCAAGGAACGCCTTTCCACAGCATTTAATCTACTTTCATGCCTCTTTTGCCAAACCCAACATTCACTTCCAAACACAGATGTAGGCACCAGCACGCCATTGTAAACAGTCAGTCGAACTTTTTTGGACATCAACTGGTTGGTCATAACAGGATATTTAAATTGACTTTAATACTCTAAAAACGTGATTGGTTGATTTTTATTTTACACCTTTAATTACTTTAAAAACTTTGCACTTCACATATGCGCCACTGCCAATAAAAATTCAATTTTAACTTTTTTCTAATATTTACGACACAATTTTTTTAACATTATATTTTTTGCCAGTCAAAAGAAGTCTTTGAAAAAAGAAACTACCGAATGTCGTAAACAGCAGAAAACAAGTAGGCTACACACATTCATTTTTTATTATAAAAATACTTACATTTTTATGGAATCATAAAACTTGTTATATTGCACATGCAATATTTCTACAGTTTTATTGATAATGCTGAAATAGTAACGTCTTTTAAACTCAAGTAAAATGTTAAAATGTCCGTTTTTAAAACTTATTTGCACGTGAGATTTATGTGAAATGTTAGATTTAAAAACACTGCTTGCTATAAGTTATGGACTAATCAATCAATCCATCAATTCATTGAATATTTTTAAAGTGACCAAAAACTATGCTATTACTAATAATAAGTTTATTTTCATATTATGACTTACTTAGTTGCGTCGATAGTGAGAAAGGTATGTATTTTTGTTATTCTTATTTTTAATAGACCAATGGACGTAAAGGTGTCTTTCTGTCTTTAAATATTAACGGTTGAATTTGTGGTTAAATATTTGGACTGTAATCCAACCATCGCATTTGTAATTTATTAAATCAAATTAAATTTGTATATTTACTTAGACATTCATTAATGATCCATATGTTAGTTGGTTAGGTACAAAAAGAAAACTTAAAAGCTATGTTAGTGTGTTACAGTTATAAAGTACTAAGACTAATTCACAGAACAAACAATATTTAGGTACAGTCAAGATACTTTACGAATGCTCAGTTAAGAAAATATTTCTGCGACAGCGCAGCTACAACGCCCCTTCTTGGTTTCACCCAATTAAAGCCCATAAGCATTAGTGTGAGTACAGGGCGTGTAACAAAAATTTGCGAAAGTATTTGATGGCCCTTCTATTAAGCCGTCCTATTGTTTAACCGGATTTTACGAAATTCCCACTAAATCACTATGGTACGAAGATAGTAAACTTATTTTTATTAGGTACAGTTGCAAAAGTTAGGCGGCAATAAAAAAAATCTCTGATCATTGTATGAACTGCCGTGCACATTAAAATATCATCTCACAAACAAATGCGCATAGTACTTACGCGCTTAGTGTGAGTGTCACACTTTTATACATCATTATATTAATACGAACACGACTAAATACGCTTCGTGCATCCTGTTGGTCATCGGGCGATCGAGTCTTGAGCCGTGCTATACGATTATCACCTTAAACATGAGGTTACGGAAGAGTGGCCCATTGTGTGTACATTCATTTTCCGAATGTAAAAAATCACTCCCGTGTAACCATCACCTAAATGAGGTGATTAATTATCGGCGAGTTAAATTTGTCCGCTATCATCCTCAGAATGCTCTGCATACTTGCCCGCGTTCTCTCTAATAGCGACGCCTTTTTTCTCCGCACCATTGCGTGGAAGTCGTGAACCCGCGCCTAAGCGAACATGCCACAGGCACTACAAAAGCGTGGTAGTCTCAAAATCATTCTGAAGCTGTTATTGTAGTAAACCATCAGGGCGTCACTTGGGCGGCTCACAGAGAGGAGGTCTGTGTCCCAGCAGTGGAAACATTACGGCAGATTATATAAATGCTAAATAAATAAATGACCTATTAACCTGCAAATACCTTAATTTCAGCAAAATTTGATGAATTCTTACTAATGAAACCTCCATGAATTATCACCAAAACTATGTCCAAATAAAAGACTTCATCAAAGAGGCACAGCACAAGTTCCACGAAGAGAGATCAGTGTTGAGAGTAGGTGCCAACGACCTAGAATCGACGAGAGATGATGTGTTACTGGACCACAGCATCGAGAAGAGGTGGTGGGACAATACTTCATCAATAGACCAGCTGGGCCTGATTACCCCGCAGACTTTCCTTCTCCCTTTAATCAGATCTCGACCTGTATTCCCTATCTCCTTTACACGTTACACCACTGAGTTAAATAACCGACACTCGAATTGGGACGAGATCTTTCCAAATCAAAGTATTTATACTAGACTATCTGAACCTAGACTTTGTACTGGTCCTGATATGTCCATCCCTCCTAAAAACCCGTCACTTTCTCAAGCACCTCAACCGAAAGACAAAAAAACTTTTGGTACTACGATCCGACCTCCAAAATTACATATAAGACCATTATATCCCAACACAACTCTTCGTCCTAATACGTAAGAGGCCATTCAGGCCATGGTTTTGGTCCTAACACTACTTTAATAACTCCAAATGAGGAATATAAGAAGATATGGCTTCGGGAAATAACTACATACACACCAGTTGAGGGATGGTTTAAAACTTTAGCTACGCAGACCGGAATGACACCGAGCTACGATTATACTAGTAAGAATTTAATTAATGTGTATTTTGTAGTAGAAGTAGTAAGAGAGCCCTTTGTGAAGGAGGTCGTTCAGGGAAATACTATCGTCATACCTTGATCGGCCGATAAGCAGCAATGCTGTGTTCCAGTTTGAAGGGCATCGGTGTCAAGGTAATACAGACACACGAGCCATTTAAAAAGAGTTTATTTAGAAAGATTTATTCCTGGTCTGGCGACGCACTTGCAATACCTATAATATTCCAGATGTCCATCGGCTGCGGTAACGACTTGCCATTAGTCGGGTCCTGTGTTTAATGTTTAATTATACAAAGACGCGAGGCCGAAACTGATTTAAGTCCGGTTCAAAACATAGTTCAGTTTGGGTTGAGAATCAACCCTTTGTGATCTCCTAATTTTCCAATCTTATTTATTTACCTATCTATTTAAAGTACACTAAAATCTCCAAAGTAACCAAACATTTTCCACCCCGCAACCAAAGGCGCACCGCAACTCGGTAGTACTCTTACCAAAGCATCCAGAGCTCAAGCCTTGGTCTTGACGAAACAGTTGAAGAACGATTTCAAGGTCCAACCACCAGGCTTCCTCCGCCAGGGTCTTCCAGTTTCTATCAATCTGACTGAGAATGAAGACTATTGGTATTTAACTGCAAGTACTGCTTCAGCCATAACAACACAGTTCTTTATTAAAGATGTGGGTGGAATTCTTGACTTAAGAAGTATTTCGGAGAAGGATGATAATAGAACTAAAATGATTTATGAGAGATCAGCGACTATACCAAACGATGGTGAGATGAAGGCGACACTGACTACTGTAGATGTACTGCGTGGAGGTATGTATCTATAAAGCCTCATACAGTGTTTGGATAGCTATAGTTCAACTCCTTAAGTGTCCTGCCGTTCATCACTTGTTTATTTCAGATATACATGCTTAAGATAACAGATTCAATTTCATGCTTAACATTAAAGTTTACAGTAATATTTTAACAAAATGTAATGAGATGTACCTACATACTTTCGTCAATGAATAACAACATCAGCCTGGCTTTTCCCACTGCTGGGAATAGGCCTCTTCATTAAAGAAGATTCATTTTGAAGATTCATGGATTCATGGAAGATTCCATCATGCAGTCATGTGAAAATATTATTTGAAAAAAACATCTTCTGAATCGCCATCGAAGTGTGTGCATTCTGTATAAACTGTCGGTGTGTTCCGATATATTTTTTCTACTACCCTCGAAAAAGAGTACCTAATAGTTGCATTAATTTAATTTCACAGAACAAGAGTCAGAGACTCCGGCATCATCTTCTAGAAAATCCAGAAGATTCCATTCAAAAACCGGAGAGAGAAAACGTCATCACGATTCATTTAAACGATATAAAGCGAGACAAATACACCAAAAACGTAAATACAGACATCCGGAGTATAGTAACGAACACATTTCAGGAAGGCGGAAGCATCGTATTAGAGGGATAAAAAAAGTGGCTCGATCATCAGAAAAGTATGTCTTCATTTCCCTATAATATTATAGATAGTGCCATCCACGAAGACGCGCCCCTCTCCGCTCCGCTCCGTACTAAAGTACAGCTTACAGTACAGTAATCGCGGAGTGGGGCGCGTCTTCGTGGAGGGCACTATCACATATATATAGATTAAAATTAATAATCAACTACAATAAAAAATAAAATAAACAGTCTTCGACGGTTTATATGAACGGGAATCGATCTTGGCTCGATGAATCACAAGTGACTAGGAGCGTTAGGAATATAATAAATGATTATGGATGGAGAGAAAGTAAAACACCAAAGAAAAGATAGATGGATTGTGTGAGAAATGAAAGGGAAGTGAATGCAAACATAACAGCGAACAGGGGAGGATAGGTGAGAATAACATTTTGTGTCGACCCCATGTAATAATAAAGGCAGGCAAAAGAATATCTAAATGATAAAAGAGAGTTTGATCTCTGACTAGTTTATTTCCACAGAGATTATTAGCTCTAAATGTCAAACTCATCCAAAAGTTTATTAAAGATTTAACAGAAGTAAATACCATCTTAATTCAGCAGCAGACATAGAGAGCCAATGCAGCCTTCAGATGCATTGTTAGAATACTCCGAGCGTGATGACACAGAAGATGAAAAACTTATGAAGTTTATTGAAAGAAATGATGAATCAGTTAGAAACACAGCTCAGAAAGACAAAACATCTTTCTACCACCGAGTTAAAGAGAGTTTATTGCAAGCTGAATCAAAGAAGAAAGCTAATAGACTCAAATTAAAAGCTGAGCTGCTTCGAAAGATCGTCGAAGGTTCAAGCTACAGTGACGAGGAGGCGTCGCTGACGAAGAACTTGAATCAAGCTCTACAATATGGGAATAAGAACTTCGAGCATAATGTGGCACGGAACAACAGAAACAAAATGAAACGGATTATAAGATGAAGTTCTCTCTTGAATATAAATCTGAATTCTCTACTGAATTTCCCATGTTTCTTAACTGTGAATAATTTTGCTATAATTTGTAGTTCTAATTAGCATAATCAGCTTATTATGTACCCACTGCTGGGACACAGGCCTCCTCTCTTCGGGACGGAGAATATACCATGTAATAAAAAAAATAACACAGCTTTTCAGACAAAGTAGACACTACCAGGTACTTCTTACTTGCCAACACAATATATATGTAATAATATAATGTTAAACCAAATCACAGATAAGCATTAGAGTAGAAAAACTTTATGCATTATTTAAATTTGATATTTATAATTTTAATGAACTTTTCACAAATAACATTTGTCAGCAAAATCCTGTTTTTATTGGTTCGCTTTTAGAGTAGTTCAATTCAGCTGATCCCACCATCTCCATCTGGGCTTGCCGCGATGTCGCATTGTTTGCCTGACATGCAGCAGATATGTGCAACACAATTTCATTGAAGCGTGGCAGCTGTCCGAGTTGTGTCCAGTTATTCTAGTGATGTAATGGATTGTTATATTTTTCATTTTAAAACTACAAATCGTAAATACTGAATGAAAATAGAACACAACAAGACTACTTACTCAGGCGCTACTCATAGCTAACGATACACGACAGTAATTTATTTATTTCCCGACTGCGCTACAGCTAAGACAGGGTTAAGTTTTTACCCGACTGACCCAGAAGGAAGGTAATATTTTTCGAGAGTTGTATGTATGTCTATTTCTTTGGCATGCTCTGTAGCCTAAACGGCTTGATGGATTTTCCATAGCGTTTATTCTTTTAATGACATGTGTATTGAAATCTTCTGCCCCAATAGTATCATCATCAGACCGTATAAGACATTTCTGATTTTGATTTTTGTCCATCATAATTTGGTCTACCGGATGTCCTTCGTTGGGTAAGGGAGGTGCTATATTTTTCCATAAGTCAATTAATTGTTTTCTATAGAAAGGTTTTGATTATTTTCGAGTATTTTGAAGGAGGTTTTGTGTGGGTATTCAGTTTCTGAGGTCTAATTTCAGCTTGTGCTCGCATAGATCGAGGACGTATTAAAGATTCTGTGGTAGGTACTTGTTCGGTTTGTATAGCATACTTCGAATACAGAGTAATGTCACATCTGGAACTAATGAAGTACTGTTCTATGTTATGTATGCAAACATATTCTACTAGCTCTTGCCCGCGGCTTCGCCCACGTAGAGGTCGGAAATTATCCCACGGAAACGTTCTACCGGGATAAAAAGTATCCTTTATACTAACACATGTGCCTAATTTCATTCAAATCTGTTTAATCGCTTTAGCGCGAAATTATGCTTTCACGCAAACAAAAAAAAATCTTTCACATTTGCTTAAAATATTAGTAAGGAATGTTCTGAAACCTTAAATTCCTCGCCCTCACGTTCTTGACTTATTAAGAGCAAACATTTCATCCTGCCTGAATAAATTTAAATTCAAACATATAAACTCCATAACAGAAAAAAAAGTTTTCAAGCAAATTAACCGAAGATCTATTGGGAATGTCTATCAAAGTTTGTACCTCCATTATTGGGACTATAGCGCCGTACTCAGCCTTAACATTTAATTTGTGTTTGGATCAAGGAGTCTCTCCTGATCTAATGATATATCGTAAGGTAATACCTTTTTTAAATCCGGGGACAATAAAGACACCAATAACTATAGACCTGTACTCATGTTGCCGGTTTTCAGCAAGGTGTTTGAAAAGGTAATGTTTAATCAAATACTCAATCATTTTAATACCAATAAAATCTTACATTGATCAGCAGTATGGTTTCACCAAGGACGTTGTACGACTGACGCCGGTGTCACCTTATTAAAGCACATATTTACAGCGTGAGAAGAGGCCCAAGACGCCATAGGAATTTTATTTACCTCTCCAAGGCATTTGATTGCGTCGTCCATCTCGAAACTTGAGCATTACGGATTTGGAATACTTGCACTCAGTTTAGTAAAATTTTATTTAAATGACAGACAGCAGCAAGTTTAAATAAATGGTGTCAACCCCATTTGTTAAAAACCCATCCACAAATGGTGTTATTTGCTGACGATGCTTCCTTAATTATTAAAATTAATTGACGTGCATCAAATCTTGTCGTCGCAAATAACGTCCTACTTTTTTTTTTTTTTTTTTTTTTTTTTTTTTTTTTTTTTTTTTTTTTTTTTTTTTAAAAAACGTCGCCCCACACTAGGAATTTCTCCTGTATCGTGGGTGCGTTTCACAAACACTTAAAACTCACATACACAAACAGCCAGACCCGGAACAACTACTTGTAGGTCATACAAATATTTGTTCCGTGCGGGGATCGAACCCGTGACACGCAGCGCAGCAGTCAATCGCTTAACCACTGCGCCAACCGTGCCGTCACTTGACTGCTAATAATTTAGTATTAAATGGGAAAAAAACTAAATGCATAAGATTTTTTTTACCAAATGTCAAAAGTAGTAAAAGTGACAGCTGATAGAGATATTTAGAAGAAAAAGACGTGCTACGCCGACCATAAATAAATTCAAATATCATTTCTACTTTATTCAAATATATTTCTTTTAATATTATGAATCAAATATCAATAAAATATACAGGAGGATGTAATTAGTGTTTTGTGGTATATTTTACACAGATTATATAAAATTAATAAGCTCTAAAGCTTATCTGGTCAAATATCTTTATTTGTAGGAATCATACTAAACATAAAAAAGGATTGAAAATATAAATGATTTCGTGCTGAATTCTGAATCAATTGAAATCTTACTTCATATCCAATTCAGCTGGTTCAAACATTCTCAAAGATTTCAACAACTCGGTATTAGCTAACTGAACATCAATGACTGCGTCGTACTGGCTAATTATTTCCACGTTCTTCTGTTTGATCTTAGTCCTTGATTCATTTCCCTTGCCCTGCTTTTTTTGTTTGTCATAGTTTTCTCTTGCTCTCGGTTCATACTTCGATTCAAGCGTCAGGCCACTCTCTGTGTCATGGCCTGAGTTAGAAATATCCAATTTTGTTTCATCCGTGTCATGATTAGCTCTTAATATTTCAATCTTCTCTGTCCTGTTTGACAGTACATCTCTCTCCCTCAGTGTGGACGTGGTTGTCGGTCGCTTCTTAACTTTGGACCTTCTTGTCATCACACTTGCAGATACAGGAATGAGTTCTGTTTCCTTCGTAGTCTTTGTTTTGTCAGATATTTCTTCAGTATATAGAGTCATATATCGCTGTGTGTTGTACTCTTCATGTCGCTCCTGAGAGTTTTTGATGGAGTTAGAGCTGCTATCGAACGATTGTCTTGATGAGATTTCGTTTGTGTTATAATTTGTTATCTGTTCCCCAGATTCATTGCTGCTCTCATCCTTCTCAGTTTCATCACGATGAAACTGTTCGCCATATGTATCTATACTAACAAATCTCTCTCTTTTGTGTTTTAATTTTTTTGCCGAATCATTTTTAGAATAAAGTTCAGGATTTCTATCTCCGTTCTTTAATTCAATTATGTTTTCGGAGACCTTGATGTTATTAATGACTGACTCAATGTCTGTATCTGCGTTAGGAATATTATTCATTTCAACGCTTGATGCAGGATTATTTTTGAATCGTTTCCAAAATATTTCTATTCTTTCTTTCAATTCTCTTCTAGTATTAGTGATAAGTTCAGTGTAAGGATTAAACAAAACAGCTCGGACCCCGTCTCTAATGACCTGTACTAAATTATTGTGAGTTCTTACAGATTTTGTATTTCTATAATTCTTCAATTTATTTAAAACACTTTGAAAATTCAGTTCAGTATTTCTGTACAGAGAATTAATATAATCCAGCAATTTTTTAACATGTTTGCTGTATGTTTCATCTCTCATCATGTCCGCCACTTCGTTGATGTTTGCTTTTGTATAAGAAACTGGCTTCCCTCTGATCAACTTTAACGACCCGGCCAGTAAACTCCTGGTATCAGAATTTTGCGTCAGTTCGGAAAATTTACAGCCTCGGTAATGATATTTTCTGATTTCGTTGTCTAGAACATGGAAGAAATCTTCAAATGCGGTATCTTCATAAGTATTAAGAATTTTAACGGCTTCCTGAATGAAATCCGTGAGTGTTTCTACTATAGGCGCCCTGGCAACCAGTTTCATATCTTTATTTTTATCTTCAACTATAGTGGCTTTTGTTATAAAGTTTTGTACATTGTCTAAGTTATTAATATTTCCGGAGTACTCTTCATCACTATATTCGCTAACAGTCTCTTGTGGTAAGTTGACGACTCCGTGATCTCCTTCAGGTCTGATTCGTGATATCGAGTTTGTGTAAGCTGAAAATTAATGTATTATGGTTTTATTATAATAAATAAACAAAAATAAAAATATTTTATTTTTAGGCATTAAGGCCCATACGGTGTTAGTATTACATCTTACTTAAAAACTATATTAATAACATGCAGGAACACAAAAAGAAAGAAAAAGAAAATCATAATCACAGGAAGGTTTAACAAGCTTTGTTACAAACATGTAGCTTGGTAAACCTCCCGATTGTAGGCCCATCCAGCCTCTCTGCAAAAACCTTCTGAATGCTGTTGCAACTTCCTTCCGCATTATCGCAAAATAGTCATCAGTGTGAGCATCAGCGAACATACCTGACGCACTACAGTACGGTAGAAGCCTCAACAGCGCCCTGAAGTTATTGTTATATTGAATGCGCAGGGCATTGTCTGCTTTTAAGGTATGGTTATTCCATAGGGTGCTGGTATAAAATATTTGACAGTAGGCCTTAAAAAGAGTTAGTTTCACTGGAACTGAAAAACCATGAAACTTTTTGCATATCTTATTTCTCCTCACAGCCAGTGCCCTGCGCTCCCTTTCCATATCCAGGTCGTCTTTTAATTCTTTAGTAACAATGTGGCCCAAATATTTAAAGTAGGCAACTCTCTGCAAAAGTAAACCATTTAATTTTACAGGAGGGACAAATGTTGGATTTTTGTTCCTGCCTCGACACTAATACCTCACTTTTTGTAGGATTATATTTTAACCCGTGCCGTTTGGCATATCCTTCACATATGGGGAGTAACTTCCTATTTCCACTGATAGTAGGGCTCAGCAGCACCGCATAACTTAAGTTATTTAAACATACTCCATCTATATGGCATCCGACATGAGTGCTGCTGAGCTCAACAGGCAGTTTATTTACATAAATATTAAAAAGCCTCGGGGAAGTTAGACCTCCCTGCCTAATGCCACCAGGGACGGTTACCGTTACAACAAAAATACCGGTAAAGTTACCAAAACATTTCGTTATGTTACGTTAAATATTTAACGTTAACAATAACGTTAAATCATATGATTTAACGTTATTTAAATAGCGTTACTAGTAGCGTTATTTGGCTAAAACTAGCAACATTTGGCGACGTTGCCAAACCGAAACGCGCGGCGCGCCTTCGTTCGGCTCTTCTAAGCGGAGCGGCAACAGCTAGCATTTTACGACGATTGGAGATACCTACGAATACGAGACGACTCGCGTTCGCGTTCACGACGTCGCGCGTGTTTTATTTCAGATTCAGACGGCGCACAGTGGCACAGACGTTCACGGAACACGTACGCCGAACATACCTACTGCCTTGGATTTATCAATTACATAGTTGTTAATTTCATAGTTGGTAAAAAAAAAATCATAGACGAAATAGATACATTTCAAAAAGAGCCGTTACTTCATGCTGCTAACAACATTTTTAAATACAGGGAAACCAAAAAACTTAAGTTTCCTTATTTATATGAATTAAGTCAAGTTGTATTAGCAGCCCCAACCTCACAAGTCAGTGTAGAGAGGCTATTTTCATCTCTAAAGTTCGTGGTTTCTAAATACAGATATAATTTAAAATCAGACTTGATTGAAAATATTTTATTAATTCGGAACAATGCGCTATACAGTAAAAAAAAATTAGTGACGCATCACTTTAACATATTTCTCCCTGAAACTGGCAAATCAGAATGTTTTTCTTGTCTGTGTCTCAATGTAGGTATTGTAAATGTTGACTTGAATAACATAATTATTTAAACATTACGTTTTGCGTACACAACTACATCTTCTAGTCTAGTTGAACAAACTGTGATTGACCCAAATATGATTCCAAATATATGTTATATTTAAAATATTGTTAGAAATAAACGGTCAGGAGGCGGGGCCTAGTGGCACGTCATGATGTCGTAGGATCGCCTGACGGTGGCGAGACCGGCTGGAGGGGCGATAGCGCCTGCGGCGCGTTCCGAGCGGCGGAGACTCACTTTTTCTTGTGGCATTTGAGCGTGCTGGACGTATTAGGCGTTTATATTTTTGTTGATTAGTTATAATTGTAATTTCATTTAAATTGTCATTTAATTAAAGATTGTTTACGTTTAACGTAATATGTTTCC
Source organism: Omphaloscelis lunosa (assembly GCA_916610215.1). Lineage (NCBI taxonomy): Eukaryota > Metazoa > Arthropoda > Insecta > Lepidoptera > Noctuidae > Omphaloscelis > Omphaloscelis lunosa. The sequence continues at coordinate 14,327,955 of OU744270.1, forward strand.
TTTTTTTTTTAAATCGTCTCTACTCCTGGTTTATAATATCAGAAGTGGGATAGATTTAAATTACACGCGATTTAGATCGTTCGCCATCTTTTAACCGGAAATAGTGTTTTTGAGACAGTTTAAAAAAAAATTCACCACGTGTTGTTGATTTTATCCGTTTTTGTGAATTTTAACGTGATTCGCCAAGTGTAGTATTCTTCCTATTAGATTATATGTCGTGCGTGTTTTTGAAGTAAACAACCACGTGTTAATTATTTTATTTCGCGCTTAGTTTGTTGTTCATGTAGTGGTTATAATCATGTCGAGTCGTGAATGCACGCTGCATACACCTAGGCGTAATTGTCGGGAAAACGATTCGCATAATCATCGCGATGTTGATTAAAGGCGTCGTAGCCGTTATCGATAATCCCGTAGTAGATCTTCTAGAGGTCGTCGTGATAGATCAGAGTACTCTCAAAGTTCGCGTAGGCGCCGGGATAGCCCTCGTCGCGACCCTTTAAATGAAATACTGGTCCGATTGAGCGCTTTAAAGGAACGGTTTCCTTCAAACACTATGCGTACATCTACTCCCATATCGTCACATCCGGGCGGCACTTCGCCGCTGGCAACTTCGGTGGTGGCCGAGGCACCTGTTACCGGTAATACGGAAACACGTGCTACGGTTAAAACGCGTGACCACTGCGGCAACGCGGGAGGTTGACGCTGCGGACAGGATTGTGGGAGGAATTCAAGTAAGATCTAAGCATTACGAATATTTAAAAATGCCTTAGACTCGCTATCGCACCTATTATCTATGAAAAATCATCTCTAAAATTCTGAAGCACCTGCTACATACCAGTAATGTGTTAATTTATATAGATGATGTGTTAATAATGACGAATTCTGTCAGTGACGGTCTGAAAACTTTGCGAGGGTAATGCAGTAAATCTAAAAAACATGCACGTTCTTAGACACCTAGTTAGTTAGTTAGAATACCTAGGTAGGCTCATTTGTCATGGTCAGGTACGGCCGAGCTCTAGTAAGACTGAAGCTTTAGTTAAGTCTCCTAAGCCATCTAATGTGAGAGGCGTTCAGCAGTTTTTGGGTTTGGCGGGCTATTTTCGGAGGTATGTACATTGCTGCGTACGCTTCGAAAACTGCTTGTATTGCCAAATTGCTTAGAAAAGGTCAGCCTTTTGTATGGGGCGCGGAGCAAGACCTAGCACGTGATTTTGTTATTAAAAGTCTTACTGTTTTAGCAATCTTCAATCCCAACCTGCCCACTGAGCTTCATACGTATGCCAGCGCAATCGGTTTTGGTGCAATTTTATTGCAAGAACATGAGGGTAGACGGAAGCGAGTTGTCGGCTATTTTAGTAAGTTTACGCAGGGTGCCGAGTCCCGTTACCACAGTTACGAACTCGAGACGTTAGCAATCGTTCGCGCGTTACAACATTTTCGGCATTATTTGATAGGCATAAAGCTTAAAATAGTAACTGATTGTAACTCATTGAAATTGACTGAGCGTAAAAAGGACTTGTTGCCTCGTGTTACCCGTTGGTGGGTTTACATGCAAGACTTTCAGTTCACGCTTGAGTATCGAAAAGGTTGCCTCATGCAACACGTAGACTTTTTAAGCCGACAGCCCACTACTGTTTTTCAAATTCGAAATCCGCGAAATTGGGCGAATATTGCTGAGACGGCTGATTCTGAAACTCAAAGTTTGATGCAAAAGCTGAGGGATGGTCAATTGGATCTTACGCGGTTTTTTTTTTATAAAGAACGATTTTTTGTACTACAAGTACTCGCCAACTAGTGAAGACTCTCGAACGTAGTCAAACGGTTTCGGAAACATACTCCTCGTGGTAGATGCTTTACTAAGTACTGTCTGTTGTACGCCCTGTACAGACAAGATACCGCCGAGTTAAAACGCGTATTTCCCAATACCATTTCACTATTTGGTACTCCGTCAAAAATTGTGTGTGACCGTGGCAGAATGTTCGAAAGTGCATCCTTTCGAGACTGGGTTACTGAGTTAGGCTGTAACATACATTTTATTACGCCCGAAATGCACCGTGAAAACGGGCAGGTCAAGCGTTATTGCAGGATGAAGGGTGCGCAGTGGTCCGATACGTTGTGGAAGGTGCAGCTCACCTTGAACATAATGAGGCAGGCCACGACCCGCACCTCGCCCCTGCAGCTATTGACTGGCGTTGAAGGGACTACTCCAGTGCTGAGGTCTCTTGTGCGAGACGTCGCGCTGAACGACTCGCATCCTAACCGAGAAGCTCTTCTGACGCTGCGAAGACAGAGGGTGTCTGAGTTGCTCGCTGAAAATCAGCAGCAGCAGGACACGTACGTTAACGAGCGTCGGCGTCAGCAGCGTACATTTGTCGTCGGCAGTTTCGTGTTCGTGAGCAAGGGCTCGCAGAGCACGGGGAAGTTGGACTCCGGGATGCGTGGCCCGTACAAGGTGTTACGAGCGCTCCCACATCACCGGTATGAGCTCGAGCTGCTTGCTGGCTCGTACGGTAAGATAACCCAGACCGCCGCAGAACACATGGTTCCATGGCGCGGGAATGGACGCCGGATGCGTGTGCAGCGTTCTTCGCCACGAGTGGTGAGGGTGAGTTCTCGAGATGCCACGTGCGCTTGCCCGAGGGGCAGCTACCTATGACGTGTGCAGTATGTCTCGAGGGGAGGCTCGTCCTCAGTAACACATGCTTGCTGTTGGCAGCTGTAAGGCATGTTTCTCGCGAAGGAGGACTATCCTCATCAGTGACGCGCGCTTGCCCGATGGGCAGCTACCTATGGCGTACTGGCAGAGCCTCTTATAGGCTTAGGCGTTGCATGGGGTTGTAATTTCCATTTTATTTTTCCTTAAATTTAACAATGTTGAGATCTCATGACCATTTTAATATTAAAATGAACTGACAGACTTTAAATTGTATTAAATTCGTGTAGCGGTTTTTAGAGTCGGTCGCGGCTGTTAGAGTGCACGCTTACGGCCGTGATGCGGGTCTATTAATCGTTATAAGATTTCTTTCTATTCTTAGGTTTCTGAAACTTTTGCAAGTTGTAAAAAAAAATGTTGTGTTGCAGACAACGATATCGAGGTTCTTGGCGACTCTAATAACGAGGAGCTGCCCATCCAAAGCCAAGCGGTCGAGGACGCCGCGCTGTCAGGAGAGGCCGTGTTAGAAATAAACGGTCAGGAGGCGGGGCTTAGTGGCACGTCATGATGTCGTAGGATCGCCTGACGGTGGCGAAACCGGCTGGAGGGGCGATAGCGCCTGCGGCGCGTTCCGAGCGGCGGAGACTCACTTTTCTGGTGGCATTTGAGCGTGCTGGACGTATTAGGCGTTTACATTTTTGTTGATTTGTTATAATTTTAATTTCATTTAAATTGTCATTTAATTAAAGATTGTTTACGTTTAACGTTATATGTTTCCCTTTTTTAAAAAGTCGTCTCTACTCCTGGTTTATAATAATATATTATATATTCTGATAATAATTTTGAATTTGAATTTTAGGTGCACTTATGCACCTAAAATTCAAATTCAAAATTCAAATCATTTAATTCGAGTAACATATACTCATATTATTATTAGAATAGGTAAAAGGTGGTGTTTTCTATAATAAACTTTTAGCGGGCAGTAATGAGTTTTTAATCCTCTTTATAAGTGCGCTGCAATTATCTTTGCCGCGGACTTTTTGAATTTGGAACATGTTAGTGTTCAGCGCCAAAGAAATTGAGCGCAAATATTGTTTGAATAAAGACTAGCTGGTACGACGGCCCATAGTCGCGCCGCCGGCTGAATAAAAAAGAAGAAATCAAATTAAAAACGCGCCAACTACAGCCCGCGTTTTCGTAAATTTTCACGGATTGTTAGAAATTCATGGTTTTGTTTTGAAAAATAAATTCTTCAAGTGACAGTGAAAGTATAAAATTAACTCCTGAAAGTATTAGAACTGACGCAAGAAATGTGATGGATAATCTATTACCTGCAAAATCGCGGGAGAAATATATGAAAAGCCTATGGTAATTTTATTGAATGGAGAAATGCAAGAGCCGCCAAGAATTTTTCAGAATCTGTGTTTCTGGCCTACTTCCAGTACTTAGCCAAAACTAAACAACCTTCCACTCTTTGGAGTACCTACTCAATACTAAAATCAACAGTCATTTCTAATAGCGACGTAAAACTGGTCACATATTCGAAATAGATAGCGTATCTGAAGAGGAAAAAATCCAAAGTGCTCTCAGTCAAAAGCGTGGAGACTTTCCTTAATGAGGCACCCGACAAAGTCTTTCTTGTCGCAAAAGTAAGTAACTATGTATAAGGTGGATTAGTAAAGTATAACCATAGCGTTTTCAAATGCGCATTTTATTGTAACCTGTACTTCTTCACATTCGGTTTTGTTACAGGTAGCTTTAATTTTCGGAGTACATGGAGCTTGTCGTGGCAATGAACTTTTAAAAATAACTGTTGATGATGTCGAAAATCACTCGGATGATTTACTGTTAGTAAAGCTGACAGACACAAAAACAAAAATTTACCAATCCTTCGTAATCAGAGGAAAATACTAAACTTGTACAGAAATACCTGGACCTGCATCTTGCTGATATGAAGACCAATCGGTTTTTCATCCGTTATCAAAATGGCAAGTGCTTCAAACAAGTTATGGGAAAAAATAAAATTTCTAACATGACACAAGAAATCGCTACTTATTTGAAATTACCAGATATCAAACTATATATAGGACTTTGTTTTCGTCGTACTTCTGCTACCTTTTTGGCAGATTCTGGAGCGGAATTAACTGTTCTTAAGCGACATGGAGGATGGAAGTCGAGTGCTGTAGCAGAGGGGTACATAGAAGATTCCATTGAGAACAAAACGAAAACTAAATGTGAACGCATCGTGGAAAACGTTGAATAGCAACCTTCAGGTAATCCATCTATGCCACTATCGGCGCACCCATCTACATCCAAACAACGAGATTCACCGGCACATTTTCCTCAAAATAAGCCAAATTTGGACATTATTTCAAACACGCAGAATATAAAATCTACATCAATCTCTATTCCTAATAAAACTGTAACAATAAATTTCATAATTGCGAAAATGTCTCAAATGAAAATATAAGTTTTTAGTTGTTTTATTATTAGATACTATTTAATTTCGATTTAGTTGTTATTCTATGTTTTATTAAATATTAATATTGCAATAAAATATGAGGTGCCTTTTATTTTCTCATAGAGGGTGATGAAAAGTAGAGTGTACCACTCGGGCGCAAAATATATTTTTGGCTCGGGCGACGTACATTGAATCCCTCGCTACGTTCAGGATTCTACTAAAGAATCTCTCGCTACGTTCGGAATTCTACTCTAGAATCCCTCACTTTGCTCTGGATGGAAAAAAGCGCCCTTGCCGTAAAAATATTATTTTGCTCCTTTATGATACAATCTAATATTCTCAGATATGAGACCTAGTTAGATCGATTTTTCGTAGCGAGGCATTCTTTTGTGGAATCTCTCACTTCGCTCTGGATTTTAAAAAGGGCCCTCGCCGTAAAAATATTATTTAGCTCCCTTATGATAAAATCTACGATGCCCAGATATGAGACCTAGCTAGATCGATTTTTCGCCCCCACCCTCCTCCCCCGATTTTTAAACCCCTATATTGCAACTTTCATCGAAATCGTTAGAGCCGATTTCGAGAACGTGAATAGGTACAAATATTGATATAGAAACAAATACATATACATACAAATCTGGCTCGTTTAATAATGTAGGATAACACATAAACTTTCCTTAATAAACTGTCAAAATTATAGTGAAAACTTCATCGGAATCCATTGTATAACTTAGAAGAGCTAAGCTTATACAGTCTGACATGAAACTCAACTTTGTACTTTTTATATGTAGATTTTATTTCACACCATTGTACGAGTTGTTCTCATAAAGTTGGTCTTACTTACTTTTACAGAACATAAGATAAGCCTTTTATCATATGAGTTTATTGTTTTTGTTTTCAGAAAGTGCTGACCGACAGCCGTCTCCTCAAAATGTGTTAATATACGTGATAACATCCGCCATAGTGATGTGTGTTATAATATTGGTCACTTATTTATGTGTCAAAACAAAATATTGTTATAGAAATTCGCACTCAGTAGAAACAATGAAAATTAATACATATGTAAGTTCAGCGACAACCTTTGCTTGTCTCCAGGAAATCAGCTTGGTGTGTCATGCACCTCGTATTCCTGCGTCACCCAGGCCCGATGCACTATTGACGTGAACCTTCTCCTCTCATAGTCTTTTTAGCGCGAGGAGGTCGGAAAGCGACATCATTTCGAACATAATTACAAACTCGCAAACCTTCCTCTGAAAGTCGCATCAAAATCGATTCAACCGATTCGAAGATTAGATCGTTCGAGCAGATAGAGAGTCAAACATAAAAAATGAGATTTAATTTGCCAAAACCATTCATGTTAAGCAGAAGAGACTTTAAAAGCACAAACAAACTTCAATGATATAGTATGGCGAGAAGAAAACTCTTTTTAAGATAGGTATTTTTATCATTGTTTTTTTTTTTCAGGCCACCGTTAATGAAGTTGTATATGCAGACCTCAGCTTGATGCTCGGAGACAGTCAACCACCAAGGCATAAGAAAGAATCGCCATATGCTCAAATAATTGGGGTGATGAAACCTGTTGATGGAAAAACGATAAATAAATAAATCTTCATTGTTCAAAGTTTTTCTTTGTCATTATTCGTATAAAAATGGAAATTGTGGTATTTGAAACACCAGCTGACTATGTTGAGTCTACAGAAGTGCTTGTTGCAGGCCAACAACTGCCATGACCCACCAGTGCGCCGCTGTAGATACAACTTACTTGCCACATCACAGATGATGCCTCACTCCTGTCTTGCTCTGAGTGCACGAACTCCTGCACAATGAAGGTCCTGTGCGAGCTCAATGCACGTAGCTTATTGCTGTCGATGTGGCTGAGTTCTCGTCAAGTTAATTTAATTTAGCAAAAATGTAAAATCTTGGTGCGGCCAAGAAGAAAAATGGGAAACAAAACCGACCAATATTACTGCTTACTTTTTTGTCTTTTCCAGTTCTAAACGAAATATATAAAAGTCACTTCTATCAAATCTTGGAAGCAAATGAAATTGGGAATCAAACGAGCTTACCTGTTAAGCGAAGTCTTGATTCTAATTTTACGAACGGCGATCTGAAATATAATTCATTGAACAAAGTAGTAATTCTTATGCGCAGCGTAGACATCGCGTTTGTTTAGATATAAATATTTTTTTTAAAATAGAATTATCGTCCTTGGTGGCAACACATACAGGAATGTCACTAATTTTAGAGATCCTTATGATGGAGAACAAGCTCTGTTTTCTGTACAGAGTAGTTCCGCATACTTACATTCACTAGGTTTTCCTGGAAAGATAAGTGAATAAAGTAGGCTAATTATTGCAGCTTTGGGGCTATTAGCTAGTGGCGGGTGGGTAATTATATTTCAGATCGCCGTTCGTAAAATTAGAATCAAGACTTCGCTTAACAGATAAGCTCGTTTGATTCCCAATTTTACTTCACGGCGATCTGAAATATAATTCATTTAACAAAGTAGACGTTCAGAGTTGTCTGCAATAATTTAGTTAGTTAATAAATTACGGCATATTCTGATTTATTAGGTACTTTTATCATTCTTTCTGAATACAATATTTTAATTTTATGTAATTTAAGAAGGTTGCTTTGTTTTATGTGAATGTCATGTACATCTGTAATTGGTATGTATATAAGTCCATACTGTTAACATTTAATATTTAATGTACAATATATATGCTGTTGGCGTATCCATTTTAAATAAATTCTTAATAACGTTGCTTAATTAATAGTGTTTAACTATTTTTCATCAGTAATGTGGTATAATCATCAACACAATGTTGGTTGGCACTGTGTCTATTTCAATTGATGCCAGCACTAAGTTGAGCTACTGTATGTTTTGTGCTGTGGGAGGTGAATTATTAGTATCACTCTCACTTCCTACCACATTTAACCCAGCTTGTGTTTATGCAAATTTTATAAAGTTGTTCTGAATTAATATACCAGGAGGATATTATGATATGAATACTTTAAAAGTGTGAAACTGGGTGAACCTGCTACAGTGACACCTTGCCCAACCATTCGGGGAAACAAGGCATAATGTTATGATGTTACTTTAGAAGTTTCCATGATTGAGAATAACATTCTCAGATCTGTCTGTAAATAGTTAAATTATTTGGGATACTGTTGTGCTTAATGAGTGAGTATTGAATTGCACATTACATCTTGCTGTCAAGGTAAGTGTCGAGCTCAGTGAGTCTAGAAGATGAATTGTAAAGATTATCATTAGGGTATTTTAAAGAATGTCAGTTATCTAGTGATCTGAATAAGAGGCACCATGGCTGTGAAGTCCTTAGTTGTTAAATTTTCATAGGGTGTAACAGGATCTTTTAGCCCCTGAATGTTGTAAGCAGGGAGGTATTTTTGGTAAGCATTTGTGGAATTGTATTGTACCTAAATTGTACTGACAGACAAACTTAGTTTTTTTTTTTTTTTTTTTGAAAAATGTAGTAGGATTGTTTGGTCAAATTCTTGTGATCAGTTGATGTTATTTCTGCTTAGGTAAGTATATGCTTTATGATATGGTTTCATTTCATTTTAAGATGGACTAGTTTTCCATAACTTTAGTTATTAAATGTATTTTGGAAACTGAATTTCAAATACGGAATAGGCTTTTAACTTGTAAGCACCAATTAATAAGGGCAGTATGTTATGCCCTGGATAGGAGAGAGGTTTGAACAAATTTGAGGTGAAAGGGTCTATTTCAGATGCTTAGGGTTTTTCCTCAACGATGCTAATTTCCATATGAGTTTCACATATTCTGCTAGCAGTCATTACTTGACGAGTTTAGAGCTAATCGAAACTAGATTCATTTTAGAAGTATAAAGATATGAACTCTTTTCCTTGACCTCATAATATGTCCAAAATTGGGATTGTGTAATGAGTTGCATTTTTAAGTGAGGGAGTTGTATAATTGAACTTGTTATGATGTGCACTTGGTGAGCAGATGGAGAGTTTTAGAGTAAAGCAATTTGTAGATAATTCATTCATAGTACCTAAATTTATTGTATTATACCTTATCTTGTTCATGTTCTACTCACAATCCATCAATACCTACTTTGTCCTCACAATGTTCTCCCTCACTTTAGTGCTGCAATTATCATTCAAATCTACTGTTAAATATGTAGACTAGTAGTTGGCAATCAAATGATTAATTAGGTATTTTGATTTTATGAGCTTTGGATAAGATCACCCATTTCTGCCCAGCCCTTCGGGAAGTCCGGGCGTAATGTTAAATAATGCGACTAAGTTGACTAGAATTTTTTTTTTTTTTTTTTAGATACTGGTATTTCAAGGTTTGTTTAAAGTGAAAAATAAAACTTAATAATCAAGCCTAAAAAATAGCATTGTTAGTTTTCAAGCCCAAACATTTAAACACAATTATAGTGGTATTTATTGGTATGTCTTATCGCAGTCTCGATATTTTACCAAATAAACAGTCAAGTTAGATTGTAAGAAAACCTTGTTTTCTGTAAGTGGCACTCACTACTGGTAATTTAGTAGGTAAAACAGAGATAAGAGACTATTCAAGTATGAAAAGTATTAGTAAATGTATATGTAATTAACCCTTTATTGGTTATTTGGTAGGTAATGTTATCTTCCAGATAGTCCTAAGTGATACCCCTGTACGGATAGGATGAAATCATAATATGATTTCATAAAGGTAATATGGTATATTATACCTATCTATTTTGATATGCTAAGCTATGATTGGCTAAGCTATGATTTTTCAGATAAATTCTTTGTAGATCTATCTATTGTATTGAGATGCATCTCAATATTTAATAAGTTCTTCGATGGTACTGAGAGGATCATCATCTGCCTGGCCTTTTCCCAACTATGTTGGGGTCAGCTTCCAGAGAATGGCTTTGAGAGGTTAAGATATTGAATTTGGTAGGTATCAAATATTTTCTTATCTATGTCCATAGCCAATAGCAGAATCAGAGGAATATAACTGCTTTGCCAGCATTTATTCCAGTGACCAATATTGTATTGAGATGCATCTCAATATTTAATAAGTTCTTTGATGGTACTGAGAGGATCATCATCTGCCTGGCATTTTCCCAACTATGTTGGGGTCAGCTTCTAGAGAATGGCTTTGAGAGGTTAAGATATTGAATTTGGTAGGTATCAAATATTTTCTTATCTATGTCCATAGCCAATAGCAGAATCAGAGGAATATAACTGCTTTGCCAGCATTTATTCCAGTGACCAATATTGTATTGAGATGCATCTCAATATTTAATAAGTTCTTTGATGGTACTGAGAGGATCATCATCTGCCTGGCCTTTTCCCAACTATGTTGGGGTCAGCTTCTAGAGAATGGCTTTGAGAGGTTAAGATATTGAATTTGGTAGGTATCAAATATTTTCTTATCTATGTCCATAGCCAATAGCAGAATCAGAGGAATATAACTGCTTTGCCAGCATTTATTCCAGTATTGGTCTTCTTGAATTGTTGTTTTGGAATATAAGCCGGGTTGTTGTTGAGGTCAACCATAGATATTGATTTTTATTTTCAGTGACAAAAATAGTTCATTTATTTTTCAGACATAGTCCATTCCAACCGATTAGATTAAACCAAAACATCATAAGATATTGTGGTGGTGGTTTTCAATGGTGTGATTCCTGTTATTAACCCGGTAGCAGGATGTTTTATTTTGTTATTTACAAAAGTAAGTAAATCAACTAATGTTGTGCTTGTGCATTTTCGCCATAGAACTGGTAAGTTTCACTATTATCATGAGAATGTCTTGCGGTTTTAATATTTATTGAATAGTTGTTATTGTTTGTAGCTAAAACATTGTGTACTCAAGTTTGTGATTGTTTCGGTTTGTTTATCAAATAGGATGAATCGAAGTTAATGTCAATTAGAGATTATATAACTTTTGTTCTGGTTTTACTTTGGTGGCAGTGGGCATTGCCAGCTGGTTTTGCTGCATCAGCCAAGTTAATCAACAATTTGTGTTTGTCTTATGTTCTTCATAAGCATAGGGTCAGTCACTGCTTTTCCTATGATGGGGGTAATAACCAGTATGGTTTGTTTCTGGAATATCACAATCCTTTATTTCCTCAGGTTAGAGGAATCTAAATGGGATGAGTAAGTATGGGAGCATGGAATAATACTTTGTATTAGGTTTAGTCCATTGCACTTGTATCTGAAATCAAGAGTTTCCAGAGGTAGCATTTGTCGTCAGACATTGTATCACAGAATCATGTTTACAAAGTATCTTGTGTATTCAAATGTATGCCTGTAAAAGTTGCACAATTTTGCATTATTGTTTTAGTTTACAAAATAGATATCATTTATCAGTTTTTGGCAGGATAATTAAGCCACCTAGAGCTAGATAAGTCACTGAGTATCTCGTACACAGTGATATCTTTTAATTAGCTATATTTTGTTTGTTAAAAATGGCAATCCTCGATATGAAAGCTAGATCACGTAGTATTGAGATAACATGCTATAAGCATCTCGTGCTAAGCATGTGCACACCATGTCAGTTATGTACCAGTTAGCAACATAGAATCAATGTTGTTGAGAGTACCTTGTACTCGTTGATAACAATCTAGTTAGTGAGGCAGAATTCCACACTCACTGTAGGAAGTATAATGCTTTTGCAAGTTTATAACACACAGAAAGTGTGCAGGGTTAAGTAAGGCTGTCTCGCAACCTTCATGCTTGTCAATTAAAAGTATATAGAACCACCTTTGACAATTCCTTAGCCAAGATCATAGAAATGTGACTTACCCCTGGTGACGAGTACATACCAGCGTTAGCTATGTAGAATAACATCGCTAAGTGCATCACGTGCTACATTGGTAGTTTCATATTCAGCTGGTAACGTAGAATTTGCGTTACTGAGAGCATCTCGTGCTTACTGGAGGGGTAATGCTGACAAGCGCGTACCAGCTAGCTATGTACAGTTACATCGCTAAGGGCATCACGTGCCTCTCTGGTATCTTCTCATCCAGCTAGTAACGTGGAGATAACGTTACTAAAGACATCTCGTGTCCACTGGAGAGATAGGTAAGGCTTTAACAAGTTGTGTTGTGTTAATGTCCACCATAGTGTTTGTAAAGCACTGTCAGTATCACGTACAAAGTGGTCAGTTAAAGCCAGGCATTCTCGCGCATTAGGATTGTGGGAGGCCTCCGGATCTAAGTACATCTAATGTGGGTCAGGAACTCAAGACTAAAGCTGCTTCTAGTTAGTTCTGATGTAGGTAATTTATCAGCTTTCCTGTTAATATCGTTGATGGACGCCTTGTCCGTCTCAGGTTTTCACTAACGATGCACTTATTGCACTTTCTATCACTTAATATAATTAACATTTGTTATTATAGTAAAAAGTTCCGTAAACTTATTTTAAATGAATAATTTTACGAGAGCAAATTTTTTCTTCGCGATGAAAAAACGCGCGCGAAAGAAAAGTGACATTCCTGTATGTGTTGCCACCAAGGACGATAATTCTATTTTTTTTAAAAAATTTATATCTAAACAAACGCGATGTCTACGCTGCGCATAAGAATTACTACTTTGTTAAATGAATTATATTTCAGATCGCCGTGAAGTAAAAATATCCTTTAATTGATCATTCTAATCTGTTCGAGCTACGGCGCAGATTTTACATTCGTTTTTTTTTACGGGTGGGAAATTATCAAATAACTTCTCCCGCTCTAAGTGGAGCGGGAGGGCTTGTCAGACTTTTACTGACTAAAACCCACCCGTGTTCCTTCAGTTACCATGTTGCCAGAGGCTACGGTATCCCTTTCGGATTTTTCCGCAACCCCGGCAGGCATCGGCCGTAGCGGACCCCGTCAGTTCTGCTGACATCTCTGAGGCGCGCGTGGAACACAACGCGCCGTCGACCCGGGCCTGGTCCTTATCGGATGGTGAGCTACCCATTGCACACCGTCCGCAAGCCCGCGCCTACGGTGGCCGGGAATCGGTGCGGATCTTGTAAGGTGCCAATAAAATTGGTTCATCACTTAAAATGTTCAATAATAAGTTGCTTCAGTATATTAGTATTTGTAGGGGCTCATGCACACGGGTCGATCCAAGGTTAAGCTACGGTTTCCCAGGTTGGTCCGTGAATAGGTTACCATCCATTAAATAATAGACAGTCGCTACACTCTTCATAAGCTCAAAAGTCTGACAATTAGTCTCACTAAGGGACATCGTGTTACTGGGCAGTAACTAGGTTGTGGATGTCAGATAGGTAGTCGCTCCATGTAAAATACTTGTGTACAGCTGCGTCCGATTAGGCTGGAAGCCGACCCTGATATAGTTGGGAAAGGCAGATTGATTGAAATAACTTCAGTATTTGTGGTAAGTACATTTTCTTGCCAGAAGATAGAACAAAACTCAAATTAAAAGCATGTATTAAGGTGTTCAGTTGTTTTGGCTCGTTAGATATCTAATTTGTTTTTGTTATTTTCCGATTCCACTTTTATTATCATACGACTAGGAAAACGATTATTTTTCGTGGTTATCCCTCTAAATGCGATCAAAACAATATTTTTGATAAATATTTCGGTATGACCAATTACATGAAATGTACTCTAAATATAACCATCATTTAAAATTATTTTTATCCTCACTACATTACTTCCTTACTCGTTGGTGTATGAATTTGACTACAATCATTTTCAATTTTTGAAGTGAAAACTTCTATAGGCATTTTTGAGATAGGACTAAACCATTGATTTCGCGACATTGTGACGACACCAGCTTTTGACCATTAAAAAGACATCGACGCGTTGATTACCGCGGTGTCGATTTTTTTTAAGTTTTAACTTCTGTTGGCACTCCCACTGTTTTTTTTTTAGTGGCATCGAAAACAGATTTACTCTGAGACTAGAATGAGAACGTTATTAAAAATACGGGAATTGCTCCTCAGGTCAAATTGTGATGGCTACACATAACAATTATCTGCATGGTTCAGAATGATGAGCCACAAAGTGTTGAACAAATTTACATAAATAGAAAATTAAATGAGTACGAATAGGAAGCTTGAAAGTGGCGCTAGTGATCAAGTCACATCATCATTTCAGCCGAAAGACGTCCACTGCTGGACAAAGGCCTCCTGATGTGTATGCGCTTGCTACTCACACATAGTTCATATATTGTGAATGTGTGTCTGGACTCTTTTCCCCACCGTAACTTCATCGTAACCTGCTCAATTCTTCTTCGAGTTCGATGATTTTCTCGTCGGTCCGGAGAGCACGCGTGTTGTATGTTGCCAGGTCTTGTTTCCGGTGATTGTGGTAGACGGATTTCTTCCGGGGATTCTTTACACCCCTTGCCTCACCGTGAGCTTAACCGCTACCGTAGCCAAGGGTAGGTGGGCTGCCGGGCACTAAGGGCCGTTACTTTTTGGTGCTTGTCTTTTTTGGGGGGATATGCCATAATCACCATGCTTGGCAGGCGGGTTGCATCGCAGTATGGTGTGATAAATGCATAGAGAACGTTGCTGCCCATTCTCTAGTAAGTCCCTTAGTCGCATTTTACGACACCCGTGGGAAGAAATTATTGTTGTAAGTTTATTGTCAAAATGAGACACGAAGGACATGTTTGTTGTTTTATAAAAGTTAGAGGATGGTCTGATACCTAAATTTTAAATCACAAATTCCGAAAAAAAAATAACTTTATTAAACCCTAATTAAATTACAAAAATGGCAATTAATACAAACATTTAATTAAAGGTTTTGTTACAAAAAACACAAAATAAGGAAATTTTACAAAAAATTAATAACGTGTATTTCCACCCCTGGTTCTGATAACCGCCTGCATGCGATCAAGCATGCTCTGGATGATGTTCTTGTTTACTTGGGGAATTTTGTCCCAGGCAAACATCAGAGCGGTTTTTAAAATAAGACTGAGACACTGATTGTTTCAGGGCTCTAAACAAAATAATGGTAGTCTGATGGTGCGAGGTCTGGAGAGTAAGGTGGGTGGGGTATCGTCTCCCAGCCCAAGTTCTGCAGCTGTTGGCGAACGGTAGATGCGACGTGAGGTCGAGCGTTATCATGTAGTAAAATTACATTGACGTGTCTTCGTCGTTTTTTCTTGATAGCAGAAGATAGTTCGGTGAGCTGGGTTGAATATTTGTTAGCGTCTATAGTTTCATTGTGTAATAGTTAATTAAACAGCATGCCTTGTGCGTCCCAGAAACAGCAAAGCAGAACTTTTAAGCGGTTCTTTTGACTCAGCTTCGGTTGAGTTAGTGGCGTTTCTTCTCGAGGCAGCCAAAAAGCACGACGTGTATCGTTCTCATAATAAATCCATGATTCATCTCCCGTAACCAGATCAGACAAAAACTCTTTACGTCGGGGTCGCAGCTAAACTGATTGACAGATGGCGACACGGACTGTACGACTGGCGTCGGTAAGGATGTGCGGTACCCATCGAGCCAAAACTTTTCGATACCCAATCTCATGTAGATGGTATTCCACAGCGTGGTGACTGCAGTTAAGTGCTTCTGCTAATTCATGAGCGGTAGCGTCCGGATTCGACTTCAGTTCGCGGCGTAAATCATCATCATTGAATGCAGGTGGTCGTCCTGAGCGTACTGACTTTCAAGGCTCCTGTCTGATTTAAAACGGTCAAACCATCTGGACACCGTGGCATGGCTAGTACTTCCAGCGCCCAATGCAGTGTTGATATTGTCAGCCGCAGCCCGCGCACTGTGGCCTAACAAGTACTCGTATAAGTATAGTGTTCGAACTTGTCGCTCGTCCATTTTTCTTCAAAAAGACTAAACCAATCGCGAGGGCGGCTTTATATACCCTCACATTAGAAGTACCTAGAATGTTCTACAACATACTAGAATATTATCGAAAACAATTAACTTAAGAAAGGAAATGTATAGCGTTTTGTAGGGTGTCTCATTACTTTTGTGCCAACCCAATATAATTTTATCTGAACTGTACACGGTTTTTCTATTGCGCAATAATCAACACTATCCACAGTAGGTCCACAGTAGTTAAAATATAGCTGATAGTAACGAAAGACACCTACCCTCTCCGTCATATATATACAAATATTGCTCGTTTAATAGTATAGGATGATAATTTATTTGTGTGTAAGGACTAAGCAATTAATAATGAATACAATTTAATATCATCATCCTTAGCGCTTAGCATTTATTGTGATGTCAATTATAGTAGGAGGAAATTACTGAAAAATAGGGTTATATAAGCGACAACGAACCGATTTTTTTTACTGATTTCAGTTTGTTTTGTACTAACAGTTGCACATATAAGTAAACATTTTAATTACGTGTCATTTGTGTCAGTGTCATACGATTGCTAAATATTACTTTAAATTAATTAATTAATTATATAAATTTAAAATGCAATCAACAATTGCCTTTGTTTTATTATTTTCTCTACGGACTATCAGTTTGGCTGCGGACGTGACCATTTATAATCGTTTTGATTATTGTAAGTAACGTTTCCATGTTTCCTATGCATTGATAAAATAAATACATAATATTAGAGGCTGGCAAACATGTTTGTGATATTGGTATTTGAAACCCAATAAAAGTACATCGATTTTTTTTATGTGATCTACTTTGTTTGATTTGTTGTATGCCACCGCTATGATGTACAACAAAAAAAAGCGACATCAACGCCTCTACCGGTAGATAATCTAACTATTTTTCGATATGATCACTAATGTTTGGCCACATCATGAAGTAGTCGTGCGTTTAACTGTTCATATCGTCAAACGTTAAGTATTCAATGATCTGGCCAGACCACATCATGATGTGACTAGCGGTCGATGTTCATTTCATGAAATGATTTATTTATTTATTTAAACATTTCTCGCTCGAAAATAGGTGGTATTGAAATGATAAATTAATTAGAATTATTAATACATCTCTCTAAGTTAAGATTTGTTCCATTGAATAACTTTTTCATGAAATCATGCCATTTGAGAACAAATCTAAAGAGATGTATTAATTAAACTAATGATTATAATTCTGTAAGACGTAATATTTCTTAAGGTCATATTCGAATCATATTTTAATCAAGGTGCAACCTGACACTGACGTGCAAATTGCAAAAAACGCAGGATTTGAATTTCGCGCGCTACCACTGCGGATCCTCCTTAAGGCAATGCTTAACTCATAAAATCATTGAGAAATTGGTTCTTAATAATATGTTGGTATCACATTATAGTAATGCGGTGTTACTGTACTAACTACACTTCAGGTTGATTATTACTGAATTCTTTCTTCACTTCACAATGCAATTTTAGTGAATTCATATTTGAAAATGTCGCATAACTAAAATTCTCATTGTTTTTAGATAACGCAAAAACTGGTACTGAACGAAAATCAATTGCAGAATCTCAGTTCCCGTGGGAGTTCAGTTATCACTCGGATGATTGGGTCTCTATAAGTATATATTGGCAAAATAAATCTCCGAGTGTGACTGCGATGAATTTTACTTATATTACAGGTAAGCTTCAAGTTTCTATTTTCCTAAGACTAGATGGAACGGACTCGCTCTTCGTGAGTTTTGTAACAGACGAGTAAGAAATATAGAAGCATGTATTCCTGTGCTGAAACATGACTAAATTTTTGAGCACGATTTCTGACCTACCTTTGTTCAACTCCATGACTTGTTTGACAGAATTGAGTAATAGGCACATTAACCTTGTTGCGGAGGTTTCTTAACCGGAGTTTATTTATACCGAAATGCTGATAACTTTATCGAATGTATTTATTGAGAGAGTTTATGGAGAACGTCAGGAACGGCACAACAAGGGAGGGCAAGAGAGGGCAAACTCCGGCCAGGGGGCTGGGAGGGATTTTAATACGACTCGCCGGCCGATGGCGACATCACTATGACAGTAATTTAACCTTGGAAATATATTACTGCGCTCTTATCGAAAGAAATTGGTAACGTTTTTCAGGCCCCTGATGAAAAAAGTTTGCCCACGCCTGCACTAGAGTATTGTCCACTTCTGTCTTCGATCAATTCTGTACAATTATTTCAGGATGTAAAGAGTCATTTTTCTTTTATAATACGTTTCAGAGTTCGGAACTTTCTCGCCCAACAATAGTACAGCTAGTCAAGGACCGAGAAGAGGTGAAGAATATTATTATGTAAATAGCAAAGAATTAATGAAGTCCACTCAAATAGAAATTGTGCTAAACTTATACAAGTCATATAACTCGTGCTCGTCCATCTCAGTTGCTAAAGGGAGGGAGGTCGCGAACATATCGAACGAGACATTTCAATGTAAGAGAATGTTATGTTGTTACAATAATGAGAGCTTTTAACTGTTCCTGCCACGCTGTTCAGTAAATTGTCATCAGTCAATTTACCATTATAGCTGACATAAAGCAAAGCTAATTAGAGGAAGGTAACTATTGATTCGTGTTATTTTCTTACAGCTGATAATATTCTTGCAAAATACGGCTGTGTGCTAGTGGTGGATCTTCTCAACCAATGTGATGGTAAGCCTTTCTATACCTATGTTATTATGTGTTAGGTTAAACGATGGACATACTTTAAGGGAGTGCAGTAATCATGAGAATGTTCCATAATATATACACAGACCTTTAAAACTTAGTACCACACTTTTAAAATTGAAATTTCTCTTAAAATATAGATGAGTTATTAAATAAAAAAAAAACGTTTTAAAGCAAATTTCATTAACTTACTTTGAAACTGTAGGTTAGTATACATTAGTATGGTTTTTAACTAAAAAAAAAACGGTACTGTGCGAATTTATCCCAAATACAAACTTAATATTGTAGTCGAAAAACATGTTCCCCCATACATTCCCACTGCAAATGTAAGTTTCTACGCACAATATTGAGTGATTTACCATGTTATTTTAAGACCATAGACTTCTTATCTGTTTTCCTGTAATCTAGGTTAAGAACCATACTCTGTATTTTTTTCAAAATTTTAGGCTCAGCAGTTTCGGAGATAAGGGGGTAAATGGTATGGTAAATTTTCATCTCTTTTCTTAAATATCTTTAAATGTATTAATTTTTTAATGTATATTTTAAAATTATGAAAAAAAAATGAAATTCTCGCAACAAGTCCTTTCGTTTGATATGGTATAGTTTGCAAAACAGTTTTTTGCAGAAATACATATGTGTACTAAATTACAACTTAATCGGTCCAGTCCTTGATTTAGCCAAGGCCTTCGACACAGTGTCTGTTTCTGTTCTTCTAAACAAATTAGAGGCCATAGGAATAAGGGGAACGCCGCTGAAACTATTTGCGGACTACTTAGGTGACCGATATCAATGTGTTCGAATAGATAATATCACGAGCGATGAACAGAAAAGTACTGGTTTTGGTGTTCCCCAGGGAAGTATTCTGGGCCCTACGCTATTCCTGATTATATTAACGACTTATGTAATTTGAATATTAAAGACGGAAAAATTATATCATATGCCGACGACACGGCGTTAATATTTACCGCTAAAACCAGTAGCGAACTGTTCGAAATTGCTCAACTAGGTTTTAATACTGTGACTAATTGGCTTCACAGCAATTTACTAACATTAAATGCTGACAAGACAAAATATATACACTTCTCCATGCGCAAGCCTCAATTTAATATTACTAGCCCATATCTATATGCCCATCAATGTGGAAACCGTTCAGTCAACATATGTAAATGCCCTTGTATCCTCAAAACAAGCAGCATAAAATACCTCGGGGTAATAATGGACGACACATTGTCTTTCAGAAAACATATTGATAGTCTAAGTAAAAGAGTGCGCAAATAAATATTTTTTTTTTAAAAATTGCGAACTTTTGCTGATACAAAATTAATTACACAAGTATATTTGGCCCTATGTCAATCTATAATTCAATACTGCATCTCTTCATGGGGTGGCGCACCAAAAACATATCTACTTCCTCTTGAAAGAGCTCAGAGAGCAATTTTAAAGGTAGCAAACTTCCATCCCTTTTTCTTTCCCACAGATCTGCTATATAAATCCTGCAACGTGCTGACTGTTCGCCAACTTTTCATTATGCACTTAGTATTAAAACAGCACACCATGCTTACCTACACTGCTGATAATACTAACAAGAGACGGAATGATATAGTATGCACATCTCATGCAACTTCAAAACATGTCTTTGTAGAGAGATTTTTTACATTTTTAGGCACATTTCTGTACAATAGATTAAATAAAAAACTTAGTATTTACAAATTAAATTACTTTAGCTGTAAAAAAATTATACTTGAATATTTACTAAATATAGATTATGCACAGACAGAAGATCTACTTGTTGTCTGCAAATAGAACCGCTGAAATGCTATTTTACATTTATTTATGTAATTTTAATTTAGTTTATGCTTCATACTCTTAGTTAATTTATTACATTAAGTATTTATGCACTTCATAGCCTGAAACACAGGTTCAACCTAGTTCAGGCAATAAAGCAACTGTGCTCTATTTTAATTATTAAGTTACTTATTGTAAATGTGCACATTTTTATAAATAAAAGATTTATTATATTATATTCGGAGCAAATTGGCTGTGACAAACGAACAGACAGACAGACGGTCACATGAGTGATCCTATAAGAATTCCGTTTTTTCCTTTTGAGGCACCAGACTCGAAGAGTTCGCTGCAACACTTGGCTCGGTGCACTTCACCCGTGCGAGGAGTACCGATAGTCTACATCATTTTAGAGTCTATATTTAAATGAGATCAAAGGTCAATCTCGATAGTTTTACAGTGGATCCCATCTCATGTACAGATTCAAGACTATGAAAGAGATCGTCCTTTATATACAGATTATATAGAAATAATAAAACAGCAGTGTACGGATGTGTGGAGTGAATACTTTAACCACAGGTCAACAGAAAAGGGAATTTGGTACAAGACCATCCAACCACAGCTTCCAGTGTATAATTGGATCGATCAAAATGTACTTAGCAGAAGTTGACATAGTTATGCCATTAAGGCTTCGTTCCGGTCACATTCCATCTTTGGTTTTCTGAGGAAAAAGGTAACGTCACCCAACTGTGAAGAATGTGGAGTAGTCGAAGAGGTGCAACATGTTTTGATGGAGTGTGTGCGGAATGAAGCTTTTGCGATTTAATTTACTTGGTCCAACAACCAAGTACGACATTGGAGCACACTAGGCTTTTCCTTTATCAGAATAAGCTAGGATAATGTACCAATTGGCATTTTTTGTTTTAAAGTAAGTATGCAGTAATAATAAGTATGCAGTAATAATAGTAATGTTAGAATTAAAAAGTGTTTTTAGGTTTAGTTATTTTGCTGATGTTACAGGGCGACGTTATCGCTCGCGATAAAATAAAGCCCTTAAATTAAAGATTTAAAAAAAAAAATACTTACTGGCAAAAAACTAAAACAACATTTATAAGTATGTTTTACGCCTTATTTACATTTTAATAACTGGTATTGCCTCCTCGGGCTCTGATTACACCTTCGAGCCGGTTTGGAATACTGAATACGAGGTTTCGGAGGCGATGTCGGGGAATATTCTCCCATTCTTTCATCAGGACCTGTTTTAAGCCATCAAGTTGAAACCAACCTCCTGAATGTGCTACTGTACGACCCGAGCAGGCGTTATCCTGCATTAGTATCGATACATCACCCATATTTACAAAATATGGCTCTGCATACTCATTAAGGATCTCTTGAGCATATCTTTCCCCAGTAAGGGTGCCATTTTATATGGCCACTAGCTTTGTGCGACCTTCTGAAGAGATGCCAGCCCATACATGTACAGAGTCTCCACCGTATTGGACTCTTTCTGTGAAGCAGGTTTGACTGTATCACTCACCAGGTCGCATGTACATTCTTCGCCTACCATCCGAAGTGAATAGTGAGAATCGAGACTCGTCAGTGAACTTTAAATATCTTGTGTAGTTTTAAAGTTATTGTAATTTCAAAAGTGTGGTACTAAGTTTTGAAGGCCAGTGTATTTTTGATCGTATTAATGTTAAACTTTTGTATGGAACAGCTTTTTTCATATCGGATTTGGTCCCTTACTTTTCATGAGGCTTCACTCCTTTGAAGTTTGTTCCTAGTCTAACCTAACACACTGAATACTATTTATAACCTTTGTTATTCAATTATTTCTGTAATCAAATACCTGATAAAGTTAATCAAACAAACATACCTAAGTATATAAATGAGTATGTCTAAGGCGCTGACAAAAGCCAAATCCTCCAAATAAGTCATTTGTTTTAACTTTTCTTTGCCAAATTTATTTACTTTGTGGTAACGGACACAATAACTAAGTATATGATGAAACTAAAAAAATCTGACGACACTTTTGATCTAATTCCTAAGCTGATGATCCAAAAGTGTTATTACCTACAAATAATGATATTGTATATTGCAGATCACCCTTTAGTTAGTTAAAGAAATATGAGTACAACAGTTACTACAGAAGAAACTATTCATCCTAATACGAATACTGGTACATACAATTCATCAACAAACTCAGAAATAACGACTGAGAAATCTTCAGCAATTGATCCTGGTAAGTATTATATCTTTGCAGTCTTCCTTACTGACTGACTCATTCTGGTGGTCTGCACGAGCTGTTCTCGTATAGTTTGCCTTACTGTTACAGACAGAATAAAGTAATGTATTTCTGCACTATATGGCTTGTGTTTTTTAATGTTACATATCCCTTTTTATTTAGGGCTTTAGGTTGCGAGCAATAACCAGTAACCTTGTAGTTCTCAAAATGTCAGCCTGTGTAACGTCATAGCAAAGCAAATACATCTGCGAACTACAAGATGTTTATAGATAAAAGTGGAGGCAACACTCTAAATACCTAAGTGGAGACGACTGTGGCCGAATGCTCTCTTTCTAAATACACACATAAGAACGAGACAGTGATATGTGTTTTCTTTATCTTATGTATGTATTCAGAAAGAGAGTGTCCGACCACAGTCGTCTTCACTTAGGTATTTAGAGTGTTGCCTCCACTTTTATCTATAAGCTTCTTGGTGAACAAGCACTGATCACCGCGCTTGCTCGCTACCTTTTGGTAACATAAGCCCAGGTTTTCTGTAAATATTACCTCGTGGTACGGCCCATCACGCGTCAAGTCAAAAGTAATAGAACTATGAAACCTGACAGCTCTATGCTCGTGCAGTTGACTGAACTATTACAAGAATGATCACATAATTAGATGTTAAATTGTAAAGTTACTTTTATATTTCAGAAAATGCTGATCAACAGCCTTCTCAAAACAACGTGTTAATATATGTGATACCATCCGTGATAGGAATGTGTGTTATAATATTGGTGGTTTATTTATTAGGGGTTAAAAATATTGTCATCGGAATTCGCAGCCAGTAGAAATAATGGAATTGAATACTTACGTAAGTCTTAATTTTTGTATGTTCAGGTTCAATTCAATAAATTCTGCTATGAAACTAATGAGTCATGTGTCTGGTATAAGGGGTGTTGTGGCGCAGCCTTTGAGAGACCTTTGTCCAGCAGTGGACTGCTATAGGCGTTTATTGAATGATTGATTGATTGGTGTGCCTAGTATTTCTCCGGATCTCAGTCCCGTCAAAATCGTATCTAGTGTAAAGTGATCAATCAGAAAACAGTAAAAGAAACGAGCGAGTCTTACAGTAGTCGCATGTGATGTGTATCATCTGATATCTCACCTTGGTGTTGGTAATAAGCAATATTACGGAAATAAGCAACATTGAAAGGGCGGGCAAGGTCGTTTCTGACGGCCTTCTCTAGCAGCGCGCGCGCTCATTGGTCAAATCATATAGTAGGCGCTTCCTCGGCTTCCTGTTATACAATTTCGTCCCTTTTCTCTAAATCAGTCCCACTGATTTCAGGAAAGCGAGAGGAAAGATGTAACACATCAAAAACGGGTGTAAAAACCATAATTGTGAGCTTTATGCGAACTGTCATGCAATTGTTTAACTCATGTTGTTTTTATCCAGGCCATCGCAAATGAAGTTGTATATGCGGATCTCAGCTTCGTGCATGGAGATAGTCAACCTCTAAGACACGACGAAGAATCGACATATGCCCAAATAATTGGGGTGTTAAAACCTACTGATGGAAATGTAAAAAAATAAATAAAAGTTATTTGTTTTGTTGACAACCTTTTCTTTTCACATTATGTAGCTAAGTAAAGTATGGCGTCTAAAACACCTTCCAGCTGACTATGTTGAGTTTGCAGAAGAGCTCCCAGCAGACCACCAACTGCCATGACCCACCAGGAAATCTTTCAACCGACTTCTTCCGAAGTACTAATGCAAACGTTAAGGCGTAGCGCAAACTTCGCTACGGCGTAGCTCGCGCTGTGCTATCGCATAGCTTACACTGAGGCTATGATTTTCTATAAAAGCCGTCGGCCGCTTACAGCGTCACGTCAGAAAGTCTGGCACAACGGCTTAATTTATAAGCTTTACAAACTCGGTGTGCCAGATCGTCTGGTGCTCATCATACGAGACTACTTGTCGAACCGCACTTTTCGCTTCCGTATTGACGGAGCCCTTTCCTCCCCCCGCCTCATAAGGGCAGGAGTCCCTCAGGGCTTAGTACTAACTCCCCTCGCATTCACGCTATTCATTAGCGACATCCCCAGACACAGATCGACGCAGTTGGCTCTGTTCGCAGACGATACAGTGACCATCTGTAAAGGCAATTCAGCTAACATGCTCCTAAACCTAC
Source organism: Omphaloscelis lunosa (assembly GCA_916610215.1). Lineage (NCBI taxonomy): Eukaryota > Metazoa > Arthropoda > Insecta > Lepidoptera > Noctuidae > Omphaloscelis > Omphaloscelis lunosa. Next base: position 14,352,797 of record OU744270.1, read on the forward strand.
AAAGGGCTGTCAACAACCTTGGCGCCTGGTTTAAGAAATGGCGAATTGAAGTGAATCCCGACAAAAGTCAAGCGGTTATATTTTCTAAACCGAAAACCAGACCCCTCCTTTCCCCCGACCCATCACCATGTCCGGCAAGCCGATCCCTTGGGAGAGACGCGCCCAATACCTCGGTGTTATCCTCGACTATCATCTCTTCTTTTCTGAGCACATAAAGATGGTTCGCTCGCGAGCCGCTTTCGCTCTAGGTAGACTCCACTTCGTTCTAAATGCACGCAGCAAATTGTCACTAAAGTGCAAATTGCGAATTTTCACAGCGTGCATTCGACCTATCATGACCTATGGGGGTGCAGTATTTGCTCACGCCAAACCCCATTCCATCCATAGGTTGAAAGAAGAAAGAAATAAAAATAGGTTGCAGAACCGTTTCCTTCGTAAGGCCACGGGAGCCCCCTTCTATGTCAGAAACGAGATCCTCCATCTCAACTATAAAATCCCCAAGATTCATCAGTTCCTAAAATGCATGTCCAAGCGTTACTTTGACTCCGCTTCCAGACATTGCAACCCTCTGGTTGTCGAGGCAGCTAATTATGTCCCCTCTACAATCAGTCAGATCCGCCGTCCGAGGCATGTCTTTTCCGACCCAGATGACCCCATTACACTCTTCCAAGGGAAGAATAGGGCCACCAGTACAGTGCACAAACACAGACGCCTCCCGTCATTCCGACCTCGCCGCCGAGGTTCTTTGCGATTGCGACCGTGTCTCCGAGTAAATGATACTCCTCCCCGACCCTTGCTCGAAAACGAGGTGCCAGCAGTTGTTGCAGCTGAGCACGTAGCTTTAAATACCCCGCCTAATAATCATCATGATGATAATCAAATTTTGATCTACCCTGTCCCCTCTTGCGTACCCCACAGCGTGCCCTTAGCGAGCGTTCGCCTAGCTTTAATTTAGAATAGTTTACTTGCTCCTGGCTGGAGGCTAAAAGTGTAGTAGCTTAAGGTACTCACAGGAAAGTTCGGTTAAGCAGTCAAGACCTTAGTGGTCAAAACTGCGAGTTGACAGGTTAAAAAAAAAAATACAGCGTCACGTCGTACGCCGCGTCACGATATTTACTATACAAATGTACTGTTGTGGTCTCTTTCACACGTCGACGTCGGCGTCCTGTTGCGTTTAGACGTCGATCGGAAAGTAGACGCTGAAGTCGGACGTCGCATTCAGCATAAAATAGGAGACCAAAGCCTAATAGCGTGGCTCGATAACGTTAGAGTGATTAAAGGATTGATAATTGTTCACACCAAAGTTTTCCATCAGCTGATTGCTATAACTTGCTCATCTTATTTATAACATTAGCCGTTCCCAGAACCGTAATATTGTAACAATAGCCTTTAAAAATCATGTAACAATTCATATTTACAAATTTTGGCTTACCATAACTTAATCACAAACCGCACTTTTTATTTGCAAAAGTTGCCTTTACTAAAAATCAAGTAATCCTTTGTATTGCCAGCATAAAAACCGGCCAAGTGCTTGTCGGCCAAGAACAAATTTAACGTTGTATTTTTTTTCGAATATGTCATCAAACTATGGCACACTTACACTTCAAAACAGTAAATGCATTTAAAACGTCGTTCTATTTCTGTCAATCGTGTGAAGATGATAGAGATAGAATGATGCTATAGCGCTTAGCTTTATAATATGCATTCATTTGGTGATTCGTGGCGCAAGTGGGCCTAAATGCCGCACTAAGGCTTGTTACATAAAATAAATCAGTCATTAACTTAAATTGGTAAATAAATAACTGTAATCATAATCATAAATCTTTATTTATTTCAACATCATATTTATTACAGGCACTGGTTAATAAAATGCACAATCTTAAATAGAGAAAGGTTTCTGAGGTAGGAGGGTCCTGAGTTACAGATCACGCGGCTCTCTTAAGGCGGGTTCCCACGGTGCGCGATATTGCGCACGCACGCGCACCGGGCCGCACGGCGCACGACCACGCACCGCGCACCGAGGGCCTTCCCACGGTGCGCGATATTGCGCACGGACGCGCACCAGCCCACACGGCCGACGACCTAAACATCACACACCTGGCTTTTTCCGACGCTGCGTGTCGGTCTGTGTGGGCCTTGAGATTCGAAGCCACTTTTAGCATTGTTCTGTTAGCTTTGGTAAATGCTGACTATAACTTCACATTTGTGGATTGCGGATGTCAAGGTAGAATAAATTATGGCGGTGTTTATAGAAATACAGAGATGTATAAAAAAAAAAAAAAAATTAACTGGATTTTCCAGCATCAACTAATTTGCCCTTCAAGGAGGAACCAATTCCCTACGTGTTTGTGGAAGATAGTGCATTTACTCTCACTGAAAATACGTTGAAGCCGTCTCCACGCCACGGGAACAATAGAAAGAATTTTTAAGTATCGTTTGTCTCGTGCTCTGAGAATAGTTGAGAACGTTTTCGGCATAAGATTTTTAGGATACCTTTTTTATACACCATTTTTATAAACCTATTTTATTAGAACCAAAGAAGGTATCCAATATTGTTATGAAGTGTTGTTTATTGCACAACTTTTTAAGGCGATCTAAAAATTCACCACGAATACCCCCCACGAAGTACCCCCTGGTACTTTTGATACTGAAAATGAAGGTGGAGTGCATCCAGGCTCATGGCCAAATGATCCTAAAGGAAATACTTCCTTGATATCTATGAGGCATGTACCAAGAAGAGCAACTTTTTTTAATACATTATTTTTAAATTTTAATATTCTTTTCTGAAATTGATATTGTTTTTATAATTTTCTTAGTTTTAATAAGGGCATGCAATTATCCGCCATATTTGACTACCCGGATTTTTCGGATACTTCTAGAAAACTATCCGGATATATCCGGATAGTATGGACATTTTGGACACCACTGTAAAAAGGTAAATCAAACTTATTTAAGTTTCATTACAAAAACTCTCCAAAAATCGTGCCTTCAGTTCGCAGTAGAAGCAAACCACTAAAGAAAAGGCACCAAACCCTTACTGAAAATGATGTTCCAAAGTTTTAAGATTCTGTGTGTGTGCAATATTACAAAGAAATTCCAAAATCCATTTTCATCAAAAAAGATTATAATAGTGAAAGCTTCATTGAGTTTAAAGCGAAGAAAGGGAAAGTACAATTATAATACCTAAATCTGTTTATAGTGGCCGATTGCCTTTTCGAAGGTGAAAAAGACAGATCTACTAAAATTATGTAACGATGTCCTAATACCAAGGAGCTATCACCAGTATTTCGAGAACCTGCCAGTGACATGAGAAAGAAGGAATACGTACCCAGTTCACAGCACGACAACTTTTAACTACACTAGGTTCATAAATCACCGAATCACAGTGAGCGCATTTATAATTAACAATGAAATGAAAGCAATATAGCATTGGATAAATAAATTTCAATGTTTTCATAGTCTAAAAAATATCATCCATTCTAAAAAAAAAAACTACAATGACATGAGTCGCAAGAAAGAAAAATTAACGTTAACCGAACAATTCAAAACTCCAAAAGATTCGAATAAAATTGACTGCCGGTAATCAAATAGGGCTGCAAACAATGAAATGGTTTAAACGAAATAGGATAATTATTTTAAAAATATGCAGGCGTGAAAACCTGCAATTCGTAAAATCTGTGATTCGCACATTTACTACTATGATATCTTGTAAACTATAATATTACAGACACGATTGAAACTTTGCCACGGTATGTATTACCACATTGGGAGCGGGTTGTGACAAAAAACAGTTTTATGCGAAAATTACACATTCGCAACTTTATTGTGAATGTAACGATTTTATATACGTATTACATTACATATAATAATAATATATAATTATATATAATCTTGTTACACTTGGATGTAACCAGTGGAGGAAAAAGCTTTTTAGCTTCGATGCTGGTTGGAGGAATGTGATTGGGAGGTTGTTTATTTGACGAAGATGAATTTTTCTTGGTATGTACCATCTGTGCTCAGCAAAGAGTTTCTAAATCTTCTTTGACTCACACTTGACTTCAGTTGATGAGCGATGATGGTCATTACTTCAAAAAAATATTTACTTTAACAGCACTACGTTCCCTGCAACTGAGATCAGTTCCAGTGGACGTTGAAAGGGTTTTTGGCATGGTCCTTTCGATCAAAATATATCGAAATGAATTTTTATGCTTATTTTCTTTGTTATAGTAAATGATTTTTCAGTTTCTGCTGCTGGTAATCACTGAGCACTACATCATCATCATCGCTGTCGACAACTGAAGTCGAGCTGTGAGCAAAAGCATTTTTGAATTATCTTTATGATGAATCTAGTAATTGTGTCATCAGATGGATTTTAGATGATATACCATGAATTGTAATAATTGCGAATACCTATTTTATTAAAACACAACGTTCAATGTTATATTATTACTGACTTTGATTTAATAAAATATAGAAAACGAATAAAAGAAACTATCGGTATTACTCTTTTTATCCGGATAGTAAAACAAATGATATCCGGATAACATTTTCGAAGGTTTAGGATAATTTGGATATCCAGATATCCGGATAGCATGTCCTAGTTTTCATGTTGTATTTCCTGTGCGTGTCCCAAAAAAAAAAACTTTTTGTTCTTGCTTTCTTTCTGATCTTTTTGCTAAGACCATAACAGATAAATTTGCAGAATATTTATTAACCGATGGCCCTGTAGTATGGCAAAATAATTTCGCTTAGTGAGCAGGATGAAATACGGCCATTTATGCGATATATTTTGATACTTGAAAATAAATCAAAAACCTATAGGATACTTCCCGTTGACCTAGAATCATGAAATTTGGCAAGAAGCAAGGTGTAAGTATTTCACAAGTAAAGGAAAATGTCCGAAAATTGTTAATTTATAATTTAAAAAAAAAATAGCGATTAAAAACTTATGTACATTTGCAGTTTGAGAATTGACCATGGCGTATATCGATGTATGGGAGAACATGTTTTTCAACTATAAGTTTCTTTTTGGGATAAATTCATCCCATCTACGGAACCTTTCATAGTACGTGGTTCGACACGCACTTGGCCGGTTTTTTTTTTAAGTTTATTCTATTTTTTTATTTGTTGTTATAGCGGGAATAGAAATACACAACCTGTGAGAATTTCATCTGTCTACCTATTACGGTTCATGAGATAAAGCCCGCTAACAGACAGACAGACGGACGGACGGACAGCGGAGGCTTAGTTAACTGACTAAACAAAATACCTGTCACTTCAGTTGTCATGCTACGTCACAGTTATACTTTTCAATTTAGCAAGATTATAATTCGTTGAAGTTTAATAAAGAACCAGTATTTTGGGCTGTTTTACAATAGACATATAAACAAATATTATAATTATAAACCTAAAAAAAAAACAACCAACGCGAAAAACACTACAAAATGAAAAATAACTTTAATTTCGGAAGTTGGTGTCTTTGGATCAGTATTTTAGTTTTTACCACCGTGTTCCGAAATTTAAAGTTATTTATTCACTTTGTAGTTTGGAAGTCATTTGTTATTTCTGGCTTTTTAGTGAGTCAGCAATTACCTACTTATTATTGAGAAGTTCCGTTGGCCATCTGTGGCCTTCATCATCAGTTCCACTTTACCAAATGCTGCTTTCCGAGAGCAAATCCACGAGTTAATTACTATGAAAATACCAAAATCGCTATAGGTGTGCCTATAATATTTGAAGAGTTCCTTTGATTTCTCCAAAATCCCATCATCAGATTGTGACCAAATGACAATGAGACCAACAAGAAAGTATACCTTTAAAAAAAAAGATTTTTTCAAATTCGACGAAAAAATCAAATATGCCAAAATTTGATACATCACCACTTGTTTGTATTTTTACCAATAATGAAGCAAACGGTTAGTCGAGCATAGCAGGTAGAGCATAGGGGTATGCTCTACCTGCTATGCTCGACTCGTAAAATACCTACTAACAAGTTTCGCTATACACGAAATAATATTCGTGGGCAGTGATGAAGAAAACCTAGTATGTAAATATATTATGTTTTCCTATTCTTAATCATCATTATTTGTGAAGAAACCGGTATACCTGAGATGGGTTCCCTCTATCTGGCAGAATTTTGATGCCCCGAAATTTATTTGGCATAACACACTTGGCATAATCTTCTTTAAGCGAATATATATATGCCTCGTTGGTCTAGTGGTCGCAAGCGCTACTGCTAAGTATGAGGTCCTGGGTTCGATTCCCGGGTCGAGCAAAATGTTATTGGGTTTTTCTATCTGAAATTTCTCAGTAGCAGCTCGGAGTCTGGATTTGTGCCCGGTTGATGGCAATAGGCTCGCCCCCTATTACATGGGACTTAAACATAACTGGCGAAATGTGGGTGTGCCTGCTACAGGGACACCTCTGCCCAACCCTTCGGGGAAACAAGGCGTGATGTTATGTTATGTTTATATAAGGCATAAAAATCATTAAATATAATTATTGTTTGGCCGAATGTTTATATGTCCGAATTTACAAAGGCAGACTTTTAAGATGGCAGAATTTTATTTGGCATAATTACTTTTGGCAAAGCTTAATTTCGCATTGCCGGCCAGCCTCAGCCGCGTCGGCGAGCGTTACAACCATCTGCGACGAGAAGCTTGCGTGGGACCGCCGGAGCCCCGCAGCGCCGGAGCCGTGACAGAAACCATGCCTGCTGCATGTTGCATGCTTACTTTATACCAAAAGACGATTCTGACAGTGAACTTTCTGCAATATGATGGTTCTACTTTTAATTATTATGGATATGAAATTTATGCCTAAAGATGATTCTGACTTACAAAATTATGCGTTTTTAATGTATTATAAATGAGTGTATGCCAAACGATTTTCTGCGAAATGAAGTTTATGCTATGCGCTGTTATGCAAAATAATATTATAACATAAAAAGTTCTGCTATAAAGGGTAGACCCACCTGAAATATATTTCTCGACGGCATGTGAAGCCAAGTCAGAGGCCCTTAGGCGGCTTTAAAACTCTGACACCAGGTTAGTCACTAACCACACGATAAGAAGAAAATTTATTATAATAAAACGGGTCAAGCTTTGCGCTTGATGAGGCATGTGTCGAACTGTTTTTTTCAGGGTGACTATAACAATGAGCCCTTCCGCGAATCATTACCAGTACCCTAATGATGTAATACACGATCAATTACAATCTGTTTCGATTTGAAACAGATTGCTAATCAATTGCTTCATAAGCTGGAAAAAAAATCTGCTCAACAACGTAAATAACGCAATGAATGTTGTTGAACTGTCAAAATGAAACAAATTAGTCATAATCAATTAAGAAAATAATTTACGTAATTAGGGTTCTCTTTGATAAAGCAAAGAATAATGAAACCAAAACTCAATTATCGAGAAATAAATGTTAATTTTAAATTAGTACTAATAATTTGATTCGTATTAAAGTCTGTGATTTAAATAGTAATAGTCATATCTCATTCTGTGATTGAAATAGTTATACTTACATCTCATTATTATCTATTTGTTTTTTTTTTTTTTAAGTAATTGATTATTTGTATTTTATTTGTGTTATTCATAATAAATATTATGAATACAGGTGATTTGACTTTGAGAACGGACTTTTTATTTACGCTCTTTTATATTTTTTTAGTTTTCTCTCTACAGACTTCGTTAAATCTTGTGGATCCAGTATTGAGTACAGCTCTAATCATAAACATTTCTTAACTTAGAATTGCTCTGAAATTCGTTTGTCTTTGTCTGTCATTTTGACTTTTTGACTGTCAGAACGAGACAAAACAAATTTTAACTTACAGACGCTTACGCTTATACGAATAACGCTGTAATTTTTTTTACCTTAATTTAAACACTTTTTTTTCCAACTATACCTTCCATTGTTTACGTAGAATCGAAGAATTGCGTGCATAGCGATACTTTTTAGTAGGTATTTTTTAGGTTGAGCATAGAGGGACTAGAGTATAGGGGGACTAACCGGAAGCAAAGACCTCATAGCTTTACATCTACTATGCAAATTATGGAACTAGCTATCAAAGGTAAAATTAGTAGACATGCATCAGATATATCGAAACTAAACGTATCTAAAATCCGATTTCAGTCACAAATTGTATCGTATCGATAATCCGAACTAGACAAACTGATTTCACAAAACCACAGCAAGAGTAAATTGCGTAAGCAAGTATTTGTTTATGTTTAGGTAGTTTTGATCGATGAACTTACAACCGAATTATAATATTACTAGAGACGATCGAAACTGCGAGCCAGAGGCGCCAGAGCCGCTCCAGAAATTGATTTCTAAAAACGAATTTTGAAAACGATTTCATAATCTGATATCAAATATTTAACCGTTTGCGTAAAAATCCAAAAACGGCCATGTCTAAAAATTTGCTTACGACTTTACATACATATTTATATGCCAAGTTGGGCAATAAAAACGTTACCATTGATAAGCAAAACGATTCGTTTTAGTTCATAGGAACCGGGCATACGCGCGCACCTTTGAAGTTTACCGACTCGCCGCGGATCGGGCGCACCGCCACGCACGCGTCTGCGCTACCACGCACGGTACCCTTCCCATGGTGCGTGTCCGTGCGGGCTGATCCGTGGCGAGTCGGTAACTTCAAAGGGAATGTATCCAAACTCGGACGCACCACGACGCACCGCGACGCACGCGTCTTCGCTACCACGCACGTAACCCTTCCCACGGTGCGTCGTGCGGGCCAGTGCGCGTGCGTGCGCGATATTGCGCACGCGTCGGAAGCGGCCTTTAGATAGGACATGTTAATTTACAAAAAAAGAGTCACGATAATATTGGTATAACAAAAGTTTGAAAACCCTAAGAAAATTAAAACAAAATCAAAGAAAAGCAGCAAGTCAACATAAACATCAAAGAAATATACGTACCTATATTATTATTCATCAATACATACTTATGAATCTAAATAAAAAACAAAATAATAATGAGCATAACAAAAAATTAAGAATGGAAATGGGGACATGAATAATGTTGTGTGTATTGAATGTTTGTAAGTGTAGGTGTGTGAGTGTAAATGTGTGGGTGTTAAGACATTGGTTTTAATAAATTTTCAGTGGCAATGTAGTCCAGATTTAATAGCCCAAAGCGTAATTTTCTTTTACAAATAGATCTAGTATGGGTGTAGACAGATATTTTGTTATTAATTGAATTTAAAAAAAAGTGCCAAGAAAACAGAAAAACTTTTGGGAGAAACTAGTATTATAACGGATGATTGAACAAACATTTGTTGATCGTCTATTTTGTGTTGGTCAATCGTGATCTAAGGGAACTTCAGTGTGTTTTTTTAGTACTCTCATGAAAATAAACAGTTGCCGAACCGTTAGCAGTTGGCAGCGTTGGTATAGTTCGGAAGTTGGATAGAGGACAGGGAAAAAGCAACTAAACTTTTAATATAGCTCTTTGGGCTCTGACTCTCTAAATATATCATATAAGTTTTAGACTAGCAATTATCGGCCGATAGCATTGCTACCAACCTTCTCAAAAATATTGGAGACTGCTATGTCAAAACGACTTTATTCCTACTGCGAAAGATATAAAATATTCAATGATAGTCAGAATGGGTTCAGGAAAAACAAATCCACGACATTAGCAATATTTAAGTATATCCAGGAAGCTCTAAATATAATTAATAATAAACAATATGCGGTAGGGATTTTACTGGACATGAGCAAAGCCTACGACAGAGTCTCATACAAAATTTTACTAAACAAATTATATGCAATAGGTGTTAGAGGTATAGCACACAAATGGTTCTGCTCGTACCTAGAAAATAATAATAATAATAATAATAATATTTATTGAGCAAAAACATTTGAGTACAAAATAACTTATATACTACAGCAATAGGTACATATACAACAGAGACATAGGCATGTTGGAGTGGAGAGCAGGGCAAGACCGAGTTCTGTGCTAGGAATTAACCTGTATTACAGGAACTAGGCAATGCTCCGTCCTCTCACCAAAAACAAGCTCATATGAACCATTACCGTAGCAAAAAGAAGAACTTGACTCACTGAGTTCCCTAATTAGGCATGCCTGTTGATAGGGAATCAGTATTTAAATAAGCAGGTACAAATTAAAAGACTATGAAGTATGGGTGTGCCACATTTATAGTGTTGTGTTTAAAGTGTGAGTATAATATGTTGTGTGTGTGGTTGTAGTGATGTGTTTATTGTGGTTGTAAGGACGTGAGTGCTTTGTGGGAGTTTGATTTAGGTTGGTGGTATTTGTAAGTTGTATAATTATTTATAATCGAGTAAACTAGTTTGATCCAATCTTATTAACTGGGAAATTTTTGATTTGCTTGAGATAAATTATAAAAATACGTAACTATTACTGATTTAATAGATTCTCAGTTTCTATGTAATTTAACTGTAAAAGCCAAGATATTATTTTGTTTTTAACTTCAGTTAGTTTAAGTGGGTATAAAATCAGTAGTTTGTTAATTCTATTGTATAGTAGTCCACTCATAACCAAGTAGTGCCGTTTGGCCATTACAGTCCTATGTCTAACTGAGGGGCAGACTATATCCGATCGACGTTTATTGTGATATAATAAGGGGTCAAATGTTAAGCTGGCGTGCTTCTTGGTTAAAATATGTTGTATAAATAGCTGTCTCACTGTCAGAACACCTATTTCAATATAGAGCTTAGAAGTTGGATATCGACGGATCTTTTTGGTCATAACCTTGAGCACTGCTCTTTGTGCTCTCTCAAGGGGTAAAAGTATGGTTTTGGCTGCTCCACCCCAAGCCGAGATGCAGTATGATATGATGGACTGACAAAGTGCTTGGTAGGTCATCCTGAGAGTTTCAAGGCTGGCGGCATTACGGAGCAACTTGAACACATAAATTAGCTTTCTGACACGTGAGGTTAAAGAATCAATGTGGGACTGCCATTTCAGAACTTGGTCAATTTTGATTCCTAGGTACTTAACAGTGTTTGCACGAGATATAGTTGGACAATCACAGTTGTTGGAAAGGTATGACAAACAAGTATGAGATTTGATGAAGAAAGAGTCCAAGGGCGGAACTCCAGAGACTTTCATTCCGAAGGTTATAAAATTTGTTTTGTTGATGTTTAGTGTCAGTAGGTTACAGGACAACCAGAACACAGCTTTTCGTAAGGCGATTTCTGCATAAGCTTTCACATCGTCCCAGGTAGGGCCGTGTATGAGGAGCACAGTGTCGTCCGCGTAAGTAAGTACCTGGCAGCTGGGAGATTTTAATTCACAAAGATTATTAATATAAATAGTAAACAAAAGGGGACCCAAAATACTGCCCTGGGGGACTCCAAAAACCAGTTTCGCGTCTTCACTTATGTATTCCCCTATTCTGACTGCTTGTGTTCTGTTCGCCATGTAGTCCTGAAATATATCAAGAGCCAGACCCCTAACGCCAACCCTTTCCAATTTAGAGACAAGAAGCGGGATGGAAACGGTGTCAAACGCCTTGGTGAGGTCCAAAAATAGTCCCAGACACCTCTCCCCCCCGTCCAACCAGTCCACCACTCTGTCAACAAGTGAAGAGACTGCGTCTTCGGTCGATTTCTTCTTTCGAAAGCCGAATTGGTGGTCTGAAATAATTCCCTTTGTATCTAAATATTTGGTTAGCCTTATATATAGTAATTTCTCAAGGACTTTGGACATCGCTGGAAGAACTGAAATAGGCCTATAATTATTCACCACGTCTAAAATAGGGAACAATTCGTAGAAGTAGAACATAGCGATCCACACACTGGCCAAATAACACGAGTAAGATCGAATAAAGCAAAAACAACAATGTCAATACCACAAGGCAGCGTTTTGGGATGCTTATTATTTCTACTATATATTAATGACCTCCCTAAAGAAATTGACGCTCAAAGTATTTTATTTGCTGACGATATTTCCATCATTTTTCCTTACACCAATACAGAAAATCTAAATTTAAGTCTAGATGATAAGCTCTCCAAAATAATAGCATGGTTAAAAGATCACAACTTAGAATTAAATTTTGACAAAACGAAGCTAATGCAATATAGACCATACCAAAAACGCAAATTGGATATAAACTACTCATACAACAATATAAAGCTGGAATGCATAAACGAGTTTAAACTGTTAGGTTTGACTATAGACACTAATGTAAACTGGAAAGCCCATATAAATACTTTGGCAAATAAACTAGCTAGTTTTATATATGCCTTGCAGGAGCTTAAAAGAGCTACTGATTTTAAAAATGCTCTAACAGCATACTATGCCTACGCATATTCCTGGCTAATTTATGGAATCGTGGTGTGGGGAAACAGTGTAGACAAGGATAGACTTTTTATTCTACAAAAGAAATGTGTACGAATTCTTGCTAATATAGATAACACAGAAAGCTGCAAGCCATTATTTGTAAAACACAAAATTCTTACACTAACCGGTATTTACATTTTAGAAGTTAGCGAATTTGTAAGAAAGCATCAGTCACTATTCCCACTCACTAAGGACCGTCGTCCACAACATCGCAGTGTTAGACGCCAGAACAAACATGAACTAGCCTTACCTAGCTCTAAATTAACAATGTTCCATTCAGGACCTTTAGCCATGTGTGTGAAAATATATAATAAGGTCCCAAATTCTATTAAGGATATTGAGTATGAAAATAGATTTAAAGACAGTCTCCAAGAATACCTTATATTAAAATCGTATTACACTCTAAAGGAATTCTTGGAAGATAAATAAATTTTGACATTTAAATTCTTCCCTGTACACAACACCATTATAACCCACTACCGACCTAACATGTTATTTTATGATTACTATTGTTATCGCTAATTTCTTAATTTAATTTATTTTTTAATTTTAATTCTGTATTTTTATTTTTATTGTATGTTGCTGTGCCCTAACAGGGTCCATAACTGTACCTTAGCTCTAAGCCTCATGTAACACCTTTTATACACATTATGGTTCGCAATAAATGAATATGAATATGAATATGACGTACCGCCCTAAGTGGTAATGCAATTTACTAGCAAAGACTGTCACAGTGCCAAGTAAACTGTTTTAATAACGAATGTATCAGATATGTCTTAGATTTTTAAATATGTAGATTAATTTTCAGATTCGTTTAACAAGGGTTTCAATGTGTTGTTGAAAGCTGAGACGGTAATTTATGATTATGCCAAGATATTTGAAAGAATTCGTTTTATCTAATACAGGACAAGAACAATGGTTGATGGAATTACATAAGTGGGCTTTCAAGTTAAAGTTTGGTTCTTACAGGGGTCTAAGGGAATATGTTCTGTATTTTATCTTATCGACGTTGAGGGTAAGCAAATTGGAATATGACCATTTATAACTGTATCAAGACCTTGTTAAGCATATTTTTTAACCTCATCCCACGTGTTAGCATCGAATATTAAGGCAGTGTCATCGCCGCAAGTGACGATTTTACCGTTTTGTAGCTTGATGTCACATAAGTCGTTTATATAAACTAAGAATAATGTGGGGCCGAGGATGCTACCTTGAGGAACTCCGTACTGATTAGGAAGTTTATCGCTAATCTAATTATCTACTTTAGGAATTTGTGTTTTGGCAGATAAATAGTCTATGAATAGTTGAAGTGGTAGACTTCTTACTCCCATATTCTCTATTTTTTTTACCAAAATAGGATATTTTATCAAATCTAGGTAAATGGCTAAGGTCTTTTTTTATTATCTGGTTTGTTGACTATGTGATCTGTTAGTTCGTGGACGGCTTCCGCTGTTGACCTGCCAGATCGAAAGCCAAACTGAGATTGAGATAAATGAGAATTTTGTTCAAGGAATTTAGTAAGTCTGGTATTCATTAATCGTTCTAAAATTTTCGACAACGTTGGTAGTATGGATATTGGTCTATAATTATTGACACAGTGTCTGTATCCGGATTTGAATATGGGTACAATTTTGGATTTTTTAATGCATGCTGAAATATTCAGATATATTAATATTCCAGTATAGAAAGTGAGATTGCATAATTATGTACGTAAGTGGAGAAACAATAATATCATCCAATCGAGGGTGTAGTCCTTACCGAAATGTGTGGTCACCAAAAGGTTGGTCGTAAAGTGGTGGGAGAAGAAAATTCTAACACTCTTCTATATCCACGAGGAGAGTTATCTTTCGTAACATAATTATCATTCCCTGTATTGTTGATTCTTTTTGGTTTTACTTCTTCAGTTACATTCAAAGTTGTATTACGAACCTGTTTTAGTAACTATCTTAAGGTTATCATTATCTGTTGTATTACCAGCATTGTGCTTAGCAGTTGGCACTAGTTTTAAAGATCTACTAACTGGGATGTTTACTGATGTCACTGCATAAGTGGTACTCTTATGTTTTTTGTCTGTTTTTGTTGCTTTCGTAAATTTACTTCTCAAGAACTTTTTCTGTTTTTTAAGTTTGTACCCATGCCCATTGGTGGTTTTTACTATTTTCCTAATACTTTCTAAATTTTGTACATCTTCATTCACAGAATTTGTTTTTTTTACTTTAGTTTCCCTCACTTTATGTTTACTTTTCTTTGTCTCAGCTGTTGCTTCATCCTCATAATATTCTCTTTCAGAGACATGTTTAGTTTTTTCAACCTTCTTTCTTTCTTTCCTCTTAACTTTATGTTTCTCATCTTTTGCCTTTTTAATCTTTTTGCTTTTTTTCCTTTTATTTTTATCTTTATATTTCTCATCTTTCGCCTTTTTATTCTTCTTCTTTCTTGTTATTCGCTTTTGTTTTTTCATTATTTTATCTCCGTTCACGTTCATCCTACTATTTTGATTAAATTCATCAATTTTCTTTAATTGGTTTACTTTATTTTGGAGATTATTCATTCTTTTAATGTAAACCTTCATCCCATGCTCCATATTAGCAATTCTGATACTCTTTGCTAGTGACTTTTGTCGTTTTCTTTCATCTCTGTCAAATACATCAATAGAAAGCTCTTCGTCAGGCATGGGAGGCAGTATACTCCTTCTGAGGTCCTCGTCGCTCATGAATCTAAAATGAAATGAATGTTATGTTTAATGTTAACAATTAATCAAGTTATATAATATATTTCCAGTATAAGCTGACCTCGCATCGTATAGGCTTTAAATGAAATACCAGCTTATACTAGGACAGTATAGTTTGATGTGTCATGCGTACCTTAGCTTGTTCGTGGTGGTTGGTTGTACTGTTGATAGCCTGCCTGTAGACTCCTCTAGCAACATCCTCTGCACTAGCTTGCTCCTCATCGGAGAGTTATAAATGATTTCTGGTTTCTCCGTATTCTTGTAAGATATTAGAGCTGCATATGGCTGTGATTTAAATTTACGCTGTCGCTCCAAAGATAACTCTGTAAAGTTTCCTTCTACTGTTACATCTGATGATTGGTCTGTACTTAAATATGTTATTTGTAGTTGTTGACTGTTACTCTCTTCTTTAGAAGTTTCAAATTTTGTTGCATCTTTTTGATGTTTTTCGTAACTTTCCTTTAATAAAAAGATGTTTTTGTTGTCAGCAGTTGATTTTGGATCTATTTTTAGAAACAGTTCGGGCTTTTCATCTTCAATAGCGATATTATATTCATGGATCTTGACAGTATTCTCTGATTCTATGACTGCAGGTTTATAGGGAAATAATTTTTTTTTTAAACTTGACGATGGAGCGTCTCTGATTTTTTTCAAAAATGTTGCTATTTCATTTTTCAATTCTCGTCTAATATTAATATTAAGATCTGTGTAATGATCAAAAATATTAGCCCGGACGCCCTCTCTAATTATCTTAACTAAATCATTTTTAGGCCTTTCAGATTTTGAGTTGTCATAAACCTTAAGATTTGTTAAGACTTTTCCAAACTTTTCTCTGGCATCCTCTCTGTACAAAGAATTGATATATTCAAGCAATCTCTTAACGTTTTTGTTGTATTTTTCATGTTTAATCATGTCCGCCACTTCATTGATTTCTGCTTTCAAAAGGGGAACTGATTTCCTTTTAATCAAATCTAATATCTCGGCCAGTAGATTCCTTAATTCATAATTCTCAGTCAATTCGTAAAATTTGCAGCCTCTATAATGATATTTTCTGATTTCTTGATCTAGTATGTCGAAGAAATCTGCGAATGCAGTATCTTTATAAGTGATGAGTATGTTAGCGACTCCCTGAATGAAATCCGTGAAGGTTTCAACCCTCTGCGCTCTGAAGTCAGGTCGAGGGATCTTGTTTTCATTAATTACCGTTTCATTTGTTGCTGCAAAGACATTTTGTGAGTCTTCTTCTATGTTTAATTCTAGAACACCATCAAATGCTAGATTGCTGCCTCCATTAGATAGATTGCTAGATTGCTGTTCTTTTGGTGAGTTAAAAGGGCTTGAGTTGGTATAAACTGAAACATAATTAAGAATGTCCTAAAGATACTTGTAAACTAATAATAAGTATTATATTTATATAGATAAAATTGTTAGTTTGTTTGTAAGAGGTAATCTCCAGAAGTACTGATCCGATTACAAAAAGTTATAGCAAGCGATACTATTTCCTGGTGACATAGGATATGTTTTGTAGTAAGGTGACTTTCATGCGATCGGAAGTAAAGAACGGAGCTTGCAACTTGTTATACCTACAGAGGCATGAGGAACAGGGTGTAAAGTCCACTCATCCTCTATAGAAAAGGGAGGATCCGCAGACCAGACGGGTGTCGTGTCTGGCGACGATTGATGTCGGGAAATTTTGTATTTCTTGTTCCCACGGTAAACCCTGCTTGCGCGATGCACGATTTTTCGTAACGTCAGCGCGATGCGTAGTTTGCATGTGGCGATGTAAATGCTGCCACGCTGCTGTAAGTTGGTCACCATTTTACCACCCCGTTGGATATAATTAAACGAATTTTTGATAGTTCAAAGTAGTTGGGATTTAAAATAAACAATTTAAATTCGATATTGAAATCATTCTTGAAATGAACGCAAAATACCTACCAAATATCCTGAACAGCAGGAAACAAGTACACACTTTCATTTTAATATAAATATACTGACATTTTGATGGAATTATAAAACTTTTTATTATGCATTGCACATTCAATAATTTCCATTTATAACGAGCTGCTGTCCGCGGCTTCACCCGCGGGGATCCCAATTCTTTTTTTCTAAAATAAAAGTAAGTTACTCTAAGTTACTTCTTATAACATCAGCTATCTGCCAGTGGAAGTACCGTCAAAATTGGTGCAGTCGTTTTGGAGATTCGCCGGGACAAACAGACAGACAGACCGGCAGAAAGGCAAAAATTTAAAAAAATATTATTTTTGTTTTAAGTTCCGAAAATAATTTCATATGCATTTAGTAAAACCTAGCTGACCTAGCCCAGCTTCGCACGGGTAGCATTAAGGACTTATCTACGGCGCACCTACCCAACCTACCCTACCTACCCTACCTACCCTACCTACCCTACCTACCCTACCTACCCTACCTACCCTACCTACCCTACCTACCCTACCTACCCTACCTACCCTACCTACCCTACCTACCCTACCTACCCTACCTACCCTACCTACCCTACCTACCCTACCTACCCTACCTACCCTACCTACCCTACCTACCCTACCTACCCTACCTACCCTACCTACCCTACCTACCCTACCTACCCTACCTACCCTACCTATTAAGATTATTAGGATTTATGGCATAAATATCGGGATATCATAAATGCAAAATTTATAAAAACATTTTTCTTCATATAATTTTTTTTTTTCGTGCATTATTCCTGAATTTTCTTTGCTATAAACCTCGCGGAGCCCGAGACCTTTCCAACGAATGCAAAACCGTGGAAATCGGTTCGTGCGTTCTGGAGTTATAGCGTCAGGAAGGAAAACCCGACTTATTTTTATATAGTAGATATGTTATTTTGACATTACAAACAGACACTTCAATTTTATTTATTTGTGTAAAGATTTTAAAGACTCAATAAAAATATTACTACCATTTTATTGATAATAATAAAACTGAAATAGTAAATTCTTTTTAAAATAAAGTTATGTTTTTAGAAATTTAAACAAACCCAATTTTTAACTCTTTGATATAGTTTAAAATTTACTGCGTTTTAGAATTCGCGAGTTATTTGTGGAAATATTAAAAAAATACTCTATATGGTTTAAATTGTGGATTAATCAGTCAGTCAATGGCTTACTAGTGTTCTCATAGGCACTGTGCAATTATTTTCGATATTTTGACTTAAAAAAAAAAACGAGTGTGTAGAAATATGAACACGTGGTGCCAGAAATTTTATTTTTAACCAAACTCTTCTTCTATTTTTTTTTTTTTTTTTAATTAAAATAAATAACTACTTATGCAACTCAACATGCGAGCTTTTTTAAAATATTTGGTGGCAAGACGCAGTAAACTATTATTTTATAAAAAAATATTTTTATTAACAAAATAATTTATCTAAACAAAATTGTGATTAATATAAAATTAACTAAACACTATGCTACTATTTTTATTCGGTTTTTATTTAAATTACTATTTATTTAATTGCCATGAACATGAGACAAATGGTACGTTATTCTTTATTGTTATCATAATAATTATATCTCTTAATATATAAAAAAACAGATTTTCTTGGAAATCCAATTGAAATGACAGCTGTATTCCTTCTCAAATTCAACAAAATTTTTACCTTTCACTTCCAGTAAAATTCAATGAATCCTTAATAATAGATAAACATCATCAAAACCTTGTACAAGTTAACGCCTTTCTTGAAAATGTGCAGAAAAAACTACACGAAAAATCAGTGTTGCAAAGTGTTAGAGACGAGGAGATTGTTTACGATGATATCACCAATTGGCGGAGGAGCAAAGCCCCGGGAATAGACCAAATGGACCAAAATCTAAAGGCACATAAAAAACTTCCAGCTGACTTTCATCCCTTTCCACGATACAACCCTTCTGATCGTCGTCAAGGTCTATTGCACTGGTCACCACCTGGCCTTCTAGGTTTCAAAGTACCATTTCCTCCATTAGTTATACCTCAACTATCGTTACCGAATCCCATGGCTTTACTCCCGTTAAAAAATCCTGAACAAAGACCTGGGCTCCCCTATCCTGGATACCTGTTAAGACCGAAGTATTCGAAGTATCCTAGACTGTCTCCTAGGTTTCTTTCAGACTATAGATACCAACATACTTCTGTCAGACCAGCTGGTCCTCATTTACCAAGTCCTTCTTATACACCAGGTGCTACTAGACATAAAAGACTTCCGTTTCTTTATGCAGTAAACCATTATTTAAAAGAAAATCCCTACCTATTAAATCCTCTTCGTCCTACTATTTCTCCACCAATTTCCGATCCCGCCGTAAGTTCGAAGACCCCTCCACCAGTTACCATTCCTTCTTCAACTGTATGGACCTCAACAATTGGTTACAATGCAAAGATCTGGCTGAAAGAGATCGCTCCGTATACACCTGTCAAAGCAAAATTTAAGAACCCCTCGAAAGAATCACCGCATCGCAGCAAAAAGACCACCGGAGTGCCTATTGCTAACGGAATTTTCAAGAAAAAAGTCTATTGGTTCTCAACTGGAACAGCCAATACGGGGCAACTCTTCAATGAGGATGAGCATGGATTTCTTTACGTGACTCTTCCAGAGAAAGATGGAATATCAGATCAAATAACAAACGACCCTAATAAGAACAGGGTGTCGACTATGGCTGGAGATGTGCTGCATGGGAGTTTGTATCTTTACCTATATTTAATACGTCATTGTCATGCTCCTTTTTTTTTTTTTGGGTGGGAAATTATGAAATAACTTCTCCCGCTCTGGGTGGAGCGGGAGGGCGTGTCAGACTCTTACTGACTAAAATCTACCCGTGTTCCTTCGGTTGCTCTTTTGGGGGGGGCACGATCTCCCTTTCGATCTTCATCGCACCCCCGGCAGGCATCGGCCCTAACGGACCCCGTCAATTCTGTTGACATCTCTTTGAGGCGCAACGCGCCGTCGACCCGGACCTGGTCCTTATCGGACGGCAAACTACCCATTGTTCACCGTCCGCAAACCCGCGCCGGGAATCAGCCTGCGATTCCCGACGCCCAGGGCGTCTCCTTTGCCTCTCCCTCTCGCGTTCCGCCTCCTCCTTCGCGAGCATTACCGCTTCGTAGAAGGAAGTGACGGCCTCCCATCTCCTCTTGCTCCGTACCATGGCCTGAACCAGGGCCGGACGCGAGAGATCACTGCCTCCACGAGGACACGGCGATGCTCCGCCCAAGCCGGGCAGACCTCCACCGTATGCTCCACCGTGTATTGTCATCCTCCTGCCCGTATCTTAATTTTATTTATTTGTATTCGTTGCAGTGTGTCTTTTTCTTCTTCTTCCATACATTTCTATTAGGCGCCCTCTCATTATGTATTACAGCTGTTGATACCTCCACGAATGTAGGGATTATAAGCAAATAATAAGCCTATAAAGGGGCTCCCAAACCGGGAGCATTCGCCTGTAATGTAACCATACAAGATTCTACTGTAACGGTTAGGTTTGTAAGTAGACTGCGAAGGCCGTCAACTGCTAGGTAGTGTAGAGAGATAGTAGATACCAGCAGATATATATAATTAAATAGGTAAAAGAAACATGGCTTGGTCCCAGGTAAAGGTTACATTACCGGCAAATGCTCTCGGCGAGGGAGCGCCTTAATGTTCCCACTGCTGAGACACAGGGCTCCTCTCTGTGAAAGGGAGTGGGCTGATATCTACCACATGTGCCCAGTGCAGGTTGGCGGGTAACAAATGGCTTTGAGTTTTTGGTTTTGGGACATGCTGGTTTCCTCACGATATTTTCGTTTACCAGTTATGAGTGTGTGAATTTCAATATCACGTTAGGGCAACCTGTGAAAGTAGATTAAAGGTATTATAATAAATACATTATTTTGCAGAAATCACGGTACAAAAACCGTCATCGCCGTCACCGAAGCAACGTTACATCGACTTGATGGAGCAGCTCGATGAAGGCTACATGATGGTGTTCATGATAGAGTTGTGCAGAATGATCGCCGTGAAGGACAAGCGGGAGGTCCGAGAGGTTATGATCCATACGGAGTTGATCTACAATAGGTAAGTGTCATTATATTAGCAGTTAATTGTGGTCGTACAAAAGATTTGCCAACAAGCAATGGAGCGCAGCATACTGGATGTTAAAATAACAGATCGTGTCAAAAACACCACGTTGCGCTGTATAACTCACTAGCTCCTGCCCGCGACTTCGTCCGCGAGCCTATAACCTTCCTCAAGAATAGGGATATCCAATGCAAAAAGAATTTTTCAAATCCGATTGGTACTTCCGGAGATTACCTCCTACGTACAAACTTACAAACAAAAAAAAACCTATTTATAATATCAGTATAGAAGTAGCAGATGTTGGAGAAAAAATAACCGTCTGAAGTGGGAGCGGACTGGGCGGAGGGAGGTCGCCATCAGGTTCAACCGCGGCGAACGTGGTGACAGCCTAGAACCAATCAATCGAAGACATAATAGCAGAATCAACGCGGACTTGATTTGTTGATTGATTTTTCTCCATCAACGTATTTTGACTCTTGACTTGGTGTATTTTGTTTGTTTATATGTATCTATCTATTATTCTCGTAGTCTGTCATATTTTCAAATAATAACATTTTATGATAATTAGATTACAAGAACACAGACACTTTAATTTAAGTAAAGTATTTTTTGTGTCTGTGACCGTGTTATAGTTTCTGCCCCATGGGAAAAAGGTGTGAGTTTATGTACCTATGTACGTATTTAGTTTATTTTCTATCATGATGCACTTAATGTTTTTTGTCTCTGCATCACCCTAAGGTAGACTGGTAGAAAATGCGTCGGGCATTAAGTGCGCCTTTATATGGTTTGTTTTTATTTGTGCAGAAAGATTTATTTATAAATTATAATACTTCTACCAAGGCCAACTCACACTGTGCCCGCGTAGTAGATTAAGGCCTCAGTGCCAGTAGTGGCAACATTATAGGTAGGCTTGTCCTAACTATGTAAAATAAATATTAATATAATAAGCCCTCATCGCTGTAACTTAATAACATGCATAATGTTTCATGTTTACTTTATTCTATTTAACAATTTAACTTTTACCTAATTATAAATAATGTTTTTTCTGACAGTTTATGGAACAATGGCCGCCTCGCTTGGATCGGAGAACCGCTTAATACTGTCATTTGGAAGCTGTCAATGAAAATGTCAGATAGAAATACAGATATCGTTCGGAGTAAGGTCATCATCGCCATCTATCAGCCAACAGACGTCCACTGCTGGACATAGGCCTCCCCAAGGCGTTACTAAATCGGAGATATTAATTATTGCATTTCGTAATTAATATTTTAGTACACTAGTTAGCCATTTTTCATATTTCCATACAGTAATATTGCCAAATTAATGATAACAGCGATATATTTGACATCTATTTGCGGCGTTGCCCAGTTTTAGAATGAGCGCTCTGTTTTTTTGACGTGATATTGTGCTATGTATATGCTGATCAATTAATATTAATGACAGATTTTATTTAAAAGGGAATCGTGATACGCAGTCACTGGATTGTGGAGGTCAGATAAGCAGTCACTCCATGTATTCAGCTGCATCGGGTTAGACTGGAAGCTGACCCCGACTGAGTAGGCTAGGCAGATGATGATAATTGATTATTTTTACCCCACTACGGCGAAGCAAAAAGTAGGGTTATGATTTTGACCGGTATGTATGTATGTATGTAGCTATGTATGTATGTATGTTCATCTGTTCCCTCATAACTTCCAAACTACTCATCATCAATATTAAATAAAAATAAAAGTTATAAAAACTAAAACCCGTTTTAGTTTTTATAACTTTATTTTATAATATTCAAATGGGTCTCTCTACCAGCATACGCATCAATAATGTTCCACATGCTGCTACAAAGGAAGCAGGTGCTATCTGCAGAGGTGAACTCCATCATTGATGACGCTGACCTGTTCTATAATGATGACGAAGGAAACCGCCTCTTATACTCCTTGAAGCAGTTTGAGGATTATCCTAAATGTGAGTGGACCGTGGTCATAGGAAGTGCATGGCTGTATCAAGTCAAATTAAATTGAGTAGCGAAACTTCACCGACGTGTCGAATATCGATATGAAATGATGATAAACCAAAAAAAAAACAACAGCTGTAGTTATTTGAAATTATAAGATTAGAAGCTAAAACTTTTTGTTTTTTGTTCTGTCGTCATGATAGATAGCTCGTGACGTACCTATATGAAGGTTTGCCAGCTAATTTAAATTTACCCACAAAACTAAACAAGAAGTAGGTATACATCTTCTAAACTCATAATTTTAAATACTCAACTAAAAATATTTTATCAATGTTCTGTACCCACCAAGCCTGTCAAGTTTCACCAATTAATTTAATTTAACTTGAATTTAATCTCTGATCTCAGCTATCAAAAACAGTTATTGGCTTTGCGACAGCCTCATTGAAAGCTTCCTACTGCCATTTCGACGCCTGTCCGACACGCGTCGCCGTCAACGACTGATCGACTCAATTAACACAGCCATAGAGCAACGCTTCCCTCGACTGTTGAGAAAACACCACGAAGGAATTCTTCCTGGTAAAGGTACCTACGTCTGTCTTTCGTCATCATCATCCGTTCAGTCGTCCACTGCTGGACATAGCAGCATAGCCTCCCCCAAGCGACGCCATACTGATCAATCCTGTGCTTCTCCTACAGAGAGGACTCTGTTAGAGGAAGTGGGCAATAAGTCGTGGTCAGGAGACTTGAGTCCCAAGTGTGGGAACATTATAAGCTGATGTTGTATGCTTCTAATATCAGCATGCCTTAAATTAGGTGTTCTGTAATCACAAAATCCAAACATGGAGATTAAAGCATTCTAAACTTAGAACAGACCCACAATAAGACATCAGGTAAATTTATTGTTTGTTAAATTGATACGCTAAGTCAATTTTCTGTGTTCAAACCATTCCATAGAACTGTCAAAGAATGGCAGTTGTAATTTGAATATAGATATTGATTTCCTTGACTTCATATTTTTATATTTTATTTTCCCAGCAAGCCCTAAGAATGGATCCCAACCAAAAAAACGAAAGAGAAAACGACATCATCTTCCTCACAAAAAGAAGCGAATGAGAGAGAGATAAATCATACACCAGACAATAAAAATATAGATGGAAAGCAATTCAGCCAAGTTACATACTATATGAACCGTATAACGAGAACTGTGACACCAGTAACAAGTGACCAGCCGAGGTTCAGAGCCACTGCTACAAAATGCCACAAGAAAAAAAGAAGACCAACAACTGCCTACTTCAACCTTGACTAGGTTGCAGCAGGCAGTTGTCGGTCTTCTTTTTTTCTACCAACCAGAAATAGAAAGCCAAGCTACCAAGAGCATCACTACTTCAAGAGAAACTAAATGCCTTTCACAGTGATATCAGTACTGTGGACAGTTATTTATCATCTTTTCATCCGAAAGACGTACACTGTTGGATGTAAGCATCCCCCAAGCGTCGCCACATCGACAGGTCCTGTGCTTCTTGCATCTAGCGGACACCAAGCCGGTGGAAAGACCTCGGAAAGATAAAATACCATTTTACCAAATGAAAGAAAAGTTATAAGAATCTGGGTCAAAGAAATAATGAAGAAGACTGAAATTAAAAGCTGAGCTACTGATAAAGGTTTCTGAAGGTTCAAGCTACAGTGATGAAGAGGTGTCTCTGACTATAAAATTGATTGAACCTCTTAATTATGGGAACAGGACTGCTGACTTTGATGACACGAGATAGCAAAAGTCCTGTATCATCATCCGCCTGCCTTTTCCCAACTATATGGGTCAGCTTCCAATCTAACTGGATGCAGTTGAATACCAGTATTTTATATCTCCACAACCCAATAACTGGGTAACACGATATCAGTGATAAGATTGGTTGTGGAACTTTCGGGCTTCGGACTAGCCGTGACTACTGTTAAGTAAAGAATACTGTAATTAATTTTCTAGGTATTGATATAATAATTATGTACATATGAATGTGTGTTGTAATTGTTGTTTTATTTATTTCTGCACTCTTTATTGAACGGACACGAGACATCGGCAAGTTTATCATAGGTTACCACATTTTACAAGCTACGTCAATCTACCTTGGCTTTTCCCAACTTTGTTAGGGTCGACTTCCAGTCTAACCGGATATAGTCGAATACCAATTTTACATGAAGCAACTGCCTATCTGACCTCCACAACCAGTAACTGGGCAATACGATACCCCTTAGTAAGACTGGTTCTCAGACTTTCGTTTCTGACAACCCGTAACGACTTAAAACAACGAATAAATTCTCTAAAAGATTTTATTTTAAAATTATATAAAAAATATGTTTAAGATTCTCGCAACAAGCCCTTTCATTTGATATGTCACACGCTACTGTAGGCAAAACTTTTTTTTAAAATTTTCTTAATTATGATAAAATTATTAATAACAAGACACTTTAATTTACTCACTCCAAGGAGATTGTATTGGGAGTGCCAATGGATTCCAGGTATCGAGTAGCAGTGTTGGCAATGATCATTTACCATCAGGTGGGTCGTCGGCCTGTCTGACATCACCGCTCCGCAGTGGAGTCTTTTTATAAGATTTTAATTGTAAGTTCACGGAATCCATTAGCTTTTGATATTGTTTCGTATCTTTGAGACGTCGATACAGTCTCAGGAAATTATGTTTGAGGCTATTGCAGAGCCAATAGCTCGTTAATCTAACTGGAGTAAGAATAAACATTTATTTTCTTTATTTTGACAGCCGCTCTTACTAATGGGTTTCGTGTTACTCAGTAACTGGGTTGTGGAAGTCAGGTAGACGTCGCTCCATGTGAAATACTGGTATTCAGTTGCATCCGGTTAGATTGGAAACCGATCCCAACACAGACGGGATGAAGGTCTATGTACTGTTAGGATACGCCGCGAACTCCTTCAGAGCATCAAACAAGAGTCTTCCTTCATCGTCGTCATACAACATGTCAGCATATTCAAGGATTGTGTTCACTTCTACTGACAGCTCCTGATGTCGCTGACTGAGCATGTGGTATTTGCACACAAGCTACTTGGTCTGGTAGAAAAGAGCATGCACATGAGGAAAAACTAGCTGCTAGTAACAGCAAGTAACTATTTGTAACAACATCACACCATGCCAGTATGCGTTCCCTTAAGAGCTAGGCAGAGGTATATTAGTAGTATTTTATATACAAAAACTACGCTTTCTGTATAAGTTCAAGTCCCATGCAATAGGAGACGAGCCTATTGCCTTGTACAGAGCAAATCCAGACTCCGGGCTGCTACTAAGAAAAAACGTAAAATAGAAACCATAGAGGTCATACTGAAATGAAATGAATAGGATAATGGAATCACTTTTATAAGTAATATTTAATAAAATAGCTAGATAGAGTCGAAATTTCCTATTTGATAAGACATGAGAAGAATAGGCAGCACAAACTCAAGGGTCAAAGTCTCTTTTAAAGTACAGACATAATCTTAGTCAGATCATGATCTGAGCCGATTAGATTATAAATTAATAAACTTACTCTGTATGACATCTATCTCCGATTC
Organism: Omphaloscelis lunosa; assembly: GCA_916610215.1. Classification (NCBI taxonomy): domain Eukaryota; kingdom Metazoa; phylum Arthropoda; class Insecta; order Lepidoptera; family Noctuidae; genus Omphaloscelis; species Omphaloscelis lunosa. The sequence goes on from OU744270.1 coordinate 14,379,465, forward strand.
CTTAAGTAATCTAGCGACCTTCCTCGTGACATTTATGAGCGGCTTAACGAACAACAGTAATTGTCTAGTTTGATATAAGCTGTAACAAGATACATCGTGAAACCATATTCACTACTTCTGTTATTGGCAAACAAGGATCGACCCGTGCGGCTGTTATTAGGTACTTAGCCACGAGCTCCTCTAACAGCTACTAACAACTATAACTTTAATACTCATGAACACTATTGTTATAATTAAATGCATAATTTCCATTTTTTTAAAAATGGTCCTGGCATCCCAACAAACTTGGTCCAAAGACTCCTTGACACACAAAGACTTGATTCATTCACCCCAACCAGATACGGCAGGTAAGCTACCATGATAACTGTTTTTATTTGTACCTTACGCTAAATAGAATGAAAATAAAAACAGTAATGCCTTTCAACGTGGCATTCCTGCCAGCCAATTTGTTTGACTCCCTATGAGCTTTTATATATATTTATTTTTAATCGTGCTTGTGTGCGTGTTACCATATTAGTTACACGGCAAGTAAAGAGAACACTAGAATAATGATAAGAAACCAAATATATATATTTCTCAAGTAATCACAATGACATAAAACATAATGAAAAAAATCTGGCCATTTGCGTGTCGGACCACGCACAATGAAGGGTTCCGTAGTTGGGATGAATTTATCCCAAATACAAACTTAACATTGTAGTTGAATAACAACTAGTGTTGAGGAGTGGACTATCAACAGAGAGCGCCATCTTGTGTCTTAAGCAGGCTGTCGGGTACTACATGGAGAGGAAGACGCCGTGTATACGTGTTTCCTGGACCTATGCAAGGCCTTTGATATTATATGGCCAAATTGGAAGGAGCGGGTGTGCCGACTGAAATCATCAGATGGGCTGGTGCGCTATCTGATGCATATGGCATGGAGTGTGGCGTGCGGCTGGGGGGATAACCTCTCCTCTGTTATTCAATCTATATATTAATGACCTCATCGGCGAGCTCAGCGGTACTCATATGGGTTGCTTTGTAGACGAAGTAAGCGTATATAACATCAGTTATGCGGACGATATGGTACTGCTGGGACCGTCGAACCGTCGGTGGGAGCGATTCGTAAGCTTGTGTCAATCTGTGGGGCGTACGCGGCGGAACATGGACTGAAGTATTACTCGAAGAAGAGCGAATTGCTCGTTTTCAAGAGTGGAAAGTGTGGATGTTCCGCCTATTATGTTTAATGGTGCGGCTCTGCGGGTGGTGAGCAGCATCAAGTATCTGGGCCACATTATGACACAAGTTGTAGGATGAAGCAGACATAGAGCAGAGCATTAACAGTCAGGGGGAATATGGTATGGTGTGCACACAGGTTTGCTCGCTGCTCGAGGGCAGTGAAAATTACTATTTTCAAGGCGTACTGCCAATCGTTATACTCGAGCAGTCTGTGGGTAGCCTATACTCGCCGGGCTGCTAGAGCCCTGCGTGTCCAATGCAACAAAATCTTCAGGATGCTAATGCTGCCTCGCTATTGTAGTGCGTCCGGAATGTCTACGGAGGCGCAAACGGACGGCTTTCATGCGGTTATATGGAAGAAAGTAGCCTCCTTGTTGCAGCGCGTGCGAGGCAGTAGTAACAGTATCCTGCAGATGGTTGTATCTCGTACGGATTGCCCTATCCAGATCAAATGGATGCATATTGTGATGGGTGTTGACTAACATAGTGTATAAGATTTTACTAACACAATAGGTACCTATAATAATTATTTATGACTCTGTATTTTTTTTTCACTGTATTTTTATCATTTTGTAATTGTATGGATTATTTTTTATCTGAAATAAAATTATTAATAATAATAACATGTTCTCCTATACATTCCAATTGCAAATGTAAGTTTGTACGCACAATATTGAGAGATTTACCATGTTATTTTATCACCATAGACTTATTATAGATTTTCCTGTAATCTATGAGTAAAAAACCATATTCTGTATTTTTCCAAAAATGTTGTCTCAGTAGTTTTGTAGATAAGGGAGGGAAGAATGGTAAATTTTCATTTACTTTCTTAAATACATTTAAATTTATTTATTTTAAAATAATAAAAAAAACATTGAAGTCCTCGCGATAAGCCCTTTATTAAGATGTCTTTAAATTGTGACATCTTTTGTTAAAAGTCCTTAATAGATAAATAAAAACCGGCTTAGTGCGTGTCGGAAATCAAGGGTTCCGTAGTTGGGATAAATTTATCCCAAGAACAAACTTAATATTGTAGTTGACAAACGTGTTCTCCCATACGGAATGCATACATGTATTTTCATCGATATTTGCATCAATTGAATACAGACTTTAAAAAAAAAAAAAAAAACTCGTTGCGCGGTGGTCCCATATAATTTTTTTTAACTTTGCTCGGGTTGTTTTTGAGTTACCTTCGATAATACATATTTAAACTCTCTGCTCGACTAGATTTTGACATATGCCATACCAGCTGACTCGACGAGATGTTGCGAAAAACGTCATGAAGTTCAGGAATTTACATCAACTTTCAGCGTTCAGATTTATTCAGAAAAATATGTTACTGCTCCTGTTTTGTACAATATGTTTGTGGCAAATATCTTTAATTATATGTTGAGATCAGTCAAACTGTGTCAGTACACAGCGAAAGTTTTATAGAGTTGGTATTACTACACCTATCAAAAGGTAGGTAATTTAAACTTGCTGAAAATATGTACATAAACAACCTACTCTCTTGCTGAAAATGTGCAAAAGGGATAAATAATGATATTATCATCCTCTCTGCATTCTTACTTTGCCATTTTTCATACATAAACTACATAAAAAACACGATCAAATCTTGATAAAAGTTACTAAAAATTGTGTTGAGACGTGACACTTCATAGTGCTGACCGTCTATCCAATTATCTTATTTCGATTCAAAAGTTGCATTCAGTCTAATCGATACTCGTAATAAAATCGAATATGAAAAAAGTGTTAGAAACCGAATAAAGACTCTTTGGTATATTTTCTAAGAATTATTTAATTTTTAATATTAAGAAATTTATTAGTAAGTATACATGTACAGTGTGCATAGGGCAGTAACTTTTTAGGGTTCCTTACATACGAATGAAAAAATGGAACGCATAAAGGATTACTCGTGTGTCGGTCTGTCACAGCCAATTTGCTCCAAATCTACTGGACAGATTAAGTTGAAATTTAGTACACATATGAATTTCTGTAACCCAAATACGGAAGTGTAACGTAAATAAATTAATTTTTAACATGGGGTCACTTTTGGGGGGCAAATTAGACAGTTGAAAAGAAAGGGAGTGCCGACAGAAGTGAAAACTTGAACAATTTTACTGTGCAGGAAATACTTTTAATGAGGCGTCGGTAACGGTGTCGCGAGTTCAATAGTTTTTTCCCATTTCAAAAATGCCCAACGCACCTAAAGAAGTTTTAACTTAAAAAAAAGTTTTGCAAACTGTACCGTGTGACATATCAAATGAAAGGGCTTATTGTGAGGGTCTCAAATATTTATGTTCATTATTCTATATTATTTTCGGAACGAAGTTCTTTAACGCGACTTGCGGTAGGAGTAAACTGGCATAAATCGTCACGCGAATAAGTGTTCATACTTGCGACTGTCTTCTTCTAATTTGATAGAGAGAGTGGGAGAAAGTGTGAATTTGGTCAAATTGTAAATCCAAGATGGCGGTTGCGAAAATTTTCAAATTGTTCGTCATGTGTGTCGTTTTCATGGTTTTCAAAGGAGATAAAGCCGATAGTGACGTTAAAATGTACATTCAAGATGACGGCTCCGAAAATTTTCAAATTTTTCATCATGGGTATCGTTTTCAGTTTTTAAGCGTGTTAAAGTCGATAGTGACGTCAAAATGTAAGTCCAAGGGTGGCTGCAAAAATTTTGTTTTTGTTTGAAATTATACGTGAAAAAAAACTTAACGGACGAATGGACGCACACGTTTTATTTTTTAATTATTATAGAAAATAGCCACTTAGCCACTTATCTCCGGAGCCATAGATTATTTTTTCAGAATACTGGACATTGATAGTTGATTAGTTGATTACAGATTCCTGGAAAACCTATGAAAAGTCGATGGTCGTAAAATAAAAAGGTAAATCTCTCAATATAGTGCGTACAAGCTTAAGTTTATTCTTGAGATAAATTAATGGTAAAAATACGTCATTTAAAACTGTTTGCGGAATACCAACCCAATTAATAGAATTAATTTATCATCATTCCGAAACAAAATTTTGTAAGTCTACCTTAAAAATGTATACTGGGCATTCTGTAGCAAACTATCAAAAATAAAATCCACGGTAAATAATTGTCCAATAAATTCAAATAACATTGAACAGCGAGCGCATTCCGAATTTAAATTCAAATATGGAAACAATTCAGCGCGAAATTCAATAAATTAGGTAAGTATTTATCCCCGTCCTATCCTATGTCGTTTTATACATAATGTCCAAAAAACGATTAAAATTACATTAGAAAAGTATAAATAATTATTATTAACAATGCTTATTGTATTTAATGCTTAAAACAATTTTATTTCAATTTCCAAGTATCGATTTCTGATATTCGTCATATTATTTAAACGAGTCGATGAAAATTAAAAAAAAATAGTTTGGCATAATCGTTTTCGCACAACATTACAATAAAAAAAAAACAATCATGGTCGTCGATTTTTAACACAAATTGAGTAGTAGTAATAAATATTACGTGTTATTGGACCAGTTTTAGTATACATATTACGTTAAGATCTGGGCATTTTCTAGTTTTTTATTATATTTGTCACATTTTAAATCGTATCTACATGTGTATATATGATATTTGTAAAAAGTAAAAATGTAAACACGCACTATAGGCGCGAAACTTCGACTTTGGACATCAAAAAACTTCATTACCGCTACATAATAAACTTGAACAATGGATGAATTCGTCAAATAATTAAATGATGTAGTATTCACTGCCCCTATAGTAGAGTTTGGATGTTCGAAATCCCCAATTTTGTATGTTTTTTAACCTCGACCTCGACCGTCATCAAAATGGCGAATATCGCATTTACAGACTTGAATTTTATAAAGGTAAATTAATAATCTTGAGCGCTAGTATGAGAGATTTAATGGCGTAAACATACGAGTTTTTTTCCCAACTCTCTTAATTAACGCACATTCATAAGATTTGATGGGTAGCTTAATAAATATTTACACATAATCAATTAAGGGTGTCGTATGTCGTTATTCTGGGGTGCAATTGGACCCACTACTGAGCCGGGGCGGAGGTTTGTGTGTTCGGGTCCAATCGGGTGCGCTTCCGAACTATATGGTTAATCCACTTTGTGTATCTTGATGATGTTATAATACTTCCTGTCACTGTTGTTTACATCAAGTAGTGGTATAAGAATGTGTGTAGGGTACGTACCATCTTACTTCCAAACAAAAACACTGCAACGTGAAAAAGAACTCTTAACTTTGTTTTTTTTTTGTGGCCTCAAGCTTTTAAGAAAATATTAGAGTTCTATGCATACGTAAGTTATATTTAGTACCTTTCAGTTCATTAAAGCTTGTTTTTAAAAGGTTTTTATTTAAAGGAGAATACTCTTAAAAGGAACAGAGAAAACTTTTGGTGATATTTAGTGAAATCATTCAGTAAATATTTCATTATAAGATTCGATGTCTAAATGTGATACTGCTATTTGTTTTTCATCAGGGGTGATTATTTTTTTCTTTGAAATAACTTCTATTTGGGTATATTTACCCGATGATATAAATACATACATATGTATAATCACGACCATAATACCATAGGAGTAGGCAGAGACTGCAGATTGTCAAAATCAACTATCCACAACATACTTTTCGCCGCTTTTCTGTTGTAATAATTCTGTTCTACCTATTATGTTTAGGAGATAGATAAACATTGTATAATTTTTACAATTTTTAAAATACATAGTAGGTAGATGTTTATAATAAGTTTATTTAAACCACAACCGGGAAGCCCTTGGCCTGCATCTGGTGGTAACTGATGATCAGGCTAAAGGTGGAAGCGAGCTTCACCCGGAATCCTTAACTACAGAGGAACTGGCTATCTTACTGGCGATCTTCGGCTAGACGGTTGTTGTTTCTGGTGGGCAACTGCCCGTCTGGTCGGAGGATCTTCCCTTTTCTATGGAGGATGAGTAAACTTTTACAGCCTGTCTCTCATACCTCTAAAATGCCACACTTTAGAACGGGCTATCCTAATTGAATGCGTAAACAAAATTTCGTGCGTGTGCTGTTAAAAAAATTCACACTTCTTTAAAATTTAACCCAAGGAAGTAAATCTTTATTACAAAATAATCTTAATAATATACATAGCAAAGTGAGTCATCGCATTTAAATGTATTCCTATTTAAAACGTTTAGGAACAGCCATATTTTTACCTTACTGTCCCAAAAAAAGGGTATATTTTCGAGTGAATTTGTTAAAAATGTTCCCAATTTTGCGATCGTTTAATTTCACTGAATAGTTTTTTTTTTTATCGTTTTACAGACAGTAATAGCCATTAAAATATGTCCACATAGCACCAAAGGAGTTTTTTGATTGTTCAAATACTTAAAAGCACTACGTCGATTGTATATTATGTACACTTTGCCCAATTTACGAAATAAGCAACATACAATTTAAATATATCTATTGCAATTTTCAGATCAAATATTTGAAATGAAACCATTGTTTTTTGACCACTGACTATTGTTTTTTAAAAAGGCCATTTTTAAAATCACAAAAATCCGTAACTTGTTTAAAAGTAGGCACTATTTCAGGTTTATCGACAATAAAATTTTAGTACTTAATATATTAAATTAGAAATAAAAAATATTGCATCTTGGAGTTTTATGATTTCATAAATATATTAGTATTTTTTTACTACAATGAAAGTGTGTACTTGTTTTCTGCTCTTCGGGATATTTGGTAGTTTTATTTTATCGTTTATTTTCAAGCCTCCTTTTGATTGAGTTTGTCTCAATAATATTCACCACTTTATTGTAATTAACAATTCGCTTTCTGCTATAATAAAACCATTACAAATTAATTTACAGCTTACACAAACTCGATATCACGAATCAGACCTGAAGGAGATCACAGAGACGTCAACTTACCACAAGAGACTGTTAGCGAATATAGTGATGAAGAGTACTCCGGAGAAACTAATAAATTAGACAATGTACATAACTTTATAACAAGAGGCACCACAGTTCAAGATAAAAACAAAAACATGAAACTGGTCTTCAAAGCGCCGAGAGTTGAAACCCTCACGGAATTCATTCAAGAAGCCGTTAAAATTCTCAACACTTATGAAGATACCGCATTTGAAGATTTCTTCCACGTTCTAGACAAAGAAATCAGAAGATATCATTACAGAGGCTGTAAATTTTCTGAATTGACGCAAAATTCTAATACTAGGAGTTTACTGTCCGGGTCGTTAAAGTTGATCAGAGGGAAACCGGTTCCTTTTACGAAAGCAATCATTAATGGAGTGGCGGACATTATGAGAAATGAAACATACAACAAAAATGTTAAAGAAATGCTGGATTATATTAATTCTTTGTACACAAATACTGACCTGAACTTGCATAGTGTTTTAAATGAATTGAAGTATTATGGAAACACAAAATCTGTAAGAACTCACAATAATTTAGTAAAGGTTATTAAAGGCGGGGTCCGAGCTGTTTTGTTTAATCCTTACACTGAACTTAACATTAATACTAGAAGAGAATTAAAAGAAAGAATAGAAATATTTTGGAAACAATTCAAAAATAATCCTGCATCAAGCGCTGAAAAGAATGATATTCCTAGCACAGATCGAGTTATTAAGTCAGTCATTAATAATATCTCCACAGCCCCCGAAAATATAATGAACGACGTTATAAATCCCAAACATTTAAAAAACAAAAGAGAGAGCATTGTTAGTATGGATACTTATGGAGAACAGTTTCAGCATGATGAAACTGAGAAGGATGAGAGTAACAATGAATCTGGTGAACAGATAACAAATTACAACACAGACAAAATCTTATCAGGTCAATCGTTCGATAGCAGTTCAAATTCCATTAAAAACTCTCAGGAGCGACATGAAAAGTACAACACACAGCGATACATGACTCTATACACAGAAGAAATATCTTATAAATCAAAGACTACGAAGAAAACAGAAATCATTCCAATATCTGCGAGTGTGATGACAAGAAAGCCCAAAGTTAAGAAGCGACCGACGACCATGTCCACAACGAGGGAGAGAGATGTATCGTCTGACAGGACAGAGAAGCTTGAAGTGTTGAGAGCTAATCATGAGACGGATGATGCAGAACTGAACATTTTTAACTCAAGCCATGACACAGAAAATGACCTGACGCTAGAATTGAAGCACGAATCGAGAGCAAGAGAAAACTATGACAAGCAACAAAAGCATGGCAAGGCAGATAAATCAAGGTCTAAGAGCAAACAAAAGAACGTGGAAATAATAAGCCAGTACGACGCAGTCATTGATGTTCAGTTAGCTAATACTGAGTTGTTGAAACCTTTGGGAATGTTTGAACCACTCGGTGTGGATACGAAGTAAGAAATTGTTTGATTCTTTCAGAATTAAGTACGAAATTTTATGTACATTGTATATGCTTGGTACTAATAATAATCTCTCAGAAACATAAACATTACCACTATAACGCATCGAACTGACTGAGTTTCACATATTAGGTCTTTACCTATGAAATTGCCGTTTTTCATTAAATAAGTTAACGCCCTTGTTTCTCCTATATTTTTTATTTTTATTAATCAAAGCTATTAATCAAACCCATGCAATCAATTCATTTTTGCCAACGTAGTGGTAGCTTATTGATGCTCTTTTTGAAAAAGTCAACAAAATCTTCAAAGTCATTTTGAATTGCTTCTCGATTATTGAATTTTTTCCCCGCCAAGATTATACGAATTCTAGAAAAAGTAGAAGTCTGTAGGGGCAAGGTCTGGTGAGTACGGTGCATGACGGAGAACTTCCAACCCCAGCTCTTGTAACTTGGAGACTAGACAGAGCAGACGCTGTGCAGTATGAGGTCGCGCATTGTCGTGCAGGAGCAGTGGAGCCGAACGACTGACCAAAGCTGGTCGGAGATGTGCGACTTTCTCCATCATTATGTTCAGTTCTTCACAGTACACATCTGCAGTATTGCTCATCCCGTTTGGTAAGAAACTGTGATGAATGACACCAGCGCTAGACCACCAAACAATGACCATCACTGTTTTAGGGGTTAGTTTTGGTTTGTGGCATTGTTTAGGTGCTGAACCAGGATCTAACCAACTTGCTGAGCGCTTGCGACTGTCGAACATAATCTATTTTTCGTCGCAAGTAACAATGCGATTCAATATGTCTTCGTTGGTGTGCCTGTTGAGCAGTACAAGGCTCAACTCGACGCGTGCTTCGCGCTGACGATCATTCAATTTGTGGAGCACCCATTCGTCAAGGTTTTTTACCTTACCAATCCGACGCAAATGAACCAATACTGTTTTGATGCTAACATCGTAAGCTGCTGCTAATTCAGCTGTAGATTGAGAATCATCAGCTTCCACAATCGCCTTTAATTCGCCATTTTCGACTAAAGTTTTCGGTTGACCACAGGGGTCATTTCTTAGGTCGAAATTTCCAGAACGGAAGCGGGCAAACCAATAACGGGTGGTGCGTTCGTTAGTAGTGTTCGCTCCGTATACGTCACTAATGTTGCGTGCCACTTCTGCCGCTTTGTTGCCACGACGGTACCCATACTCCATAATCACTCGAATTTTTAACGTATCCGTGATGACGAAAAACGTACAAAGGCGATGAAAACAGAACGCTAACCATTAAACAAATGATTAATTTACAAAAAAGAATTCCATATTTTAAAAATAAAAATAATTTTAACTTAGAAGTCTTAGCGAAAAAAAAAGGACTTGAAATAGTCAGTACGGCAGAACGGCAATTCCATAGGTAAAGACCTATTATAAAGCTATTAAAGTTCGTTTTTTAATCCCAGGAATTAATTTGACGGGTGCAAATGTCTAAATCCAAATTAAAAAAACAAACAATAAAGATTTGAAATGGTAGGTAAATTACTATCTGGGATAAAAAAAAAACGAACTTTACATCTCTATACAATACACCATAAAACACAAATTTTGTTTATCCTCCTACATTATTCAAAATATTAGTGGTTGGCGCAGCATCTCTTTTTCTTCCATACATTTTCATCCTACATCATCTCAGTAGTCACATTTACTTTTACATAATCCATCCACATTCGTTTCTTTAGCCAGTACATTCGTTCTCAAATCTCAAAACAATTGCTCATTTCTTAGAATAGAATGCATAGGAATATTTGAAACAATACTTCATAAGTTCCAGATATGAGACTACTTCGTATCCGAAGTCCGATAGACAAACCAAACCATTATTTACAAAATCTACAAAACGTCCTCGAGCTATGCAAGTACAAGCAGAGATTAAACCGCAGAAACCGACTGCTCCCACAAAACCTTCAAGATACTCGAAAAGAAACAAACCTTTCCATAGAAATCAATTAAGTGACCTAAGGAAAAATTTTGCGCCTCCCTTTTCCAACGAAGGACACCAATTTATGAAGGACATAAATGAAAATCAGAATTATCTTAGACGTTCTGATAATGATACTATTAGAGCAGAAGATTTCAACACATATGTCATTAAAAGAATAAACACTTTGGAAAATAAATTAAACGAAATAAAACAAATGAATGATTTCAGTTTTAGAAGTAAAATTAACGATGATTATACTAATGAAGCTGTAGCTAGAAATGTTACTGAAAAGTTTGAGGTAACATATAAAGTTGGTAGTAAAATAAAAGATATGAAAGGAAACGTCATTGAGAGATTGTTGAATGAAGACCATGATTTAAATAATGAAGAAGTTAATGATGGACAGAAGTTCTCAACAAGAAATAATACAATGAATACAGAGTCTTCTACAAATAACAACAAATCTCGTTAACCAAAAGTTATAAAGAAAGATGCAGTGAATGTTACAGTAACACAGTTAACAGTTATTGATAACGAAAAAACAACAAAAGTCACAACTAACATTAGCAAAGTCAATGTAAATGTCACTAAGAAATTAAACAAAGAAGTAATTAACAATAATGTCACAACATCTACTATTAGTTTAGTTAAAGTTTCAAACAAAACGAAACTTGAAAGCGTTGTGACTACTCCTACGGTTGGCATTACTAGAAGAACAATGGCTTATTCTGAACCGTCATACGATTACGACTCCCAAGAGGGGAATCTTCCAACTGTTCATGACAGTCAAATTGAATCATTTTTAGATCATGTTAATGATGGTATTGATCTTCGTATGTAATTTATGAAAAGAATTATTCATCACCGATGTGGTGCTTTATAGAATAAAATGGCTGAGATTTAAGTTCTTAATAAAACATATATAGTAAAAATGTTTTATTGACATAAAATAATGTAAAAAAAATTATCACCAAATTACAAGCGTAAATTGTAAAAGTAAGAGAACTAGAAACAAATGGTTTATGTATGTATCCGAAAAGTAAATAATAACATTTTAAAAAGTTCTTGTTTTCTTAGGACTACCAAACCCTTTTACCTAATTAGTTTCTCTACATAAAATAAGTAGCTTAGTTTGGCAATTATCTAATGCCCGTGGCTTCGCCCGCGTGGATGCTGGAAAATATCCCACAGGAACGTGTTACCGGGATTCAGAGTACCCTATGTCCTAACCCAGGTCCCATGGCCTATCCGTTTTTTTTTTTTTTTGGGTGGGAAATCATCAAATAACTTCTCCCGCTCTGGGCGGAGCGGGAGGGCGTGTCAGACTCTTACTGACTAAAACCCATCCGTGTTCCTTCGGTTGCCCTGTTGCCGGGGGCCACGATCTCCCTGTCATGGCCTATCCTGTGCCTTTCATCTAGAAATCCGTTCAGCCGTTACGGCATGAAAAGGTAACAAATCTGTTTTAAGGTTCCGTACCTCAAAATTAAAAATTTAAATTCTTAAAGGATGACTTCATTGTCTGTCAAGACCTTTTATCTCAAGAACGCGTGGAGGCATCAGGTTGAAATAGATACGTATCAAAAACTTAGATCTACGGTCTCTTGGATCTGTAACGAAAATTGTAATAACTTTTAACAGAGTGGGCCGATTTTAATGAAATAAAGACTAAGTGTTAATTTAAGATAAGGATTATGACTATATTTCCAATCCCTTAAATCTAGACACAAAAAAAAAATTACATGTGAATCCCCTTTGGGGGATGATTTTACAAAAACGTTGAAATGCATAACTCTTTATTTCTTAACAAAAGCATACATTTGAATGTACATATCCCTAACTTAAGAAATGCTGGATTTGTCATACAAACTCTCATCCCCTGTATCACTCTCTATAAGATTATTTTTGAGACAAAATGTACCCTATGTCCTTTTCCAGGATTCTATCGAAATTCGTTTAGTTGTTTAGCCGTGAAATGGTAATATACAGACAAACAGACAGACAGAGTTACTTTCGAATTTATAATAATAGTTTGTTTTTTTTTTTTAAGTTTTTGTTTAAATTCACCTTTATACGTCAAGCCGTTTTCGATATTTCGTAATTCATGAGTGAGTGAGTGAATAACCTTTCGCTTTTATATATTTAGATTAAAATGAATGTATGTACCTCCTTTTTTCTGCTGTTTACGACATTTGGTAGTTATTTTGTATTGCTTTCAAATACTTCTTTTGACAGAGTACCTGACAAAGAATACAATGTCAAAAAAGTGTTTTAAATATTATAAAATCAACAAAGTTTAGATAGAACTTCTGTTGATGACGACACATTCCTAAGTGAAGTGAAAGGTGGTTAAAGATTTCATACGTATTCAATCACGTAAAGGAACTCCAAGCATAGCCCTCTCCATTGCCCTTTGGGTGACTTGTAGCCTTCTAATAAGGCCCATTGTGATCGACCACGTTTCAGTACCATAGGTCATTACTGGCAAAATGCACAGGTCTAATTTATTTATTTTTATTTATTTATTTATTTATTTATAGTTAATTAAAACGGTACACCATTAATAATATAACATTTATTAACATAGAAACAATTACAATCTTGACAATAGATGACAAAAAAATCGATCTAGCTGGGTCTTATATCTGGGAAAATTCATTTTCTCCGTATTTTCACTCGAGCAGAGCTCGGTCACCCATTGGTACCTAAGAATTATTTATTTATTTTTATTTATTTATTTATTTAAAGTTAATTGAAACGGTACACTTTTAATTATATGACATTAATTAACATAGAAACAATTACAATATTGACATTAATTTAATTTTAAACTAACATGGAACAGTGGAATCCCTAGCATACTTTCTCTCATAGACCCACCAGACATATACGCATAATTTTTTTCCATTCATCCGCAAACACACAGCAATAATGACATAGCAGCATCGAATTAGTATGTGCTATCAAGGCAGCATGGATTAGTATGAAGTTTCCTATACTATTAAATGAGAATTCTCTATTTTCACCAGAGCAGAGCTCGGTCGCCCAGGTACTTACTTTCAAGAAAGAAGTATTGAAGAAAAAGACATTGCGCTGACCCCAAATAGATTAGAATAAGGGCAAGAGAATGATGAAGATTTTATTACTTTTAAACATTCCATTATTTTAAGATTTACCTCTCAGTTTACAATTTACCCTTGTATGTCAGAGATGACAGCCAATTCTTTTACTTAACTAATTAAACCCGCTTTATATTTTAGCCATTTTATTCAGTTTAAGCACCACAATTGTGTTAACTAATCCTCTTCCTAAATTACACAATATTATCAAGATCATAACCATCATAAACATGATCAAATGGATCAAGTTCACTTTTGCCTTTACCTTCAGGCGGGACAGCGAAATCGTAATATGACGGTTTCGAATAAGCCGTTGTTATTCTAGTGATAGCAACCGTGGGAGTAGTCACAACGCTTTCAAGTTTCATTGCATTCGTGACTGAACGAACAGTAGATGTCGCATTATTGTTAATTACTTCTTTGTTTATTTCGTTTGTGTTATTAGTGACATTTACGTTGTTGTTTGTGACTCGAGATATGTTTTTGTTATCAATAATTGTTGCGTTGATTGCATCCTTCTTTATAACGTTGGCTTCAGAAGATGTGGTATTATTTGTGGTAGATTCTGTATTAATTGTATTACTTCCGGTACTGTGTCCATCATTACCTGTTTTATTATTTAAATCGTGGTTTTCATTCAGCAATCTTTTAATGATGTTTCCTTTCATATCATTTCTTTTACTTTCATTGTTATCTTTTGTTTCGATCTCATATTTATCAGTAATATTGCTAACTTCAAGCTCATCAGTATTATTATCATTTATTCTACTCCTGAAACTAATATGATTCATTTGCTTTAATTCATTTAATTCCTTTTCTATAGCATTTATTATTTTAATCACATATTTACTGTAATCTTTTACTCCAATAGTATCATTATTGGATCGTCTTGCTATAAATTTCTGTTTCTGGTTTTTGATCTTCTTATATTGTTTAACTGAGTGGTCTTTGTTGGACACTCTCCAACCTCTCTTTGACTCATAGAATTGTTTTCTATTTAAAGATCCGTAACTTTTCAAGTATCTTGAAGGAGATTTTGTGGGAGCAGTCGGTTTCTGAGTTATAATCTGTGTTTGTGCTCGCATAGATCGAGAACGTATTGTGGGTTTTATAGGTAATGGTTCGGTTTGTATAGCTGACTTCAGAAACAGAGTGGTGTCTGATCTGGAACTAAGTAAGCAATGTTTAATGTTATGTATATATATTCTAAGTATGTATAAGAAGTGAAGAACATATTTTTGTGATGCGAGTTTTGAGTTCAGTAAGAAATTGGATGGTAATAAGAGAAAAACAAAAGTAACGATGAGCGGAAAAATGATGGATGAGGATGAATGAAAACACGTTCGTCGACCTCAAATAAAATGGGATAAGGGCAATCGTGGAATTGCTGTTACATTTTAAACACATAAAGTTTGTTAACTTCATAATAAATATATAAACTTTGTTTGTACTTTGATTCGAGATTATATCAGTCTTTTGAAAACTCAAACAAAATCTTACTTCGTGTCCATCTCGAGTGGTTCAAACATTCCCAATGATTTCAACAACTCGGTATTAGTTAAATGAACATCAATGACTGCGTCGTAATGGCTAATTATTTGCGCGTTCTTATGTTTACTCTTAGAACGTGATTTATGTGCCTTGCCGTGCTTTCGTTGCTTGTCATAGTTTTCTTTTGCCCTCGGTTCATACTTAGATTCTACCTTCAGACCACTCTCTGTTTCATGGTTTGAGTCAGAAATGTCCTGTTGTGTATCAGTCGTGTCATGATTTGCTTTTAGTATTTCATTTTTTTTTATCTTGTCTGACGATAAATTTCTAATCCTCGGTGTGGACGTGGTTGTCGGTAGCTTTTTAGCTTCCTGCCTTCTTGTCATCAGACTCTTTGATTTGTAAGATATGTTTTCTGTGTATAGGGTCATGTATCGCTGTGTGTTGTACTCTTCATGTCGTTCCTGAGAATGTTTGATAGATGAGATTTCGTCAGCAACGTAATCTGTGGCCGGTTTCCAAAATTGATTGATACTCCCATACACCTCAGGGATGTCATCATGAAATTGTTCGTTATCAGTCTCTATACTAACAATTCTATCACTTTTATTTTTCAATTTAATTTGTGGATCATTTTTAGAATAAGTTTCGGGATTTTTAAGTGCTTTGATGCTTTTAACGAATGACTTAATAACTGGATCTGTGTAAGGAATATCATTCATTTCACCGCTTGATGCAGGATTATATTTAAATTGTTTCCAAAATGTTTCTATTTTTTGTTTTAATTCTCTTCTAGTTTTAGTGTTAAGTTCAGTGTAATGATCAAACAGAATAGCTCGAAGACTGCGTCGTATGATCTGTACTAAATCGTTGTAGCTTTCCATAGATTTCGTCTTCCTATAAAACTTTAATTTGTTTAAAACACTACGAAAAGATTTAGTATTTCTGTACAAAGAATTGATATAATCCACCAAGTATTTAACATTTTTGTCGTATGTTTCATCTCTCATCATGTCCACTGCTTCATTGATGTTTGCTTTTGTAAAAGAAACTGATTTCCCTCTGATCAACTTTAACGACCCGGCCAGTAAATGCTTAGTATTAGAATTTTGCATCAATTCGGAAAATTTACAGCCTCGGTAATGATATTTTCTGATTTCACTGTCTAGAACGTGGAAGAAATCTTCGAATGCGGTATCTTCATAAGTATTGAGAATTTTAACGGCTTCCTGAATGAAATCTGTCAAGGTTTCAACCCTCGGCGCTCTGAAGACAAGTTTCATGTTTCTGTTACTAAGAGTTGTGCCTTTTGTTTGTACATCGTCTACGTTGTTAGTATCTCCGGAGTACTCTTCATTGCTATATTCTGGAACAGTTTTTTGTGGAAGGTAGACGCCTTTGTGGTCTCCTTTCTGTCTGACCCATGATATCGAGTCTGTGTAAGCTGAAAGATAATTTAGAATGTTTTTAGTATGATAGGAGGTGAATTATTATATTACGATGAATACTAAGACCGCCCTTTGTACACTCGTTTTAAATATGTCAGTCCTTTTTGTATTGTGTGTAGGTACGTACCATAAAGTGTTTAATAAATAAATACTAAATTAGGTAAATTTGTTTCGTTGTTAGGATACAGAAGTTGTGGCAAGGATTATAATGTTGTTAGAAAATTGAATTAATTCTACTTCTATTCCTAAAGTAATATTTTTCACTATTTTTATGACCCTTATATCAAAATTAAGCTTGAAACAAACGATTTAATAAAACTACCAAATATTCTGAACAGCAGAAAACAAGTACACATTTTCATTGTAATATAAAACGACTAACATTTTTATGGAATCATAAAACTTTTTATACATTGCACATTCGACTATCTTTGATTTCTAATTCAATAAAAATATTACTACAATTTTATTGATAATAAAACTGAAATAGTAGGTAACTACTTTTGAACAAAGTTGTGAGTTTAAAAAAATGTGGAAACGTGTTTGAATTCCTAAAATAAATTATCGGTCGAGCCTCGCGTGTTCTAACACGAGTTTAATTTTTTAAACTTCGATCTAAAAATATTAGGTAAAAATGGAGGATTAAAAACTGTGCGAGGTGGACAAAAAATCATAAAAGTTGTGAAAATAATTTAAAAATCGATGTAAATATTTGAGTAACTAAAACAATGCCCTTGGTAGTTACTGTGTGGACCTGTGTGACTACAAAAGTATAATTGAATAAAAATCAACGCATAGGTAGTCAATCATAAATACTGGGAACATTAAAGAAAAATGACAGCTTACTATGTTCTAAATAGTGATACAATTTAAAGTGACGAAATACTATGCTTTTATTATTTTTAAGCATATTTTTTCAGTATCATTTACTTCATTGTGGCAAGAAAGGTTTGTAATTTGTTTTTGTTATAATTTTCTAAGGATCTGCTCCTGCTTCACACGAGTGCAATGGTGACAAAACATCGTGATTTGTGTGATATAGTATCTAAGTTAAATATTAATATTATTTACCCATAAAAAAGACGCTCTAAATGATGGTAAACACCGATCAAAATTCATTGCGTAGTTTAGAAGATTGTGGTCACAGAAAAAGCGACTTTGTATTATGCTACGTGTTCCATTTGATGTCACGTAACTCTAAGGTTATAACATGCTATGAGTTCTAGAGCAAGTGTTCCTAAAATAGTCATAGTTTCGAAGATAACATAAAACTAGACTCTCGATGTTTGTATCTTAGTTTCATTGATAAATCAATTTCATTCAAAACAATCATTCATATGTAAAGCTGAAAAAATATGACGTCGTCATATTTTTGTATGTACAATCTGAATCACGTGTTTTTTTTATAGTTCACGTAAGGGTATTTTACATAAATAATTGTGACTAGGTCAAATAACTTTGTACGAAATATGAAAATAAAAAACCTATTTTTTTTTAATAAATTCAAATTCAAAATTCAAAAGTCATTTATTCAAACTAGGCTGAAAATCAGCACTTTTCGAACGTCAAAATGCCCGTCCCCCAAAACGCCCACTCTTCACCACTTCCTAGTGCCTTTAGCTGGGAAGAAGTTGCGCAACAAACTCCCCAGCAGCACAGCTGTCTGTTCAGTAATTAAAAAAAAAATGATTCTCTACAATAATATGCAAAACAATTTACATTATGCAGCACAAAAAATAATACATTTGCCAGTTAATTCCTTGACATGGTCTCATTAATACCCTAGAGTTATGGGATATCAAAACAAACACGTTGTATACATTAAGTAGTTAAAGATTAAAATAATTGTTATGGCGGTGCTAATCTTGCCCTCTCACTTGCAAATTCAAGACAGTAGTAATGTGCGAGTGAAAGGGCATTCTCAATTGGTTTCTTTCCGTAAGCGTGCGATTTAAATAATCAGTATTTCAGCTAAAAACAAGACCAGAAATCCCTTGTATATTTTATTATATTCTCAACCGAACACGTTAAAAAAAATAACATATGGCCGCCCCCGCGGGAATAAACGCGTGAGTGCTGTTGCGGCGGTTTTGATGTTAATATATTCCATATTCGTTATGTGTAGGTCCAAATACATCACCTCAATTTTTTCCAGAGTTTTTTATCAAGTATTTACGAAGTTACATACACACGATCTACCGTAACATAATGTTATAATTACGACCGAAACTTTTCGACTGCACCAGAATAAACGCGTAATAACCCATTTACGGTAACACTGTAATAAAAAAGATAATAAAATAGTTGATCAGAGCAAAAAATCTAAAAAAAAAAAACTATAATATTTCTGTAAATTGTTTTTTTATCAATAACTCAAAAATTAAACGACATAAAAACAAACTTCTATTCTGTGTAGTCATAAAGTTATGGATCAATTTAGTTTTATTTTTATTTTTCCTGTAAAATTTACTTTTTACACTTGCGCGTTTATTCTGCGGGAGCAGCAATATGTACATGCTAAGTACAGGTACAGATTAGGCATTGCACAAGCAAAAGAAAGAGTCGTAAATAAATGTATGCACATCAATGTCAACGGGAAAGTGCCCAAAAGTCTGGCAGCTTTATCACGTCGTATGGCAATTTAATCACCTAGTCAGCATTGCTCTCCAACTTGACAGCTTGTTAGTTACCTAATTGGTCTAGTTTATTTCCAAGTTCTTGTCAAGTATTTGTCAGATATAATTGTCCTTCAGACGTATCTCAGAGTAAGTGGATCAACTCAAGATGTGTCAAGGAGGCATTGAACCAAGTATTTCAGATGAAAGGACCAATTTTTTTTTTTTTTTTGGAAATTATGTAATCAAGGTACAGTACAACTACGTTCTTAATGTCCCTCGGCAAACCTCGTGTTTCGTCAGTCGTCGGGTTTCTATCAGTTGCCCTTTGCATTTGGTGCGGACCGGATGCTCTCAATCGACTTGGAAGTACATAGAGTTGTTAATACTCTTTTAACTCAATGTAATTAATTTTAAAAAAGGTAGGAAAGCTGCTATGTCGCAGGTACAACAGATAGGAAAATAGTTTTACAGCTCTATATAGTTCACACGAAAATCGGAACAAAACAACAATAAAGTACTTAGTTCTGAATTCAAATTATTATACAAGGTAAAACCTAATAATTGATGGACATGGAACTTAGCATTCGTTAGTATTCGGAAATGCGATGATTCCCGAGGGACATTAAGAAAATACTGTACCAAAATGTATGCATCCGTTGAGCATTGTTGTTTTACTTTTGTTTTATTGGCAAACAGACCAGCCGCATCAACCACAGGAAGGACATAAATACATACTTTTCCAAATCTCTTTATCTTTTATTCAGTAACCTTATTTTCAGCTGTGCACACCCGCACACACTAATAAATTGTGCACTATAATATAATAATCCTCTTCCTTGAGATTTTCCGCTTCAACGGAAATTCGGTCAACAAGTCATTATTGGATGTATCAAGTAACTAAGTATGATCATTATGTAACCGATGACCTTAATGACCAATTGGATTGAGAGGGAACGTAGGGAGCTGGCAGTCCGATGTAACATGTTGGCTCGCAGGTTTGCACGCTGTAGCAGGGCAGTCAAGATAACGCTTTTAAAAGCTTATTGTCAAGTGTTTTACACCTGCAGCCTGTGAACCAGCTATACTCAGCGGGCTATCAGCACCCTACGGGTCCAATATAATAACGGGTGGGATGGGGCTGCCCCGTTTCTTTAGTGCATCAGGTATGTTTGCACAAGCACACGTCGATTGCTTCCACGCCGTCGTCAGGCAGAAATCTGCCTCTTTGCTCTGCAGAGTGCGGGAAAGCTCCAACTCCATCCTGAAGACCCTAGCGGGGTACGATTGATACGATTAGGTACGTTTTCCCTTTATTAGGTGACGTGTTCGAAGATGCATTTCGAATAACAGCTTTCTTTCCAAATAGATAATAAGTTCACTAACAAAGATATAAGTTATCTTATTGTTTACTAACACATATGGATGTTGCTAATCCGAAATAAAGTTTTTTAATTTTTTATTATTATTTTCAGCAAACGGCAAAGAAGTGTTCATGGACTACAGTATCACAGAGATCTGGTGGAAAAGTACCCCAGGAATCGACCAAACGGAGCGGATATTGAATGCAGATAGAGAAGAACAACATCTGATAGTGTTTCTGATAGAACTGACTCGACTCACAGCTACAAAGGAGAAGGAAGCAGTTCGTAATGTGGTCAAGCATACAAACAAGATTATATACGAGTATTTGTTAATTCATTATTTAGTATATAGATTAAATTAATGAACCCCGAAAGTTCGACAACCAAGGGGTATCGTAGTACTCAGTAACTAGGTTATGGAGATCATAAAAGCAGCCGCTCTATGCATAATACGACTGAAAAACCGATCCCAACATGGTTGGAAAAAGAAAGGCAGATGTAGTTTCAATAAGGTAGTTTTGCTATGTTCCGGTTTGAAGGGTGTCGGTTCTAGTACAGTCTCATAATTAGAAATTCCAGCTTTGTGTCTGTGATGGCAACGCATCTGCGATGCCTCTGGTATTTCAGATGCCTGCAGGTAGCGGCGCCCACCTTCTATCAGGAGGGATGTCAGCTAGATTACCACTCAATAGCATGAATAGCAAAGGTACCTAATGATGTATTTTATTACAGCTACTATCGACGTGGTCAGTTGCTATGGTTAGGCACGCCGCTCATAGATATCACTAGGGACGGCGCTAGATTCCTAAAGGAATCGGATATAGATGTCATACAGAGTAAGCTTATACTTTTTATTATTTTTATTTGGGTTCGGTACGTCTGAATTAAAAAACGGGAACCTTACCTTAACCTTTACAGGTCTCTAATGTGTCTGTCTGCCCATCCGGCTGTCATAGCCAATTTGCCACGAATCTAATAGACTGATTAAGTTGCAATTTGGGATATATGAATTTCTATGACTTGAACACGGGCGTGTTACGTAAATAAATATTTTTTTAGTATGGGGGTCACTTTTGGCAAGCAAATAAAAAATAAAGACATTTTGTTAAAAAAGTTTTTCCAACTGTACCGTGTCACAATATTAAAATCAAATGAAAGGGCTTACTGTGAGAAACTTGCGATTTTTAAATTTTTAAATAAATAAATTTATTAGTTGTATAAAACTATTTCATTAAATTTATTTAAAAAATTGATGAAAATTGACCATTCCCTCCTTATCTCCGAAACTACTGAGCCTAGAATTTTGAATAAAATACAGAAAATAGTTCGATACTTATAGATTACAGTAAAACCTATATAAAGTTTATGGTCTTGAATTAATCTGGTAAATCTCTTAATATTGTGCGTATAAATTTACATTTACAGATTGGAATGTATGGGAGAACATGTTTTTAACTACAATGTTAAGTTTTTTCTTGGGATAAATTCATCCCAACTACGGAACCCTTCATTGTGTGTGATCCAACACGCACTTGGCCTGTTTGATTACTTACCATGATTATTTTAGTTTACATCTGATTGCCTTATTGGTCTCCTGGGTTAGATTCCCAGGAAGAACAAAGCATTATTGAGTTTTCCTTATGATTTCACAGTAATACCCCAGTGTCTGGATTTGTGCCTTGCCTGGTCTAAGGCAACAGGCTCGTTTCTTATTACATGGAACTTAAACATAGCTGGCGAAATGTAGATGTACTACAAATATATATCTGTCTACCCCTTCTTTTAAATGTGCATTTGCGTAATGTTGTTATTCTATATAGGTAGTAGGTACTAGTTGTGGCGTTGCGGGCAGTTAATTTTTTTTTGCTTTTATTTGCTTTCTTCCACCAGAACACGCAGCTAATTTGCATCACATGCTGAGTCAGCGACATCAGGAGCTGCCAGTAGAAGTGAACACAATCCTTGAGGATGCCGACATGTTGTATGACAACGATGACGGAAGACTCCTCTTGGATTCCCTGAAGGAGTTCGTGGCTTTTCCTAATAGTACGTAGACTATCATCACTTGTCTGCTTTTAACTTACTGTGTTAGGGTTGGCTTCCGGTCTAACTGACTACAACTGAATACCATTCATACCATTTACCATTTTACAGGGAGCGAATGCCTACCTATCTGATTGACCTACACAACCCAGTTACTGGGTAACATGATAAACCTTCATAAGACTCGTAGAAAGACTAATACAAAATAAAAAAGTTATGTTTTTCTTGTTCCAGTTTCATTAACCAGCTATTGGGTCTGCAACAGCATCATACATAACTTTCTGAGACCATTTCAACGTGTCAAAGGCAGACGCCAACGTCAAGAGCTGGTGGATTCTGTGAACTTACTGCTGAAAACCCGATTATACAGTGACAGCTCACCTGATGGTATGTTGTCACCGTCACCTTTGGACATCTGCAATATCAGATGCATTGCCATCCATACAAAGCTAAAAGATCTCATGTGCCAGTATTACACCGAAACCTTCAAAGTCAAAGTCAAAGTCAAAGTCAAAACATTTATTTCAAATAGGCCCATGTATGGCACTTTTGAACGTCAAAATTTACAGAATAATATAATTGATTCTAGTCGCCCCTTCCAAAAGGTAGTTTTCGTAAGGAGAAGAATGGGCAAGAAACTCCACCGTTACTCTTTTAAAATGTTTACAATAGTTTGTATTAGTACGTACATTACTTAAATAATTATATGTGAAGACGATGCACCTAGAATAAAATTACTATACCACAATAGGTAAAAAGAATTAAAAATGAAGCAACGACAGATAATTTAATTATATGATAGATACATGGTGCTCACATATTTACAAACATAGTAAAAGTAGACGATTTTCCTAATGTTTTTAAAATTAATAAGTCAGTGTGTGAGGAAGTTTCAAACCAGAACACAACGCTTGGCGGAGGAAATAAGTGTGGTGGTAGTATTTCCCCGGATGTGCTCCTTCACAAAGGGCCCTACTATAGTTTGACCGGGACCGCTGTTCCGTGCCTTAGGAATGTGCGGCGAGGCAGGGGGCAGCGTTGACGAATGAGCGGCAGGTAGGGCGCCATACGCCGCGGGCATTGACGAATGAGCGGTCTGCACTGGCCCACGGCGGTCTTGGTCAAACTATAATACGAAGTCTTCAATGAGACCATTTAAATTCTGATGTTTATTTTCACAGAAACAAAACTTGCGCCTCAGAAAGAGCTCGTGACTCAAAAAGTACCCCACAGCAACAACATACGGTCACCAAGAAAAAGAAAGAGAAAGCGACATCATCGTTCACACAAGAGGAAAAGAGAGAGGAAACGATACACAAATACAGAAATAACCTTAAAGTAAAATTTTTAAAGAAATATTCTGTTTTTTAATATTCATGAAATTAATAGATTTATAATTTATTTATATAGATTTAATAATTGAATAGTAATTATTTTATTTATATAATAATTTGATAGGTAATTAAATTTAAATAGCTAAAGCTAAAATAAATAAACACATAAATAAATAATTAATGGTTAGAGGAAACTATAAGATAAAAGAAACTACTGGGAGCAATAGATCGTAGCAAAAATATATTCAGAGAAAATTTATAGAGTGATAGACCATTGACATCACATGACAAAAGTACTAAAGAACCTATTCATTTTAAATTCAAAATTTACTTCATAAGCACGTCTTCATATACACAAAATTTGTATATCTAATAGAAATGATACACAGATACAGACCTAACCTTAAATACAATAATGACAACACGACAAAGACAACACACACACAGAAGAGACAGGTGTTGTGATAAATAAATTATGATCTTTATCTCTACAACGAAACGATGACGATGAAATGACAAATGACGACGAATTCTAAACAAACTTTAAACTTTTATAATAAATCTCGTTTATTATAGAAAGCACAACGTGAACGGTGACATAATCTACAAATAAAAACTTTTTTACAAAAAATACAACAGACTTCTAGTGTGTTTGGGTCAGTTTTTTTAGTTTTTTTGACACCGACTTCCAAAATTAAAGTTATTTTTGACTTTGTAGTTTGGTTGTAATTTTTTTTTTTCAGTTTTTAGTGAGTTGGTTTGTAATTTATCTAAGGTGCAATCCCCTAATGTCATCTGCTCATCAAAAATACCCAAATCGCTGTAGATGTGCCTATTATATTTTAAGAGTTCCCTCGATTTCTTCAAGATCTCATCATCAGATCGTAACCAAATAACAATGGGACCAACTTGAAATAAAAAATAAAAAAATCAAATCGGTCCAGCCGTCTTAGAGTAATCGGGGTACATAAAAAAAATATCCGACGAACTGAGAACCTCCTCCTTTTTTTTTAAAGTCGGTTATAAATCTTCTTTTTAACCGACTTAAAAAAAAAAGGAGGAGGTTCTCAATCGGTTCATGGAAATTAGCTAATTAATTGTATAAGTGCGACACACGAACAATATGTTGTGTTGTTTTTTTATTTCTTTATATAAATAATTATAATTATTTTTCCATTTGTCCTCACCTCCGCCTGACGCAGGTCCTCACCGGACATGGCTGTTTCGGGACGTTCCTGTACAGGATAAGGGAGGAAATGGCCGGGTGTCACCATTGTGTGGAGCGCCCGGAGGACACGGTGGAGCATACGGTAGAGGTCTGCCCGGCTTGGGCAGAGCATCGCCGTGTTCTCGTGGAGGCGACCGGCGGCGGTGATTTCTCGCGTCCGACCCTGGTTCAGGCCATGGTACGGAGCGAAAAGAAATGGGAGGCCGTCACCTCCTTCTGTGAAGCGGTAAAGCTCGCGAAGAAGGAGGCGGAACGTGTGAGGGAGAGGCAATTTTCGCGCCCTCACGACCCTAACCGCCCTGGGCGTCGGGAATCGCAGGCCGATTTCCGGCCACCGTAGGCGCGGGCTTGCGGACGGTGAGCAATGGGTAGCTCGCCGTCCGATAATAGGCCCGGGTCGACGGCGCGTTGTGTTCCACGCGCGCCTCAAAGAGATGTCAGCAGAATAATTGACAGGGTCCGTTAGGGTCGATGCCTGCCGGGGGTGCGAAGAAAACCGAAAGGGGAATCGTGGCCCCCGGCAACAGGGCAACCGAAGGAACACGGGTGGGTTTTAGTCAGTAAGAGTCTGACACGCCCTCCCGCTCCGCCCCGAGCGGGAGAAGTTATTTGATAATTTTCCACCCAAAAAAAACAACTGCACATCGCTTACTCTCGCAACACAAGTCCTGACTCTCTGTATATTTTGGCTGCTGAGAATAAAACTAAAAACGTAGTATACAGGGAATTTTTATAAAAATGAGGCTGTAATTTTAGTATATTATTATGGTGTCTTACGACTTCCACGCGAACATTAGAAATGTGAAAGCAACTCTGTCTGTCAGTCTGTTACCTTTTCACACCTTAACGGCTGAACGGATTTCCATGGAAGGCAAACAGGTGGACCATGTTACAGGTTTAGGATATAGGATACTTTTAATCCCGTTAGTACGTTCTCGTGGAGGAGCTCGTGGCTAAGTAATATCAGCCACACGGGTCGAGCTATCAGGTTAAGCTACGCTTGCCGGGGTTGGTCCGCGGATGGGTGACCATCTTTAAATACCAAGACTCCTCCGTGCCTCGGAAAACACGTTAAACTGTTGGGCCCGGCTATCATTCGTGGATCTTTGACAGTTTTTACGGGTCGTCAGAAACCCGAAAGTCTGACAACCAGTCTAACAAAGGGGAGTCGCTTCATGCAAAATACTGGTATTCAGCTGCATCCGATTAGACTGGAAGCAGACCTCAACATAGCTGAGAAAAGGCTAAATAGATTGTTTTTTTTTTACTGCCTCGTTGGTCTAGTGGTCGCAAGTGCTACTGCTGAACATGAGGTCCTGGGTTCGATTCCCAGGTCGGGCAAAGTGTTATTGGGTTTTTCTATCTGAAATTTCTCAGTAGCAGCCTGGAGTCTGGATGTGTGCCCGGTTGATGGCAATAGGCTCGCTCCCTATTACATGGGACTTAAAAAACATAACTGGCGAAATGTGGGTGAACCTGCTACAGGGACACCTCTGCCCAACCCTTCGGGGAAACAAGGCGGGATGTTATGTTTATGTTTTTTTTTTTTGTACGTTTAGTGGTATATCTTCCAATCTTCATACAGGCGAAGCTGCGAGCGAAAGCTAGTCATTGTAATAGTTCATCATGTAGGTGAAGTACACACAACGACGCGGCGACGATACAATTACTTATTTTCGAGCCCGTAAACGTACACTGCCGAACATTCTCCCAATGGCAGCTATCCCTAGTCTACTCTTTATTAGTGGCACATGAAAATTATTCAGATTTATTACAGTTGTAATAGCAATAATTTAATTGCGTTTAATTAAAAAAGGTTTTTACGTTTATTAATTTATATATCTTTTGTATAGATTCTTTTCTATTTTGTGAATGTGAGAACACTGTAGGCTTAGTGGACTGTAGATTTGTTGACCATTTTCTATTTTTTTAAGTACCTAGTACTTATTGAAAGACCTACACTGTCCTCCCATACCTAGTCACACTGTTATTTGAAATAATTATAAAAGCCAATTATTTTTAAAAGAGTAACCGTGGAGTTTCTTGCCCGCTCTTCTCCATAGGAAACGACCAATTGGAACCGTGCACCTAGCTTCTGACGTTTCATAAGTGCCCATGTAGGTTTATGTGAAATAAAAATATTTTGAATTTTGAATGAAGTTATTGAGGATACCTCTACCTATGTGGTGATCGCAGCATGTTGTTATTAGCACACAGGAGGACGCTGCTGCACATCCTCTCAACGTAATCCTCTAATCGCAACTTACGTACGTTACCCATAGACAGTACATAAGTTGATACATTAGTTTGATAGCTAAGCCATTAAAAAAAAATGGTTTGGATGTTATAACCTTTCCATTTTGACATAAATTGTAATCGTGCTTCACCATTGAGGTATACATGCAAAATTATCTTGCGGTTATCTCTATCCGTAACCGAAAAGTCCCAGTGTATAATTAGCAATCGTTTATTTTGGCATATCCAAATTAGTTTATACAAGCATTAAGGAAACTGTCATGAAAATAAAACAAAATAGGTTCGTGGCGACTGCAAAAACCTAAAACTTTTCAGTAAATATTGTACTAAATCGATTATCCCGTTTGTCCACCCTAAAATGGCCACCCTAGGGTGGATACTTGGAAACGCGAGTTCATATCTATCTATCCCAGATGGTGGATAATCGGAAATCACTTTTGGTTGTTCTCCCGAATTTTTATCCCAAAAACAGTTATTATCACATTGAATGATTGATTTTACCTTCAAAGAAGAAGTATGAAAGAATGTATTTTTAACCGACTTCAAAAAAGGAGGAGGTTCACAGATCGTCAGATTTTTTTTTGAAATTTACCGATTTGAAAATTATTTTTTTTGTTTGAAAGGGTATATACTCTTAAGTTGGTCCCATTGTTATTTGGTCACGATCTGATGATGGGATCTTGGAGACATCGAGGGAGCTCTTCAAATATTATAAGCACATCTATAGCCATCTATGGCCTATGGATATAATCTTTGAATCTGAAATAAATATTTTGATTTTGATTGATTGATAGCGATTTGGGTATTTTTGATGAGCAGTTGACATTAGACTATTGTAACTTCCAAACTGCAAAGTGTGTCTTTGGATCAGTATTTTAGTTTTTTTGTAAGTTTTAAAATTAAACTTTTTGTAGGTATGCTAATATCTATTACGTATCTTGGGTCAGTTTTTCTATTATGATGTTTCTCTAAATGACTGTACACAGTCGAGGGAGATCGGAAGATACGTTTCCGGCTATCCACCTTAGGGTAGATTTTTTGGGATGTATAATTGGAATAAGAAAGAAAGAAAGAAAAAACGTTTATTTGCGCAAACATGACACAAAAAAAAGTTTTAAATACATAAATGAGAAAAGGTTGGGGAAGCATGCGTCACATCCACGCAAATCGGCTATCGCTCAGCATTATGCTAAGACCCTATGCAAGACAGAGCCCCAGCGCTGGTTTTCAGCGACAGCCGGCGCCGACGTAATGTCGTCGACCGGTGCAGCAAACAAATATTTAGATATATATAATAACCCTTTCTTACTAAATTAGGCTCGGTAAAAAAAGTTAATATTTATGTTTAACCACCCGAAAGGGGTAGTTAGAATATCAATACTTTATAGGTGACCAGTGTTTCATAGCGTCATCGCTGTTTACAATTTTTTTTATTGTTTTTTACCTTTATTTTCCGAGTGAATCTAGCGCCACGGCTTCAAATCTACTGCTGATCATAAAGCCAACATTCTCCAGCTTTTATTGTTTATTCCGATTCCTTTCATAGATCCTTATGATCTACCCATAGATTAACCAAATGGGAGGAACTTAACGAGTCGAAACACAACGTCATCATCAGCAGTTCATTTCAGACAGACTCTTACTGCCAGACAATAGACAGTAACTATAGATCAAGTCTAACAGTAATGGCTGCATCATCATCATCCTCATACTCTGGCCCTGATCACAATGTATTCGGGGTCGGCGCAACATGTCCTTTTTTCCATACTTCTCTAGAACAACTATTCCATTTATTATTTTATTTCTTCTTATTATTTGGTAGTCCTTTCTATCCATATCAACTTTAACACAGTCCATCTATAATTTCTTTGGTCTTCCCCTACTCGTATATTCATTCGAATTCATACTCATAATTTCCTGAGGACATTTTCCTCATTTACACACACTCACACACACACCCACACACACAAAAACGAACACATGTAAACGCGCGCTCGCACACACACTCACAAGTACAAAATAATATGCTAATACCTGATTATAATTTCACGTTGACACGATCTCCCTGTAATGCTCCACGTTTGAGGACTGACTCCCAAAATACAAGCCCTGGTTTAGTATGGGTATCAGTTCAGCTAAAGCAAAAATAAATAAATAATGTGTCTATGTACCAAATTCTTGTGAATGCTCTTCATTTGATATGATTAATTTTTATTTGGTTTACTGCTCAGTTTTTGCTGCCGAACTTGTTATTAAATTTTTTTGGCCGCAGAGTAGCCACGACGACGCCGACGCGACGTAGCGACGTTGCAACTCGTCGTGTGGACAAACCTTAAGGTTGAACTAGTCGCGGGCTCGAACTCATTAGTGGGCATGGCCGAAAAGCACGCTGCCTCACCTGGCATCGTGTCCGACAGAGATATTATCAGTGATGAGCAGTTAGACGCTGGTCTACATGCACAACGTCTAGTTCGCACTCACACAAACACCGTTCCGAACTATTTTAGTAAAAACGAGCGCATACAAAATTACGAAAAGTCCTTTGCAAAATCGAGTTTTATGAAAAAACCACTGCATAAATCAATTACAAATAAAGTTTATTGAACTCTTCGATAATTAAACTTTGTCGGTGCCGACTTTGTGTTGGAGATTTTACACTTCTTATATTGCTTATTAACCCCCAAAGTTGCGTTAAAATTTGCAAGAAAAAGGAATATTTGTGGGCTCCTAACTTTTTAACGGCTCATTATTTTAGTATTCTGTTTCCGCACAGACAAAATTAATAATAAAACAAAACGATATCATGTTTAACTTTGGATGTACCATGTCAAACAGTGGAGTAAAACCCCCCTGAAATTTCTATGGAAAAAATATCAACTAGTTCCACCTTAAGACCGAGATAAATAAACATTCCATATCATATGCTAGTAATAAATAGCATACTTACCAATCGAAATAAATACATTACAATTACTTATTTGGTGTTGTTATAATGATAATTTTATTTCAATAGATATGAATCACAACAATTACAGGATATTAGAAGGAAATTAACAGAAAAAATAATCAACTAAAATATTAATTGTGTTATTGAATTTATTTCCTTTTTTTTACAAATAGTTCACTGTGAAATGTCACCGCAGTTAATCGAGCGTTCAAGTGATTAAAATGAAAATATAAATTTAAAAAAAATTGAAGTGATTTAAAGTGGGCCCCGATATCATTAATATTGTAACAATGAATTCAATCATTGGATACTTTTTGGCCATTCTGGTGGTTAATGATTTTAGTTCTGAGTGTCATCACTTTTTGAGTAAGTTATTATTTCATAAAACATATTTATTACTAACATTAAATTGTTTACCTGTCAAAATCAAAATCATAACACATTTGTTGAATTAGGCTGAGAATCAGCACTTTTCGAACGTCAAAATCACATATGAAAGTCCCCCAAAAGGCTCGCTCGTCAGCACTTCCGAGTGCTTTAGTTGGGAAGAAGTGGCATAACATACGGAACTACTGTACTTCAACACCTTTTAAAAGTAACATTTTAATAGTAACATTTTTTGGGTAGTATAGACCTTTTTTTTGAAAACCCCAAAGTGCGCAAAGTCATAAAGGTGACGAGAAAAAAATCGCTAAGTTTCTTTCGGTATTGGTAGAATAGTGGGAGTAATAAGGGTAGGGAAGATCATATGGCGGGTCTAAATTTGTTTCCAAGCAATAATAAGGCGAAGTCGACGGAACCTTCTTTGCAAGCTCCATTTCTGAATTATTAAAAAAAATAACCTAACCTGTCCGAGTCGGAGTGCCCCAAGTCCCGAGCTCGCTTCGCTCGCTCTTACATCCTAAGTTTTCTTACTATCAATATTAGCATTGCCTTTTGTACATACGATTAATGAGAACCAGAGAACATATAGACTTAAAGGTGAGAACTGTCAAAATAATAACGATAGCAGCACCTACGTTCGATTACGTTTCCTTACCCACGATCTTTTAAGAGTACAAATAAAACTTTATTATTTTTTTATTTAACTTATTATTTGCTTCATAATTGAGTTCATTGCGGTAGCAGCTATTTAAAAATTAATTAAAGTTAAAAACTTACAATATGAATACGATCAATATTAATACTGGCGAAATGTACTATAGGTACACCTCTACCTAACCCTTCGGGGAATACAGGCGTGATTTTATGTATGTATGTGTGTATGTTACCTACAATATTTATACAAAAAAAAAACATTAAAATCCGCTGTCACTTTGTCTGAACGTAAAACGGTACAACCTAGGAGTGAAATTCGTACAATATCTGTGGTAAAATGTCAAATTTATAACGTAAAAACTTTGAATTTTTGGAAAAAAAAAAGTCTCAAAACCGTTGACGCAGTGTAAAATTTTATGAAAGAGTTTTACTCGAAGACCCAAAACAATTTGAAGCTTCGTACGCGCGGGTATTAATGTACAGTGGAGCCAAACAATGTTCCCAGCATATACACATACATAGCTGTATACCATTCTTACACAACTATTTTCTAACTGGGTAGGTCAGAGAGATCTGACGCAGATTAGTCCGTTCAGATTGATCTCTTGAAGTATGGTTGAATTCCCAAATTACCCCACTTAGATACGACGCCTTTTGTATAGGCATAAGAACAATGTGGGAACGACAATACGACAATCAATGAAAACTGACAATACTAGAGAAAGAAGTAAGTAGTTTAAAACCACCAAATACTTAAATCCAAACATCGCAATAAAAAAAAGTTTATTCAAACAATCTAATGTTTTTCAATAAAATATTTAAAAATGTATTCTTTAATGTATTTTACAAAGTATGTGCTCGACAAGAGCGTTTTCCAAGCAGTCACACTGGGCGGAAAGTGTCACTTTTTTACTAGTGCTTTTTACTTTCCTGTTTTTTTTTTAACTCCGTCCTCAGCCCGACGCAGCGACGACAATGGTCAAAGTCGAAGTCAAAGTCAAAGTCGATGGCGATGTTGATGATGAATGAAATGAAATTGTTTATTCTGTAAATAGGATATCGGAATCACTTTTACACGTCATATTAAAAAAAAAAAAATATTAAAAATAAGCTAGTTGAGTTCGGCTTTTCCTATCTGACTACTCTGAGAAGAAAGGCCGAAGCAAACTCAGAGGTCACAGTCTCTTTTAAAGTCCAGACATAATCTTGGTCAGGCCATATGAGGACCATGTAGATTAGTGTCTGAAATGGTCTTCTGAGGAAAGAACCACACAGATTTGAGTGGACCTGTCCAGTCAGTGCAAGCATTTGTCAGTAATCGTGGAGCTCAACTCGACGAACAATACCAAAGAAAGGACATTTGGGTAGGCCGCATAACTACTCAAACTTCCAGACCATCATTAAAACTAACTGAAAAATGATATATATAAAACTGGTATTTTTTGATGATTTTACATAATAATTAAAATGTACAGCAGCTCAATTCCAAGCTTTTTTATCTTCTAAATCAGATATGGGCAACCTTTGACATGTTGAGGGCCCAACTTTAGCGTGCAAATACGTTCGCGGGCCGCGTTTAAAAGGTAAAGTAGGTAAGTACTTAGTGCATTTTTAAGTAGTGATCATATTTTTTGCGATAGATGTTAGACATGAAATAATACGACAATGTTATTATAGTACAATTTATTAAAATATCAAAATGAAATTTTAAAAAATGGTACATTACAATTAAATCGTTAAATTTGCAATTGTTACAAACTACGAAAGTTAAATACACCAAAATCAATGAGACACTTGAGCTTGAATTTGGGAAACTAATCCATCGATATTTGGATTAATTCGACTGATACAAAGACTTTAAAAAAAATCCAAATTATCATCAGTCAGTCTTGTACGATGTGTTGATGTATTAACTTTCATCAATGAAAAGAACTGTTCGCATTTATAAGTACTGCCAAACGCACAAATCAATCTTCTTGCGAATTTTCTAAGCTGCGGAAAATTGTCTTCTTCTAGGTATTTTTTGTAGAAATCGCACAACTCTACGTCTTCAAATTTGGATTTTAGGAGTGAGTTTTCTTGAATCTCGATCAACTCCATTTATAAGTGTATTGGAGCATTTTGTACATTACATTTTGTAGGAGTAGCAAATAAACTGAAACAGTCTTCCATGTTTTTGAAGTCGCTAAATCTGTTCGAAAATTGTTCAGACAGCAACTTGAGTTCTTCAGCATATTGAAATTAGTAACTTGAGTTCTTCAGCATATTTTCATACGCAGAGAGCGTGTTGAAATGGTAACTATTACCAGACAGCATCTGTGACTCCCACAAGCGTAGTTTGATCTGAAACGCTTTCAAATGGCTGTACAAATCATTTACTGACTGTCCTTGTTTTTGAAGTTTCAAATTTAAATCATTCAAATAGCCTGTAAGATCGACCAGAAATGCTAAGTCACATATCCATTTTGGGTCACTTAATTCAGATAGTGGTTTATCTTTTATTTTCATAAAGTCTGCTATCTCATTTCTAAGCTCGTAAAACCGTTTCAACATTTTTCCTTTGCTCAGCCATCTGACTTCACAATAATATGTTACGTCGTTATATTCAGCTGATATTTCATCCAAAAACGCCTTGAACTGACGATGGTTAAGACCTCGGGATCGAATAAAGTTGATGGTTTTTACTACCACATTCATAACATTCTGGAGTCGAATGGACTTAGAACACAAGTTCTGTTGGTGGATAATGCAATGAAGGACTATCAAATCGTCTTTTTGCACATTTAATTCTGTTGCTTTTTCATTCAAAATTCCGATGAAACCTTTAAGTAAGCCGACCATAGAAGGTGCACCATCAGTGCATACTCCAATTAATTTTGACCATGGCAAGCTAAAACTTGTGAATACCTTTTGAACTTCAATAAAAATATCCTCTCCTGTAGTGGTTCCTTTAAGCGGCTGTAAAGCAAGCAATTCCTCAGTAACAGTGAACTCCTTATCAACACCTCGAATAAATAAAGCCAGTTGAGCTGTGTCAGACAAATCGGTGCTCTCGTCTAATGCTATGGAAAATGATTCAAAACCAGTCATACGGTCAGTTTAATGTTGTTTTTATATCATTAGCCATCATTTCTATACGTCGAACAACAGTTCGTCTTGACAAACTAATTTTTTCAAATTCATTTTTCTTTTCGGGACACAAAATACTGCAAACTTCTAACATACACTCCTTGATAAATTCTCCTTCGGCAAATGGTTTTAATGCCTTTGCCAATTTTGAGCTAACTATAAAACTAGCTTTCACAACATTATCAAGTTGTGTTTTTTGTTTATGAAACATTTGTTGCTGTTTTTCCTAATTTGCGGTAAGCTTCTGGATTTTGTCTGTTCTTAATTGTCCTGTCAGTGAGTGCAGCGTAGCATGCTTAGTTGAGTAATGCCTCTTTATATTGAATTCTTTCATTACTGAAATTGATTCATTACACAGCAAACAAATAGGCTTATCATTGTGCAAGATAAAAAAAATTCTTCAGTCCATTTTTCTTGAAACTGGCGACCCTCTGTATCTACTTTTCGTTTCTTTCCACCAGACATCATTTTTGTTTACTTTTCGTTCAACAAACTTAATAACAAACTATAGTTAGTAACCACTCAAGATGCACACAAAGTCACAAAGCATGTTGACGGCTCGAGTAGTTCGCTAGGATATCGCTTGTCCAAGTTATCACCTCGGTAGCTCAAATAGAACTGAACTAACGTTCGGGCCATCCACCCACTTATGAAGGAATAATCTGGAATAAACTAGTTTGGAATAATTGAGAAGCAATAAATCTTTTGATGTGTCGCCCGTGAGGCGGCAAATCTCAAAGAATTTGATCGAGCAAGTCGAGTGGCGGCAATTCCAAAGAGTGAGGCGGCAAACATCAAAGGATTTGATGTTTGCCGCCTCACTGTCACTCCCGTGAGTATACGTACCTAATGTAATATTTTTTAAATTGGGTTTTTTCAAAATGTCTCGCGGGCCGGGTAATATCTTACAGCGGGCCGGTTGTTGCCCATATTATGTCTAAAGGCTCTTTCTCTTTTTAGCGGTGTTTTTCTCTTTTTAGCGGTGTCTTTGTGTCGCGTTGCGTGTCGCGCCTGTTTGAAA
Source organism: Omphaloscelis lunosa (assembly GCA_916610215.1). NCBI lineage: Eukaryota > Metazoa > Arthropoda > Insecta > Lepidoptera > Noctuidae > Omphaloscelis > Omphaloscelis lunosa. Next base: position 14,415,062 of record OU744270.1, read on the forward strand.
GAGCCTTAAATAATCTGAAATTTTATAGTACCCTTTTTTACAAAGTTTGGTTTTAATACAGATTTTAAATCTATTAATGGGAAGTTTGTTGTAAAAGCGTATACATTGACCCATGAACGAGTTGCCTACTTTGTGGAGACGTGTGCGATGTATAATAATATACTTACGAATAATATTGTTTAAATTATTTATGTACGTCAGCCAAGATGTCAGATGTTACACATCATATGCGAATATTGTAAGGTTGGCTCGTTTTTGTACTTCCTCGCACAATGCATAGTAAAAAACAAAACGTCGGTGTTACACGTGCGTGAGATGATTTCCGACTCATTTTGACTTATACACTCGTCGGAAATCACCTACTTTCCGCACTTGTAGCATAAATAACTATAAAAACGTAATAAAGAAATAGTAATAATTCAAATTATGTTGTTTGCTCTTTAATTTCATTTTTTGTCGTTTCACAGCCAAGGATCATTTCGTAATGAGATCGGTTCGGAACAAAATATTAATAAATTTTCTTGAAATATTCATAATTTTTCACTATTCGTAAGCGATCCGTTGGAGGCGAGACATTAGGTAGGTATACTAAACAAAATAAAAACGATGCGACAAAAATCACGGTCCGCAAGAAATTACGATTCATCTGTGTGGATGCTCTGCAACCCTGTCTAACCTAATCTGTGACACTTATTTTTGGAAAAGAATGTTTTCTTTTTATTTTTTATTAATTACTTACTGTTTCCAGGTGAACAAAAAGTAACACTTTATGGTGCATTCAATTTTGGTTACAAAACAGGCAATAATAAATTTTTACTTATGGAAATAACTCTCAAGAATATATCATCGAGGGTGACCTTCGTCAATTTAGTATATGATAATAAACCTTGTTTTGGTAAGTTTGTTACTGCGTTAAGGGATGAGTATCTTTATCTTTTTGCAATTTGCAGCTCATTATCAAATTATAGGATAAAAAAGGTTTTTGGATTTACAGTAGGTACCTACAATAATTAATTAAATTCTTTATTAAGAGTAACTATGAGACTCATACAATGTTAGGAACATAAAATAAACTTACAACTATGTTAGTGACACAATTACACAAACACACACAACAAAATAATCACTGCTTCAGCATTCCAGCTGAGATACTGGAGCAACGACTTACAATACAGCAGTCCAGCCTGTCAGCAATAACTCCCAGGATGCTGCTGGAACTGGCTCGCACGCTGCGCACCAAGTACGCATATCTTTTACGCATTAACGCATAAAAGCAATCAACACGCAGTTCCGCAATCCCTGATGCGCTACAGAAGCGAGGCAGTTCCATCAACACCCTTTTTTTTTTTTTTTTGAGGGTGGGAAATCATCAAATAACTTCTCCCGCTCTGGGCGGAGCGAGAGGGCGTGTCAGACTCTTACTGACTAAAACCCACCCGTGTTCCTTCGGTTGCCCTGTTGCCGGGGGCCACGATCTCCCTTTCGGTTTTCTTCGCAACCCCGGCAGGCATCGGCCCTAGTGGACCCCTTCAAATCTGCTGACATCTCTTTGAGGCGCGCGTGAAACACAACGCGCCGTCGACCCGGGCCTAGTCCTTATCGTACGGTGAGCCACCCATTGCTCACCGTCCGTAAGCCCGCGCCTACGGTGGCCGGAAATCGCGATTCCCGACGCCCTGGGCGTCCCCTCCTGCGGCGGTTAGGGTTAGGGGCGTGAGGGCGCGAAATTTGCCTCTCCCTCACGCGTTCCGCCTCCTCCTTCGCGAGCATTACAGCTTCGCAGAAGGAGGTGACGGCCTCCCATTTCCTCTCGCTCCGTACCATGGCCCGAACCAGGGCCGGACGCGAGAGATTACCGCCGCCAATCGCCTCCACGAGGACACGGCGATGCTCCGCCCAAGCTGGGCAGACCTCCACCGTATGCTCCACCGTGTCCTCCGGGCGATCCACACAATGGTGACACCCGGGCGTTTCCTCCCGCCTTATCCTGTGCAGGAACCTCCCGAAACAGCCGTTTCCGGTGAGGACCTGCGTCAGGCGAAAGGTGAGGACGCCGTGGCGCCTCTCTAGCCACTCCTCAAAGAGGGGTCTTATCGCCGCAATTGTGGCGTGTCCATCAACACCCTGAAAGCATTACTGTACTGCACCTAAAGTAATCATCAATACAACTCTCGTTCTCTGCGGAAACTAGGTGTGAAGAAGAGAGAAGGAAACACTTTTATGAACTAGCGACCTATACAGAGCTGTGCTTCGCTAAAAATTAAGAAAATTAAGTATTTTAATCTCTTCCAGGGTCGGAGCAAGTAATTAAAGAGAAAAAGACAAGTGAAGTTAAATTTATGATCCTGAAACATTTACGATGCGACCACATATTAGTTGACGTAGAATTATATAGCCACCAAGGAATTTGTGACATAATTAATATAGCTGAAGCGAGAGGTAGGACCACTTTGACATCAAATTGGGAACAGGATATGTCTTACTACACATACCCGGAAAAACATATTCGGAAACATTACCCTGGTAAGATTTTGTTAAATGTTCTATCTCTACTTATCTTTTATTGTTTTCAGAGAGTGTTTAAAAAAATGGTAATCGTAAAAACCAAATTTTACAGGAAAAATACAATACAGTTTTTTGTGAAAGTTTATTAACTAATATATATATAGCGGAATTGTTAAAATATTTAAAAAAATGATTTTGTACATTCATTATAGTACATCTTAAAATTTTGTAACTTCTGAAATAACCGTAGGAAATTAATAAAAAAAATTGACAAAGTATAATCGGACCTCTTGATATCGAATATACAATAACCTTAAAACTATCGTAGTAGAACTTTACCATTTTATTTGCCAGGGACAGCGATAAAGTCAGTCAGTTTTGATGTGTAACATCGTTCTTCTCGCTTTCCTGCTATCAAAATTTAAATCTAAAAAAACGAAATAATCAATCTGTTGGAGTGATTCCGTGAAAAGGGACGGAAGTGTGTCACAGGAAGCCGGGGAAGCGCGCGCTATTTGATTTGACCAATGAGCGCGCGCGGTGCTTGAGTTGGCTGGCAGAAACGACCTTGATGAGGCCCCGCCCCTTTAATGTTGCTTATTACCAAGGTGAGAGGTCAGATGTTACACATCATATGCGACTACTGTAAGGCTCGTTAGTTTATTTTTATTTTTAATCCCTGTATGTTTACGAATTTCCATGATCTAGAAATGTTTTTAGTACCTATCTAAAATGATAAGTAATGTCGCATACAATAGCAAAACACGAACATAGCAAAACACACCACGCGCGCGTGGTGCTACAGTTGGTCGTCAAAAACGACCTTGACGAGGCCCCGCCCCTTTAATGTTGCTATTATTACCAAGGTGAGATGTCAGATGTTACACATCATAAGCGACTACTGTAAGACTCGCTCGTTTTTTATTTGTTAAACAGAGGTGTAAAAATAGGTACAGAAATCTCTTTGTTTTGTATACAAAATTATAATTAAGTAACAAATTTTTTTTTGTTCAATTTGAACGACAAAAGCTATCAATGCTAATTTATATCCTAAAACAAAGTTAACGATACTGCGAACTTTCTGTTAGAACATTGAATTATTATTAATAGAGAATATGTCATGCTCACTTAAATGTCTCGCTGATGGTGGCGAGTGTGTTGGATCATTCGGTTCCCTACAAAATGGTTGAGCTGGATGGTGCTGATCCACGCGTCATGTTCGTGAACGGGCGCCGTCAGTTGAAACTGGTCATCTCTTATCTGCCAGGGCTTATTTTTATCTTTAATCTTATATTTTCAATTGCTTTTGATTATTTTTTGTACATTGTTCTGACATATAGAAGCAACAAGAATGATGTACCCAGGATTTTGTAATATCTATATTTAAAAGAGTGTCCTTGGAGTTTCTTGCCCGTTCTTCTCCATAGAGATCTACATTTTGGAACTGGCAACTAGTTTCAACTTTCTGACTAACTGACAGACTCTTTGACAATTCAAAAGTGCCTGTAAATGGTTTAATTGAAATAAATGCTTTGAGTTTGAGTTAATTAAAAATCATAAAACTAGTTTTTTTTTTTCTTTCAGTGACCGACGTTTGTTTAGCGCCAAAACCTTGTGAAATTGTCGTTGATTTAAAAAACAAATGCGAAGGTAAATTTTTCAAGACTACTAGAACTTAGGAGAACTAGAATTTTAGGAGACGAGAACAGTCATGCAAAGAAATTGACATACCTACAGGAAGCGAACTGCGACTACTTTTAAATAATGTTGTGAGTGTACCTACTGAGTAGTCAAGTCTTTTACATCACTCTCATAAGTGTGAGTTAACCGTAAAACGTTAATATATTTGACTGTAGATATACCAAATTCTTTGTTTGTACATTCAGCAACAAATTAGCATTTCAGTATAATTAAATTTCGATAGAAGTGATGTTTCGGTCCAATAATTGACCGAGCGAGCGAAGCGTCTCTGCTCCAAGTCTGGCAAATTGCTTCTGTGTGTCAGTTGTTGTAACTCCTCTACAGGTCGTATTTTACAACCGATCTGGACGAAACTTGATATTTACAGGTTTTACAACTTAATAGAATTTTTGTCGTCGGGGATTTTTAATTGAAGGGTTACTTCCTCCAACAAGGGGGCTACTGGATATCTCTGCGTTATGAGATCCGATTTCGATGGTTCTTTTTTTATTTGAAAGGTAATAAACTGTAAGTTGGTCGCATAAAAATTTGGTGAAGATTTGATGAGGAGGGCATGATGAGCAGAATAGCTCCATAAAATGCAGTAACTTGCTCACTTTTAGATTTCTATCAATGGAATGGCACCTAGGACCAACTTCTAATCACAAAACTAGTGAAATCTAAGCTTTAAAACCAATGTTAATGTTATTTTTATAATTAGGTCACTAGATGGCGCTACAGGAAAAAACATGGTAAATCGTTTTAAATAACTTAAATGGTAAATTAATGGTTGCAAAAAAAATTGTGCTCGTGATGTGTACTGTTCACAGAACTACTAGTATAACTAAGAGTCTTAGAGAATTTTAGTGATATGATTCTGTAAATACATACAGCTTGGCCTGTGAAACGGTGGCGACGTCCAAAGAATTTTTTTAGATGCCTCTCTCCAAGGACCTGTAATTCACCATTGCTCCCATAAAGATCGTGCTTAACGGTTATGGAGGAAGAGCAAGAGACAGACGAATGTTGTAGCCAACAAACAGATGTCGTATAATATCATCACCATTATCTGCCTAGCCAATTCCCAATTATATCGTGGTCGGTTTCAAGTCTAACCGAATGCAGCTAATTACCAGTTTTTTACATAGAGCAATCGCTCTTGAGATTTCTGTACCTATTTAGCATAGAGCAGTCGCTCTATGTAAAATACTGGTAGTCAGCTGAAGAAAGGCTGTAGCCTAAGTAATACGACCCAGTTACTGGGTAACACGACACCCTTGATACGACTGGTTTAATTCCAGGTACACTTGTTACAGAAAGAAAGATTAAGACAACGACAGCGAGGATGATTACGGATTTCAAAAACTTGAACAATACTTTTATTGTTCCAACATCTTCACACAAAAACCTGGAAACAACGACTAATCAAACTACTGGGAATAATACTAGTAAGTTTGTCTTATTATTTTAATATTATCAATCACCCTTGCTGATAGCGACTAACTGTTATGGAACATTTAGTTTAGTGAAGATGGCTTGTGTTAAAACATGGACCAGTTCGTGAAACAAAACGAATTGAATTGTTTCTGGGCTTATGTAGCCATTTATATCTTAAAGTATTATTAGAGATAATATACATTTAATTATTAATAATACTTAATTATATCTTTGTAAATAATAGTTTTTTTACCGTAACTCTAAATATAAACAAGCACTAAATATGTGCAATACATGTTTTGTGGTTAAGTTGTGAGAGATTAACTCGATGCTCTTCATGTGGTCTTTTCGAGAGGACCGAATTCACACAAAAGTTAGATTCAGTGAAAAATTCTCCACTTACAAACTATTTAAACCCCCCAAAAATGTTGCCTTCATCAAGTAATATCAGGGGAAAGGGCAGCTTCATTTTCTTGCACTCAGAATGTACTTACAGTGATCTCCAAGCAGTTGGTCAGGCGAGGTGATACCGGCGATTCCGTTGCGAGCATTCATTAGAAGCTCCGTAACCGAGCACATGTTGATAGTAGTATGAATAATTATGTCACAGTTTTAAAACTTCTAAATAAAAGACAAATTGTGGTTTCAGGTGCAAAGAGTATAAACATCATCGTCATTGTAGTTGGATCATTATCAGGCGTAACGTTTACCCTGCTAGCAATTATTGTCATTTGGAATCGTTACATCAAACACAGTCCACAAGGCGCACCCGACTTACCGACAAACCACGTAAGTTTATACTATGTATATTTATATATTATTAGAAAGATCGGTCATTCTTACAAACAATCGTAGTATGGTGATTACTCGTCTGTTTGACGGTGTACGTTCGAAACTAAAAATTCTATCAATTTGTCTTATCTAGCCTTGTACGGAAGCAGAATTGGGAAAAAGTATTCGTTTGCAAGTTCTGAGCGTCGAAACTTCCATATTTCAATACTAATTATAACTCATTTTAGGACGTAAATAAATAACCTATGTAGTAAGAAAATGGCAAAAAAGAAACTGTATAGAAATAGATAATTTATTCAAAAGTTCAAATAATTTTATTTTGCGTAGGTTTGTAGATTTTCCATAATATCTATACGCCCAAAGGTCTGTTCATGAAATGTTACGCGCTCATTTTCGTTATAAATCATCGTCTATTTCACTAAATAAATAATTAAAAACTAGATACTTATTGAATAAAACTAAACAAATAAATAACTGCACTAAATAGCATGTATTAGCCACGCCACCAACGAGTTCGAGCCGTCCACTAGTGCAACCTTAAGTGTTCGTAGTGAAACAGTTTCAAGGAAGTACTGATCCCATGCCCCTGAGGTTGCATTACTTTGGTTTCATCAAGTACATGTTATACTGCAACGCTTGGGATCAAATAATAAAACGTATTGTAGCCAATTGAGCGAGTATGTACGCAACGAGCAAAACTTGCCCAATAAAGTAGAACCCCATAAAAAGCCTAACATTCATACATTAAAATAGGACTTGTATTTTTCAGCATAGTCAGCCGTTCTACCTGAACATGCTCTTCCGAAGAGAGTGTGATCAGGAGATCGCAGAAATAGATCAACACCAGTATGAGGAAATAACTCCTCAAGTTTCTGCAGGTGGCCGATATTTAACAGCAGCTGGATGGATGTGGACAAATAAAGTAATTATGTAGTATGGAATGCGTCTTCTGCGTGTTCTTCGGTCACTTATGTAAGTAGCATGTAGTCAGGCGGACACAAGGTGAGCACCTTCATCGGTTGAGTCTTGCCGGCCATGATGTACTCCTTCGACATACTCAAGTGGACGCAGACGGAGCTTGCTGTCCTTTGCACTTTGAATGTAGTTTGAAAAACAATCCCAATGTATGTATTATTGAGTATATCAAATTTATTTCTGACTAGCACTTTGCTAGTGATGTTCCGTCCACCCTATATTTTTTACCTCACGTGTGTGAAATCCGGCATTATTCCTTGTCTACACCATAAATAAAAAAATATAACTTAATTAATGTAATTTTGTATGTACTTTGACTGTCATGTTTGGTTGTTTTCCTACACATTCCTTGCCTAAGTAGAAGTGCGTCGGAGGGCGGACGCACATACCTGTATAGCTGTAATTTTGTGAAAATTTTTATTTTACTGTACTTTACACCATTATTATTGTTGTTGCTAGTCATGTTGTGCCTTTACGTTTTGTGTGATAATCAGATCGAAACCTATAATATGAACCTAGTGATATACTGTGATTGTTACCTGTTGTAGTTGCCTTGTGGAAACGTAAAGGGAACGTCTGTGCAAAATTTCAGCATTGTTGATGTTTGTTATAATGAATTGGAATTAAATTATTTGTTCTGATTTATAGAATGTAGCTATTATGATAATAATAAAAGTAATTTCGAATTTATTTTCATTTTAATTTTGCTTTATCTGTCTTTGTAACCTTCTTTGTTATATTTAATTATTATTGTGTAAAAATCTTTTTGATTTTATTCTAGACACGTATCCTGCACGTTGCATCGTTCTTATGTTGAATATTATTATTTTGTAATTTTATGTTAATTTAAAATATTGGCCATGGAGTTTCTTGTCCGTTCTTCTCCATAGGAACCTACGCTTTTAAATGGCAACTAGCTTCATTTTGCTGACTGACCGACTACTTGACAGGTCATTTATAAATGTTTTGTGTAATGTTAAGAAAATCTACTTACTCAAATCTCACAAATAATCCTCACAAATACTAAAACTACTTCAATCAATCTGCCTAGCTTTTTCCTACCTATGTCGGCTGCCAGTCTCCTTTGATGCAGTTGAATACCAGTATTTTACATGGAGTGACTGCCTCTCTGACCTCCACAACCCAGTGACTGGGCAACACGATATCCCTTGGTGAGACTCGTAACGATTATCAAAGATCTACGAATGACAGCCGGGACCAACGAGGCACGGAGGGGTTTCGATATGTAATGGATCTGGTCTCCCATCCACGGTCCGACCTCAGCAAGCGTAGCTTAACCTTCTATCGGCCCGTTTAACTGTTATTATAGCCACGAGCATACGAATACTGAATTGCTGTAGCTATTTGTTATTCCAAAAGTTAAGTGGGAAACCATTTTTATTAGCACCAGAGAGGGTCCGCACCGTGAAGATAATGAGAAACAAAACCGACTACTATCAATTCGTACTTCATCTTTTCTAGTTCTAAACGAAATATAAAACTCACTTCTATCGAACCTTAGAACCGAATGAAAATATCAAAGTCAAAGTCAAATCATTTATTTCAAATAGGCCCATGAATGGCACTTTTTAACGTCAAAATTTATAAAATAATATAATTGATTCTAATCGCCCCTTCCAAAAGGTAGTTTTCGTATGGAGAAGAATGGGCAAGAAACTCCACCGTTACTTTTTAAAAATGTTTTACAATCAACTCAAACTCAAACTCAAAGCATTTATTTCAAATAAACCAATTACAGGCACTTTTGAATTGTCAAGGGGTCGGTCAGTCCGAAAGATGAAGCTAGTTGCCCATTCCAAAGCGTAGTAGGTACCTATGGAGAAGAACGGGCAAGAAACTCCATGGACACTCTTTTAAATCACAATATGTTTACAAAATATTGGTTACATCATTCATATTAAAGTTATAAATGTGAGAACGATGCAAAACGATAAAAGCGTCCGTAATAAAAAATAAAACAATTCAAAAATCAAATTAAATTAAGCCATGGCAGCTAGAAGATTACCAGTCCCTACTGAGAGCGCCCGTTCACGAACATGACGCATGGATTAGCACCATTCAGCTCAACCATTTTGAAGGGAGCTAAATGATCCAACACACACGCCACCGTCAGCGAGACATTAGAGTGAGCATGACATATTCTCAGCCGCAAGGGCACATTCAAGTCAATGAAAGACCTACCTAGTAAATGGTAGCTTTAAAGTAGGTACATAGTACTCACACCTGTTATGAAATTATACAATGCTAAGGGATTGAATTTATACAATGCAAAGATGAGTAGTTTTTAAATCTTCAGCAACTCCAACAATATTTTCAAATGCTAATCAATTAGTTTATGCGCCCTTGTGGAGCAGGACCAGCGTTTAGCCAAGCATTTATATCAGCGATGTAATCCCCCAACTTATAATATGCTTGGCTGCAAAGTGTGCGTTTTATATAAGATTTAAATTTCGTTTCATTCAGTTGAAGTATGTGGGGAGGTATTTTATTGTAACATTTTAAACAGTACCCTATGAAAGATGAGTCCACTTTAGCCAATCTGAAACATGGTTGAACTAATTGGTCCCTATTTCTAGTGATATAATTGTGTCTTGCACCTCTTTTAATAAAAAGATGTAGATTTTTCCTTACGTACATAATGTTTTCATAGATATACTGACAAGGTACTGTCATGATGTTAATATCTTTAAACAGTTCCCTTAGAGAGTCGCGCCTGCGGAGGCCATATATGGCTCTGATGGCTCTTTTCTGCAGAATAAAAATAGACTCGATGTCTACAGCCCGACCCCATAGTAAAATACCATACGACATAATACTATGAAAGTAACTGAAATAGACTAGCCTCGCGGTATCTACATCCGTAAATTGACGTATTTTTCTCACAGCATATGCTGCTGAACTTAGCCGTCCTGAAAGGGATGTTAAATGAGGACCCCATTGAAGCCTTGAGTCGAGCGTGATCCCCAGGAAAACAGTTTTATCGACAAATTCTAGTTTCTCTTGATTCAATACTATCTCACAATTACTACTTTTGACATTTGGTAAAGACAATCTTATGCATTTAGTTTTTTTACCATTTAATACTAAATTATTAGCAGTGAACCAATTTTGGACTTGCAGCAGGGCGTTATTTACGTCGTCAAGATTTGATGCACGTCTATTAATTTTAAAAATTAAGGAAGTATCATCAGCAAATAACACCATTTGTGGTTGGGTTTTTAACAAATGGGGCAGATCGTTAATATATACTAAAAAGAGGAATGGACCTAATATCGATCCTTGTGGTACACCCATTTTTACTTTTAAAGCAAGTGAATTGACACCATTTATTTGAACTTGCTGCTGTCTACCATTTAAATAAGATTTTACTAAACTAAGCGCAAGTTTTCCAAGTCCGTAATGCTCAAGTTTCGAGATTAAGGTTTCATGGACACACATGCACAATCATTCACAATAGTTTGTATAAGTACGTACATTAGTTATGGTTTAAGAATTTTATTATTCCTCGTTAAGAATACTTACACGAGACACAATATTATTTTAATTTACATAAAATGTTTATGAGCGTACAAAAACGATGTTAAAAGTAAGTTTATAAAAATAAATAGGAAGGTAGGGACAAAAAGTAAATATCAACTTATCATGAACCGAGTAAACACGGATCTAAAGTAAAAGTAGATGTATTACTAGATGTGGCATACATGGCAGCGTACCGACTGAATAAGGATTTTTTATTTTTTTATTTTGTTTGTTTGCTAAAGCTAGTATTCTTATATTATTATCGTTATTTACACATTATATACGATTTAAGTTGGTTTTTAAAACAAAACATAATTTTCGCTTCTTTTATTTTCATGGGAATTTTATTTTATATGTTAACACCTTCAAATTCAATGTTTTTCTTCCCGTAATTAACTGTTCTGGAGGACGCGTTACTAAGTAATTGGAGTTTCGTAGTTTAATTTTTTGCACTTGATGTTTTTTTGTGAATTTTACTGTTGTATGAATATCTTTATGTACTATTTTGCGTATTTGTATAAAGATATAGTTAATATATGACGTTCGAAATTTGAAATTAAATAATATTTTGATTAATCTATTTTGTGTTGTTTGTAATATTTCCAGGTTCGATTTAGTTGCGGTCCCCCAGATTCCTATTAGATAGTCTATATGTGGTTTAACAAAAGAATTATAAATTATGTATCGAACTTTCCGAGCGTATGCCTACTATATGTATACTATACTTCCATAACTTTAATTTTAACAAAATTATTATTATTATTTAACTTTTTTATTATTAATTATTTATATTTACTTTTTATTATAAATTTCTGCTTTAAAAAAATATTTGTCTGAGCTTAGCTATAATTTTTCTATAACTATTGACATTACTCAAATAAACTAAACAAAATAATTAAAAATCTATTCTTCTTCATCATGAGTGCTTTCATCATTGTCACTTTGTAATAACTTGTCTTCAGTTGCTTTAGAATATGGAAGTTTTAAATATTCATGGTGATAACATTTTGGAATAGTTCCATCAACACACAACTTTTTTAGAACATTATACTTTTCAAAGATACTGGAAGCCTGTGTTGATAAAGTTGATTAATTGAAACCATATTGATTCCACTAGGCTTGCTTTCTATATTACTTGGTTTTTCTTTACCTACACTCTTTTTTTTTTTCTTTCCCTTTTCCTTTTCGCTTACCAATTCATGTATTTTTTTTATCAAATAAAATCTCACTCGCATAAGCAGTTTCAATCATAATATATTTTACTTCCATTTTCCCAATGTTCTTCTTTTTAAAAGTGACAATTCTTAAATCTTTTAGTCTTAAGTTTTTGTCTTTAAGAGTAGGTTTGGTAAAAGTGATTGCTTCAAAATTTAGGAATTCACTGTGATCATTATAAGGTCCAGGCCTTTTCCTGGAACTCTCTATGAAAGATGGCCATTGTGAAGGGGGCCATACAATTATCTTCTGTACAGCTTTCTCAATAGTGGCATGCATTGAGTCTACTAGCATATATGTATGACCAGGTAAAAGGTAATTAATATGTAAGGTTTCCAAATTTACGGATGTTTTAAAAAAATGGTGAATCATTGCAAGAATGGTTTTGTTTTTGTTTTGGTGCATTAATCACAGTATAATAATAATTTGTAATACCCTCTTTTATCGACCACCTATAAATATTTATAGAGCCAAGTGCCTATCTCATTACTCCCACGTTTGCCATCACTTTCACCCCATACGAAACAATATCCCTTTTGAGTCCAACTTTCGTAAACCGTAAAACAATACACTGCATACTTACGACTATAATACAAGAGCATACTTCCCCATATGGGGTGTTAAGAACTTTTTGTAAATCAAAACTGGCTACTAAAACCTTGTTACCCGGTATATGCAATTGTTGATGAAAATGAAATCTAGCTTTACATGCTGCTTTTTCTTCCATGTGTTTAACAAACACCGTATTATCTATCTCTTCGGGGTCATTTTTCTTTTTCATACATAAAAGGCATTTATCCTTTTTTTGCACGTAGAAGCTGTAATTGTACTCATTTTTAAAAATATTTACAAACCGACGTTCGCTCAAAACTTCCTTCTTTTCTTGAAGTTGTTGCTTTTTATTTAATGTGTACATGTGGGATACATTTTTTAATTCCTGAGATAGATATAAACGTTTTGACGATTTTCTGCAATAGTGTTTTGGTACTGCAGGTAATTTTTCTATGAAAAATCCCTTGATGATAAATCCCTTGCTGATTTATGTGGTTCTTCATTATATTTAAGAACTACGTTTACCTTTCTCTCATCTAGTTTAGCTAGTCCATCGCCATCTACGTTACCTAATATATATATTAAGTATATATTTTTTGACGTAAGGGACAGTTAATACAAAGTGTGTATTTTACGCCAATGTGATAAGTTATTACCAATACATACGTCAATCGCATTTTTACTTTTGTACGATACATCATATTTTTGTTTAAAAAATGATTTAGGAACGTCATTTTTCTGTGGCTTATCGGACATTTTTTTCAAGCTACAGCGATGTTATATATACCATTCGAAAGAGCGCAAAAATCTGTATCGGACTGTATTCAAAACTCATTTTGAGCAAAATGTCCCTTACGCCAAGTTAGATTACAGCCGACGATATCCTTTAATTGATCATTCTAATCTTTTCGAGCTACGCGTAAGCTACGACGCGGATTGTCCATTTTTGCTAAATTAAATTAACTTGACGAGAACTCAGCCACATCGACAGCATTACTAGTGAGCTCGCACAGGTACTTCATTGTGCAGGAATTCGTGCACTCAGAGCAAGACAGGAGTGAGGCATCGTCTGTGACGTGGCTCCACAGTCGCAATGAGGCTCACCTAAGTCTAAATAAGTTGTATCTACAGCGGCCCATTGGTGGGTCATGGCAGTTCATGGCAACAAGCACTTCTGTAGACTCGACATAGTCAGCTGGTGTTTGAAATGCAACAGTTTCCATTTTTATACGAATAATGACAGAAAGAAAAACTTTGAACAATGAAGATTTATTTATTTATCGTTTTTCCATTAACAGGTTTCATCACCCCAATTATTTGAGCATATGGCGATTCTTCCTTATGCCTTGGTGGTTGACTGTCTCCGGGCATTAAACTGAGGTCTGCATATACAACTTCATTAACGGCGGCCTGAAAAAAAATAAAATACCTATCTTAAAAAGAATTTTCTTCTCGCCTTGCTACATCATTGAAGTCTGTCTGTGCTTTTGAAATAACTGTCTCTTCTGCCAAACATGAATGGTTTTGGCAAATCAAATCTCATTTTTATGTATGACTGTCTATCCGCTCGAACGCTCTAATCTTAGGATTGGCTGAATAGATTTTAATGCGACTTTCACAGGAAGGTTTGTGAGTTTGTAATTATGTTCAGAATGATGTGGCTTTCCGACCTCCTCGCGCTAGGATCCTAAAAAGACTATGGGAGGAGAAGGTTCACGTCAATAGTGCAGTGGGCCTGGGTGACGCGGGAATACGAGCTGCGTGACACACCAAGGTGATTTCCTGGAGATATAAGCAAAGGTTCTCGCTGTACTTACATATGTATTAATTTCCATTGTTTTCACTGGATGTGACTTTCGATGACAATATTTTGTTTTGAAAAATAAATAAGTGACCAATATTATAACACACATCACTATGGCGGATGTTATCACGTATATTAACACATTTTGAGAAGATGGCTGTCGGTCACTTTCTGAAAACAAAAAACATTTATTATTATAAGGCTTTTCTTATTTTCTGTAGCAGTAAGAATATTTATTGCAAAAAGCTCGTGCAGTGGTCAGATAAAAAAACTACATCTAATAAAATTAAATAGTACGATACAAAGTCGCTTTCCAATTGCTTTTTTGTCGCTTGTCTATGTGCGTTTTGTTGTAGTTCTCACCGTAATTTAGACAATTTATTACTTAAAGTTTATGTGCTGTACTTACATTAATATTTAACTTAGGTACAAGTGCAGAAATCTCGAGTTTGTGACACGTCGTCACATCAGTATATCATACATGCACACCCGTGCGAAGTATCGAAGCGGTTGCTAATATAATACCTTCAATTCGTACTTACCAGTATCGTTAATTGTTTTTCCTATGTTTTCATAATGTGGTGATGTTAGAACATTGGAGTTAAAACTACTATTATTCGATCTTTCTAAAACCATAACTGGCTTTGCTGTCGTTGTCTTCATATTTCTATCAGTAACAGCAGGGTCACCTGCAATGAAGCCAGTCTTACCAAGTGGTATCGTGTTACCCAGTAACTGGGTTGTAGAGGTCAGATATGTAGTCGAGCTTATTGCGAAGTAATTGCATTCATTTGATCCCTTGGTACATCGGTATTACTTAACCTTCAGTTATGCAATTAATAAGTAAGATATTTAAGGGTTCACTCTATACATCATATCCTTTAGAAACACGATTACTTGTAGTTTCGTCTATAGAAAAAAAATCCAAAGTAATCTCTAAAAAACGACATGAACACTTAGTACGGCGTAAATACTTCACGGAAACTCATCAGTTTTTTAATAATAACAAAAATACATGTTTTCGATAACGTTCACAATTTACATTATCAAAATGTTTATTTGTAAATTAGCGCGCCAACCGCCCATTCTTTATTCCACTTTATCCCATTCATTAGTGGCAAAAGCTCGGTGCGGCCTTAAGGCTCCGTGCACGAAAAAAGCCTTTTTCATCAATAACTTATCTAATAGTAGGAAAGCTTGAAATAATTGAAACATTAAGTCTGTGTAAGTATAAAAGTACAATTTTCGTGGTGCTAAACCATTCGTGTCAGTCACAGCACCTGTTAATAGTTGCATCACTTTGGGCACTCGAAAACAAGGTTTTCGAGTGCCCAAAATGAGTGCCTTAAAGTGCCTAATGTGTGATTTTTTTATTTCTGGATGTGGTTTGTTAAATAATAGGAAAAAATACATTACTGACAGCGTTTAAAAAAAAATTATTTCAACTTTTTTTTCTGCTATATTTTGTATGGAAGTTGAAAAGAGTGTGGTCTACTCGTGTAGACCAATAATAATATAATTTTGATGATATTTTTTAATTTTCAAAATCAAAAGCAGTTTCCTCTAACGAAACGATCAAACGTCAATCTCGTCAATTTTTGGAAAACTTGTTGCAAATTTTAGTGATTTTCTACAAATCCTTAATTTATTTGAAAATTCCCTTTCCGCTATATACAAAACAAAGAATTCGACTTTTCAAATCACAAATAATTTTGTTTAATTCTGTTTCCTTTTCTCACAACAAAATAAATCAAAATCAGTCGATTTCGTGCCTCAAGCCGACCCCAACATAGTTAAGAATAGGCTTGGCAGGTGACTAATCTAAATATGTTGGAATATTATGATTATGTTGTTGATATTGTAGGACCCCTTAGTGTTTTTTTGACTAAAACATTAGTCTTTAGCTTGTCCTCTCTAACGGTTAGGCATTTTTAACTGACTTCTAAAAGGTGGAGGTTAACAGTGCGGATGTTTATATTTTTTTATTTTTTTATGTATGTTCGGGCTTAACTCCGTCATATATAGACGGATTTGCAAAATTCTTTTTTTGAAAGGGTATACTTCCGAAGTGGCTTTTTATCAAGTAAGGATCTGATGATGGGATCCTGGAGAAATCGATGGAACTTTTTAAATATTATAGGCACACTTATTGCGATTTTGGTATTTTTTACAATAACTCGTGCAGTTGCTCTCGGACAGCACCATTTGGTGAAGTGGAACTGATGTTGAAGACCACAGATGGCCTGCGGAACTACTTAATAATAAGTATTACACGGGTTGCGATTAGATTTCTTTAATATGGTTGCCAAACAATTTATGCTCACACAATGCATATGGAGAAGTGGAGCTGATGGTGAAGTACCAGAGAACTCCTCAATGATTAACGTCCCTGCATTGCGGAAAGCAATATTTTGTAAAAGGTGATGAGTAGTTGACATATGGCTATTGTAACTTAGATAAATTACAAAATGACCCACTAAAAAGCGAGAAATAAAAACGTTTTTCCAAAAAAAAAAAAGCAAGTGCCTTCCAAAAAAGAAGTGTAGTGTTTTTGTTTGGAAGTCGGTTGTTTTTTATGAGAATTGTTTGAGTAGTAGTGAATAAAATAAGATGACTGGCTTATTTTGTTCGAGTAACAATAGGTATTGAGAAAGGACATATTATTATTAAAACTATTCAGTTTACTTTCGTTTAAGAAAAATCAGAGCCAGAAGATATTTTCACTTCAGAGTTTAATTCGAAAAGTACCTCCGTATAATAGTGCTTGCCAAACTATGTTAGCTTTTAATCCAGTGCGATGCGCGCTCGGAAACGGTCGCGCATCACTCTTCGCTACGAATTGTTAATTCGCGCTGAGCTTGGCTTAGCCGTCGCCGTCATGGGTTCCGAAAAACTCATAGTCAATGAGCTCCTAGCGTTCCTACAACATCAACTGGACGTCTGAACATAGTTAGCCTCATGCAGATCTGCACCTCGAGCTTCACCGAAGATGAGATACGCAGTGCAAAGACGACACTGTACCCATCGCTTGACTCAGCCGCCGACCGAATCCCGTCCCGCAAGAGGGACAAAAAGGGAGGGAGGAGTCTAGACATGTTTCGGGTGTTTATGGAGACTGACCCTGACGACGTGCCGTCCTTTGTGGCTAAGGAGCTGCGGAAGATGCCCCCCGTTACATTGACCACGTAGACGTCACAAGGTTGCTGAAGGATATTGTTACTCTGAAGGCAAGCATGGCCGAGATGAAGTTCAAGCTGGATGCATCTCAAAACACCATCAGTGAATTACGTTCCGATATGGTTGACTTACGCAATACTGTAGCGGTATGTAGGTCACCTTTTTTTTTTTTTGGGTGGGAAATCATCAAATAACTTCTCCCGCTTTGGGCGGAGCGGGAGGGCGTGTCAGACTCTTACTGACTAAAACCCACCCGTATTCCTTCGGTTGCCCTGTTGCCGGGGGCCACGATCTCCCTCTCGGTTTTCTTCGCAACCCCGGCAGGCATCGGCCCTAGTGGACCCCGTCGATTCTGCTGACATCTCTTTGAGGCGCGCGTGGAACACAACGCGCCGTCGACCTGGGCCTGGTCCTTATCGGACAGTGAGGCGTAGACGTCACCAGGTTGCTGAAGGATATTGTTGCTCTGAAGGCAAGCCTGGCTGAGATGAAGTTCAAGCTGGATAAATCTCAAAACACCATCAGTGAATTACGTTCCGATATGTTTGACTTACGCAATACTGTAGCGGTATGTAGGTCACCTGAGTCCACATTAAGGGTGAACTCTCGTCGTAGTGCAAACAACGCATCGCTGTCCAGTTTCGAGTCAGCGAAATTGGACTCGTCACCGGCAGCTGTCACTGCAAGCGATGCAATACCGCGCCCCGCCGATCCCGCCTCTACTGCAGTAGAGGTGACGTCACAAGTTAGCACGTCAACACCTCGCCGTGATTACTCAGCAGCAGCTGCACAACCTCCCATTCAAAAGGAGCAGCAAAAGAAGAAAGTTTTTGTTAAAAGTGCAAAATCAACCGAGGGGGTCTCTAAGAGCCGCAATGTACCGGCTCCCGGTATCTTGTCCCCAGACCCTAAGAAAAGGCAGCCAGACAAGGAAGGCTTCCTGACATCGGGATCGAAACAAAGGAAGCCCACTTGCTGTAATTAATGTGGTACTGCTCTGGCGGCACCAAATATGTTGTGTAAAATAGCAGGGGGTAACTTGCACACTCAATAAAGGACCCCCGGAAACGGTCGCTAGCTCATAGTGTCGTAGTGACAAGGGGGTAACCCTTTCTGAGGTGCTTGAGGAGTGGAGAGGTATTCCACGGCTATCAGGACAATCCCGGAAGTATGGTCAAGATCCCTACCAGCATCTTACTGGAATACTTCCTTCCTCCGAGCACCTTTGCTCTTGCGAGTCTTCACTCAAGCCGGCCAAAAAAGGCAAGAATGAGGTGGGAGCTCTGTTCCTCGTCAGTGTTCACTCCAGCCGGGCAATAAAGGCAAGCCAGAGGTGAGGAACAAGACTTCTCCCGGGAGATACGGTCCTTGAGGCTACTGCCCAACAGCTCGCCACATGCTGCCCTGCGGGTTTATGTATCTCTCTTGGTCTGGCTCCTCACCCTAGACCCGTTTCGGCAAAGTAAACTCTAGCGACACAGATCCAGACTTCAGGAGCGCGCAAGCCTCACCACGTCGACAACATAGAGATACGATGGTGGGGTTATTATTATTAACTCTGTAATACATAGCATGTGTATGATGAAATGATTTCCGACATGAGTTTGAGTTTGACACTTTTACAATTCATTTTTTGAAGTAATCATTTAAATTCCTCACCCGCGCTTTCTGCTGCCTTACTTAGACAGAATGTGAAGGCTTGCCCTTTGGAGTTTAGGTTTCAGCATAGAAACCCCCTGGCTGTTATAAAAGCTTTTAAAAATCTTAAAATTAAATCAACAGAAGATCTCTGGGGAATGTCTATAAAAGTCTGTAGATCTATAATCGAAACCATTGCGCCCAATTCAGCTTACATATTTAACACCAGTATAGACCAAGGAGTCTTTCTGGATCTCATGAAACACAGTAAAGTAGTTCCATTGTTCAAATCTGGTGATAGTAAAGAACCCAACAATTATAGGCCTATGTCAATTCTAACAGTGCTCAGTAAGGTGTTTGAAAAGTTGATGCTCAATCAAATGTTACCTCACTTTAATAAAAACTCCATCTTTCATGAACAACAGTACGGTTTCACCAAAGGGCGTTGTACCACTGACGCCGGTGTCACCCTAATTAAGAACATTTTGAATGCCTGGGAAGAAGCACAAGATGCCATTGGAATCTTTTGTGACCTCTCGAAGGCGTTCGATTGTGTAGACCATGAGACACTTCTGCTGAAACTAGAGCACTATGGGATTAGGAATACAGCTCTTGATTTACTTAGATCATACCTGAAAGATAGAAAGGTTAAAGTTCAGGTAAACGGCGTAAACTCATTAGGGTCTGAAATGGCAATGGGCGTTCCTCAAGGTTCGATATTGGATCCATTCCTCTTTTTAGTTTACATTCATGATTTACCCCAATTACTTCAAAATCAACCGCAGATGGTGTTATTTGCAGATGACACATAATTAATCTTTGAAATAAACCGACGGTCACAAAATCTTGAAGACGTGAATAGTTCTATTCTGCAAGTCTAAGATTGGTTTACGGTAAACAATTTGGTACTACTACTTTGGTGACATTATATTGAATGGGGAAAAACTGGAATTTATCAATCAAACAGTTTTCCTAGGAATCACGCTAGACGAGAAATGACAATGTGGACCTCATATAACATCTCTTGCGAGGCGGCTAAGCTCTAGAAAGATAAGACAGTTAACAGATGTAGAAACCGCGCGATTGGTCTATTTTAGCTACTTCCACAACATTATGTCGTATGGCATTTTACTGTGGCGTCGGGCTGCTGACATTGAATCCATCTTTATTTTATAAAAGAGAGCTGTCAGAGCCATGTATAATCTACGCTGCCGCGAATCTCTCAGGAAACTATTTAAAAGGATTAATATTATGACGGTACCTTGCCAATTCATTTATGAAAATATTATGTACGTAAGGAAAAATCCACATCTTTTTAATAGAATGGAATAGAATATTTATTTACGTAAAACATGGTATACAGGGGTGTTAAATATGAATTGAGGCACAAGCATGTCTAGCTAGGATAAAACATAGCATTCAAAATTTTTAAAGACAAGCAACAACAATCGTTCAACATTTTTTTTCTTCTTTTAAACTATAAAAACTACACTCGAGTAACCACTTATGAAATTTAATTTTAAATAATTTTGTATTTAAAGCTTTGAAATACCTTGGTATTTTATTATAAATGCACACACACATTGCCAAGCAGTTACTATTGTATTTAGACAGTCTAGGCAAATGATTTAACACTAGTTTAAATGGATCTCGTCGGTTCCGAGGATTGACATCATTTGCAGTCTTAAATAGTTGCTTATTTTTCATAACAAACACACATAATTCGTAAATGTAAAGCGACGGTAACAGTAACAAACCAAGTTTTTTAAATATTGGTCGACATGAATCTTCGGGCTTAAGTCCACAAATTCTCATGTCCTTTTTTTGAGCGATGAATGCTCTTTGGAAGACAGTGCTGTCACCTCACATTATCAGTCCATAACGTAACAATGATTCGACGTACGCGTAGTATGACATTACAGCAGTTTTTATATTAGTTACATTTTTTACTTGTTTTAATGCATAAACAAATTTATTAATTTTAGTGCTAACATTGTCTATGTGCTCTTTCCAGTTGATGTCTTTATCTATTATTACACCTAAAAATCTGGTACGCGTTACTTCATTGATTTTATTAATATCGAGTTTAATGTCATTTTTGGAATTATTTGATCGATTAAATTGGATGTACACGGATTTGTCTAAATTTATCATCAAATGGTTAATGTCAAGCCAATGCAATAATTTGTCAATTGTATTATTAATGTCAAGTTCATGTTCTGAAATGGTATTTAGTTTTTTATTAGATGTCACTATAATAGAAATATCGTCAGCAAACAATATGCATTTATGGTCAGTTATTTTTA
This sequence comes from Omphaloscelis lunosa, assembly GCA_916610215.1. NCBI lineage: Eukaryota > Metazoa > Arthropoda > Insecta > Lepidoptera > Noctuidae > Omphaloscelis > Omphaloscelis lunosa. Next base: position 14,436,683 of record OU744270.1, read on the forward strand.
TGATGTCATTTATATAAATGAGGAATAATATTGGGCCTAGCACACTTCCCTGTGGAACGACATATTTATTATGTTTATATTCCTATGAATAGGATATTATTACATTATTTTCATTTCTTTTATTGATGATGACACATTGTTTTCTATTGCTTAAATAGGACGACAGCCACTGAAGTGCCGGTCCTCTAATACCAACAGCTTCCAATTTTTGTAGCAATATGTCATGTGACACCAGATCGAAGGCTTTCGATAGATCAAAAAAGAGGCCTGTAGTTATATAATTATTATTAATATTTGAAAGTATAGCTTACATGAGGGAAAAAATAGCTAACGATGTCGACTTGTTCTTTTGGAATCCAAACTGCTGGTCACTTATAATATGAAATTTATTGCAAAAGTCAGTTAACCTTTTAAACATACATTTTTCAAAAAATTTAGACAATATGGGTATAAGAGTTATAGGTCGGTAATTGTTGATGTCACATTTATCTCCCTTCTTGAATAAGCGCTTTATTAAAGACAGTTTTAATTTTTCAGGAAAGGTGCCTTGTGAAAATGACATGTTTATTAAATGCGTTAGAATACCAGTCAGTTCGTTGCAGCATGCTTTGACGATTTTTGTGTTGATCTCATCATAGCCCTCTGACCTAGTGTTGGACAGAGAAATTATTTCCTGTCTTACCTCGTTAACCTCCATTGGTCTAAGAAACATAGAATTGACACACGTACTTTTGAAGCGGTTTTGATTCGTGCTTTTTTCCCCTTGTACATACGTTAATTTAACATAATTGTTATTAAATATAGTAGCCATTTTTACACGGTCTGTAGTTATTGTTTCATTGAATTTAATACTTTCTATGTTGTCTTTGTGAGTGTTACTGTTTATTTCGGTTTTAATGACATTCCATGTGGCTTTACACTTGTTATCATGATTATGAATGTATTTTATATTTGCACTCTTTTTTGAATTATAAATGCATTTATTTAGCAGACTGGAGTAGTTTTATATTTAGTTTTATTAATTCAATTTTTATTTTTATAATATCCATACCCTAGCTTCAGTTTAGTTTTACAACTTTGTCTCAAACCTTTACTTATCCACTTTTGTTTGTTTTCCGTATTATTATTGATTTTAACTCTTACTTTAGGGAAACAGAGACCATACAACAGACACAATAAATAGTTCATGAAAATCATTGAATGCACAGTTAGTGTCAGTTTTGAGATAAATATCGGACCAAGAAAGGTTTTCCAGACATTCTTTAAATTTTCGGATGTTGTCTACGTTATAGTCTCTTTTATAAATATGGTATATTGTTGATTTCTGTGGTTTCTTTTTGATTTTTTTAATAAAATAAGTGATAGACATAATTTTAATACTACAAACAAAGATAAACTAGATCAACCATTTTTTCAGATTATCTAAAGTACATACATCTTTTATGGGGTACTGTGTTAAATGTTACAACAAAATACCTTGTGACATATTGCAATTAAATGAAAGAAAATTTAAAACTCATATTAAAAGTACACTTTGTAAACAAGCATAATTATTACAAATTAGAGGGTTACATCCAAGATAAGAGTGCTTGGAAACATGCTGGTCCTGCTCCATAGGACAATTTAGAATCCAGACAAAATCAAACAGGTTGCTAATTTAATTGTAATTTTGTGTTATATGACATTGATTTTACATTCTGTGATTACTTCCTCACACACTGACTTATTAATTTTAAAAACATTAGGAAAATCGTCTACTTTTACAATATTTGTAAATATGTGAGCACCATGTATCTATCACATAATTAAATTATCTGTCGTTGCTTCATTTTTAATTATTTTTCCTATTGTGGTATAGTAATTTTATTCTAGGCGCATCGTCTTCACATATAATTATTATATAACTAATGTACGTACTTATACAAACTATTGTAAAACATTTTAAAAGAGTAACGGTAGAGTTTCTTGCCCATTCTTCTCCATACGACTACTCCATACGACAACTACCTTTTGGAAGGGGCGACTAGAATAAATTATATTATTTTGTAAATTTTGACGTTCAAAAGTGCCATACATGGGCCGATTTGAAATAAATTCTTTGACTTTTGCGTTCCGTAAATACAGATTTTAGACAAAATACGTTTTAACTTAATAACGGTTTTGATCGATCAACAGTTTTGTAACTACAGAATGCGCCACTACTGGTCCGACGTAAAGACGCTCTCACGGTAGAATGGTCGCCACTGATGAAATGCGTAATTCATTATTTTAATTATACACAATTTGAAAGAAACGCATTATAATTATTTGAGCTTTAAGTAACTTCTAGAATCGTGAACGTCGTGTGTGTCGTCGTCTTTTAGAACTGTGTCGGTACTATAAAGTTTGGAGAGGCTTACCTTCACATTCGTGTTTCAAATCCACCAGCAGGACACAGGGTATGGCAGCTTGTAAACAAATATAATTATCTGTAAGAAAACAACACCAATCTACAATTAATCGTTTATTTGCACTCGATCTTCCTAATGACAGCTATACAGTCTGACATACACGTGATATTGAAAAGCATGCTTGTTTGCTAGTTAGTAAAAACTATGCATACTTATAAAATGCTCTCCATGTGGGTAAAATAATCATACTGTTTTAGAATAACATAAAACTCATGATCATTGTATGCTACTATGTAGCATCTGTTTAAATGTAGCATTATTTTGTGTCAGGCAGGTGCAAGGCAGGTGTGAGCGGAAACACCCTAGAAGGACATGATAATATAGTGACCTTATTGCTGATGTACTTCAGAAAGGTATGGTGCGTAGTACTCACAACCGGGCGTGCGTGTATGACCTGTATGACCAGATGTATGAAGATAAACGGAGCAAAAGGAGTATATAAGGATCGTAGCAGGTTAGCCTGTGTAATGACTTTTTATCTACTGCACCCAAAGCATCGCAGAAAATAGCTCTCATTGTCACAATATAACATTGTCTTACCTCTATATGTCTTCTTAGTTATCTTGTTATTTGCTGTCGCGACATCCATTCCTTTTGCTACTCTTATAGTTGAACACAATTCATGTGATTTATATAATTTTAGGGAAATTTTCATTTCGGGGTATTTTAAGACAATCCAGACCCAATAATATTCTTTTCCAGTGTATTGTTCATCAAACTTCGACGTCGCAACAGTTTCTATAGTAAGTAAGTAAGTAAGTAAGTTTATTTATTTGTATAAACATGGTGTACATACATTGCATGCAAGATATTAAATACAGAAAGGTTCTAGCCGCGTATCGTGGCGTACAAATTGGTAAAAAGAGATAGTGCACAAACCGTGACTATATTTATCAAAATTACATTATAAAATTACTTATTAAATTATCATTACTTATTATACGTTATTATTACAATTCAATGTCCATACTTATTATTAATTAAGTCATCTCAAATTTTAATTTCATGAACAATAAAATTTGATGAACAATATTTATAATATGACGTGATCTTATTGCACAGTGCAAAACAAACCTAATTAAAAGGCAAAATCATCATTTCAAAAACGAAGGAAAATTGTCCTCTTTCATAAACTCTGAAATATTATAATATTTTCTTTCAATTAAATAAGTCCTTAATTTGCATTTAAGAGCAGATATCAGATATTCTCAATGTTCTCCATGCTTTGGGCAATTTATTAAATATGGTCGGAGCTATGTAAAAGATGCTCTTGCGCACAAGAGCTGTTTTAGTGCCGCGAACACAGAATTTGGAATTATCACGTCTATTCCTTGGGACAACATCAGACAAACGCTGAAATAAATTAGGATTAGTTTTAATGAACATTACTGTTTCAAAAATGTATAATGAGGGTAATGTCAATATGTTATGCTCTTTAAAATAAAATTTACAGCTGTCGGTTGTTTGCAGTCTAAACATCGATCTAATGCATCTTTTCTGGGCCCTAAACGCTATTTCATTGTCTGTGCTATTCCCCCAGAAAATAACTCCGTACCTAAGTTGTTGATTCAGCTAATCAATAGTAAGCAGTAATCAGTGCATCTTTGTTGAGAACTGCGAGTTGTATTATAGCGTAGGCTGCACTACTTAATTTTTTAAGCTAAGCGAGGTTATCAATTCAACTTATCATCTATAATCAGGCCCAGAAATTTTGTTGTGTCAGTTTCATTAATATAAATATTATTAAGTTGAACATTAGGATTTTTAGCTATATGTGTACGTTGTCTAAAATGCACTACATTAGTCTTTTTTATATTATTTTTTTATTTTTATTATTTAAACATTTTATGATAGACACAAGCGAATTATTAAAGTCATGTTCATATGTGTCATTGTCATTGATGCGATGACATTTTTGCTACGTTGGTCAATCCTTTCCATTGTATCCCATGCTTAACGAGGATACATGCACCCCCTCGCTTACTTGCCGGTCTACTATAACACGCAGCTAAACTATAATTAGGTAGGTGCAGCTGATTCTCACTGCCACCCATCATAAAATGCTCTGAAATGCATATAACGTCTACATCAACATCTCGGTCGGAAAACTCACTTAAACAGACTGAGAGAGCGTCAGATTTACTAACGAGACCGGCAATGTTTTGATGTAATGAACATAATTATTTAGTAAAAAAAACGTATCCTTATTTATCAAGTTATTATCTATGGTTATATCAATTTTATCACATTTACTATTATTATTCTGTATGCCAATTATTAAATCGCGTATGTCCTTAAATATTATATACATTCCACGGTTACTTACTGAGCCAATTCGTTTATCATATACTAGCTTCTGCCCGCGAGTTCGCTTGTGATAAATAACGTATTTATTTGGATAAGGATTAATATCATGTTTATAAAAACACCTTCGCAAATAATGTATTATTTTAGAATAAAGGTTAGGAAAAAAAACCTTATAGTGAGCCAACCTTAAAACATAGACATAATTATGCTGTTACGACTTTTTTAGAACCAATGTGACGGTAGCGCCATCTCAACTCCCTGAGGAAAACCACCTAAGTTGGAAGCAATAAATATATTGAGTATTGGGTGTTGAAAACTAACAATGAACGTTGAATATTCTTCAAATAAATATAGAAAAGTGAAAATACACGAAATTCTATCAATTAAGTCCGGGTCAGATTTTGACCAAAATTTCAAAAATAAATTCGAAGGATTCGTCAGCAATTACATACAGTGTTTCGACCAATCAGTGTGCGAAGGTACGCTTCCGAAAGGCGATGGTAGACCGCAGAGGGCAGCGGTGTTGCGGTTGACAATAACAGCAAGCGACAGTGCCGCTGATGTTTGGATTTCGAACGTGACGTCACATGGAGGACGGCATCGGCACTTCTCTTCTTCAGTTTCACGAAAGTCATTTGCCAAACAACACATTTTATTTCGTGAAGACTATTTTTTTGTTTTGTTTGTCGCCACTGACAGCACTACTGGTATTGCGTCTGCGGTCACCGCTCGACCGCAGTCGCAGGCGGCACTGTCGCCAACTACGGAAGTGTTTTTATAGAGTTACATAGAAGCCAATAGTGTCGCTGTGGTCTGTCTATGCGGCTTTGCCGCTTCAGTTTGCGGTCTACCGCATGCCGCTTGAAATTGTACCTTAATGCTGTCGATGTTAAAAGTTATGAAGCAATCATGTAGAAACACTTTTTCTATATATTTATTTACTGCTCGTCTGTTACCAAATTCACGGAAAATGAAGGTGTGTCTGGTCTGAGGTAGAAACGCAGAAACTTACCTTCTTCATGAAGATATTGATATATTACATCGATCCCAGTCACACTTGGTGGTTTGTTTGTAATAAATATATGCATATATAATAGGTCCTGAAGGTGATACCCGAAAATAAAACAAGGCACTTTCGGTACAATCGGATATTCTATAACTGAAACAAAAAATCTTTTGTGACTTGTTAGGGTACGTACAAGTCCGTAGCCGAAACAAAATAGCCAACCGTAACCACCTACGGAATTGTGCCTTTAGATTATTATTTCAGAAATAAGATAACGTTACTTACAATAACGATACTCAGAATAAACGGACACATGCGCAGCCAAGCTTACAGCAAATATCATAAAAAAGTTAATGAAACTCTGCATCTTAACTTATACGAAAATCACAAAATTATAATAAGATTGAAGTTAGGTTAGGATATATTTATCGCACTTGTGAATGATTATTTTTAAACAGTTATTTAAACTACATTAAAATAATTTAATAAACGTGTATCGACAAGGACAAAACAAACTAAAATCCGAAACAAAATAGGTTCGTTGCCGCTTTTATAAAATCCTCTTTGTTTCCTCCTAATATTGGAACTTGGAAGTGAGTCCACAGCAAACGCTAATCGCTGTAGATAATAATATGATTAACTATAAATTGTATTAGGTCAGCCTGTACATGTACGCACAATACATTATTATTTTAAACCCGTAAACGTACCAACTGCTGAGCAATCTCCAAGTGCCAGCTACAATAAAGTTATTGAAGATATATCTACAAGGAGTGGTGATCGCAGCATGTTGTTATTAGCAGACAGGAGGACGCTGCTGCACATTCTCTCACCGTAATCCTCTAATCGCAACTTACGATACCCACGGGTAGAGATGGGGTGGCCTCTCATTGCCAGGAACGAGAAGTACAGTCAGCCCCAAAAAGATGTATGCACGGACAAGGAACCATTTTATTGTCTACAAGCATTGTTTCATAACGTTGTATCCACCAGACAGGTACAAACCATAGTATACAATTTATTTTACCAAAACAATGTGAAAATTTTGTCCCAAAACGTCTATACACCCTATGACCAAAACATGGTAATCTACATAAGTCTCACAAATATGTATACAGTAATCATTCAATTCAAAAGTTCAACCTCGAGAAAAGGTGTTAGAAATAAGTATTTAGTTGAAAATGCTATGTCATAAAAATTTGCCATTTACTTTACCGCGTGGGACTGACATACATTCATGATCTACTGCCTTTTCCTTTGTACCTTTTTGAGTGTGAAAAGTTTAAATAAATAATAATAAATAAATAAAACAAATGACATGTCAGTGACGTCATCCATGAAATAAAAAGGACAAAAATAAAATTCTTGTTATTCTATTAAACGAAGCTAAAGACGTTTCATTAGATGTTAATCGTATGACGTTGTCAGTGTTGTTTACCTTGCTCTGGAACTATCGCTGTGAACATAGTAAACCCTCTATACACCCTATGACCAAAAGTCATAGAGTGTTTAGATGGGTTTGGTAAAATAAATTGTCTACTGTGTTTTGTACTTATACGGTGGATACAATGTTTTGGAACAAAGGTTGTTGACAATAAAATGGTTCCTTGTTCGTGTATACATTTCATTGGGGCTGACTGTATACATACTTAAGGATAATCTATCAATATTTACAAATATAAATGAAATTTTCCGAATAAGGTTTTATGGAAAGAAGAATTGAGAGAACATTACCAAAATGTTTCCTTTTTTCTGAGAGATTTTTGTATGAACTCAAGACCATATTGAAATGTTGACAGGACAACGTCTGTTGGGTTACCTGCAGTTCTAGTTTCTTCTTCGGAAATAAAACAGCTGTAAGTTTAGCCTCGTTGGTCTAGTGGTCGCAAAGGAGCTGAGCACGAGCTTCCGACTTCAATTCTCGGGGCGGCCAAAGTGTTTTATGATTTTTCCACAAGGAATTTCTCAATATTAGCCCGGAGTGTTTTTTTTTTAACCTCTACTGAAAACGTCTTGGCCTGCATCTTACCTGGTATGTGATGATCAAGCCGAAGGTGGAAGCGAGCTTCACCCGAAATCCTCAACCACAGAGGAACTGGCTATCTTACCTGTAACTGCCGAAACACAACATCGCTGTTAACATTGTTTTTATGGCGAAAGATTTAGAGAAGATGCTGGTAGCTAGCCAGGAGAGCTTAGAACAAACACAATCAAGTTGAGCAGAAAATGTTTTCCCAGTGGGAATCGAACCCGAGACCTCTGGTTCTGAGACGGGTGGTCTAACCACTAGACCACAGAGGCGGTGATTTGTGCCCGTTTGACGGCAATAAAAAAAAAAAAAAAAAACTTTAATTCGGATAAGCAACATCCATATGGGTTAGTAAACAAAAAGAGATAACTTATATCTACAACATCACCTAATAAAGGAGAATCGTACCTCCACGCTATGGTCTTCAGGATGGAGTTGGAGCTTTCCCGCACTCTGCAGAGCAAAGAGGCAGATTTCCGTCTGATGATGACGTGGAAGCCATCGACGTGCGCTTGTGCGAACATACCTGATGCACTTTAGAAACGGGGCAGCCCCATCAACATCCTGAACCCGTTATTATATTGGACCCGTAGGGCGCTGATAGCCCGCTGAGTATAGTTGGTCCACAGGCTGCATGTGTAGAACACTTGACAATAAGCTTTAAAAAGCGTTACCTTGACTGCTCTGCTACAGCGAGCAAACCGGTGAGCCAACATGTTACATCGGACTGCCAGCGCCCTACGTTCCCTTTCAATATCCACTTGGTCTTTAAGGTCGTCGGTACGTAAGTGGTACACTCGCACTATGTCATTCCAGTGGCGGTACCTTCATAGAAGCCGAAAAGCCCGGCTTGCCGTAATAAAATCATAATTCACAAGAACAAACCTAAGCCTACAAATAAAAAAAAAATAAAAAAAAAACAGTCAATGAACTCGAACTCAATCATGCATGTCATAGGAATAATCAAATTTCGAAATCTCTGCTTTTTCTGCCGCGCGCACTGGGCTAGGTTGCCAGATCTACGCACTCATTGAACTCAATCATTCATTTAGTAATCATAGAAATAAAATTTAAGTTCCGCGCGCTTTGTTGCCAAACCTACGCGCCAATACAATGCATTTAATTGCGCCTTCTCGCTCACACTCGTGGGGTTCTTATCTGGCTTGCCTCACCTTTCTTTGTCTCGCAGTTTTCGCTTACAAATTGCTATAGAAACGTGTACATTTGTTGATATATTGGTAAGTACATATACGCAGATTTCTATGAAATGAAAAGCCCGGCTTTTGAGCGCACATGCGCACAGAGTACTTTTTATTTTGAGAGGCATTAAGTTCGCGCAAACGACGCAAATGCACTATCCGCTTTGTTGACCCGCGTAAAGTGAGTTGCAAGTCCGTGCGACGCGACGACGAATTTGTTATTGTATATGTTTTGAAATTAATATTTTGAGACTAGTATTTTATTTTCCACGTGCTGAAGTAATGAATTAGTTTTATTGTTTAAAATGATGTGATAGTTATTGCGGCGATGTCATTCCGCGCTTTTTTGTAAGTGATTATAGTGTTATTTTTATCATCAAATTCGGAGACTGTGTTCGTAAAGGTATTTTGAGTTTAGGCATATTGAGTTTTCTGACATAGGTAAGTAACTCTTTACTTCACCGTAACCAACATCAAATTACTGTAACTATTTCTCGGAAATAAAAAACAGTATTTTTGTTAGTCGAAGAATATATTGAAATACTCGTAGGCATTCGATTGTCTATTATACAAATTTATGTAGGTGAATAGCTGGTGCCATGAAAGCACATGACTAGGGTTGTTTTTATGGAATTCGTAGTTTTAGCAAACCACTGAAAAATAAACCATCTTATGTACTTATTACATCTTGAGATCATAAAACAAGATAATGTTCGTATCGAAGAGATTATTCATAAGTGTTTTGAAATAAAGATTAGAGTTGGCTATTGTCATTAAAATAAATTATAAAAAAATATTTAAGTAGGTAATATCTCATTTTAACATTTTCAATCGACATTAAATTTTAAACTCGTAAAATTATGCGTACCTACGGCAGTAGAACAACAAATCGATAATGTGGGATCCATCTAGTGGCTTCTGATTGAAAAATTTTGCATTTGACAAGCGAATATGAATTATGGTAAAAAGGTTCGGCTAAGCGGGGTGATTACGCGCATTCATTAATGTAGATGGCGCTTATGACAATTACATACTAATGCCAGACCTCTTCAAATTTTAAAGGTTTTCTAACCAAAATTATAATAATGTTGTACCATGAACAACACATGAAAATCAGTCAATCCCTCACTTGGCTGTTTTTTTTTTTTTATCGTAAAAAATCTGGCGGCTTGCCCTAATTTGGACCCCTAGGCACGCCACTGTGTCATTCCCATTTAGTTAAATCGGGGGCACATATTCAAGACATTTAGCACCGTCAGCCTTAAAGACCAAGAACTCCCTTTTCTTGACATTATAGACTAGGCCATGCTTTCGAGCATAGCGCTCACAACAACTAAGCAGCTCTCTAAGCGCCCTAACCGTAGGGCTCAGCAGCACCATATCGTCAGCGTAGTTGATGTTGTTGACACTAACGTCATCAATGCGACATCCGATTTTCTTGCTGCTGAGCACAACGATCATTTATGTAGAGGTTAAACTGTTTTGGTGATGTTATCCCTCCTTGTCTTACTCCGCACTTCAGTCCGTACGACATAGACAGCCCTTCGGCCCATCTCACACTGTTCGTTTGGTTGTAATACCAATACTGGAAGATACGCAACAGCTCCGCTTTCACTTTTCTCTCCCGCAGCTTTTCCCACATAACCTCGTAAGAAACAAGGTCAAAGGCACGGGAGAGATCTAAAAAGCAAGCATACACTGGTGTTCGACGTTTTGTGTAGTATTGCACCGTATGTTTGAGGCCGAGAATCGCCGTTTCAGTGCTAAGATCCCGCCGATAACCGCGCGTTCAGCTAACTGTCGAGTACCTTCGCGATAATAGTAGCCAGGGAGATGGGTCGATAGTTACACTTATCAGCAACGTCACCAGTTTTATTCTTAACAATAGGCACGACAACATAGCGAGCACTCTAGCTATGTGAGGACCGGCATGCTGCAAGCCCCCAAGTCAGAATTATGTATTCTGTCGTGACCAGATCTTAGAATTGATCATTTAATTTTCATGAAATGGCCAGTTACAACTGGCCACATCGTTTAAACGTCAACATTCAATGATATATCACTCGACGTTTGGCATGTCATTAATGTAGGGTGTCCATGGTTTAAGGTGTAGTAAAAATAGCCAAGTAACTGCGACCAACTTGGAAGTAACGGTCGCCGGACGCTGCCGTGACACCGCTCGATTCGCTCGCTCGGCTCACGCGCGCGGTCAGTTCTAATCTAACCTAACCCATTTGGGCGTGGTGCCACATAAAAGGCGAAAATTTTAAATTGGATCTATGTCCTGCAATGTCCTGAAAATACTTTTTAACTGACTTAAAGAAAAGGATTCTCAATACGACTGTATGTTTTTTTTTTTTTTATTTCACATAAACCTACATGGGCACTTATGAAACGTCAGAAGTTAGGTGCATGCTAGGTTTATGTTTGTTACCTCAGAACTTTCGACTGGGTCAACCGATTTTGATGATTCTTTTTCATTTGAAAGCTGGTGCTTCCCGTGTGGTCCCATTTCAATTTGATCTAGTTCTGAAAATGGAATCAAAATTCTAAATTCAAATTCAAATTCAAAATTCAAAAGTCATTTATTCAAACTAGGCTCAAAATCGGCACTTTTCGAACATCAAAATTACATAAGAAAGTCCCCCAAAACGCCTACCCTTCACCACTTCCTAATGCCTATAGCTGGGAAGAAGAAGTGGCGCAACAAACTCCCCAACAGAAAATCCATGATAAGACCATATAAGTCTTAAATTTGCATTAAGTATGGGGGCGACAACTGGATGAATAACTCAGTATAACCCAACCAATTTCGATGATTCTTTTTTGTAGTAACTCGTGCAGTTGCTCTTGGAAAGCACCATTTCGTGAAGTGGAACTGATGATGAAGACCACATGGCCACCAGAATTACTCAATAAAAATTTCACGGGTTGCGATTCAATTACTTTGATATGGTTGCAATGCAATTTATGCTCGTCACAACGCATATGGAGAAGTGCAGCTACCAGGAGAACTCTTCAACGATTAACGTCCCTGCATCGGGAAAAGCAATATTTGGCAAATAACTAAAATACAAAACCAAAGACACCGACTTCCGAAATTTAAGTTATTTTTCATTTTGTAGTGTTTTTTTTTTTTTTTTTTTAAGTAATTATTTCTCTTTTTTTAGTGGGTACTTTGTAATTTATCTAAGTTACAATAGCCTAATCTCAACTGCTCATCACCTTTTACAAAAAATAGCTCACCCACATTTCACCAGTTATGTTTAAGTCCCATGTAATAGGAGGCGAGCTTATCGCCATCAACCGGGCACAAATCCAAAATCCGGGCTGCTACTGAGAAATTCCAGATGGAAAAACCCAATAACATTTTGCCCGACCCGAGAATCGAACCCAGGACCTCATGCTCAGCAGTAGTGCTTGCAGCCACTTAACCGAAGAGGCAGTCGAGAAGGTGAAAGAAGTTTTATATATATGTTTTTATTAATATATTAATGAAATGTATTTTTTTTATAAATAAACCGTTAAGATCCAATATTGTGATTTTTGGGGTTCTATACCTCAAAAGGAAAAACTGAACTCTTATAGAACCATTTCGTTGTCCGACCGTCTGTCTGTCACTCTGTCAAGACCCCTTTTTCTCAGGAACGAATGGAGGTATCGAGTTGAAATGAATAATTATCAAATACGTAGATCTACCATAGATCTACGTATTTGATAATTATTCATTTCAACCCTTGGCGCTCTAAAAAATAAAGCTTCTTAGTGAACGCAATAAAAAAATACGGTCACTTAAACGACCAACACCCAGTTTCACAAAGACAAACATGAATGTTCCATTAAATAATGGATCATTAACGCTAATGATTTCATTGATTTCATCAAAGAACCATTAAAATCGAGTCTAATATTGCTTTCTGCAACAATAATTAATAGAAAATTAATATTTAATGACAGCTTTAAAGGTTAAAGTTCGTTTTCGCAACTGGCTGATATTTTGATACTCGCAAATTAATCAAAACTGGAAGTACTTCCCGTTGACCTAGATGCCGACCTGATAAGCTTTCATTTCGTACATGAGTACTCCAGAGTGCCAGACTATAGTAAGTAGTTGGTGGAACATTCTGAACTCTTTGTAGTAAAGGAAAAATAAAACTCACTTGTTACGTCTCATTACTTAGATACATGCTTCATTTATATTTACAAAATTAACAACCCATATTCGATATTTTTTTTGAGGTTTCGATTATATTTAAATAATGGTCTACTGGTCTATTTATTATACATCTCTGCCATTCCTTCGTTCGGGGATAAGGGCGTGATTTTGTGTCATAGTAATTATGTTTCTGCGATTCCTTTTCTCTGTCTTGCGAGTGATACGCAGTAACTGAGTTCTGGATGTCAGATATACAGTCGCTCCATATAAAATACTGGTATTCAGCTGCATCCGGTTAGACTGGAAGCCAACCACAACTTATTTGGGAAAAGGCTGGGCAGACGATCATGTCTTTGACTTATTTTGCGTGGCAGCGTTTATTCTAGCCCCCTTATTAATAAACTTACACGGCTAAGCTATGCATGTTCGCTTTGCATGAAATATAGCCGACATCGTCCACTGCAACCCATGGCCACGCTATGCGTGGTTGGCCAACTAATGAAGCGCGCAGCTATCGTGGCAAACCTCTCCGTGCACTTAGTCAGTAAGAGCCTGACACGCCCTCCCGCTCCGCCCAGAGCGGGAGAAGTTATTTGATGATTTCCCACCCACAAAAAAAAAAGGTATGAAGCTAGAAGTGCGCAGCGAGGTCATCTTGTCGGGGCAATTCAGTGAGCTTAACGTAGTCACAAGACATAAGAGCTATGCGATAGAAAGAGAGGCAACTTCTCTAGGTGAATATAACTGGAGGTAATTAGCGCTATGCGACCTGAATTGCACTTTATTGTGTCATATCAAGAGTTGCTTTTTATTTAAATTATTTCGCGGCGTGAACGATCTGTCTTCATTACTGTAGTTTGAGTTTTCGAAAATACTTCTGATTAGCTTGGCTTTCATTCGTCCAGGTCTCTACTGTGACTCCTTGAGATGTTGCGTCACTTGGTGGATGAGAAAAAATAAACATGTTTATTTATTTGGGACATGTCATAAGTACAAAACGAAAAAATGTGAAATGAAATGAAAAGAAATGAAATGAAATTTTATTTGCAAGAATTGTAGTACATACAGATGGTCGGGTTTTTTAACAAGTTCTAAAACAATTCGCTAAAACTAGCATGCAAAATTACATGAATTAATTTGTGTGCCTCGCGGTAGTGCAAAATTTGGCCCCAATTCAGCAAAAGGCCAAACAACTAGCTGGAGTTGAGTGTCTTGAGTGTAACGAACGGAAATCGGGTCTCCCTTGTTTTACCGAAAAGAAATTGCCAAATTATCACTTCCCAAACAAATTTTCGCATAATTTCATTTGCCAAATTATTACTTACCAAAAAATCTCTTTACAAATAATTGTTACGAAAACCTATGTTTGGCAAGTGAACGTTTGAACAATAACTTGTTCACCAACTAGTACTTTTACCATTTTTTATCCAGTCAAATTTATATTTCAGTTGGTATAACATATTTTACGCAAAATCGTCGTTTCTGGCACTCGCCGGCCGCTGCCGCGGCACCGCTCGCTTCGCTCGCTCGGCTCGTGCGTAAGGGGTCACAGTTTTAACCTAACCTAACCTAACCATTTTTTTTAAATTAATAACCTACTGTAACTAGTTCCATAAATAACCTAATGTCTAGTAACCATAAATTTGACTTGTTTCAGACAAATTCAAGCACATAAGCTTACAAAGAAATACGCAAATGACATAAAATTTAACAAACAAGTAAAATGTTTATTGGCTTTAAGTTATTTGCCAGAAAATGAAATCATTCTATATAATCATTTGACTAAACGTCATTTGACTAAACGTTTATTGTCTAAATATTGTTTGCTGTAATAAATCATTTGATTAAAGACCAAAAGCCTTAATGACATTATCCTTGGTAACAATCTGCCAAGTAAACATTTGACCAAATGAAAATGTGCGTACTAAAATTATTCCAAATATTACATTGGTATAAAAAAGGTTGCTAAAATTTGTTTGGGTAGTGAAAATTTGGCAAAATCTTTTCGGCAAAACGGCAGGATCCCATTCAATTCAATTTAGAGTCTGCCAGTGTCTCATTTTATTCAGTCTGATATGTAAAGAAGATGGTTGAATGTCATTCTGCGGACATTAACACGCAATATACGTATAAAGCTGACTTAGTAAAGCAGGTTCTACCGCGCAATAAGCAGACAAAAATAGCCCTTAAGAGTGTTTATTCTAAAAGTTGGCAACGTCGCAAATAGGTGTTAAATATTTACCTGTTTTCATTAATTTAGCTATTATTACTGTATGGAAATATGAAATTTCGCTAACTAGTTAACTACACTATTAATAATGAATTGCAATTATAACAATGAATTTGATGTTGTAACCGTTTTAGATGGAAAGCTTCCAAATATATTTTTTTACATCTAAAACTAAATATTCGGTGTTACGATATTAATTATTGCTTTTGACAATCAATCATACTTCTTATTTCCATACAGTAATATTGCCAAATTAATCAAAACAGCGAAATATTTGACATCTATTTGCGACGTTGCCCACTTTCAGAATGCACACTCTTAAAGTGACCAACATGTTATATTCTGGCAGTACAGTACTGCCAATCACGGCCGGCTGAGCAATGAGTATTTGTTCGTGATACTGTGTCTAGTATGACTGAAGATCCTATTGGTTGATATCCATCGCTACGCAGCTTAGCACATCTGTGGTGGCGGGGCAGCCTCAAAAAATATTCTTTTACCTTCAGTTGGCTGCATACGTCTTTTGTTTTCCGTTTCTTTTGTTGCTTGAGGAAAAAACTGTAACATCCCAATCTGTGGATGGATTGGTCTACCAAGTCTTCTAGAGAAATAATTCTTTGTTGGTCTTTCAATGTTCAAGTACGCGTTTAATTTCAACTGCCTCGGAGTCATAACTCTGGATCGTTTCTGGTGTGTGGTTATTGGTAGGTTGCTTCTCAACATCGGGTATTCAGCTGCTTGGGTGAGCTGTCTTCGATATGTGTCTTCTTTGCTATCGTGGTGCTTCGTACGGTTTATTAGATGTCTCTTGATGCTAATTATCTGTTTTAGTGAATTGTGTATGCGCTTTCTCTCCATTAAATGGTTAGGTTCTGTGGTTGCTGTAAAATGAATAAATAATTTTCAATCGTTGTCTTTTAGGCCTCTTTTAAAATTAATGCTTTACTTGACGCAACGAACCACAAATTAGTTAATAAGGCGTCAGTGAGTAGCGTCGTTTTCGAACTGCCATTGAAATACTAGTGCTATGATATTCTGGATGATTTTAATTCGTAACTGGTAACTTATAAGTAGCGTTTTAAACGGCGGGCCTAAGTCAGACATACCTGTACCGCCTATTATCAGGAGAGAACTCCTGATATTAGTCCTCCTGTCACCGAACCGTTGGATTATGGCACTGTTTACCAAGTCCAGCAGTCGCTTACAACGGCCAGTTGTTCTCAGGCGTTGATACGGTTTTATGAAGTTCATCATAAGGTTTAAACAAATTGCCCGGCTGGTTTTTGTCACTAAAATAAAAATATGTAACTAATAAAATAATTGTTAACGGTGTGGATCGATGGCAAAACTACGCATGTTGTGCAAAAGATCTATATTTCAAAACTGTAGGGTTGCATAACTTGCCGGATTACCGCCATGGGATCTGGAGGCAAAGGTCCTCGCGCACATCTGGGAGTGGCGCGAGGAGGCGAAACGCTGGGGCTTAACTCCGCTGCCGCGAGAAATCACGGCACAGCGGACAGAGCTCCGGCGGGATCTCATGGCGTCTTGGAGAGTGCTGGGCATGCCACAATCGCGGCGATAAGTCCCCTCTTTGAGGAGTGGCTAGAGAGGCGCCTCGGCGTCCTCACCTTCCGCCTGATGCAGGTCCTCACCGGACATGGCTGTTTCGGGAGGTTCCTGTTCAGGATAAGGCGAGAGGAAACGCCCGGGTGTCACCATTGTGTGGATCGCCCGGAGGACACGGTGGAGCATACGGTGGAGGTCTGCCCGGCTTGGGCGGAGCATCGCCGTGTCCTCGTGGAGGCGATCGGCGGCGGTGATCTCTCGCGTCCGGCCCTGATTCGGGCCATGGTAGGGAGCGAGAGGAAATGGGAGGCCGTCACCAGTAATGCTCGCGCTTAAGGAGGAGGCGGAACGCGTGAGGGAGAGGCAAATTTCGCGTCCTCACGCCCCTAACCACCGCAGGAGGAGACGCCCTGGGCGTCGGGAATCGTAGGCCGATTTCCGGCCACCGTAGGCGCGGGCTTGCGGACGGTGAGCAATGAGTAGCTCGCCATCCGATAAGGAGCAGGCCCGGGTCGACGGCGCGTTGTGTTCCACGCGCGCCTCAAAGAGATGTCAGCAGTATCGACGGGGTCCGCTAGGGCCGATGCCTGCCGGAGGTGCGAAGAAAATCGAAAGGGAGATCGTGGCCCCCGGCAACAGGGCAGCCGAAGGAATACGGGTGGGTTTTAGTTAGTAAGAGTCTGACACGCCCTCCCGCTCCGCCTAGAGCGGGAGAAGTTATTTGATAATTTCCCACCCAAAAAAAAAGGGGTTGCATAACAAAAGTGTAGGTTAGGAAGCGTGCACTGTCCGGGGCGTTGGATATGGCACTGCGTCATTGCAAATCAAAATGGCGGTTCGGGACTCGCCTTTTTACTCGCTCTGACCCCGCGCACTCCCTTTAATTGTTTAAAATTATATATTCGTTTGTTGCGTCGCCGCGTCAATAATTTAAAAGAGTTAAGTCGACCGTTCATTGCTACGTAGGTACCTACACAGTTTCTGACTACCCCCATGGGAAAAAGGCGTGAGTTTGTGAATATGAACACTATTTATTATACATGTATACGGGTATTTTTCATGCATTTTCGCGAGTAAATTGTCTTCTTACCATTAGGATATTCCTCAAACTCCCTGAGCGCGTCAAAGAGGGCCTCTCCCTCATCGTCTTCATACATTAAGTCAGCGTAGTCTATGATTGAGTTAACTTCGACTGACACAGCCGTGTCGCGTTCCTTCAGCATTTGATTGAACATGGCCGCGAAGCCTGGTGGAATGAAACATTTTATGTTTAAAGTATAAAATTAAGGACACAACACACGTATAAGCACTGCACGGGATCCGTTTCGCTTCAACTCGAGTCGTTCAGGATACTTTCCATGAAACTCCATAAAACGGGCAGTAGTGACTCACTTCGTAAGTATTTTATATCATGTGTGCTTTCTTCAGAGCAGATCCTGAAGATTCTCGTAGCCATATCCATGATTGTTTGACCAACCCAAGCAATCTCATCAGAGTAGGTAAACCTGAAACAAAGCACCGCATCATGTGGGTAAAGAAGTAACAGCTCATTGTGAAGGAGCTCGTCCGGGGCCTACTACCACCGAACGGATTTGAGAGAATGCAGCTGAATACCAGTTTTTACATGGAACGACTGCCCGGTCGATGAACTACATGCTATAAGTAAATAGGTAACTACCCGTTCATGATAAATTCAGAATGATAAAGAACATCCTTGACTTCACTATGTTTCTTCAGAGAGACCAGTCGGGTGATCTCTATCAGGAACACCATCATGTAACCTTCATCCCACTCGTCCATCAGGGTGTGGTACACCTGGTTAGGGGAGCCTACAGCAGGTCTTCTTGTGAAGTTACGAGCTAGAAATAAATAATTGTTGGTTTGTAAAAATTAAAGTCGACTGAAAATCATGTTTTTTATTTATTTATACAAGGTGGGGTAAAAGTAATGTCATAATGTGAATTGGTTGCCATTTTGTTGAAATGAAAAAAGTTAGGCTCTGTTTTCACGGAAAGTTTATTAAAAGGTGTAAAATTTATTACAATATGTCGAAAAAATGGTATCGATCAAATGAACACCTCCTGAGTTGATGCACCTTTGTGCTCATTGTACGGCATTTTGATTTGTTGCTCGCAAAACAACCTCCAAATTGTTTTTGAAGTGAAATGGTGTGTTTGGGGCCTTGAAAGAGGTTGAACCGACTTGATTTAGGCACATTAGATAAAATTCTGTCTCAATCAAATGTGATGATGCGAAGAGTCTGTTCAGGTTTATGGCCCAAATGTAATCCATAGCAGTGTATTTTGTTATTATTTGTTTAGGGTATGATGGGACTGTCATACGCATTGCGGTTATAAAAGTCTCAAATTAAAATAGAATAAAAAAATAAAAATAAACTTCTAAACTACTCATAATAATTTAACAAATGAGGTATCGTTGGAAGCGTCATGATCGTCCGCTGGGTATAGGCTATATGACGGCACATTAAATAAAAAAGTAAGTTTAAAAACTAAAACCCGACTATTGAAAAATCACGCTCTTAAAAGTATAAAACAAGAAAATATTTCTGACAGAAATTAAGACATAGGTACAGAAATGGTCAAAAAAAATTTTGTAGGTGTACAGGTATGCGACCACGGCATTTTTGCAATATTTGACCGTCAAAATTATATAAGATAGTCCCCCAAAAACGCCCGCCCTTCACCACTTCCTTCTTCTACTGCTTCACTCCCTTCTTCTACTGCTTTAGCTGGGAAGAAGTGGCGTAACAAACACCCCAGCAGCACATCTGTCTGAAGTACAGTTTTGTACGGGCCGCACTAATAACGTACCGTTCTTCTCCATACGAAACTATCTATCGGAAGGGGTAACTAGAATCGATTCTTCTTATTTCTTGTAATTTGTGACGTTCAAAAGTGCTCATTAATGGTGTAATTGAATTATGCGATTTGAATTTGATTTGACTTTACCGCTGGAACTGTAATTTATTGATTGGACATATAATATAAACTGTACTTTTACAATTTGTAAGCTGTCACCCTGTGTGAAACCAGTAGAGGCTAATATACAAACCGTAGTGCAGCACGTCGCCCGCCACAGTCGGTGGACTAGTAACAGCCTCAGTTATGGCAGTCGGAAGTGTCACAAACAAGAAGCCTTGATCATCCTCTAGGAACAGGTTTCCCGTAAACGCTGTTCCAGTTTCTGCCCTATAGACAGTAGTTGGCAGAAGATCCGGTACTGTAACTGTTGTCCTAAATTCTTTGGTCGTTCCATTATTGATCCTTCCTATGTTGGTCCTTCCAGCCATGGGGGTTTTTATCCACTGTCTGTTGCGGACCCAAGCTTGTGCTTTGGAGAGTGTGCGTCCGATTTGCTGAGGTCGTTGGGCTGTTGGTGGAAATAGTGTAATTAGTGGCTGCATTGAGTATTGACAGGTGAAGAGTGAGATTTAGTTTTTAAATATTTAATACGAAAAACGCTCAGTCATTATATTATTATATCATTATAGAAATTGTCAAACTTGTTTACTAAACAGGCTGTGTACATTTTAATTTAAAGCTCTGAAGGCCAATACCCGTAATTAAAAAAACGTTCACATTCAAGTCGCAATCTGTCAAACTTGTCAAAAATGTTGGTAAATTGTTTGCATTTTTGGCAGATTGCGAATAAGATTAGAATGCGAACGTTCCTCAAAATTACGGGAATTGCCCCTCTGTTACATACTCACTCATCGGTGTGATTCGATTTGCTTTTGTTATTCGTTTGATTGGGGTATAATCAGTCCGTTCTTTCATCCGTTTCCATATCGTGAAGAAGTTGAAAATTGTGCTGGTTTTAGGATTAGATGTGAGCGGTCCTCTTAAGACAGAGATTGAAAGCGGAGGGCTAGGAAACAAGTAGAAACTAGTAACAGCCACCGTGGTTGTAGGTATATCCATATCTTTAGGAGGTCGTGTGACACCAATCGGTTTTAAAGGACCAATCCAAGTTGAAGGAGAACCATCCAAATACGCCTCTCTATCACGCGCAGGTACAGGAGAGGGACTTGGTGCTGTGCGCGGAGGCACGAAAAAGGGAAACGCGGCACGAGTGAAAGACTTAGAAGTAGCGTTAGTAATGGAAAAAGTTAAGTGGTAGGGATCAAGTGGAGGCAATGCTATGGAGGAGTTCAGCTGGACTCCTGGTAAAGATTTGAGATTTTCCCAAAGATTCTTTGTGTATTGCGGGTCTTTATCTTCGCTAGAGTTAGTCGTCCCAAGTCCTACAGAAGTTGGGAGGAAAGATATGGCCGGATTGTTCAGTCCTATTTCGTCAACTCCAGGAGTTCCTCCCCACCACATAGGCGTAATGCTATAGTCCAAGAGACCCACATCTTTTAAGTTGTCTTCAAGGTCGACTGTCCTTAGCACTGACTTTTGTTTTTGTATTTCTTGTTGGAAATCTCTGAGGAGTGTGTCGATCTCGCGAATAGATCTGTGCATCTGTGCTGATAGTTGTGTTTTGTTAAAGTTAGCTGGAATATCAAGAAAGTATGAATATCTAAGTAACTTGAACATGCGTGAAAAATATTAATAGTCACTTGTGGAGAAAGAACTGAACTGTTGCTGTCTTTTATACGGCTGATTTACAGACAAATATGCATTTCAACTTGCATTCGTGAACTGGCACGAGTATAACATACCTTACTACTATTCATTAAGTTATTAGATGTAGGTATATGTGACTTTATAATCTATCGTTGTTCTTTCCTAACGGAAAATTATAAACTGTAGAAAAATTGTGAACTGCAACAAACCATTTACAATTTAACGCATTATTTTTGATAGTTTATAATCTATTCATGGGAAACAAAAAAAAATGGTAATTGTGAACTGGTATTAAACTTGCTTGCGACACGTCATGCATCTTGCGCTAATACTAAATTAAACAGCTTGCCAAGCTGCGAACAACTTGGAAGAAGCGCGGTTCTAACCTAACCTAACCCATTTCACCCACTTCACAATTTTTCGAAGGTTAATAATCTAAAACGGAAATAATACCGATAGATTATAAACGAATGGCGTAAGTAAACATGCCTGTAAAATAGAGCAGTAGCTTGCATGCCAGTTACACTGTGAAGTAAACATTTACTTTTTTAAGACATTTACTTGCACAGACAAAACAATGGAAATATCACACTGTACTGGGATCGATCCATCATCACTGACAGAGCTATTGTTGCCAATAAACCTGATATACTGGTGGATCGAATAGAGCGGCGTACAATGATATTGACATAGCGGTTCCACATGACGGGAACCTCGTGAAAGCCGAGAAAGAAAAACAAATCAAGTATGTTGACTTGGCTCGCCAGGTTGTCGACATGTGGGATGTGAACTCTGAGATCATTTTGCCGATAGTCGTGACGGCCAATGGCTTAAGAGCCAAAAGTCTCGACCAACACCTGAGGCGGCTCTCGTTGGGCAGCTGGATCAACTGTTTCGTATTTTCTTTTGTTGTTATTTTAGTAAGAACTACTGTTTTCTTTGAAAAGAAATAAATGAGAACTAGGTAAAAGGTGGCTCATGCAATTTTGTTAAAATTAAAGAAATTAGGCTTTGATTTTATGGAAAGATTATTTAAAGGTATAAAATTTGATGACAATATCTCAAAAAAAAAATCGTTCACATGACCACCTTCTGAGTTAAGCACATTTGTGCTCTTTTACGGCATTTTGAATTAATCTGGCTCCAATTTGGTGATTTCTTTCTTCAATGTTGGCTTTCAATAATTGCATGTTTTGTGGTTTATGATAGTAAACGCAAGATTTCAAAAAGCTCCAAAGGAAGAAGTCTGGCGCCGTCAGATTTGGCGATCAGGCGAGTGAGTTCAAATCGCCAAAACGAGAGATTATACGAACCAGTAGTTGGTGTTTTTAAATCGCTGACTTTGCCTAAGCTGTGTGTATCGCATATCCATTGCATTGTTAACTAATTCTCTATCTGTTTACAACATATGTCAAAATTTACAATGACATTATGACGCAATAATGTTGGTACCTATACCTATTCATATTATGACATTACTTTTGCCCCACCTTGTATATTGATCTCATTAGTAGACTTTAATTTTTAACCGAAAAGTGCATTTGAAAGGAGATGAAAAACGGTGAGCCCAAATGTAATAAGTTGAGATATGATCTAAAAAAAAATTGATATTTTTTTATCCTTGAATATCAAAAATCAGCTCAATTCTCAATCTGGAAGCGGAGAAATATGATAAAGATAATTTTTGTGAGATTATCGATAAATTGAGTAATCGATTACCCAATTACAAAAAGAAAACTTTCATACTTGACTATCTTAAAGTAATTTAATGCACAATATAAATTGATATATAATATAGTGCATTTAATTAGTCATATTAATAAATAAAACATCGATTAATTGCTGAAAAACCAAAATAATGATTACATCGATTTCGTATCGAATCAAATTTGTCATATATTTTTAATCTATGTCACTGGCAGTGCATAATCTGCACTGGCATGAGCCAACTAGACAGTAGTGGAGGCTGGTTGTCAAATTTTGACGGACTAAACCGTTTTCCCGACGACGATAACGGTTACAGAAAACGGTTGAAGGATGAAACTTGTCCAACATGGAATAGAATTGCATTTTCTTCGAGTGCAGTTTCTTACAACTATCAACGATTTGACATGTATGAAATGGTTTTTTCGCATCACGAACGACAGCATTAACTGGTAATAAATTATTGACTGTATTTCGTTGACAAAGAGTTCACTTTTTATTGTAAGGACCGTTTTGTATACGATCGCGGAACATTAAGGACGATGACGCGACGAGTGTGATAGATAGTTGAATCATTGTGTTCTCGACTGTATTTTATTAGGTGTCAAATAAAAATCGCACCAAGTAATTCGAAGAATGATTGTCGCAACGCCCACCCGTACAACTAGACTGTTGCCACTTGTTTCATGTTTTCCGATGTGTTTTGAGTGCTTTCCCGATTATTTTTAATTTTCAATGACCACTGCTATGTTTTTACGGATTCTGACCCTGCCAAGGTCAGCAGGGTACGACCCTTGCTTTGACACTGGACACCGAAGATCGCTCGTACGTTTGACTTGGAATTGTTATTTTGGATTTTACCGCCGCTTTGTGGAAATTGTTGAAACTATGGATCGCTGTGTGAATTATGGGATAGCAACTAGTCACTGCAATACAGTAATATATGTTTGAATCTATTAATTCATACTATTTCATGTCGTTAAATTCAGGCTCAAGAACGTACGTAATCGTTTCCGTCTCATTTTGTGATTTAAAGTTACTACTTTTTTTATATCGTGTTTTATTTGAGATGCCAAAGAGTATAAAAATGTCAAGGAGGCCAAATAACACAGATTACAATAGAACGTGCTACTTGTGATATCCTATAACTCTAGGGTGTTAATGAGACCATTTCCAAGAATCAACTGGTATAATAATTATTATGAATTATTTTTCAACAATTGTAATTTTTTTTTTTTTTTTTTCATTTTTCATACAAAATAATTTGACAAACTCACGATTATTTATGTAAAAACTTATGAAAATGTCGCTTTTTCTTAGCTATCAAATAATATGAATGATTGGTTTGAATGAAAATTATTTACTCGTACATGTCAATGAGACTTAATACACACATCGAGAGGTCTAGTGTTATGTTATCTTTCAAATTACATAATTATGTATTTTTGAAACACTTTGTTCTAGGACTTTTTGTATTATTTTGACTTATTATATATATAACCTTAGAGTTATGAGACATCAAAAGGAACAAGTTATATAATCTATAGAATAGTCCTATGTAATAATACGTTGTCGGTCTCTGCCATTATTACCAGCTACGCAATTTTTTTTTTATTGTTTTTGAGTAGCTTACAGCTATCAAGAGCAAAACAGAGCTTTCAGAGCCATTTATGATCTACGTCGCCGCGAATCTCTCAGGGAACTATTTAAAAGGATTAATATTATGACGGCACCTTGCTAGTTCATTTAGGCCCAAGAGTGTATGTAATCGTTTCCGTCTCCTTTAAAACTACTAAAAGTGCACGTTATAAACAAGCATATTACAACAAATTAGAGGATTATATCCAAGATAAAAGTGCTTGGAAACATGCTGGTTCTGCTCCATAGGACAATTTAGAATCACGACAAAATCAAACTGTTGGCTAAATAAACTGTAAAATGTATTATTTTTTGATACATGACATTGATTTTACATTCTGTGATTATTTTCTCACACACTGACTTATTAATTATAAAATTTTAGTAAAATCGGCTACTTTTACTATGTTTGTAAATATGAGCACCATGTATCTATCACATAATTAAATTATCTGTCGTTGCTCCATTTTATACAAAGTATTGTAAAACAATTTAAAGGAGTAACGGTGGAGTCTCTTGCCCATTCTTCTCCATACGAAAACTACCTTTTGGAAGAGGCGACTAGAATCAATTATATTATTTTGTTAATTTTGACGTTCAAAAGTGCCATACATGGGCTTATTTGTAATAAATGATTTTGACTTTGACTTTGTCAATACAGAAGTAACAGTGAGGTTATTGACGATAAGCCATTTACAAGCCTCCACAGTTAGCAATATTGTGTAGTAGGCATTAAATGAACATATATAAAAAATATTATTATTACATTCATGTTTTGCTATTTTATGCGACACACTTATCATTTTAGGTAGGAACTAAAAACATTTCTAGGTCACGGAAATTCGTAAACATATGGATTAAAAATAAAAATAATTTAACGAGCCTTACAGTAGTCGCATGTGATGTGTAACATCTGACCTCTCACCTTGGTAATAAGCAACATTAAAGGGGCGGGGCCTCGTCAAGGTCGTTTTTGACAGCCAACTCAAGCACCGCACGCGCTCATTGGTCAAATCAAATAGCGCGCGCTTCCCCGGCTTCCTGTTACACATTTCCATCCCTTTTCACGAAATCACTCCCATAGATTACAGGGAAGCGAGAGGAAAGATGTAACACATCAATAAATCACGTAAACTTACCTTGTCCTACTTGACTGCAACGAAATAAGTCATAATTTGAAAATAAACTTATTAAAATTAATAGCATAGTTTTTTCTTACTTTATAACTAGGCTTTATTTGAATATTGACTGTCATTTATTTTGTATCTATCAAGTAATTTTAAAAAGATCACCATATTTTGTAACTAACAATATAAAAAATACCACTAAGAAGTTGATATTTTTATGGATTTTTATTTATAAATCATTGTGTAAATATACAAAAAATATTAAATTGTTCATGATGACGAAGACGATATAAAAAAACTGCACTGTTTTTTTTGTGATATTACTATATACTTCTGTAGATGTTTTTTATAAAATAATCTTAACTATAAACCGATGAGTTGTTTCGTGTTGTCGATTCACAATATATATATATACACAAGCGGTATATATACATATACACAATAGAGATTTATACACAAGCAATAAGATTTATTGAACCGCGTGTTCCGTTATTTAAAAAAACAACCGTGTTTTAGTTTTTAAAAGTTACATTGAATATAGATTTTTGTTAAAAAGTAGTTACTATTTTAGCTTTATCTATACTAATATAATAAAGTTGAAGAGGTTGTCTGTTTGTTTTTTTTTTTTTTTGTTTGAACACGTTAGTCTCTAAAACTACCAGTTGGATTTGAAATATTCTTTTTGTATTTGATAGTCCAATTCTTAAGGAAGGTTATAGGCTGATATCATCACGCTACGACCCTTAGGAGCCGCCGAGAAAAATTAAAAAAGACAGTGAGAACGCTAAACGAAAACGAAGTAATGACGCGGGCACGTGCTGCTCGGTGGGTCGGGGGCCAATGGAGTTTAAAAAAAAACTGGCTGTTATTTAGTATATTGTGTATCTCACAACTTCCACGCGAACGAACAAAGTCGCGTGTAGAAGGTAGTTATCAATAAAATTGTAATAACATTTTTATTGAATCTATAAACCGCCGCCTCCGCAGAATAAATGCGTAAGTGCTATAGCGACGGTTTTGATGTTAATCCAAATTCATTATACATCACCTCAATATTTGCCAGATTTTTAAATAAAGTAATTACGAAGTTACATACACAAGACATACTGTAACATAATGTTATAATTCCGATCTTGATGATACTATTATCCAGAACAAAAAATTAATCACCTATTACATTATCAGAAAATTTTCGAATGTACCAGAATAAACGCGTAATAGCTCATTAACGGTATCACTGCACTGCGAAAAACGCAAAAAAAAAAATCAAGTTATATTACATTGCAAAACAAACAAAAAAAACAATAGTTGACAAGAAAAAATAACTCAAAGTAACATTAACGATAAAAACGACTAAAATATTTCTGTAAAATGTTTTTCTATCAATAACTCAAAAACGGTACCTGTTTAACACTTAATATTAATTAAAATATCTTTTAAAAAATCTTATTAAAATACCTTTAACAAAATTTTATCCGGAGTAGTCATAAAGTTATGCATCAATTTAGGTTTTTTATTTTTCCTTTAAAATTGACTTTTTACACTTGCGCGTTTATTCTGCGAGGGTGGCGAAAATATTATTCAAAAAAGTCGCTGTTGGTGTCTGTCTGTGTGATCGCGTTATTCCACTAAATAACGCAATGGGTTTTTATGCGGGTTTCACCATCATTTAGAAAATTTATTCCAGAAGGTTGTACTTATGGCATTAATATTAAATTTTCATATAATAAAGAAACCTTGAAGTTTTATCAAGTCGTAAAAACCGTTCGAAGCAGGGTCGGGTCGCTAGTAGGAAATAACAAATTGTTGCATGTGCAATGTTACAAGTTTTATGATACGATCAAAATGTTAGTATATTTATATTAAAATGAAAGTGTGTACTTGTTTTCTGCTGTTCGGGATACTTGGTAGTTATTTTGCGTTTATTTCGTCTTTTCTTAACTCAGTTTGCGCCAAAAGGTTTACGAACTTCCTTCTCTCGTGTAACTAATGCTCGGTTCCTATTAAACAAAAAACGAATCGTTTTGTTTAACAATGGTAGCTTTTTTATTGCCAAATAGGGATTTTTTTGTAATTAATAATGTATATGTCGCCGTGAAAGCGTCTACTGTAAAGATTATAACATAATCTTATGCGCAACTATTTATTACAAATTGTTATTCTACATAAAGTCGTTGATCCTGCTCTCTATGAGTTACTGTTTAATACTGTTACAACCGTTTGGATGCATGCTGTATCGATTCCTTGAGATCAAATGCCATCTATTACCAAGAAATCGAACTCACAGTATATTACTGGAAGAGTAACTATTAAACTAATGGGAACATTTATTTGACGGTTTTTGGGTTTTTAGTCATATTAACAAGTGGTCATTTTGACATAGTAAATTTGTTTATGATAAAGCGCTACCTCATGTGACAAAAATGGCGCGGATTGCGAATATTATGGTAAATAACTGAATGTTATAATTTAATATAAGAACTAAATAAGTTTAAATAATAGAAAACAAACTATTAAGTAATAAGATTATTTTACACTACAATTTACTAAAAAATAACTGTTGTTTGATAAAATTCCATGAATCACAAGTAATGTTGCCAAAAATAGGAATAGTAAAGGTGTAGAAAGTAATGAAGCTTCTAATTTAACTTTAATTCTGAAAAACCTTTGTATTTGGAAATATTAGCATTGTTTGTGAGTTTTATTGACCAAATTAAGTAGGTAATAAGAGTTTGTATTTAACAACGCGGTAGTTCCGCCCATTTCTTAAAAAAGGGGCGCGCACAAAATGGCGTGTGTGGGTAACAAAATTATCAAGAAAAGTTGTATTAGAAAGAACTAAAATTGTAATTGCCAAACAAGTAAACTCTGTAACATAATGTTTTGATATAAAAGAGTGTCCATGGAGTTTCTTGCCCGTTCTTTTCCACCAGGAACCGTGCATGCAGTATACCATAAAAATAATAATATACAGATTCTATGGCGTGCAAATATTAATCATTATGATTGCTAATAAATTCAGTAGTCAAGTCAATAAATCATAGTTTACCTTGAATTTAGCAAACATTAATAAATTATAAATGTCCACAGTAAATAAAAATCATTTAAAAAAATCCATGTCAAAATAAATGGTTATGTCAGCGGTTAGAAATGACTTTAGTTGTTTCTTCAATTGTATATTATTAAGCTCCCTCTAACTTTTCGGTAACTTATTATAAATAATGGGGGCCACCAGTCCTACTATTATGCAGACAGAGCTGACTTTGATCACGCCTGTTTCTGGGAAAAAATTCTGCCATTCGCGAAATAAATTACTATTATTTCTAACAAAAATTACTGATTCCAGATTAATAAAGAGATATCAATATCAATATTTTATAGCGTATGAAATAGGGCTTACAACTTTCAGTAGTTTTCAACTTAAACATGGCTCTGAGGCATCTCCTTTGAGCTTTAAATACAACTTCTTTGTTAGTTGAGTTACCCCAAAAGATAACACCGTATCTGAGAACAGATTCAGTTAGCCTGTAGTAAGCAGTAAGTAACGCATATATGTAAACAATGTGTGACAGAATATACAAGGCGTACGCACTACTGCGTATTCTTTTAGTCAGGGTCTCTTCATGCGCCTTCTAATTTATCTGAATTATCTTTCAGCTTACACACATTCCTTTATATCTAACACACCAAAATCAAATGAGAGAAGTGTTAACCTAGCACTAGAAACTGTTCTAGAATTCAGTAATAAAGATAAAGATAGCGACATAAAGTTATTAAACAATGTACAGAATTTCATAACAAAAGTTAAAACAGTTATTGATGAAAATAGTAATGGTAACAACTCACGACGTAACATCAAAGCACCGAGAGTTAAAACCTTCACGAAATTCATTCAGGACGTCATTCATATACTCAACACTTATGAAGATACCGCATTTGAAGAATTTTTTAATATTCTTGACGAAGAAATCAGAAATTATCACTACAGAGGCTGCAAATTTTACGAATTGACAGAGAATTATGAAATCAGAAAGCTAATAGCCGCAAAATTAGATTCGATTAAAGGAAAACCAACTTCTGTTCTAAAAGCAAACATCAATGCAATTTCGGATATGTTAAAAGGTGACAATTATGACAGATATGTCAAAAAAGTCGTGAAATATATCAATTCTTTGTACAAACAGAAGGCTGAAAAGGATTTCCAAAAGGTCACAACTGATCTGGAGGCTTATGGCAGGTCGAAATCTAAAAGGGCTAATAATAATTTGGGTAAGATTATTAAAAACGGGGTACGGTCAATTATTTTCGATCACTACACAAACTTAAATACTAATGTAAGACGAGATGTCAAACAAAGAGTAGAAAAAATTTGGAAACAATTTAAAAAAGAAACTTCAACAAGTGGTAATAAACCAAATGTCAAACCTTATTCCAAATCTAAAAATAATGTCAAAAACTCTGAAAATATTATGAACGAAGTTAAGAAGTCAGAACCTGTTTTAAGAAAAGATCTTATGAATATCGCCAATATAAAGGGAAATAAAAATATTAAAGTTATAATAAAAAACAAAAGTAATAAAAACAGGACTGAAATAAAACAGTCTGAATATAAAAAAATCGAAAAGAAGCGAGACGACGTGAAAAATGAAAATGACACTATTGACAAAACTCTTGATATTCAAGAAAGGGAAACAAGAGTAAGTTCTCAGCATAATGGTCCTATATACCAACAAATAACCAAAAATGAACACCAAAAGCCAAATATAGATAGTTTATCTGGCAAATCATTTAGCTCTATAGAGTTTTACCAAGAGCCTCAGCATAAAACAACGCAATACATAGCGATAATCCCAATAAAAGTATCCCAAACACCTTCAACGAACTTAACAAAGAAACTAGAGAAATTAGAACCTCTGAATTTGTCAACGGGAATGCCTACAAAAAATACAGTTAAGACTATATGGATAGAAGAGTCAACGGGAAGACTACCGAAAGTTGTACTCGATCTATTGGCAGTCAAGGCCAGCAAACACGAATCGAGACATAACAAGACGTATAAATAGTTAAACAAGCATAGTTATAAGCATAAGAAGAAATATGTTAAACACCAAAAAAAGTGGCATAGGAAAATATATGAACCCAAGTATGTCAAGATGTACGGAAAAAAGGATGACGAGAAGCATATGACGAAGCATTGGCCGAAGAACGACACAAAATATGAATCAAAGCAAAAACAGAAATCGAAGGAAGAAAAATATAAGTATGACAGGACCTCAGAGCCCAACGACCCATTTATATTAGTACATAATAGAGATTTCTTCAGGCAAAATTATGTTCGAACTACCGACTCGGTTTTTAATACGAAGGCACATCAATACAAAAAAAATATGGGGCCGTTAAGATTGAGATTAAAGTAAGATTTTGATATAATTTATTTAGAAATCGCTATAATTTTTGTTCAATCTATTTGCCCTTGTTATAGAAAAAAAAAATCTTTAGACCGAAGGACCAGTTTTCATAAATTATGTTACTCTATGCATATCTTCGTATTCAAACACCAAAACTGTTTTAAGAATAGAACTTAATACATTACTTTGAAATAATATTGCTTTATTAATTCTAGACAAAACAAACGATGGGACATAGCTTCGACAAAAGCGCAGAAGTTCCTGGAGGTTTTAGATGTAATGATACCTTCAAAATCGGGTAAAACAGTGAAATCTCCACGAGCTAGGAGAATTGCTGCGCCACGAGTAAAATTAAATGAAATAAGACGTATGAGACCAATTTTGCACACTTCACCTCCTTTACCAACTAATTTTTCCATGAGAAGGTTGACTCTTGCAGTCCCTAGGGCATACTCTAAAAGGAACAAAATGTTACCCTGGAAACCCGAAAAGCACTTCAAGAAAAGTCTAGAACAGCCGTCATCTTCCGACGAAGGTATGGCCGTAGAAATATCTGAAATAAAAGACGATAAAAGACGCAATGCTAAAATAACATCTTGCAGCTTAAAAAAAGACCCAAATGTTATTGAAAGAATAAAAAATCTTGAAAGACAGTTAAATGAAGTTAAAAGTAGAATTAATGTTTATACTGATATGGTGACTGCAAGAAAAGTTACGCATCGTTTTGAGGCAAATAATGACGTAGTACAACGTGAGCAGTCAGAAACTAGGTTCAGATCGGATGTAAACAATTTTTACAATGATTATAAGGTTAATCAAGACAAATTAAAGATGGCAGGAACTGCAGATAACAAAACTAAGCATAAAATTGAAAAAAAATATGTTAAAGACGAAGATTCTACAATCAACGAAATAGAAGATGACATGCAAAAAGTTAAAAAGTCCAAAACTAAGTTCAAATCCGATGTAAATATGATCCCTAATAATTTTAAGAAAATAACAGACAAAACAAAGGAAGCGGGAAATCCAGATAACAAAACAGACGTTAAAGACAAGGATTTTAAAAACAAAGAAGAAATAGTAAAGGACGATAATGAAATCGAGAAAGTTACTGAACTGCAAGAAATAATAAAAAAAGAGAAGAAACCAGAAATAATTCTCACTAACATCGGCGACGTAAATTCTAAAGCAAAAGATAAAGGAACTATAGTTACGATGGATGACTATGTTAACGAAGATGTATCGAAAGAAACAGAAACTGAGAGCAAAAAAGTAGCCTCATCAAGTATTTATGTACCAGTTGCTACATCTCCTAAGTTAGCAGACGTTTTGCAAAAGGCTCAAATCAATGTGACTGTCGATATAACTAAAAACATACTGGCCAACAACACATCACAGGTTTCAGACGTTAGTAAAAGCACACTAAATATCACTAAGGAGGTAACAAGTGAATTAATAAGTAAGAATATGACAAATCTTCAAGGCATAATAACTCCCACAACGTCATATTATTAAGAAAAAATATAATTGTTCATCAGAACTCTCTGTGTTTGTTAATTTCGTTCCAGATTGTACCTTGCTGTCCTCCCCCAAGCAACGCCCTGAGACCGTGGCCGTGCACTTTGCGTGTATCAGTCATTACATGTCTTTTGCCTTGGTTGGAGGCCTGATTAAGGCATCACGGGAAAGTCCGGTTAAGCAGCCGAAAACCAAAAATCTGTGCTTGCTTTTATTACGTACTGTGCATAACAAATTATCACGTCTACGTATATATTCACTGAGGGTACGTATAGGTGTAAATTACATCTATAGTTCACTAGCACTATTACAGTACGTATTGTAAATAAAAACTTTTTGTAAAAAGCGTAAAATCATGTTACGGTTTTGCTTGCTGTAAGAAGAAGGCGCTGGTGTCTATCACACAGTTAATACTTGCACAGACATCTTCGTTACCTCTATCTTTAAAATACTCAAAACTCTATACATTGTGTTTTGGTTTAGGATAGATGAGTTGGACCAACATTTGTTAATAAAAAATGTATTATTTGATTTATTTATTTAGGTACACCTCTGCCAACCCCTCGGGGAAACAAGACGTGATGGTATGTTATGTTTCTAAATACTCGATTCGTCGTCATTTGTCGTTTCATCGTCATCGTTTCGTTGTAAGGTTTAAGGTTAGGTTAGGTCTGTATCTGTGTATCGTTTTTTCTGTCTTTTCCTCTTGTGTGATCGATGATGTCGCGTTCTCTTTCTTTTTCTTGGTGACCATGTGGAGTCACTGTGAGGTTTTGTTTGAGTTTCGGTCTCTATCTGAGTTGAAAATTTTGTTTCTGTGAAAAAAAACAACGGAATTTAAATTTTCTCATTTTGGACTCTGTATTAAGGTGAATTCATTGTGAAGGAGCTCCTCCGGGGAAGTACTACCACCATACATATTTCTGCTACCAAGCGTTGCTGTGTTCCGGTTTGAAGGGTGTGTGTGCCGATGTAGTAACAGGCACATGAGATATTTCAGCTTTGTATGGATGGTAGGTAATGCAAGTGATATTTCAGATGGCCAAAGGTGGCGGTGACCACTTACCAACTGGTGGGCCGTCAAGATGTTTAACATCACTGTCTCGCAGTGGGGGTTTTTTGAATCCACTCCAAGTTAATCGTGTTTTTAATTCCAAATTTACAGAGTCTATCAGCTCTTGACGTTGTTGCGTGTCTTTGAGACGTCGATACGGTCTCAGGAAGTTATGTATGAGGCTATTGCAGAGCCAGTAACCGGTTAATGAAACTGAAAGAAGAAAAACACCATTTTCTTTTTTTTTTAGCTTGCCAGTAGTCTTACCAAGGGTTACCCGAGAACTGGGTTGTGTGGGTCAGATAAGCGTTCGCTTCCTGAAAAATATTAGTATTCAGCTGCACCCAGTTAGACTGAATGCCGACCCCAAGATACAAACATAGTTAGGAAATGCAAGCAGATGATGATCGCCTACGTACTGTTAGGATACGCCGCGAACTCCTTCAGGGTATCAAACAAGAGTCTTCCTTCGTCGTCGTCATACAACATGTCAGCATACTCAAGGATTGTGTTCACTTCGACTGACAGCTCCTGATGTCGCTGACTGAGCATGTGGTGCAAATTAGCTGCGTGATCTATGAAAAAAAAGCATAAAAATCTATAATAACATTATAAATGCGAAAGTGACTCTGTCTGTTACTCTGTAAGTTCACTCATCCTCTATGTAAACCTCTGTTTTCTTTACGTGTCTGGTGGGCAACTGCCAACGATTGATTTCGGGGAAGTTATATTTATGCTGTTCGCGCGGTAAACTCTAATTGTGCGATGCGGGATTTGTGTGACGTCAGGTCTTAGATGCGTAGTTTATAATAAATGTTTTTTTTTTTAATTTGTATTAGTGTTTTTTGAACCAATTTACAAATACATTATATATCATTTACCTAGTATACTACGTGTCTAACTTTACGGCAGCTCTGAAGTGAGCTACTCGCTGCGCAGTACCCCATCCCTCACCTCCGCGGTCACATGAATTTGTTACTGCGCATAGACTCGCCTCATTTTCTGAGCTGCCATAAAATTTGAATCTGACTGTACCTACAGACATTTCGCCAGTTGTTTAGATTCTATACAGGGTGGCAGGAACATCGACGCGAAAACTGTTACCATGGATTCAGTACATGATTCTAGACCACCCTGCGTTGAAATTTTTCGTCGGTTATTAGAAAAGAAAACAGGTGTTTCATAGAAAAGTGAAATACCTACGCGGTCAAAATGTATGGAACTGCAGGTTTTTTTTAAATAACCGACGATAACTTTCAACGCAGGGAGTTCAGAATCATGTACTGAATCCATGGCAACAGTATTCACGTCGATGTCCCTGCCATCCTGTATAGCAGGAGCAAGCTCATTGCCTTGAATAGGGCAAAAATCGGACTGCTACTGAGAAATGGCATACAGAAAAACCCAATTACACTTTGGCACACCTGAGGATCGCACCAAGAATCCCAAGCTCAGCAAACTAAATCATAATGAACAAACTTACTCTGTATGACATCTATTTTCGACTCCTTTAGCAATCTAGCGACCTTCATGGTGACCTCTAAGAGCGGCCCGGACCACAGCAACTGTCCACTTCGGTAGAACCTGTAACAAAATAATATTATGATACTACCATCACCAGTACTCGAAACATGCGATTATAAATAACATTTTTTTAAGATTTTGATGTGTACCATCTTTTGTCTCGCTTTCCTGCAATCTGTGGAGTGGGAAATCTGCGGGAGTGATTTTGTGAAAAGAGACAGAAGTGTTTTACCGTTGTTGCCGTGGAAGCGCGCTCTATTTGATTCGACCAATGAGCGCGCGCGGTGATAGAATTGGCCGTCAGAAATAACCTTGACGAGGCCCCATCCCTTTAATGTTGCTTATTACCAAGGTGAGATGTCAGATGTTACACATCTTATGCGACTACTCTAAGACTCGCTCGATATTTTTTTTACTTAATGTCATTTTTCAGAACAAATATATTTTTTTTTTTTACTATATTTATTTTGGTAGTTGGTAAACAAGCGAACGGCCCTACTGATGGTAAGTGGTCATCGCCACATTTGTTCATCTACAAATTTACCACAGGCATCGCAAATGCGTTGCCATCACTAAGACGAAGATAGAATGTTTTAAGTGTCTGTAATTAGCAAAATAACACCGGCACCGACAGCCATCAACATGAAACCTAAGCAGCGCTGCATCATTTATCCACTTCATTTCAACATCTTCTGATTAAAGAGAATTTATGAGAACTAATAGGCTAGAACTGATAGCTACAGGTACACCCTTTTCTTATTTTTCGTGTGGTTAGTGAGTAACCTGATGTCAGAATGTTTATGTCGCCCATGGGCATCTGACTTGGCTTCACATGCCGTCGAGAAATATCTCTCAGGCTTGCCGGCTTCCTAACGATGTTTTCCTTCACCGTTTTTGAAGCAACTTATATTATTATACAATAGGCACATGAATTTGAAAAGTTATAGACCGTGCTCGCCTTGGGTTTAAACTGGAGACCTACGACTTGGCAGTCCGAAGGCTGCACCACTAGGCTATCACTGCGTTTTGTACTGTACTGTACGCCGACATTCAGACGTATAATTCTAACGTAGTAACACAAATAATATGGTGTTCTAATTACTTCTGTCTGTCGGTACTCCTACAAATCACAACCTTATTAATAAATGAAATGATAAAATACCCGTATATAATCTGGTCTGTATGCTTGACCACATCACGGACTGCTTTCCTCTCCTTCGTAGCTATGAGTCGAGTTAGCTCTATCAGAAACACCATCATATAGCCTTCATGAAGTATTTCTATCATTTCGAAATAAGAATGGGCAGTCGTATCGCCTGAAAAAATGTAATAGAATAAATAAAATCAGAATTGCCATACAATGCGGCAATGCTGCCAGTCTTTTGGGCACTTTTCCTGTTGACAGCGATGCGGACGAATATTTTCATGCCCTATGATTACTTTCCCTCCTTTTTATAGGTACATTTGTGCATAATATGATTATTATATTATTAAGTCTGTGAGTTTTTAAATTATGTTAATATTATATAAAAGATAAATAAAATAAAGTAGATCAAAATTAAATATCTAACTCCATAACATACCCCTAGAGTGTGAATTAAATAAATATGAAAATAAATAGAACTCGAATATTGTAACAGGGATGAACACCAAAAAGAGCATTTATGTCAGAAATCGTTCAGTTTGGCACAAAACAGTAGGTCAGTTCCGAACAAGGCTGCCAATGATGATGAATTGATCCGAGCATTCATGAAAGGTTCGTGTTCGTTCGACTCGTGGCTAAGTAATAACAGCCGCACCACAGATTAAATCATTGAGCCGCACGGTCCGATCCATCAGGTTAAGCTACGCTTGCCAGGGTTGGTCTGTGGATAGGTGACCATCTTAACATACCTACCGAGACTCCTGCTTGCCTCGGAAAGTATGTTAAGTCGTTGGTCGTGGCTGTCATTCGTAGATCTTTGACAGTCTTTACGGGTCGTCAGAACCCCAACAGTCTGATAACTAGTCTTACCATGGGGT
This sequence comes from Omphaloscelis lunosa, assembly GCA_916610215.1. Classification (NCBI taxonomy): domain Eukaryota; kingdom Metazoa; phylum Arthropoda; class Insecta; order Lepidoptera; family Noctuidae; genus Omphaloscelis; species Omphaloscelis lunosa. Next base: position 14,474,213 of record OU744270.1, read on the forward strand.
ATCATATTACCTAGTTACTGGGTTGTGGAGGTCAAATAGGCAGTCACTCCATTTAAAATACGGTATTCAGCTGCATTCGGTTAGACTGGAAGCCGACCCCAACATGGTTGAAAAAAGACTCGGCAGATTGATTGACTCATGAAAGGTTCGGGACTATGGGCACAAGAACGAGCAGTAGGACCTGTTTCAAGCGTTTTCGTTTTTGATAGCCTATAATGCGTCCCGTTGTTGGCAAAGGCCTCCCCTTTCTGCTTCTAAGCCACTTATTATTTCTGGCCACGCCTGACTTGGAAACACATCCCAGATGATCATTAACCATTACAGACTGATTTTAGCCGAATGCTCCTTGTGATTGTAATGATGTAATTATTACGTGTTTTATTATGTAATATTTTACTTATATTTTTGTTCTGTGACAACAAAAAAACGAGCGAGCATTATAGTAGTCGCTTATGGTGTGTAACATCTGACATCTCACCTTGGTAATAAGCAACATTAAGGTAATGAGGAACATTAAACGGACGGGGGGCTTCATCTAGGTCGTTTCTGACAGCCAACTCTAGCACCGCGCACGCTCATTGGCAAATCAAATAGCGCGCGCTTCCCCGGCTTCCTGTTACACACTCCCGTCCCTTTCACGAAATCACTCCCACAGATTGCATGAAAGCGAGATGAAAGATGTTACTATGAATGTATTCTTTCTTTTCTGTCCATTCTATAAAAAATGGTACTTCGAGCCGGATTGTGCACAACCAATAGATAGATGTAAACTGTACATACGTTATGTCGGTGAAGTTGGTAAGTGGATGATATAGGTAATAAAAAATAAAGTAACGGTACTCATACGTTTAGGAAACTCTTTGACAGTGGCCGGTGTCGTTGTCACCGTCTGATCCAATTGCCACTCCTCTTTTAGTATCGCCGATGCCATCTCCAAGACCCTTAAAGCTTGACTTTCATTCTTCCGCGGAGTTGTCTTCTTGATATCCTTAAATAAAGGTAGGCACTAAATTATAATAGGGGATGAAAGCTTTTTGTCATTTTCGCCGATGACAAAATCCATCGAGTAAGTCGGAGGCTAAGCATAGTCTCGTTCAAAGTAAAGTAAACATAATTTAAACAACATGTTAACAAAAATTAATAAACATGTTTGCACCCTGTAATATCACCATCACCCCAGAGTTACATGCTAATATAATTACTTATATTCACACAACCAATTTTTATGAGAAATAAAATTATTTAAACCTAAAATGCCCTCGAACTTGACTAAACGATACGCAAATAAGTAGCCACAAATTTTTAATATCTTGGGCATGTTGTTATCATCGACCTCAGCCATCATAGTGATATTGAGAGGGAGCGTAGGGCTCTGGCGGTCAGGGGTAATATGTTGGCACGAAAGCTCGGTGTACTGACCAAGTTAATAAATTTAAAAAATCAAATATCTTTAATTCAGATCTAAATTAGTCCATAAGTTGTTAGTGTTTAGTAACAGATTGTGCTTATATGCTATGTTAGTAATTGAATTAATTAGTTTAATTTTTTGCAGTTGGATGGGACAGTCCGGTCTACCAGCAATCAATTTCAGGATACTCTTACGAGTGTTACGCAAGCGTTGAGTAAGGAAGCCGCTTTCTTACGCATGATGGCGTGAAAGCCATCCGTGTGCGCTGCAGCAAACATTCCAGACGCACTACAACGCCGCGGCAACCGCAGCAGCATCCTGCAAGCGTTGTTGTATTGTACGCGCAGGACGTTGTAGGGTCGACTTGTATATGACACCTACAGGCCGCTCGAATAGAAGGACTAACAGAACGCCTTAAATAAACTGACTTTGACGTCTGCCGTGCAGCGAGCGAACCTACGGGTAAGCATTTTGCTCCTCACCGCCAACACCCTGCGCTCGCGCTCTATGTCGCCATCATCCCATAGGTCACTAGTGACAACATGACGTAGGTACTTAAAACTATTCACTTCATTAAGTAGTTCGCCGTTGAGATATACCGGAGGTACACAACGGGGCTGTTGTTTAGGTACCGTAAACCAGGGTTACTTTGATTTGCGAGTCGACTTTGATCATAACTTCCATCCGGTACTAAAGTCCTCGTATTAACGAGTTAAAAAACGCCTTGGCAGTTTTTATTTTTTTATTGGCAACACTAATAGTTGCCTCACCTCATACTGACCGCGTGCGCGTGCCACGTTATTCTTTTTTTTTAATGGTAAGTGCGCTTTTCTTCTTAATTTTATTGCGTGAAAAACTTTGACTGTACTTGTGTCAATAATAAATATATGTGATTTTTATGGTTTCTTATGTTAACTTACAACATACTGGTGCACAGACCATCTTTACTGAAACGGAAGAGCTTGTAATTCTAAAATCTGTTGCAAAGTGCGATGATTGGGGTTAGGTACCCCTTAAATCTAATAAATCAGTTAAAGTTATTAAGTTATCATATCATTTGGTATTTAATCAAAGTACCCCCACACATTAAAAAGATACCTAACTTAAATACTACTTGGCCGAATTTTATTGTTTATTTTTTTACGGGGTTTTTAAAGAGTTTACTTTAGAGTGGCAGTAAAAAAGTAGTGGTTTCAAAGTAACCCCATTCTTAATGTAACATTGATCGCGTTGTTTTTATTTTTTTGTGTAAAAATTTTATTATAAGTCCATTTTTTTTACTTGGAAGGCTCAAAGAAGAGAAAAAATCGATTATTATGTTTTAATTTCATATTGTTATTGTTGTTGTTGTTGTTGTGTGTTGTTGTTGTTGTTGTTGTTGTTTTGTTGATCGTCAAAAAATTGTGTCAAAGTCTAAAATTGATCAAAGTAACCCCAGTTTACGGTACCGTAAACACTAGGACCTCACTCTTTTTTGAGTTATATTTAAGGCCGGTGCACCTACGCATACGTCTCGTATAAAAATTACGCTTTTTAAAGCTTATTGTTAGAGTTTTTACACCGGTCATCAACTACTCGAAAAGGTCTCTGGATGTTATACGCGTGCAATACAATAATGATTTTAGGGTGCTGTTGCGACTACATCGTTTCTGCAGTGCTTCAGAAATATTTTCGGTAAGCCATACCAATGGATTTCATACCATTATCCGCAAAAAAATAGCCTTACTTCAGAGCAGAAAAAGAAGTAGTCACAATAGTATCCTGTGGCAGCAGATACTTCCTTCGTCATAATAAGACAAAAGAAATAAAATAAATATATTAATTTTTATTTAAAAATACTGACTTACAAGGTCATACGATGACGCTTCGTTTTCAAACTCTGAATCTCTTGCCTCTTGTTTCTCAATCAGTGTGATCTCCTCACGTGAGATGGATCGTGTTTTCAACTGTCGGCTGCCTGAACCTTGAGTTATCTTTGGAATTCGTCTGATTGCATCTGGAACCCCTTCAACTGATGATGAAAATTTTTGATTAGTTGTTGTGTATTTTGATTAATATACGGTGGCATTTTTAAGTGTCTTATAACGGTGACGTCTGATTTAAGATATCTGTAGGCAATACTCAAAATGTATTTGAATTAATAACATATTATTACACTACCTAGCAGGCAAGCATATTGCAGTTAACCGAGCTCAAAATAAACTGCAGGATTTTACTGGGAAATTGCTATATTAATAACACTCTATCCTAACACTGGGAATTGAATCCAAGACCGCACATTTAGCAGTCGTGTTTGCAACCACCATTAGAAGATTAGTCCAATTTTACTCATAATACAAATCTATAAAATTGTTTCACTGGTGGGCAAACGCCTCTTCTCATATACAAAGGACACGAGCATTGAGCACCACGCTTGCTTAAGAAGAGAATAGAATAGAATACTCTTTATTATGTACACCATACGAATCACAGACCAAAATGTAGAATGCTGCTGCTTCAGGCTATTTATATACTTAATTTTAACTTAAAATCTTACTTGGGTAATCATAACTAAAAATTTGACTGAGCGACGGCACCACATTGGTCGGTGTCCTACTATCAGCTGCCGCATATGAAGATATCTTCTGCTGCCATTTCTTCGCGTATGGAGGTAATGGATACGCAGTCGTAGAGAGCTCAAGCCACGGATCGGTTGAAGAAGGGTTGTCTGGAACGTACCCCGGCGGGTATTCAGTTGGAGTTGAAGGAGTCGGTAGTCGGTAGTTGCCGTTTACTGGAAATAATAAAAATAATAATGACTTCCTGAACGAATTTCTGTTGAAGCGGAAAGTCTTAATGAAGAGGATGATTATAAATATTATAGTGCACATTTGCACAATATATTAGTGTGCAGGTGTGTGCATAAGGTTACTAAATAAAGGATAAAGAGAGTTAGAAAAGTATGGAGAGATCTTTATCCAGCCATAAGGGAGTGTCTCCGTAACCGGCGGTGGTACTCACAAATAGCGCCGTTGGGAACCGGCAGTGTATTACTGCCGGCAGCAGAGATTAAAATTATATGCTGCTGGCGCCACCGCCGGCTCCAATATTGGACACCGCTGGCGCATGGCGGGGTGTTTATGGACACCCTTTCAGTATTTAAAGATAAAGTATTGTTTTCTATAATTATTATATCCTAGTCGTTTTTGGCACTCACCGGCTGCTACCGCGGCACCGTAGGGGTCACAGTTTTAGCCTAACCTTACCTTTTTTTCAAGTTAAAATATTTAACTTAGTCTAATTCGGTTCCGAGTACGTAAATAATAAATACTGCACGCACTATGTAACCTGATTCAACAATGTTTTGTCAGGTGAAGGGGTAAGTTATATGAAATATACTAAAAAACAATGTCATTTTAATAAACCATTTATTTATTGATTTGCTCAAAAATACGTGTCTCATAATCCAGTCTATTGTGTGATTCCTTCTTGTAACTTTGATTTTTATATTAACAGAAAGTATGACAAATCTATAAAAACCGCATCAATCTCCATTTCATAGTTTTAGAAGAACGCAGTCACACGATTATGTATTGAAGGTACTTTCTGTTTATAGATGATAGATTTATTATTTTAATGTAGGTAATACCCAGATATCGGGTATTTATTTTATATTTATTTCAGTTTCTCATTAATTACAACACAATGCACTCACACATGTACCTATGTCATACCATTTATTTGATTTAGTATGAGCTTTTTTATATTATACTATCTTATATTATATTTTATTTATTTATTAAAACTGACAAACACTTCCCTATTTGTGTTTATTATTATTCTAGTACGCTACACTCGTGGGTCGCAGCTGAAAATCAGCGTCAGGTGGCAGACTTTGTGTTGACATCTGACATTATGCTGAGCTGAGGCCCTTTTGGCATTATAATCATTGTTTTCTGTTTTTATAGTTTTAAGGTGTATTTTTCTGTTGTAATGCCAACAAACGTAATCTGATTTCTTTCTTTCATTCAAGGCAAGGCTCAAGGCATTCCTGTTGGTAAGATGTCTCTACTCATTAGATGATTTATAGTCCTATTATCTTAAAACTGACGTGTGTCATTATTTGTCTACGGGTTATATTGTATTCATATATAATTATTTGATTATTATTGGTTGCTTTTAATTTACTGTTGACATTTTTTTTTTTTTTGACATTATGGTTTTATAATTTATTATGTTTGCATGGTATTTTATATTTCTTTTTTGACTTAATGTAAGTAATATTTCCTAATTTAAATTGAAATGCATGTATTTTAATAAATATTTTTTGTGTATGTTTATGTTTCATTTTGAATTATATTCGAACACAATGTGAATTGTTACTGAATAAATAAATTGAATTGAACATTTGAAAAAAAAGCAAATTGTTACCATAGAGATATCGGGATATAAAGTATCGTATGTCCTAACTCAGGTCCTGGTCTGCTTATGAGCCAAATTTCATTTAAATCAGCCGCTTTAACGTGGCAGCGTAACAAACAAACTTAAAACCATATGAACATTCAAAAAATCTAATCTTTTCTGTTTATAATATTATTAAAGTTTAGACAAAATACACACCTGCCCAATGAAGTAAATCATCTTGAAAAAATATGCTTAATAATAATAAAAGCATAATATTTTTTCACTTTAAAGTTTATCACTATTTAAAACATGTAAATAAGCTGCCATTTTTATTTTATTTAAGTTGTATTGGCCATTCATAGACGACTCTGCTTTGGAGTGTAAATGTGGTACTGTTCCACAACCGATGGGACTCGTGATATCGTGTCTTGCGTGTCCTGTCGTCTGCACGTTACAGGATCTGATGGACGATAGTGATGGCGTCAAACACGTAGCCGAATTCTGGGCCGAGTCCATTTAGATTGTCATCGACACGCTAAAAAGAAGAAGTAGCCAGCACATGTCCACAGAGTACCAAAAGCATTGTTTTAGTTGTACAAATATTTACATCGGTTTTTAAATTATTTTCACTTTAAAAGGTTTTCGTCCACTTCGAACTGTTTTTAATCCACAATTTTTACCTACTAGGTTATTAATATTTTTAAATCAAAGCTTTAAAAATTTAACTAGTGTAGTGCCATGTGGGGCTTGAAAGTTGGTTTAAATTATAAAAATACAAACACGTTTGTATAAATACGGAAAAAATACATTTTAACCTCTCAAAAACTTTGTTTTAAAGTAGTTTCTATTTTATTTAGTTTTATAGTCAATAAAATTGTTGTAATATTTTTATTGGATTAGAAATAAAAGATAGTTGAATGTGCAATGAATAAAAAGTTATACGATTCTATAAAAATGTTAGATATTTTATATTAAAATGAAAGTGTGTACTTGTTTTCTGCTGTTCAAAATATTCGGTAGTTTAATTAAATAGTTCGTTTCAAGCTTTATTTTGACCGAGTTTGTGGCAAGATCTATTTCAACTCACTTTCGCTAGTTCACATAATACAGTTTTTATTTGTATAAACAAACAGTATTAAATATTACTATAGAGATAGAAGTAGAATAAACTTCAATATTATTGACTTACATAAAAATCAATTTAATTTGCTTTTCTAACACCGTTATAATCCTTGCCACAACCTTGGTATCCTAACTACGAAACAAGATTACCTTAGGATTTATTTATAAACACTTCATTGTACCTACACTACACAATACAAAAAGGACAGACGTATTTAAAACGAGGGTACAATAGGCGGTCTTAGCATTAATCGTAATATAATAATTCACCTCGTATCATACTACAATTATTCTTAATCTTTCAGCTTACACAAACTCGATATCACGGGTCAGACAGAAAGGAGACCACAGAAGCATCCAGTGTCCACCTTCCACAAAAAATTGTTCCAGTATATAGTAATGAAGAGTAGAATCTCCGAATATACTACCAACTTAGACGATGTACATAATTTAAAAACAAGAGGCACAACTCTTAGTAACAGAAACATGGAATTATGAAACAATATCATACTGACGAAATCTCATCATGAAGGACAATCGTTCGATAGCAGCTCGAACTCCATCAAACGTTCTCAGGACTGACATGAACAGTACAACACACAGCGATACATGATTCTATACACAGAAGAAATATCTTACAAAGTCTATGAAGAAAACAGAAATCGTTCCCATATCTGTGAGTGACATGAAAAGAAGGCAGGAAGTTGAAAAATAACCGACGACCATGTTCACACCGAGGGCGAGACCCGTATCATCAGACGAGACAAGAAAACTGAAATACTAAGAGCAAATCATGTCGCGGATGATACAAAGCATTTGTGGCTCAAGCCACGACACAGAAGGTGACCTTAGGCTAGAATTTAAGTATGAACCGAGGGCAAAACAAAACTATGACAAGCAACAAAAGCATGGCAAGGTAGATAAATCAAGGTCTAAGAGAAAACACAAGAACGCGCAAATAATTAGCTATTACGATGATGTTCAGTTAGCTAATACCGAGTTATTAATTTTGTAATCTTTGAACCACTCGGGATGGATACGAAGTAAGATTTTGACTGATTTTTCGAAGGACCAGATAGTGTCGAATCAAAGTACCAGTCCTACGAAGTTTAGAAACTGTATAAGTTGAAAATGTAACAGCAATTCCACTTTTAACGATCTTCTTATCAAAGACTAGTTCTATTTGAAACAAATTATAAGAATAGAATTAATTCATTGTCTTGCTCTTGCTCTTATGCCAATTTATTTGAAGTCGGCGCAGGTGTCTTCTTCTTCCATACATCTCTATAGTCATCGCCTTTCTAGTCATATTTACAAAATCCGCTCATCGTTACTTTGGTTTTTCTCTTATTACCATACAAATTCTTACTGAACTCAAAACTTGCCTCACAACGATATGTTCCTCACTTCTTATATATACATATTGGAATGTACATATGTGCATAACATTAAACATTGCTTCATTAGTTCCAGATATGACACCACTCTGTATCCGAAGTCTGCTATAGAAACCGAACCATTACCCAGAAAATCTACAAAACGTCTTCGATCTATGCGAGCACAAGCACAGATTAAACCTAAGAATCCGACTCCTCCCACAAAACCTTCTTTAAACTTGAAAGTTACAAATCTTTCTATAGAAATTAATTCGAAGAGTCAAAAAGAAGTATAGTACACAATGAAGGCCACTCTGTTAAAAAATATAAGAAGGACAAAAACCTGAAACAGACATTTATAGCAAGCCGATCCAATAATGATAGTATTGGAGTGAAACATTTCAACAAATATGTCACTAAAAAAATAAACACTATAAAAAAGGAATTAAAAAATTTAAATCAAATTATTAATAACTTAATAACAAAGTATTTAAATGAAAAATCACGCTTCTACTGAAATTCAGACGGAAATAATATAAAAAGAAAAAATGAATGAATCGGGTTTATATAACTACAAGCATTTGCATGAAGCCTAATAAACTACTTACAAAGTTCAACATACCTACATGCATAAAACTCACGCCTTCTTCCCATGCGATAGGAGCGAGGGAGCGAAACCTGCTACGAAGCAGGTTTCGCTCTACAGTTTCTGCCTACCTTCATGAGAAGAAGGCGTGAGTGAAGGATCGTTCCTTCCATTCTCCTTTTGCTTCGTTCACGTTGATACATCTGGTCATACACGCACGCCGATTGCGAGTACTACGCACCTGACCTTTCTGAAGAACTTCACCAATATGGGCCGGTTACTATAAATGTCCTTCTTGGGCGTCTCCTTCCGGCGATTCCACTCACAAATACCTTTTGTTAGTCGCCTTTCATTCATCCTCTCAACATGATCAAACCATCTAAGCATACTCTTTTCAATTTTTGTTACTAAATATTATACCGTTAAACGAGCAATTCTTGTATATTTATATGTATATAAATTTATTTCTGTGATATCGAAACGGCTCTAATGATTTCGCTGAAATTTGGTATATGGGGGTTTTCGAGGGTAAACAATCGATCCACATTAGTCTTATGTTTGGGAAAACGCGTGTTTAAGAGTTTTCATGCGTTTTCTTTCCACGCAGAATATGCTCGCTAATTTCATCCTTTGGCCACTGTCCGTCTGGCGGGAACGGCAAGAAAGGAGTGTTACGGGTTCGAATCCCGCTCAGTGACTTACTTTTGTTTTTTTTTTATATTTTCAAGTTTAGGTATATCTATATATATATTTTTTAATTTTTATTGTTTCTAGACAAGTTTAAAAAAATGTAGTTAATGTTTGAGATATCAATATATTTTTCTCATAAATATGTCTAGCATTTACCTATACTGATAACGTGAATAAAATTTATGCTTTCGAGTTTTTATTTTATTGATGATAAAGCAATAGTGCAAAACTATTTTTTTTTTACAATAAATGGTAATAACCGAGCACAGCTCGGTCGCCCAAGTACTTTTCCTTTAAACCGCAAGTTTGCCTTATCACAATCATTGCCATACTTCGCAAGGAACGCCTTTCCACAGCATTTAATCTACTTTCATGCCTCTTTTGCCAAACCCAACTTTCACTTCCAAACATCTGTAGGCACCAGCACGCCATTGTGAACAGCCAGTCGAGCCTTTTTGGACATCAACTGGTTGGTCGCAACAGCATATTTAAATTGACTTTAATACTCTAAAAACGTGATTGGTTGATTTTTATTTTACACCTTTAATTACTTTAAAAACTTTGCACTTCACATATGCGCCACTGCCAATAAAAATTCAATTTTAAATTTTTTCTAATATTTACGACACAATTTTTGTAACATTATATTTTTTGCCAGTCAAAAGAAGTCTTTGAAAAAAGAAACTACCGAATGGCGTAAACAGCAGAAAACAAGTAGGCTACACACATTCATTTTTTATTATAAAAATACCTTCATTTTTATGGAATCATAAAACTTGTTATATTGCACATGCAATATTTCTACAGTTTTATTGATAATGCTGAAATAGTAACGTATTTTAAACTCAAGTAAAATGTTAAAATGTCCGTTTTTAAAACTTATTTGCACGTGAGATTTATGTGAAATGTTAGATTTAAAAACATTGCTTGGTATAAGTTATGGACTAATCAATCAATCCAACAATTCATTAAATATTTTTAAAGTGACCAAAAACTATATTATTACTAATAATAAGTTTATTTTCATATTCTGACTTACTTAGTTGCGTCGATAATGAGAAAGGTATGTTTTTTAGTTATTCTTATCTTTAATAGACCAATGGACGTAAAGGTGTCTTTCTGTCTTTAAATATTAACGGTTGAATTTGTGGTTAAATATCTTTCCTATATTTGGACTGTAATCCAACCATCACATTTGTAATTTGTTAAATCAAATTAAATTTGTTTATTTACTTAGACAATAATGATCCATATGTTAGTTGGTTAGGTACAAAAAGAAAACTTAAAAGCTATGTTAGTGTGTTACAGTTATAAAGTACTAAGACTAATTCACAGAACAAACAATATTTAGGTACAGTCAAGATACTTTACGCATGCTCAGTTAAGAAAATATTTCTGCGACAGCGCAGCTACAACGCCCCTTACTGGTTTCACCCAATTAGAGCCCATATGCATTAGTGTGAGTACAGGGCGTGTAACAAAAATTTGCGTATTTTATGGCCCTTCTATTAAGCCGTCCTATTGTTTAATCGGATTTTACGACATTCCCATTAAATCACTATGGTACGAAGATAGTAAACTTATTTTTATTAGGTACAGTTGCAAAAGTTAGGCGGCAATAAAAAAAATCTCTGATCATTGTTCATACAATGATCAGAGATTTTTTTGCCTGCCGCGCACATTAAAATATCATCTCACAAACAAATGCGCATAGTACTTACGCGCTTAGTGTGAGTGTCACACTTTTATACATCATTATATTAATACGAACACGACTAAATACGCTTCGTGCATCCTGTTGGTCAAAACGCATGCATCGGGCGATCGAGTCTTGAGCCGTGCTATACGATTATCACCTTAAACATGAGGTTGCGGAAGAGTGGCCCATTGTGTGTACGTACATTTTCCGAATGTAAAAAATCACTCCCGTGTAACCATCACCTAAATGAGGTGATTAATTATCGGAGAGTTAAATTTATCCGCTATCATCCTCAGAATACTGTGCATACTTGACCGCGTTCTCTCTAGTAGCGACGCCTTTTTTCTCCGCACCATTGCGTGGAAGTCGTGAACCCGCGCCTAAGCGAACATGCTACGGGCACTACAAAAGCGTGGTAGTCTCAAAATTATTCTGAAGCTGTAATTGTAGTAAACCATCAGGGCGTCACTTGGGCGGCTCACAGAGAGGAGGTCTGTGTCCCAGCAGTGGAAACATTAAGGCAGATTATATATGCTAAATAAATAAATGACTTATTAACCTGCAAATCTCTTAATTTCAGCAAAATTCGATGAATTCTTACTAATGAAACGGCATCACCAAAACTATGTCCAAATAAAAGACTTCATCAAAGAGGCACAGCACAAGTTCCACGAAGAGAGATCAGTGTTGAGAGCAGGTGACAACGACCTAGAATCGACGAGAGATGATGTGTTACTGGACCACAGCATCGAGAAGAGGTGGTGGGACAATAGTTCATCAATAGACCAGCTGGGCCTGAATACCCCGCAGACTTTCCTTCTCCCTTTAATCAGATCTCGACCTGTATTCCCTATCTCCTTTACACGTTACACCACTGAGTTAAATAACCGACACTTGAATTGGGACGAGATCTTTCCAACTCAAAGTATTTATACTAAACTATCTGAACCTCGACTTCGTACTGGTCCTGATATATCCATCCCTCCTAAAAACCCGTCACTTTCTCAAGCACCTCAACCGAAAGACAAAAAAACTTTTGGTACTACGATCCGACCTCCAATATTACATATATATTCCAGACCATTATATCCCAACACAACTCTTCGTCCTAATACCTCTCTAAGAGGCCATTCAGGCCATGGTTTTGGACCTAACACTACTTTAATAACTCCAAATGAGGTATATAAGAAGATATGGCTTCGGGAAATAACTACATACACACCAGTTGAGGGATGGTTTAAAACTTTAGCTACACAGACCGGAATGACACCGAGCTACGATTACACTAGTAAGAATTTAATATATGTGCATTTTGTAGTAGAAGTAGTAAGAGAGCCCTTTGTGAAGGAGAGCGTTCAAGGAAATACTATCATCATACCTATGTATATCGGCTGATAAGCAGCGATGCTGTGTTCCAGTTTGAAGGGCATCGATGTCAGGGTAATACAGACACACGACCCATTTAAAAAGAGTTTATTTACAAAGATTTATTCCTGGTATAGCAACGCACTTGCAATACCTCTAGTATTCCAAATGTCCATTGGCTGCGGTAACCACATGCCATTAGTCGGGTCCTTTGTTTAGTGTTCAATTATACAAAGACGCGAGGGCGATACTGATTTAAGTTTGGTTCAAAACATAGTTCCATTTGGGCTGAGAATCAACCCTTTGTGATCTCCTAGTTTTCCGATCTTATTAATTTACCTATCTATTGAAAGTGCACTAAAATCTCCATAGTAACCAAACATTTTCCACCCCCCAACCAAAGGCGCTCCGCAACTCGATAGTACTCTTACAAAAGCATCCAGAGCTCAAGCCTTGGTCTTGACGAAACAGTTGAAGAACGATTTCAAGGTCCAACCATCAGGCTTCCTCCACCAGGGTCTTCCAGTTTCTATCAGTCTGACGGAGCTTGAAGACTATACGTACTTAACTGCAAGTACTGCTTCACCCACAACAACACAGTTCTTTAATAAAGATTTGGGTGGAATTCTTGACTTAAGAAATATTTCGGAGAAGGATGATAATAGAACTAAAATGATTGATGAGAGACCAGCGTCTGTACCAAACGATGGTGAGATGAAGGCGACACCGACTACTGTAGGTGTACTGCGTATAGGTATGTATCTATAAGGCCCTATACAGTGTTTGAATAGCCATAATTATACTCCTTAAGCCTCCTGCCCTTTATCACTTGTTGATATACATGCGTAACATAACAGATTCAAATACATGCTTAACATCTAAGTCGTTTTACAGTAATATTTTAACAAAATGTAATGAGATGTACTTACAATCGTCAATGAATAAAAACATCAGCCTGGCTTTTCCCACTGCTGGGAATAGGCCTCTTAAATCTTCCATAATTTAACATATTCAAAGTCAAAGTCAAATCATTTGTTTCAAATAGGCCCATGTATGGCACTTTTGAACGTCAAAATTTACAGACTAATATAATTGATTCTAATCGCCCCTTCCAAAAGGTAGTTTTCGTATGGAGAAGAATGAGCAAGAAACTCCACCGTTACGCTTTTAAAATGTTTTACAATAGTTTGTATAAGTACGTACATTAGTTAAATAATTATATGTGAAGACGATGCACCTAGAATAAAATTACTATACCACAATAGGTAAAAAGAATTAAAAATGAATCAACGACAGATAATTTAATTATGTGATAGATACATGGTGCTCACATATTTACTAATGTTTTTCCTAATGTTGTTAAAATTAATAAGTCAGTGTGTGAGGAAGTAATCACAGAATTTAAAATCAATGTCATATAACACAAAATTATAAATTTTACAATTAAATTAGCAACCTGTTTGATTTTGTCTTGATTCTAAATTGTCCTATGGAGCAGGACCAGCATGTTTCCAAGCAAGAGTGCTTGGAAACATGCTGGTCCTGATCTTGGATATAATCCTCTAATTTGTAATATGCTTGTTTACAAAGTGTACTTATAATATGAGTTTTAAATTTTCTTTCATTTAATTGCAATATGTCACAAGGTATTTTGTTGCAACATTTAACACAGTACCCCATAAAAGATGTATGTACTTTAGATAATCTGAAAAATGGTTGATCTAGTTTATCTTTATTTCTAGTATTAAAATTATGTCTATCACTTATTTTATCAAACAGATGTGGATTCCTTGGCTACTCCCATCATGCAGTCATATGAAAATATTATTTGTAAAACATCTTCTGAATCGCCATCGAAATTGCGTGCATTCTGTATAAACTGCGGTCTCTCATCATGTGTTTCAATATATTTTTTCGACTGCCCCCGAAAAAGAGTACCTAATAGATGCATTTATTTAATTTCACAGAACAAGAGTCAGAGACTCCGGCATCATCTTCTAGAAAATCCAGAAGATTCCATTCAAAAGCCAGGGAGAGAAAACGCCATCACGATTCATTTAAACGATATAAAGCGAGACAGATATACCAAAAACGTAGATACAGACATCCGGAGTATAGTAACGAACACATTTATCGAAGGCGGAAGCATCGTATTAGAGGGATAAAAAAAATGGCTCGACCATCAGAAAAGTATGTCTTTTCATTTCCCTATAATATTATAAATAGTGCCATCCACGAAGACGCGCCCCACTCCGCTCCGCTCCGTACTAAAGTACAGCTTACAGTACAGTAATCGCGGAGTGGGGCGTGTCTTCGTGGAGGGCACTATTACATATATGTAGATTAACAATAATAATCAACTACAATATAAAATGAAATAAACAGTCTTCGACGGTTTATATGAACGGGAACCGATCTTGGCTCGATGAATCGCAAGTGACTAGGAGAGTTAGGAATATAATAAATGATTATGGATGGAGGGAAAGTAGAACACCAAAGAAAAGGGATGGATTGTGTGAGAAATGAAAAGGAAGTGAATGATAACATAACAGCGAACAGGGGAGGATAGGTGAGAATAACATTTTGTGTCGATCCCATGTAATAATAAAGGCAGGCAAAAGAATATCTAGATGATAAAAGAGAGTTTGATCTCTGACTAGTTTATTTCCACAGAGATTGTTAGCTATAAATGTCAAACTCATCTAAAATTTTATTTATGATGTAACAGAAGTTAATATCATCTAATTCAGCAGGAGACATAGAGAGCCAACGCAGCCTCCAGATGCATTGTTAGAATACTCCGAGCGTGATGACACAGAAGATGAAAAACTTATGAAGTATATTGTAAGAAGTGATGAATCAGTTAGAAACACAGCTCAGAAAGACAAAACATCTTTCTACCACCGAGTTAAAGAGAGTTTATTGCAAGCTGAATCAAAGAAGAAAGCTAAAAGACTGAAATTAAAAGCCGAGCTGCTTCGAAAGATCGTCGAAGGTTCAAGCTACAGTGACGAGGAGGCGTCGCTGACGAAGAACTTGAATCAAGCTCTACAATATGGGAATAAGAACTTCGAGCATAATGTGGCACGGAACAACAGAGACATGATGAAACGGATTATAAGATGAAGTTCTCTCCTGAATATAAATCTGAATTCTCTAGTGAATTTCCCATGTTTCTTAACTGTAAATAATTTTGCTATAATTTGTAGTTCTAATTAGCATAATCAGCCTATTATGTTCCCACTGCTGGGACACAGGCCTCCTCTCTTCGAGACGGAGAATATACCTTGTAAAGAAATAATAACACAGCTTTTCAGAAAAAGTAGACACTACCAGGTACTTCTTACTTGCCAACACAATACATATGTAATAATATATGTGAAACCAAATCATAGATAGGCATTAGCGTAGATAAACTTATGCATTATTTAAATTTGATATTTATAATTTTAATGAAATTTTCAGAAATAACATTTGTCAGCAAATCCTGTTTTTATTTTGTTCGCTGTCTTTTAGAGTAAGTTCAATTCAGCTGATCCCACCATCTCCATCTGGGCTTGCCGCGATGTCGCATTGTTTGCCTGACATGCAGCAGATATGTGCAACCCAATTTCATTGAAGCGTGGCAGCTGTCCGAGTGAAGACAGTTATTCTAGTGATGTAACGGATTGTTATATTTTTCAGTTCAAAACTACAAATCGTAAATACTGAATGAAAATAGAACGCAACAAGACTACTCACTCAGGCGCTACTCATAGCTAACGTATAATACACGACAGTAATTTATTTATTTCCCGACTGCGCTACAGCTAAGACAGGGTTAAGTTTTTATCCGACTGCCCCAGAAGGAAGGTAATGTTTTTCGAGAGTTGTATATATGTCTATTTCTTTGGCATGCTCTGTAGCCTAAACGGCTTGATGGATTTTCCATAGCGTTTATTCTTTTAATGACATGTGTATTGAAATCTTCTGCCCCAATAGTATCATCATCAGACCGTATAAGATATTTCTGATTTTGATTTCTGTCCATCATAATTTGGTCTACCGGATGTCCTTCGTTAGGTAAGGGAGATGCTATATTTTTCCATAAGTCAATTAATTGTTTTCTTTAGAAAGGTTTTGATTATTTTTGAGTATTTTGAAGGAGGTTTTGTGTGAGTATTCAGTTTCTGAGGTCTATCAGCTTGTGCTCGCATAGATCGAGGACGTATTAAAGATTCTGTGGTGGGTACTTGTTCGGTTTGTATAGCATACTTCAAATACAGAGTAGTGTCATATCTGGAACTAATGAAGTATTGTTTCATGTTATGTATGCAAACATATTCTACTAGTTCTTGCCCGCGGCTTCGCCCACGTAGAGGTCGGAAATTATCCCACGGGAACGTTCTACCGGGATAAAAAGTATCCTATATACTAACACATGTGCCTAATTTCATTCAAATCTGTTTAATCGCTTGAGCGCGAAATTATGCTTTCAAACTTTCACGCAAACAAAAAAAAAATCTTTCACATTTACTTAAAATATTAGTAAGGAATGTTCTGAAACCTTAAATTCGTCGCCCTCAGGTTCTTGACTTATTAAGAGCAAACGTTTCATCCTGCCTGATTAAATTTAAATTCAAACATATAAACTCCATAACAGTAAAAAAGTTTTCAAGCAAATTAACCGAAGATCTATGGGGCATGTCTATCAAAGTTTGTACCTCCATTATTGGGACTATAGCGCCGTACTCAGCCTTAACATTTAATTTGTGTTTGGATCAAGGAGTCTCTCCTGATCTAATGAAATATAGTAAGGTAATACCTTTTTTAAATCCGGGGACAATAAAGACACCAATAACTATAGACCTGTACTCATGTTGCCGGTTTTCAGCAAGGTGTTTGAAAAGGTAATGTTTAATCAAATACTCAATCATTTTAATACCAATAAAATCTTTCATTGATCAGCAGTATGGTTTCACCAAGGACGTTGTACGACTGACGCCGGTGTCACCTTATTAAAGCACATATTTACAGCGTGGGAAGAGGCCCAAGACGCCATAGGAATTTTATTTACCTCTCCAAGGCATTTGATTGCGTCGTCCATCTCGAAACTTGAGCATTATGGATTTGGAATACTTGCACTCAGTTTAGTAAAATTTTATTTAAATGACAGATAGCAGGAAGTTTAAATAAATGGTGTCAACCCCATTTGTTAAAAACCCATCCACAAATGGTGTTATTTGCTGACGATACTTCCTTAATTATTAAAATTAATTGACGTGCATCAAATCTTGACGTCGTAAATAACGTCCTACTTGACTGCTAATAATTTAGTATTAAATGGGAAAAAAACTTAATGCATAAGATTTTTTTTACCAAATGTCAAAAGTAGTAAAAGTGACAGCTGATAGAGATATTTAGAAGAAAAAGACGTGCTACGCCGACCATAAATACATTCAAATATCATTTCTACTTTATTCAAATATATTTCTTTTAATATTATCAATCAAATGCCAATAAAATATACAGGAGGATGTAATTAGTGTTTTGTGGTATATTTTACACAGATTATATAAAATTAATAAGCTCTAAAGCTTATCTGGTCAAATATCTTTATTTGTTGCAATCTTACTAAAGATAAAACATATTGAAAATATAAATGATTTCGTGCTGAATTCTGAATCAATTGAAATCTTACTTCGTATCCAATTCAGCTGGTTCAAACATTCTCAAAGATTTCAACAACTCGGTATTAGCTAACTGAACATCAATGACTGCGTCGTACTGGCTAATTATTTCCACGTTCTTCTGTTTGATCTTAGTCCTTGATTCATTTCCCTTGCCCTGCTTTTTTTGTTTGTCATAGTTTTCTCTTGCTCTCGGTTCATACTTCGATTCAAGCGTCAGGCCAATCTCTGTGTCATGGTCTGAGTTAGAAATATCCAATTTTGTTTCATCCGTGTCATGATTAGCTCTTAATATTTCAATCTTCTCTGTCCTGTTTGACAGTACATCTCTCTCCCTCAGTGTGGACGTGGTTGTCGGTCGCTTCTTAACTTTGGACCTTCTTGTCATCACACTTGCAGATACAGGAATGAGTTCTGTTTCCTTCGTAGTCTTTGTTTTGTAAGATATTTCTTCAGTATATAGAGTCATGTATCGCTGTGTGTTGTACTCTTCATGTCGCTCCTGAGAGTTTTTGATGGAGTTAGAGCTGCTATCGAACGATTGTCCTGATGAGATTTCGTTTGTGTTATAATTTGTTATCTGTTCCCCAGATTCATTGCTGCTCTCATCCTTCTCAGTTTCATCACGATGAAACTGTTCGCCATATGTATCTATACTAACAAATCTCTCTCTTTTGTGTTTTAATTTTTTTGCCGAATCATTTTTAGAATAAAGTTCAGGATTTCTATCTTCGTTCTTTAATTTAATTATGTTTTCGGAGACCTTGAAGTTATTAATGACTGACTCAATGTCTGTATCTGCGTTAGGAATATCATTCATTTCAACGCTTGATGCAGGATTATTTTTGAATCGTTTCCAAAATATTTCTATTCTTTCTTTCAATTCTCTTCTAGTATTAGTGTTAAGTTCAGTGTAAGGATTAAACAAAACAGCTCGGACCCCGCCTCTAATGACCTGTACTAAATTGTTGTGAGTTCTTACAGATTTTGTATTTCTATAATTCTTCAATTCATTTAAAACACTTTGAAAATTCAGTTCAGTATTTCTGTACAAAGAATTAATATAATCCAGCAATTCTTTAACATGTTTGCTGTATGTTTCATCTCTCATCATGTCCGCCACTTCGTTGATGTTTGCTTTTGTATAAGAAACTGGCTTCCCTCTGATCAACTTTAACGACCCGGCCAGTAAACTCCTGGTATCAGAATTTTGCGTCAGTTCGGAAAATTTACAGCCTCGGTAATGATATTTTCTGATTTCATTGTCTAGAACATGGAAGAAATCTTCAAATGCGGTATCTTCATAAGTATTGAGAATTTTAACGGCTCCCTGAATGAAATCCGTGAGTGTTTCAACTATCGGCGCCCTGGCAACCAGTTTCATATCTTTGTTTTTATCTTCAACTATGCTGGCTTTTGTTATAAAGTTTTGTACATTGTCTAAGTTATTAATATCTCCGAAGTACTCTTCATCACTATATTCGCTAAGAGTCTCTTGTGGTAAGTTGACAACTCCGTGATCTCCTTCAGGTCTGATTCGTGATATCGAGTTTGTGTAAGCTGAAAATTAATTTATTATGGTTTTATTATAATAAATAAACAAAAATAAAAATATTTTATTTTTGCCATCAAGGCCCATAGGGTGTTAGTATTACATCTTACTAAAAAACTATATTAGTAACATGCAGGAACATAAAAAGAAAGAAAAAGAACATAATCACAGGAAGGTTTAACAAGCTTCGTTGCCAACATGTAGCTTGGTAAACCTCCCATTTGTAGGCCCATCCAGCCTCTCTACAAAAACCTTCTGAATGCTGTTGCTGCTCCCCCTCACTCGGATTGTTACTGAGGCAACTTTCTTCCGCATTATCGCAAAGTAGTCGTCAGTGTGCGCATCAGCGAACATACCTGACGCACTACAGTACGGTAGAAGCCTCAACAGCGCCCTGAAGTTATTGTTATATTGAATGCGCAGGGCATTGTCTGCTTTTAAGGTATGGTTATCCCATAGGCTGCTGGTATAAAATATTTGGCAGTAGGCCTTAAAAAGAGTTAGTTTCACTGGAACTGAACAACCATGAAACTTTTTGCATATCATATTTCCCCTCACAGCCAGTGCCCTGCGCTCCCATTCCATATCCAGGTCGTCTTTTAATTCCTCAGTAACAATGTGGCCCAAATATTTAAAGGGGGCAACTCTCTGCAAAAGTAAACCATTTAATTTTACAGGAGGGACAAATGTTGGATTTTTATACCTGCCCCGAAACACTAACACCTCACTTTTTGTAGGATTATATTTTAGCCCGTGCCGTTTGGCATATCCTTCACATATGGGGAGTAACTTTCTAATTCCACTGATAGTAAGGCTCAGCAGCACCATGTCGTCTGCATAACTTATGTTATTTAAACATACTCCATCTATATGGCATCCGACATGAGTGCTGCTGAGCTCACCAAGCAGTTTATTTATATACATATTAAAAAGCCTCGGGGAAGTTAGACCTCCCTGCCTAACGCCACACTCGAGTTTATACGGGTCAGACAAGGCATTAGACCATTTGACGAAGTTCCTCTGTCATACCAAAAAGATAATGTAGACACTAATGCAGTAGAAACGCCCGCCTCCAGAAGCTTCTCCCACAAGACATTATAAGAAACCAGGTCGAAGGCCTTAAAAGGTCCAGGAAACAAGCATACACAGGTGTTTACCTGTCAGTATAATATACTTCAACGCAAGTATAGTACTTTCAGTAGATAGCCCGGCACGAAAACCAAATTATGTGTCATGTAACTGGGTGTACCTACTGAGGTGTGAGTCGAGCACACTGTCAAACACTTTGGCTAACACAGTTGGCAGTGAAATAAGCCTGTAGTTACCTTTGTCTGCTATGTCCCCTGTCCGATTGTTCACAATAGGTACAACAATTGTATCCGGTAAATCCTGAGTTAAGTAAGAATATCCCAAACATAAATTGAAAAACATAGTCAACACTCTCGGCAGATGTATACCTGCGTTTTGAAGGTGCTCGATGCTAAGCCCATCATGACCAGGCGATTTACCCCTCTTCATGCATTTAATTACCGATTTTATTTCTTTTATTTTTAAGTAAATTATATATATATCTTTACAAGGAAACCAAAGGGGTGATCCTGATCGACATGTATCAGCATCAGACTCAAGAGGTGAACTTACTTTAAAATGGTCTTTAAAACAATTGGCTATCTCAGCGTTATCGTTTTTACCATCCACGCTAACTGTTGGAGTGTTATTTAGCCTCTTAGTACCCTTCCAAAATGATGAAAAACGTTTCACTGAATGGAGTGAAGCCAAAAATCCATTTCTATTCTTTCTTGGTTTAAAAACCAAGAAATATTTAAATCAATATTGAAATCGTGCATTTTAATGCACCATTTCAATTTTACGACTTAATGTCATATCAAAAATAGGACCACTACTGGGTTGCCCGTACCACACCCATAATTTAAATTTAATTCTTGCCTGTGTGTGAAATTCTTTTACATGTTTGTTCCACCCTTTTATACCCTTTTTTCCTATTATAATGCCTTTTGGAATTCTGCTTGTACTAGTAGCTTCACTTAATATAGACACAATTTGACTATACATTTTATCCAATAAAAATGTATGGTGGGTATTATCCCAAAATTTATCAGCACGTAGTTCAAACTCTGTAGGAAAATCTAAGTTCTTTAAGTTATTGTTACATATAGAAGAGTATTGACTGATTTCCTCTGGTATTCGTTCCCTTCAACAGACACCATTATACGAAGATTTGGTTACAGTAGTTTTCACTCTAATAACATTAATATCACACTCTATTTTTAAAGGAAAGTCTTCAAACCAAAACGTGTCGTAAATAACTTTAACGGTTACAATCGTTTTTCCTGCCGACTGTGTAACAAGACAGTGGTCAAGCCAACGCTTACACCCGTGTGCGTCACTGATAAAAGTATAAGTTCGCGATAACATGCTTAGGTAATCAATGTCCGCACATAATAATTCTTGCTCAGTACAAAAACTAAGAAGCTCGTTACAAAATGACTCACCCGGGTGCGCGTTGAAATCTCCCAATACAAACACTGATTCAACATTACTATTTTGTATGATAGAATACATTTCACTGAGAAATTCCGTAAAATGTGGTAAGTTATCACTACAATCTGTTGGCATATACATATTTATAACCATAAAAAATCGGCTACATATCATTACATTTACTAAACAAATTCAGGTATTGTCACACTACACCGCAGACACGTTATCAACTGTACTTTTTCGCCACAATATGGCAAGACCTCCGTAAGGTCTACCTTCACAAATACCAGCTGACGTGTCCACTGAAGACTTTGCGGTGTACCTGAAGTCTTGATCTATATTTTCCAGAAAGGATAAATCATGTGGATATAACCGCGTTGCTTGTAACAAAACAATGTCAGCTGTTTTGCATAGTAAGCGCACACAGTTAACAGATCTCTTAATGTTTTTACAGTTGAATGTTATAATGTTCGATTTCGATGTACTATCCATTGACAGAAGGTGAATTGTTAATCATAATAAAGTGGTGAATATTATTGAGGCAAACTCAGTCAAAAGGAGGCTTGAAAATAAACTATAAATTAAAACTACCAAATATCCCGAAGAACAGAACACAAGTACACACTTTCATTGTAATAAAAAAATACTAACATATTTATTAAATCAAAACACTTCAAGGTGCAATATATTTTATTTATAACTAGCTGTTGCCCACGGCTTTGTCTGCGATCTAGGATGAAAAGTAGCCTATGTCCTTTTCCAGGTCATGGTCTATCCATGTGCCAAATTTCATCCAAATACGTTCAGCTGTTTTAGCGTGAAAGCGTAACAAACAAACAAACACACTTTCGTATTTAAAATATTGGTAAGGATTCAATAAAAATATTATTACAATTTTATTGCCAATAAAACTGAAATAGTAACTACTTTTAAACAAAGTTAAAGATTTTTGCGAGTAAAAAAATGGCCTTTAAATAAAAAAAAAATGGTGAGGCCTTGCGTGGCCAAACATCAGTTTATTTTTCAAATATTTCATCTAAAAATACTAATAATAAATTGTACATTCCAAATAGTGGTCAAAGTGAACGTAATATTAAATCGTTGTAATTCTTTTTAATATTTGAAGAATTCAATAATTATTTCGACACTGTGTGGACATGTACTTGCTACAAAAATTGTAATTTATATAACTGTAATTTAAAACGATAAATAACAACGAATCAGTCAAATTAAACGAGCGTAAACTGGGAACATTTTTCAAAAACACTCGATATCATTTCAACTCTCCGTCTGGGGCAGTCCGGTAAAAACATGGCAGTACTACATGTTTTAAATAGGAATACATTTTAAAGGGGCGAAACACTATGCTGTTGTTATTTTTAAATTTATTATTTTATTATGATTTATTTCATTGTGATGTATTTGAGAAAGGTGTGTATTTTGTTTTTATCATTATTTCAGTGTCCCCTTTACTTGCCGTGTAACTAATATGGTAACGCTCAAACAAGCATGATTAAAAATTTAAAAGTTCACAGGGCGTCAAACAAATTGGCTGGCAACATTGCCACGTTGAATGGCATTACTGTTTCTAATTTTATTTGGCGTATGGTACTTTATAAATAGTTATCATGGTAGCTTACCTGCAGTATCTGGTTGGAGTGAATGGACCAAGTCTTTGTGTGTCAAGGAGTCATTGGACCAAGTTTGTTCGGATGCAAGGACCAAGTTTATTTTTTAAGGAAATTATATATATGCATTCAATTATCACAATAGTGTCCATGATTTATTAATTAGCATGCAGACCGACTTCCTTATGAATATAAGGAACCTAAAATGGATACAGTTGAAAAGTCAAACTAACAACAACCTATTTCCAGCTATCATTAACTCAAACGGAACCCTAACAACTGAACATGAAGCGACAAGAAACCACAACTTCATGAAAAGTACTCCAGGAACAGACCAGAGAAACCCAATCACTCCTCATTACTCCTTCCTCCCTACACAAATCGACCATGGAGCGTACAAACAGAGTCCTACTGGTCCAACGCCCGAAGGACCATCTTTCAGTAAGTAGTATTTGTAATAAGTAATCTTGCTGAAAGATGGGCTCGTGGCAAAATGATAACAGCTGCTCGGGACGATCGAAGGCTAAGCTACGCTTGCCGCGGTCGGTTCGTTGATGGGTGAATATTCATTACACATCGAGACTTCTCCGACCCTCGGAAAATACTTTAAGCCGTTGGTCCCGGCTGTCATTCAAAGATTTTTGACAGTTGTTACGGGTTGTCAGAAGCCCAAAAATCTGACAACCAGTCTTATCAAGCGGTATCGTGTCACCTAGTAATTGTGTTGTGAAAGTAGAAGAAGATAGGTAGTCGCTCCATGTAAAATATTCAGTTGCATCCGGTTAGACTGGAAGCCGACCCCAACATAACTGGGAAAAGGTTAGGTACACACACAAATCTGATTACAGTAATCTGAATACATTTGCAATAATGCATAGACCTTTATCGAATAATTGAATCGGAATCTTTAGTCAGTTAATATGTCACCATATATAACTCAAAAATCCGCAACAACTAATCAGAAACCTTTCATCATCAGCTAAAAGGTTCCCACAAGCAATAATACGGAATCAGAAGATACACCAAATACCCCAGGGGATCACAGTGCTTGAGATATCTAAGAGAAGAAACCCTGAAGCGTCATCATACCCAGCTTTGCGTAGGATCAAACGTTCACAGACACTTTCAACTGGAACCAAGAAAAGACTGTACCCTGATCTTCTTCTAAGCGATGGGAAGCAAATAATAGGTGATAATATTAACATTGATGATGAAGATGAATTCGAGAAGAAGATTACACAAATGGATGCAGTAGAAGAGATCTTGGGGATTCGTGAACTAACAGAGATGACGAAGAAGTTGTGGTATTCAGATCGGAAGAAA
Source organism: Omphaloscelis lunosa (assembly GCA_916610215.1). Classification (NCBI taxonomy): domain Eukaryota; kingdom Metazoa; phylum Arthropoda; class Insecta; order Lepidoptera; family Noctuidae; genus Omphaloscelis; species Omphaloscelis lunosa. The sequence goes on from OU744270.1 coordinate 14,499,516, forward strand.
ACGTTGGCAGCGACAACAACCAGACAGTTTCTTAGACGTATGTACCATTACTGAGATTGTTTGGGAAAAGCTTATGTAATAAATATGTTATTACTAAAGCACTTCTTAAACAATCATTATCGCTTTAACAAACAATGTTAATACTGAGAATCACTTATGTGAAGGCCTGAAGAAGTAAATAAAAGTAAAAAATCATATTTATCATCTCTGTATTGGTGGTGTACAATTCGGCTCAAAGAACCAATACGTTTGCCAGCCAAACGTACCCAGATATCCGAAAAGATAGCGGGGTTTGGGAAACTTTTTCTAAGTAACTGGATACTTTTCAGGCTATCAAAAAAGTGCATGTGCTGCCTGGTCCTATTGCCCACATAGCCCTTATTCTGTCGTCATTGGCAGCATTGTTTCACACACAGTTGAGTATAAGACTGCTTCCTTTTACGCCATTATGAACAATGCTGTTATTATTTTTCAAGAAAATACAGCTGCGCATTCGTACTTCGAAATGATAGAAACACTTCAAGAAGGATATTTGATGGTGTTTCTGATAGAGCTAACTAGACTCATAGCTACAAAGGAGAGGAAAGCAGTCCGTGATGTGGTCAAGCATACAGACCAAATTATACACGGGTATTTATCATTTAATGTATTAATGTATAAGTCATCCCAGCCTTTTTCCAACTATGTTGGAGTTAGTTTCCGGTCTAACTAGGTGCAGCCGAATACTAGTATTTTACATGAAGCGACGTCCTGTCTGACCTCCACAAAATATGTAGTTACTGGATGATACGATACCTCTTGGTAATTTATAAGAAAGTGGATTCACGAAGCAGCGTTGCTGTGTCCCGGTTTGAAGGATAGGTTTAGATGCCGATGTAGTTACAGGCATACGAGTCATTTTAGCTTTGTTTCTGTGATGGCAACGCATGTATGCTACGTCTGCTATAACAGATGGTTGCTTGTTTCCCAGTAACATAATGAAGTAGTGAAGATGTTTTACGATGTATCTTGTTACAGCTTATACCAAAGCGGACAATTACTGTTGTTCGGTAAGCCGCTCATAAATGTCACGAGGAAGATCGCTAGATTACTTACGGAATCGGAGATAGATGTCATACAGAGTAAGTTTTCTAATTTTAAATCTAATCGGCTCAGTATAATCTATGGTTTCTATTCTCTGGCCGGGCAAAGTATTATTGAGCTTTTCCATCAAGAATTTCTTAGAAACAGCCTGGAGTTTGGATTTGTGTCCGATTGGTAGATAATCTTGCACACATGGGACTTCAACATAGCTGGTGAAATGTGGCTGTGTTATGAAAAAAAGAACAAGCCTAACAGTATCCGCATATGATGTGCAACATCTGACATCTCACCAAGTAAATTCTATTGTGTCTCGTTAAAGATGTATAATCAAAATTAAGGTAATTAGCAACATTAAAGGGGCTGGGCCTCTTTAAGGTCATTTTTGACAGCCAACTCTACTGGTCAAATCAAATAACGCGCGCTTGCCCGGCTTCCTGTTACACACTTCCGTCCCTTGTCACGAAATCACTCCCAAAGATTGCAGGATCCTTCGAGAAAAATGTACTGGCTTAATGTGGATATTCTAAGTAGGTCCTAGCTGTTGCGTTGTGGGGCAGCTAGTTTTTGACATTATCATGTTTCATGCCACCAGATCACGCCGCTAATTTGCAACACATGCTGAGTCAGCGACATCAGGAGCTGTCAGTGGAAGTGAACACAATCCTTGAATATGCTGACATGTTGTATGACGACGATGAAGGAAGACTCCTGTTTGATGCTCTGAAGGAGTTCGCGGCGTATCCTAACAGTACGTAGACCATCATCCCATCTGTAATGGGATGACTTCCAGTCTAACCGGATGCAACTGAATACCAGTATTTTACATGGAGCGGCTGCCTATCTGACCTCCACAACCCAGTTACTGGATAACACGACCCCTAAGTAAGAGTAGCAGTCAAACTAAGAATAAAATAAATAAATTGGCGTTTTCTCATTCCAGTTTCATTAACTGGATATTGGCTCTGCAATAGCCTCATATATAACTTCCTGAGACCGTATCGACGTCTCAAAGACACGCAACAACGTCAAGAGTTGATGGACTCCGTGAACTTGCTGTTAAAATCTAATAAAAAGACTCCACTGCGGAGCGGTGATGTCAGACAAGCCGACGACCCACCTGATGGTTAGTAGTCTCCAACATATAAATGCAATACCAGAGACATCGCAGATGTGCCATCACAAAAACAAAGATGAAAATTCTCATGCGCCTGTAATCCGACACACATACCCATCAAACCGGAACACAGCAACGCTTGGCGGCAGATATATGTATGGTAGAAGTACTTCTCCGGACGAGCACCTTCACTAAGAGCTCTAGTACTACAAAGTCTAAAATGAGACGATTTAAATGAACATATTATTTATTCCAACAGATAATCAACCTTCGTCCCAGACTGAACCCGTGACTCAAACAGAACCTCACAGCGACACCACACGGTCACCAAGAGAAAGGAAGACAAAGCGACACCATCGAACACACAAGAGGAAAAGAGAGAGGAAACAACATCGGATACACAGATACAGACCACAGTACAGACAAAGATACTACCAGAAACACGTTTTGGAAAGAATGACGAAGATGGGTAGCGCATAAAAATAAAATGACCATAGATGTAAATAAAATGACGAAGAAAAGACAAAATGTAAAAATTACTATCAAAATTATTTTGGTTATCCAAAATTATTTTGGTAGTTACTTTATTTTGTAAATATAAAATGTGTGTTTAATTAATTGGGTTTAATATTGTTTTTCTGTACTTCTGAAAATTCGTTTGGATTGGATCGCAAACGAGAGCTCAGTTTCTGCGACCAATTAATGGGTCACAGTTCCAACCAAGTTCCAACCTAACCTATCACAACTATTGTGTATTCCATTCACAGAAAGGAGGCCTGTGTCCCAGCAGTGGGAAGATTGTAAAGCTGATTATGATGCTACACCTACTATTCTATTCATACTTACTGATTCCGAGATGTCTTACAAAGACGCGTCTTATAGTAACAGCACTTAGTACTTAGTGTTGTGATGTTTACAAGAATTATGGCATGCGCTTTGAGAGACTTCTTATATTGTTGAATATATATCTGGTGTTGCATGATTGGTCAATTATTTGTTGGAAAAAGTATTTGAAGTAGTTGGATAACAGTATTTGCTTTGCAAAAAGGTGAGGAGTATGGCATGTTACTTTAGAGTATTTTTGTGGTCTTTGATACAGAAAATAAAATTGGAATAGGGTACAAAAAACGATGGATGGACTGTGTGAAAGATGATATGGTTAGAAGGGGTGTGAGTACTGAGATGACGACTGATAAGAGATATATGGAAGAAGACGTTGCGCCGACCACTAATAGATTGAGATAAGGGGGACGATTATAATGAGGATATGTACGTCTGCAATAATAGATTAATTGTTAAATTTACATTTTATTTAAAGTTGAAAATATACATACATGGACTGTTAAAATCATAACCCTCCTTTGGCTTTGCCATAACCCGGTAAAAATGCAGACAACCTATTATAACACTGCAGGCGTCACGCGTTCTTACATAGAGAGAGTACAAAAATAAATAAAACACATGTTACAACATGCATTTATATGTACAATATAAGTAACACTAACTAGAAAATGAACCACAGTCGGTCGTCAGTTCCTTAGACAGTCGTCACGGGAGTCAAAAGCTCGAAAGTCAAACAACCTCCCGTGTTACCTAGTAACTGAGTTGTGGAGGTCAAATATTCAGTTGATCCATGACAAATACTGGTATTCAGCTGCATTTGTTTAGACTGGAAGCCGACCCTGACATAGTTGGGAACAGGCTAGACTCGACAGATGATGAAGAAACGACGTCACGTCGATATCTTGTCTCTTCAACAAAGTCAACAGCCCTGTTCCCATATTTAAGTGTTTCATTCAAGTTCTTGGTCAATAACACCTCTTCATCACTGTAGCTTGAACTTCCAGTAATCTTTAACAGTAGCTCAGCTTTTAATTTCAGTCTTTTATCTTTCTTCTTTGACCCAGATTCTTTTAACCGCTCTTTCATTTGGTAAAAAGGCTTTTTCTCTTTCCGAGGTTGTTTCGACCAGTTTGGTGAATGGAATCCGCTGAATGTGAGAAGCACAGGACCGATTGATGTGGCGACACTTAGGGGAGGCCTATGCCCTACAGTGGACGTTTTTCGGCTGAAATGATGATGAAGATGAACTGTTTTCTTAGTACTTTTATAAATTTTTCTATCAAAGTAATCGAGTTCCTCTTGAAATGGTGATGTTTTTGGGTAGCTTGGCTTTCTATTTCTGGTTGATGGAGTCACTAGGTTCAAGTAGGCAGTTGTGGGTCTTCTATTACTCGTTCTGAAGCTTTTTTTTGTGACGCCTCTGAACCTTGCCTGGTCACTTATTACTGGTATCATAGTTCTCAAAACGGATTCCTTAAAGTCTATATCTTGGCTGTATTGCTTTCCATATATATTGTTATTGTTATACTCTAGTTTCCGCTGTCTCTCTCTCTCTCGGTTATTTTTGTGTGGCTGATGATGTCGTTTTCTCTTTCTCTTTCTGAAACGGGATCCATTCTTTGGGCTTGCTGCGAAAATAAAAGATAAATGTCAAGTTAGGGAAAAATAATTGTTTATCTAATTGAGTTTCAACTTAAATTGTCCGTTTAATCACGATTGCCATTCTTAAACAGTTGTATGAAATGTCTATAACGCAGAAACACAGAAATTAATATCCCTGGCTGTACTATTGTGGGTTTATTCTAAGTAGAGAATGCTTTAATCGTCACCTTTTTCACAAAGCGTTTGTGATTTAAGAACATCTAATCTAAGACATGGTAACAATTGAACCTTGCATAATCAGCCTATAATGTTACTGCTGTTTGAACTCAGATCTTCTGTCCTACGACTTACGGTCCACTTCCTCTTACAGAGAGGACTTATTAGATGAGATTCACACTTGCACAGAACTGGTCGATGTGTTGACGCTTGGGGGATGCCTATGTCCAGCAGTGGACGGCTGAAATGATGATGATAGTAAAAGACAGAAGTACCTTTCCCAGCAGGAGTTCCTTCATTGTATTCTTTCATAAGTAGAGGAAAGCGTTGCTTTAAGCCTCTGTTAATTGAGTCGATCAGTCGTTGACGGCGAGTCGTGCCGGACAGGCGTCGGAACGGCATTAAGAAGCTTTCTATAAGGCTGTCGCAGAGCCAATAACTGTTTTTAGTTGCTGAAATCAGAGATTAAACACAAGTTAATTTAAAATGGTTGGTAAAACTTCACAAACTTTAACTTGAATTCAAATAAGTTGTGTAGTCACTTGAAATTATACAGCTGATTCTTATTTTTTTGTTTTATCATCATAACATTAACGATATTTGCCGCGTCTGTGAGTACCGCTTTTTATTTTATCGTGATTTTTTACATAGCATTATTAAAATAAAAACCGGCCAAGAACCTGTCGGACACGCACAATGAAAGGTTTCATACTTGGGATGAATTTATCCCAAGGACAAACTTAACATTGTAGTTGAAAAACATATTCTCTCATACATTCCAACTGCAAATGTAAATTTGGATGCACAATCTTGGGAGATATACCATGTTATTTTAAGACCATAGACTTTTTGTGGGTTTTCCTTAATCTTTAAGTATACAACTATTTTCTGTATTTTTTCCAAAATTTTAGGCTCTGAAGTTTCAGAGATAAGTGGTAAATTTTCATATATTTTCTCAAATATCTCTAAAATTATTTCTTTTAAATATATTTAATATCTGTCTGGATTTGTGCCCGGTTGATGGCAATAGGCTCGCCCCCTATTACATGGGACTTAAACATAACTGGCGAAATGTGGGTGTACTATAGGTACACCTCTGCCTAACCCTTCGGGGATTACAGGCGTGGTGTTATGTTATGTTATATTTGAAATCCTCACAACAAGCCCTTTCATTTGATATGTCACACAGGACACACATTAGGTACAGTTTGCAAAACGTTATTTTTGAATTTTTTTATTTGCCCCCGAAAAATGACCCCCATATTAAAAATTCATTTATTTTCGTTAAGGGTCTTTCAAACAGGCGCGACACGCGACGCGACACAAAGACACCGCACGTCGCGCGACGAGCGGTGTCTTTGTGTCGCGTCGCTTGTCGCGCCTGTTTGAAAGAGCCTTTACACTTCCGTGTTTGGGTCACAGAAATTGATATGTGTACTAAATTTCAACTTAATCGGTTTATTAGATTCGGAACAAATTGCTGGCTGTGACAGACGAACAGACAGAAATACACGAATGGGTTCCGTTTTTTTCCTTTTGAGGTACGAAACCGTAAAAACGTGCAAATAGACGTTTTTCTGATTATATGATTTTTCAAAAATCTGAGAATGCAATTAACAATTACTCAAAAAGTCAATGATAGTCTCCTAAGAATGTTTGCCTTTAGCTACAACGGTTAAGGTTCCTGCCGTTACTGCCTGTATCTACCTGTTCTTACTGCCTTGTCCTAAAATTCTACCCTGTGTAGTCAAGCACATTTTATGACCACGGTCTACTCACTCTTAGGATAATCTTCAAACTGCTTCAAGGTGTGTAAGAGGCGACCTCCTTCGTGATCATTATAGAACAAGCCAGCGTCATCAATGATGGAGTTCACCTCTGCAGACAGCACCTTCTTCCTTTGTAGCAGCATGTGGAACACCATTGATGCGTAGTCTGGCGGAACGATTTGAATATTAGGAATAATCAATCATCACCATCTGCCTAACCTATACTTCTTTTATATATGCTATTGCTGGTCAATTAAAATTAATGGAGGTAAGATAGTAGCGCTCCATGTAACATTCTCGTATTCAGCTACATCCAGTAAGATTGTAAGCCGACCCCAACATAGTTGGGCACAGCTCTTTTCAATCTGTTATATTTTTATTTACTGACAGCCTTCGTATTATATACTTGTTGATTATGATTTGTCAATCATTAATGAGTAATTATTTCAACTGACTTTCTCGAATACGGCAGAAGCTTGGGTTTTCTGCGACAACGATGGCCGCCAAAAACGACCGCCGTGACGGCTGTCATGGGAATGATGGCATCAGGGTTTAACTTAACGGTGTCAAAAGCGCTCTCAAGGGAAACGCACCAACTTACTTTCACAAAAACGTTTCAGTGACGTCATTCGACGGTAAATTGCGGACGCTATGTGGCTTCGTTAAACTCAATTATTTTCGTAAAATAAAAATATCAGTCTGTGTTTCGGTTATTGAGATTTACAACGATACATAAAAGGAAAGAAATGTATTGATCGAGACTCACACAGGAAGATTGACACGAACTAAGAAATTACACAGAAATAGAAAAAGTCCTGTACGACGCCAAAAGTAAACTTGGACTCCGCTGATACGTGAAACACAGGACCGGTCGTTGTGGCGACGCTTGAGGGAGGCCTATGTCCAGCATGACGCCTGCCGACTGAGTGATGATAATGATGATGAACTTACTCCGCACGAGATCTATATCTTTTCCTGACTTTATTATTGACAGTTTCCTAATGACAGTTTGAAGCGGGTCTCCGATCCAAGCGAGGCGGCCAGTGTCCCACAAACTATAAGGAAAAATATGACGTTAACATAATCAGCATATACAATGTCCCTACTGCTGGCACTCAGGCCTCCTCTCTGTGAGAGGGAGTGGGCCATAATCCCATGGCCGTAATGGATTATGAAACGCGTGTGGTGGAGCACGTGGTCACAGTGAGGGTTGGTATAATATATCGACGAATTAACACATAACATAACATCACGCCTTGTTTCTCCGAAGGGTTTGGCAGAGGTGTCCCTGTAGCAGGTTCACCCACATTTCGCCAGTTATGTTTTACGTCCCATGTAATAGGGGGCGAGCCTATTGCCATCAACCGGGCACAAATCCAGACTCCAGGCTGCTACTGAGAAATTTCAGATAGAAAAACCCAATAACACTTTGCCCGACCTGGGAATCGAACCCAGGACCTCATGCTCAGTAGTAGCGCTTGCGACCACTAGACCAACAAGGCAGTCAAACAGGCGAGGCGGTCAGTCGACGAAACTTTATGCACAAGTAAAAACAAACCGTATTAATTAATTATTGCCTGATTATTGCCTGAGGTATTTTCTACCTTAGGGTGATGCAAAGATAAAACAAAGAAAAGAAAAAAACAAAAGGCAACGACACAGTACGTGCGACATTATAGAACATAAACTAAATACACATACAGGTACCTACATAAACTCGCGCCTTTTCTCCATGGGGAAGGCAGAAACTATACTATTTATAAATAAATAACAAGAATAAAAACATAGATACCTACATCCTACATACCAACAAACAAAATCTAAGTCAAGAGATAAAAACACGTTGTGTTAAAGCAGCGCCATCTGTGACCACCGAACGACACTACTGCAGACAACAACGAAGATAGTTCGATCGCTGATTTAGACAAATACACATTGTAACAGTTAGGCGACAGTCTAATTAGCTCGTGTCTCTGCGGTTAGATGGCACCACTTCTCTGAAAAATGTACCATATATAAACGTGAAGATTGTTATTCAAATGGACTCATTAAAAAACAGTAGAATCGTGAGCATCTTTTATTCCAACGCCTCTGAATCCGAGTCACTGCTTCGCCCTGCTGGCGCACTTACAAGTCTGCAACATTTGGTCCTACGAGCCACATCTAAAGCGATCACCAGCGACCAAGGACGTGCGAACAAGAAGACGTCCACTAGCGGCCGGCGAGGAAGATCGGCTTCACTCAGGGGCGTAAGACCTTTCCAAATCCTTACCCCACATACCCCCTTCCGTCCTATTTGTACTAAAATCGCCTTATATCTTATAGGAACAGCGGGTGTGGTGCGCATTATTCACCACAGTGGTTGCAGGATAACCGTGAGTACTCTTTCTTCCCATAAATCGTCAATATGAGTGAGGCGTTTAAGGAATTAGTGAGAAAACGGGGTCCTATTAAGGGTAGTTTGACGCTGTTTGTAAAAAGTGTAGATTCCCTTTCAAATTCCGATTTAAAGTTAACTGCCAAACAAATAAACGAGTTAAAGCTACGTCAGCTGTCGGCAGCTAACTTATTACAAAACTTTAATACTGTTCAATATGCTATTGAGGAATTAGTGGATGAAAAGGAATATGATAAACAGTTGTTAGAACGTGAAATGTTTGAAAATTCATATTACAGTGCCATGTCTACTGTTGAGTGTCTGTTAGAAAATCAAAAAGTTAGTTATACTAGTAGTGATAATTCTCATAACTGCAGAAACAAGTTACTGGTTAAATTGCCCACTATATCGTTGCCCTCATTCGATGGATCTTATGAAAACTGGCTAGAATTCAGAGATACATACTTGTCAATGATTCACAACTCTGAAGAGCTAGATGATATACAGAGATTTCATTATTTAAGATCTGCACTTACCGGTAATGCCCTTCAGGTAATTAAATCTCTAGAATTTTCTGCCAGTAATTACAAAATAGCTTGGGATCTGATCGAGGGTAGGTATGATAATAAAAATTTGCTAGTACATAATCATGTTAGATCTATTTTTTCGGTACAACCCCTTACAAAAGAATCAGCACCTTATATTCGTAAAATGGTTGATTCGATTTTTAGAAATCTACGCGCTTTAAAAACGTTAGGGGAACCTATTGAGTATTGGGATACTTTGCTAATCTATATCATTGTGTCTAAGTTTGATGCAGCCATAGATAAGGACTGGCAGCAATACAAGATTAATTTTATTAAAACTACTAACGAATCGATAACATTTGACACATTGATTACCTTTCTAAAGGAAAAAGCTGAAGTCTTAGACTTGGTCAAAGCAAATCATTCCAATAATTCAAATGGCAAGGTATCTCAAGATAACAATAGAAAACAGACATCAAAGATTCAAACTTTTGTGTCTACTCAAAGTAATCAGTCTTTGAATAATAATAACAAGAATAGATCTAAGCGTGTATGTGTTAAGTGTGAGGGTAGGCATCCCGTTTATGCTTGTAGTCAGTTCTTAAGTTTATCCCCGCAAGATAAACTAAACCTAGTCGAGGGTAAAAATCTGTGCTTAAACTGTTTACGGGTGGGTCATTCTAGTAAAGACTGTTTTTTCGGACCTTGTAGGCAGTGTAATGAAAAACACAACTCGTTGTTGCATGAGGTTCTCAACAATGGAGACACAGTTTCCGCCGTATCTCATGCTGCCTCTGATCCTCAGTCGCAACCCGCAGATCATAATTCTTCAGCTAGCTTGCACTCTAGTATAATACACACCACTTTAGAACCGGTTTTGCTGTCTACCGCTGTAGTAGAAATTGCTGCAGATGATAATACACAGTATATCAGAGCTCGTGCTTTACTGGACAGCGGTAGCCAGCACTGCCTCATATCAAGTTCATTTTGTAAAAAACTTCGCGCCAAAACATTACAGTCCACTTATAAAATCAGTGGTATAGGTCAAACAGTTACAAAAACGAACGAAACTTGTTATATAAAATTACGTTCTTTAAAAAATAATCATACAATACGCATGCATTGTTTGGCCATACCGCAAATAACTTCCACACTACCCGCTTCTAGATTAGTGAGTAAGTTAAATATACCCGAAAATATTGAGCTCGCTGATCCTTTGTTTTGCACACCTTCTCAAATAGATATTTTAATTGGTGCAAACTATTTTTGGGATCTTTTACTTGAAGGTAAAATTCGTTTACCTAGTGGTCCGTATTTGAATAATACGAAGCTAGGATGGATAGTTTCAGGTCCGGTACACACTGAGAGCTTGCGCATAAATCAGGTGCAGTGTAATTTCGGCCAAACTTCCGAATTAGAAGTAAACGATCAGTTAAAAAGGTTTTGGGAAATTGAAGAAATTTCGCCAGTTGTAAAATCGCTTTGTTCTGAAGATCGTTTATGTGAACAATTATTCAATGATACTACTAAGCGAGACGACAACGGTCGTTTCTCGGTTAGAATACCGCTTAAGGAGTCACCAAATACTCTTGGTGATAGCTACCATGTAGCTAAAAATAGATTTATGTCCTTGGAAAGTAAATTACAACGTCAACCGCATTATAGGTCAATGTATGTTGATTTTATGCGAGAGTACGAGAGACTTGGACATATGACTCGTGTTGAGGATTACCCCATGCCGTGTTACTTTCTGCCTCATCATGGAGTCTTCCGTGAGCACAGCACTACGACCAAATTAAGGGTGGTCTTCAATGCGAGCCAAAAAACGTCGTCCGGTAAATCTCTCAATGATATCCAATGGACAGGTCCACCTCTTCAAAATGATTTGATGGTTATTCTTATGAGATTCAGGCAATATCGGTATGTTGCATGTGCCGATATAGAGAAAATGTTTCGGCAGATTTCCATACATGACGATCAACGTAACTTACAGTTAGTCTTGTGGCGTGAGAATAATTCAGATCCGCTCGGTGTGTATCGCCTTAACACCGTTACCTACGGAACCGCCTCCGCGCCCTACTTAAGCATACGTTGTGTGCGTCAGCTGGCACTAGATTCTAAAGATCCTGAAATCTCAAGAATAATATTAGAAAACATGTACGTCGACGATTTATTAATGGGCGACGACAATAAATCGCATTTATCTCACCATTGTAAACAGGTTTCTGATGAGTTCGACTCTGGTTGTTTTCCGCTGCGTAAGTGGGTTTTTAATTCACCTGAAGTGGCATCAGATTCCATGCAGAGTGAAAGTTCTAAAGAATTAATGTTAGACGAGAACCAATCTAATAAAACGTTAGGATTAGGCTGGTTAAACTATAGTGATCAACTTCATTTCACTACAAAAATTAAATCTGAGACATCTAAAATAACTAAACGTTTTATCTTATCAGTAGTGTCTCAAATTTACGACCCATTAGGTTTATTAAGCCCTATTGTAATAGTAGCAAAGGCGCTATTGCAAAAACTCTGGCTATGCAAAACAAGTTGGGATGACTCATTACCACCAGATGTTTTGTTATGCTGGCATAAATTTGTTCATTCATTAATCGATTTACATAAACTTCGGATTCCTCGTCACGTGATAGGAAATTCCCCAGATCGTATTGAATTACACGTATTCACTGACGCTAGTCAAACGGCCTACGGTGCATGCGCATTCATACGTTCGGTAAATAGTAATGATGACGTAACAGTCAGGCTGTTATGTTCTAAGACTCGCGTCGCTCCACTCAAACCGGTTACAATTCCACGTTTGGAATTGTGCGGTGCGCTAATAGGTGCTAGATTACAATCTAAAATAGTAAAATCTATGCACATTAATTTTGACAGGATCATAATGTGGACTGATTCCACCATAGTCTTAGGTTGGTTAAAGATGTCACCGCATTCCTTAAAGGTTTTCGTCCAAAACCGAATAATAGAAATAAATGACCTGATGGCCGGTAAAGGAATTTGGTGTCATGTTGATGGCAAGTCCAATCCTGCGGACTTGTTATCACGTGGTATTTCTCTGGCTGAACTCGGTAGTTCAAATCTGTGGTGGCACGGACCAGATTTTTTATTGAATGCGGTTGCCAACTGGGATCAACAATGTGATGTTCCACTTTGTGATAACTTGCCAGAAATTAAATCAAATACTGTTTGTATGCTTAATAATAATCCTAATAACAGTATAATTAATTTCAATCGATATTCTTCATTTATAAAAATACAACGTGTCTATGCATACGTGTTCCGATTTGTAAACAATCTACGTGCAAAACATAATTCGGAACGTAGCACGGGCGCGTTATCAGTCGCGGAATTAAATAAGTCACTTATGTTTTTATCTAGAATTGCGCAACTAGAAGCTTTTCCAAGTGAATATAGTGCCTTAATCAATAAACATAAAATTAAATCATCTAGTAAACTATGTTCATTAAATATTTTTTTGGATGAAAATAGTTTAATGAGAGTGGGGGGTAGGTTATGCAATTCAGACTTACCTTTCGATCAAAAACATCCTATTCTGTTGTGTAGTAAACATCCGTTCACTATACTTTTATTTAGGCATAACCATCATGATATGCTGCATGCCGGTCCACAGCTTTTGTTATCACATATAAGACAAATGTGGTGGATAATAGGTGGTAGGAATCTAGCTAAGAAGGTTGTGCATCAGTGTATCAGATGTTGTCGAATGAGGGCAAAGTCCATTCAACCTATAATGGGTAATCTACCCAGTGAACGTTTCGAATCAGGTTTTCCATTTATTAAATGTGGTGTTGATTACGCAGGGCCTATGTTTGTTTTGAACAAAAAGGGCAGAGGTTCTAGATTAGAGAAATGCTACCTATGTTTATTTGTTTGTTTATCAACCCGAGCATTACACTTGGAACTTGTGACGTCACTGTCATCTGAAAGTTATATCCTAGCTTTAAAAAGATTTATTTCCCGTAGAGGGAAACCTACCCTAATTTATTCTGATAATGGTAGAAACTTTGTAGGTGCAGCAAAGGAATTTTCTGATTTTTTACAAAACAGCTGTCAAAGTATTACTGATTACACTTCAAATAATCAAATAGAATTTAAATTTATACCTCCCTACGCACCTCACTTTGGCGGTTTGTGGGAAGCAGGAGTCAAATCCTGTAAGCACCATATAACACGCGTGATAGGGAAGGCTCATTTAACATATGAAGAGTTCAGCACGGTTTTAGTACAAATAGAGGCCGTCCTGAACTCCCGTCCTCTGCACCCAATGTCCGTAGATCCTGACGACCTTGCGCCCCTGACGCCAGGTCACTTCCTCATCGGCCGGCCCCTGACGGCTCCTGCAGGCGCAGACATCACGGCGAAGCCTTCACACGCTTTATCACGCTACCTACGTGTCGAGCAGCTCAGGCAGCACTTTTGGAAGCGCTGGGCCAAGGACTACATCCCCGAGCTCCAGAGACGTATCAAATGGAAGGAAAACCAGGGTGCACTCACTCCCGGTTCCTTGGTGCTCATCAAAGAGGACAATTTACCGCCCCTCAAATGGCGGTTAGGGCGAATCCTGCTGACATATCCGGGACGAGACAATGTTGCCAGAGTTGCTCGCATCAAGACAGCAGCTGGCGTCGTCGAGAGGGCGTTTTCGAAGATCTGCCCTCTTCCGGTCTCATCATCGTCGCCAGAAAAGGAAGACAAGGCAGCCAAGGTTGAGAGCTATGGCTCTCAAAGGGGGCCAGTATGTTAAAGCAGCGCCATCTGTGACCACCGAACGACACTACTGCAGACAACAACGAAGATAGTTCGATCGCTGATTTAGACAAATACACATTGTAACAGTTAGGCGACAGTCTAATTAGCTCGTGTCTCTGCGGTTAGATGGCACCACTTCTCTGAAAAATGTACCATATATAAACGTGAAGATTGTTATTCAAATGGACTCATTAAAAAACAGTAGAATCGTGAGCATCTTTTATTCCAACGCCTCTGAATCCGAGTCACTGCTTCGCCCTGCTGGCGCACTTACAAGTCTGCAACACGTTGATTGAGAAAAATTTATCAACTCCGCGTTGTTCTGCTATTAAGTCTTCGGATGTTTGGTTCTACGAGATGCTGGCATCCTCAACCGTCCGGTGAGTGATGATCTTTGCCCATCTCTTCGGGTGAATTCGTGTGACACTGCGACAGCCCACTTCGACGTGATTGTTTTTCATCTAACATCCGCTTCTTGAGCTATGGAGCGCAGTGTGCTTGTTATAATTGTAAGGTTCCGGTTAATTTTAATAGTAATTTTATAAAACATATTGGTTTGAATATTAAAATAACGCACAAAAAACGGTAACGTTCGAATATCGGTTAAAGTTTAAAATAACGGTCGCAAAAATGTTGTCAAGATACTGCCAACATTTTTGCTATAAAAAGGCACAACACTCGGTGGAGGGATGATTCTTGGTTTACTCGTCGTAAAGGAAGGAAGTGCTACAAAAGTAAAGTGGTCTACGTAGTGTTAAAAAGTGAATAAACTAGTGAAAGAGTTCTTGCTGCAGTTTTATTGTGTGGTCATCCTTACATCTCAGAAGTGGGATTCTCACGTAAGTACATGCCTAAAATTATATTTTATTTTCTAATTAGCCTGTCGATTCTGTAACAAGACATGCAAGTGAAAACTCGCTCCAGAGCTCACTAAAGCGATACTAACGATCATAGCTTTTGCTTTGTTTTGAAGTGAGGTCATGTCACTTATTGTTGATGGGTAAGTTCAGTGTCGAAGTGGGCGTAGTTTTTGTTAACAAAAATTGCCATGGTATTTTTTTATTTTATTTATGTATATTTTGACGACCGTCTGGTGTAGTCATTCGCGCTCCGGACTACAAAGCCTGGTTGTTGTGGGTTCAAATCCCGCAAATGCAATGGGGCAAATGCTTATGTGATAAGCGCGAGCATTTGTAAGACATGTTTATAGACGTATGTAAGTTTGTTTACCCGTTATATAGTTGCCATAGTACAAGTTCGTTCTATTTATGACTAAACAATTGGTGTAAATAGGGAAAACCACTAATCAACCTTGTGTTAATAATAGTGATTAAAACCAAAAATTTTACTATATCTAAATATTTACACGACTACTACTTCGAGACAATATTATGGGCATAGCTTTTAATATCCATAATAATTATATGAGCCTATTAGTTTAAACTACGCATACCTACAAAAAAAAAAAAAAACAATTATGATACTATGTTTTTGTTTTCTGTCGAGGTTCAATATGGAGAGAGAAAAGCGAAGTTTGCGAACCCCACGCTTAAGTCGCAGCCGCTCCCGATCACCAATTATACACCCGGTGTCGCCACGTCGCAGCAAGCAGCATGAACATCTGGTTGGTGGTGATAACGAGCAGCGCGAGCGGCGCGAGCGGCGCGTCTACAGCGAGCAACCCCGGCACCGCATTGACAGCGAGCAGCGCGGGCATCGCGTCAACAGCGGACAGCGCGAGCATCGCGTCAACAGCGGACAGCGCGAGCATCGCGTCAACAGCGAGCAGCGCGGGCATCGCGTCAACAGCGAGCAAGGCAGACACCGTGCACAACCAGAACGTCGTCATATCAGCGAGCATCGTGGTGGTCGTCACAACGACTACGAGCCACGTGAGCGTAGCTACGAGAGCCGCGGGTCAGGACGTCTAGGAAGTCATCGGAATTGCGATACCCGTCCCGGGAATCGCCCCAGGTCATGTAGCCCTTTGTTTACTTCTAAAGACGTAGCTAAAATAATAGAGTCTCTTAAGTCTAGTTCCGCGCTCCAACCGTCTGAACTGAGTGCACATACCAACAAACTTGATAACAAAAATATTTTACCAGAATTTGATCCATCTCTAAGAAACCAACGAATGGACATTTGGCTTCGTAAAGTCAATGAATGTGCCTCAGTATACGGTTGGGACGAGCGAACAACCATACATTTTTCTATGCAAAAACTGCAAGGACTGGCCAAAGTTTGGTATCAAAGTTTAAGTACAATTCTTTATACATGGGGAGAGTGGCAGGAAAAGCTTTTGAGAGCATTTCCCTGCGAGCAAAATTATGGCCAGTCCTTGGAGGACATGTTGAGACGTAAGAGCAGATATAATGAGCCAATTGAAAATTACTTTTATGAAAAACTCGCCCTTGTTAATCAATGTGACATTGTGGGGAAACGAGCTGTCGATTGCATTATCCATGGTCTCGGTGACAAAACTATCAAATCTGGCGCGTTGGCTTTGCGATGTTCTGAGCCCGATCAACTATTACAATTTCTACTAAGCAATAAAGAATTTCCACAGCCCTCATCTTTTAAAAATAAACATGAGAGTTCCAATAGTATTGAACAAAAGACAGGTACTAGGCAAACTGTCCAAAACACTGGGTTTTATTGCTACAATTGCAAGGAAAAGGGGCATTCCTATATTAAGTGTACAAAACCTTTGTTGAAATGTGACCACTGTCACAAGATAGGACATAGAGTTGAAAATTGTAGATCGAAAGTTGAAAGTCAACCAACTAAAACTAATACCGTACCTAAAACCATGTGTATACTGTCTAATTCTGACCCAAATAAAAAATATGTTAAGGAAGTAATCATTAACGGGGTTCCTTTGGAAGGGTATATCGATTTTGGGAGTGAAGTCACTTTAATTAAACAATCTAGTGCGAAGAAATTAGGGATTCAATATGATAAAGTACGTACTACAATGAAAGGTTTTGGCAATGGCCTTGTGCAATCGTTAGGTTCAGCAAAATTATCCTTATCAATCGATGGGGTTTTAGCGATAGTTCTTTGCAAAGTAGTCGATGATTATTTACTTGATAGGCCGGTTCTAATTGGTCAGACGTTCTCGGAACAACCTCACGTCGTGGTATATAAGGATGCATCCAAATTACATTTCCTTGATGTAGGTGCTGAGGTCCCCTCCAATTGTTTTGACGATCATGAGGCTCGTTCAAAAAAAGTAAAAATAGTAAGGCATAGTAAAATTTATGGCACTGCCAGCGTAAAAGCAGCAACAGAGTCTGAATTTAACGGTAATATTTTATTACATACAAAAATTATAGGAAAGCCAAATGAACAGTTTGTTGTACTTGGTGGTATTTATAAAGTAATAAAAGGTATTTTTAATGTTACTATAACACCATGCTCAATCCCGTGTTGTCTTCAAGAAAATTATATATTCTCGCGTACTGAGAAAATAGACGTTGTTCAAAGATTAGTTAATGCATCAACAGAACTAGTTAACGTTCAAGAATGTAATAACTCCGATCAAATCAATAATCAAATAAAAATCGGGGATTCAGTATCTGACCAAGATAGAACAAGGCTTATGGAACTACTCAAGCGTTATCAGCATTGCTTTGCGTCCGATTTACTAGAGTTAGGTTGCACTGATGTAACACAGATGAGCATTGAGTTGACAAACGACCGACCTGTAGTATATCGTCCTTACAGACTCTCGCACCATGAGCGTGAGAAGGTTCGCATCATGGTAGATGACATGTTAAAAGCAGGAATCATTAGAGAATCCATATCTAGTTACGCGAGTCCCATTATCCTCGTTCGTAAGAAGGATGGCAAAACACGTATGTGTATTGACTATAGGATGTTAAATGCTAATACAGTAAAGGAAAGGTATCCAATGCCAGTAATTGATGACGAAGTGTGTCGACTATCAGGGCAGGCATGGTTCATCACCTTAGACTTAATGTCAGGGTACTATCAGGTGCCTATCCAAGAACAACATAAGCATTTGACCGCGTTCGTCACCCCAGACGGACAGTACGAGTTTAATCGTATGCCGTTTGGGCTGGCGAACGCGCCTGCAGTGTTCCAACGGATGATGAACCGTGTTTTAGGATCAGCTCGCTTTGATAAAGCTACCGTTTACATAGATGACGTGTTAGTCTACGGAAAAGACATAGATGAGGCCCTAACGAGGCTTGAAGAAGTTCTGCAGTTGCTAGAAAAAGCTAAACTAAAATTAAACCTCTCAAAATGTAGTTTTTTGCAAAACAAAATTGATTATTTAGGATACGAAATTAGCTCATCAGGAATGAGGCCCGGTGAAGCCAAAATACGATCCGTGTTAGATTTTCCGCGACCCGTAAATGTTCATACAGTTAGACAGTTTTTAGGGCTCGTAAGCTATTTTCGCAAATTTATACAAAATTTTGCCGACGTTGCCTCTCCATTGACAAAACTTTTGAAAAAGGATACCAAATGGGTATGGGAAGATGCACAAGAGCAAGCTTTCCAAGTTCTTAAGTCACGTTTGATAACCAGACCAATACTTGCGATATATAACCACATAGCAGAAACTGAGCTCCACACCGATGCCAGCAGGCTCGGTGTTGGTGGAATATTACTGCAGCGTCAAATGATAAATGATAAATGATTTTATTTCTGTAAATAGGTTTGTACAAACACTTTTACACGTCAATCATATTTTAAAAACTAGATGAGGTCGGCGTTTCCTAACTGACTACTCTGAGAAGAAAGGCCGAAACAAACTCAGAGGTCACAGTCTCTTTTAAAGTCCAGACATAATCTTGGTCAGATCATGTGAAGACCATGTAGATTGGTGTCTGGAGTGGTCTTTTGAGGAAAGCATCACACAGATTGAGAGGGCCTGTCCAGTCAGTGCACGCATTTGTCAGTTATCGTGCAGCTCAACTCAGAATTAAGGAGCTCAACGATTCGACGAACAATACCAAAGAAAGGACATTTGGGTAGGCCGCATAAATTACTCAAAACTGTCAGACTATAATTAGAACTAAGTGAGAAAAAATTAAAAACAAAAAGAAAAAGGAATGACCCACATAGTCTTCACATTCACAATAATTTAAATAATATAATACTTTAAAAGTATATAAAATTCATTAATGTCAATGTGTATATAAAAACCAGGAAATAATCTTGGTCAGAACATTTTATTTGAGGACCATGTAGATTTGTGTCTGAAATGGTCTTTTGAGGAAAGAACCATACAGATGTGAGTGGACCTGTCCATTCCACGCACGCATTTGTCAGTAATCGTGTAGCTCAACTCAGAACTTAAAAGGAGCTCAATGATTCGACGAACAATACCAAAGAAAAGACATTTGGGTAGGCCGCATAAAGTACTCACAACTGCCAGATGATCATTAAAAGTAACTGAGAAAAATAAATATATATATATGACCCACATAGTCCTCACATTCACAATAATAAAAAATAATAAAAAAATATTATACTTCACAAAGTAAATATTCATGTCATTGTGTATATAATTTTAAAGATAGCAAAAAAAAAAAAAAAAAGTTCCGAAAGTAAAACATAGAAAAATTATAAAATTGGAGCAGCTCAATCCCATGCCTTTTTGTCCTCAATGTAATCTTTAACGGCATAAAAAGCCTTCTGGCACAACTTGCGTTTAGTAAATGATTTGAATTTATTAAGGCTTAGATCTTGTACGTGGCTTGGAAGTTTATTATAAAAGCGTATACATTGACATCTAAAGGAGCTACCTATTTTCTTGAGCCTTGTTGTAGGTACAACAAATTTGTGTTTGTTCCTAGTATTTATGTTATGGATATCACTGTATTTTTTAAACAATTTTTTGTTTTTATGGGCATATAAAAGATTATCAAAAATATACTGAGAAGGCACAGTCATTATATTTATCTCCTTAAATTTATCTCTGAGAGAGTGTCTAGGACTTAATTTATAAATAGATCGAACAGCTCTTTTCTGCAAAACAAAGATAGTTTGAATGTCGGCGGCATTTCCCCACAACAGAATACCGTACGACATTACACTATGAAAATAACTAAAGTACACTAAACGGGCTGTCTCTATGTTAGTTAAATTACGAATTTTTCTAACAGCATATGCTGCGGAGCTTAGCTTTTTTGACAATTTAAACTTTATATAGACTTTTTTTATTTAGACTTTTACCACTTGGTAGTACTGAACCCTTCCAGCCTGTAGCGTACTATAGCCGTCAGACGAGTCCAGAGGAAAAAAACTTTCATTCTTACGAACTCGAGACATTAGCCGTGGTCTGTGCTTTAAAAAAGTTTAGGGTATTTTTGCTAGGTAGGGAATTTAAGATAGTCACTGACTGTGGCGCTTTACGTTGTACTTTTCAAAAACGAGACCTTATAACCCGAATAGCTCGATGGTGGCTCACTTTGCAAGAGTTTAACTGTACTGTTGAATACAGAGCAGGCACAAAAATGGCTCACGAAGATGCCCTGTCGAGAAACCCGGTAGTTGATACAGAAATTACAGATCTAGAACAACACTCGATCTTATCGATTAGTGATGAAGACTGGCTTCTTACTCTTCAGCTAGGTGATACAGAACTAGAAAGAATCCGCAACATAGTTAATAGTAACGTAGACTCGAAAGGCCTTGAATATATAAAGGAGAATTACTTGATAAAAGATAACAAATTGTTTAGATATCTCGACGGGGATAGAAACAAAATTAGGTGGGTGGTTCCTAAGGGCGCAAGGTGGCAGATATGCAAAATGAACCATGATAACATTGGTCATGTGGGTGTTGAAAAAACATTAGATCGTATAAAAAACTACTATTGGTTCTCTAAAATGTCACGTTATGTAAAAAAGTATGTCAATTCTTGCATAGACTGTAATTACGCAAAAAAGACTACCACTCGCGAAGGGTTGTTGCACCCTATCGAAAAAGCAGCCACACCTTTTCACACGTTGCATATCGACCACCTTGGGCCTTTTGTGAAGTCCAATAAAGGTTACACTCATATTCTTGTGGCTGTGGATTCGTTCACGAAATTCTTGTTTATTAAACCTGTAAGAAACACAAACGCTCAGAATGTTATAAAAGTTCTTAATGAAATCTTTGACACATTTAGGAGCCCTGACAGGCTTATAAGTGATCGAGGAAGTTGTTTCACATCTCATGCATTCAGAAAGTATTGCTTAAGTAGAGGTATAAAGCATATATTAAACTCGGTTGCCAGTCCCAGGTCCAATGGGCAAGTAGAACGATATAATCGAACCATCCTCGATTCGTTAACCGCGCAGAACCTTAGGGACAACGAAAGGAATTGGGATAACAAATTAGGACAAATCCAATGGGGCCTAAATAATACATTGCAGAAGACAATTGGCAGAACTCCTTCCGAAGTAATGTTTGGCACTGCAATGAATAGTGAGAGTAGCCCAGTCCTAAATGAAATAACAGACCTAGCACGTGAGACTTGTAATCTTTCTACTTTGCGAAAAGAAGTTAAGACTCGTATCGACAAAGAACAAAATAAGCAAAAACAACAGTATGATAAGGGTCGAAAACCAGCTCACTTGTATACTTTTGGGGACTTGGTCAGGATAACAAAAACAGCATTTCAAAATGATGGCAAAAGCGCTAAGCTTTTGCCAGTATATGAAGGTCCATTTAAAGTTATTAAAATACTAGGGAACGATCGTTATAAAGTAGCACCCGTACCTGGCTTTTATGGTATGAAAAACAAAAGAAAAACCACGGTAGCATCCGACAGAATGAGACAATGGATACACATAGCTTCCCTGGAATTAGAAAATGATGAGTCGGAAATGATGGATGATAGTAGTGGTGATGATGACAATAATTGATTTAGTTACTGTTAGATACTTTTATCAATTCTGCTATTTGGATACTTTTTCTGCTATTTACATTAAAGTTATTTGATACAAGTACTTTACTTTGTTCCAGGTCAAGCATGAGACCTCGAAAGTGGGTTCGTGGCTTGGCTTTACCTTATATGTTTTCGGATCAAAGAAAGGTCTGACATGAGACTTCGTAAGCGAGTTAGTGATTTGTTTTGGTACTGATGCCATGGTTTCTATAGATGAGAGAGACTAGAGTCTGTCACGAGACCTCATGAGCTAGTGGGTTCGTGACTGGTCTCTATGTAA
Source organism: Omphaloscelis lunosa (assembly GCA_916610215.1). NCBI lineage: Eukaryota > Metazoa > Arthropoda > Insecta > Lepidoptera > Noctuidae > Omphaloscelis > Omphaloscelis lunosa. The sequence goes on from OU744270.1 coordinate 14,522,027, forward strand.
TGCGATAACGAGATTTTAGTAATGTGTTAAGAGGAAAATGAGCGCAATGTCTCATAATGTTGATTCTTGGCCTGGTATTTTAATTTTAAAAAATTATGTATTTGATGATTATTAAATATTACGTATGTTAAGAGATATTGCAGTCCAGGTTGCTTTCACCTAATATAACATTAGGTTTGTTTTGTTATTCAAGTATTTGAATATAATATAGGTACGTACAATATAATGTAATAAATATTCATGGAAAGTTCTTTTAGAATCACTATGTTTATAACATCTCACAATAGCAAATTAATTTCTATTTAATGATAGTTTATGATTTATCCCTGAAGTATTTTATGTTTATTAGATTTTAAGGTATTTTGAAATTTTTTTAGTGTTGGATCACGTAAGTGTTCGCGAAAAAAAAGAGCCCGCCGAGGTTTTCTTGCTTGTTCTTTTACTCGTGATGGGTCGCCTGGTAGGGTTCGAACAAGTGTAAACTTAGTTGTAAGATAGAGATAAATAGTTGTGATCCTTGATGTAATTTATTATTATTCATGATGACTCCTCCTACCGAGTGTAAGGTTTTACAACAGAGACGTGTATGGGGACATACACGTTATCAGGATGGTCGAGTGTAAGGTTCCGGTTAATTTTAATAGTAATTTTATAAAACATATTGGTTTGAATATTAAAATAACGCACAAAAAACGGTAACGTTCGAATATCGGTTAAAGTTTAAAATAACGGTCGCAAAAATGTTGTCAAGATACTGCCAACATTTTTGCTATAAAAAGGCACAACACTCGGTGGAGGGATGATTCTTGGTTTACTCGTCGTAAAGGAAGGAAGTGCTACAAAAGTAAAGTGGTCTACGTAGTGTTAAAAAGTGAATAAACTAGTGAAAGAGTTCTTGCTGCAGTTTTATTGTGTGGTCATCCTTACATAATAAATACCAAATATGTTACGTTTATTTCCAAATTTAACGCACAATTAACACAAAACGAATAGCACGTACCTTTTGTAGATCATCTCCGTATAGTACAGTACGTCTCGCACCTCCCGCTTGTCCTTCACGGCAATCATTCTGCACAGCTCTAACATGAACACCATCATGTAGCCTTCATCGAGCTGCTTCATCAAGTCGAGGTAACGTTGCTTCGGAAAAGGTGTTGATGATGGCTTCGGTACCGTGATTTCTGTAAAGAAATACTTGGTACTGACTTTTAGTCGAGTGAATGTTTACATTTTTGATTCATTTCACATTCACATGACGTCGACGAAATTAAAAAGGCATACTACAGCAACCACAAATAGATTGAGATAAGGACAGAAGATCGATGATGAATTATAATAAACTAGCTGCTGCCCGCGACTTCGTCTGCAATCCAGGATGAAAAGTTGCCTATGTCCTTCTCCAGGTCAAGTTCTACCCTTGTGCAAAATTTCATCCGAATCCGTTCAGCCATTTTAATGTGAAAGCGTTACAAACAAACAAACACACTTTCACATTTATAATATTAGTAAGGATAGTTATGATAACAGGTATATATACAAACTTCCATGCAGCACATCTCCAGCCGTAGTCGACATCCAGTTCATACTAGGGTCGTTCGTTTGAATTTTTATTTCATTCTTCTCTGGAAGAGACACGTTAAGGAATCCATGCTCATCCTCATTGAATAGCACTGTGGTCTTTTCGCTGCGGTCGGG